>CM057826.1:74689311-75939311 GCA_030068075.1 Paguma larvata
CAAGAAAGTGATGTATTCTATCACCTATCCTTTCAACACATGTAATGACAACAGGATGAAAAGGAATTAATGTAATATGGGCTTATATATAGGAAACATTTGTTCCAATAAATCGGTGGAAAATAATGTTTACTATGTTATAATTTAAAAAATATTTCAGAAGTTTTACCTATTGCTAAATGTCTAAGGAAAACTTACATATAAATGAATGTATTTAGGTTGCAAGAATGTACTAGGCTCTGATTTCAAAATACATTTCAAGGGAATAATTAAAAGTCATTTTTTTAATACTAAGTGAACACTGATGAATAACTAATGCTTTGCATTCTGTATTATCTTAAAGAGTTAGCACAGCTGTAGAAGCATCCAATTTATTCTCTATAAGCAGTTATATACCAGAGCAACTAAATTTGTTTATATAGTTTACCAACATATTTTTGGTAATATTATACCAAATTAATCACAGTAATGTACATTTACAGTAAGTTAGTGTATCTGCCATGATTTCAAATTCTGTAATTGCATAGAAATTACCCACCTTCCTTTATTCATACCTTATCCATTTTTTTTACATGCTGTCTTTTCACAAAAATAGTTTTTTAAACAGTAATTATGTTGAGTAATTAATGATGGTACTAACCATATTTAGGAAGAGAAAATAAAATGAAAAGCACATTCATTTTATTATTAACCTCTTAACATTAGAAGAATTCCGTCATGTCTGAAAGAAATGTTTGACAAGAGATGGGACTTCCACAATTTAGAGGTCATAAGAAAATTCTGGAAATATTTTTCAAGAACACAAAACACAGACATCTCTAAACATGTAAATCTATACAAAACATTCAAATTATACTTCAAGAATTTACACTATATCTGACATATGGGCTCTCATGTTTCTAGAAATTAGTAACACCATGTATTTCAATCATAACTGTATGACAGTATATTATTTTTAGCTTCCTCTCTACCAATGAACACCATACTCTGCCCACTTCCAAATTTTACTGAATAGCCAGAAGAGGGAAATAACTCATAGCTAGATATGGGAAGAAGATGTGCTTGTGTGGGTTCCTTTTTATGTGTATGTCTACAAGCTAGTGGGTACTTGCATGCATTACATTGCACTGAAAATATGGGAATTTTTTTTCATTGTTTGAACTGTCCATCAGTCTTTTTCTAGGATGAAACTCTCCTTACTGTCATTAAAAGTCATACAATAAATATTCAATACATTTTTATTCATCACCTAAATGTGCCAGATCATTTTTGCTGCACACTGTAGATTAGTGAATAAAAAAGACATGACCTCTGCCCTGTGAATCTTGCCCTCTAGTGGGAAAGACAACAATGAGATGTTATCACTATGATGAGTATTAAAAACTAAATGAGCAAAAGAGAGTTGTGGACGACTATGGGAATGTACAGAAAGTCAGTTTAACTTACTTTAGAGAATCAGGGAGGACCTTGAGGAAGCAGATGTTTAAGATGAGACTTATAGAATTAGTAACATTGATATATGCCTGGGCAGGTCTGTCAGTTAAGCATCCAGCTTGGGCTCAGGTCATGATCTAATGGTTCATGAGTTCGAGCCCTGCATCAGGCTCTGCACTGATAGCTCAGAGTCTAGAGGCTTCCCCTTATGCTCTGTCCCTCTGTGTGTTTCAAAAATGAATAAACATTGGGGTACACGTGCTCCTATGCATCAGCATTCCTGTGTCTCTTGGGTAGATTCCTAGCAGGGCTATTGCTGGGTCATAGGGTAGCTCTATTTTCATTTTTTTGAGGAACCTCCACACCGTTTTCCAGAGTGGCTGCACCAGTTTGCATTCCCACCAACAGTGTAGGAGGGTGCCTACTTCTCCACATCCTCGCCAGCATCTATAGTTTCCTGATTTGTTCATTTTAGCCACTCTGACTGGTGTGAGGTGGTATCTCAGTGTAGTTTTGATTTGTATTTCCCTGATGATGAGTGACATTGAGCATCGTTTCATGTGTCTGTTGGCCATCTGAATGTCCCCTTTGGAGAAGTGTCTATTCATATCTTCCGCCCATTTCTTCACTGGGTTGTTTCGACAATAGCCAAATCATGGAAAGAGACCAAGTGCCCATCAACTGACGAATGGATAAAGAAGTTATGGTACTTATATACAATGGACTACTACGTGGCAATGAGAAAAAATGAAATCTGGCCATGTGTAGCAACATGGATGGAACTGGAGGGTATTATGTTAAGTGAAATAAGTCAGTCAGAAAAAGACAGATACCATATGTTTCCACGAATAGGTGGACTTTGTGAGACTAAGCAAAAACCAGGGAGAGGGGAAGAGGGGAAAGAAAAAAAAGACACAGAGAGGGAGGGAGATAAAACATAAGAGACTCTCAAAGACTAAGAAAAAAACTGAGGGTAAGGGGGATGAGGGAGGGGGGAGAGGGGGTGATTGGAATTAAAGAGGGCACGTGTTGGGATGAACACTGGGTGTTATATGTAAACCAATTTGAAAATAAACTATTATAATAAAAAAAAATGAATAAACATTAAAACTCCTAAAGAAATAGTAACATTGAACCGAACAAGGATGGGGAAAGAGCATTTTGGACAGAGAGAGAAGTCCATCTCCTCAAGAAGCCCTGAAGGGTAGAGATAGAAAAGTTTAGTCTACAGATAATTCTGAGACAAAAACAGAATCCTTGAGCAAAAGGTGACACAGAAAAATGAGGGGAGAAATTAGAGGAACTTTGCAGTGTGTGAAAGAGAAGAGGAGTCCTTCCCAAAAGTAATCTATGATCTATTTATGAGAATGTATCACACGAACAAAGCATAAAAAACACATGTTAAGTCAAGATGATAATAAGTAACATTAATAGAATTGCATACTATAGACTGTATAGAGTCTGACACAAATATTTAGAGGATTTTGGTAATATCTTCTGTTTCAAAACCTTTGTAATAATAATATTATCTTTAATAATTGGATTTATCTCCCTTATTTTAACTTCTACAGAAATAGAAAGTACATTAAGTAAAGGCTTTTGAAGAATTTGAAACATGAAGAGAAAATACAAGCTCGTGACAGAAAAATTAAAATAAAAAATATACTATGAACAAGTGTAAATAGGGGTTAGCATCAAAAATAAAAGACTGAAGAGTTACTTGGGATTCCAATTTTTGAAATAATTATTTAAAAATAAGGATTCGAAGAATTATTTATGTTCATTGAAGACAGTTGAGGAAACAGCCATTTTAGGTCATCAGTAGTTTCTTGAGAATGGATCATGTTATATTTATCTACAAATTTTTCCTTCTTAGAGGCTTAATTCACATTAATGTAATATTTTATTCATGTAACTGGCTGAGTATAGACTGTTAATGCATGTTCTTATTTTCCTATCTGAGGTGCTCAGCCCTAAGTTAACTATATGTCAAACACACAAACACACACATGCACCCCTCTTAATCACTTCAAATTCCACTGTAGTAAGATTCTACACTATAGTGTGAAAATATTCTATGCTACTGAGATTTCTGGAAGGAGAGTAATTGGATATTTTGAAATGTTTGAGCAACTCAGTCTCTTTACTTCATCAGGGAGAAAACACGTAAGGCAAGTGGTCAGGTGGGAGTTTTTCAGGATGCCAGTTTCTGGCGGATAGCTACTTTAGTTCAATAATAATCAGAACCCTTCTTTTACACATTGCTACTGAACTACAGATGACAGAAGTTTGGATTTTTTCCCAGAAATGACTTTGAGAGCAAAAGCAGAAGAAGCAACCACGGTTTTATTCTGCTTAAGTGTGACCCCATCTCAGCCTTTGTAAATACTGAAAGGATGAGCCAAATCAGAAAATCCTGTGCTATTTAAAGTTTGGCCAATGATTCACAAATGCCTGATGAGGGCTTTTTCTTACCAAACCTGGCCACTGTCCAGAACCCAGAGGAAAATGTTGGAAGGCTGTGATTCCTTTCTGTGACTAGCAACTGAAGTCAAAAAGGTGAGGATAGCTTCAGAAATGTTTTGATGTGTTAAGAACCAAGCAACATAGCAGGTGTACTGCATCTTTAAAGCTGTTTTCCCCTTGTTAGGTCCAAGTCTTCCCATCTTCTGGCTGTAGGAAGAGCACTAAACAGATTTGATTTTAAAAAAAGAATGTCTACTGGTTTACATGTACTCCCAAATACTGCATAAACACTGACTCTAAGGTTAGAAATAGTAACAGTGGACTGTACAGATCTTTTCTCTTGGCAATATTTCAATGAAGTCTTTTATATCTCATCAGTTAGTGCTGATCATTGCTTGAATATTGCAAAAGGGATGCCTCAATATACTTTCCATAATAGGAATCACACCAAAAGAGCAACATTTCTAAGTACTGAGTAATTTTTCCCCTGGAAAAGGACACTGAAACGTGGTTTTGCAATGCAACATTACAATAGATGGAAAGTACCGTGATAAACCAGCTAAATTGATTTTAGGATGGGCATTTACTGGGGGAAAAAAAATGTTAAATCTGGTCTGATTTTAAGAGTCCAAGTTTTTGTTTTCCATGGGAGACAAGAGAGAACTTAGATGCATAATCAAAAATTTTATTGCATAAATCTTATGAAGCAAATGCTATTGGTCCCCCGCTCCCACCTCTTCAACTGCCTCCAAATGTCACACAGAGTCAATATCTTGTTATCTGGATTCAGTAACATCGTTGCCCACAAAACAGGCCAGGTATGCCAAAAAGTAATGCCCTCGAACAACCCTCACAGAGTGAGGGAGGCAATCTTGAATATAAATTAATCATCTCTAATTGAGATAATTTTTAGGCATCTTCCACACATCTGTCAGAGATTTCAGAGAAGATTGACAATGAGCTGCCCACTCAATAACACACTTTTCATTAGCTTTCCTGACACTCTCTAACAGTGCTTCCTGAGAGCTCCTTCCAGTAACTGACTCACAACCAGACTGTTTCACTGGGGTCAGACTTTGGAGGGAACCAAACCAATATACCACGAGGACTGTTAAATATAGACCATAATCTCATGGTATTTCCAAGGTAATATTGTGGAGCAGTATAACTATCATTAAGAAATCTGTAGGAATTTTTCTTTTTTAAATCTTAGTTGCTCAGACAAAAACTTAAGGTACACGCTACTGGCTTCGTTGGGCTTGGCTAACTGAGGACAAGATTTACCTTAAAGCAAAACACTGTGTCCAAGGACAACAAACAGTCCATCGCTTCCTGTTGTGAGGCCTAAATCTTGTTCTGTTGTTTTCAATTTTGTCTGAGTTGTTTCTCCAACTGCACCTTTGCAGACTGACATACAAGTACAGAAAGAAAAGTCAGGCATGAAAGTCTCAACATATAGGAAAAGTCCAATGACAACTGAAAATATGAGTAGCATAAGACCACTAACAATGAAGGTGTAAGTTATCACAGAGTCTGTAAGCAACCTTCACCTATATGAGAGAATATGAGTCCATTATAAGAAGTATTAGTTGAAATACAACAGAAATGGTAGGTAAGAAGAAAAAAGCAAACTGAGAGTCATCAGCACAAATGTCTTTAAATTCTGAGTCCATGTGATAAAATTTGTTTGGCCTTCAGAATTCAGTTCTGTAATTACACTATGTAACTTTAAAGTTTGACATTGTAGAGATTTGCTAAAGTTTAAATTTTGAGCGTAAATCAGCAATTAAAGGATGCAGAAATGAGATCAGATCCTAAGGGGATATTTCTTATTTTTGAAGCAGTTGGGCAAATTATTTCACATGACGTGAGATAACAGGCTTCTCAAAACTTATTCTCATCACCAGCCTTGCTAAATACATTTATGTATGCATATATGTATGTATGCATGCATGTTTGTATGTATACATGTATGCATGTATGTACGTTTGTATGTCTGTATTTGCGTTTCTAGAAAACTGGTTGGCAGAGAAGGAACAGGAAACAATCATGAAACACAAAACCTGAAACATTTTAAATCCTAAGTGAAACATATTTGATAATGCCCCAAATCAATATCCAGGGTTGCAAAATTCTGCTTTCCTGATACACTGCCATAACATGCCCAGGAAGAAAATACTGAAAAGGCTATCAGTGGTTTCAGTAATGGCTGAACCGTCTGTGTTGCCAAATAAGGTAAAAATTCAGATCTGTTCACAACACAGAAAGTTGTGTCATTTCAGGAAAAGCTCCTTTTTAAGGGATATTCTTGCTTTTGAGTTGCTCCTATTGGAAATTCTTAAAAACCCTATCAATAGAAATACTAAAAGTTAAGAATTATAGGGATAGTGCAGTACAACACTTATTTCATATTTCCTCACATATCAAACATCCAATTATACAGGCGAGGATTGTGTTATTTCATAAAATGAGTTACACGGTTCGCAGGGTCTGTAAATCACCTGTGTGCAGCTGATTGCAAGAGTCCCCCTGACACTGTGCATTCTCACAGGTACTTGTGCTCGTTATACTTCCCTACTCATTTCCACATGCTGTCTCACAAAATCTTTAAGGTGGTTAAGGTTGCAGAATGTAGACTTTCAATTTGCCCTCATGCCAGATTCCCGAGATGTCCGTGATCTTCCCCTCCCTGTGTAAAATCCCTCCTCAGTGTCTTGCACACTGCCAGAATTTCAAGAAATTGAAAAACCTGTCTTACTTCATTCAATTCTGGAATAAGCTCGATTGCATCGGTCCCAGAATAGGTCTGAATTCACAATGATGGAAGCCAGGTAACTCCGCGATCTCTCATTCCGGTCTGGCCTATAGGATTATCTCATCTCCCAGTTAGAACTCCATTTGTTCATCATCTTCCCCAGATAATGTTAAAACTTATTGACATGACTCTTGTTGTGCTTCTTCCCTCTGTCACCATGGGACTAACTCTTCCTCATCCTCCAGTGCTCAGCATAAGTACTCCTTCCTACAAGTGTCTTAAATGATTAGATTTTAAGGCAATAGCACCAAGGTGTGATGCTGGTCTCACCTTAGGATCCTCTCTTCCTTCCCTGCCTTTGTATCCATACCCATTGTCCTTCTGACTGTAACTTTAAAATATATCTAAAACATACTCACCCATTCTTTTATCCCCATCCCCCAAGCTACCATCATTTTTCACCAGAACTATGTCCAATATTCTGTTTTCTCTTTTTGCGGTTCTATAGTCCATTCTCCAGATAGGAGACAATGAGCTTTAAATATATATGAATAACAGAAGAAGATTTTGCTAAATATCACCCCACAATGTCTCCCTACTGAACTTAGAAACAAACAAACAAGCTCCCTGCTGTAATCTAGCATACTGTACACAATCTCTCCCCTGCCTCATAATTTCAAATGTCTCACATTTATTTTAATAATGCATTTCTATTTTAATCACCTTATTGCTATTTTCTAAGCATCCTAAAGTTGTTTTTCCAATGATTACTTTGTCTAAATATTCCTCCAACTGAAATGTTATTTCTGCAAATCTTTGGTTGTCTTCTTTATGTTAGTGAGGTCTTAGTTTGAATGTTACCACTCCAAAAAGGTATTGGATTTCACCATCAAACTCAGCCACTCAGTACTCCTCAATCACCTGACCTACCCTATTTACACTATTTTACAATGGCTAATACTGTAAAAAGTTTTTCACTAAATAATGATGCATAGTGATGCTGTTGACTGTGAACAAGCTTTAGGTCTAATCTTAGCAAATGGAGTAGTTTTGGCCCATAACAGCTTTCTGTAAATGTTTGTTGAACGGATAAAGGGATGATTTTATGAAAGAATGGCATTTATTATAATACCATACATATATACACACATCTATATATGATATACATAGATACAAAATAACTAACCATAATAGGTACTCAACAAATACATTGTGAATGAAAATATCTGATTTAATTCAGCCTATTTAGTTTATTGCAAGGATTATAGTATGTCTCTGTCCCTTTTACCTATAGCAGATACTTCAATATGTCTCTTTTGAATGCCCATTAATGATGTGGAATAAATGACAAGAGGAGATGCCCTGCTGAGAATTTATCCTGATCAAGAGTATGTTGCTAGTAAAGGCAGGCCTGTGAAAACATAAAAGTTTTGGGGCACCTGGTGGTTCCATTGCTCAAGCATCCAATTCATTTTCAGCTCAGGTCATGATCTCGAGGTTTCATGAGTTCAAGCCACATGTCTGGCTTTGTGTGGAGGGTGCAAAGCCTGCTTGGGATTCTCTCTTTCTTTCTCTCGCCACCCGTCCCCCACTCATACTACCTCTGTCTCCCTCAAATAAATAAACTTAAAACAAAATGTTTTAATATAAAACTTTTTATACAAATATTGAGCTAAAGGATATTGGCCAACGAAAAAGAGAATTTAGAAATATTCTTTTTATTTAAGAATATTATTGAAATGAACAAGTCTAAAGAAGGACTCAAATATGCAGCAGAATAGTTACCACTTAAAAGTAACTTAGCAACACAGAAGAGAGAGCCAAAGAAAAAAAATTAGTAAAGATGCAATTTGGAGAACTAAATGTTTAGTATAATATGATTTCTATTTTAAAAACTTACAAGGAAATTATAGTAAATGCCAAGGTAAGCATAATTCTAGAAAATTATAGAAATATAAAAGAAACCGGTGAAAAAAAACGAAATGTCTGAGGTTCACCTTTTAAATTCCCAAGGGTAACTCCTTCTGGTAAGAGCAGTGAGGTTGGACAATGGTCAAGAAATAGAGTTTGGAGCATTTTACTCAGCATTTATGAATAGGAGTATTCATACTACTTGTGAAATTTTAAAAACTAAATATTGAGAGGGATATGTATACTCAGGCCTACAAATCTTGGAAGGGAATGTTTGTAAAATTGGTCAAGAGGAACTGACAATGCAATAACTATTTTTCCTTTTTGTCAGTACAGGTTAGACTTCTAGATTATTACCCCTGCTTTTCATCAAAGAAAGCCAAAGTCAATGTGCCATATTAAGACTGGTCACTTATCACAACTGGAAAACTGAAAACAAACAAACAAACGAACAAACAAACTCCTTAGAAACCATTCTGAAACTCTTTTAGTAGGTCAACCTTTCTAATCTATTTACAGGTTACTTCTAGTTTGTTTCATGTCAAATGAGACTCTGCCACTCTGAAGATTTAATAATGGATTTAGACCATGGGGAGGTTTGGAGTAGATATTACTGTTGGCCACTATCTTTGCTCTGCAGGAAGTTTATAATACAGGGTCAGGACACCTCCATCATTTGCTGAGTCATTAGACTGTTCTCATAAATATGTGGTCTATGGGAATAAGCCCTCTGTTTCTACTCCATTAACAAGCAAGTCAGTCCAGGAGACAAAAATTGGGGCTAGCAGTAGATAAGGATACTCAATTAAAAACTTCTTTTTACAATCCCAGGTTACAGTAAGAGGCTCAAATGCTACTCATTTATCCAACTTCACAGTAGGCAACAGCAGATATAAATTTTTCTTAAAGGAAAGTATCCTCAATTTATGTACCCGGAATTCTCGCAAATTAAGATGAAAAAGCAGTGTAAATCCAAAACAAAATCAGTATTTTTTTATATTATAGAAAAGATTAAAAATATAGACAAGTTCTGGAGGGTATTATATTAAGTGAAAAAAGTCAGTCAGAAAAAGACAGATACCATATGTTTCCACGCATAGGTGGATTTTGAGAGACTAAGCAAAAACCAGAGGGGAGGGGAAGAGGGGAAAGGAAAAAAAGACACAGAGAGGAAGGGAGACAAAACATAAGAGACTCTGAAAGGCTAAGAACAAACCGAGGGCGAAGGGGATGAGGTAGGGGGGAGAGGCAGTAACGGGCATTAAAGAGGGCACTTGTTGGGATGAACCCTGGGTGTTATATGGAAACCAATTTGAAAATAAATTATTTAAATTAAAAAAATATAGACAAGCAAAAAGATACATGAAATTTAACTGTTAATCCCAGTATTCAGAAATAATCCCTACCTCCATTGGGAGTTAATCCTTTACTATTTTTCTATGATGATGTGCATGTACATCTTTTTTATTTCCAAATGTGGAGACATAATATACTTACTAAACTTTAATTCCCTTTTTATGTAATAGTAAGTCATTAAGATATATCTTCTACAAAATCATTTTAAACTTAATCTTTTTTATAAATGAGGTAATATTTTAAAACATTATAGAACTCAAAGCTTAAGTGTTTGATGAATTTTGGTAATTACCCATGACATGTGAAAATAAGAAAAATATTATTTCCATCACTCCAGAAATTCCCCTCATGACTTTCTCCATTCAATCCCAACTTTATCAGAGGCAACCACTTTCTGACTTCTACTACCAGCTCGGAGCTGGACTTCCAATAAATGAAATTATACGATGTTTATTCTTTTGCCCAACATAATGCTTTTTGAGATTCATGCATGTTTCTAGAGTGTTTTAACTCATTCCTCTTTAATTTTGAAAAATATTTTATTGTATAAGACAATTTGCTCATCCATTTTCCTTTTAGTAAATATTTCTGTTATTTCCAATTTTGAAATTTCACAAATTGCTTGTACAAATATTCCTATATGAGTCACTTTGTGGACTTAGATTTTTATATCATTTTTGTCATTATCTAGGAGTAGAACTTCTGGGGCATAGGAGAGATGAACAATTAACTGTCTGCAAAACAAAGTTTTTCAAATGGCTGGTGCCATTTTTATATTCTCATTAGCCATGTATGAAAATCTTCAGATGCTCCAAAATATTGCCAGTAATTGGCATAGGCAAAGAATGGAATCTGTAGTATGTTAATTATTTTTTACTTATTCACTCTACTGGATATAAAATTGACTATCATTACAGTTCTAATTTGTATTATCCTCATGACTAAGAATGTTCAATACATTATAACCCATTTTTTGACTATTTTTATATTTTCTGAAGTGTTCAATTTTTCTTCATCCACTTTTTAATGATCCAGTTGTCTTTTTATTTTGATTTGAACACCACAGGGATGTAAATCCCTTGTGAAATATATGTACTACAGAAACATGTCCTAGCCTGGTGCTTGCCTCATTATTTTTTTAATGTTATCTTTAAGGGGAAGAATTTTTAGTTTAGATGAAATTCAATTTATCTATTCTTTATGATTAGTGCATATTTTGTCCTGTCTACAAGATGTTTACTACAAATTGCAAAAAGGTTCTTCCATGCTATCTTCTGGAAGTGTGATGGTTCTAGCTTTTATGCTAAGGTCTAAAATTATCTTTAATTTTTGTTGACTTTTTGTACTTATTTTTTGTTGTTTTTATTTTAATGAATATGTAGTTGTGACATGATTTGTTAAAAAAATTTCCCAACTGAATTTACTTGGCATTTTGTAAAAAAATCATTTTATAATATTGTATCTGTCAAGATTCTTTACTATATTTTATTGATGTATTAATCCATATTAATACCAATTTCACATTGTTCTGATTACCACGGATGCATATCCCAAAGTTAGATTTGGGGTTTCTATAATAGAATCCTATAGACTGGGTGGCCAAAACCATCTCATTTATTTCTCCCAGTTTTAAAGCCCCAAAGTTTGAGTTCAAGGTGCCAAGAGAGTCAAGTTCTTGATGAAGTGTGTCTTTCTGGTTTACAGACAGCAGCCTTTGAATTGTATCCCCACATGGCATAGAGATCTCATGCCTCTTTCTCTTTTTATAAAGACATTTATATCATCATTAGGGCTTGACCTTAATAACCTCCCAAAGGCCTCACCTCCAAGTACCATCACACTGGGGAGTACAGCTTCGCCATATGAATTTGGGGGTAAGGGAAGACACGAATACTCAGTCTAAGTAGTATTCAAATTTGTTTTGGCTGCAATCATTTGAATGTCCATGCAAATTTCAGAACGAGCTTATCTATTTCTTCTAAAACCTTTTATTAATCATTAATTTCTTAGACTCTTATTAATTCATATTTTTGACAAATCTATGGGTTAATTTAGTAAGAAGTGACATCAAGAAAAATTGAGTCTTTTGATCAATTAAAATTATTTATTTATGTACTTATTTATATCTTTAATTTCTTTCTGCATTGTTTTGTCATTTTCAATATAGATGTCTTGCACGATTTTCATTACATATATTATTGTTCAATATATTGATATTCTGAGGCTACCATAGAGGTATTTTTCTAGTTCAATGACCAATACTCCATTGCTAGTACAGAAAAATATAACTTATTTCTGCATAATGACATCCTATTCTACAACCCTGCTCAAGTTACTTACTAATTCTAGCAGCAGTTTCTGGACACAACAAGGTCATTTACAGATAAACAGTCTCACTTTATCCTTCGCAGTCATTTGAATTTTATTCTTATCTGTCTGCAGTTAACATCTCCTCCAGTAGTAGATATTGAAAAGAAATGATGAAATCAGATATTATCTTTTAATTAATCTTAGGGGAAAAATTTAATCTTTATCATGTAAAGTAAGATGCTATTTGTAGATTTTTGGTAGGTATCCTTTATCAGATTAAGAAAATTATTGTTTGTTGAGAGCTTTTGTAATGAATGGGTGTTGAATTTTGATAAAGGAGTTTATCATTTCTCAAATAAATAATGGATGTAGATAATTTTCTACATCTATTGAGATAACTACAAGATTTGTAGGTTTTATTTTGTTCATATACTATAGCAATTGCTTTTTTAAAGTGTTAAAAAAAACATACATTCCTAGCATAAAAAGCATTCCTTACTTTGTAGGATATATTACTTTTTCATATTCTTTTTGGAATTTAACACATAAATGTTTTTGGTAAGTATTTTGATGTTCATGTTCAAGAGAGTTGTTTTTCTATACTTTCAAAGTACTCTGTGTAAGACAGGTTTTATTTCTTTGCTAAGTGATCACTAGAATTCCTTGTTAAATTGACGTGTGTGTGTGTGTGTGTGTGTGTGCAAGAGACAACAAATACTCTTGCTACAAGGACTCAGGTAAGGATGACTTCTTTTGGAGAAGCAGAAGAAGACAATTGATTCCTCTGGGGAAGGTATAAGGAAATTACTTGTGTCCTAGACACAGGCAATAATGCTGGCAGTGGGGTAAACACAAAAACTCTATGCCCTGGTGGAGGGTCGGAAAAGCTCCTGGACATAGGATTGTATACTGATTGTAAGCAGAAGTTTGCAACTGCTACCTCAGGACTAGAGTTAGCAAACTCTCTTACCCAAGACATAAAAAGCAAGGCAGATTTCTGGAAAACTTACTCTTGATGTTCAGAAGCACAATGTTTGTCAAATTTTAGGTGGACAAAGACAACAGAGATCTGCCCCTGATTTTATTAAGCCTACGGGTAAGAAACTAGCAGAAGTAATCTACCATTGGGGGAGCAAAAAGAGCAGAGAAAAGGACTCTCTGTAGAACAAGTAAGGCAGAATAACAGAAAGCTTAGGGAGGAGGAAGAACACTGGAAAAAACTCTCTACCTCTTCAGGATCTATATTAAAACCCAAAGTATCCAGAGCTCTCTCCTAGAGGAATATAAAGAATATGGTATCAAGCAGGCAATAATAGCAAAAAACAAAATCCAAACCCAGTTCAACTCCTAAATAGATTGAATCAATCACCTACACTCAGGCCTGAAATAGAAAGAAACAAGACAATTCCTTGAAGAAAGAAGTATTTATTCTATTCTCACATGATAGCTATAATTCAGTCAAAAGTCTAAGATACATTTTTTTAAAAAATACAAAGGAAAATAACCAATTTTAAGAGATAAAGCAATAAATGGAACCAGATTCAGAAATGGACTCGATATTTTTAGCTATCAAATAGGAAATGGAAACCAACTATAATATCTGAAAGATTTGAGCAGCAAAAGTTAACCTATATTAACAGATAGGGAATTTTAGCAGAAAGATACAATCTATAAGGAAGGCTCAAATGGGAATGTTAGAAATAAAAAATAAAATATCAGTGATAAATAATTAGTTTGATGGACTCAATAGTCAGTATAAATCCAAACTCAAGCTTATGCTTGAGGAAAAAGATTAAAAAAGAAAAATAGAAAAAAAGCATCCAGGGTCTGTGAAATTAATGAAATGGTGTAAATTATACATAATTTAAGTTCTAGAATGACAATGGGGAGGGTGCGAACAAATATTTAAAGAGGTAATAGCTAAAAAATTTCCAAAAATAAAGACAGACAACAAAATATAGATACCAGTAGCACACAGAAAACAGAGCAGGATAAGTAACAGTAACAAAAGCACATATCATGATCAAAATTTTTTTAAACTAAGAGATAAAAGCTTGTAGGCATACAGAAAAAAATAATACATAAGTAAGAACAAATGTAATTACAGTAACATCTTCTGAGAAACAATTCATAATTCTAGGGGGAAAAAATAAACCTAGAATTCTATGCCCAGTGAAATATATTTCAAAAACAAAGCAAAATCACCACCATTTCAGAAAAACAAAGGCTGAGAGTTTATCGCTAGACTTGCTCTATAAGAAAGACTGTAGGAAGTACTGTGATAGAAATTTGTCATTATATGGAAATTGGGATGGACAAAAGAAACAGAAAGCACAGAAATTGAAAAACATATGTATGTCATTTTTTTCTTATTTCACATCATTTTATATGATAACTTATTATCTAAGGAAAATATACTAATGACAAATGTTGAGATTTATGAGATTTTTAAAATAGCACAAATGATGGAAAGGAAGATTTGGGAGCATACTGTTTTAAGTTTCATATACTTTATATGAGTAGTATAACTTGAAAAGAGACTATGAGAAATCAAAGATATATTTTATAAAACCTAGGCTAATAAATAAGAGAAATGAAGTTAATTGACCAATATTAAAAAATGAAATAAATGGGTGATGGACACTGAAGAAAGCACTTGTTGGGATGAGCACTGGATGTTGTATGTAAGCGATGAACCATGGGAATCTACCCCCAAAACCAAGACTGCACTGTACACACTGTATGTTAGCCAACTTGACAATAAATTATATTTAAAAAAAATTAAAAAATACTCAATCCAAATGAAGGCAAAAAAATAAATACATAAAAAGGAAAAGAAAGAAGAAGACTAAATGGGGCATGGAGAATCTATTTAATAAGATAAAAGTATTTAAATCACATCACTTCAATAATTCATTAAATACAAACTATCAGAACACTTCAGTTTAAAAAGTAGATGGTCAAATTCTTAAAAGAAAAAAGTATGTCATGTGTATAAGACACCTTTAAATACAAAGCCTTTAAATGTAATTATATAGATAGGTGACATATAAGAAATTGGAAAAAAAAAATACACCATGCAACATTAATCAAAGAAAGCTGGCATAACTATAATACCAGAAAAAATATATAGTGCAGAATAAGAAACTTTGCCAAGAGTACAAGAAAACCTCAAATAATTTTAAAGTGGTCAGTTCATCAAGAAAACAGACTAGTAAATATGTATCACCTGCGAACAGCACTTTAAATTACACAAAACAAATATTGTTAAACTAAAGGGGAAAAAAACCTACAAATATTCCTAGAGACATCTCACTTCTCCTTCAGTAATCAATGTAAGAAAAAGCAGTAAGGATTTAGAAGACATGAGCTTTCAACCAACTAAACCAATTCGAAATTTATAGTACACTCTGCTCAACAACAGCAGAACCCGCAGCAGAACGTGTCCGTTGTTTTTCAAGTAAACATGGTAGGTTGACCAGACAAATCACATTCTGGGATATAAAGCAAACATCGGCAAAAACTGAAATCATACAAAGTCTACTTTCACTATTAAAAAGCATATTAGTTATAAACTTTGAAAGTATCTGGATTAATTAGATTTTAGCACATTTCATAATGAGGATAGATAGACAAAAAATTAAATACACTGATTCTTAAAGATACATTTAAAATTTTGCCTTTTTTTCTTATACGAAGCAAATAATAAATAGAACCTGTCAGATTCCCAATTTCCAGAGATTTTTTTGTGGTAGTGTCTATTCTCTCCTTTCATGTTCAGTATTGTATTTTTTTATTTCTGTACTTTACTGCTGATTTACTTAAACTCCACCAAATTTCAATAAAAGTTAAAAAAAATAGTCATGTAATATCACCTGCTTAATTAAGTATAATTATTTTAATGGTAACAGTAGGAAAAACTAGCTTTTCTGCCACAACATGTATACAAAGTAGAGCATTTGAAACAAACTGATAAATGTCATGAGACATTATTTAATGTGTACTCATTAAAAATGACAAAAGGGGCACCTGGGTAGCTTATTCAGTTGAGCATCTGACTCTTGGTTTCGGCTCAGGTCATGATCTCACGGTTTGTGAGTTCCAGTCTCACATCAGGCTCTGCACTGACAGTGTGGAGGCTGCTTGGGATTCTCTCTCTCTTTCTCTGCCTGGGTTCATTCTCTCTCTCTCAACATAAATAAATAAACAAAAAAAAAAAATGATGAAGAAAAAATTCAAGCAACTTGTTTGATTCTTCCTTATATAATTTCCAAGTATAATTTGAAAGCATTTCAAAAATTTTCCTTAACTCTAACGTTAAAAAATAATACTGAGATCTCACAAGTGTTAACTGTAATCAATCTTATATTTAAGCTTAAAGTAGCCATAACTATTTAATTCAGATAGCCCTATTTTCCAAGAAAACAAATAAATATAATCCCCCCTTCCTTAGCTCTAATTCTTCTTTCTCAGTTCTGTAAAATATATAGGCAAGGGGGGAAAGTACAATTATATAGTTTTCTCCCAAATGAAATTGTTCTTTCATTGGCAGCTGGCTGTTTGGTTCTGTAGTTTATGAATCCTCTTTGGACATACGTATTCTGGAAGTGGATTCTGCCTTAAGCAATATGATTCATCAGGAGGTAGGAAAACTTCAAAATGATTGTTCCTTTCATCTCTGCTCATTTTTACTTGGATTTTAGTTCTTTTTCATCAATGATAATTAAAAAGTGATATCAAGTGATTGTTATATGTTGGAAGTTGTATATATTATGAAGCCTTCTCTTTGTATGTTTATAATATTTTGGAAATTGATGTTTACATATAAAAGACCCAAATGCACTTTATTTCTTTTGTCTGTTGATAGTAGGTAGTAATTAACTTTGAATAATCATCACACATACAATGCAGCCTTAAAAATACACCACATAAGCCTTGAATAAAGATTAAACAAATAAAAATAGCTTTAATATTTTTTTCTTTAATACTGAACAGAATCTAGGCATAGACTACAGAATTTATATATTTAAAATAGTAAGACTTTAAAGATTCCTTGTTTCTAAAAGATGTTCCAAAAATTCAACTACCTAGGGTTTAAGAGACCTCTTTCAACTATGTTAATCAAAAAAAGACTTTCTTTGCATTACTTCACATTCTTAGATGAATTATGTGACGCTAATTCCAGGGCAGGGCTGGAGGGTGAGAGAAGAGGAGAGTCTGTCACTTTGAAGAAATCTATTTCGAGCTGTTCCATTAATTCTCAGTCACCTCCACATAACAGAGCTATTCAGCATCACTCAAAAAGACTTTCTCATCCCATCTTTATTTCTGACTCTGACAATTATTTTCAACCATTAAATATATTTAAACACACACACACACACACACACACAAACACTAACAAAGAAAGAAACATAGATTTGGCAGTTAAGAGGAACTTAGTATCTAGTTCAGTTTCCACATATGATGCAGAAATCCAAAGTCATAAATGGTCCTAAACTTCTAAGTTAGTGCTTCAGATAAGACAGGAACCCATACCACCTGATTCCCAGTTTCATGTCCATTGTATTACATCAAAATGAGGGATCCGGCTCTTAAAACCTACTCATGTCAGGGATTTTACTTATTTGTATCTCATTTCCTTGGAAATCCAAATATGTGCTCCTAAGACAAATGTTGGGCTACTGCTATAGTCTGGATTTTTGTGTTCCCCCAACATTTGTGTGCTGAAATCCTAATCCCTAAACTGATGGTATTAGGATGTGGTACTTTTGGGAGCTAATTGGATAATGAGGAAAGAGTTCTTGTGATTGGGATGAGAGTCCTTATAAAAGAGGCTACACAGAGGTCCTGAGCCCATTCCACCGAGAAGTTGGCGGTCCACAACCCAGAGGAGGGCCTTCACCAGAATCTGACCATAACAGCACCCTGATTGACAACTTCCAACCTCCAGAACTTTGAGAAATAAATTCCTGTTGTTTATAAGTGACCCAGTGTGTGGCATTTTGTTACACCAGCCCAAAAGGACAAGACGGAAGCTTTAACAAGAAAGTGTTGAAGAAAAATTGTAAGAAAGAATATAAGAGAGAAGGTATAATTGAAATTATGAATTATGAAGACATTCTATGCCGGCTAGAACAAAAATCACATTAACAAAGAAGTAGTTTACAAGATGGAACCCAAAAGATGCTACCAAGAATTGTGCTTTTAATCGATGCCCAGGCATGGCCAAATGCTGCCTTTCCCTTATTTCCTGAGCAATTTTTAGGATTTATAAATGTGGGAAGAATAAACAGACTGTGAATTGAAACTTATTTAACAAGCTGCCATTCTGACAGAGTAATAAAGAGGTCTAGGGAATTAATAAAGTTTATTAATTTAATGTAGTTTATGAAATTAATATAATCCTTTTGACCAAAATACTAAATAATCACATGTTCCTTTGACATTAAGAAACAAAATTGTAACATCAGGTTGGAAAGATTTTTGTGAAATTTCCAATATTGTTATTCTGGATGTTGGTTTCTATAAAGTACACATGGTTTCTTAATCTTACCTAAGTAAGAAGGCCTGTAAGATTCCCCCTCCCATTTTAATAATATATAGAAACATTAAATATTTAACATGTACCAGTAGCGCAAGTACAGTTTTCACAAAAGGATTCTACTTAATCCTCACAACAACTCTATGATATGGGAGCATTATATATGAAAAGAAACTAATGTGTATTGAAGTTAGTAACTAGTATTGGGTAAGGCTAGAACCAGAACCCAGGGATTCTGATTAAAGGGTCTGTGTTCTTAATTACCTCATTACATTATTCTGTGTATAAGGAAACCAAGTATGAAGCAATAAATGACTTGTTTCTGCTCATGCAGCAAATTAAAGATGACATAAAATTGAAATGTAATCACAAACACTGTCATTCTACCAGTCAAACGACACTGAAATTGAGGTATTGGCCAGAAGTAAGCTCCCCTCAGAAGCTCCAGTGGTGAAGAGTTTTCTTTCAGCTTTCCTCACATTGTTTTCAGATCTTATCTCCTTTGACTATAGAAGTGAGGTGTCCATGTTTTTGCTAATTGTCATCTAGGGGCTCATAGGCCCTAGGGGCTGACCAAAGTCTTATGCTCCCTAGTACTCTTCATACCCAGGAAAAAGCCAGTGTTTTCAGTTACACAGAAGCAAGAAAATGAATTCTGTCAGTAACATGAATGAGCTTCAAAAGCATTCATTCCTTAGTGGAGTCTCTAGATAAGAATACAGTCCAAATTAAAAATGGATTGCACCTTTGTGAGTCCATGAGTAGATTACCCAAGCAAACTATCTCCCCATCCCTGCTGAGCTCACCCTCTGCAAAAGACTGCCGTGGGTATGGCCACAGAGGGGTTATAGTAGGGCAAGACCTTGGTGCCATACCATGTAAACAGGAAATAGGAAAAGAAGCCAGGGGGCAGACACCAGAAGATCTACGAGCGAGAGGTGGATGGATGATTAGGGTCTGGAATCTTGACCCACAGAAACTACAAGATGATAAAGGTCTGTTGTTTTAAACTGCTAAGTTTGTACTAAACTGTTGTACAAAAATAGAAAATACAGATTTTGGTAAAAGTGGGTGACAATGTCATAAATGACTAAAACGTGGGAGTGTTTTGGAACCATGAAGAGGAAAGAAACTGAAAAATTTTTGATGAGCATAAAAGAACCAAAATTAATTTAATCAGACTATTAGTAGAAATATGGGTTTTGAAGGTGCTGCTAGTAAGGGCTCAGGAAGAAAGGAGGAACACGGTACTGGAACACTAAGGAAGGATGATCCTAGTTATGAAGTAGAGAAAACTTAGTGAAACTGCCTCTTTCAGTTATATGTAAAGTATCTTACAGAACTTGGAAGCAGATCTTTCTCCACTCAAGCCTCTGATGAGACTGCAGCCCCAGCCAACACTTAGCCTGGAGCAGATTGTACCCTAAAGCGGACAAAATAGCTAAACCCTGCCCAGACTTCCGTCCTACACACTGTGAGATAACACAGTCACTAAGTCATTAAGTTGCTTAGGTCACTAAGTTGATCCAAATTGGCATATGGTGTAGACAACTTACACAGTCATATAATAAAATTCAGCCATACCTTGAGAGTGTGGAAATTGAACATGTCATGCCTTTGTGCTATAATCACAGTAATTATTAACAAGAACTATTTACAATATCATGACTTGATTTATAAGGTAGAAATAAATTTGAAACATAGAAAGTTACTTTCAAACCTTTAAGAATTTAGTAAATAAACAAAGAAAATAAACAAAATAAACTAGTTGGCTATTTTGTTTCAAATTTTACATGCATTAAAAAAGTCCTTTAGGAGCATATAAAAGTCCTTCAGTCCGTTAGGTGTCTGACTCTTGATCTCAGCTCAGGTCTTAATCTCAGGGTTGTGAGTTTAAGATCTGCATTGGGTTTCCCACTAGGCGTGGAGCCTACTTAAAGAGGGAAAAAATGTCTTTAAAAAACTTACCCAATATTCCCACAAAATGATTTCTTAAAAAGGAGAGGTTCACTTAACTCAAAACCATACTTGGTTTAATAGTAGAACAGGAGCTTCACCTGTTTTGTGACTCCTGGTTCAACTAATATTTGACTATATTACACTAGTCTTTCATCAGAATTATCCCTCGTCTAGTCATCTATTTACTCATTCATTTTCTCAACAAATTTAGTGCTAATTACGTGACATTCTAAATAATCTTCTAGGTCTTGTTGGAAATCTAATGATAATCAAATGTATAAGATCAACAACAATACACATAAGTAAACAATACAAATTAGGATGTGAAGTGTTTCATAGGAGAGATTCCGTATAAGAATAAATAGCAATTTAAAGAAGACAAAGAATATTTTACTTTTGGAAAACAGGATTGAGAAAAGACTTTAAAATTGATAAACCATTGGGTTCCTGGATGGCTCTGTCGGTTAAGTATCTGACCCTCAATTTCAGCTCAGGTCATGATCTCACGGTTCACGAATTCGAGCCCTGCATCTGGCTCTCCACTGTCAGCAGAGGCTGCTTGGGATTCTCTCTCTCTGCCCTTCCCCCGGCCCCGCTAAGTAAATAAATAAACTTTTTTTAGGAAAAGAAGAGAACGATGTAGGATTCTGCCAAACTTTAAAGGACTAATAAATTGGAATTGATGACATCAGGGTAAATGTTGGAATAAAAATATTCCTTTCTCAGGAGGGAGATTTTATATAAGATGGTCTGTTCTGTATCAGATAGACTTAACTCAGTTTTCTGGAACTTTGATCATATCCAAATTATCCATATGCTTTTTGAAATATATATTTTTCCTGGGAGGAGTGTTTACATATGTGCATATGTGTTGACAGGGTTGTGTTTTATTTTCCTCAAAATACTTGTGCCATATGTCAATATTCTAAGCCAGTCAAGAGCAATGAGCACAGCAATTGTATTTTTTGAAGTTTCAGGGATGATTCTGACGAACATCATTGGTTGAAGATGAAAGCATTACTTCACAAGGATCAGTGAAAATTTCCCCTGAACCTCCATCGTGAGGACAGTGCGCTCAATCCTTAATATACATGTAATTTCCAAGAGTTCTTGCTCAGATGCAGATTATATTTTAGCATGCTTTGAATGGGATCTGGAGCCAGACTCAATACTTTTGAACCAGTCTTAATTTTAATGGTCTTCCTTAACATCACAACAGCAGAATTCCACTAACGAGATTCACCTACTCTTCTTTTTTAAGCTTATTTATTCTGAGAGACAGAGAGAAAAATGGGGGAGGGGCAGAGAGAGGGACATACAGAATCCTAAGCAGGCTTCTGCTGACAGCACAGAGTTCAACCTGGGGCTTGAACTCATGAATCACAAAATCATGACCTGAGCTGGTCAAGATTCAGATGCTTAACCAACTGAGCCACCCAGGCACCCCGAGATTCACTTACTCTTTTGTTATTATTATTTTAAACATTTGTTTTTCAGAGAGAAAGAGAGACACAGAGGAGGTGAGGGACAGAGAGAGGGAGACACAGAATCTGAAGCAGGCTCCAGGCTCTGAGCTGTCAGTACTGAGCCCAATGCAGGGCTCAAACTCAAGATTTATCTACTCTTGATACTTCTCACCATAAAGCAAATTTGCCACTTTCAACAAACCCTACTGCACATTAGGGTTCACTTGAAAAGAACTGTCCTTAAGTAAAATGTGGCACTAGAAGAGTTCCTGGTGTTTTACTGTGATATTCCAGCACTTTCCAAAATAACATGTGCTATTGATGTGACCCCCATGTTTAGTTTTATTACTATTACAGTTACATTCATATGAAACTTTTCAATTATATATTTAACTCAGAGAAAAATGTGAATTTCTATTGAAACAAACAATAGTGCTGGATTATGATGCTGACCAAAAAAAATATAATAATCATCTAACTCCATCTGCATAAAACACCACCCTGAGCTTTTTTTAAGAAAGATAGTAGAGGGTAGAAACTAACAACATGAGTTTTGGGGCCAGACAGGTATGCATTTTACTTCCTACTTGAAATTAACTACATGATCTTGGAGCAGCTGCTTATCTCTAAGAGCATAAGTTTTCCACAACTGTAGGCAGAATATGGATATTGATATTCCTAACTGACAAGATTGTACTCAGCAATAATCATGCTAAAATTCTCAGTATGTAACAAGACCAACAGGACAGTTATTACTGTTCTTAAAGTGGAAGAAACCCAAAAGTTGTTCCAACTCCCCTGCCCTGGTTTAATAGTCATTTATAAACAAGGAAGGACATTTGGAGTTGCTTGCTAGAAAGGTACGGAAATATAAGATCCAGAACCCTCTCCACACAAACTATGGAAACTTACATAACCTTCCCAAGTAGCAGAATCCCATCTTTTATTTTCTATTTCACTTAATATATCCTTGAAAAGTATTGCCATTTTATTTCAATCTAAACACTAAAAGCTAAGTTTACTTTCTAAAGTTGTTGCTAAAGTAAAATAAAAGTTAAATTCATTTTTCCCATACTTTTTATCCGAAGAGTCCTGTCTTATAGTTTCTATATAAATAATATTCTTGCCCTTATAAAACAATCCAAATCATAGAATAATTGTTACTTTAAGCAATGCATTGCCCTGGAAGTGCAATAGTTATAAAGAATGGAGAATGTATTAGAAAGCCATTGAGTTTAATTTCATCTTTGGGAATACTTCGTGTTCTGCAGCTGGTTTTTTGCATGAAAAAAAAAAAGTCAAGGTCTCAGATGTAATTTTCAGTTGCCACTGAAATTGTGGAGTGATATTCTGTCTAGCCTCCAAAGACTAAGTAATATTTTAAAATGAACAGGCTTTGAAATGTATTTTTCTAAAACACTAAGTATTTTGCCCTCCAACAATGGTACAATGTTTGTTTTTGTTTTTCTCCCATCCCTCCCAATCCCAACCCACCACATCACTTAGGGAGGATATCAAATGCTATTTCTGGGTAGGAGTCATAGATATGTTGACCTTTCCAAATAATTTTAAAATCAGAAATATAAAGAGACTATAAACAGACTGTTAAATTTCAGGGATGTTTATAAAAGGTTGGCGTTGGAGGGGAGCAGAAGATGTTACCCTAAAACATATTTCTTCGGCATAACAATTATTTCAGTCTGATTACTTTCAAGAAATAGATAGTTTCCTGATTTGTTTATTTTAGCCACTCTGACTGGTGTGAGGTGGTATCGCAGTGTGGTTTTGATTTGTATTTCCCTGATGATGAGTGACATTGAACATCGTTTCAAGTGTCTATTTGCCATCTGAATGTCCTCTTTGGAGAAGTGTCTATTCATATCTTCCGCCCATTTCTTCACTGGGTTGTTTGTTTTTCGGGTGTGGAGTTTGGTAAGTTCTTTATAGATTTTAGATATTAGTCCTTTATCCGATATGTCATTTGCGATGATCTTTTCCCATTCCGTTGGTTGCCTATTCGTTTTGTTGGTTGTTTCTTTTGCTGTGCAGAAGCTTTTTATCAGTCAGAGTGGCTAAAATAAACAAATCAGGAAACTATAGATGCTGGCGAGGATGTGGAGAAGTAGGCACCCTCCTACATTGTTGGTGGGAATGCAAACTGGTGCAGCCACTCTGGAAAACGGTGTGGAGGTTCCTCAAAAAAATGAAAATAGAGCTACCCTATGATCCAGCAATAGCCCTGCTAGGAATCTACCCAAGAGACACAGGATTGCTGATGCATAGGAGCACGTGTACCCCAATGTTCATAGCAGCACTTTCGACAATAGCCAAAACATGGAAAGAAACTAAGTGCCCATCAACTGACGAGTGGATAAAGAAGATGTGGTACATATATACAATGGACTACTATGTGGCAATGAGAAAAAATGAAATCTGGCCATGCGTAGCAACATGGATGGAACTGGAGGGTATTATGTTAAGTGAAATAAGTCAGTCAGAAAAAGACAGATACCATATATTTCCACGAATAGGTGGACTTGGTGAGACTAAGCAAAAACCAGGGGGAGGGGAAGAGGGGAAAGAAAAAAAAGACACAGAGAGGGAGGGAGATAAAACATAAGAGACTCTCAAAGACTAAGAACAAACTGAGGGTGAGGGAGATGGGGGGGGAGAAGGGGTGATGGGCATTAAAAAAGGGCACATGTTGGGATGAACACTGGGTGTTTTATGTAAACCAATTTGAAAATAAACTATTTTAAATTAAAAAAAAATAAAAAATAAAAAAAAACAAAACAGAAAAAAAAAAAAAAAAGAAATAGATACACAGGAGGTCTCAAAATAAGGTAAAAGTTACTGTTTTGTAAGACATTTACAGGAGAAATCTCCATTTGTAAGGGTGTCTCCTTATCTGTACCAGGAAAAGAGAATGACCCTCCATCCCTAGAAATTCTTCTCAATGGAGAAGTAATGGATTTAAATCTTCTAACAACCTTACCTTTGTTTACTGTGCTTTGTCTGCTAACATCCCTTAACTGGCTCCTCACTCCCCAACATCTTTTTTTTTACCTTTAGCTAGAGATGGGATTTAATGTGGTAGCTCGGGCCACTAGGAGTTACTCAGTTTTGCCAGCTATCACCCATATATACAGAAGGCACACATGTTATTCAACTTCTGCTTGTTTTTCTCCTGTTCATCCATCTTTTATTACAGGGAGATCTCAACCAAGAACTTAAAAGGCAAAAGGAACATTTTTCCTCACTCAACAGTATATAAATAAGTCAATACAGCCTAACGAGAAATGTCTATGGATTTCCTTTGTAATATGGCATTAAGGTGGCATCTTTCTCCTAAAAGCCTGAGGCATTCTTAATAACCAACTAATGCTCAGCATGCTACTCTGAAGAAAAGAAAAGAGATGGCTACTACTAAGAGTGAAGGAAGTGAGATTCTGAGCAGTTACACATATTGTCCCGGGTGACAGTAAACCAAAGAAAAAACTAGGTGAACGCAGATCAAAACTGAACATTCAGTCCACTAGAGTCTAAACCTTTGACATGTGCACAGTGTGCTTCAAACTGTATTCGTGGGGGAGATAAGCCTAATAGGCATCAGCTTTAAACGTAGCAGAAAAATAATAATATCCTGAGTCATTTATTCAATGAATAGTAACTTATAAAAACTTTCTTAGGGAAAGCAGGAAGAACATCTTCTAATCAATCTGTTCATAAAACAGAAAAAGCAGTAATGAACAATTCTATTTGATGGATATCTAGTCATCTTTTCCTTTTGTCAGATACTGTACAAGGCATTTTACCAGGAATATATTAATGCCCCTATACTAGTGGAGTTTTGCATTGGAAGACTGGCATGGACTTGACCAAGATGGCCTTCCTGTTCCCCTCAGCTTCACAACATTAGACTGTTTTTTTTTTTTTTCCTGACTACAAGCCTCTGATCACTCTTTTCTTAGAGCACTTACTTTAGAAAGCTTGTAACTGAAACTTTTTTCTATCTGTTTGAAATGTAGATAAATCTTCTTCCAGGCTCTTGCCAGTTTTACAACCAAGGAATATCTTTTTCAAAGATCAGGGAGACATCCCTTTGAAATACAATCATTTAATAAAATAGAGCCCCTGTCTCCTAGTCTCCAAGAGACGATAGGAGCCTTAGATAAACAGTAACTAGCAAATACAGAGGACTTTACCACACTTACCACGGTGCCCCTAACAAGAAAGTACCTTTAGTACTTTCCACTGAGTCATCCCAACTAATGGAATCTCTCCGACCTTTTGCCTGAATGGAGTTGAGTTCAATCTTCCCAAAGCAAGAGTCTTGAATAAATTCTTCCTTGCCGGTTTAACTCTTCCTAAAACATTTTTTCTTTAACAGCCTATGGGCTCAAGAGAGATTGGACAATAAAGAGATTTCCATATTTGTGAAAGATTGAGAAGTTAACAATTGTGATAATGTGCGTGAAATGACCAGTAAAGAATTAGTCTCAAGTTATTCTTATCCCAGGCATCACTTTAGGCCTGCAGGGTTTGTAAATAGAGTTGAATGTCACCCTTTTCCCCTGGGTAACTGTGGACTGGATGGTGAAGAAGAGTCCAGAACAAAATTAATGTTCAGAGAATACTCATAAAGAATAAAGAACAAGAGACTGTAGGGAGAAAAAATGAAATGATGAGTAAGGAAAAAGCAACCAAATTTACTTTAAGTAGAGTGCAAAGTTCATTTTGGAGAAAAAAAATCAAAAAATAAAGGTGACCAGTTACAGAAATATGTTATTGAAAAAGTTTAAACACGTCTTGCTCAAAGGGTTCTTTGGAATAAAATAATTTTTAATAATAATTTTGAAGATTGAAATTTGTATTCAGACAGTCCAAAAAATTTGTGTTTTAAACTTGAGTTTTAGAGAAAGTCTTTCCACTTTGTTTTCTTAACATTAAAAAATAATTGATCAAATGACTGAATTGTTTTAAAATATTTTCATAGTACATTGCACACATTAAAGTATTGTATAGGGTTATATCATGCAATAATTTATTTAAATATTTAAAACATTGTTATTCTCATTCTTATTTAACTTGTTTTTATTGTGTATCTCTTCATAAAGATTTCCATCAATTTAGTTTTTTTTTAAGTTTTATTCATTTATTTTGAGAGGAGAGCACATACATGTATGTACATGGGAGAGGGGCATAAGGAGAAAGGGAGAGAGAGAATCCTAAGCACACTGCATGTTCAGCATGGAGCCTTACATGGGGCTCGATCCCATGACTGTGAGATCATGAGTTGAGCTGAAATCAAGAGTCAGTTTCTTAACCGACTGAGCCACCCAAGCACCCCAAGACTTCCGTAAATTTCTTAACACCTATAAAATACAGCATGCATTTTTATTTACCCCATGATGTCTTCTACAGCTATTATATTAAGCACTTTGCTCATTAATCAGCTCCACATTAATAAATTTAAGGACATTTTTTCAGGATATGATATTCTCTCATTTCTTT
Organism: Paguma larvata; assembly: GCA_030068075.1. NCBI lineage: Eukaryota > Metazoa > Chordata > Mammalia > Carnivora > Viverridae > Paguma > Paguma larvata. The sequence goes on from CM057826.1 coordinate 74,717,027, forward strand.
GCATTTGGAACATCATGAGCAGTCATGATTTTCATTCTAACACTTTCTCCTTCTGCTTCTGAAAGTACATACATAATTTGCATTAATTTTCTTTCTAGGCTTTTTTCCTTTGGAAACCTCATCACTTCAATATCCATCTCTTGCGCCCTATTAAAGCAAGTGTGAGTTACATCTCTAGCATTTCTAAGAGTAAGTGTCTAGTTAGGCCTATGATTGTTTAGTAGAGACCAAATGGCAGTAATACGAACATGCCAGAGTAAATTCCTGGGATAGAGGAGTATGAAAATGTTGACTAGCGTGCCATTTATTTATTTTACAAACATATTGTTGAGTAAGCTACAGTGTCCCAGATATTGGGATAGATCATGAATATATATTAATAAATAAGACATGGGACTCACACTCTAGTAAGAAAGCGAGTAAAGCAAAGGAGTGAACTAATATTGTAGCAAACCTACCATTTGTCAAAATTCTGCATGCTTTGACATTAATGATCTCTTCCTATCATATGACACAAAATTCAAAGAAATCAAAGAACCTTCCGTTTGTTCCGTATCTGAAGGCACTGCAGAATCAGGATAAGAATCTAAGTGTAACCATCATGAAATCCAAATTGTTTCTACATTCCCTTGTGCAAAAGAAATTAATCAGAATGCCACGAGAAGCAGCAAGAAAATGATGTCAGCAAAGCCCCATCCCTTACAAAAACCCTGATTTGGCAGTCATTCCTGACAAAAGTGAAACTGGGGTAGCTGTGGGATCCAGCTAAGAGGATGGATATCCTGATGGCACCCAAGACCAAGAACTGTGGTTTTGAAGAAGGCGGTGCTGCAGGCAAGATGAACACAGGTCTGACTGCACCTATGATACAGAAGCAGCCCTGTGACCCAGCTCGAGCCCCACTCGATCATGTCCCAGAGACGTTTCCATCCTGGTACCAAACCAGAGCACACCATCCAACAAAATGAAAACACAAATTACTGAAAGGGAGAAAATATTTGCAGAGGATATATCTGATATAGATTAATATCTAAAGTAAATAAGAAATTCCTACAACTCAATAGCAAAAGAATATCCCAATTAAAAAAGGGCAAAGCGCCTAAACAGGAATTTCTCCAAGTAAGAAATACAAGTGGCTACTAAGTACATGAAAAGGTGCTTGGCATCACTAATCATTAAAGGGAATGCAAATAAAACCCACAATAAGATCATCATATAACTGTCAAGATAGATATTATCAGAAAACAAAAGACAATAAATGCTGGTGAGGATGTGGAAAAATTAGAATCCTTTTATGTTATTGATGGGAACATAAGTTATTATAGTTATTATGAAAATGAGGATGAAACTTCCTCAAAAAGTTAAAAATAATACTACCATATGATCCAGCAATCCCACTTTCTGGGTACGTATCCAAAGAAATTGAAATCTGGATCTCAGGATGCACTTTTTTTAAACACTGACTTTAAAAAAGTAGCCAAATACTGCATGATCTCATATATGGAATCTAAGTCAAACTCATAGAAGCAGAGAAGAGAATGGTGGTTACCAGGGGCTGGGGCAAGAGTAATGAGTAGGTGATGGTCAGGGTACAAAGTTCAGTTAGACAAGGTGAGTAAATGCTGGACATCTACTGTGAAACTAAGTGTGTATGGTTAATAATAATGAATCACATACTTAACATCTTATGCTCAGTTCTCTTATCACAAAGGGGAAAAAAAGCAAGTGGAGCGGAACGACATTTTGGGAGGTTATGGATAATTTTACAGAATGATTTCACAAATGTAGACTAATATATTCTAAACACATTGTGTTGTATACATTATAAAGTGACAGCCTTTTGTGTATCTATCCGTAAAGTGGTTTTTATTTTATTTTTTAATTTTTCTATTTTTTAGAGTGAGAAAGAGAGAGAGGGAACAAGCTGTGGAGGGGGGCAGAGGTAGAGAGAGAATCTTAAGAAGGCTCCACACTCAGTGAAGAGCCCAAATGAGAGCTCAATGTCACAACCCTTGGGATCATGACTGAGCCACCCAGGCACCTCAATAAAGCAGGTTTTAAAAAACGCACAAGAATCCAATCACTAGAGAATGTTTGCCAAAAGCAAAACAACAACAACCGAATACATACAACACCACAGCAAACAAACAAGAAATAAATAAGTGTGTGTATATATCATAGCAAGCCATTCTCCTACCTAACTGTATCTGTTCATATATTTTCTCTGTGCTTCAAAGTGAGTAAGTCATCTAAGGAGGTGCTTTAAAACAGAGCTGAACACTAACTGACCTGCAGGTTGAAGGTAAATGGTGTTGGGGAAAGAGGCAGTTTAGGTATTTTAATCAGACTCATAACTTGCAGATGGATACATTTTTAAAAGTCAGTTTGAGACAAACGTGTATACCACATCTTTTTTTTTCTTTAAGGTTTCTAGTAGAACTTAAAGGAAAACAATGTTATTTTACCTTGAAACTTTATAAATAAAAAATTTTTCAGTAGTAAGACTATAATCTTAGTTTTTATAAATATGACAAATTTTAGGGGGGGAATCAGAATGGCAGCATTACCAGAGTTAAAGCTTCACTGTCATATTTCAGTTCCTCCTCATTTTCCAAAAGTAGTAAGGAAAAATTGTGAGAGTACTTCCTTTTCTAAGCAATTTAGAATAACATTATTTAGCATGGATAACACTATCATTTATTTAGCATCAATATTAATGATTTGGAATGGGAGTAAAATTACAGTAATGAAATTCATAGCTGATACTAAGTCTTCAGCTATTAGAACTGCCAAAGAGAGATAAATATATAAAATGACTTGGATTGGTTAAAACCCTGGTTTATAAATTGCAATGGGCGTTTTAACAGGCACTTTGACGTTGGGGAACAGCCATTAGGTATTTCTAGTGAGGAATGAAACTTTGAATTGGAGAATAGCATTTATAAACCAATATCCCAACTAAAGGAAGATTAGCTCATTTCTCTTGAATCATATTTTTTTGCTTTTGCACTGTAAAAGAAAACTCTGATTTGCCCTTCTAAATTTAAGTTACTCATAGACCAGAGTCCTGTTCATGAAACTTCACCATCAAAACCAGCCCAGTCCCTTCAAATGTATGAACTTTTAAAAATCATTTCTAATGAGTTGAAGTTTAATGATCTCTCCTACACAGCAATTTAATCTACCCTCTGTTGTATCTGATTCTAGCATCAATAATGTCAGTGGCACAGGCATCTAGGAGCTGTCCTCATGAGGATGTTAAATCAAGCTACATAGGAAATGCCCTAAGAACCATGGCTACATATATATGGGGTGCCCTTCACCTTAGTTTCAACCAGCGTAAGCGGAGTAACATAATTTTCTGCCAGAGCTGTTGAATCAAAAGGATGATCAGAGATATTAAGGCAAAATAAATTACACCTTGGGTAACTATGTGTAGGCATTTAGCAGAGAATATCAAAACAAAGAAAAAGCCTTTAAAATAGTTGAGGAAGACTTAAAGTTTATATATTTTTTTTTAAGTAATCTCTACACCCAGTGTGGGGCTCGAACTTACAAGTTACTGCATACAACAATCAGGAGTTACATGCTCTACTGACTGAATCAGCCAGGTACCCCAAGGAAGATATTTTTTAACCCTTAAATTTATGTGAAAACTATTTTGGGAGGTCAGGACTTAACTTATAGAAGCTAACTCATTAAAGATCAAAAGGTATATATCATCATCACAACTCCACCATAATACCAGTTACCATCCACTAAGAGCCACCTAGGGCCACTTATTGGCCATTCCAGTAAGTACTTTATACATGTTACATCATGTAATCTTACTTCCATACATCATTTAAAGCAACTATGACTCAGAAGGGATGGAGAGGCTATAGTAGAATAATTAGCACGTATGGGAGCCCACAGTCAATGCCAGGGTCACCTTGCCTCCAAACTTGAGGGATCTTTTATCCCGTATAGTACCTATCTATAAAAGGTTAGAATTTAAATAAATGTAGAGACAATGATATTGAGACCAAACCGGAGGAAAGTAAAATTCTGAAGGATTAGTTAGACACAAATTTTCACCACTGTGTATTGAGGAATTTAAAATTTATATCAGACAGGGGCGCCTGGGTGGCTCAGTCGGTTAAGCAGCCGACTTCGGCTCAGGTCATGATCTCATGGTCTGTGAGTTCGAGCCCCGCGTTGGGCTCTGTGCTGATGACTCGGAGCCTGGAGCCTGCTTCAGATTCTGTGTCTCCCTCTCTCTCTGCCCTTCCCCTGCTCATACTCTGTCTCTATGTCTCTCAAAAATAAATAAATGTTAAAAAAAAATTTAAAAAAAAATTATATCAGAATTCCACGGAAATATTTATAGTACATTGTATATAATTGGCATATGTTAACTTATTAAAATGTCTATAAAATTTTTGTCCATTCATTTTTTTTTGTTTTCATGTGTTTTCTTTCTTAAGCCATGAGTAAAAGAAGTCTTCCAATGCTTTTAAGTTCTAGCAAGAAACATATGACCAGTATCTTCACATGACTATTAGAGATAAAATTTCTAACCCCCTAAGTAGTATACAGACCAGCTCTCATTCTAGGTATATGTCTTTTTGAGTAGTCTACATAATACCAAAGTAGATAAGATGAGGGTTAAGCAATGGTAACACTCTAAATATCATATAGTCATTCGTACTATAGAGATTTTTATGACGAACTGTAAGTATATAGAACAGATAGAAATTAAACTTTCCTTTGGAAAATAAAATTGCAAACACTTTTATGGGTATAAAGAAAACATTCAAAGTAGAAAATGTCTTAAGATCTCTTACATTCCGAAAAACCGGTTGTTTAAGTGACAATTCTCTGGCCACTGGAGACGGACAAAGTTAAGGAAGTTGGAATAGAACAGTGTGGGAATGGAGGGTACTTTTGTAGCTAGGGAAGAGATAGTGCCTTATAGGGAAATGGAGGAGGAAATTAGCTCCTTTGCTACCTGTGAAAGAAGGAGGCATAAGAGGAGGAGGAAAACAAAAGGTTTCTATAAACAGTGTTCAAAATTTAAAAGAAATGTCCCTCTGGTTTTATCTCCCTGCTGCAAGAATGTTTAATTTCCCATAGCTTGACACCTTTGCCCAATATCAAGAGGAACTATTTATTTCTGAAGTTTCTATTTGTTGCACAACACATTCCTGTCCCAAGTGGCCCTGATAACTCTTGTGCAAAGACTGTTTTGAATCTGTAAAATGATACAATAGGACTAATAGCCAATTTCATTTCAAGTTGTAAAAAGGTCAAAATGAAGCACAGTATTACAGGAGACTAATGTCTCCCACAGGATGCATAAAGCACAAAATTTGAAAGTTTCGTATGTTTGACATAAATTCCAATAAAAGGGTAAAATGATGCAATAGAATCAACTACCCAGTGGTAATGTAAAATAATACGAAATAGGGATAACAATTCTCATTTCAGTGAGTCTTTTATTATAGCAGGCAAATACTGCAATAAATCAAACTGCTGACAGGGGCTAATAAAAAAAAATCAAATTATCAGAAAGCATAGTAACAAGCAGTCTTAATCTTCCGGGGCTGCCATTACAAAATACCAAAGACTAGGTGGCTTAAACAAGAGACACTTATTTTCTCACAGTTCTGGAGGCTGGAGAGCCCAAGATGAAGATCCTGCAGAGTTGGTTTTCTGGTGAGAGCTCTCTTCCTGCCTTGGAGAGCCCTGACTTCCTGCCCAATCCTCACATGGCCTTTCCTGGGTGCATGCACGTGGAGGGAGCAAGTTCTCATCTCTCTCCCTCTTTTAAGGGCCCTAATTCCATGATCTCACTGAAACCTAATGATCTCCCAAAGGCCTTGCCTCTAAAAACCATCATATTAAATATGAAAGCTTCAAAATATGAATGGGGTGGGGTGGGCACAAACATCCAGTCCCTAAGAGAAAATAACTTCTTCATCTACAATTGTGTATTCCTGGAATCCATTGCAGAATAAATAAATTAAAATTGCTGCTGCCAGAGTCTGGGACCATGGAATTTTAATCAGTTCTATATTTTTCTTACGCATATTGAATCATAGTTTAGAGAAGAGAAATAAAAAACTATCAAGCACTATGGAAGGAATTTTATTATTTATATATAAACTACTGGCATTAAATTTTTTAAAAAAATATGAAGTGTCATTATACCAATCACTGACCTCTTTTCCAGAGAGTTTGAATGTCTGGTTACCATACTCTTTATTCTAAGAATACCTAATAAATCAGAGAAGCAGTCAAAATTAAGAACTTAATTGGATATACAGTATGCTTTATATTTTCAGAGAAATTTATTTCAACATTCTCTAGCTTCAAGGAGACCTCATAGACATAGGGAATCATTTATAAGCCATACAAACAATGGAATTTACACTGAATGAACTAAATGAAATATAAGATGTTCTATGTAACATAATTTGGGGTGAGTAGTTTCCATTATTACAAGAGAGATCATATCACAATGAAAAAAAATTTCATTATCTTGACTGGTCAGGATGATTGCATGTTTTTACTAATTTGAATAGTCTGCAAAGCTTTAGCAAAAACAAATTGTACTTCAGAAACTATTTAAGTTGCCTAGATAAAGTTTTGTGAGCCAGAATAAGAGGGCATGGCAAAATAAACTGTGCTTTCAAAAGGATGAAAATATTGACAGTTTAAATGAGACACACCTAAGAAAGCAAATTTGAGGCAAGCAAAAGGGATTGGGAGAGGTGAGGACAGAAAAGGGAAAATCATTGGATCTAACTGGTGAAAGGCTTTAGGAATGAGAATATTGCAGACTTGGTGTTCAATGCAATGGAAAATTGATGAAGGGCTTCGGGCAGGCAAAGATGGGTCAGGGTGACAGATGAAGAAGCTAGTTCTAACAGTAATAGCCAGACAGATGAAAAGTACTCAATCCTGGAAATGGGAAATCAAGTGAAAATGAGCTACTAGCAGCCAAGCTGAAGATAATCCAGTCTATCTTATAGTGAGAAAAAAATATAAAGAGGAAAAGACAGGAATAGGCTGGAAAGTAGAAAGCACTTATAATGTTTCCTTGGAGAATTGGCAAAAAGGAGGTGATCAAAAGATATTTCTTGAAAGAACTAATTAATGATTTATTGAGTGACAATATATTTAATTCAACGAACATATATCTAGTACACACTATGTATCAAGTGAGTTTGTTGCTGGGGAAAACAGCAAAATGGTGTCAAAGCTTCCCTATTTGCCACATTAGAGAGATGATGATATTGCCAACTGTGAATAGAAATGTACATTTAATCTTCCAGCACTGAAATGTGGTTTTACTTTGACTTAATCCTAATGTCATCAACTGCTTGGAAAATATTTATTGTTGACTGCCAAAAAGAAGGCATTTTCAAGTGCAATTTCAAACCTTTCAAGCTTGCTAGCAAATTGAATGTTAAAGTCAATAGAATTTGCATTTATGAAGATTCATATGCATAGAAGTGAATTTTTCAGAATGTTTCTATCTATCTCAACCCCTGGAAAATGAGAAAAATGAGACATTAAACTGACTCTTGCAGCTTACCTCCTCTGTCATTTATGACACCTGATTCTGTATCTTGCAAAATTAGAGTATAATGTCAGAAAGCATTTGGTTGATGGTTGAAGAAAATATTAAATGATGCTGTTATTCACATACAAATGTCAGCACCGAATAATACAGCAATGCTTTGCTTCTAGATTTGTGTATGCCCTCCCCAACAGCTTTATGAACCAGGAAAAAGAAGGAATGAAAGATTTGCATTGAGTTTCAGGCATTGTTTAAGGCCTGTTTGCAGTAAGGATGCCTTCTCCCTCAAAATAGCATCAAGTATTTTTAGATCTCAAATGAGTTATTCAAGAGAAAGTGACTCCTTTGGAAAATATTTGAATTATCTGTGTAAAAACAGCTATTTCTTGTCCATAGCACTAGAAAAAAATCACTCTCTCCAACATTGTGTCTCCCACTTTCCTAGCTGAAATGACAGTCTCCTATAATAGTACCCTATGTTAGACCCTGTCAAAACTAACAGGTAATAGCTTTAGTGACAATGTGTAAGTCCACACAATCCTGACATAGGTCTGGGGAAATAGATGACAAATTATTTTTCAAGCAACATTGCATCAATGCTAAGAGGCACTTTTTTTTTATGCTTTGAAATCTCTTCAAACTGAATTAGAAGGATTTTTACTTACTTGTTCGTTCACAAAATACAGTTTGCCTTAGGTGTGATGAAATATACTAAGCCTAATTGTAATACCCAACAGTAAACCTCCAACCTATCTTGGAATCTGTGACCCAAGGAAGAATTTAAAATAGAGTATGACAAAGGTAAGGACATTCTTACAAGATCTGTGAAGTTATTACTTAGGATGTGTTAGCCATGTGATCAGTGGAACAATCTCTACTCGGTGAGCTTCTTGCTTGACCAGTAACTTGTTTCAAGAGTCTACTTTCACGTTCGCTCAGATGCAAACTTTAATTCCCAAGAGACAAGTATAGCTGTTCAGGCAATTAAACAGTTTGTTTCATTTAATGTTTGGGAAAAAAATAAATAAATTCCTGACAGTGTAAAGGTAGCAACTTTAATTACCATTTCTAGAGCCACTGCAAATCACCTGTGTGACCATTCTATATTAATTATATAGCAGAGTGAAAATAGCAGAGTCCCACTGCCCAAGACAGAATGCGGGCCATAAAACCTGCCAGAGGTGGAGATGAAATACTGAAGTGAAAACCACCATAATGGATAAAACACAGGTTTGGAAATCCAGAAATAATTTCTGCTTAATCTCTCCATCATTTCCTCTTCATGGTGAACACTCCCTTGGTTGTAAAATGGAAATGATTATGTTTTCAGTCTCTGTGAGGTAATATGCAAATAAAAAATCAAAATGTGTACAGTTTTTGCTCCATGGAAAGAACAAATATTGCATATTTCGATACAAATAAAAGGAGAGGAAAATGGTATGATAAATAGATCAGAATTACTACTTCTTAAAGTGAATAGAAATGTGACTGAATTCTTAAGCTACAAGTTGTGTCAAAGGGATTTGTGTTAAGCAAGAAATATTTGTGATCTTTGAGGCTTAATTTCCTACCAGTTTTGCGGAGTATTGTGGTTTTCATTATGTTCCTAATAAAAATCCTGACTTTGCCACCTAGTGAATTGGTGAGCTGATCACAGACCCATAGAGCAGCTGGCCACCAGATGCAGCACACCTCTAGGAAACAGAATCAGCGCTTGGCAAATTTGTTTAGGCAGGTGGTCTATGAATCCAGGTGGTCTCCTAAGCAAGTTTCACTGTATCTTCAGTCTCAGAAGATAGAGGCAGAAAAACCACAGGGAAAATATTGAATATAGCGGTATTTCAGGGGACAGAAAGTAGAATTCTTACAAAAAAGAACTTACAAATTTACAAGGAGAGATAGCTTAGCCATGTGTGAGGCTCATTGGAATAGGGATACAGAGACTTGGGCGTGGGTTCTGGCTCTATGGCCACAGCCCCATCACACACTCCCAAAGCATCTGCTCTCCATTGCCTCAGAACCGGAGCGAACTCCAGTAATTACTTAGTTTGACTTTCTCATTTTCAAGATGGAGAAACAGATTCAGAGAGAATGAAAGCCTTGCTACAGTTCCATAGCCTGATAAGACACATAAACAGGCAAAACTCCAGTCTAGAATTCTGCCACTACACTATGCTACCTCTCCTCATGGGAGAAAGAAACTAACCAGCAGAATTACCACGGACCGCTGGGTGACCTCCAGCATCTCCTCCAACTCTAAAATTGCCTGTTTCACATTAAAACATAGTGGATCTTGAGAAGTTTTAAGCATCTACATAGCAAAGAATTTTAAGCTAGCTAAACCCACAGACTTAAAGTGGGAAAGCTGAATGTAAACTAAAAATAGAAGGGAAAGTACCATGTGCTCGACCATCTCAGATCTCACTGTCAGTCTTTAACATTTCTTCTCAAGCATTTACTTTCAAGATGATATTTTTCTTTATTTACTATCTCCATTTGCAAAAGATATTCAGTTTCGAACTTCCAGGAAACTGCAATAAAATCACATTAAGCTAAGTAATAAAACGCCATTATTAGAGTGACAAGAATCTGCACTACCTGAAGTTATAATGCTTGCTCCCCTACCAACAGGGATGTTGTGAGGATTAATGAGATATTTAGAAAGCATTTTATGCATACGGAGAAAAGAGCCTCATAAATGCAAAGGAGAAGTAACGGTGGTTTATCTCCCCCATCAACAGAGGAAAGCCTGTCTAAACAGATGGACCTGGAATGGTGTCTTGAAATTGAGAAAACACTACCTGTGTTAAAGAAAGCCTTAGGAGAAAAGGCTTCCTGAGAAAAAAATTACCTCTGAAACTAGGGAGGTATTCTTCTTTAATCATCTCTCCGGGGTGACCAACCATCCTGGCTTGCCTGAGACTAAGGTGTTTGTTGGGAGGCAGGATTTTCAGGGCACTGTCTGGGACAGTTCCAGGGCCACCAGGACACTTGCTCATGCTATTTGTAGCAGTTTTCTTTCAAATAGTTTTCATTTACCCTACGGCACTGACAACCTCAGTCTCTAACGTTGTAAGTCAAATTTGGACTTGCCTAATCAACCAGGAAAAGGACATGTTTCAGGAAAATGTTCAGACAAAGAACTGAATGCATACAAATGAGCCTGATCCTCATTCACTGAGAACATGGTAGCTTTGGAGACATTCAGGTGGACAAGGGAAATGGCAGTGACACTTCAGTGTAAACCCCGCCACCTACTTTAACTACTAATAGTTCAGCCTGCTGGCCACTTCTGTTTATGTAGTAAGTCCTAGCACAATCTCCCACAGTAGTGCTTCTGTGCTTCTGGGTGAGCCTCTGACAATGGAGGGGAATTTCCAAAGGTCTGCAAATCTTGAAGGTTCGTTATGGACTGCTTGATCAAAAAGGAGCTCCACTGTTCGAAGATGGGCCTGGATAGGGCATTTTTCAAAATGCATTTTATTTCTTGAGCACCAGTCTCAATCATTTTTGGAAATGCCAACGTGCTTTTTCTTCTATCATGGACCTCTCCTTGAACTCTTCCTTTCCTTTTAATTTTTCCTTTTTCTTTCTATAGAATGTCAATGTGTAAAACCTTAACACAAATCTATGGCATGTAAGAAGGAAAGGAAGTATTTTGTTTTAAACCTTATTTTAAAACACTGAATTTTCTTGCCATTACAAAGTGTGTAATTCTGGGGATATTAGTGACAAAATTAGGGGGGATAAAATACAGGCTTTGCAAAACCCGAAGTCCTACAACTTAAAATTATTTTTGCAGCCTGTGTTATCAATTTCCTTTTTTTTATTTCTTGTTTTCAATATACTAGAATGTCAAAAAATGAAATGATCCCAGGCATTCTTACCGTCTGGTAGAGGCTGGAACCAGGATGAAAATAAACAATATGCACGTATGTATCTATTCTTTACATTCCGTAGAGAATGTAGCCAACATTCGTCTTACTACTACACTGTAAAGAAAATATACTTTCTTTTGTCTCTTTTATGCATCTTTACTTGTCGGGTCAGTTTGATAAATCACACATTACCAGACAAAGAGGGGAGATTAACTTCAAAGCTATACTCCACAGTGACATTCTTCTGTACCAGTTGATCATACACAGAGGAAACAAATAAAGGTATTCGCCCAGCTACCTGCCCTTCATTTTAGCATAATAATTGTCTAAACGGAGTCGTATTTGCTATGGCTGCATTCCTGACTCCAGCCTCTTATGGATTAATGCCTATTTGCCTGCACTGCTATTTTTTCTTCTATACAATAGCTTGAAAAACAAATACCATCTAAAATCATCCAATCAGGTCTCATGTGAAAAATATTCCCACGTATATCCTGCACCTCTTCTCAAATTTACATTGGATTTCTTGGCTCCCTGTGCATGGGTAACTTTGTAGTCTTCTTGATTATACAATCATACGGAAACTGGAGTTTCCAGTTCTATGGAGCCAGAGATTAAATTATAGCTGGATACCTAAAAGTCACAGAAAAACATGTAGGATATTTATTTTCAAAATGTGAATAAACATAAAAATAGATATTTGTAGTATGAGAAGTTCTTTAATAAATAATAACAATCAAAGGCATCAAAGACAATGTAAGTTTAGCTGTTACTGTTTGTAATTCTGTGTCCATAAAACTTTGATACTAATAACAAATATTTTTGAGTACCTACTGTTTTCAAGGTACAGAAGGATAAGGAAGATCTGAGTTTGAGAAGCTGACAGCCTAGAGGAAGCGTAATGGGAGAATATAAGCCACTAGAAGAGTCCTAATTCCTGCCAAATATAGTGGATAAGAGAAATGGGAAAAAGGTAGTACAGGGGTTTGAAAAGAGAATGGATTTCATCTGGGGAGAATGAAGAAAATCTTTCTGTGAGGAGAATCATTTGCCATGGAATTTGAAAGATGAGTAGAATTTTGATACACCGTACAGGGGCCGTTTCTTCCCCTTTTTTCGTTGTTATAGACACTAACGAGAAAATGATATTTTACTATCCATCCTGAATGGTAACCATGATGAAGTAATGACCATATCCCCTAGAATATTTTTATCTATCCAACATATGTTCATTAATTAGGTGATGTAGCTAATCCCTGGGATCAGATTCTGGTTCCTTCACTTATTGGATGTGCAGCCCTGGGGGTGTTACTTCTGTATTTTTGGTTCTCATTTCCTGTAGCTATAAAACGAGTATGATTACAGTTTCTACCTCACAGGGTGACTATGAATATTTTGTGAAATAAAACAAATAAGAAGCTTAGGGAAAGCTTGGCACGTAATAAGTAATTTGTACAGGTCAGTTATTCTGAACTATAGCGGTAACAGCAACAAGAACAAAAACCACAGACGTGGGGAATTTAAGTTGTGCTTCAACATGTGGGTGGGTTTGAATGCAGGGCAGGAAAATCCTAGACCTGCTGAGGATCATCAGCCTTGACACATGGTGTGAGTCATTCTGGGAAAGGCCGCGCACACCAGAGTGGGGAGTTCATTTTCAAGACTTGGAAGGGGCAAACCAGGAATGTAAGTTGTTTCATGGAATCAAGCGGGAAAGCCACGAGATAATTATAGAAGCCTCGCTTAAAAATCATGAGAGCCCAGTTACAAGAGAAGACCAGTCAGGCTCCAGTGGAGATTTGTATTTATATCACTTGGCAATTGACTACAAAAGAGGACCAAAGAGATGGAGGATTCAAAGAGAAATTCAAGTTTCATTAAGTCGTAAAGCTGAAAATGAAGGCACCCTAAGTGGTAAGAAGAAAGCTGAAGAGAGGAGATACCAGAGTTGGTAAGGGAAAGGAAGAAGAGACAGAGTTCCAAAAATCACAATTCTCGTTCTACAATACGACTTAGACCTACTCTATTTATTTATGGAGAATGTTGAAGGAAAGAGACATTGATTTAATTTACTAGAGTTATCCGCACATAGTGATGGCACAAAATATTGCCAAGCATAAAGAAAATAAAATATGGAATTAAAAATTCCATTTTATTTTATTTTATTTTTTTTATGAATCTAGAGGACAATTTGTTTTTATTATAATAGTTTATTTTCAAATTGGTTTACATATAACACCCAGTGTTCATCCCAACATGTGCCCTTTTTAATGCCCATCACCCCCTCTCCCCCCTCCCTCATCCCCCTTACCCTCAGTTTTTTCTTAGTCTTTGAGAGTCTCTTATGTTTTATCTCCCTCCCTCTCTGTGTGCTGATGCATAGGAGCACGTGTACCCCAATGTTCATAGCAGCACTTTCGACAATAGCCAAATCATGGAAAGAGACCAAGTGCCCATCAACTGACGAATGGATAAAGAAGTTGTGGCACATATATACAATGGACTACTACGTGGCAATGAGAAAAAATGAAATCTGGCCATGTGTAGCAACATGGATGGAACTGGAGGGTATTATGTTAAGTGAAATAAGTCAGTTAGAAAAAGACAGATACCATATGTTTCCACGAATAGGAGGACTTTGTGAAACTAAGCAAAAACCAGGGGGAGGGGAAGAGGGGAAAGGAAAAAAAAATTCCATTTTAAAAAGTATAACAGACAGAAAATGCAATCCTTTTATAATAGTTTAACTTGATTTGATTATAGATCACTGTACGAATGAAACTAACCTTAACAAGCTCTTATAAATATGAATTTCAATCATTGTCCTTGTTCTTATCAATGTCAGAGAATTCCAAGAGAATTGATGTAATGACTATGCACACATGGCTTTCAATCCCTCGTAGAGAAGAACCTATAGAAACTAAATATTTCAGTTCATTTCAAATAGTGTTCTTCAGATTTTTCCTCCCTTGGTTGCTGGGGATTTGCTACTGAGGTTTTAATTCTCACAGCTAATGTGATGTTCTTTATACATTGATTTTCCTCTGTTCTTCTTTCCCTCTACCCTGGGCCTTTCACAATAGGTATGTCAATCAAGCTACACAAAAAATTCTAATTTAAGAAAGAAATGTATCACATTAAGGATGGCAGGCAAGTCACAGAATTGAACAAATACCCAGTGAACAGGCCCAGGAAATAAGTGGGAACAAAGAAGGGTGGTGACTACCCAGCAGAAAACACCCCAGGTCTTGCCAAAGAACAAGTCAGACTAGGACCCTGCCCCAACACCACTGTCCTGGGAATTCTCCTCGTCTGCCAAACTCTTCCACGCCTCTGCATCAACTCCACCGTGATCTCAGTCCTCAACAAGAGTGGGTGCAAGGTCACAGGAGAGACACCTGTCTCACCATACCTCCTAGCACCAAAAAAGAGGTTGGGCTCCCATTTTGCCATCTGTTTCTCCTGGGCTAATCTCCGTGTTAAAATGTTGGTTCTGAACCTTTCTTCAATGTCTAGCTAAGCATCCATTTCTTTCCTCACTAAAAAAACAGTTTAGAGATATGTGACTGACAATACAGAGGAAGTTAGAGACATGCTATGTACATATTAGTCTCTAAACTCCAGGAAGGTAAGTTTGCTTTGCCTCTCTTGCCTGGCATTTAGTAGATATTTTATACTGGATATTGTTTGTGTGTGTGCGTGTGTGTGTGTGTGTGTGTGTGTGTGTGTGTGTGTATGCGTGTGTGTGGACAAAATGTGTATATAGATATAAATATCAATGTATAATTTTCTCAACAACTTAGTCCAGTCATTTCAAGCAGAAAAGCTTAGCATGACATAATTAAATAGCAAAATCTTAGTTTTAGTATTTATAATATAAGATTAATTAGGCATGGACAAAAAGAGCAAAATAATTCTTCTGAATAAGCAAGGAGGAATCACAGAAGTATTACTTGGCCCAAAATCAATTCTATTCTACAGTCAAAGGGGTTTACATAAATTCCCACCATTGCGGAAAAGATGGGGATGACATTCATTCTTAGGCACCTGCAGCAGGCATGTTTCATAAAGTAGACAGCAGGGAAGAATCTCAACCGTTTGGTTGTAGCTTTGCAAAGATCTTCAGAGTATTTGTAAGAAAGACATTACATTACAACACTTTCCAATTATATTATATAGAGTACTTATTTACACCACTACCTAACAGCTAAGGAAAATAATAATAAAGATATCATGGTCTAAAATGAGAACACACTAGTGTAAACAGAATTAAGCTGGTTTCTTCAGAGTACAACATTCTATAGCCTTTAACATGGTACTGTGAGTTATAGACATCCTAAGGTAAGATAAAATAGCTTATAGTTTTCAAATGTACAGAGGGATCCTGATGTTCTATTGAACAAAGTTGGAAAGTGTTGCTCTATACTTTGAAGTGAAAAGTTTGGGAAATTGCAGACGTGCAGAACTGTAGGCAATTAGCATGTCAATTTTCATAAACGAAATTTCATATTTCAGAATAAGCCATATCAGGATTAAATAAAAACATTAAAAAAAGGAAGAAAGAAAGAAAGAAACACTGCTGGACCAAACGATAAAAGAAGAGTCTTTGTACTACCCATATAGAATGAGGACATACACTGATATGAAGTCCTCTAGTAAGTAAGAATTAAAAGACAAAAAACATACCAGGCAAAAATCTATACATATGGCTTGATCTCAGTGTGTTTGTATATATAACTATCTTCTTGTATTGTAAACAAAAAGTGGATGGATCTGTATGCTAAGACGTTTTTTCTAAGTTAAGTGTGGATGTAGCTCAGTGGAAGAGAACATGCTTTGCATGGATGAGGTCCCAGGTTAGATCCCTCGCATCTCCACTTTACAGAAGCTTCAATTCACTGAGGCACCTGGGTGGCTCAGTCAGTAAGCATCTGACTCTTGACCTCGGCTCAAGACATGATTTCATGGTTCGTGAATTTGAGTCCCACATCGTGTTCTGTGCTGACAGAGCCTGCTTATTGATTCTCTTTCAATCCCCTTCCACAGCCTCTGTGTACATTCTCACCCACTCTCTCTCTCTGAAAATAAATAAACTAAAATAATGAAATATAATGAACTGAGATAGCCCCACTGCCTTTGCCTCCCTTGACCACAACTGAGTGTATCAACAAAAATAACAATGGCCATAGATTTCTGTGTGAGAGAGGATAGACCAGATAAGGGCCACCAATCATGGGAAGATATTTAGATCAGCCCTTATGTATTTAGATAAATAACAAGTTACAGTGGCAATTAAAATGGAAAGAAAAAAATCACCCAAGTAAATTTTGAATAATCAAAATGAAAATCCAAAGGCTTTGGGCAAAAATTTTTATATTTTAACAGGAAGGATTTTTTAAACAATGTAAATATTGGTAATTCAATCAAAATTTGTGAAATATGAAAATGTCATTTTTCTCTTTCATTTTAATGTGAAACAGAAATGTCTTGATATGTGTTTGAGAATATTTAATGTTTTACTGTGACAATAATTCCTCAAAAAGAAGAGTACGTTTTTAGTTCCTTTGTAGCATACAGAATATATTTTGATTAAGAAAGTTCAATTGATAGATATCTAAAGGTTATAAAATTATTTCACCATTAGAAATAAGCCCAACTTTTGGGGTGTCTGGGTGACTCAATCAGTTAAGCATTCGACTTCGGCTCAGGTCATGATGTCTCGGTTCGTGGCTTCAGTCCCTACCTCGGGCTGTGTGCTGACAGCTATGAGCCCAGAGCCTGCTTCGGATTCTGTGTCGTCCTCTCTCTCTCTCTCTCCCTCTCCCCCACTCATGCTGTCTCTCAAAACTAAATAAATGTTAAAAACTGTTTTGGAAAAGAAAATGAGACCACCTTATTTTATATACATTTTATTTTACATAGTTCTTCAGCCATAAGAAAGGTAAGAAGAAGAAAATCAGTATGGCAATGGAGAAAACAAATTTCAAATAGCAGCAATGTAAAAGGATTTGATAGAGAAAGTTAAGTTTAAGTAATATAAAGAATTAGGCCATAATTGGATTAAGTAAATGGGAAAAATATGGCATAGAGAATTCTTTTAATAGTATTTATTTTAAAAGTTTGGCCAGTGACTGAACCCGAAAGACTTTTATCTGTGAAAAGGCATGATTGCAAATATAGTCATTTATATAACCAGAGAGGATGAAAGATATGAAAAGGAAATTAAATTTTCAAAAAAGCAATTGCT
This sequence comes from Paguma larvata, assembly GCA_030068075.1. NCBI lineage: Eukaryota > Metazoa > Chordata > Mammalia > Carnivora > Viverridae > Paguma > Paguma larvata. Next base: position 74,734,719 of record CM057826.1, read on the forward strand.
GACCGCTTCACTATTTAAAATACAATGAACTAGCAGATGCGCAAAATAATTTTTATTTCATATTTGACCTTTAGGAGTCATACTATTTTTTGTTGTTAAGACACTACATACCAAACTGAACAACACGGGTAATAATTGCTATAAATCACATTTTATGAATATGCCATGTGGTCAGTCCTATTGGTTTTCTTGACATTACTAATATTTTTCCTTGTGCATTGAACACTTTATAATATATTACATTTTAAACAGATAAAAAATATTAGTAATATACACATAGTAATCTAAGTTATAAAATCAACATATTTAGAAAGAAAATAACATTGAAATTCTAATTTTATTAGAATGCCTTGTTGTCTTGCCTCTCATATATGAGGAACCTGAGAATTATTCCAAATTAAAGGAAATTACCATTACTTTAATAAAACAACTCTCGTTATTAACTCTGTATGATATTTTATGGCATAGAATTTTCTAAATTATTTAACGAGCACATCTAGGTATCATTTTCTATGGGCCAGAGGTTTGATATTTGCATCTTATTTGATATTTATAACAACGCTCCAAGGAAGATATTTTATTCCTAATTTATAGATGAAAGAAAACTAGACACAGAAAGCTTATAAAAGTCACATAGCTAACAGGTGGCAATCCCAGAAACTGACTTGAGAAACCGAGTTCAAGATTCAATTTTTAAGCCTTATGCTTTGTTGCTTGTCAAAGCTCAGGGTAAGTTAATAATCCACTCATGATTTTAGGGTTTTGAACTAAATGTAATCTTATTTCTAAAGACAATTCACTTGTACAAAAGGTACCATCACTTTTAAATTGGGAAAGTATGTATTAAATCTTAAAATGCATATCATAGTCAACATTTCAAGTCTGATCATATAGAGTCTGTTTATCATGATTAAGTATGTATTACGAACTCATGATACCCAGATACAAATAGAAATCTGAACTCATGTCAACAGATTCCTAATTCAGAGGAGTTGGAGAGGCTGAACCATATAAATGTTGAGTGATCTTAATCCAGTGGTATATTACCATAAAACTCATTTCCTTATCTGTAAATAGGGATTTTAAAAAATGTAAGCTATACAGGTAAGATTATTTTACTGAGACAACAAATATATGGTTGAAGGGTTTTTGTTTTCAAATCATCTATAGACCAGCTAATATCAATACCAAAGATATTCTTCAGTTTTGGCTCATCAAATCCAGTATCATTAACCTGGTGACTATAAAAACAGGTATTTCATTTCATCAGCTTTTACTGTCCTTGAGACAATGATTGGCATCTAGAAGGAATACTTTTTTTTAATGTTTATATTTATTTTTGAGACATTGAGAGAGACAGAGCATGAGCCGGGGGAAGGGAAGAGAGAGGGAGACACATAATCTGAAGCACACTCTAGGCTCTGAGCTGTCAACACAGCTGCCAATGCGGGGCTCGAACTCATCAACTGAAATCTTGACCTGAGCCAAAGTCAGACACTCAACCGACTGAGCCACCCAGGCACCTCTAGAAGGAATACTTTTTTTAAAATATTTATTTATTTTTTTTAAATATTTATTTATTTTTGAGAGGGAGGGAGGGAGAGAGAGAGAATGAGCTGGGGAGGGGCAGAGAGAGAAAGAAGGAGACAGAGGATTCGAAGCAGCCTCTATGCTAAGAGCACAGAGCCAAATGTGGGGCTTGAACCCACTAACCGTGAGATCATGATGTGAACTGAAGTCAGTTACCCAACCAAATGAGCCACACAGTTGCCCATGGAAGGAATACTTTTAAAAGACAGTACTTGTAAGTAAAAGACATTCCCTTTTCATCATTTCCATAATACTCTAGTCCTGCCTTGTCCTCCAGAAGGTAACTGCAGAAACATAGGCTGGCCTAAGAGAATTAGGGCCAATCCATGGAGGCATAAGATCAAGCCAGAGAGATGAGAAAAGGGAGTGAGTGACTGTACAGATCATACCTAGGGAGGGTGGAGAAGTCCAGTTTTAAAGCAAAAACAAAACCTTGCAAGAAGCCAAATCATGTAGACAGAAGCCTAACAAAGCAGATATAAAACAAGAAAGCCTGAATACATTTTGTAGAAATGGGAAGTACAGAAAGATTAGGTTAACGCTAACAATGTATCTTCAGAGTGTTCCCTTTGAAAGTGTCTGATAAATTCAGAGACTTTCAAAGAGAGCTGCTGACAGATCCACAATGGATCCTCCTAACTTCCATGGTAGAAGTAGAGTTCTTCAAGGTTTTCCTTGTGTCCAGTTGCCTTTTTCTGAGACATGCTTAGGAACATGGAGGGGGATAGTACTACTTAGTGGGCACTGGTGTTTCCAGGCTCTCTTGGCCCATGCTTTCAGATACTGTGAAATGCTGTAACTGGATTGGCAGCTTGTCAAATCAAAGGTTCTTTTCCCTAAGTAGTCCAAACAGGTTAGAAGTTGTAGGCACAGATTAAAGTCCTGCAAGTTATATTCAAAATAGACTAGTAGAACACATGGTAAATTATGTACACGGGTTTAAAGAAGAGAGAAAAAGAGGCAAAGAGACTAGGAAGAAAACAGAGGAGTTCTGTGGGCTAGGTTGTAATATGATATTTATATAGAAATTTATAAACCAAAAGATAACATTTTAGTGGACATAAGAGAACATAAAATTTGTATTTTTATGGTAGTGTATTATGAATTTCTCAATCAGATACAAGAAGTCTAAGATTTATGTCTTCAAAAGTATTTCTGGAACCATTAGAGTCATAATAACGATAGTTTTCTCTTTGCTGAAAACATGTTCCTTTAAGTTTCCTGCCATTTGGCTCTTCTACCTCTACCTGTGCTTAAGTCAAATTTGTCATCACTGCAACTCTTGCAATTAAAGTCAGACATTCTAATGTCCAAGCCAGATGTCTATCCAAATATGTAGCCTAATATTTTTTAAATTTTATTCATTAATTCTCTTATTAAAGTTTTTAGGTGCTGACTCTAATGGGTATAATGATTGACACTGGAGACTCATCTTCTCTCCATTCACATTTCCACTGCTGTAATTCATTACCTCATCATTTTTCAAGTAAATCTTAGCGGTAACAGCTGGGTTCTGCCTGATTCTTATTATGACCTTTTCAATCGTGTCTCTTTATTATTTCTAGAATGAGTTTTATAATACACAAACCTGATTATGTCAAGCCCCTGACATAACTCACACTTTTTAACATGACAAAGGAAACCTATCATGATAGATTCTCTGCTTACCTTTGCAGTCTTGTCTCTTGCTACTCTTCAATTACATCCAACCTTCATTTCCTGATCTAATTGCATCCCAGAACATGAACTGATCTTTCTCAACACTGACCTAAAGTTCACCCTGCTTTCTCTCTTCCTTATATCCCCATCCATCACACTCTAGATTTTCAGACTGATTTCAAGTGACCCCTCCTCTGGGAAGGTACTCAAAGCTGTCTATAACCAATCAGTCCCAGAAAGGCTGGTATAGAAACTCCTTCAATAAGTTTTCACCAACATCTTTACCCTAAATTTTATCACATAGTAAAATTACTATCTGTTTATTATGTGTCTCCATTCACACATTAAGCTAAAAACTTTCGGCAGCAAGGTACATATCTTAGTTATATTTACCGTATATAGTAAATTTTTCAAAAATTTTAATGAAGGAATACATGGAAGAGTATCTCATCGACATAAATGTAAAATATCTGAAAAAGTTGATAGGTTGAAAATTCTATCTGGCAAGGTTAAAAGGGGAAATAAGAAAGATCTTGAAAGTTGTCATCACAAAAAAGAAATGGTAACTACGTGAAGTGTTAGAGGTGTTACCTAACACTTCAGGAGTGATCATACTGCAATATATAAATATATCAAGTCAATACATTGTATACCTTAAACTCATACAATGTTATATGTCAATTATATTTCAATTTCAAAACTAAACAAAGTATGCTACCTTTCCAGGCATAATATAAATATAAAGGTAAGTTGCAGTTGAAGCAGAAATATGACCAGAACCTTGTGTGAAAGACAACGTGGCGTCTCATAGTATATGATAGCAAAATGGCTAATATGGGCAAACTCTGCATGTGCAAGTGAAAAGAGAGTTAGCAAATTCTCTGAAACAAAGTCCTTACCAGGAGTCATGACTAATCACACCTAATAAAGCATGACAAATGTGTCTAAAGAAATAAATGAAGCTGCACAAAAAGCTCTGTGGAAATGTTATGTATAAAAGAGATAACTTCAAAAAATGAGAAAATTAAGAGCACTGTGATATGCATTTTTTTTTGGTAAAACTCTTCAGCATAGACAGTGGATATGAGTGCTTGCGTTTGTTTCCAGAGCTCCGATACATATTCATGGGACATTTAGTAAACATAACTGGAAATATATACTCCAAATTGTGTATCACTTTAAAGATTAACAAGTGCTTTGACTAACCTTATGATAATTTTTATTAATTAGCATAATGTATATTAGTAACGGAGTTTTATTGGTAAAATTATTTTTTGAGATATATTGATAAAAATATTTGTTCTAGAAAAAAGAAACGTTGAGACTTTGCTTTTCTTCACTAATGATGTATAAAACAAAATCTGATAATATATTTACACTGAAATTAAGAGTTTTAATATGCATACATGCAGAAATAAACATGTATATATGTATGTATATATATACAAAATCTGATAAGTATATATTTACACTGACATTAAAAGTTTTAATAAGCATACACACAGATAAAAACATATCCGTACACACACTGTATTTGGATTTCATTAGTTTTTGCCTAATGTACTTTTTATGTTCCAGGATCCCATTCAAGATACCACATTATATTCAGTTGTCATGTATCCTTAAGCCCTTTTGATGATTGTGACAGTCTTGAGTCCTGGCTAAGTATTTTGTAGATGCCTTTCAATTATGTTTGTATGGCATTTTCTCATTAAAGTTATGGATTTCAGGATAGAAGGCCACATATATGAAATGCCACTTTCAACACATATCAAGGATGTATGCTATCATTATATTTATCGCTAATTATGTTAACCTTGATTACCTGGCTAAATTAGTGTTTTCTAGATTTTTCTACATAAAGTTAACTTTCCCCCTTTCTGTACAACACTGTTTGGAAGCAAGTCAATAAACATAATTACAAATAAGGAGTTGAAAGTTATGCTCCATCATCTTTGGAAGAGAAATATATCTGCAGAAATTAGTTGGAATTATTGTGCATGAGAAACATGTTTCTTCTTTCTCAAATGTTTATTTAACACAATCAGTTATTTATATCACTATGGACTCATGCATATTTATTAATAATTTGAATTATAATCTATTACTACTTTGTGTTGCTGCTGTTGTTGTTACTCAAATTGTTCAAGTTTTAGCCACTGGGAGTTCTTCCTGTTGGCTGTTCCATATTTTTAACACACCACATTGTTTTCTGAGAACTTCCTTACTTTCTAACTGTAAAAGATGCTACAAGTTATTTTATGAATTTCCTGCCCAAGTCTTAGAACCAAACATTTTATCTACAGAGCATTGCTTTCTTTTATTAGAGAATGACACCAGAAACAGAGATATGATCAATAAACAGCCTTATTACCACTGGAGGACCACTGCTTTTAGATGCCCTAAGTGGACAGAGCTAGGAAATATGTATATATACACGAGACTGTGGAAAATGGACATTCTTGTAATGTATATACCTATCAATATTAATGTTAAGTGAAACATTAGTTCATATTAATGTCTTCAATGCTAATTCAGTGCCACATAAGTCATTTTATCCTTCTGCCTCGCTTATTTGAAACCTCTCTGACAGTGTGAGAAACACAGTTCGACCACCCATTTACTTAATCCTAAAAGTTTAAATGCACCTATATCCTTACACTAACTCAAAGGATTGTTATCTGAGTCTGTACAGATAAATCCTGCTACTAAATTATGTTAAATTTGTCTTAGGTCTACAGCCCCGGTGTCATTTGAGTCCTAAAATGAAGTCATCCAGGTCACATGGGTCCTTTAATTTTGTCTATTTGCTAGTTAACAGGAGAATGTGTGTCAGAGTTTAATATGGGTTGTAGGGATTACAACAATAGCCTCTTCTATTTCTAATTATTGGAAGTTAGTCATACCTACCCCAAAAAGTATTTACTAACTGTGCCTGTCTAAACTGCCCATGTTAGTTTTCAATAAAATGTATATTCAAGAAGAAATTTAAAAGTCAGCCTAGATTTTTAAGAATATCACTAGTATAAATGATGATTTCTGAAAAAAACCTGTATTTGTGGTTAATAATGATGGCAATACAAAGAAAAATTTTAGTTTAATTAAGGCCAAGAAGGAGAATAACACAGGCCTACACTTCTTGACTTGATGCTGCACAGCAAGGTTGGATTTATGCATGTATTCTTTTCCTTCAAGGTATAGCCCATCTATGACTACCACAGTAAAAATGAATGACACCAATGTATTTTTCCTCTTGCTATTTTGCCTTTACCTTCTCTTTCAGAGAGGATAATCTTTACACATAGTTGGACATGAAAGAAGAAACTGAATATCAAGAAGTTGAACAGGCGTGTCTGGGTGGTACAGTTGGTTAAGTGTCTGACTTCAGCCTAGGTAATGGATCTCAGAGCACCTGAGTCTGAAACCCACACTGGGCTCTGTGCTGGCAGCTAAGACCCTGGAGCCTGCTTTGGAGTCTATGTCCCCTCTCTCTTTGCCCCCCCCTACTCTTGCTCTCTCTCTCGCTCTGTCTCAAAAATAAATAAAAATTTAAAAAAATGTTGAACAACATAAGGAGTATACCTAAGCTTTGCCAATGAGATCAAGCCTCTGGGTCTAAATTACCTACACTCTGCAGTACCAAATTAAACTTCAAAAAAGATTTCTCAAGTACCAACAGTCATCTTGGTGTAGCAGTGAAAACATGCTCTACAAATGTTCAGTGAAGAGTGTGTTGTGCTTTGTATGTATCCAAACAAAAGGTAGGGATTTGTGCAAGTTGTCAAACGGAATATTTTATGTCAACATAAAGGAAAACTCTCTAATAATATTGGATACCCAATAATGGAAGGAGATGTCTGAGAAGGGAGTGAAATACATATTCATAGAAATGTTCAAAATACTTACAAGAGATTATTGTGGAAAGAATCTCCATCAAATTAGGAGAGATGGCCTCTAAACAGACTTATAATTTGAGTTACTGTGATAACTCTTTATGACATCTCATGAGTGTGGACAGTATAGAATTATGTTTGATTTCAGTGCCAATTATGTTCTCGTTTGTACTTTTCATTTCAACTCTTCTGGGTACAACACTGAACTAATTGAAAAATTCTTTATATAGTTATAAAAATGGCTCACAGTAGGTGTTATTTCATTTTGTTTGAAGTTAAATAGTTTTCTTAGACTTTTTTTCTTAGTATTTTTTAAGTTTATTTATTTTGAGAGAGACAGAGAGAGCACGTGAACACGTATGCACACTAAAAGGAGAGGGGCAGGGAGACAGAATCCCAAGCAGGCTCTGAGCTGTCAGTGCAGAGCCTTATGTGGGACTCTATCCCATGAACTTCAAGCTTATGACCTGAGACCAGATCAAGAGTTGCATGTTTAACCAATTGAGCCACCCAGGTGCCCCAAGTGAGGTGTTTGGTTTTTTGTTTTGTTTTGCTTTGTTTTGTTTAAGTTTATTTATTTTTAAAGAGACAGAAAGAGAGAGAGAGAGAGAGAGAGAGAGGTAGAGGGAGAGAGAAAATGGGAGACAGAATCCCAAGCAGGCTCTCCACTGTCAGTGCAGAGCCCAATGTGCAGCTTGAACTCAGGAACTGTGAGATCATGACCTGAGCAAAACCAAGAGTCGGATTCATAACCAACTGAGCCATCCAGGCGCCCCCAAGTGAGGTTTTAATTTAGAGCTCAAGACATGTGTCAATGTTGACAAATTTTAATTTAAATGTAAAAAATTCCAATTTTAATAAATAAATATCGTTTTAAACGTGAAAGAGAAAGGATAAAAGATGGTGGCATAAGGAAATCATGGATTTCACCTCCACCCATGGATATACCAGACCTATACTTACAAACGGATCAGTTCTCTCTGAAAAAATATATAAAAACTAGATGAAACACTTCTCCACAACAAAGGATAAAAGGACCTCATCAACATGGGTAGGAGAGGCAGAGACAGGATCTTAGCACAAAATGTAATACCAAGTGTGGCAACATACAGTAGAGAGGAATCTTACCAGTCTAGCACTTCTGGAGGAGTGAGGGGTTAATGCTCTACATCAGACACCCCAGTCCTTGGGATCTACACCATAGAGATGAGCTCCCCAAAGCATCTGCCTGAGAAAACCAATAGGACTAACTTCTCAGAGACCTAGAGAGCTAGAGGAAACTAAGATCCTCCTTTTATAAGACTCACATGCAGTCTCACTCACCCTGGGATACAGTGCAAAAGCACCAATTTGAAAAACACCTGTACTGTATGTGAAGGGGTCTCATTTGCTGGATGAGGTATATGCTTGAGGATCAGGGGAAAGTAGGGGATCTCTCTGGAGATGGAAGCTAGCAGATGCCTTCTGTGTACTCTCCATCTATCCTGCTACTCCTAGTGGCCCTTCTGGGATGCTATATCTACCACTGCCCACTGGGTTGGCAGGAGTGAGTGGTCACAACAATATCTCACTGCCCTGCTGAGGTTGGAGAGTTCAGGGAGTCATACAAATCCTCCACTCTGGCTGGGGAAGGCAAACACAGTCATGGCATCCCCTGCTCCCAACCTGGGGCCAATGCATGTGTGCAGATGCATGTGCACTCTTGCCAGCAGCATCCAGGAGGCCTGAGGCTGCATTCAGTGAAAGCAATTTCCCTCTGCCTTTCTGGAGCCATTGATTGTGTCGGCCCCTCCAACTATACTCTCCAGATTACCTAGTAAAGCTGGCAGATGCATGCAAGCCACACAGGGAATGTCCCTTGTTCACCTGGCCCTAGTGACCAAGGAGGCTGGCATTCCTGAGCTCCAAGTCACTGTGACAATTAGAAACATAGTTCTTGGCAGGCTAACATCCCTCAGGCACTGCACAGATAACAGACTGCAACATAACCCCAGTCTTCCTGGGGGAATGCCTATTTATTAAACCTGGAGCTTCATCCTGAGGGGCAGACTTCAGGTTTCCCTCACATTCAGAGAATATGGAGTGGCTTGCAGAGAACATAAGCAGGATGACCTTATCTTTCTGCACCTCACTACAAGTGAACAAGACCTCTCGGGAAAGAGCTTGTGCATTTAACCGGAGCCTGCAGTTTGATCTGGGGGAAACTCCAGATCAAATGGGCTGGAGGTCAATAGAGATTATGATTGTGGTGCCACATAAAGTATTTGCATACTTTAAAAGCTGCTGTGTTAAATGAGATTCCTTCATTTGGATAACTGACAGGTCTTGGCCTACCTTCAACAATAGGGACTTATCAACAATATATCACACTGTTTAGACAACCACAGAGGTTAAAGAGACAACAAAGAACTAGGGCAAGGTTGAGCAAGAAGTTTTATCACCTACAAAAGGATGTTCCTTTAAGACAGAATGAAGTAGCTATTTCACTTATTACACAGAAAGTCAAACATAATGTTGCTATAAACATCGGGATACATGTGCCCCTATGAATCGGCACTCCTTTATCCTTCCTAATAGTGCTGTTGCTTGGTCTTAGGGTAACACTATTTTTAATTTTTTGAGGAACCTCCCTACCATTTTGAAGAGCAGCTTCACCAGTTGCTTCACCAGCATTCCCACCAACAGTGCAAGGGGGTCCCCATTTCTCCACATCTGTTGTTTCCTGAGTTGTTAATCTTAGCCACTCTGACCAGTGTGAGGTGGTATCTCAATATGGTTTTGATTTGTATTTCCTTGATGAACAGCGATGTTGAGTATTTTTTCATGTGTCTGTTTGCCATCTGGTTGTCTTCTTTGGAGAAGTGTCTATTCATGCCTTTTTGCCCATTTATTCACTGAATTATTTGTTTTTTGGATGTTGAGTTTGATAAGTTCTTTATAGATTTCGGATACTAACCCTTTTTCTGATATGTCATTTGCAAATATCTTCTCCTATTTTGTCAGTTGCCTTTTACCTTTGTTGATTGTTTCCTTTGCTGTGCAGAAGCTTTTTATCTTGATGAATACCAACAGTTTCATTTTTGCTTTTATTTCCCTTGCCTTTGGAGACATGTCAAGCAAGAAGTTGCTGCTGTTGAGGTCAAAGAAATTGTTGCTTGCTTTCTCCTGTAGGGCTTTGATGGTTTCCTGTCCATATTAGGTCTTTCATCCATTTTGAGTTTATTTTTGTGTATGGTGTAAGACAGTGGTCTAGTTTCATTCTTCTGCATGTTGCTGTCCAGTTCTCCCACACCATTTGCTAAAGAGAGTGTCTTTTTTAATTGGATACTCTTTCTTGCTTTGTCAAAGATTAGTTGGCCATACATTTGTGGGTCCAATTCTGGGTTCTCTATTCAATTCCATTTATCTGTGTGTCTGTTTTTGTGCCAATACCATATTGTCTTGATGATTACAGCTTTGTAGTACAGGCTAAAGTCTGGGATCATGATGCTTCCCACTTTGGTTTTCATTTTCAACAGTGCATTGGCTATTTCAGGTCTTTTGTGGGTCCATACAAATTTTAGGATTGTTTGTTCTAGTTCTGAGGAGAATGCTGGAGCAATTTTGATTGGGATTTTATTAAATGTGTTGATGATTGCTTTGAATACTATTGACATTTTAACAATATTTATTATTGAAAAAGAATACATAGAGACTGAAAGTAAAGGATGGAAAAATAATCTCAATATTCTATGAAAATGGAGGGAAAAGAAAGCTGAAGTAGCAATGTAGACAAATTATAGCTTAAAACAAAGATTGTAACAAAAGACAAAGAAGGGCATTTCATAAGGATAATGGGAACAATCCAGCAAGAATATTTAACATTTACAAATATATATGTATCCAATATACAAGTACCAAAATATATAAAGCAAATACTAACATACCTAAAGGGGAAGGGAATACTAACAGCACTACAGTAATAGTAGGGACTTTAAAACACTATTTATATCAATGGCTACATCACCAGACAGAAATTCAATAAGGAAACAATGGCTTTAAATAACATATTGGACCAGATGGACTTAATGGATATATTCACATTACATCCAAAATCAGTAGAATACATATTCTTTTCAAGGGCACATGTAACATTCTCCAGGATAGTTCACATGTTAAGGGACAAAATAAACTTCAATAAATTCAAGAAGGTTGAAGTATCAACCATCACTTTTGACTACAACAGTATGAAACTAGAAATCGATTATAAAACAACTTAAAGAAAAATATAAGATTCAACAACATGCTATTCAACAACCACTGGGTCTTCAAATAAATTTCAGGAAACATTTTTTAAAAAGAAAAGAAAAGACCTAGAGACAAACAAAAACAGAAAAAAAAAAGAAATACTAAAATCAGGATGCATTAAAAATAGTCCTAAGAGCAAAGTTCACAACAATACAGGCCCATCTCAAGAAAAAAATAAATCTCAAATAATCTGATTTTATACCAAAAGTAGGTATAGAAAGAAGAACATACAAAGCCCAAAATTAGTAGAAGGAACAAAATAATAAAGATCGGAATAGAAATAAATGAGACTAAAGACAAAACAGAAAAGAGCAATCAAAGTAAGAGCTGATCCTTTAAAAAGATAAGCGAAATTGACAAAACTATAGCTGCACTCACCAAGGAGAGAGAGAGAGGACTCAAATAAATAAAATCAGACATTAAAGGGTTACAACCCATATCAGTAAAGCACAAAGGTCCTTAAGACACTACTATGAATAACAATCTACAAGATATGGATGAATTCCTAGCAATGTATAATCTTCCAAGATTGAATCAGGAAGAAACAGGAAACCTGAAAAAATCTGATTACTAGTAAGTGATTTAATCAGAAATCAAAAATTTCCATCAAACAAAAGTCCAGGACCAGAAACTTCACTGGTGACTTCTACCAAACATTCCAAGAAAATGTAAGGCCTATTCTTTTCAAACCCTTCCAAAAAACTAAGGAGATGGGAATAATACCAAACTCATTTTATGAAACCAACTCTACACTGATGCTAAAAGCAGATGAGAACACCACAAGAAAAGAATATATAGTCCAATTTTTCTAATATAGATGCAAAAATTCTCCACAAAATATCAGCAAACTGAACTTAAAAATAAATTAAAAGGATCACACACCATGATCATGTAGCGTTTATTCTAGGGAAGCAAGGATGGCTCTTGATTGATCTACAAATCAATTAACAGGATATACCACATTAACAAAACAAGATAAACATCATATGATCATTTCAATGGATGCAGAAAAGCCATATGAAAAATTCAACACCAATTCATGATAAAAATTTTCAACAAAGTAGGTATAAAGAGAATATACCCCACCATAATAAAGGTTATATATGATAAACCCACAGCTACTATCATACACAATGGCAAAAAGCTGAAAACTTTTCCTCTAAGAACTGGAATAAAACAAGGATACCCACTCTTGACACTTTTATTCAACATACTATTAGAAGTCCTAGCCAGAGTAATTTGGAAAGAAAAGTAAATAAAATACTTCCAAACTGGTAAGGAAGATGTAAAACTTATTATTTGCAGATGACATGACACTGTAGGAAACACTAAAGATCACACACACACACACACACACACACACACACACACACACGCACGCACACAGGACCTGTTAGAAATGAAAAATAAATTCAATAAAGTTGTAGGATACTCAATTAATATACAGAAGCCTGTTGCATTTTAATAGAACAAAATATCAGAAAGAGAAATTAGGAAAACAATTCTAATTACAATTGAATCAAAAAGAATGAAATATTAGGAATAAATTTAACCAAGGAGGTAAAAGACTGAAAACTCTAAGATACTGATGGGAAAAAAATGAAGAAGCCACAAACAAAGAGGACAATATTCTGTGTTAATGGGCTAGAAGAATTAACACTGTTAAAATGTTCATACTACCCAAAGCTATCCACAGACTCAATGCAATTTCTATTAATATTCCAAATGCGTTTTTCACAGAACCAATAATTCTCACGTTTGCATGGAATCACAAAAATCACCCAATACTTAAAGCAATCTTAACAAAAAACCAACAAAGCCAGAAGTATCATGCTTCTGGATTTCAAACTATACTCAAAGCTAAATCAGAACAGTACGGTACTGACATAGAAACAGACACATAAATCAATGGAAAAAAAATAGAGAGCGAAAAAATAAACCCATGTACATATGGTCAATTAATTTATGACAAAGGGGGAAGGAATATTCAATGAGAAAAGGACAGTCTCTTTAATAAATTGTGCTGTGAAAACTGTAAGGGTACCTACAAAGGAAGGAATCTGGATCCCTTATACCACATGTAAAAATTAACGCAAAATTGATTAAAGACCTGAATGTAAGACCTGAAACCATAATACTAGAAGGAAACAAAGGAAGTAAATTGGTTGTAGCAATGGTTTTTTTGGATATGACCCCAAAGGCAAGGGCAACAAAAGCAAAAACAAACGGGACTACATCGAAGTAAACAACTTTTGCACAGCAAAAGAAACCATCAACAAAATGAAAGGCAGCCCTACTGAAGAACACACAGTATTTGCAAGTCATATATATGATAAATGGTTAATATACAAAATATATTTTAAAAACCCATACAACGGAATAACAGAAAAAATAATTTGATTATAAATATTTATTTATAAATATACTTATAAATATATTTCTAACTAAACGTCTATATATAAATAGGCCTACAGACGGCCAGCATGCACTTGAAAAGATTTTATCATTAATCATCATGGAAATATAAATCAAAACCACCAATGATATATTAATTCACACCAGAATGGCTAATATCGAAAAGATGTAACAGAAATATATGTATAATATATATCTTCACTATATAGTGAATATTATAGCATATATTCACTATATAAAATAGGGTACCTTGCGGTGCCTGGGTGGCTCAGTCAGTTAAGTGTCTGACTTTAGCTCAGGTCATAATCTCGCAGTTCCTGGGTTCGAGCCCCGCATCAGTCTCTGTACTGAACGCTTGCTCAGCGCCTGAAACCTGCTTCAGATTCTGTGTCTCCATCTCTCTCTGCCCTTCCCCCACCATGCTCTGTCTCACTGTCTCTCAAAAATAAATAAATGTAAAAAGAATTTTTAAAAATAAAATAAAATAGAGCACCTTAAAATATACACTAATTTGTAAAAGGTATCTGCTTCCCTGTGTTCAGTGCAGCGTTATTTACAATAGTTAAGACCAACCTAATTGTCCATCAGTGGTTGAATGAATAAAGAAGATGTAGTGTTTAGACATACAATGGACTACTACTCAGACATAAAAAAGAATAAAATCTTGCTATGTATGACAACATGGAATCCCCTGGGCTTACATCAATGGGTTGACAAGGCATAAAGAAATAAAAATCCTTAATATGCTCACACCCAAGTTTGGAAAAACATGATTGGCACCCCAAGAATAGGTTGGTGCAAAGGCACCCTGAGAATAGGGAGGTGTAAGACCCCAAAAATAGATAGGGATGAGCAAAGGCCCAAAAATAGGAATGGGCAAAAATGCTCCCAATACAAAGGTATATGAGGTAAGCAAGATTAGAAATGCAGGGAAAAAGTGCCCCCCAATTTAGTATTATAGTAGAAAGCTGCTTTCACAGGAAGGAAGGACAAAATTAGGTGAGCAGGGCTAGACCGCTGCACTCTGCTACTGTGCAGCTGTAGATAATACTGCTCAGTACAGCGCTAATTTTCAAAAGGAAACCTGCCTTGTTAACCTTGAAGTGTTTAGACCTATCTGTCTTATCCCCTAGGCTAGCTAAGATACACAGACATGGTACCTCCTTTCTGTCATTACCAACCAATTGCCCATCCACCCAGTGCCAGGATTTTGTTTTGTATTAACCCAAACTCCAAACACTGTATATCTTCCAACCTCCCCCTTTCTCTCATGCCCATAAGCTGATGTTCACAGTTTGTCTCCTTGTGCATGCCCATCACATTTGTAACCCTTCTGATCTGAATAAATATGGGACAAGGACCCTTATTCAGGGCTCCTGTCTTTTCAAGGACATTAGCTATCTGTCTCCTATTTTAATCCTGAGTCTGCTCTCTCGCTACCCAAGAGAGAACTTTAGACTTAGAGTCTACAACAAACATGGATGAACTTTGAGGGTATTATGCTAAGTGAAACAAGTCAAGCAGAGAAAGACAAATATATTATTTCACTTATATGTGGTATCCAAAAAACAAACAAAACAAAACCCAGACCCAAAGATACCAAGAACAGATTGTTGGGTGGCAGAGGGGAGACGCGGTATATAAAGGTCAAATGACTGAAAGGATTGAAAGAAGTACAAACTCCAGTTATCAAATAAATAAGTCACGGGAATACATTCAAAGGCATTATGTTAAGTTTGCATGGTGATGAGGAGTAACTACACTTACTAAGGTGATCATATCACAGTGTATACAAAGGTCAAATCACTATGTTGTTCACCTGAATCTAATAATATTGCAGGTCAGTAATACTCAAATATTTATTTTAAAAATGGAAAATGGGAAGATATAACTTGGCTAAAGTGCCAATAATTTTAATAATTAAAATTAAATATAAATACTTTAACTCAAGAAAAATTCTAAGTACACAATTGGAGTAAATTTTGTATGACCATTAGCCCTATATTCACAAAATAAAAATCTAATAGAATTATACAATTTTTAATATACGATTTTTTTTAATTAGAATGCCTGAAAACCCCTGTAAACTCAAACTGTTAGGGCCCTATAAGGGACTTGAATTCAATAAACATACACACTTAAACTATAAGATCCAGTAATTTTTTCCACCAAAATGAGAGTCACCTACTAATACCTATAGGTTTACATGCATGGCCTCCTGATTTTTTTTTCAATACGGTAGACATGTAAAATTGCATTGCACTCATTCAGTAAATAAGCATATATTTAATTAGGTATTCTTTAGATAAAATTGAGTATTATTTATATATCTATAAGGTATATAATGCTTGTGCTTTATTAGGTGCTGGAAATTAAGAGAGAAACAAGACAGAGTCCCTGCTCTTATTTTTTTTTAATTTTTTTTCAACATTTATTTATTTTTGAAAGACATAGAGACAGAGCGTGAGCAGGGGAGGGGCAGAGAGAGAGGAAGACACAGAATCAGAATCAGAATCAGGCTCCAGGCTCTGAGCTGCCAGCAAAGAGCCCGACGCGGGGCTCGAAGTCACAGACAGTGAGATCGTGATCTGAGCTGATGTCAGACGCTTAACCGACTGAGCCACCCAGGCGCCCAAGTCCCTGCTCTTAAAGAGCTTACAGCTGAGCCAAGAAAATAGATGTTAAACAATTACTTAAATATTCACTTTACAACTGAAAGAATACTTAACTATTCACTTCATAATTATATCCAGGATAATGATGTGATTATATAGAGGAAACGCTTGGTCTAAAGAAATTCCAAAAATGATCACTGAGTCGAGTCTTAAAGCATAAGAAGGAATTGGTTATGCCAATAGTGAACGGAAGATGATTTCAAGAAGATGATAACATATACGAAAAGACCTTGAAATAGGAAGGATCATGTGTGCTCAAGACACTTAAAATGGTTCATGCTCCTGGGGCGTACCAACAAGAGGGCAGGTGGAGAGGAATGTGTGATCACTCTGGGAATAGGCCGAGACCAGAGGAGTCAGATCTATATGAACATATCCTTCCATCCGAAGTTCATCCAATGAATACAATTACTCTTCCAAAATTACTGCCATGACGACCTCTGGATAAAATGTACATGGTTGTGATTTCTTCGTTCCTTTTTTTTTTGTCATATTTATTATCTATCTACATTACAGATGGTAAAATATATATCTTTTGAAATCTTATATAAAAGGTTTTGAAGTATTCTGAAAGTGAGCTACTATATATATATATGTGAACACACACACATATAAATATATATGAGGTACTATATATTATTGGGTGGCAGATTGTTGGGTGGCAGAGGGGAGATGGGGTATATAAAGGTGAAATGGCTGAAAGGGATGGTATATAGTGTGTATATATTGTATATATACTATTGTATATATATACTATATATATTAAATGAATGTAATAATATATGAATATATTCATATATATAGTATATGAGTGTATATATATTAAATGAACATAATAATAGATATTAAATTAATGTATAAATATATGTGTATATATATACTGTGTGTGTATATATAGTGAATATATATATTAAATGAATGTAAATTTATTTATAATATATATTAAATGAATGTAATAAATCTTTCTGGTATATTCGTATCATTTCTCAGTACAATAAGTGATTTGCAAACAAATGCAACAACAATATATTTTTCTAAAATAACACCACAAGGTTAAAAATAAAAATGAGCAAATATCTCCCAGTGCAGTTTGAATGAGTACTATTCAAATATCAAGCATGTGATCCAGTTTGAAAGAGGGAAACAATGCCTTGCATAGCATGAGACAAATGAATTTATTTCTCTGTGTGACTATTTTTTCAACATCTTAGAGATGATCTTCCAACTATTAAAGCATTTTTTTCTACACAGTTATTAGAAATGAATTTTACAGTGTTTGTTTTAGAATGAAGTAACCAGCCGAGGCCAGAAACAGAACAATTTCGTTCTATATAATACATTCATTTTTTCCAATTTAAAAATTATTCCATTTCATACTTCTCTGTTCCCCCTGCTATTTACCTGTTGGGAATTAAATTGTTTATTTATGCCACTATAAAAGATTAAGTGGGGAAAACAAAGCAAACACCTATAACTCCATGCCATTTTTTTGTTTTGATTCTCAAGCAAAATATTGATTAAAGAGACTTGGAATGAATAATGATAAATAAAAGAACTAATTTCCACCTGGAAGGATCCAGAGGTCATCTACTACAAATTTCCTCCTCTTATAAATAAGAAAACTGCGACCCAGGGAGGTTAAATGATTTACTCAGGGTTCTCTAACTAGTTGTGGAAGTTGATTGATTTCTGGTTTCCAGCTCTTCCCAATACACCCTGCCCATAATTTCACTTTCCCATGTTATTGTTTTTCCACATGTTAAAGAAGTGGCTGCACTGGTTGCTTTTCAAACTGCAATAATGTCAGAAATAAGTCATCTAGGACTCTTGTTTATAAGGCATCAACTTCGAAAGAATGAATTAATGTTGCAAAGTAATGAGACAAAAAAAAAAAAAAAATCCAGCAGAGCAATAGACCAAGATACAAAAGTAAAGGGCCATACTCCTGCTGTCATTTAATCTTTATGTACCCCTCCAAATGGATAACCTTGGTGTTAAAAGTAAAGGAATCAATTTTGTTACATTTTATGCCCAAGAGTGACAGTAAATTTGTGAAGTGCTTACCAGAAACAGAGGGCTTGGCTGGGTGTCTAGCAACAAAGTAAATAAACAGACTGTTGTAACCTATCAGTTCTTTAGAGGTGCCTCATTTTATTATTCACTTATTAAATCTTTCCATTAATTGGAAGAAAACAATACAAGGCATGGGAGAGAGTGACAACAAAAGTAAGTTCCAAAAGTTCGAAATTTGCTTTCTAATAATTTGTGAGGATGCACTCATTTTTTCCCCAAAGTCAAACAGACCTACAAGGAGATAGATTAAATACTGATGAGATAAAGGAAAACTATTTCAGAACCACTAATTTAGAAAAATGTCTTCATATCCAGCACTTAGGACCTAAGGAAACTTTTGCAGCTATGACTCCTCTTACTTCAAGGAGAAATGTTTGCTACAATAAAGGGAACTTGACTTTGAATAGTTTGATAAAATCACGAATTATATCTATTACAATCACTAATATTGTTAGGTAATTTTCAAGAAAACTTGCTTCAAAAATGAGTGGAAGGAGAAAAAAGAAAAGATTCATTACAGTTTCCTTGTGAACCATGTCTACCCTTATTTACAGGCACATATCTCATCATACAAAACAGAGTAAGAAGATAGTTTATCACTGATCTTGACCAACTCCCTGGCCCTTGTTCTGTAGGTAAGCAAATAAGAAGCTTTTGTCTTATCCTTTCTGTCATCCATAAGCAAATTTTGTATAGTCCTTGACTCTGAACTTCTTGCTTGACTTTTGAATTGATGGCATGACCACTGACTTCTATATAGATGCTGTTTCCTGACTCCTGACTGCACCCTGATTTGGAGTGCTCCCTGGTTTCTGTGTCCTTTTTGGATTTCTGTTGTTTCCTTACCTGATTCCTAGGCAGTATTATGTTTTTTCTTTACCTATCCTGGTTTTGTCCTCTGCTTCTGCCTCTCACGTCTATCTCCACTCACACCCTCTACATGTGCAGAAGTTCCACTGCTACTTTGTATTATAGAATTTAATATAAAAGACAAAATGTAAACTTTTGGTTGGTCAAAGTTCCTTTTAAGTACCCAGTATCTATACTTGTGCTGCTACTTTAAATGTAATCAACTCTTCATGAGTCAAGACAAACTAAATAGTATTTCAATGAACACTATTTCAACGTCAACAGTTTCAATAATTTAGAGCCAATCAAAATGGATTTCAAATTCCAATGATTTTGGAGATTATGCTATATTTGAATATTCCAGCTGTAGAATTAAAAAGGAAAGTCAATAATAAGAATTTTATTTTACTTTTATTGTTATTAGCACCATCTTTTGAGTACTCCACGAATCTAGCTAGTATGGTACCTGATTTCTTTTCACCAGAGCTTAAAAAACATTATTCAAGGAATATGTTGTGGATCATTCACTAATTGCAGATGAAGAAACCAACACACACATAATTTAAGTACCTTACTCAAGATCATACACTAAGCAGCTAAAGGAGCTCAGTTAGAAACTGGGTGTTTTTGCTCAGACAACAAAATGAAATAAAAGGCATCCAAATTAGCAGAGAAGAAGTCAAACTTTCACTTTTACGTGGACATGATATTCTACGTGGAAAACCCGAAAGACTCCACCACAAAACTGCTAGAACTGATACATGAATTCAACAAAGTCACAGAATATAAAATCAATGTAGAGAAATCGGTTGCATTTCTATAACCGATAATGAAGCAATGCAAAGAGAAATCAAAAAATTGATCCCATTTACAATTACACCAAGAAGCAGAAAATACCAAGAAATAAATTTCACCAAAGAGGTAAAAGATCTGTATGCTAAAAACTATAGAAAACTTATGGAGATAATTGAAGAAGACACAAAGAAATAGAAAAACCTTCCTTGCTCACGAATTGGAAGAACAAACATTATTAAAATGTCAATACTACCCAAAGCAATCTAAACATTCAATGCAATCCCAATAAAAATTGCAATGGCATTCTTACCAGAGCTAGAACAAACCATCTATTTTGTGGTTTGTATAGAACCACGTAAAACCACAAATAGCCAAGGTAATATTGAAGAAGAAAACCAAAATGGGAGGCATCATAATCCCAGACTTTAGCCTTTACTACCAAAGCTATTAGTAATCATCAAGATAATATGGTATTTGCACAAAAAAGACATACAGACCAATGGAATCTAATAGAGAACCCAGAATTGGACTCAAAAATGTATGGCCAACTAATCTTTGACAAAGTAGGATAGAGTATCCAATTAAAAAAAGACAGTCTCTTTAGCAAATGGTGCTGGGAGAACTAGACAACGACATGCATTACACCATACACAAAAATAAACTCAAAATGGATGAAGGATCTGAACGCGAGACAGGAAACCACCAAAGCCCTAAAGGAGAAAACAGGCAGCAACGTCTTTGACCTCTTTGCTGTAACAACTTCTTACTCAACACGTCTCCCAAGGCAAGGAAAATAAAAGCGACAACAAACTACCAGAACCTTGTCAAGATAAAAAGCTTCTGCACAGCAAAGGAAACAATCAACAAAGCTAAAAGGCAACTGACAAAATGGGAGAAGATATTTGCTAATCACATATCAGAAAAAGGGTTAGTATCCACAATATAAAGAACTTACCAAACTCAACACCTGAAGAACAATAATCCCGTTAAGAAATGGGCAAAAAGATACGAATTGATGCTTCTCCAAAGAAGACATCCAGATGGCCAACAGACACATGAAAAAATGCTCAACATCACTCATCATCAGAGAAATGTATATCAAGTCCACACTGAGATATCACTTCACACCAGTCACAGGGGCTAAAATTAACAACTCAGGAAACAACAGATGTTGGCAAGGATGTAGAGAAATGGGAACTCTCTTGCACGGTTGGTGGGAATGCAAACTCTGGAAAACAATGCAGAGGTTCCTCAAAAAATTAAAAATAGAAGTACCCTATGACCCAGCAACAGCACTACTAGGAATTTATTCAAGGGTAAAAGAGTGCTGATTCATAGGGGCACATGTACCCCAATGTTTGTAGCAGCACTTTCAACAATAGCCCATCTGTTGAAAGAGCCCAAATGTCCACTAACTGATGAATGGATAAAGAAGATGTGGTTTATATATACAATGGAATACTGCTTGGCAATGATAAAGAATGAAATTCTGCCATTTGCAGCAACATGGATGGAACTGGAGGATATTATGCTGAGTGAAATAAGTCAGAGAAAGCCAGAGATAATATGTTTCACTCATATGTGGAACTTGAGAAAATTAACAGAAGACAATGGGGGAAGGGAAGGCGGGAAAAAAATAGTTTCAAACAGAGAGGGAGGCAAACCATAAGAGACTCTTAAATGCTGAGAACAAAATGAGGGTTGAGGGGGGATTGGGGGAAGGGGAAAATGGGTGATGAGCTTTGAGGACAGAAGCTGTTGGGTGAGCACTAGGTATTGTATGTAAGCAATGAATCATGGGAATCTACTCCTAAAGCCAAGAGCACATTGTATATGCTGTATGTTAGCTAACTTGACAATAAATTATGTTTAAAATAATAACGATAATAATAATAATAATAATAAATAAAACATTAAAAGAATATATTTTAAAAAAGGAAAAGAAATCGAGTTTTTAGGGGCACCTGGGTGGCTCAGTTGGTTAAGCATCTGATTCTTGGTTTCAGCTCAGGTTATGATCTCACAGGTTTCATGAGTTAGAGCCCCACATCGGGCTCCATGCTGACAGTGCAGAGCCTCCTTGGGATTCTGTCCGTCTGTCTCTCTCTCTCTGCCCCTCCCCGACTCATGCTGCTCCTCCCCTACTCTCTGCCTCTCTCAAAATAAAGAAATTAAAAAAAAGAAACTGGATTTTTATGATTTCAAAGCTGATGCTGTTAGGAATTTTGCTAAATTTTTTCCTAAGAAGCCTAGGCTTTGATCCCCTGAAACTCTGTTAAAAAATTCAGTGAGTGACTCCAACTAAAAGCTTAAAAAAAAAGTCTTTTTTTTTTAACTTTAAAAGAGGTAGATCCAAAGGGAAGAAAAAGCAGTTATTCTCACACATTGCTGGTGTGGGTGTAAATTGGCACAAACACAATGGGAAACTATTTGGCAGTTTTTACTAAAGCTGAACATATTAGTATCTTGTCACCAGCAATTTTACTGCAGAGAGTGGGTATATATTCAAATGAAATAAGTGTATATGTCAGCTACAGAACATGCCTACAAATGTTCAATCATATTTATTTATATTAGCCTAAAACTCAAAGCAACCTAAAATTCCATAAAGAATAAAATGAATTAAATAGATTGTGATATAACCATACACTGGAGTACTGTGTAACAATGAGAAAAGCAACAGCTATGTCTATCAAAGACATAAAACTGAGCTGAAAAACCCTGACACAAAATAGTATACTACATGGTTCCATCAAGTTCAAAAACAGAGACAACTCAACTCTGGTGACTGCAGTGAGGCAAGTTATTTCCTTTAAGATGACTGTGTTGACTGGAGAAGACAGAGGGTTCCTCTAGAGACATAAAAATATTCTACATTGACTTGGGTGTTGGGTTGCTTTCATATGTATTCATGAACATTCACTGTACAATTAAACTCTGTGCACTTGTAACCTATACTTCAATTTTATTTATCTTATTTTATTTTTTAAATATTTATTTATTTTGAGAGAGAGACAGAGACAGAAAGAGAGTGCACAAGCAGGGGAGGGGCAGAGAGAGAGGGAGACAGAGATTCCCAAGCAGGCTCTGCACTGTTAGAACCTGACAGGTGGCTCAAACTCACAACCCTGAGATCTGATCTGAGCAGAAATCCAGCGTCAGATGCTTAACCAACTGAGAAACCCAGGTACTTCATGGACTTCCATTTTAAAAAATGGAATGTTCTAGGATAAGATAAACATGAATTCTCCTCTATAAAAATATTATAACTATCCCAGAAAATATCTAATTTGAAACATTGAGTTTGCTTCTGACTTTCCTTATAAGGTATGCTTACAAGTATGGTTTCCTTCCAAAATACAGGGTTCTTAAAAACAAGTAGTCAATAATTAGGCCTGAGAAACTTGTACCCCCTGTGGAGAGGAGAGGAAATACTAGATCATCTTCTCACAGTATACTAAAAAATAAATTCAACATGGCTTTAAAATTTAAGTCTAGTCAAGAGACTGAAAAAGTCTTGGAACAAATATAGCAGATTGTTTTTCTATTACTCAGTTGAATAAGTCTATGGGTAAAACTCTATTTAAAACCATGAAGGAAAATATTGAAGTATCTTCTATTTTAAAATTTCTCATCATTAAAAATTCAAAAGTAGAATTTGAAAAGTGAACCATACTCTAGAAAAGATTTTTCACAGTCTTTGACAGGAAATGGTTATTTATCTTTAGTACATAAAGAAAGTTTTATAAGCCTATCTGTCTATTATCTACCTATCTATCCACCTATATACCTTTCTATTTACTTATTTCTTTTTTTTATTTTTCTAATGTTTTTATTTATTATTGAGAAACAGAAAGAGACAGAGCATGAGCATGGGAAGGGCTGAGAAAGGGGGAGACATAGAATCTTAAGGAGGTTCCAGGCTCTGCGCTGTCAGCACAGAGTCCAACGTGGGGCTCAAACTCACAAACCATGAGATCATGACCTGAGCCGAAGTGGGACACTTAACCAACTGAGCCACCCAGGCGCCCCCTTATTTACTTACTTCAAAGCAAATTAGCAGAGCAAAATCAAGATAATACAGATAATGTAAACAATAAGTAAAAGATATACTGTGGCCATATGAAAAATGTTCAATTTTCTAAGTCAAATGGTATAAATAAAAACTACATTTTAAAAATACTTGATCCGAGCGCCTGCATAGCTTAGTCGGTTAAATGTCCAACTTTGGCTCCTGTCATGATCAAATCACTCATGAGTTCAAGCTTTCATTGGGTTCACTGCTTTCAGCACAGAGCCCACTTTGGATCCTCTGTCCCCTCTCTCTCTGCCACTCCCCTGCTGGCACACTCTCTCTCTCTTCCTTTCTCTCTCTCTCAAAATAAATAAAAATAAACTTTAAAAATACTTTATCAGGGGCGCCTGGGTGGCTCAGTTGGTTGAGCAGCTGACTTCAGCTCAGGTCATGATCTCGCGATCTGTGGGTTTGAGCCCCACGTCGGGCTCTGTGCTGACAGCTCGGAGCCTGGAGCCTGCTTTGGATTCGGGGTCTCCCTCTCTCTGCCCTTCCCCTGCTCATACTCTGTCTCTATGTCTCTCAAAAACAAAATAAACTTAAAAAAAATACTTTATCATATTGATGAAAAGTAAAAATATAACAAAGGAGTAAGAAGTACAGCAAAACAAATCCAATTATGCATGCATATTACATGTAAATTAGATCAAACTTTGTTTTTAAATTTTTTATTTGGGTAAAATTAACATGCTCAAACTTTCTCGAGTAGAGTCTGGCAATACGGCAAGAGCTTGTACGTACTTTGGGGAGCGCCTGGGTGGCTTAGCCAGTCAAGTGTTTGGCTTCAGCTCAGGTCATTAGCTCACAGTTTGTGGGTTCAAGCATTGTGACAATGCCTGTTTTTTGGGGTTTCTCTCTCTTTCTCTTTCTGTCCCTCCCCACCCCTCTCACTTGCACACAGGTGTTCTCTCTCTCTTTCTCAAAATAGATAAATAAAAACTTTAAATTCTTGTACAATTTGGAGCACTACCCACATGCCACCCAGGTCAGTCAGTTAAGTGTCTGGCTCATGGTTTTGGCTGCAGTCACAATCTCCTGGTTGGTAAGATCGAGCCGAGCCCCACCTCAGGCTCTGAGCACAAGGCCTAATTGGGATTCTCTCTCTCTGTCTCTCTCTATCAAAATAAATAAATAAACATTAAAAAAAAGGTTAAATGTTTGTGCTTTCTGACTCAGTAATTCTGGTTAGAACTCACTTAAAAAAAAAAAAACAGCAATAGAAACGCACATGAGTAGTCGTGTAGAAGAAACAGATATCATTCTCTTTTACTACAACTCCACGAATACTCATCAAGGAACTACCCTGTTCTCAGCAATGTGGTATCAAAAGTAGAGTAGGGAACAGGATATGAACTCTGTGTGAGGACAGACAATATAAACCTTAAACTAATAATTATTAGCACAGCTGTTGTTATACACTGGAAAGATTAGTGTGCTATGAAAAGATTTATTTGGAGGAGGATGAAAAGAGTCTGAAAAAATGATATTTAAAATGAAACCTGGTGATTGGCAGAAGAGCACTACCCTTAGTCTCCAGCATGAAGAGCCCACACCTGGGCTCCGTTCTTATAGAACTCAGCATGTGTTCTACTAAGGAATACATGAACTCCGCCGTCACTCACGGCCCGGTGCAGAGATCCACGACCCTAAACATCTCATCTCCTGACCAAAGTCATTCAAGCCCCAGGACTGTATTTCTTGTTCTAGGTCTTTAAAGCAAAGGGTCGCTGCCTCCAAAATTGCCACTATTTGTGGGTTGTACTCTGGTCAGTGTCAGAGATGGGTACCAGTGAAGAGGAAGTGATGTATAGAAGTGCTTAAATCTTAGATAAGACAATTAATTTACCTGAAAATCTCTTACTTGAAATTGCCTCTCAGATTACTTGAATGCAATCAATTCTTGCATAACAAAGTAGCATTACCTAGTCCTGCCAAGGATCTGTTTTTCAGCATGTTTTCAGGTTTCAGAAGTCCCAGGGGTACTCAGGAAAACAGACAAAATTTTAAGAGTTACACTTGGCAACCAAATGCTATTTTCGAATAAAAACAATTCATAATACTCTTTAACTTATATATATTTGGTCCTATATTTTATATGCTTGAAACAGAATACCAATTACATTCACAACTAGATGCAAATAGAAAGCCAGGATTGCAAAACTGGTTTTATTATATTAAATTTTTTAATTTTTATTTATTTTTGAGAGCGAGAGACACACACAGAGTGTGCACAAGAGAGGGAGACACAGAATCTGAAGCAGGCTCCAGGCTCTGAGCTGTTAGCGCAGAACCCGATGTGGGGCTTAAACTCATGAACCACAAGATCATGACCTGAGCCAAAGTCGGATGGCTCAACAGACTGAGCCACTCAGGCACCCCTACTATATTAAAATTTTTAATTAGACTTTATTAAATGGTCAACAATTAAATACAAAGAATTTCATATTTTTAATTATGATTAGTTCATATGTAGTTTCATATATGATTAATTCATTTATTAATTAAAATTTTATTTTGCCATTTTATTTCAGCAGATGGTTTTAAATATTTTATAAGAAAAATACCTTTTCAAAATATAAAAGTAAATTATTCATGGTTTAAATTCACATTCTTCCATTTCTGTGACTGTGTATTTGAACTTGAAAACTTTGACTATAATTACATTTTAATTTTTAGTCTTTTTGAAAAGTAAGAGTAGGCATCAAAATAGAAATAAATAGTAAGAAAGGGGAAGTCAGAAAAAAGGGGGGGGAGCTATTTTTTAAAATTTGAAAATTTCCAATGGAAAAATTTACTTAACTTTTGAAATCTGAAAACAAGTGAGTTTTCTGCCAAGCATGACCCATACAAAATTCATGACCAGAACACTGTAATTCTGCAACTTAAACAGAGAAGATGGCCGTGCAATTTTATATTATGTACTAAATGAAGATCTACATATCCACTTTTAAAAAGATCTCTTGAACTCAAAAAAGCACACATTTGTTTTTTAAAATCAATTTAAAAGCCTGAGAGAAAACTGATCGATAGTTTTAGACAAAACCAAGTGATCACTGGTATTAAATATTTTGTAATATTTTTAAAGGGTTATCACTGAATGTCCAATATTTAGATGAGTATAATGTTTTGTGTGACCATCTACAAATTACAGAAGCCGATGACCATTTTTTCTATATCTATAAGAAATGATTTTGAAATCTGATGGTAGAGTCACTGCACACAGAAATAAATGTTTAAAATACTGAAACAACTAACAACTAAGATGGTAGTTTCAAAATGAGATTGGCAGAATAAAAAAAGAGAAGGAAATACCTATAATATGTTTAAGTTAAAAAAAAAGGAATAAGAGACAAATCATTCTGAACAAATTTATGTATTTATTTGGTGGAAAATTAAAGGAAAAAAAACACCAAACTGAAAATTATATCAGTTTTAGACATGTTGTAGAAAGAGTAGTTTGGATTTAAGTGAAAAACTGACACACTCAATTGACCTGGATTTGATATAATGAAGACAAGTTCATGATAATGTTGTTAACATAGATGATAAACAAAAAATGTATGAGTTAGAAATTTGGTTGAAAATTCCTTAAGGCTTTCTTTGCTATTGGTGGCCTGTGTTATCAGGAAAAATGGTCTCAAACACACCAAGATCAATAATGCTACTTGGAATAATTAGTAGTATATACGTTATTTTATGGGTTTGTCCGAGATAGCAAAAATTGATGAAAATCATGTCAAATATTTGACCAAACAACCTCTCAAGCATATCGTGGGAACACAACATGCTCTTAAAGAAACTGGATTTCATTCAGCCAAAATACAATGCATCAGTTCAGGAAAACAACAACATAACTTCAGATAAAGGGCAAAGAAGGGCCTGGTACAATTAAAATTAAGTTTGAGTATGTCTACATCTATTTGATAAGAACTTTTGTCCACTATTAACAATATTAGCAAGTCCTTTAAACAAATTAGAGGTGCCTGCATTGCTCCATTGGTTAAACGTTCAAGTTGATTTCAGCTCTTGTTATGATCTCAGGGTTGTGGGATTAAGCTCTATGCTGAGCACAGATCCTGCTTAAGATTCTCTCTCTCTGCTTTCACTCATGTGTGGAATTTGAGAAACTAAACAGATAAACATAAGGAAAGGGAAGGAAAAATAAGATAAAAACAGAGGAAAGCAAACCATAAAAGACTCTTAAATACAGAGAACAAACTTAGGGTTGATGTGGCAGGAGTGGTGGGTTAAATTGGTGATGAGCATTAAGGAGGGCACTCTTCAGGATGAGCACTTGGTGTCATATATAAGAGATGAATCACTGAGTTCTAATCCTGAAGCCAAGACTACACTGTATGTTAACTTGAGAGGAAAAAAACATTAAGAAAAAAATTCTTTTTCTCTATGCCCCTCCCCTCTCCTGCTCTCTTTCTAAAAAATGACTAAACAAATTACATTTGGATGTTTCACCATTTTTAATAATTTTTAATTTTTTTTAACTTGGGGGCACCTGACCTACCTACACTCTTGGTGGGAATGCAAACTAGTGTAGCCGCTCTGGAAAACTGTGTGGAGGTTCCTCAAAAAAATAAAAATAAAGCTACCCTATGACTCAGCAATAGCACTGCTAGGAATCTACCCAAGAGACACAGGAGTGCTGATGTACATGGGTACATGTACCCCAATGTTCACAGCAGCACTTTCGACAATAGCCAAATTATGGAAAGAGACTAAGTGTCCATCAATTGACGAATGGATAAAGAAGATGTGGTGTATATATACAATGGAATACTACGTGGCAATGAGGAAGAATGAAATCTGGCCATGTGTAGCAACATGGATGGAACTGGAGGGTATTATGCTAAGTGAAGTAAGTCAGTCAGAGAAAGACAGATACCATATGTTTCCACGCATAGGTGGATTTTGAGAGACTTAGCATAAAACCATGGGGGAGGGGAAGAGGGGAAAAGAAAAAAGATACAAAGAGGGAGGGAGACAAAACATAAGAGGCTCTCAAAGACTAAGAACAAACTGAGGGGTGAGGGGGATATGGGAGGGAGGAGAGTGGGGGACGGGCACAGAGGAGGGCACTTGTTAGGATGAGCACTGGGCGTTATATGGAAACCAATTTGACAATAAATTAAAAAAAGATTGGGGGGCATCTGGGTGGCTCAGTTGGTTAAGCAGCCAACTTTGGCTCAAGTTATGATGTTATGGTTCATGAGTTTGAGCCCAGCGTCAGGTCCCATGCTCATAGCTTAGAGCCTGGAACCTGCTTCAGATATCGTGTCTCCCGCTCTCTGCCCCTCCGCCCTATCATTCTCAAAAACAAACATTAAAAAATTTAAAACAATTTTTATGTTGTTTTTCTATTAAAGAAATTGCATGTGAAATTTTCAAAAAGGTGGAAGTCCAATAAAATACAATACAGAAATTATGTTTCCTTGAAGAAGATGTTTACATAAAAATATCATGAATTACTTAATATAAAGTCTATTTTCTAGTCACTATGGACCAATATATAAATCTGACTAAACAGAAGAATGAACGAATTGAGAAACGGGCTTTAAGTTGTTGTTTTTATAAACATTCAAGCATGAAAATACTTGAAAGAAGAAAACTTGTATGAATCTACATATTGCTGTAAGAGATTATGGATACTATCATAAAAATAATGAATTCTATGATGTTAAAATATGTCAGGCTATTTTCTGATGATAATTTATTATGTGGAAACCCATTATATATTTGAACATGATATATAAAAATTGTATGATTTTTTTCGCAGTTTCAGTATTGCTTTAAAAATGTATTTATATATTTGTTACTACCTTGGCAAAGATGATCATCTTCAAATTTTAATTCACATAATACTACTCTGAACTATACTATACTATAAAGATCAAAAGAAGTTGCTCAGTTTGGAATACTAATTGTGTGAAAAGTATTCATAACTAGTGACTTTGAAAAGAAGGAAATAAATTCTGATAAACCAGTAATTTGTAAGTGATATAGTTCATCCAACTGTCTTCAACATATCAAACAATGCCAGACATGAACGATGTTAATTAGATTGAGTCATCTTTGATCCTGATATTTTTCCATCATTCAGTAACGTAAAAATAATACTTTGAAAATTTTTTATTTATGAAGGTATTTTTATATAAGTAAACAGAACATGTTTTTTACTTTATAAATATTTAGACACATTACATTTGACTTTCAATGGTACCAATACTCTTGGTAGCACAGATGTTAGACACTAGGCAATATTTCAATCAGTAAGAGTTAACTCAGTAAAGATGGTAGTACATGAATAAGGGGGAGGATTTAAGAAATTAAAACAGCATGTATAATGGCCTGGAGTTATTTCATTTTTTTTAAATTGTTCTCATTAAAATAACTGAAAATATTTCAATACACTACAACATTACCTATGTGATAAAATACAGGGGCAGATTTAACAGTAGATGAATAGTTAAACACTTTATGTTGTATACACACAATAAAATGCTACACGGGCACTAAAGATCAAATTTTTGAAGGCTGTTAAACTTAAAAGCATTTGCCTATGAATTTAAGTACACACTAAGATATAAAGCAAGATTTCCATCGTGATCTGGGTTACATCCCTGTTTTTGCTTTCTTGTTCATTCTGATGACTCTCTCAGGCCTCTGCCTCTTTTGTGATACTATCATTTTTATACATATAAAAAATAAGTAATACACTAAAATACAGGTGATTTAAAAATATGATTCCTTTATTCTTAGAGGCTTAAAATACCAACTCCTCCCACATATCTCAGCCATAATGGGAATATATAAAGTGTTCTATTAACTGGATTGTAATTTTGTATCAATGAGGGATAATCTGTTATACATTTTATATCTCTCAGTGTCTAGCTCATTATTTAATTCAATCATGCCTCAAATAATGTTATTTTAAACATGAGTCCAATACTTATACACCATAAGAACTGAACGTTCTTATTAGAATGAAATTAAAACAGGCACAATGAGCTAATGACAACAAAGGACGAACGGACTTACTTGAAAACTGCAGTTACCTTGGCTATGAAAATGACAAACGACGAACGATATTGTGAAAGGAGCTGCAGGTTAAATTTTTTCCTCCAATTCTACTTGTGAATGTGGGAAGAACACCATCAGTATTTACTGTGTTACAGCAGATGGGAGGGCCAGTATGTATCTTAATATACATGCCTAATGACTCGCCATTTTCCTCACTGATGTGTAAGAAAACAGGAAACACAGGGGGGATAAGTATGCCTAATTTGACAATCAGAAAGAATCACTTTCACCCATCCCCAAATGATGATATAGGTGGAAGGGCTTAGAAAAGCAAAAGTTAATCAGGATAATCATGCCTGGAGACATTGCAGACTTCTGTGTTCCCTGCTTAAAGAATGTTAACAGGAAATTGGATCTATAGTATTTCCCATGTAATTAGACATAAGGGGCTTTTTGAATTAAGGTTTAGAGAGTTATATGTTTCCAGCATTCCTTTGTTTTCTACCTTCTCTGCCTATATTTCCCTCGGCAATATTTCAATAAGGAAATCATAGACCTCTTCTGAAATGAGAAGTCTGTGGTGATTAGACAGAACACTTAGATAGGTAGACAGTGCTGCTGCAGAAAAAATTTTAACAATTGCTTACTTACTTGCTGCTGCATAACTAACTGCCCCAGATTTATTGGCCTAAAACAACCATCTCTTGGCCTGCAATTCTATGTGATGGACATTTGGTTCCAGGCCGGTAGGTTCCACATGGCTTCTCATGTTTATGAACTCAGTTTGGACTTTTGAATGAGGTGCTTCTGCTCTCTTCTGGGTAACTTTTCCAGAAGAATAGACTAGACTTCTTAATATAGAGGTAGTGCTTTGAGAGGGTAAACTCAATGTCCAAGCATTTACCAAGCCTCTGATTGAATCGTGCTTTTTGATAGTCCTTTGGTCAAACAAAGTCACAATGACAAATCCACAATTAATGCTCAAGGAGACTTGAGCATTAAGGATGCTCATCAGGTGTAGGTACCAGCAGCAGGCTCTACAGTGGGGTTTTCAGCTGCATGGTCAAATGGCCTCAAACATCATAAATGGTTTGGAACTAGATAAACGTGATGCCTGCACAACACTGTGAACATACTGAATGCCAGTAAGTGCACAGTCTAAAACACTTAATTTTCTATTATATGAATTTCCCCTCATTAAAACACAGAGAAAGAGAAATATCCTAAGATGCTCCCTCAATTGAGAGAATGTATACCACATATAATATACACGTAAGAGCAAATAAATGTACATATAAATACCAGAGATACTTATCATTCTTCATCAATAAATCATATAGTTATTTATCTATGTATTAAAATGAACTTCCTGTAGACTTAAAAGGAATTCTTATCGTTTCAGGTCAGTCAGAGAAAGACAAAGAGCCAATGATTTCACGTGTATGTGAAATTTAAGGAGCAAAACAAATGAGCAATGGGAAAGTTAAAAAAGAAGGCAAATCAAAGAATAGATTTTTTTTTTAGAGAGAGAGCTCATGAGTGAGGGAGAGGGGTAGGTAGGTAGAGAGAGAGAGAGAATACTAAGCAGGGTCCATGCTTAGTGCAGAGCCCAACATGGGCCTTGATCCCACAACACTAGAATCGTAACCTGGGCCAAAATCAAGAGTCAGACCCTCAAATGACTGAGTCACCCAGGTGCCCAATGAAAGAGATTCTTAGCTATAGAGACAAACTGATGGTTACCAGAAAGGAGGTGGGTGGGGGAATGGGTAAAATAGGTAATGGAGATTGAGGAGTGCACTTGCTGTGATGAGCACCAGGTGATGAGCACCAGGAGATGAATCAAGTGTGGAATCACTGCATTGCACACCTGAAACTAATATCAAGCTGTATGTTAACTGGAATTTAAAAAAATAAAATAGAATAAAAATGAAAACTTAAAAAGTAAAAAAGAAATTCTTATCAGTGAAAATTATGTACTTTAACAGAAAAAGAACAAATCATGTTAGATGGGTCTCTTTTACAACCTTTTTTTATAGATTGTTAAACTTTACCTCTTTCGCATTTCTTGGGCTTTTTTCACATTTATTAATTGAAAAATTCTTCAGAAGAGACAAAATTTGATATATTAACAGAAGAAGAAACACAATACTGACTTATTTTACTTCAAATAAATATTTCTACTTTATCATTTTCAATAAAACAGATCTCTAATCCTCTCAGAGGTAAGTTTCAAGCAAAAAAAAAATCCAATTAAAAACTGGGCAGAAGTTATGAACAGACATTTTTCCAAAGAAGACATACAAATGGTCAGGTACATGAAAAGATACTCAACATCATTAATCATAAGGGAAATGCAACTCAAATCCAGTATGAGCTATGACCTTACACCTGTTTGACTATTATCAAAAAGACAACTAATGTTGGTAAAAATAGAGACTAGGAACCTTCATGCACTGTTGGGGGGGGGATATTGGTGCCACCACTATGGAAAATAGTATAGAGATTCCCCCCAAAATTAAGGAATGCAATTACTATATGATCCCACAATCCCACCTCTGGCTATCCATTCAAAGAATACAAAAAGACCATTCCAAAGAGTTATCTGCGCCTCTATGTTCAACAGTATTTGCAATAGTCAAGATATACAAACAACCAGAGTGTCCATTAGTGGGTGAATGGATAAAGAAGTCATTATATATACACACACACACACACACACACACATATATATATACATATATATACATATATATGTATGTATATATATACACAATGGATAATTATCAGCAATAAAGATTGAAAGCTTGCCATTTACAACATGGATGGACCATGTTTAGAATATTATGCTAAGTCAAATAGAGAAAGACAAAGACCATATGATTTCAATGATATATGGAATCTAAAAAAACAAAACATATGAACAAACAAAACTTATAGATAGGGAGAAAAGAGCAGTGGTTGCTGGAAGAAGTGAAGTTGGGGTCTGGCCAAAAACGGTGAGGGAGTTTGGAAGTACAGACTTCCATTGTGAAACCTGAAGTTCATCGGGATTTTGTACAACGCACGGGGACTATACTCAGTGGTATTGTAGAGCTTATTTTAAGGTTTCCAGGAGAGTTGACCTTGACAGTTCTCATCACAAGAAAAAAACCTTTAATTTTTTATGGCGACAATGGTCACTAGACTAATTGCAGTGATCATTTCACAGTATAAACAAGTGTTGAATCATTACATTGTATATCTGAAATTAATACAATGTTGCATGTCAATATTATCTCAATATAGAAAAGAAACCAAAATTAATCAGTTCTTTGGTTCAAATGCCTGTCATTTTTGTTTTCTGTTCTGTGCACGTTGTGACATTTTTATTATACAATGAATCACTTCTTAATACAAAGTCTGTTTCATTGTTTCCTTTAATTAGAACCATTTTCCAATTTAAAGGGAGAGTGATATTTTTAATATACTTTTTTCCTTTCAAAGGCTGTATTATTCTGCTTGTGGTTATTTAAAGTTAGGGTGAATTAGAATCTGTTCAGTCATATGATCGTTCTTTAAGCTTGAAACTTTTCTGCTACTTTCTTGAGTCTTTAGGAATGCCTTTAGGACTATTTAGAACTCTGGAGGAATTTTTTTTACCCTATTATCATAAATCAAGAGTACTTAAATCAAATAGAATACCAAATACAGCTAGTATTTATGATCAGTTTATTTTTTAATAATCCATTCATCTAATAGAATATATTAAAATAATTTTTGAAAGATACTTTTGCATCAATATGAATAAGTTAACTAATTTTCATATGTCTAAATTATTAGTGAAAATTGAACTTAACTACAACCACAAGCATGCTCTAAAAATTCATGTAATTCCAAAGTCCTAATTATAGTTCCTCATTATTTGAGGCTGAAGCCTGACACAAAAGAATGTTAAAAATTAAATGTAACCTTAACTGAGATAGAGATGATTTTAATAAGTCTTATTTCTATTTTATAGCTTAGCTAGAAGGAGTAACTTAAATAGATATATAAAATCAATGTTGATGTATGTCTGCATTTATTTACATAAAAATATGCCTATGGCATATTACTGAGTGAAAAAGCAGGTGTATTCCTTCTTGAAAATACATGGCATGAACTAGGTTTATTGGTCAGGATCCAGTTAGGAGATGGGAAACCAGTCTATGTGAGGAATGAGGGGTCCAAAGTAACAATTTATTATAAAGGATATAATGCCTGAAAGAACACAAGGAAGATGATGGTGTTGCCCAGAAACCAGGAGTTCCCACTACCCAGACTAAATCCCCAAGTTCACTGTTGATGCTTTTAGAGGTATGTACTAAGCAGTAGCTTCTATTCTCCCATTACTGCTGCTGCCTGGGTCCCACATTCACTTATAGGTGACTCTGAGGCTGGAGCCACAGGCAGAATGGCTTCCACCCTCCCACCGGGTGTCTTGCCTCTGTCCAGAGACACCTATTGGCAGGACCTATGCAAAATCCAACTGCAACAGAGTTTTAAAAATGTAATTTTCAGGTTTCCAGTTCCTTGTAATAGTCAACACAAAAGCATGGGAACAGGGGTGAGTACTAACAAATATGGGGAGAAAAAGGTTTCTGAATCATGTCCTCATGGAAAGCTTAGTTTTCTGAGAAAAGACATTTATTTGAGAAAAAAATGTAGTATTTTATCTGTTGCAGCTGCTGTGAAGGAGAGGTACCCGGTCCTTTAAGACTAAAAAGTATTGGGAATTTGCGTAGAAAGGGAGGACAGGAAGGTTTCTCTGAGAACAAATAAAACAAAACAAAAACAAAACAAAACAAAAACTGATAATTTACCTGATATATAAACATGTCACTTATGTTAACTTCAAGAAAAATTAAGGTAGAAATATCTCAGATATAGGAATTCCCATAGTATGAATATACAAGGTACCATTAGAAAGCCACTGTGAATATATCAGAGGGCCAAAGGAGAGGGGAAAATGAATGGAAGTTACTAAGTAGATAGGTTATAAAATAATACATAGAATAAAATCCCTTTTATGTGAAATAGCATACCAGTACCTATATCGGTTTATATACATAGAGATATGCTTTCTGAGCTATTTTTTTTTACTAATGAATACACATACATTTTTATCACAGTACTATCGAAGCACAAACAAAATCACTGAATGGATATTTCTAGAAAATCTGCAGTCAATAAAAGATGACCTAATGTAAGCACTGCCATATATATGTGAGAAATTAGGGAGTTTATTTTGAATGACTATTTAGAAAGCAGTATCTTTCCAGACAGGACTAAACTCTTTTTTTTTTTTAATGTTTATTTATTTTTGAGAGAGAGAAGACAGAGTGTGAGCAGGGGAGGGGTAGATAGAGAGGGAGACACAGAATCCAAAGCAGGCTCCAGGCTCCGAGCTGTCAGCACAGAGCCCAACATGGGGCTCGAACTCATGAACCCTGAGATCATGACCCGAGCCAAAGTCGGACGCTTAACCGACTGAGTCACCCAGGCGCCCCAAGACAGGACTAAACTCTTAAGTTCCTTTCTTTCTTGGCTCAAATGCTGTTTAATGAGAGGTTTGTTATCCAGAGACATAAGTTATATACTATTGATAAATAATATATACAACTAAAATTCAAAGATGCAACTACAGTCAGAGTAGATTCCTGAACTCCTAGACACTCGTTTCTGAAAACTCATTCCTGTGTAATCAATCTATGCTCCAAAAGTATAAAAAATATCATGTTATGGGAAGCATCTTGAAGGGAATAAATATTACTTACAGCAATGCTGACCAAAAAAGTATTGCAATGTTTCCACAGTACACTGGTAAAATAGGATGTTAACAATTTTTCCTTAAGAAAAAATCTGGTCAAAGAATATAACTTTAAGTTTTTCTTTACTCGAAAACTTTTTCTTTAAAATGCTAATATAGTAAAGAGCATTTACATCTGTAAGAGAGAGAGGTAATACATAGCATTTCTAAACTCCGTTTGGCAATAGGTCCTGTTTTTAAATTAGCATCCTGCATTGCTGATGTTCTATAAAACATACGGAAAATAGTATTGGAGAGATGAAGTTTAAAAATATTTCATCAATAGTCAAGTCATCCCTATATATGTACATGTATGTGAGCTTCAAGAAATCTATAAACTTCAAATTTTACACAAAGAGGAACAACGTTAATCCGATTTGAATGACTTAGCCATTTGATTCATTCTTTCTTTCAGTCAATCAGTTAGAAACTATTTTTTGAGAGCTCACTCTTATCCCAAGTCCTGTTCTGCATCCCAGAGACCTGATTTGTGTAACTCATCCTCAAGTAAGAGAATCGAACTTTTACATGATAGAACTCATGACAAGGCCTGATATTTTGTCTAAAAATATATACTTTTCTCTCATTATAAAACTGGTACAAATCTATTGTAAAAAAGTGTATCCAATACTGGGAAGTAGAAACAAGGGAAGAGTCACCCATAATTTTATCACACATGAAATCATCTTAATTTTTTCATTTATGTATGTATGTGTGCATTTATGTGTAAAATATTCGTGACCTTCTATGCATATTTTTATACCTTTTTTCAGTTAGAAGCAGAATAATACAAGAGTACAGAACCTGAGATCAAGGTTTCTGGGTTCAAATTCCAACTCTCCTGTTCTAATGACGTAAGCTCAAGCAGTTTATGTAACATCGTTTTCTCTTGGTGTTATCCACTATAAAATAGGAATGATAATAGTACTCACTGTATTTTATTAGTATGAGAATTAGAAAATTACATAAATGTTTGGAATGGTGTTTTAAACATAGTGAGCATTCAATATACACTAGCTACTAATTAAATACTAAAACATATCGTTTCTACAACAATATTAAAACTTTTTGCGAATGTCTTTTAAGTTTTTTACTTTTATTTTAATTCCAATGTAGTTAACATATGGTGTTATAGTAGTTTCATGTGTACAATATAGGGATTCAACAATTCTACACATTTCTCAGGGCTCATTGTGTTAAGTGTACCCTTAAGCGTTTTTCACCCACGGCCCCGCACCACACAACATTACATTAGGTTGATATTATATCAGTGTATAATTAGATTAGTTCCATGCTTTCCTTATTATTAAGAGCACTAAAATAAAAATATTTCTGAATAAATAATTTATTTTCTTTTTAATTACCTTAAAGATACACTATCAGAACAGGACCTGTGGTTCAAAGTGGATGTAGACTTTGAAAGATATTTTTAGGAAAACAAAATGGTCTCTATTAAGGTTGTACCAACTTATATTTCTTCAAAACTACATAAGGAGATTCTTTTCACAATGCTGAGTATTTTAATCTCCAAACACCTGCCAGATAAGGAAAAATAATACTGCTTTAGTTTTTGTTTTTGTTTTTACCAGTGATTATGAACATTAGGTATCCTTAGTTACTTGGGTTATCTCGTTGAACAACAATTCTTTGTCAGGAATTGGGCAGAGAGTGGTTAGCAAAGCAAACCCAATCCCTGGAACCCTGGGGGCTCTTCATCTTTTCTTTATTGATTTCTATAAACTCTTCATACTGCACTGTAGCATCTTGAGCAGTGTTTAAGCTGTGTTGAATAGTTGCTGAGTGACAGATTACATAAAACCTTTTTTATCAAGTTTACTATATATCTACCAATGTGTCCTTTCTTCCTTTGACTCAAATAAATTCCTTGAGTACTACTTAAACTGCTACGTTCAAAATTCATTACTTTCTAACATTTACTTGATTCCTATCTGATTTCAAATTGTGGAAGATCTGAAATTTAGAGAGAAAGCATACAAAGGCTATTAAAATTATCCATACATGTTACCCAGTAGTAAATGAAATTATAATTGTGTGTATAAATACCTGTATTTATTTATATACATATGTACCTATGTGTACACAAATCAATAAAAAAATAAAGATACAATAATTTAATGAATGGTTCATGTCGATTAAAACATTAAAAGGAATTGCTAGAAGTTGCCAACTACTAAAAAAACAGTTTTCTTCATGAGAATTTACCCCCACAATTCTGGGTCTGTTGTTGTCTTATGTACTTGAAATCTTGCAACCTATATTTATTATTTACTTTGGATAGAAGATAAACATTTTCTGCTTATGGGAATTACCACCAATCACTAAATGAGCAGGTTAATGTATGAAACAAATATTGAGTTGTCAAGGATAGAACAAATAAACAGTCGTTACTTGTTTGTATGCATATCAAGGACTAAAGTTTAGTGGCTTTTAATTTCTTTAATTCTGCCTCCCATTTGAGAAGCTGATTTTTTCTCCATTTGAATTGAGATAGATTCTTTTATTAATTAGAACAAATTTTTAAGCTTTCTCTTAACTATTTATAAACATTTAAGATTCTAATAAAACTGTAAAAGTTTTTAAATGATCTGTCCCATTAATATCAACGAAGTAAAATCAGAGCATTTGTTGAAATGACGATTTTTCCGAAGACTGTTTTTCTTTTTTCTTCTTTCTTTCCCTCTTCCAGGATGGTTTGCTTTAAATATTATTTTTGCTGCCCTGACATACATATGTGAACAAACATCTCCACTGGAAAAAAATTAATGTATATCCATTTCAGCCAAAGTTACAGTAGACTTTACCTCAATAAAAAGCATTCTTGTTTGGTTCACTCATTTTCAAAAGAAGAAAATGGTAAAAGGGTAAGAATATCAGGGAATAAAAATGGATATAATCTGTGCAACCAGCCTTTTCAAGTAGGTCAAATTTTATGAACACTGGAATGAGGTTTCTACAAACATTCATATACATTTATTACAAATACAGTAATATGACAAAAAATTTTCATATATCCAAGAATCAGTAGCTTAACAGCACTAATTTATAAGAAAAGCTTACTATCATTGTCATTGTTTTTTACTACAACATGAAATGATTAAACTGTGAATATTTTCACAAACCCTTTTCTGAGGAAGATGA
This sequence comes from Paguma larvata, assembly GCA_030068075.1. NCBI lineage: Eukaryota > Metazoa > Chordata > Mammalia > Carnivora > Viverridae > Paguma > Paguma larvata. The sequence goes on from CM057826.1 coordinate 74,775,048, forward strand.
TAGTTTTGTTAACACAAATAGAAATAAACTGAGGTTGGTGATACAACCACCTTTGTTCTGTATGCTGAATATTTCAGTCAGCACTCTTTAGAAGTCATGATTTACTTTAAGAAATATTTTAAGGAAATGTATGAAGGCTCGATGTGCCTAGAAAATCTTAAGGAATACAAAAAATGAAATTTTATCTTCCTTTCTTTTTGTATCCTCTGGTAAAATTTCATTAACATCTACCCAAATTTCAGAAAGTAGATTTTCTATTGGTATTCCAGACTATAGTCTTCCTTTTCTCAAAGCTTCTCAAAACGAAGCTGAAATGTGCTAAATGGATTCTGACATATCTTCCTTTATAGATATATAAATTGACAGAAACTGTTAGAAAGATTTCACTGGAGAATAAATTAATTTTACCAGCGAAAGGATAAAAAAAAACATGCACTCAAGAAATATAGTGATCTTGACACAAGATCTGAATGAGAACTATAACAAAATGTTTTCTTTTTAACTGGAAAAGAAAAAGAGATGTTTAATATAACCTTATCAAAGTTCACGCAAAAGCTAAAAAATATATATATTCCTGAAAATAATGTAGATTAATCTTTTTTTAAGTTTATTTATTCCGAGAGAGAGAGAGAGAACAGAGGAGGGGCAGAGAGAGAGGGAGACAGAGAGAATCCCAACCAGGCTCCACACCATCGGCACAGAGCCCAGTGTGGGGCTCCAACTCACCAACTGTGAGATTATTACCTGAACTGAAAACAAGAGTCAGATGCTTAACCACCTGAACCACCCAGGCACCCCATTGATGAATCTTAATTCATAGATAGGTAGATAGATGACTTTAAGTACAAAATTAAAAACCTAAGAATATGATACAGGTGGGAAGAGTATTCTTTTTAGAATCCACGACCTGTGTCTTTATTTTATTTTTAAAGTTCAAAGATTTTTAGTTCAAAATGGCAGTCTTTAAACATACATGTAATTCCCCTACCTTCCCAAATCCCATTCGGCATTGGGTGATTCCCAGCTTGAGCTATCACTGCATCCAGAGGGCACAACTACCTTGACATATATTTTCCACTGAACCAGAGCCCACAATCAGCTCTTCTGCTCACAAGAGATGCTATTACGGAAACTAACTGGCAAATTGCTAAGAACACAGTAGCCACCCACACTCCTCGGTCTAGCTCTTCCTTAAAAACATGAGTTAAGAATTATCAAGTATTTGAAGTAAAGATCCAACAACATATGAGGGACTATGAGGAATTAAAAAGAAACATATTGCAAATTATGAAAGTATTTTGAAATTCAAATATGTATTCTCAGCAAAACTATCTCCAAAAAGAAATAATTATATAACTAAATGAAGGATATTGGATATTTTAAGATTGATTGCTAAAGGGAAGAAAAATCCAATAAGATGGCACAAGTGAAGAGGAAATTAATGATCTGGAAGTTAAAGTAGTAACACCAAGTGTTGAACAGTGAAAGCTAATAAATACATGTTTTACCTACTTTTTTTTCTCAGAGTAATTTCTAAAATGTGTGATTAGTGATCTTTTCTCAACACCAAACTTAGGCACACATAGTTTTCTAAACCTGCCTAAGCTCACCCAGTTAATTAAAATTTATTTATATTTTAATAAAGAACAATCATAGAATTTAAATGCATAGAATTTAATTTTTTTTCTTGGTCTTCCCTTAAGCCTCTAGTCCCTTTCATTCCCTCTATCCTACCTGAATGACATACTAGAATTAGATTATATCTGGTCAAGGGTTGTATGGATTGATCTCCACTGGCAGTGTTGATTTCTGGATTCACAAATATCTCCATGACTTCATCCCATCTCCCTCCAGCCTATTATATCAACAGAGTCAAACTGGGCAGGGATACTGTAACCCCCCTCTAGGGGACTACTAAGACACAAACATTTATTCCGCATGAAATCTGGGGATAATCTTTTAGGTTGTATAAAGAGTTAACTAAATTTTAAAATGAAGCATTGAAACTTGATAGTTATTCTCTTTACTAGTTCACTATTAGGTCTCTTTTGAAAATAACGAGGATAGGTTCAGAAAAATTATAAATCTACGTATTAGAACATATTAGAAATTCCAGAAAGAATAGAATGAAATAATCGAAATAATAATCAAAAATAATAAAATAAAATTTGTCATTGCTAAAAAAAAAGTAATCACAAACCTTCTCATGGAATGAGCCCTTCAAGAACCAATCAGGACTTTTTTTAACACACACACCAAAATCTTTTAGATGAAATTTCAAAATTCCAGGAAAGTGAGAGAATTTTAAATTCTAAAGAGAAGTGAAAAACATATCCTATATTACAGGCAAAAATGGCTAGAAACACCAGAGACTAGTGGTGCTCAAAGAAATTTAGCAGGGTTTACTAATCTGAAGACGCCTGAAGAACTGAGAAGAATTTTGGAAAGCTCATAGAGCTGGGAGACCAAAAGTAGTCTGAAGGTTATCAGGGAAGAGGGGACCAGAGCAGGCGTTTGTTTGCTTGTTTGTTTCTAATACAAGAGATCCTGAAAGGCCCAACTCTAAGAATAACAATGAATCAGAAACAGTACAGCTGTGGGGTGCCTGCGTGGCTCAGTAGTTTGAGTGGCTGAACATCACTCTTGATCTTGTTTCAGGTCATGATCTCACGGTTCATGAGAATGAGCCCTGTGTGGGGCTCTATCACTGACAGCACAGAGTTTGCTTGGATTCTCTCTCCCTCTCTCTCTCTCTGCCCCTCCCCTGCTCACTGTTGCTCTCTCTCTCTCTCTCTCTCAAAATAAATAAATAAACATTAAAAAAATAAAAGAAAAAGAAACAGTACAGCTATTACAAGGACTGAAGATATACTGCCATGGATTGAATCTGTGATTGAATTAAAGGCGACCAACCCCTAGCCTCACTACCTGACTGAAGCAAAAGTAAATTCTTTCCAATAAATAACATCATCATAGTCTCAAATTAATTCTTACAGTTTATCCATCTATAATGTCTATCATTCAGTAAAAGAAATGAGCAGTTATGAAAAAGGACAAGAATTACTCAAAAAGCAAAACAAAAAAGATCGAACAGATTCACAGGTAAGTTGTACATTAGAGTTATCACACGGAAATTTTCAACTTGCTATAATTAGGGAGACAAGCCAGAAGAGACTTAAATACAGAGAACAAGCTGAGAGCTGCTGGTGGGGTTTTGGGTGGGGGGATGGGCTAAATGGGTGACGGGCATAAGAAGAGTACTTTTTGGGATGAGCACTCGGTGTCATATGTAAGTGATGCATCACTAAATTCTGCTCCTGAAACCATTATTACACTATATGATAACTAACTTGGATTTAACTAAAAAAAAAAAAAAAAAAAAAAATTAAAAAAAAAAACAATTAAATACCAAGCCTCATTCATTTTTGTTAACACCAACACTTGGTATGGATATGATAGGCAGTATATAGTTAATAAATGTTTGCTGTCTAAATAAAAAAAAATAATAACCTTGCTAAAATTAATATACTAAGGAATAAAAATAAGATACAGAATTTAGACAGATGACTAAAAACTGTATTTTTAAAATTCTAAAAATCAAGCGGAAATGAATATGTGAGAACCCAGTCCATGTGTGTTTAAGAGTTGATCAGATACAGCTGAAGAGTTAATTATTAATCTTCAAAATCGTTCAGAAAAAAGCTCCAGATTGAAGTATCATGATTCACAGTATTGGCATTCCAGAACGAGAAAAAAGAACGAGGCAATGGACTATTTAAAGGGACATGGGCAAAGAATTTTCCAAACCTGAGGAAAGAAATCAAGCCACAGAACTAAGAAATGCCAGGGGACTGTACCTCACTAACAAGACGACATCTGAGTGTACGCCATGTGATACCACTGAAAGCACAGCTCTCCCCCTCCAGCATTAATAGAGCATTTCTACACGAAGCCTCGCCTGGATGGATCTGTTTCGCAGACTTCTCCCCGGGGCCAGTTCATCCCATTTATCTCAGAGATAGATGTATAATGCATTCTATGATGCTGGCAAACAGTAACCTCTACACAAAATACTTTTAAAAATTCCCAAAGAAGCAAAAACTAAAACAGTGTGAGAATATTCACACCCAGCCTCCCTAGGCCAACTGGCCTGATCCACACACTTCCTAGAACTTAGTGCAAGATAATGGGAACAGAGGTCTGTTGCCTGGACACTTCAGGATTCATGCTAAGACCTCAGACCTTATCTTAACAGTTGCCTACAAGTGAATGAGAATCAGGCTGATTCACATCTCTCATTTTTCCTATACATCTCTTTGTATTTGGACTTACAGATCCCCTTGCTATGTTAACAACTGTTAAATGCTCATAAGTTAAAGCTTTTTTCAAAGAATTTCAACTTTAATCCTGCATTCTGTTTTCTATTCATGCTTTTTAAATTTCCCAATTTAAAATATCTACTCCTATTCTCTTTTTAATATTTCTTACACAAGTTTCTCTATCCTTTTCAAATTTCCCCTGTTAAACTGTTTTTGCTGTATCGCTTGCATATAACAGACAGATCCTTTTTCCATGCTTATGAACTCTGCTATTTTCAGGGAGAATTTAATGCATTTCATATATTGTTTGGACTATTACTGATTATAACTAAATATAAACTAGATTTTATTGTTTCTATGATTACTTTTGTTTGGTTGTTTACTTCTCTGTTGAAGTCATTTTCAAAGTTACCAAGCATTTTCTTTTTATTGTACATATTTTTGGAAGAGTAAACTCAATCCTGACCTTAATTTGACTCCATATGTTATTGACAGAACTTGGTTTTCTAATTTATCTGGAACCTATATAAAAATCTCTCTCAAAGCTATAGGCACAAGTTTCGTTTTGTAGGTTTAGACAATGGATTTCCTGTTGAGCTTAGAGTTTTGGGTTTAAGCAGCAAGAACTGTGAGTTTGGTGAGAAATTTGTATTTTCCTGTATTTTAAGAGAACTAACCAGAGTGCACTCTGCCTAATGAGCACCCATCTTATTTTATGTGAACGCCCTAGGGCTCTGCTTTGTTTTCTGATCAAGGGTGAGCTCTTGAGGCTTCATTTCAAATAGAAATAATCCATCCAAAGGATTTAGTTGATAAGTTTTTTCTCTTTCCTACAGCCAAAGGAGGGGAAAAAGTAGGTTTGGACCAATATTGTTATTATTCAAAAGAAAAAGAGAATATCATTTGAGATTGCCTATTGCCACCATTTTTTAAAATTTCTGTCCATATTTTTCTTTTTACGGTTTGTTCTGAATGATCATTATCTAGAATATCTTAAGGATTCCTCTTAGTCAGATCTAGAGTATCTTACGGATTCCTGCCAGTCTGCCATTTTCCCCACAAGTATCTGGTGATTAATGATTTATCTACAGTGGTAATAAAGGGCTTTTAAACTAGAGTTATAGTGTATGTGTTTTCTCCTCTCTCAATTAACTTGAAGCTCTCTCATTAATTTCTTCTTCAATCCCTCTAGTTACAACTTGTCTCTTTTGATGGTGTTAACTTACTTGATCTTTAATCTCTTCTGAAGGAGCTTGTTCTTCTTCAGTTCATATTATCTCTTTTAGCATGTACCTCTTTATCCTTCCTGCGGTCAAGTGCTTTTTTTCTAGAATCCTGTCTATAGCGTTTCATAGACTTGGTATTCTTCCTTAAGAGGCTAGGAGTAGGCTGCAGAGAACTTTGAAACTGTGATTAGAATCCCTTGTGGATAAATCCAGTCACATGTACAAAGAAAACTGAAGAGCTGACTTAGCTCCATGAAGCGTCATCAATCAAGGTGATGATGGTGATGGTAAGAGCAGATTCAGTGGTGGCTCCACGGGCAGGAGAGCTGAGATAAAAGTAAGGCAGTAGCAACAGTGGTGATGTTTTGATGATAGCTGTACTGAAAATTATGTTAATACTACCAGCAAAAGTAAGTGGCCATAACTGCAATGATGAGGGCACTTATAGTGGTATTTTGAGAGATAGCAATGGTGGTGATGGCAGAGGTAGTAGTTGTAAGGTGATAGTAATCACTTACTATCACTACTATTCAGGAGATCTCATCTTCTGAAAAATGTTTCCCTCTCAGTCTACACCAATCCTAGCCCTTTTCCTAGTTATGCCATCACTAGTGAATGAGAGTAAAGAGACTCACCAGTCTTGCTCTATAAGGGATAAAAGTTTACCATCTAAACTCACCATTACAGCTAAAGAAATAAAGATGCACCCCCTAGATTTTATAGAGAAACTGGAAGGCATTAGTCTTTAACAGGAATTACATAATAAATTTTTAAAGTAATAAATTCATTTTCTTAACTACAGTATAGGGATGTTAATGATACGTCCTCACATGACTGTGAGGTTAAGGTGAGAAAATACCATCTGTCAAATACATAATAACTTTCTAATGGCTTTTAAGATTATTTTTTTCCTTCCTTTCCTTTTCTTTAAAGCTAGTAGTCCAACCTGGTATGCAAACTGTTATTTCAGTTTGCAAAGCATGCTCCCATAGGAAAAAAAAAAACAGTTCCAGGTTTTAATCAAACTGGTTCACGAATTAATATTCAAAACGCATGATTCTAGAGAGGGAATTGGCAGGATCTTAGTTTAAACAACTGGGTAGGAGATTTGTCCCAAATGTTAGGAATAAGTTTCCAAGACATCTCCCCCTGAAAACCCTTATTTTATGGTTTACTTTATAAGAGTTTAAAAGGAGAAGAAAAGTCTGCTGTATTTTGTTTGGGCCATGATAGGGAGCACTGCATCACAAAAACACACAACATTTTCCTCTAATGAGTGCTTAGGATTGCACATTTTGTAGAGAGTACTAAAGGAGAGACATCTTCAACAACAATCCACAATAAAAAATGTACTGAAGGCGAAAGTCTAATAGTTGCAAATCCAAAGCTACAATATTTCTTCCTCCAGAAAAAGATAGGTTTGACCTCCACTTCCCTTCAATTCTCCACCTTGAGGCTAGAGCCATCTTTTCAAAAGAAACATTTGATCATTCCATCTCCCCACTTTTGAATCTTTTTGATGGATACCCTATATTCTTAGAATAAAGACATGGTCAAAAGGTCCAGCATGGTTTTGTTCTGACCTATCAACAACCTCACTCTCACTTTACACCATGCTCTCCCTTGCTGATCCACTTCAACCGCTTCAGCTTTGTTCATTGCCACACACACAATACATCCCCACAGTCTAGAATACTCACATCCCTAATGATCCTTGTTCACACTGAGTGCAATGGACCATCACTTCAGAGAAGCCTCCTCCGAAATTCCTTACCTAAAGCCAAATCATCTTATTTGTGGCTCTCATGACTCTGTTTCATATTATTTACAGTGGCAATTCCCATTTGTTTAAAAGAATGATTTGAATAATATCTTTTGTTTCCAAATTAAATTTCAAATTCCATGAGGGCAGGGATTGTGTTGGTTGTTCTCTTTTCAGTCAGGTTCCCGACGCCTTCCATACTAGGACATATAGTAAGTATGCATCTTCCATCCCAAACGACCTATCACATTGGGTGGGGTGAAACCACAAGTCACATAGGAAGTCATTAAACCCAAGGAAAGAGGAATTAAAACCTTCTTTGTAAAGGCTAAAGTTCCTCACCATATTTTTTGTTGAAGAAGAAATAAAGTACATATATGTTCATCATATAACATTTAGAGTTGATAACTGAATACATTGATAATTATATATTAATAAAGATATGCATTCCTATATTTTTATATGTAAATTCTTTTTTCTGGGATAAAAGGTCTGTGAGTCTAAAAGAAATTTGATTTCTATATCCAATCTATCTTTATGTTTCCATAAAAAATGATTCCCCATGACAGATCTGATATTCTTTAATTTTTTTTAATGTTTATTTTTGAGAGAGAGAGAAACAGAGTGCAAGGGAGGGAGGGGAAAAGAGAGAGGGAGACACAGAATACGAAGCAGGCTCCAGGCTCTGAGCTGTCAGCACAGAGCCCGACTTGGGGCTCAAACTCACGAAGTGCAAGATCATGACCTGAGTCAAAGTCGGACATTTAACCAACTGAGACACCCCAGAACTCCCAGTTCTGGTATTCTTGACAAAATATTACCATCAAATTTCTGTTTCTCAAAAAAAGATTAAAGTGAGATAAATAATATTCCTTGCAGAATATTGCTTCTCAAGCAGGAATTCTTAATAGATGAGCATCGTGTCTACGTTTGCTTGACAATATGGATTTTTTACATACAATACTATCACACAATTAATGTTGCTTGCCTCCACTCACAGTGTTTTTTAGAAGAAACTATGAATCTCATTCTCATTAACTCCTCTTCCCATGTTACTCAACATTATGGCTGAAGTTCTAAACATCAGACATAGACCACACAGAGATGACTTCAAGGGCCATTGCTGGGGTAAGTGGAGGTCCATCAATATATCAAGCCTGGGCACAATATATATAAATGACAGAAACTATATAGTTCCAATATTTATGTATCCCTCACTCATGCTAGAAGCTGGAGGTTAAGCGCATCAAGTCCTTAAAAGTGATGCAAGTCATCAGTCTAGTGAATTTATGTTTATAATTGCCACTATTCATGTGAACCCAACTACCCATTCATATTTTATTCACTCCTCTCTACTATGTTCAAGTCACTAAGAACTTATTTTCTGCCCTGTATCTGAGAGACCTTCTCTAATGTTCTGCAATGGAATGGATTATGTTATAAGGAAGGTTCGTAGCTCGTGAGAGTTCAGGATCAAACCTGCCACCCAGTCCACTATGAAGGGATTTTGCCTGGAGGAATCAATGGGAATGAGAATCTAACTTTTAATTCAAGAATGCTCTGAATATATTACGCTCTAACAGCTGAAATGATGAAGACCTAGACTTATAGGAGACCACAATGGATGGGTTTAAATTCTCTTGGCCCAACAAATGTTAGTGGAGAGAAAAAGCAGCAGGTCTCAAAGGAGCTTATTTATCGCAGCCAAAGAAAGCCAAATTTAAGACTTCTGCTCTGTAGCTGCTTTATTGCAGTTTCCTGTGTCAGCATTTCAACTGATAGGAAGCAAGTCATGAATAGCCCAGTCAAGCTTGAGTGTATCGTCCTCGACAGCAGCTTATACATAGCTACTTTTCCCTCTAACTTCTTCCCGACACCCACCAGGTTGGCATATAAAAAGATGTTTACTTTATTATTTACCAAGACGGGAAAACATCTAAAAGCTAAAGTAAACTGCACTAGAAAAAGTGAAAAAGGAGAATGGTTAGGTCCCAGTTTATTTCTTTTTTTTTAATTTGTACTCAAAAGAAAGATCTGCTCTCCAAAATCAATTTTTGCCCACTCTGATTCTTGTGTGAGTGTTTTGACAAAAGCTTTGAAGAAGTCTTAAGAGGTAGGAATCAATATTGAGATTACACTAACTGGCCTATAAACAATTCTTGCCTTTGTAGCCAAGAGCTCAGGATAAAAACCACAGAAAGAGGTCATATTTAACTGATTTTTATACAAGAAGCAATAGACAAAGTTGGGACACGTGAAATCCACTTTTCTTCTGCTAGATATTTGATTTCTAAATCCTAATTTATAATATATTGAAGGCAAAGCTGACAGGGGTTTTAGATTGTATCTGGAAAACTATAAAGTTTGTATCTTGGAGATTTCTTTATTCAATATTTATATAAAACTCTTGATAGCTAAATTTAGGTGTTTGGTAAAAAAAATCTCCCCATGACAGGCCACCTGCTTTAATACCCTTCCCATAAACATGTGAGGCAAGATGTCATACTGGCACTATAAACTGGGCACTAGCAATCCAGACACCTAGTAGCTAGTCCCAAAATGGCTTGGAAGAGCCTTCAGCAAAGTTATATGTGAGCCTCTCCCTCACAGACAACTACTCATCCTTTTCCAAGGCCTGGCCTTCCTCTCCACCAGTAGCCACCTCCTTTGGATATCCAGGCCTTCATTAATTTTCCAAAGGTAAGAACATTGGAAATCTAGAGGAACTGATGGGCTATTTGTTTGAGAACAGACTAACTCAAGGAATCACAGAAGTGAAACACAAAGCCACAGGAACCAGGGAACCAGAGCAAACACAGGGGCAGACATTCTTAGACTGTCCCTTTAGATTGCTGCCTGTGGATGGCCAACTGGAACTACAAGCCAGCCCTCATCCTTGGAGGAGGGTGAGAGAGCAGTTTAACAGACTGAAAAACCGCACTGGAATAGGGGCAGCTGGATGGCTCATTAAGTCCATTAAGCATTCACCTCTTGGTTTCAGTTCCGGTCATGATCTCATGGTTTCATGAGTTTGAGCCCTGCATCAGCCTCTGCACTGTCAGCACAGATGCTCTCTCTCCCTCTCTGCTCCTCCCCTGCTCATGCTGTCTCTGTCTGTCTCAAAAATAAGGAAGGAAGGAAGGAAGGAAGGAAGGAAGGAAGGAAGGAAGGAAGGAAGGAAGGGGGGCAGGCAGGCAGGCAGGCAGACCATACTAGAGTACCAAAGAAAGAAGAGCTCCCAATGGAAGAGATGCTGGTAAGGCAAACAGAAACAATGTCAACACAGTCTTTTAAAAAGAGAAAACTGAACCAATATTTATCCTGCTCGTGCTCAATTTGATACCTGTAACTTCATTAGGTAAAAGCAAAGTCCCTCCTCAAAAGCCAATTTCCAAGTAAGACAAAGTAAATGCAAATACCGCCCTACCACCTGTAGTACTGTCCTTTAAAAATGTTACTGCTAGGATTCTAGCAACATTATAGTATCATTGATTAAAAAAAGAATAAATTCCACAATATGTGTTCAAATAACATGTTATTTAACAAGACGAAGTGCATCCATTTTATTTCAAAAGACCAGCCATCTGAGAACGATGGTTCAGGAGAGCATCTATCACACACAGACGCTATGAGGCATACAAAAAGGCATAAAATGTCTTACTCTGAGCATTCTAGCAGATTTTGGGTCAGGTGAAATAAAATATTTAGGTTATTTTAGGCTTATTTATATTGTATTTCACCATAGTGGGCGAAGGCCCCTTCCAGACCAGCCCCTGGTAATTTTAATAGGTTTTCACTGATCACTCTGATCTCCCTTGTTTTCAAGCATTAAAAGCTTAAGTTATTATAATTTCAATTATTTTTAATTATTAATAATTTTATAAGATAGAAGAAAATGATAAGGTAGTATAAAAAGATAATACTTAACATAAAATGATATACCTGGACTGTAAGAAACAAAAGATTAATGTTTTTATCATCTATTCAGGAGATTAAACTTGAAGGAAAGAAATGCCGACGGTCTTAAAGTTCTATTTCCCTATTCTCCCTTGTACTTTCTTGGGGCACCTGGGTCTGTCAGTCAGTTAAGCGTCCTACTTTTGATTTTGGCTCAGACCATGATCTCACAGTTCTCAGGTTCGAGTCCCACGTCGGACTCCGTGCTGACAGTCCAGCACCTGGAGCCTGCTTCGGATTCTGTATCTCCCTCTCTCTCTGCCCTTTCCCTGCTCAGGCTTTCTCTCTCTCTTTCTCTCTCAAAAATAAACAAACATTAAATTTTTTTTCAATTGTACTTTCTTTACTTTCTAATTTTTATTCACTTTTACAAAGCAAATTGAGCACCCAAATTCTCAATCTTGATGAATAAGAAATGAGCTATATGGTGAGTGAATCTTTTTATTGATATTAATCATTCTTATTATTTAAAAAAATTAATAAAATTATTTTTAGCCAATTACAAATGCCTGTGTTTTTCCTGTCACTGAATTGCAAAGAGATAAACCTGAAGAAAGTAGTATACTACATTTTTGCACCATGTCTCACCTTTCAGTAGCCCCAACTGAAAACCAATTTTTCCCAAGAAAGCTGAGCAACACTTCTCTTAAGAAGAAAAGAAAATCTGGGGGCACCTGGGTGGCTCAGTGGATTGAATGTCCCCCTTTAGATTCCTGTTCAAGTCATGAGCCCAGGGTTGTGGGATTGAGCCCATGTTGGACTCCAGGGTTAGCAGGCTTGAGATTCTCGCTCTCTCTCTCTCTCTCTCTCTCTCTCTCTCTGCTCCCCTCCCCTATTTGATCTGTCTCTGGAATAATTCCTTAAAAATTTATAAAAATAAAGAAAGAAGAAAAGAAAAATCTAATATATAGAACTAGAAAAATAAAGCAACCTTCTTTTGTTTTCAGTTAGCTAGACATAGAAAAAACCCTTCTTTCTTCATAGATGCCTGACAGCTTGAAAACTAGCTGAGTAAAACAAAGAGACATATAAGAAAGAGAAAATGCCATTACTTTCTCATATCTTCACACAACTATGGGATTTTCTCCACCAAAAATATGGCTTAGGTATGCTGAGCAAGGGGATTTCATTGACGATGCTACCAGTTCTCCTATTCAAAACATGCCTACTTGCCTGAGTACCTTGACGTAGTTTAAAATCTATGGATTTTTTTCTTGTTATACAAAGGTTTTCTCTGCCTTTATGCACATCTGCCAGCAGTCAGTCTTTCTGACATATTTAAGAAACCCAGAGTCCTAATTCCACAGACACTCTAGAAGTATATTTTCCATCTGTTTATTCTATCCAACATCAAAATAAGACACTAATGAAATATAAACTAATCACTTTTAAGGAGCTCCTTTGTAAAACATAATAATCTTTTCTTTTTTATTTTTTTTATTTTATTTTATTTTTTTTTTATTTTTGAGACAGAGAGAGACAGAGCATGAGTAGGGGAGGGGCAGAGAGAGAGGGAGACACAGAATCTGAAGCAGGATCCAGGCTCTGAGCTGTCAGCACAGAGCCCGACGCGGGGCTCGAACTCACAGACCGCAAGATCATGACCTGAGCCAAAGTCGGACGCTCAACCGACTGAGCCACCCAGGCGCCCAATAATCTTTTCAATAATCATATTAATTTCTACCCTATAACCTGCATGTGTTAATTTTTATTACATTTTTTAAAGGAGTACTTTCATGATAATGCTTTTTCCTGGCTTGCCTAGTTTAACAAGCAACTTTTTTGCTAACCTGTTTAACAGTCTGGAATAGTTTATTAGTATTACCTCTTATCTTTCATCTAATTTTTACTTCCATTCTATGAAACTATTATGTTCCAAGAAATACCAGAGTTTGAGGGATAACTCTGGTTAGAAGAAGTGAGCAAAGACAGGAAGGTACATTTTGTGGTCATGGCCTATATTTACGTATCATTACAATATATTCCAGGGAAAAGTCAAAACATTTATAACAACAATAAGCAATAAAACTGTTCTCAATAACAAACTTAGAGTTGAATTTCTACTGTCTTTAGGCCACACTAAAATAAAAAATTCTTCTTTAGCAATCACTCATATATTGCCTAACAAACTTGTTAATTTAATCATTATTTGCTGATTAATCCAGCAAAGAAATATTTATTGAGGGCATGTGATATATCAACACTAGAATAAAACATCCTCAACATTACTGTATTACCTGGGAGAAAGACAAATTATGACAATGTGCATGATAAATAAAATCAGTGAAAAATAAATGAGGTACAAAAGTAAACCAGAGAACGGAGAAATTACCTCTATGGACAACAAAGAAGTCTTCACAGAAGAGGAAATCACTAATCTCTCCATAATTAGGGTTTACTGGGCAGAAAAATAATAAATAATCAACAATAAGTGCACTCAACGCAGTGAAGATACTGTGTGCAATAGCACGTAACAGGAGATCACTATCACCTCTGGGTAAGGAGACTTGGGTGAAACTGCAGGAGATGATGCTGAAGAAGTAAAGTCTGTATCAACAAGGTCTTCACAACACGACATTAATTAATTAATTTAAAAACCTGTCTTAGAGATAGGAGGACTTAAAGGAATTTCAAAGTGGGAATGATGATATATCAGAGCCAAATTTTAGCTTGGATATGATCACAAAGTCAACCCCCTCCATATTCATACGGAACTTAAGCATGTCTCACACTCCTCCTCTCTGTCATTACTCTTTGGGAGCCTCAGCATCAGAACGACTCAAATAACACCCTAAGCTTTGGGACCTTTGAACTTCTCATCTCCAAAATTTTGCTTCCTCAGCCAAACAAGCCCAAACACTACGTTTATCAATAACTGACTTCTTAACTTCTCACTCTCTCAACAGCACCACCAGGCACCCTGCTCTCTTCTAGTAGTATTTCCTCAGTCAATATTTTGACCTTGAAACTCTAAATCTATGGATTTTCCAAAGTTTTCACTATCTGTATCACCATGCTCTTACCTTCACTTGTTTTCATGGCCAAATTCCATGCTCTGATGGTGAATATGATGTGCCAATGACTGGGGCAGGAAAGTGCTCATATATTTGGCTTACCTTTATTTCTGGTTATGTCTGTGAGGGTGTTTACAGATGAGATTAGTATTGGCATCAGTACACTAAGAAATCATATGGCCCTCTACAATCTGAGTGGGCATCATTTAATCCATTTAGGGTCTGAATATTGAAAAACAAAAAAGTGGCAAAAGGGAGAATTTAGTCTCTTAGCCTGACTGCTGAGCTGGAACACTGGTCTCTTTCTGACAGGTGATCCTGGCTCTCAAGCCTTTTGACTCAGACTACAACTGCATTATTCATTTTTCTGGTTCTTCAGCTCACATTCAGCCTCCATAAACATATGAGCCAATCCTTCATACATCCATCTCTCTCTCTCACACTCTCTCTCTCTCTCTTTCCTTGTAGAGGGAGATATTATGTGTGTGTGTGTGTGTGTGTGTGTTTGTGTGTGTGTAAAATTTCCTATTATTCTGTTTCTCTGGAGAACCTAATCTAATGCATAAGGTTAATCATTATATAATTCTCTTTAAAACACCCTGCACTCTCCAATATTCCTTCCATACACAAACTCCGAACTTGCATGAGCCCAATTTTCTTATCTTTCCAAGGCTAGTTCTCAGCAATTCAATGTTCTTTTATAAAATACAAATATACATTCGTTGTTTGTCATTTAAACACAACAATCTATTTACCTTACCATAAGCCAGACACTGTCCTAGACCTGGGAGATACAGAAATAAGCAAGACAAAAGTCATGTCCTGTTGGCTTTTTCATTCTAACAAATGAAATCTATACACAAAAGATGCAGATGAAAACTAAATACATAAAACAATCTTAGTAATAAACATAAAAAAATTTAAATCAAGGTAAGTAGAGAATATGATGGGAAGGAAGTTGGATTTGGTCATTAAGGGAGGTCTTTCTGAAAAGAAGAAAATAGAGCTAAGAATCAAACTACACAAGGAACAAACACTATAAAAATTGAAGAAAAAAGTTAGCCCTGAAATATGTCCTGGCTTATTCAGTGTGTAAGACATGGTTCTTCAATGGCCTTACAATGGCCTTCTAAGTCCTAAACCAAGGAAGGTCCTTGTGACCTCTCTGATCTAGTCTTTTGTTTTCTTCTTGGATTATTCTGGTGTAGCCACACAATCCTACTGGATTAGCACTGGATGGGCATGCTGCCATGTTTGAGACTGCTTAGTAGCTATTTCCTACACCTAGAACACCTTGCCCCAGACATTTATGTGGCTAACTCCCTCAAAGAGATCTACTTAGAACAATCTTTTGCACATAGCAAGTGCTATATAAGCATTAGGTATTGTTTTTTTTTTTTAACAACTTAATCTTTATTTTTGTCACTTAATAGGGAAATTTAAAATTTAGCCTTGGCTTCTTAAGGAGCTCCCAATACTCTTCTTGGCAATGGAGGCAGGAAGAAAGGAATCCTTTTGATCATGTACTTCTGCATTAAAAACTAAAATAAACAAGTGCTTTACTAACAAAACACATCTGTGGTATGCTTTTAATATGAGGAGCTTAATTTTGAAACGTCTGGTCTAAGGGCTTTGCCTTCGGAAAATCATGATCATTCACATTTCTGCTTTGTACTATACCACATTGCTACTGTAAGGCAACTGAACATAGTGTCTACTTGCTGTTTGAAGAGAAGTGATGGAAAGGGAGAAAACACAGGAATAAAACAGTGAAAAAATAGAAATTGTTTAGTATCTCAAAATATTATTCTGCCATCGTAGATTTTATTGTTCATGTACCAAAGGATTATCTTAGAAGTTCTTTGAACCTTTGCCGTATCTGCAATAGGCATTAAAAGACCTGTGCATTTCATCAAAATTTTAACTAACTGTTCGACATTGTCCTTTTATTAATAATAGTGCAGTTACAACAGTGCTTCTTAAACTTTAATGTTAAATGAATCACCTGGAGATCTTGTTAAAAAAGTGATATTGATTAAGTAGTTTGGGGGTGGTGCCCATTGTTCCACATTTCTAACACATCCTAAGGATGCTAATATTGGTCCTGGGAACTTAATATGAGCTTCGTTTAGATATGTCTCCCTTTTTTTAAGTTTATTTATTTATTTTGAGAGGAAGAGAGAGAAAATGAGTAGGGTAAGGGCAGAAATAGAGGGAAAGAGAGAGAACCCCAAGCAGGTTCCACACTGTCAGAACAGAGCCTAATGCAGGACTCAAACTCATAAACTGTGAGATCGTGACCTGAGCCAAAATCAAAAGTTGGATGCTTAACCGACTGAGCCACGCAGGTGCCCCATCTTTTTTTTTGTTTATTTATTTATTTTGAGAGAGAGGGGGAGAGGAAGGGAGAGAATCCCAATCAGACTCCAAAGTGTCAGCATAGAGCCCGATGTGGGGCTCAAACTCATGAACCTCTGAGATCGTGACCTGAGTGGAGACCAAGAATAGAATGCCTAACTGACTGAGTAACCAAGACACCCGTACATATGTCTTTCTTAATGGAATCCACATAATTGCTCTCTATGATGTACCCCGATGTTTGCAAGCTAAAACTTATCTCAAAGAATAACTAGAAAATTAAAAAGGTGAATAACTGGCACTGGGTTTACACAGAATAAACAGTACAACACATTTATAATTTTAGAAAGTAGTCCTAAATATTGCACACTGCATGATTCAACTCAAGGTTTTCAACACAGAACTGGAATTTGGGTTGTAAACTTTTTATTTTACTTTTCTTTTTACTCTTAAAAGAAAATGTTTAGTAAAATTTTAACTAGAAGGCATAACCTGGCATTTGAAAGAAACAAACATAGGAAAGGACTTAGCACTTTACACAGCAATTATTATTACTGAACCTATCACCTCAGTGTGGAATACAGGATAACATTTTTTTAATTAAAAACAAGGTTTATATAAATTCCTTTGTGGAAACTCTAAGTGAATAAAATGAAATAGTTTCTTTAGCAAAGCGTATGATCAAAGACAGAAACCATGCCTTCTGCCAACATGTCTTTTACTGACATGGCCAGAGAGAACATGTGTTCACTAAACATTTTCTTGGAACACAGCTCCCACAGGGTGACAAGAATTATACTTTTTATTTACGTAAAACAAGAGAAAATAATTATAGCAGTTTGTGTCTATCTTACTTAAATTTCTCATAAGCAGAATAAGTAAACAACTTCATGCCAGGTAAAAATTAGACCAGGTGAAAAGTTTGAGATGGGGCACCTGGGTGGCTCAGACAGTTGAGCACCTGACTTTGACCCAGGTCATGATCTCATGGTTTGTAAGTTCGAGCCCTGTGTCAGGCTCTGTGCTATCAGCCTGGAGCCTGCTTCAGATTCTGTCTTTCTCTCTCTCTGCCCCCTCTCTAGCTCATGCTCACTCTCTCTCTCTTTCAAAAATAAATAAAAACTTAAGAAAAAAATTTTAAAAAAAGTTTGAGAGGAGTTGATTTTTTTTGCTGTTTACTTAAATTTTGCTAAAAACAGAAATATTGTAAATTATACATTTTTAAAGCTACACCTGTCCAATGGATTTCTCCTGCCCATGTGGAAATTACTCACCATTCTTCAAGCTCCATGCAGTTTTAGAATTAGTAGCATGTGACATTTTTTTGTAAGGAAAGTCTGGGATATCCCAACTCTCTGTCCACCTGGTTTATTCCTCTCAGTGTTCTAGACTCAAGTTAAGAACCATCCTTCCAGTTAAGTTTTCTGTATTGCTTGTTTATACTTTAGCTGATATTTTCTTCTTCCCGTGGTCACATTGGCATTTCATATGTATTTCATATAGCACCTGTATCACTGTATTAAAATAGTTTCTTTATATGTCTTCCCGAGTCACCACCAAGCTTTGCTAAGGCAGTCACTAAGACGGCCCAAATTTCTCTACGATACTACCTGACTACAATACAGACCTACCAAGGTGGTTGATTGAGTAAAAGACTGGATGAATGAACAATACATTTCCTTCTCAATATATAGACTTTAAAAGCACTTAAAATATGGCCACATCTGAGTTGAAAATATCATCTGTATTATATCATATAATGCTCATCACATTTTTAGGAAAAAGGAATAATTATTAACTCCACCCAAATAATACGGAAACTGAGACTCAAAGGTTAATTAAGACACCCAAAGTCACATAAATAGTAAACAATGACACTAAAATTTGAATACAGACCTCTTGGATTGTATGCCCTATTATAGCAAGAGGTGGAAAACTTGAAATAGGATATTTGCAGAGGCAAAATTCTGACTCACATTGAGATGTATCAGACAACTCTGAGCCTGTAAGATACCTAAAAACCACTATAGGCAAGAATGCTTCAAACCCTGTCAGTCATCCTACATATTTTAACTCTGAGCTGACCTTGGAATTTTGTTTTCACATGGATTTGAGTATTTCTAACCTTGGACACACTATATTACTTCATACTCTAAAAACGAGGTTGCAGTTTTTTTTTCTCTAGGTTCTAGAAAATTGACAAACCACCAATTTATCTCCACTTTTGAATTCATAATACACAATGAGGCCAAGGAGGAGTAAGAAATGTAGGAAAAATACAGTAACATTTTACTGCATTTCATGCTTTCCTGTTATACTTTTATGTTAGAAACATCTGTAACCTGGTGAACTACAGTTAGCAGTTGATAAACACATTCATTTAATCAAAATATATAATAAAATTAATTATTAAAACAAGTACCACATACAGACTACATATTACTATTCATACTATTTCATTACATACCATGCCAACAATAAAACTGAATAAAAGGAGAAAATATTCCATGGACTTGCTATTTTTATTTGTTTTGTATGGGTTATAGCCTATTAGAAGTTTTGAATAACTAACAATAATCCTGTTTATACAGCTGTATTTTAGGTCAACAAAAAATGATAGAACAGAATTCAGCTTAACATGACTTTAAGCAAGACTAAAGGTGTATGAAAAGAGTACAGAAATCAGTTATGTAGGGCTTCAGGTTCCACACTATTAATGAGAGAGCTACTGATTATCCAGAATAAAGGACACAGTAGCCAGTCAGTAGCACTTTGGGTTACTTTTCCAGAAGTGGCAATGGGTTTTATTAAGCCTTTCAAACTCATCTATATGGTTTTTAAATAAAAGTATAAGCAACAATGCCGATGTCATATCTTTTTCACACATACCATGACTTCTTATTCCCTTCTCTCTTGAGAAGATGAATCACTAGCTTCATCTTATACCAAAATTTAAAGGAAGACAAACATTTACAAACCAAGTAAAAAATACGGTTCTCCTTCTCTTTAGCCATGATTTATAAAAGTGATCTAGTTTTTTATGATTAACAGCATGTATTGCAGAGCTCTATGTATCATGGCCTCAGAAAGAACCCAGAAGAGAAAAAATGCATCATATCTAACTTTGAGAAATATGACTAGAGCAAAACTGAGAGAATGGACACAAACTCCATGGTTAGGCAAAATCAACCAGGAAGAGCTCAGAGGCTAGACTTACAGATGGTATAGGTGTACCTTCTTGAATCTACCTATTAACCCCACTGTTTCTTGTGCCTCTGCTTTGTTTTTGCAAAAGTGCTGTCAGCAAGGATCAAGCACTGAGGTTTTCAGTGAACTCGGCCATGGCCTTAGTCTTATTAACAAAGTATTCTGAGCAATTGAAAATGAATTTCTAGAATTGTTCAGGTAATTAGAAAAATGTTTTCATTCCAAAGACAAATACAGGGAAGAAGTGGAGCCATCAAGCTCATGTTTTCTGGAAACTCCACAATTGTAAATAGAATTTTACACAGAAAATAAAAAACACAATAACCTGGCGTCTTTAACTCAGTATTTTGTAACAATTTAATGGTGGTGGTCTTTAGTGAGGACTCCCGTTCAGGCTTTATGACTTTAATAAAACAACTTTAGTACATTTACTATTCTACAGCAGTACTTTATTATGAGTTACCGAAAGTAAACTGCCCTTGTCAAAATAAATAAAGTACATCTCGAGATTCCACATTCCTGATTTTATAATGTTGCCTTTTAATGCTCATTGCTACTCATTTGCACAATTTAGTTATCTCTTGGGAATTCTCAAGTCATTAGTGTGAATTAGTACAGTATTAAGTATAAAATGACAGATACTTCTAGGAATTTTAAAAGAAATGCACTCTGAAGCACAGATTAATGGAAGTAATGTATCTACTACATTTACAGCTCCCACAGTGAAAGCAGATGGGCCACAAATACGTTTTCTCTAAGTGGTCATTTTTAGTGGCAAAACTGCCAACACAGCAATATTCTAAGTCTGTTTCTCCAACACAAACTTACAGAAAACCTCAGCATGGTATAGCATAGAGAATCCTGAAGAGACACTGGATAGAAGTCTTGGTTGTGCCCTGGCATTGTCTAAATGACTCCATGCATGATGTGATTCCTTTATCTGGTTTGAAATGGTGCCTTCCACCTGGTGCATACTCCAGAGTCCAGAATATCTGGCAATGTTCACGGAGTTGATAAAGTACCTTGTAGTTTACATAGCTCTTTCCTATAAGTATTATTTCATCTTCACAGAATGACAACATCCAAAGCAACCAGAAGAGTTGTCACATTTTAGGGTGGCTAACACTAGTAGCGATGTTTCTTCCAAGTGCCAGAATCAGTACCAGAACCTACATATTTTAAGTCCTCATGGATCTATCTGAGAAAGAAGCAACTTCAGTCCATTAGGCCACAGAGATTTCATGTATTAAAAAGACTGGGGTCAGATGGAGCAAGGTTCCTGAAGACTTTACTAATGCATACTCTCTTCTCAAGTAATACATCCCTTCAATGATCAGATAAATTCTTTGCCTTATCTTTAAGGACTGTTTTTTAATGAGAAATAACTTAAAATCACTCAGAGATGGTTTGGGTTTTTTCTGTGTTTTAATGCTTTTGCTAACTATTATAAAGCATCACTGATAAGGTCTCTTTGGAGAGGCTATAATCCCCAGATTGAACCCATGGTAACTATAAAGATATATTAACTAATATATTTGTTCATATTAGTGAATTGATATAATATATTAATATAAACTAAAGAACTTGTAACAACCAAGAAGACGTTGAAGCCATACTATGTGTCATCCAGTACATGATGAGTATTGTAAGTCTAAAATATGAGAGGGGATAAAAAATGGGAAGTTTTAAATTAAATCTGACTGTAAACATTAAATATGAAAGTAGTGACTATTGTATTCTCGTTGTTATTCTTTAACCAGAGTATCTATACTGTTCCCTCCTTTGAAATTCTTTACTCCATTTTCAACCCATGTCTACTTTTTTGTCTGAAGAACTGCTCATATGGCTTAGTCCTCGGCTAATATATCAGCCATCCGGTGTGGCTTTCCTGGACAATTAAAGAAAATTGTATCATCTCCTCTTTCATGATAACCCAGTTAAATCATATCTATTTTTAGAAATTTCCTAGTTTTATTATAATTACTTTGCATGTTTGTCTCGGGTTTCACTCTGAGTTTCTCGTGTTAAGAACCATGTTTAGTGGTCATTATGTATTTGTCTAGGTGTATATGTATGTATTGACTGTTGGACTGACTGATGGCTAGGGTATACCTAGCACCTGCAATAGAGACTCTGTAAGAGTCTGGGATGAAGGAATACATGAGGGGAGATGATAGAAAATATTTGAAATCTGATGATGACAAAAGTCAGTAAGTCCATGCAATGAAACTGAGTGTAGTATTTCTTTATAGTACGTATAGAACTTGCTGTAGTAGCTGGTGTAAAAACTGAATTTTAAAAAGGGCAATAGGCAAAAGCATTTGTATCTTTCCATGGCAATATAAAGTCAATAAAGATAAATTAATGATTATCATACTCCATCAAAAGGTATTGCCTTTCCACTTCAAATTATCTCTTATCTCTTCTTGACATAGTCAAATGAATTCACTAATTAATACTAATGAACAGAAATCCTTAGGTGAATCATTTACTTCCCTATGAAAGGAGTCTAAATTAACATTAAGATGGGTCAAAGCCAGGGCCAGAAACTTCAAAAGTAACTGTTTAATTGAGTGGATTTAACTTATCTTCCCATGATAATTGATAGCAAAAGCATGCATTTAATTGGAAATCCCCATGAAATAAAGCAAGACATACTGAAACTCTAGTCCACTTTTTTTTTTCAGGAATCACTTATCTTTTAAGAAAAATGAAGTTACTGATATATTCAGCAATTAATTTTCAGCTAACTGTCATATAATTTAAATCTTTGACAAGAAAAATTGGATAACTTTGATGTTTGACTTCTAAAATTAACAAATGATGCTGGATTTATGCCAGAGTTAAACTGCTCACTGTAAATATACAGACTCTTAACCCTGAATAATTAGTAACACAGAAGTTTACAAGACGAGGTTCTGAAGCAGCATCTCTAGATTTTAAGGTCACTATCCCAATGTAGAACTGTAATATCTTTGTAACTATCTCATCAGGTGAGAAGATCAATGAACTCCAGTAAAAAGGCATAGAGAGGATGAAAAAACGTCCTAAGAGACACGGTAAAATAAGAAACACAAATTTACCTTAGACTTTGACGCTCTACTTAAAAAGAAAGTACATGAAAACTGGAAGATGAAATCTATTCTGAGAGTAAAATGGGGCTCATATTACAGAACAGTGATGGCTGACATGGGTATTGGGACAGGCTGCAGGCACGGGGCAAGAAGCGATAGAGGAGGCAGCATGGCTGGAAGTGAGCACAGGAAGTCCTTCTATAAGCAAAAGAATGAGTGATTTGTGTAAACCCAAAGACAGACTTCTGGACTCATTTTCTTCCTTCACTTCCTAGTTCAAATTATATGACTCACAAAACCTGTTTTCTTAACTGAAAAATATGAATATCAACCAAATTTAAAGAATTTATTTTTACTGGTCTGGAAAAACAGAAACCACTTCATGTGTTCTAAGCATGAAGGATTTGATACAAAGAATGAGACAACAACCCCCAAATTGGAAGAGTTGGGGACTGAAGATCAGGGAAGCCATCCTGATCCTCTCAGCCTGGAGCACTGATATGGGCTAGCTGCTCCAACTCCTGCAAATGTATGGAAGCTCCCATTGATGTTTTCAGTCCACATCAGTGAAAGGGTGGTTCTCAGCAACTGGCCAGGAAGCCTCTATCAATCAGTATCTCATCTGTACGGCACCTGGCTGAAACCGCTTTCCTTCTGCCTTCCTAGTCAAACAAAAACACTTCATATTGGCATAGGCCAACCAGAAACATACAGGGAGAGGGATTCTAAAAACTGAAGGCTTTGGCTTTTCTGCATGGCAAAGGAGACCTTAAAAAGAAGTGGTGAGGATTCAATTACTCAACATAGACGGAAATAGGATAAAATTAGGTTATGCATGATAAGAGTACAGTAAGTAGTGGTACCATCATCATCATCATCATCAACTTTATAGGCCAGAAAAAGCTGCTGGACAACATTGACTGTCAAAGTGAGACTATGTCTTAGTATTTGGCTCCAGGTACAGAGAGTCTTTTCCAAAAAATAGAGTTTGGTGGTCTTTTAAGAAAAAAAAACTTCTGAGGAGGTTTTTCTCCATACTTTTTATTATTTCCCAAAATATTTTTGGGACAGGGAGACGTTAACACATAATTTTAGGAAGAAAAAGGAAAGTGGAGAAGGAAGGGAGGTAAGGAGGAACAGAGCAAAGTGTGAAAGAAACTTGGATTTTAGCTGTTATGTTCCTGGGACTCAGTTCGAGTCAAAAGCTTTTCCTCCTTGTTCTAGGTTACTCATAACTGATGGGCCTAACAAGTGGAAAAGCACCTATTGTATCTCTAATTAGTGATGAACATGACAATGAGAAGGAAAGTTTTAGTTAACAGGGAAATAAATAATCTAATTGGTAAAAATCATCACTGACAATTCAGCAAATTCAGCGGTTTGACACTACACATGTATAAAGTGCAGCCAATTATAATACAGAGAAAATATAATGTAATGACATAGCAATAGAAAAGCTTATCATCGACAAAACCAGAAATATCACTGAGCCTCTCTGTTATACATAATTCTGGTGAAGTTACGACAATGATAGCCAGGGGAGACGGAGCCAATGACAGATAACAGTAGAAATCAGCTCACACCACGTGCCTCCTGACTGGCATAGGGCAAAAGTCAAGACCAGGATGCAGTATCTAAAATCAGGATTCAAGAGTGGTTCTCTCTGAGATCAAGTCAAATAAAGAAAATAAGTACAAGCTTCTTTGAAAGAGAGCAAGAAACAAGGGGAAACAAAAAGAAAGTGACTAGAAATGTTCCCAGAGTTCCATAAGCCATAAAGCTGTCCACACATACACTCTGTGGAGTTAGTCACTGGGAGGGTGGTCATCAGTCAGTATGATCACACTGGAAGACTCCCTCAGGGCAAGTTAAGAGGAAAAATAAAGACCTAAGTGGTGACATATATCAAGCCCATGAATCTGGGAACAGGATGGGAAAAGATGCATTTATGGTACAAATTAATCGAAATGACCAAGAGGGCAAATGTTTTCCACATGTACGCTATGTGTCATAAAGTACCCTGTGACCATGCATAAAACAGTGACACATTTTGCCAGAAAGGTCATCTTGTTTACTTTTACTCCAGCCTTTTTCCTTTATCTGTTTAAAATATGTCCATACAGGTTTGCAGCATGCCAATATATTCAACACTACATTCAACACGAAGACATTTTATTCACTTCTGTTCTCAGGCCCTTTGAGGAACATTAAAGTGCTTTTTTCCTAACACATCCTGATACATTCTCACAACAGACTAAATGGCATTAAGAACGTCAATGTGTTGTAACATCCAATAGATTAGAAAAAAATTCCGATCATTCATTGAACAATCAATCAAGAGGTACCTTCAATGTTCTAGCTCCTCTCTTGGTTACTGGCTATGCAGTGGATTTAAGCTACTCCCCTAAACAAACAATGCCAACTTCCCATTAATTTCAGAGTAGAAATACCACACCATGGCTTTTAAATTCTTCAAAGCCATGTCCCCAATTTATTTTTCAGACACACCCTCAAATAGAACATTCTTCATTAACATTTTCTTATTTTTTCCTAAACTGAATGTGGTCCTTCCTTACATAAGATATCTTTTCTTCTCTTTTATAGAACGCTGTCTTGTTTCCACTTACATGCCTTTTTGTAAGAAACTCACATCAAGCCTTAGTGGATAACAATGATAACATTATTTTTCATGTTTCTGAGCCATGTCTAGGAGGTTCCTTTGCTGAATTTGCCTGTTCTCATTTCTGTATCTGCACTCAGCTGGAAGGTGAGCTCAGCAGGAAGGTCCCAAATGGCCTCGCTTATGTCTGGCAGCTTGTACTGCTACCAAATGGTAAACTTTTTTTTTTTCTTTCAAGACGTCCTTCCATCTTTCTGCGGGCTACATTGATTTAGTGATATTATGGACTCAAAGCAGCATTCCAAGGTGACAAAAAAGTCACTGCAAGATACCTTGAGACCTAGGCTCTGGAGATCACACATCACTTCGGCCACATTTTATTAGAAACAGCAAGTTACAAAGCCACCTGTGATTGAATGAGTGGTAAAAGAGACTATTTCTTGAGGGGAGAAACTAAAAAAGAACTTATAGTCTGACTAAATCTATCACAATTATATTTCTGGTTGTATTATTACTTATAATCCTCCTCCATATAAAATACATTTATCTGTTCTCAAGACCCCTGAAAGTATTACCTGTCAGTAGCACTGAGTTCAAAGTCCACTACTGAGTTATCTGTATTTTGCCTAGAGATCTGTAAGCTAAAACAAAGGTTATGTACCACTACTAGCTCCCCCAAACATCCATGCGTCCACCTAGCAAACACTGGTAAAATGGAGACAGAATAACCTCAATAGAAATACTGCGAACACAAAACCTCGATATGCCTGGGAACACATGGAATTTACTGATGCAGAGTAATTCTGAAATCCAGCCTGTCACTTACTGCCATTTGCTGTAACTCTGAAGTTAGGGAATGTTGTTTCATCATGGCCCCTATGAGCTCCCTAAGACTGGTTATTTAATCCATTTCCTCCTAAGTTCTTGGTGCTTTCTCTGCATTTTTGGTTCAGCTAAGATGCTTTTCTTTTCTATAGCCTATGGTTGTAATTAATTAGACCATATTTTTATAAAATTAGCTTTCAAATCAAACAGTTCCTTCTTTAGTTCGTATATAATTTCCCATACCAAATCCTAAATAGCTAGCAAAATATAATTGGCACCTTCAAGACCTGTCTAGAGATCTCGTTAGTCAAACCCCTAAAGGTATCTATCTTTTTAATTACAGCAAGTAATAGTTTTGACAACTGTTCAGCCACTTGTGACATAGATTGTTCTTTCTCCAGCTTCCAACTGTTCCTTAATTTCTCTTCTAGCCTCTCCTAGGAATCTCCTTGCCTCCATCCATCACCTAAGTCCCAAATATCAAATCTATTTAGGGTTCTGTTATAGTCTTACTTGCAACCAGCTCATGTCTGGCAGTTTGTGCCTTCCATCCACTGGGGCATCTTGGTTCTTTGTCTTGTGGCGTCTCATCCTCTAATAAGTAATATCAACATCCTTACATGATAATCTTAGGTCAGCATTCTAAGAGCAGAAAGGCTAAAGCCAGACAATATCACTTCCATGTCAAAGAAAGTCACAGGGCCAATGTCCATTCAAAATTTGAAGTAATCTAAATTTTATTATTGAGTATTTTTGCATGTACGTTCATCAGAGATATTGGCCTATACTTTCTCTATTGTATAGTGTCTTTATCTGGTTTTGTCATCAGGATAATGCTGGCCTCATAGAATGAATTTTAAATCCTTCCCATATTTTATGTTTTCTTGGAATGCTTTGAGAAGAATAGTTATTAACTCTTGCTTAAGGGCTCCATAGAATTTGCCTGTAAGGCCATCTGGTCCTGGACTCTTGTTTGTTGGGAGTTTTTTGATTACTGATTTCATTTAATTGCTAGCAATCGATCTGTTTGAACTTTCTATTTCTTCTTGATTCAGTTATGAAAGGTTATATGTTTCTAGGAATTTGTCCATTTCTGCTAGTATGTCCAATTTTTTGGCCGATAATTTTTCATAATATTCTCTAATAATCATTTGCATTTCTAATGATGTTGATTATATTTTTTTCTCCTTAATTTTTTTATTTTGAGTCATCTTTTTGTTTTGCTTTATTAGTCTGGCTAACATTTTATCAATTAGCAAAACAAATCTAACACTACATTTAAAAAACCATTTACCATGACCAAATGAGATTAATCCCCAGTATGCGAGAGTAGTTCAATATTCACAGATTAATCAGTGTGATTCATCACATTAACAAGACAAAGAACAAAAACCATATGATCATCTCAATAGATGCAGAAAAAGCATTTGACAAGGTACAACATTCATTCAAGGTAAAAACTCGCAAGAAAGTAGGTTTAGAGAGAACATACTTCAACATAATAAAGGCTATATATGAAAAACCCATAGCTAACATCATATTCAATGGTGAAAAACAGATCTTTTTCCCTAAAGTCAGGAACAAGACAAGGATGTTTACTCTAACTACTTTTATTCAATACAGTACTGGAAGTCCTAGCCACAGTAATCAGACATGATAAAGAAATCAAAGGCATCCAAATTGTTAAGAAAGAAGTAAAACTTTCATTATTTGCAAACAACATGATACTATATATATAGAAAATCCTAAACCCCACCCCCCACACACACTACTAGCACTGATAAATGAATTTAATACAGTTGCAAGGTATAAAGTCAAATACAGAAATCTGTTGATTTCTGTGCACTAATAATGAAGCAACAGAAAGAGAAATTAAGAAAACTATCCCATTTACAATTGTACTAAAAAAGAATTAAATACCTGGCGTTATTTAACCAAGGAAGTGAAAGATCTGTACTTTGCAAACTATAAAACAGTAATGAAAGTTCAACATGACAGAAACAAATGGAAAGCTACTCTACGTTCAAGAATTGGAGAACCCATATGGTTAAAGTGTCCATACTACCAGATGCAATCTACAGATTTATACAATCCCTAACAAAATAACAAAAGCACTTTACAAAGAAATCTAACACATAATCCTAAAATTTATATGGAAACAAAAAGACCTCAAATAGCCAAAACAATCTTGAAAAAAAAGAACAAAGTGGCAGATATCACAATCCCAGATTACAAGATATACTACAAAGCTGTAGTCATCAAAACAGTATGGTACTGGCAAGAAAATAGACACATAGATTAAGAGAACAGACTAGAGAGTCCAAAAATAAACCCACATTTTTATGGTCAATTAATCTATGGCAAAGGAGGCAGGAAGATGCAATGAGGGAAATACCGTCTCTTCAAGAAATGGTGTTGAGGAAACTGGACAGTTACATGCAAAAGAATGAAACTGGACCACTTTCTGAAGACACCACATGCAAAAATAAACTCGAAACAGATTACAGACCTAAATGTTAGATCTGAAACCATAAAATTTCTGGAAGAAAACATAGGTAGCAATTTCTTTGTTATCTGCCGTAAAAGCATTTTTCCAGATGTGTCTCCTTTGGTAAGAGACACAAAAGCAAATTAAAATATTGGACTACACCAAAATAAAAAACTTTTGCACAGCAAAGCACAAAGGCACCTGACTGAATGGTAGAAGATATTTACACATGATAAATTTGATAAGGGTTTGATATCCAAAATACATAAAGAACTTATACAACACCAATAAACAAATAATCTATTAAAAAGTTGGCAGAGGGCCTGAAGAGACATTTTATCAAAGAAGAATACAGATAGTCAACAGAAAAAATACTCAACATCACTAATTGTCAAGGAAATGCAAATTAGAACCACATGAAGCTATCACTGTATACTTGTTAATTGGCTAAAATCAAAAACACAAGAAACAGCAAGTGTTGGCAAGGATGTAGAGAAAAAGAAACCTCTTGCTCTGTTGATAGGAATGAAAACTGGTGCAGCCACTGTGGAAAGCAGTATGGAGATTCTTCAAAAAATTAAAAAGAGAATTACCAGGTGATTCAGTAATTCCAATACTGGGTATTTACCCAAAGAAAACAAAAGCACTAATTTGAAAAAAAAAAATGCACCCTTATGTTTATTGCAGCACTACTTAAAATAGTCAAGATATGGAAGCAATACAAGTGTCCATCAATAGATCAATGGAAGAAGATGTACACACACACACACACACACACACACACACACACACAAACACGGATATTATTCAGCCATTAAAAAAAAAGGCATTTTACTCTTTGTAAGAGGTATGGACCTAAAGGGTATAAGGCTAAGTGAAACAAGTCAGTCAGAAAAAGAGAAATACCATATGATTTAACTCATATGTGGAATTTAAGAAACAAAACAAAGAAACAAAGAAAGAAAACAGACCAAAACAAACAAACAAACAAACAAACAAAAACAGAGTCTTAAATACCTCTGGTGGTTGCCAGAGGAGAGATAGGTTAGGAGATGGATGAAATAGATAAAGAAAGGGGATTAAGAGTACATGTCTCTTGATGAGCACTGAGAAATGTACACAATTGTTAAATCAGTATACTGGACACCTGAAACTAATGTACCACCATATGTTAATTATACTTAAAAATTTTTTTGAAGAAATCCATCCCAACTTGATACAAAGAACGCAAGACCACATTTCTACCACGCATCAGGTAGATAATTATACTCTTTCTTACTAGTGCTGTGGCTCAGGGACTCTTTTACCACAACGTCTTCTGCACTCTTTTGCACAGTATTTGTTACACATTTTGTACCTAATGCTATTTATTCTACAAAGGTAAGGTCCACCATAGTATTATATCTAATTTAAAGGATAATGAATACATGTCTATGCAAATGTTTAAGAGAGCACCATATTCTTAAAATTTGGAGAAGCATATATAGGTGATAGCACTTATTGAAAATTAAGTCATTCTAATATTCTCAGTCTGCTTTCTGCTAATAGAAAGACCTATTATGCATCTTTGAGAAAAAAACATACAGTTGAATTTCTTTAAAGCAATCTATTATTTAGATTCTTTTTTATCTTTTCTTTTGAATTTTGTACACTAAATGGAATTTCACTACATGGAAACTTATAAATCACTTCAGACAGAATACATAATTCAAATTCAGAATAAACTTTCAAAAATGTGAGAAACTGACTTATAACTGTCATTTAGCATGGATACATTTTCTATTATGACATAAACATTTTCTCAATCATACAGCTCTTTCCTAAGCATTCCTTAAAAAGAAATTCCATGATAAGAATAAATAATTTAACCTACTTTTCCCTGTGGCTATAATTACTTATTTCAAAAAAAAAAAAATACTTAGGTACTATTTTACTTCCACTTGAGCATATTTAAAACTAAAGCTATATATTATCTAGCTTTCTCCAAGTAAAGTAAACTTTGATATAAAAGGGGGGAAATACATTTCATTAAAAGTCAGTCTTTAAACCACTTTTTAAAAATAATAACTATGTGGCACTCAGGATATAATTTAATCTCTTTGGATCTCTAGTTCTTCACTTAAGATCTGAAATAAGAATTTTTTTCAGGTCAGTAACACCTAGTTTCCTATGTGCCTCTTTGCTGTCTAACATACTAATGCAAAATTTAAGACTCATTAGATCGTTATTCACTATCTATCAGGTTCATTAACAAGGGCTTTACTACTTAGAAGGGAGAATATGCTAGATGATTAATGAGCCATATCTTCCGTCTAAATATATATTCTCACATTGCTTACATACTGATTAACCAGCTAAGAAAAAAAAAAAATCATAGGTTGAGACCGTCCAATTTCCTTATGGTGGCAATTTTATCTTTCACAGTTAATGAAGTTAACACCTAGGAGATAGGATGAGAAAAATGAACAATGATGCCTAAGTGTCTGCAAAATGAGGATAAATGCCAAATCAAAATACAATAGCACAAGTCAAGTTAGAATAAAATATTAGAGCTAACTTGCAAATCATATTTTTTAAGTTATTGAGGTCTTGGGTTAACATTTTTCCTACAATACTTACACAAACTATTGACCTTTGATCATGTCATTCCTTTTCCTGTTTTTCTTTGAATGACTTCTAACAAGAGGTTAAGATGCCAAGAAGATTCCCAATTATGTCATTTATAATTATACTTTCCATACTGAAAGGGACCAAGGCTTCTTAGGCCGGATCTGGTATTATGTAAGACATATCTGAGATGCCCTATCTTGACAGAAAACAAATTGCTATGTCAAAAGCACATAGATCATAGATGTCAACTAGAAACCAGGCTTTCATTCTCCAGAAATGGAACTGTTTCAGCATCAAAATAGTAAATACTGTAATGTGAGAATAATGTTATATAAATTAAATTTCATTAAGTTCATAATGGTATTTTAAAACTTACAGGTTATCTTTAGAGGTTACAAGTACCCATTTATTGTTCTGAAAATTAGTAAAGGGAATAAATAAGAATTTATCCTGCTTCTATTTCATGAAGTATACTTAGGGCAAGCAAACAGTACAAGGTAGGACAAACTTATACCAATGTTACTGCAATAAATAAAACAGAAATAATATGTCAAGATCTAAGTGCAGGAATTTTTTTGAGATCCATTAAGCAAAATTTTCTTAAAACCAGTAATTTTATTAAACTGCCTTTGAGTGGTGGCATGTTCTTCCCTCTGCTCTTCCATGGAATAAGAGCACAGACCTCAACTCTGAGCTCCTGTAAGTTCTTGCTTCCTTCCTTCATGTGGGCACAGAACCCATGTAACTTCAACCTTCCTCCAGGAGAAGTACAGAGAGCTTCACTCTGGTGCATCCTTACACTGTATATTCTTCCCTCTCTGAAAAGACAATCTTGAATTGAATCCCAAATATCATTTGTGCTAGTTTTTCAACCCAAAACGAATTTGTATGTTTTAGCTTAATAAATCTTTACAAATTTTCAAAGCATTTCTGCATGAATTATCTCATTTGATCACGTATGTTATTCTGAACATTACTTAACTGGGATGTTACCAGGAAGAGGTTTTTTTCAGTGGACATTGTGGATACAGGGTGGAAAGACACCTTACTGGAAAGAAAGAAGAAAAAAGGAATCGATTTGAATGGCATATAAAATAGCAGTTTGATGGAAGTGAAAGAAAAATGTGAGGAGGTTCAACAAAAAAATGAGAGAAAAGATGTGCTTTTATATATATATATATATATAAACACGTTCGTATATATGTAAATAGAAGAAATGAAGATCAAGGAGGAGGGAATAGGATGGAAAAAAACTGATAGATTCAACAGGTTCTGAAGTGTGTTAATCAAGTTATACTGCTTATACCTAATTGTGCTGTCCATTTGATCTGTGGCTATTAAAATAAGTTACAATCTATAATTTATTATCTCTTTCCTTTGAGAGGCTAATTGTCTCTTTTTACAATTAAACGCTATTCAGAACTCTTCAGTTGTTCTTATCAAGCCTTCAACTGGCTATAAATGTATGACCAAAGCAGTCCCTTGGGAGAAATGATTCAACTGCTAAACTGTCATCAGAAGAAAACACTTTCAAGCTGTTTTTCTCAATGTGTGAGCTAGCTTTCTAGGATCAGTCACCTAGTATCCTTACAAATGCAGATTCTTGGGTGCTGCCAGGATACACCAGATCAAAAATTTCTGAAGGTGGGACCCAGGAAGTTGCATTTTTAACAAGAATCTTAGGTGTTTCTTATATTCTCTAACGTGTCCTCTGCTAAGAGAAATAGAGACAAGAGGCAGGTCGGGTTAATCATCTCAAGGACTTTTATCAGCTTTTGGATCAGTATCTTTCAGAAGAAAAAAGAATGAAACGAAAGTTATCTGGTAGTCCTCATCAAGTATAGGGCAAGGTTGAGGCAACACCACTCTATTCAGAATCACAATATTTTAACTTCTTTCTTCAACTGGCTAAAGTAAAATATGAGCATCTTGAAATTTCAAAGAAAACTAAACAATAAAATTGACAAGTAGACAACTCGTTACACAAGTAGAATCTTGTGCAACTACGCGGCATTTGTTCCTTTCCCAGGTACTCATTCTTTACCATATTTAATTTCTGTCACCCAAAAGGGGAGATTAAACTAAAAATAGAGTTTATTGAAAAATCTTAGAGAAATGATGCATTAAAGCCACAAAGACCAGGGAAGCAGGCAATCTTTTATAAATAAAAGCCCTGTTGCAACTCATTTTCAAGGCAGATGTATGTTGGGATCCAGCAGGAGCTTACATCTGTTACATATGCGCCAGTCTCCCTCTGTAGAAAGTCTAAGCTGTGTAATCAAACACATTCTTGCTCACCAGGGGAGGCTAAAATCCATATGGCTCACTTACTGCTTGTTCTTCGACAGAATCCTGATGGGAACCATGTGACAGACCAAATAGGTATAGATTGTTCGGATGCTAGTTGAATAAGATCTGACTATTTGGAAACAATTTTTGTCACACTATCAAGTATCTTTGGACAAATATACCAGAAAATACCTTTCTTGCAGAGTTCAATTTGTTGGACAAAGTCCAGGATGATTTCCGTTTCACCATGTGTTAAAAAGTCTCAGAGGTTCCATGTAAGACCCAAATAATGTGGCATTCAAGAGATATAAATGGATCTAGAAATTCTGAATGATACTGCAGTTACCCAATTCCTCATCAGATCCAGAATTCCACTGAACTATAAATGAGGAATGAGCAAAATGTCCTCTACAAGGTCATTATAGGCTTATTTATCCATTTACCCTGATAGAAAATAAGACCGTTAGTATTTGTTCTATTATCTCTCATGTGGTCGTGAGAATTATTTAAGATAACTTATATGAAAATTGTTTACAGGAAAGAAGTATAATATTGGATCATGTTGATAACATTCCAGGATAGTTGTTCCAAGATAATGTGTCTATGTTGAAATTCTAGAGAAAAACATTAATTAAAAAAATTAAAATTTTTTACGTATATTTGGTAAATATCACTTACAAATGTGATTATGCAAAAGGATCTTGTTAGTGTTCATTTAATATCTCCTTATTGTTTCCTCTTATCCTTCACAAATCTCCTTTACATGCAGGGTATCCTCAGCCTTCACTGATATCCTACTGACTCTTGTGATTTACTGTCTCTTGTTATTCATGTAAGGTGGCTAAATACAACAAAAATGGAGTCTTTTAACTTTTGCATGTGCAAATTTTTGTTATGCTAACTACTGTGCTAACAATATATGAAGAGCATAAATATTCCTCTCATTTTCTGCTTTTATTCTTCAATGTCTTTAAATATGATGACTTCTTCTTTTTTTGCATTAGGTATAAATTCAAGAGGTACCTAACAAGATGAGCTGAAAAGTTTTTGACACTTCACTTAAGATTTTTTCATGTAGATTCTATTCAGTGAACCATGCTAGGAATATAAGAGCATAATAACTAGCATTTATTTTTATAAAAATGTTTATATATATACATGAATGTTATTATTCCTTAAATACCATGAAGTAGGATGGGACAACTATAAGTATTCTCATATTATATATACACCTATACTGCAGAACACAGAGGTTAAGTAACTGACAGATAGTAAACGGCCAAGCTCAGGTTTGAGCCAACTTTCTGAATCCATAGGTGACTTAATTCAAGAGCGGCAAGAAGCAGACACCAAAATACGATTAAAAAGGCAAAAATTTTACTTGGAGAAATACATATGGAGAAAAGGAGAAAAAGCCAGGAACGGCCGGGAGAGCTGTCAGACCACTATGCAAGTTTCTATATAAGTCAAAGAGACAGAAAATGGATTGGGCAGAAGTGACTTAGATGCAGAGAGTCTAAGGTTTGGCAAGGCTGTCAGGGTCTGAAGGTCAAAGTGATCACCCTGTCTCCCGAGACTGAGACGCCCATCATCTCCCTGCTGTGCTCAGGTACTGAAGAGGAACCACCAGTATGAAGTGTGCTTCACTGCAAATGTAGCTACACATTTCAGAACACATCCGGGACCTATGGTCAGTTGCGCTCCTTATGCTTTCTATACCTATACGTCTGCATAGCACATTCGCAGGACTGATAACATAGCCTTAAACACTACACTATCCTGTCCATTAGTCTCAAGCAGAAGAGGGTGGGGCAGGGGGGAGGTTGAAGAAAATCAGTAAAAAGAGTTCTGTGGCTCAGTTCTAAGAGAGAACTGAGTTTACTAAAATGGACAGCGTGCAGTAGAAAATACAATAGAACACTGATTCTTATAAATCCTTGCATTTTTCCAAGTGAGAATTGAGCTTCTAAAAGATTTCTATTTAGAAGGTCATATAATTTATGGACAAAAGGTCATAAACAGTTGCTCAGAGAGTTCTCAGGTCTGAAACATGGGTTCACAGGGCTTGATTCACCCAAGGAACTCATCCTGGGAACCTGACCATTAGGCACTCAGAACTGCGCTGGAGATGCCCACAGTTATTTATTTCTCGTAAGTGGTTTGGCACATAACTGGAGACTCCAAATCCTTTGGGAAGGATAAAAAGGGCCTCAAAATTCCTGAAGGGAATGGCAAACAAATGTTGAGTGATCTTCATCCCATCAGGTGGTATTGTCTATACCAGGTGGTTTTTAAAGGGTTTAAAAACCAGTAAGAGCTGTTCCTCTGACAGAGATACATGTGAAATGCAAATTTTAGATCGAGGATAATCTAAATAGAGTGAATCTAAATATAGTAAGTTATTCTTTGTATACATATACAATTATACTTTTTAAATGAGTCCACTAACATTTTCCTGTCAACTGCTTTTACCATGACACTCAAAACAACTGAATTCTTATATTAACCAGCTTAACTTAGATAAGAAAATTCAGAAGTTACTCTAGAAAGGTCCATGTAGTATCTATTTCAGAAATCCTCATTTGCTTCCACATGACTTATCATAACAATTTGTTAGATGGTCCTACCCCAGCCTCACTGCCGCTACAACGTATCCTACACACTGCTGTCAGATGAATCTTCTAGAGCAGCAGTATATGATGAAAACTCAATACATAAGCATTTGCATTCCAAGCTTTTCTGATCATTTGTGTGACTCAGAAAATCACAAAAACTCTCTGACACTCAATTTCCTCAACTACTTTTATAGATTAGGAAGATAAGATGGGTTTTTAGTTCCAAATTTGAATTTCATTGTCTACTACTGGACACTGTTAACTGTTTCTCCTTTACTAGCGGATATGATGTGAATGAAGCTTTATCAGTAGAGGATGCTAGAGAGACACCAGAGGTGGTAAGTGTTTCCCTTCCTGGTTAAGGTGAGCCTCTCTCCCAGGTTGCTGAAGGGAGATTTTCCGGTACCCAGTTCCTACATCACATGGCAGCCAGTAGCACCTCTGGGCAAGCAGTATGCAGCACTTTTCTATGAGCAACTTCCTTGGCATGCACTCAACTAGCTATACAAAAGGTATGACCATCTGTGGTCACACCTGTGAATAGCTTATCCCCTTGGCTTTTCAGGGCATTTTGAGGCTCAGAAATTTTACAGGAACAGCTTCATGACCACCCCAGACGATGATTCTCAGTGAGTCTTTTTCGCAAAACCTCAGCCACCTTCACCATACAGTGAGCCACAGCTACACACTTTCCGGAAAGTCTGAATCTCAGTCCCATAGGAGGAAACCATCCATATTTGCCTCTTTGTTGGGTGCTGGGTGTCAGCCCCACCTAGGAGTAGAGGCTTCTGCCTATTTTGCTATTGTAAATTTCTTTAGCTTTCTTCCCCCCTTACTAGCCAATCCAATATTATAGTAATTCTTTGTATTTATTTTACTTTCCATGTTTAAATTACTATGTGACTTCTGTCTCCTAATTGGAAGCTAATACAGCAGTAGTACCCATTGCCAGAGGATGGTTAATTGAAATGAAGGATATAAATTGCAAAACACAGTAATATGCTAATGGAAAAAGTGCTTAGTAAATTGTAACTGCTAATGTTATTATTTGAATTTAACACCGACAATGATAGTTCCTAATCAGCCAAATTGGAGAACTCACCATTTTGCAAACACACTGGTTTCTTATCTCTGTGTCTTTGCTCAGAGCTAATATCTCTGGTTAGACTGTCTTTGAACCTATTCTTCAAGATTCAGAACCTCTGGAAAAATATCAGAATTTTCACCTAGGGTTATTCAGCCCAAGCCCAAGGGAATCTTGATTTCAAAGCAGATGCTCTTGGTAGTGGTAAATTCATTTAAATCAAATAAACATTTGCTATATGCCAAACACTATGCTATTCACAGCAGATACCAAAGAAAAATTAGGTAGCTTTCAGCCCTCAAGTCACTTACATTCCCATTGAATATACAGAATTGATGACAAAGAACTATAATGTCATTCTAATGAGGCTACAAGTTTATTTACACTGCACTTAAATACGTGCCCAAAATTTGTCTTCTTTTATCTATTACTGATTTTACATTCTAAGTAGTTGATCACCATAAATATTAAACTTGCCCAACATAGAAAAACTGTTTATAACAGTTTCTTTTAATTTTCAGTTTCTTCATAATCTAAGTAATACTCCACTCTACATTTACTTCCCCCCAAGAAGTCATCTTTCATTGTTAAAGAAGGCATCTAGGTTTGACTTTACAGTGTTAGCAGAAAGGAAATATTCTCGCCTTAAGCTAGCTCTTGTGTCTGTGTTGGGTACTGTTTCTCAGGCATTGTTGCATGTGTTTACACCCTTGGGCAGTATAATGACTCCAGCTGCTCAACTTCTGTCCAGCATAACTTGTGGTTTTTGTCCCTATCAACTCCTCAATGAGACTTTATGTCTGACTAAACCCTACTGTGGTACTCATGCTGGCACGAGAGACATCTTCTGATTCTCTTCGCCATTAACCACCACAGGTCCCCTAGACTAAGTCTAACCGACAGCCTGTGCTGTGGGGTCATCTTGGATCTGATCCACGGCATGCCCACAGACTCCCAATTACTTTCACTATTCCCCCTGATATGGGACAAGGAAGCAACTCTGGTACATTATAACCAAAGACAGCAAGATTATCTCCTGACTGCTAAATAGGTCCTTTATACCTGACTAACTCTGTTCTCTGCAGAACTTCCCTGGATCAATTCCAGACCACAGCATCTCACCGTCGTCTGTGCCAGAGTCCAAACAAGAAGAGGAGCCACAGTGTCCACACCTTCAACTTCTACCTCTGACAACTGCAGTCTCTCTGCTCCAGAATTTCATTTCAGTAGGACTCACACATCTCAACCTATACCTCTGCTCTCTGTTGTCCCCATAATTCCCTGGAGCCAGGGAAAGGAGATGTTCCTTTACTTCTTTTCTGAAAGAAATTGCATCTACATGGGTTTTTGTTTTTGTTTTTGTTTTTTCTCAGCTCATTTCACCCAGAAAAGCCTTATGGTAGGTAAGGAATCTGGCTTACTACTAAAGACATAAAAAAAGTTTTACCTGTTACATCATTTTCATTTTTCAAGACGCTTTAATTAGGAAATTCCCTTCTCAATGTTTCCTAAATTATAAAGATTGTTGGTGTTCCTTGTTCTCTTTAGAGGAGGAGATGTCCTGAGTTGCATCCAAAATCCTCTCCTGCATGAGGGCATGTCTCGTTGGCTCAACCATATTCCAGCATCTTGCTCTCATTCATGAAACTGTCCTGACTCTGTGTGTGTGTGTGCGTGTGTACATGTGCGCGTGTGTGTGCATGTGTGTGTGTGAAAAATATTTAACCTGACTTTTTGAGCTTAAAATTGATTTAGCAACCTGTGTTCCCCTCTCTAAGTTCTGCTAACAGTAGCATCTTCATTTTTCTGCTTGGATGCCTGGAATACTTATACAGAGTAATTTGGACACAGAATCCAAAAGAAATGTGTTTCCAATAGTTAAAATGCTGTATCAAAGATACACAAATAAAATACTTCATGATTCAACACAATCCCCGGAACAAGTCTATCCACACTGCGAAAGGATATGACCTAAACGATCTTTGAAAGATCAACAGGAGGTGTTGAGTTAACTTAAGGGAGAGGATGTCTTTAAACTCAGAGATCATTTCTTACTTCTGTATTCTTCCAAACATCTCACATAGCTCCTCTCATATTGTAGCAACACCAACGATTTGTTAAACTGAACTTGTTAGAATTGGTATGTCACACTCCATCTTACATCGAATAAGTAAAAATTAGAGTCACTCACTTTTCCCGCTGATAAAATAAAAACATCTTTCTTGACAAAATCTTCTCATGAAATCTCAGGCAGAACCTGATATGTGTTTTGGAAAGCTGGGCTTATTTTTGTTTCTACTAAAAATGAATGCACTTAAATCTAAAAGCTAAGTGGCTGCCAATATGTTTGGTTTGCACACACCATTTCATCAACATTTTCATGATCTATTGCTTTTGTTTGCTCTCCGGTGAAGGGAGTCTGGGATATTTCTCTGACTGAAAAAAGAAGAGAGAAGTCATCAGTGCACAGACAGTTCCAAAAAGGCTTCTTTCCCTGACTGATTCTGTAGTCACAACAAGCATATCGCTGCAGGTAGTTTGAGTCTGAAATTCAGCTTGAGGGAGAGTCAATCAATGATTCACTTTAAGGAAAAATAACTAGCTTTAGGCAAAAAAATTAAAATTCGGGACAATAAATGAGTGTATGCCATGTTCAGAAATTGTATTAGTGACTCAACAAAGAGCTGAGAAATTCGACACTATTTTAGTCTTGCCTTTATTTGTATTAAAGTGTCCTGCATGTTTTTTATAAAGTCATCTAAGCTTTCTTTGTCTAAAGCAGGGCTTTAAACTTAGCAGAAAAATGAAATACCCTGAAAAGCAATTTAGTCAAAACTCGATCACAATGATTAGAACAGACTGTCTATACAGGAACCCAATAGGCAGGATTTAACTGTATCAGTTACACAATACAGAAACAGAATGAGCTGATTGCAGATATGCTAGAAATGGCCTTTGGAATAATCTAATTAATGTATTCATGTATAGTTTTGAAATACATAGGAAGGAGTCATAAGAATCACATGTTTACTTTAGCATAGATTGCAATAATGTCTCAGAATAAATGGAGAAGAATACACTTGAAAGCATAAAGAAGTAGTAGAATTATTAAATGGAGAAGTATATGCTTTTTGCAGCATGGAGAAAGAGAATTACTTCTATATTACAAATTATATAAATGAGGCATTAGAAAAAACAATATACATTAGTAGAAAAAGTATTGACTTTTCATTTGGACTAACTTGAGTACTGAAATTGGCAAAAATCCAGATTAGACACATTTTTTTTATGACGCTGAAGACAAAGGGGTTCTCATGCATTGCTGGAGGGGATGCTAAACGGTGCAGCTGTTATGGAAGGGAATTGGGCAATGTTCAGCAAAATCATA
This sequence comes from Paguma larvata, assembly GCA_030068075.1. Classification (NCBI taxonomy): domain Eukaryota; kingdom Metazoa; phylum Chordata; class Mammalia; order Carnivora; family Viverridae; genus Paguma; species Paguma larvata. The sequence continues at coordinate 74,815,884 of CM057826.1, forward strand.
AATGCTGTAGCCTTTGATATAGCAATGCCTTCTCCTAGAAAACTATCTTAAAGATATTAAAAAAAATCAGAAAGATATATGCAACCGTCTGTCAATTAGACTGTTACAACTTATAATTAACAAAACTAGAAATTATCCTTACTAGAAATTTGAATAAATTATTTCACATCCGCACAATGAAATATATAGATTTATAAAAGTAATAATTATCAACTAGTCTATTTTTCTATGGAGTAAACCCCGGGATATATTTCGAAGTGAGTTAACAATATAGAGAGAATTTGTATAGTATGGTACCATTCATCTAAAACAAGAATCGTCACTTTTCCAAAGAAGACATCAGATGGCTAAGAAACACATGAAAAGATGCTCAACATCACTCATCATCAGGTAAATACAAATCAAAACCACAATGAGATACCACCTCATATCTATCAGAATGGCTAACATTAACAACTCAGGCAACAACAGATATTGGCGAGAATGTGGAGAAAGAGAATCTCTTTTGCACTGCTGGTGGGAATGCAAACTGGTACAGCCACTCTGGAAAAACGGTATGGAGGTTCTTCTTCAAAAAATTAAAAATAGAACTACCCTATGGCCCAGCAATTGCACTACTAGGTATTTATATACAAAGGACACAAAAATGCTGATTGAAATGGGCACAGGCACCCCAACATTTATAGCAGCACTATCGACAATAGTCAAAGTATGGAAAAAGCCCACATGTCCATCGACTGATGAATGGATAAAGAAGATGTGGTGTATACACACACACACACACACACACACACACACACACACACACACACACTGGAATATTACTTGGCAATCAAAAAGAGTGAAATCTTGCCATTTGCAACAATGATGATGGAACTAGAATGTATTATGTTAAGCAAAATAAGTCAGTCAGAGAAAGACAAATACTATATGATTTCACTCATATGTGGAATTTAATTAACAAAATAAATGAAGATAGGGGAAGGGAAGCAAAAATAAGATAAAATCAGAGAGGGAGACAAACCACAAGAGACTCTTAAATAGTTTGTTCTCAAACAAGCTGAGGGTTGCTGGCAGGGTGTTGAATGGGGAGGATGGGCTAAATGGGGGATGGGCACTAAGGAAGGCACATGTTGGGATGAGCACTGCGTGTTATATATAAGTGATGAATCACTAAATTCTATTCCTGAAATCATTATACTATATGTTAATTAACTTAGATTTGAATTTAAATTAAATAAGTAAATTAATTAATTAATAAAGTATTTAAAAACATTAAAAAATAACACTAGTATTGTTATAATTATATCAATACTACTATCGTTTTATTTTTTTATTTTATTTAGAGAGAGAGCATAAGCAGGAGAGAGAGGAAGAGAGAGAATCCCAAGCTGACTTGGAGAGCCTCGTGTGCGACTTGAACTCACAAACTCTAGATCACAGCCTGAGGCAAAACCAAGAGTCAGATGCTCAACCAACTGAGCCACCCAGGTGCCCCAATACTGCTATCTTTTTGAAATAGAGGACTAGGGTGACTGGGTGGCTTAGTTGGTGAAATAACTGACTCTTGGTTTCAGCTCCTGTCATGATCTCACCGTTTGAAGACTGGAACCTGGCGTTGGGCTCTGCTATGTCAGCCCCAAGCCTGACTGAAATTGTGTCTGCCTCTCTCTCTGTCCCTTCCCCACTTGTGCTTTATCTCTCTCTCACTTTATCTCTCTGAAAATAAATAAATAAATAAACTTAAAATAATGAGGACTAACTCAACATTTTTAAACCCTTGAGAATGCATTAATTTTTTAAAACATGATTGATATCTTATGTAAGATGCCATATAATTAATTTATTATTTTATAAAACTAGAAGAAGGAAAAATATCAAGCCTTAATTTGTTTTTTTTATGAACTATAACTGAAGGTAATAAAATAATTAATAAAAGAAATGAGTCCTTCATGGTATAAGTCTTCAAATATCATCTCTGAATGGGCCTTCAAAAATGGAAAACCTCCACCTAATTAAGCCTGTAAACTGAGCAACCATTTTAGAGAACATGCAGGGACAGCATAACATCTTAAATAACACAAGAGGGATGCAGAGAGATTGTAAGAAATTCTACCAAACAATGCTGTTATTCCAATAACTGAACTGCAAAAAATAAGTAAATAAAGAGGTGGAAGGAAGCTTTAGGTTAATACAGAACAGTTGCATGAACCAATTTAAACGCACAGTCCTTATTTCAATCATAATTCAAAGAAAGTAAAAAAAAAAGGAGACAAAAATGAGATTCTTATATTTAGTAATATTAAGAACTTACCAGTTTTTAAGTGTGATAATGGTATTATTGGTAATTTCTTTAATATTTTCTAATTTTAGATACAAGTAATCTGAATATTTGCTTCAAAATAAAACAGGAAAGGGATGCTAAAAGTAGAGGAGATGAAATAAGATTGGTCAAGAGTTAATAATTGCTTAAATTTGGGTGCAATGGGCACCGAGAGTTCACTATTCTGTTATTTCTAGTTTTGTATTTTTTGAAAATTTTAATAGAAGAAAATTAATGCTGGTGTACATTTTTAACCCTAATTGAGCAACTTATCTACCATCCCTGAATACCACCTGTAAAAGGAGATACTGCTTTCAGAGGGTGGTTATTTGGTGGGCAACCAGTTAATGCTGTCCCCCCCCATTATAACTCTGCATGTTAGGTAAAATGTCAACATTACTACTTATATCAAAAGAAAAACAGAAGCATGGAAACATAACCACATGTTATGATCACTTATGACAAGATGAACATTGGGCCTCAAATTGAAATATTAGTTTATGAAATTTTAAAAATCACAAATTTACTTTCTTAATTTAAATTCTGCTTAGTCAACATATAATGTAACATTGGTTTCAGAATAGAATTTAGTGATCCATCACTTACATACGACACCCAGTGCTCATCACAAGTGCCCTCCTAATACCCATCACCATCTAGCCCATCCACCCAAACACCTTCCTTACAGCAACTCTTGGTTTGTTCTCTATAGTTAAGATTCTCTTATGGTTTGCTTCCCTCTCCTTTTTTTTTCCCTTCCCCTATGTGCATCTGTTGTGTTTCTTAAATTCCACATATGAGTGAAATCAAATGGTATTTGTCTTTCTTTGGACGGACTTATTTCACTTAGCATACACACTCCAGCTTCATCCAAAATTACTCAGACTTTAGAATTGCTTTCTACTTTATGTGAAACATAACAAATGACTTGAATCAAGAAAAGAAAATAGGATCATGAGTAGCAACAGATTTACTTGTTGTATTTAAGCTACATTATTTCACAAAGTACATGTTTGTATCTCTGAGAATTACCTGAGAGTTATTACAAATACCAAAGCTGTATACGAGGCACAAACATTTATTGTAAGCTTTACTCCTGTAGGAGAGAAGATACGGAATGCATCTCAAATATAACGTGTATTTTAAAGCTATCTCATTATAGCAACTCTGGAGAAGTTTAACTTTGGAGCCTGTTGAAAACTGTCAGAAAATTTTTATGGACATGGAGACAAGAGCAAGGCAGATTGTGGTTCACCTTGTGACATTTCACAACAGCTCATCATAATTATAGGTAGAAAAGTTGCTTGGCCAGTCAATTCCATAAATTATTGGCAGAAATGCCTAGAAATATCCTCCAGTCCCTCCCTCAAGTGACCTGAAGCAGCATGTTATTCTATATTTTCCATCTATCATTTTGATAGACCATCACAATTTTGTTGTAAACTAAAATCTCTCTAATTTCCTGTGACCTCAAGCCACACACACACTACTCCACCTTCTAAAAACAAGAATGACTCCTCCAAGATTATTTTCTTTAAATATAATAAATAATAATAGCTAAAAAAAATAGTACTGCTGAAATCACTTGAGAAATAGGCCATGTAGGAGTAATGGCATCTTGGGGTCTGCTACTTTTAGGAGAATCTGATTTTTTAACAATTCTATACTCTTCACATAGGTCTTCACTGTAGCAACCAGGTGCTATAACATTTCCTACTTTAAGAGAGAAATGGGATGGGCTATTTTCATGAGCATGTACAGTGCTCTAGAAGGATTAGAACTAAGAGAGGTAGACGAATCTGTGCTGGACCAAAAGATTCTGAGTAGGGTAAGACAAGAGACAAATTAAAAGTAAAGTGTGCCCAACTATGCCCAAAATTAGTTGTTTCTCATTTCCAGACAAGCAAAAGGCAACATCTTTTTGGAGACTATCTGAGGCTAGAGCACAAAGTCAACTAATAGACTGGGTGCAGAGGCATCTATAAATGACATACCCAATGATCTTTTTGCCTAATAAAGACTAGGAATGAGAAAGGAATGTTATAATTATGCTGAAGGCAAGCCATAATAGATTGTTTTTAGTTTTTCTCTTTCCCAGTCTCAAACTGAAAATGTAGTTCTTACTATAAAGGAAAGAAAGAGGGAAAGAAGATCAGAATTTGTAGGAAAAAATAAAAGAATAAATAAATAAAGATGGGCAAAGTCCTTAAAGGAGAAATATGGAAACAAAGGCAAAAGAGAATTATATAATTCCAGATAGACCTTTAAAATTTATACATACTGTGCTTACAGTATTAACAGATTCTGTGATGTTTTTACATTTTATCTTTAATCTTCTCAGTACATTTTGAAATTGTCCTATTTTTGAATGAAATTATTTAGGCTTAGAGAAGTTAAATGATTTACCTAAGATCATTCAACCAGTTCAAATGATTCTAGAATTTCAAACAAAGCTGTCTGATTCTAAAGGTGATCTCTTTATCACTCCTCTTTATAGAATTCAAAGAAGATGGCCATCTATACGTGATGTTTAAGATTTCTAATGGTATGGCAAAATGGTATGTAAAGTCAAAACAGATAGTAAATTTAGCATAAAAATACCAAATCAACTACAAAATTACACATAAAAAGGTGACAAATTTGGAAGCAGCTGGGTGGCTCAGTTGGTAGAGTGGTTGAGCATCCAACCTCAGTTCAAGGCATTATCTCGGGGTTCTTGGTTTCAAGCCCCGAATCTGGCTCATAGCTTTCAACAGGGAGCCTGCCTGGGCTCCTCTGTCCCTCTCTCTCATTGCCCCTCCCCTCCTTGCATTCTCTCTGAAAAATAAATGAAACATTAAAAAAAAAGGTGACAAATTTTTTTAAATGTTAATAGTTGTTACTGTATATGGTGATTTTAAGGCTATTTTCTTGTTTATGTTCTTTCTAATTCTTAAAAATTTACCACAGTGACATATCTTACTTTTATAATCATGAGAAAAATGTGTACTAATTGGTCCAAAGCCTCTAAATTATATTTACTCAGATCACTTTCAATTGATGCAAGGCTACCACTTCTCAATTTTATTTTCTTTTTAAATTTTATTTATTAAAGTTCACTACTTATTTTATCCAAAGTCCAGCCAGTTTCTCTTTTCTGAAGGTTTTTGATTTAAATATTATAAAAATTAATTCCCAAATCTATATGGTCCCTTTATCTCCTCAGCAAATCTCTTATTCTTTTCTGGAATTATTCTTTTCTCAAATTCAGCATGCGTGAAACCAAAATCAACATTTTTTAACCAATGTTACCAGCTATCTCAATTTCCCTATTATTATTCATTTTCCTACTGCTTTAGACAAAGAACTGGGACAATTCAAAGGAAAAACTTCATCCCTTGACATTCCACCAGTCTCTAATTCTAATGGAAGTTTCCTTCGAATTAACTGCCACATATATCCCTTTCTTTTTATTCAAGATGGCATCACTCTGTTTCATGTCCTTGCCAGGATGGTGTCGTGTATGCATTAGACACATTTCATACATAGTTCTCAAAAATTATGTTAAAGCACCTGCCGCCTTTGCCACATCATTCCCACGGTTATGAATGATCGAATACTTTCAAATGCCTGTCAGTTCTTCATCCCGGTATGTAAGCTTCACCTCCTGCCCCAACATATTCCAAACAATTTTTTTGGACTCAAATGTTACTACTTAGTTCCCTCATTGGACCCAGTCTCCTCTTTCCAATTCTCCATGTATTTTAACCTCTCTGGTCTGTTAAGTCCTATCTGCTCCTTAGAGCCTAAATCAAACTTCAACATCTGTAAACTCTCAGTAAGCATGACCTTAGGCAAAATAGACAATTATGGGTCTTCCATAGAAGTCTAGGCAACTGAGGAGGGTAATGTTAACACTATCAAGATTCAGGAAGAGGATCTTGTTACCCCATTTAACAGATGTGGACAACGAAGCACATTAGATGATTGAAGGAAGCTACATAAAAAGCCAGGGTCTACATAGTCACCAAGAATTATATTGAAAAGTACTAACATGGTATAAGTGGCCTTTTTGTAATTGAAAATCAGATCTATCTTATGAAATATTTGAAGACACCTATTTCAAATAAATGTTTTTTCAGTAAATAAAGGGTTGAAACTCAAATGTTTCATCAAGGGTGAATGAAAACAGTAAGTATCATTCTAAACTCTTTTCGCCACATCTTTAAAGAGACTGTAAAAGACAATGAATACCTGTTTCAGAAATTCTTACCTCTAACCCCTGCTCATATACAACTCAATGCAAACAATACAACAGAGGTGTAAAATATTGGGGACAAATAATTCATATGGTGGCTTTGGGAAACACAACTTGCATCAGAGGTAAAGATAGAAAACTAAGCACAGAAGTTTCTTATCTCCTTGTCTCTCTGATCTTAGAAGGTCGAAGTAGATGTATTTTTATTTTCAAACTTATTGATAAAATTAACAAGTTGAACCTTTATTTTATTTTTCATCTTCTATGGAAAAATGCTCACTTTTCTGTTTCTAGTCAAGTTCTTTGTTCCTCTTTGCCTCATGGAGTTCAGCAATGAATTTCCATTTATATGGCTGGTGTGTGTTGGTTAAGGCTCCAGGAACCCTCAAATCATCAGATACCTTTTAGAAAGTAATAGATTTTGAGTCACTTTAGTAACTTTCATATTAAAAGTATAGCACCATGCCATAAATTTCCTGCTTTTTGTTTAATAACTTCATGTGTTTTGTAGTTCTATTTTCCATTAGAAAAATGAATGTACACATTTAACAAGAGTCAAGAATATGAGTTCAATATAAAATTATGAAACTCATGAAACTTAAAATTATATGCTTTTTTTTATCTCAGCAAGGTTCCGTTTTATTTCCAAAGAAATGCTTAATACTTTTTTAAATGTATGATTTTTCAGACTATGAAATCCTGAAACAATTAAAGTAGTTATATTGCTTTAACCTCAGCTATCAAATCAAATGGACATACTTCCAGAAGAAAAGAAAATTATAGAAACAGTGTTCTATCAGTAACATTCTGTCTTTTATTCATATTAAAAAATGAAAAAACACAAACTACTTAGGCATTACACAAAATGAAAAGATATTTATGGTATAATTTGTGCATATTTTTAATTTTTTTGAGCAATGACCTTAACTGTAAATGAACTCTAAAACATACAAAATATGCTTTCATATCTCTAGTTTTCATAAAATTATTCCATAAGTTTGTTCAACCTTACCTCATTCATTAAAAATTATTAAAATCAATTATTCTGTTATTTAATCAAATAATTTTAAATGGTCACATGTAAGTCTCATGAAATAGTATATAATGGGTTATAATAACCTTTACTTTCTTTCCCACCACAAACCCACCTTCTCAGAATTTCCACTATCTGTAGGAGTAGAGAGCAAAAAGCATCTGGGGAACCTGAGGTCTCATTACATTAAATTCCTGGACGACCCTAATCAACAGAATATTCGAACCTCACAGTGTAGAAAAGGTAGCCACAGAGAAGAGAAGCATTTGGGAGCCAGCTAGCATGCAGTGACGGCAGATGTGCAGGGGGAAAGCTTTGGCAGAGACAAGTGTATCCCCTGTGGCCTTGCAACATGAATACTTAAATCATTAGGCACACCTCCTATTTGAGGCTGTGATCACTTGCCCTGGGGGCCTCTTCTTCCTTGTTTTCCTCATTCGATTCCTTTTCTGTCACTTTTCATGTTGCAATGTTTATAGGTGTTTCTTGTGAAAGGTATTTGAAAAGTGTAAGAATTATGTGTAGAATGCTTTCGGCTCTTCAGAGGAAAAGTGCCATAAAATCTAATACATAAATAATAAATCAACTCAACAGATGTTGACTTTTTCTTGTCAGACAGAGACTTTAAACTCCTGATTCAGAATCTCTGACAGAATAAATAAACTAAAAGTGAAATTCAATTTGTCTACCTTACCCAGGGACAAAAGATAAAAAACTTAGATTAAACAGAATTATCTATATCCTATCAAACAAGACGGGACAAGAATCATCATTTATATCTTCAAAGCAGATCTTATAATAAAAAGTAACATGCAGAACAGGATTTTCAAGTTGAATATCCTGTGCATTAAATGCAAATTAAAAAACCCAAAACATAATGTGCTAAGATTCTGAAAATAACACAGCTTTTTTTTTTTTTTCAACACGGAGAGCACTAGTTTATTTATTTTTAATTTTTGAGAGGGGGAAAGCAAGTATGAGCAGGGAAGGGACAAAGAGAGAAAGGGAGACAGAGGATCTGAAGCAGGCTCCACACTGACAGCAGAGAGCCCAAAGTGGGGCTTGAACTCACAAGCCGTGAGATCATGACCTGAGCCAAAGCTGGATGCTTAACCAACAGAGCCACCCAGGTGCTCCAACACATCTTTTTTTTTTTAAAAAAAGAAACAAACACTGAATACTAAGTCAAAAAGAACTAAAATGTAAGCACTAATTGTGAATCACCTTCCTATTTATTTTCCAAAAAAGCACTATTTCCTGGCATTATCAGCAGAACATTAGTCAAAAATGAGATACAATCTTTATACCAGGAAATAGAATATACTCCTCTAAAATTTTAAGTTCACTATCTATAGTTGCTCAAAATTTACCTTCATTGCCTATGTTTCTAATTTTAGCATTATAGTGCAGATACTTTTTATTTAAACTTACATACCCAGAAAATTTGACAACTTATGCTATTACAGATTTTAAATCTTGTATCTGGGGAAAACTTTGACCTCTTGCTACTCAAAGTGTAATGCAAGGACAAGCAGCATAGTCATTACGCTGAACCTGTTAAAATTGACAAAATCACCCCAGATCTACTGATTCAGAATTTGAATTTCAACAAAAATCCCTAAGCAATTTGTATGTTATTACAGTCTAAAAGTACTAAGTTGGCCACTTCCTAATTACGAGCCTAGTAATTAGCCTTCTATCTACATTAATAACTTTTTGGTGATTCCTTTTAATTGTAAACTTCATCTAATCCACCCAATATATGCTCTTAAAAGAATTACATGGCTCCACTCATTGAATGAGAAGAACTGCTTCTACAGGTTAATGTTCTCAGTAGACAAAAAAGAATATGCATTGAATGGAAAAAAATTCTTAGAAACACCTTGAAATAGATGTTTTGTCTTTTGTGATCTGACCCCACCCTCACCATGGTCACAACTCTCATGCAAATGTAAATTTCCCTTTCAACCACATTCTCCTCCTTTTATTAATTTTTTTAGATTGTTGTTCCTTTTCTTTGAGAGGATTCGTTTAGCCAAAATTTCGAACATGACTTTATTTGTAGTTTTTTGGATTTTGTTTTCATTATATATAAAAATTCCACATTCAGAAAAATTCACAACAAATGTGAAGTGCTCCGTCGGTTGAGCGGCCGACTTTGGCTCAGGTCATGATCTCGCGGTCTGTGAGTTCAAGCCTCGCGTCGGGCTCTGTGCTGACAGCTCAGAGCCTGGAGCTTGCTTCTGATTCTGTGTCTCCCTCACTCTGCCCTTCTCCTGCTCACGCTCTGTCTCTATGTCTCAAAAATAAATAAACATTAAAAAAATTTTTTTAAATAATAAAAACATAAGCAGAAGCAAGAGCCCAGACATAAAACTATGCATAAACTGCTAAATAATATTTAACAAGACAGCCAAGAATACTCAATAAAAAAAAGACATTTATTTTTTTAATAAGTGATGCTAGGAATATTGCATATTCACATGTGAAAGAATGAAACTAGACTCTCTTCTGTCACTTATAAAAATTAACTTTAAGTGGTTCAAGACTTAAATATAAACCCAAAAACCATAAAACTCCTAGAAGAAAGCACAGGAAACAAGATCCTTGACATTAGGCTTCGCAATGACTTTTAGATAGGATACCTAAAGCACAAGTAACAAAATAAAAAATAAATAAGAAGGACTACATCAGACTGAAAAACATCTGCCTAGCAAAAGAAACAATCAATAAAGTAACAAGACAACCTTCAAAATGGGAAAATATATGTGCAAACCATGTCTCTGATAAGAGTTAATATCAAAAATATATTTAAAATACCCATAGAACTCAATACCCAAGAAATAAATATTCCAATTTGAAAATGAGGCCACAACCTGAAAAGACATTTTTCCAAAGATACACCAAAGACCAACAGGGACACTAAGATACTCAGTATCACTAATCATTAGGGAAATTCAAGCTAACACCTAATGAGATATTACCTCATACCTATTAGATTGGTTATTAAGAAAGAAAAACAAAAACCAACAAACAACAACAACAACAACAAAAAAAAACAAGAAAAAAGTGTTCACAAGAATAAGGAGAAAAGGGAATCCACATTCACTGTCGGTGGGAATGTAAACTAGCACAGCCATCATAGAAAACAGTGTGAAGTTACCTCAAAAAAATTAAACCGAGAACTACCATGATACAGTAATTTCACTTTTGAAATTACATTCAAAGGAAATGAAAACACTATGCCAAAGACATATGTACTCCCCTGTTCACAGCAGCATGATCTATAATATTATGACATGGAAAGAACCTTACATGTCCATAGACAGATGAATGGATAAAGAAACTGCTGTATTTGTACACAATGGAGTATTATGCAGCCATAAAGAAGGAAATCCTCTCATTTGCAACAACATGGATGGACCTCGAGGGCATTATGCTAAATGTAACAAATCAGACAGAGAAGACAAATACTGTATGACCTTACTTATTACATACAGCATCTAAAAAAACAAGCAAAACAAACAAATAAACAAAAATTTCATAGAAAAAGAAATCAGATTTGCAGTTATAAGAGATGGGGATTTGGGGGTGAGAAAACTGAGTGAAGATGAGCCAGAGGTACAAATTTTGAAGAAAAAAATGAAGCATAAGCACACCTATCACCCATTTTAAAATAACAAAGCCTCTGTATTCTTCTGACTAGGAAACTAAATTTCTAAATTTATCATTTTGTTATTTTTGCTTTTTAATTTTACAAAGATAACTCTAAAGAACTAAAGAATATTGGGGCACCTGGGTGGCTCGGTCAGTTGGGCATCTGAGTTCGGCCCAGGCCATGAACTCACTTTCGTGAGCTTGAGCTCCGCATCGGGCCCCAGCTGACAGCTCAGACCCTGGAGCCTGTTTCGGATCCTATGACTCCCTCTCTCTCTGCCCCTCCCTTGCTTGCATTCTGTCTCTCTCTCTTTCAAAAATAAATAAAGATTTTAAACATATTTTTAAAGAATTAAATGATACAACAGTCTTGCATGGTGTTATATAAGGGTAGTCATTCCATATTATTTGAGTTTTTTATTCAACATTATATTCCTAAAAGTCATTTCTCTATTTACATGAACTGTCATAGACTGATTTTCATTGTCGTAAAATATTCTAATCTTTTTCAATTGTCTTTAGGCTACTTCCAGTCTTTTGTTACCATTAATAGCACTATCATGAGCATCCGTATACACTGTGACCTGGTGCACATGCAATACTTCCAGGACATATGCCTGAGAGTGAAATTACATCACATCACTAGATAATTGTTCATTAAATTGGTTATTCAGATTTCTATTCCTCTAAGGACTACACCATGGTAATCATGGGAGGAAAAAACCTCTTACCACTCATATAGGGAAGGAAAGACAGACGTTTAAGTTAGAAAACATTAACAAGACTCATTGAGAAGAGTAACATTTATTTAAACAGAGAGATAACATTTGTTTAAAAGAAAGCATTGCATTTGCCCAGGAAAATAATTATTATCCATAAAAGAGGTCACAATTCAGATTTACAAAGTAGCTCCTATGTACAGGGTAGGATAACATCAACTTCTCTTTATAGGTTAAATGTACAGTTTTTAGAATGTATAGCATGAATTACAGTGGGTGATAAAATAGCAGCTTCCATCACATACTTAAACCTATATATTCATTATGCTATAGACATGCCTTCTAAGTGATTCAAAGAAACACTTGAAGGAGATAGGGAAGAGAGGCCTTCCTGATGGGCATATGTTAATACTATACTCACTATCTGTTACATGTAATTTAAAGTGCATGGTTTGAATTGTTTAGCAATTCACAAATGTATTAAGAAATGTATACCTTAAAAGACATGCACAAATAGCACTTAACATCCTGAAGGAGAACAGGTATATTCCCATTAAGATATCTTAGTACTAAATTAAATTGGAGTATCATTTTGGAGGCAAAGTCCTCAAAATTCCTGATGTTGTCCTTTATGGGACCTGGACTTTTTCCTGCATTATAATTATCACAAAGCAGACAGTTCACAGAATGAGTAACTGCTAGAGTATAAAATGGAGTGTATAAAAAGTAGGCATTTTTTATTCTACCATCTCCCTTTTACCTATACATGAAACTGGATAGTTTGTGGTTTAGGCCAGGAAAATAGGGTTCAGGAGACACAAAGCTCTTGTCCAGAAGAGGTTAGAGAGTGTGACTAGAATGAGAAAGGAGTTTATTGATGCTGGGACAGACTTTTCCTTGTTGATGTTGGCCTGTTGTAGGTCAAGTAGTTAAGGACCAGGGAATGGAATAGATGTACCAATGGTAACGGTTAACGGTTGGCATACAAAGTATATTTAGCTAGATTCAGTCAAGTATTACCTTTGTAAGTATTTATTTTGTGTGATTTAACAAACCTCAACTTTATAAATATAAAATCATTCTTTTTTAAGTTTATTTACTTATTTTGAGAGAGAGAGAGAGTGACTGTGCACGAGCAGAGGAAATGCAGAGAGAGGAAGAGAAAGAATCTTAAACAGGCTTTGTGCTGTCAGCACAAACCTCGACACGAGGCTCAATCTCCCTAACCAGGAGATCATAACCTGAGCCAAAATCAAGAGTCAGACACTCAACTGAATGATCCATTCAGATGCCCCAATATAAAATAATTCTTATAAATTTAATATACTAAACTTATAAATACCATGAATTTAAAGTTCCATTAAATGTTTAATACTGAAAACAGTTTATTAAGATTTCACCTCAAAAATCAAAGCCTAAATGGACAATTTACATCATTACCAAGATCTGCAGAAACCTAACTACAATTCTTTTTGACTAGATTCACTTTCATTTGTGAATATATTCTTAAGCTCACATAATTCTTTTAAATTTAAAAATTTTTTTAATGTTTATTTTATTTTTGAGAAAGAGAGAAAGCACGAGTGGGAGAGGGGAAGAGACAGAGAGACAAGAATTCAAGCAGGATCCAGGCTCCAAGCGGTCAGCACAGAGCCAGATGTGGGGCTCAAACTCACAAACCATGAGATCTGAACCAAAGTTGGACGCCCAACCAACTGAGCCACCCAGGAACCCCATGCCCACATAATTCTTAGGATACTTCATATTTTATCCTAGTGAATTTTCTATACTTCACTTGGTGTTGTCTGCCTCCAGGTCACATGTGTCTGTTTTAATTGATATTTCCCATGTTTGAGAAAATATCATTTATGTTAACCATTAAAGTTTCTACTTTTTTCATTGATGCAATAAAATGAATAGACAAGATGTTTAAATGGCTTAATTTTAGAATACTTAATGATTCATGGCTTTTTAGACTTAATTTGTTTCAATGGACCATACCTATTTCTCCCCTTTTGATGCTTTAATTCTCCTAACTTTGGCCTAAGAGAGTCCCATTAACATTGGCTTCTATGACCCTTGGACATGATTCTATTAATATTTAAAAGCCTCCCTGCTTTCAGACACAACATGATTTTCCACTCTCATTTATATCTTTCTGCTCCTATCATCTCCAAGGAACTCAGGTTCATTTTAGTGGAAAAATACCATTAACAATGAGAATCTGGACACTAAGGTAAAATGTTTCAGTGGTCAAAGCCAGAAAAGACTTGGTTTTTTTTCTTAGAAAGATGTGCATCCAGCCTGATACTTCCAATTAAATTTTATTAGTATATAGTCCCCATTTAAATTTTTAATCCTGTATTTTATTTGTATTTCCTTTCCTTTAATACTAAAAAACTATTACTTTTCTTGAACTAAAAGTTATGACCTATTTGCTTTGGCAATCCAAGAAATAGACCCAAAATTATATGGCATTAACACAAACAATAGAGTACCAAAGTTGAACAGTTTTTCTACAGTTTCCTTTGTTATTAGCAATGTTGCTCCTAATGACATTTTATCACATTACTTTGTTCTAGAGTTGCTCCTCATCTTTCATTCTGTCTGGTTATTTAAGTACTATTTGATGATGGGGCGCTTAGGTGGCTCAGTTGGTTAAACTTCTGACTCAGATTCAGCTCAGGTCATAATCTCGTGGTATGTGAGTTGCTTACCCCACAATGGGCTCATCACTGATGGATGTGGAACCTGCTTGGGATTTTCTTCCCTCCCTCTCTCTCTCTGTCCTTCCCTTACTCTCTCTCTTTCAAAATAAATAAATAAACTTAAAAAAATAAGTACTATTTGATGATCAGTTTGGTTCCATTTTTTCAGTTCACTTCCAATTCCAAAGTGTTCACATTCTTCTAAAGGAGGGAGGCTTCCAGTTACTAGTCTTTTCTTGGAAGTGGAATATCTCCTAGAGAAAAGAATCTTCTTTGTTCTGATTAAAAGTCAGCAACTCAGTCTCCACATTTTGTTTAGTAGTTCATTTCAGTACCATCACGTGGTCTAATGACTTCCTACATACTTATAGGTATAAGATTAATATGTATAGAATCTACCTGGATAAGCCATCTCTAACTCCCACTGTTTAATTTTTAGTATTGTTAAAATACGTGTATTTCCACTAGTTAGTTAACTTTTAACACTACTTAATCTCCTATTATCTTAAGGCTTCTCAATTTATCTGACTTCTTTTTCTGAGGTTCAAGTTCTTTATTTTATAATGAGTATTTTTTTTAACCAACATAATATATTATGTAGTTTTAAAACTAGATTTTCCTCATATAAATCCAAATATTCTTTCAATAATAGCCATAGACTTTGATTTTCCTGCAGGGTGATAAGAATGCATGAATAGTGTTGTAATCCTGTTTGATTACCAATAATTACAGGCATTTGTGAAGTATTCTTTTGACTCATGATTAGAAGGAGGCTTTACTTATATATATTATCCATACCACTTAACTTCTAACAAACATAGAATAAAACTCCTGATTTTAAATTTCCTTGAGTACAGATATCTATTAACTCATACTATGTAAATTAAAATTCCCAAATGCCAATTAGGGAGGTTAGGAAATACAACAAATGTTTATTAAATAAATCATAACTAATTTTTAAGACCCAGAAATAAAATTGTTAAGAATTATATTTTAAACATTGTCCAGAAATTCAGGTAGAAAAATTATAATTCATATATCTTCAAGGTTATATGACCAATCCTACAAAATTTTTTATATAATATACTAGCTTTTCAATCACAGCACATTTAAATTGCATTATTTTATCCCAATTTTTAGAGAAAAGAAATTATTTCATCTGTAAAGCAGATATTAACTCTCAAGTTAAACCAGAACTACTTACAGGTATACATATTTAAATGTAAGCATTTTTTAGTGTCTTCTTTTAAAATGCATTCCCATATCACTTTATAATCTACACTTATTCTAAGGAGAGAGTTCTGAATTGATGTATTTCCAATTACTCAAATGTTAACCTTAATAATTTTCTCCTGAGAATGAATCATTGTCCATCCAATGAAGAGTCACAATCTTCACTGAGTAGGGACTATTTTCTAGATTATAGAACTTGTTCTAGACTTGAATATAGTACCCGCATGTTCTAAGTTACTACTTAAAAGGCTAAGAGACCTTAGTGATAAAACCTTGATAGTTAATGACTTGTCTAGACTTTTAGACAAATACTTTGCAGCATCTTCAGAGAAAAGAAAGCAGGAAGCCTGTGGATCTTTGGTACAAGAATCAAAAAGGTCCAGGTACAATAACTGGGTTGTTGATGTTTAATCTTTCTTTTTTTTAAATTATTATTTTTCCAATATATATAGTTAATATATTTCCCATAATGTAACAGATGAAATAAATAGAATTCAATCTCTCTTAAGTGGAGTAATTTTTTATTTTCTTTTATTAATTTTTTTTGTAAATCTCATCCTCCTACAAATATTTGAATACACATGTAATAGATTAAATTTTCTGAGTTCTCCACTAGATATTTTAATATGTCATAATTATAAAATTTAAAGAAAAAAATGTGGTTTTGTTGGTCATATTTTGACATCTTCTAGAAGCAAACTAGAAGCATCCTTCCTTTGAAGCAAGGCTTTAAGTGCAAATAGTTTCTTTGTAAGGTCATTCAAGAAAATAGCAGTAAGAGAATGGAAAAGTGAGACAAGGACAAGTAGGGAATCAGTAAAGTATGTTATCAAACCTAACCTCTCTGGACCATTAGAACTCAACACTACTGGAGAAACCTAGGAGAGAGTGACGAACATTTCTCAGAAATATGCAAATAGGGAGCAAGGAAACTGGAGTATTAGTATCTCAATATCCTGGGAGCTCAAACAAAGGTTACTGATATAAAGGATACAGAAATAAGTAGGCACATTCACTAAATACAACATAGGAATTAATAACTTTTATCTAAAACCAGTACAAACTGTCAATTTAGGGCTCTATAAAAACGGCTATTCTTATATTCACATGGTTGTAGATCATTTGCTGATTAAGTGAACATTTCATTAGACCAGGTAGAAACTTAGCTATACCCCTCCAAACCAGCTTATATACACAGGGAGAGAACAGTTCTGCACACAGTCTGGTCTGGATTCATATCTCATCTGAGCTGGATTTGCATCATGAATGCTGAGTTATGCCATCTATAGGACACGTAAACACGATGAAGATTAAAGTCAGTTCTCATTAGCATGCATAGCCTTCACAGGATAACACATCCTGGTACAGGGGAAAGTCTTTTATCCCTCTATTCTCTTACTCCTGTTTGTGATGACAAA
Organism: Paguma larvata; assembly: GCA_030068075.1. NCBI lineage: Eukaryota > Metazoa > Chordata > Mammalia > Carnivora > Viverridae > Paguma > Paguma larvata. The sequence goes on from CM057826.1 coordinate 74,833,212, forward strand.
AAATAATTCCACTCTTAATTGAATGCCTTGGTACATACAATCGAACAAAATAATAGCTCATTCACCTCAAACCTTGTTGAAGCATCCTCTTTTCTATGAGGCTTACTTGGATCCTAATATTTTTCTTAACAGGGTAAACATTTCTTTAGTCATAAATATCTCATGTTATTTCAACATATTTACTCATTTGTCAAATGTATTGTAACTTTCTTATTAAATAACTATATAGAGAGTATAAGTCCTTCATGTTCAAGAAATATAATGGCATTCATAGGCTTGACCCTAAATTGAACTTAACTGAACCTGTTCTAATAATGTTAAAGAAGCCATTATTACAGAACATTCTATCAGTTAGGATGTGTTCAGCCCCAAGTAATCGGAAACTCTGACCTCAAGTACTTTAAACACTAAAGGATTTTATAACATCAAAAACCAAGAATTCTATAAGTAGGCCAAGTCCTTTGGAGCCTGAGCTCTGGCTCATCTTATTTTCAATCCCCTTGGTTCTTATCTCTGTGTGTTAGTACGATTCTCATGCTGGTAGCATATGGCCACAGCTGTTCTAGCCTCCTATCCAGATGAAACCTTCCAGCAAGCTTTCTCATATCTCATTGGGCAGAATTCCATCACATGCTCAGAGTTAAGCTCAATCATTGGCAAGGAAAAGAGAAATACTAGGATTTGGCTTACAATAATCAAGACTCATAACCTGAGTTTGAGTTGCGACCAATATCTCCTGAAGCATATGTATTCAGAGGAAAATGTACGCAGATAAAGCTAAGGTTATGTTGGTAGAAATATATATGTCCAGAAGACAAAAAACGTTGTTACTTAAAATCTGCAAATAAAACCATGCAGAGTGATTTGGTTGGTATTTAACAGAGTTGAAAATGTATTTTACAAAGTCCTTAAGTTTCCAGTGGACTTCCATTTTATAAAACAGTATTATTTTAGCATTGTAAACCTCACTTATGTCATATATTATAAAATTTGAAGACAAGAATGTCACCTGGCAAAATGTCATCAAGTAGAATTCCAACTTAAAATATCATGCCATAAAGCTCTTCTTCTCGTACTATTTTATCAGTAACAATATGATTTAAAAATAAATATTTACAATACTGAATAACGTTATAAACTAAAGAAATGTTTATTAAGGATTTTAATAATTATAATGAAATATTTATCATTCATCAATTAAAGAAAAAGGTCAGTTATTAAAAATTCAGTGTTTATTATTACTAAAATCCATGTTGCATTGTCATCTTTTGCCTCATAGTGAGTGTTAATATATTGATGCACACCTTTTTTTCTTTTTTTTAGCTTTCTCCCCTTTTTACATTTGTTTTGCTTCAAATTATATTAGAAGATCCAAGGACTAAATATTACAATACATAAGAGCGATAACAATAAGAAATCACTACAGATATTAGTGAAAAGCTAATATAAATAATAAATAGCTGGAAAAATAAAGTTTTGCCCTAATTTTTAGAAATGAGATCTAAAAGCAAGGGAGTAAGTTTTTATTTGGTGGACACTCATAGAAGAAACTATTCTCATTGTGTAACTGTAACACGATAAAGGACAATCATTTAAATTTAGGACACTTACTGGGGTTCCTGGGTGGCCGAGTCAGTGAAGCATCCAACTCTTGATTTCAGGTCAGGTTATGATCTCATGGTTCTTGAATTTGAGCCCCAACAGGGCTTGGCGCTGACAGTGTGGAGCCTGTTTGGCATTCTCTGTCTCCCTCTGTCTCTGGCCCTGCCCTGCTCACCCTCTATCTCTGTCTCTCAAAAATAAACAAACACCTTTTAAAAACCCACTTATTTAAATACATGTCCCTATTTTATTAGCCTACATTTCAAAAAGATACAATTATAACATACCAGAATTTGTGGGTTATAGCAAAACCCATTCTAAGAGAGAAGTTCATAGAAATAAGTGCATAAATAAACAAGAAAAAATATCAAATAACCACATTTACACCCCAAATAACTAGAGAAAGAACTACAAATGAAGGCCCAAGTTAGAAGGAAGGGAAAATGAAAAAGATTGGAGCAGAAATAAGTGACATGGAGACTGAAAAGACAATAGAGAAGATTAGAAAAACTAAGAGCTCGTTCTTTGAAAAGATAAAACCGACAAGCCTTTAATTCAACTCACCAAAAAGAAAGATAAGACTCATAGATAATCAGATATTAAAGTGGAGATATTATAACTGATAACACAGAAATACAAATAATTGTAAGAGACTACTTTGAACAATTATATGTCAACAAGTTGGACAACCTTAAGGAAATGGATAAATTTCTAGAAACATACAACCTGTCAAGAATGAATAATGATAATATAGAAAAACTAGGTGTGGTCAGTTGGCTATTTCCCCTCTCCTCTCAAAAATAAATAAACATTTTAAAAATTTAAAAAAAAGAAAATCTAAATGGATTACTAAGAAGATTGAAACAGTAATCAAAAACCTCCAAACGAATGAAGTCCAGGACCAGAGGGCTTCACTGAGAAATTCTACCAAACTTTCAAAAAATAACAACCCTTCTCAAACTCTTCCAAAAAAAAAAATTACAGAGGACGAAAATCTTCCAAACTCATTTTATAGGCCAGTATTACCCTGACACAAAACCAGTCAGGGGTACCACAAGAAAATCACACGCCAATATTTCTGATGAACATAGATGCCAAGCTTCTCAATAAAGTATTAGTAACCTTAGTTCAACAAAACATCACACTCCATGATCAAGTGGGATTTATTCCAAAATGGCTCAACATCCATGAACCGCACTATTTGTTACACTACATTAACAAAATAAAGAATAAAAATCATTTATGATCATTTCAATAAGTTCAGGAAAAGCATTTAACAAAATTCAACATCCTTTCATGATAAAAACTCTCAACACATTGGAGATCCAGGGAACACACCTCAACATAACAAACCCCAGATATGACTAACCAGCAGCTAACATCATAGTCAAAAATGAAAACCTGAAAACCTTTCTTTAAAGTCAAAATGAGACAGGAACACTTACCCTTGCCACTTTTATTCAACATACTAATGTTCTTGCTAGAGCAATTAGACAGGAAAAAGAAGTAAAAGGCATCCAAATTGGGAAAGAAGAAATAGAACCGCTACTCTTTGTAGATGACCTGGCACTGTACATAGAAAACCCCAAAAACTCCATCAAAAATTGTCAGAACTAATAAATTCAGTAAAGTTTTACTAATAAGGTCAGTAAAAAAATCAATACACAGAAGTTTGTTGTGTTTTTATACACCAATTAACAAATTATCAGAAACAGAAATAAATAAAATAATTCTATTTCTAATTATATCAAACATTATAAAATACTTCCAAAGAAGTTTAAACAAAGACATGTACTCTGAAAACTATAAGACATTAAGGAGGAAATTGAAGACACAAACAAATGTAAACATATTCCATGTTCATGGATTGGAAGAATTAATATTGTTAAAACATTCGTATCGTATGCAGTCCCTATCAAAATACCAGTAATTTTTTTTCTTCTAGCAAGTACTATTGGGTTCCAAATTTTATCTTTAGTTTCTTGTCTCTTCTTTTTTCTTTTCTTTTTTTTTCTTTCTTTCTTTTCTTTTCTTTCTTTTTTCTTTTTTCTTTTCTTTTTTTTTTTTTTTGAGAGAGAGAGAGAGGGCAAAAGTGAGCAAGGGGCAAAGAGAGAGAGAGAAAGAAGCCGGGGTCACCTGAAGCAGGGCTCAAGCTCACACAAAGTAGGGCTTGAACTCACCTGATGTGGGACTTGAACTCACAAACCACAAGATCATGGCCTAAGCCAAAGGCAGATGCTTAATGACAGAGCCACCCAGGCACCCCCAACTTTAGTTTCTATTCATACCTTCTTTGCCTTTGCCCACTTTTGAATTTTTTGCCTTCTTAAAGTTGACTCGATCATGTTATATTTACAATACACTGTCTTTCCTTAAAAAATAAGTTTTAAAAAGGCAAATAATGTTCTTTTTTTTCCATTTTATTAGTTTATGAGACTTGGCCTATGTAATGAAAAGTAACTAGAAAATTAAGTTAGAAAGTTCATAACACAAGAGAGAATCATTTATATATGTATAAATGCCCATTTTGTCATTTGGCAACTTCGCCTTTCCAATACTATTATCTGTATTTTCATTCAAGCAAAGAAACCAGATTGACATGATTATTCACAATATCTAGGAGGAAAGATTCGATTTACTTTCAGCCTCTAGAAATCTAAATGACAAATATTGTCCTTCATGTACAAATTCCAGGATGAAAGAAGCTATTATGTAGTTATATTTATTCATTTACTAATTTAATAAATGCAAGGCAATACATTGGGTACCACTGAAATGAAGATTAAGACAAAATCACTGTCTTCAAAGAATTCTAAGCCAACTGGAAGAGACAGACAGTTGAATAGAGCATACAAAACTGTATTTTACATTTTAAACATCCAACTCTTGATCTCTCCTCAAGTCATGAACCCAAGGTTCATAGATTCAAGCCCCACATCAGCTCTGTATTGACAGTGGGAAGCCTGCTTGGGATTTTCTGCGCTCCCCACCTCTTTTCCCTTCCCCTGCTTCTGCAAGCACATGTACATGCATGAGCGCTCTCTCTCGCTCTCTCTTCAAAAATAAATAAATAAACATTAAAAAAAAGAAAGTAGTAAAGGTAAAATCCAGTGTAACCATGACAGAATGGCAAAAGAGGAGTCTGATAAGTAGCCACATTATGAAGGGTATGAAATATCATCAAGTCAAAGAGGTCTGTAGAGATGGAGTTTCACCGCAGGATTCAAACATGTGAAGGATTTGGGATTTTGATAGAATTCTCTGATGGCTCTGTGGAAGAAGAATTTCAAAGGGACAAGATTCTAGACTGGGACAGGAATTATGATTTATTACAGCAGTGTATCAATCACGGTCTAATCTAAAGAAAATTGAACAAACAGAGAGAGTGGCAGAGATGTGGAAAAGAGAAGGTGAAATAGAATTTGGGTACAGTCTGGATTTGAGCTCTCAAAAGAACACAGAGGAGCAGTTTGGTTTTTGAGGTTAATTTCAATTTACTGAAAAATTATAGAAGAAAGACTTAGATGCACGTCTTTTTTTTTTTTTTGGTTGTTCTTATTTTTATTATTTTTGTTCTGAGAGTGAGAGAAGAGGAAAAATGTTAAGTTCAGCGATGTCCAGTAGTCACTCAGAAATGTGTCTATTTGGTGATGATTTTCAAAATATTGACTAGTTGGTTCAACAAGCAGCATCTGGGTGGCTTAGTCAATTAAACATCTGACTCTTGATTTTGTCTCAGGTCATCATCTCACAGAGCATGAGACTGAGCCCTACATCGGGCTCTGCACTGACACAAAAGAGCCTGCTTGGGATTCTCTCTCTCCCTTCTCTATACCCCTCCCCCACTTTCTCCAAAAAACAAATAAATAAACATTTTTAAAAAATAGTTCAAAAAGCTCATCATTGAAGGCCACCAGGTGGACAGAGGTACTAGTGCAGAGTCCTGGAGCCTCCCTGTTGTATCCGGTGTCAGGTCTCCAGTTACTAAGCTGCACGAAGATTCTGGCAGGACATTGTGGGGGAGGAAGCTGGAGTTAAGGCTCACACAGTGACTATGAACTAACAAGTATGGAAATACTTAACAATTCAAGCAATTTTATGCCCATAAGGTATATACTAACTAAACATCCTCCCTAATTGAAGTGAGGAAATAGATGGTACAATTTTAAACTCTAGTTCTTTCCACAGTTTAATGTCAAAAGGCAGAATATGTCTTTGGTGGAGAGTGTTCTTTTGAACGGGAGCACTTTCATGGTATTTTATTTAAACAAAGGTAAGTCTCAGGTTCAGGACCTATTCTGTAAAGTAAAAGTTGAGGAAAATAAAAATAAAATGCTTTTAGTAATAAAGCAAAAGACTTTCTCATATATTGGGGAGAAGACATTTTGTCCTAAACAGGTATTTCAGTTCTAGAAGACTTTTAACTTTTTCTAAGGAACACTCAAACGAGAACCTTAAAAAGATAAGTGGGTCCCAGCAACATGGTGGTTGACCAGTCCTGAACAGAGGAACAGCCAGTAGGGTGGTATCAGTGAAAATCAGGATAAATGTCAAGTACGGAGGGTAAAGGGCTTTGACATGACTATGAAATACAGAGAGGCAGTGATTAGGTGGCCAGAATTAACAAAACACAAGTTCAAAATGGTAAATAAGGTGAACCAATTTAAGTTCCCTCTGAGAATATTTAGAACCATTGGGAAGGTATGGGCTTCCTGAAATCAGAAAGAACACATGTGCAGCCTATGCTTAAATGGATATAAAATAGAATGAAAGGAAACCTGGTAAACTTCAGGAAAACTTGAGTAACCTGCAGATAGTATTTAGGAAAGATGAGGGATTTATGTCTAAGATCCTTTGCCTAAGAGTTTAATTTAATTATTCTGGATGGTTCAATGACTGGGAGTTTGTAAATTAGATAAACTTAGGATACAATTCTATAGGATGGTAAAATTTATGTAATGGACGGACTAATAGGCACCTTTAAGAAAACCAGGTATTAAATGTAGAACTAGAGTACTGAACTGTTGAATAAACTAAACAAAGATTTTGAAAGTGTACGTGGTCAGGGTAAGTTACTAGAGGCAGGACTGAAAAGAATCAACGGTATTGGTAATAAGAAAACCATTCATAATCTATGTGAGAGGACTCTCAGTGAAGGAGGTCTGATATAAGCCTATTCGTAATGATTTGGGAGAAGAAAAGGTGGAAAGGAAAATGAAAAAGCAAATTTAGACCACATTCTATACAAAATGAATGTATAAAGAATGATGTAACTCAAGAGTGAAAGCAATGACTAGGTTAAGAAAAGAATTTCTTTTAGATGGGACTAAATATACAGTAATTTTATGATGGGAAAAGTGATGAAGGAGGAGGGGAGATAAAGAGAGAGGTGGGGAAGAAATAGTGACAGAATGTCTCAGAAGAGATAGGGAGTGATAGCAATTCAAACACTGTTAAGGAGATCGCATTGACCAGAAAAAAGTAACTCTCTTATTTCTGCAATCCTCGTTCTATCTCCCATTTTAGAGCTAGAAAATTCAGAGTACTAAAATAAATGACAGCTTAGTGAGAGACGCTAGAGTATACCTCTCTTTCACAGACTTGTATAATAAGAACTAAACTCCTCTTGCACAATTTTAAAAACAGCTTCCAGTATTAAGGCAATACATTGTATGGAACAAATATTACTCTGGGATGCTGTTTAGATAGTGATCCTGTACTAAAATTAGTAAGTCATTCCCCCTCCAATACCATCATCAGTAGAATGATTATAGAAGGTCATTTCGTTTGAAAAAAGGAAACTACCTAAGTCTCCCGTAAAGTGAAACAGTTTCTTTTAAGGGAAGAAGCGTCATTGATCTCTTTAAGGATGGGACTCTTTTAAAGCTTAGCAATTATATGGTTCTCACAGGAAAAAAAATTAGGGGAATGAATGAACTATGTACATGTCGGTTTGTAAATGAGTGAATCACATCATTGTGAACCAGTTCATCATAGGAGTTTAATAGAGTAGATTCTGAAAATAGACTACCTATGATTGAATCCCTTTTCTTGACCAGATTTCTTAATCTAGTCTCAGTTCCTTCATCTGGAGAAATAGGGAAAAAATTAATGGTGATGATGATGATGGTAATGATGATGGTGAAAAAAAGAATAATAGTAATAATAATAGAAGAATTGGAGGAGGAAGAGGATGAAGAAGAGGAAGAGGAGGAAGGGGAGAAGGAGGAGGAGGAAGAAAAGAAGGAGGAGGAGGAAAGGAGAAGGACAAGAACAAGAAGAACAGGAGGAAAAGGAGGAAGAGAAAGAGTATTACTCATTTAAAAATAATAAGAGGTTTCACATACAAACACAGGTATATGTTTATATAAATGTATTTGCAAATGCTAAACATTTATTTCTCCTAAGATATGGTGTTTCCTCACTGGAACAAGAAGAATCAGCTAAAAGACACAATTCTCAACCTGGATGTTTGCTAGAAATCACTGAAACTGTAGGATGTTGAGATTTTTATAATCTTCAAGTTAAAGATAGAAAAACATGCGACAATATTAATTTGACCCAAGGTAAGTATTAAGTATATAAATCCAAAGCCCCTAGACCACTTACTTGATCAAGATCAGCTTAACTTGGAAAATAAACTTAAGAGTATTGTTTGTGTGTGTGTTTAAGGTGTATGTCTGTGTTATGGCAAATAATACAGAAAGAAATTTAAACAGTAGGTGCCTGTTATTTAAGTCAGTCCCTGACAGTTTGTAATGCACCTGGCTGGCCTCCTTGGAGGAAAACAATCACTGGAAATATGGAAATCCAGTTATGAACCTCCACAGAGCTCTAGCAGACCCACAGATGGATCCAGAATAGAGATGCATATTCCAAAGAGTTGACATTTTGATAATACATTCTTTTCAAAGTGACATCAAGAAAGGGAGACCTTTACTGGCTCTGTCTTGGAATGTCAGTGTGCTGCTTCAGGGATTCACTGAATTCCTTTATCCTCTTCAACTTTTAACCTTCATTGATCTAAAATTCTTGTACTAAAACAAAAAAAAAGTTGCCTTTATCTCATCAATTCCTCAAGGAGAAACAGAGACATGCTGTCATAAATTATTGATTCTCTGCCTTTTTAAAAATGGAAAAAGTGGCACTTTGCACAATGTCTGCAACCTGATTATTTTTTAATCTTTTCTCCACACAGTATCTCAGAATTATCATACTACAATGAGATTAGGAATTCATATTCAGAAAACTAAGGAGATACAGGGACAGTAGAGAACAGCTGACCTACCTTGGGAAATAATTCACTTCTTTAATGCATGTCAAAGCTATAGTCTAATGACAGTTTTTAAGTGTAAGGTGACCCAAAAGTTCTTAATTATCTTTAATATGAATGGCCAACTGAAGTGAAATATATTCTTATAAATAAATCAAGTGGTTTGAACCAAGGACCAATGAACCACAATTTTCATCTTAAGATGGGGCATTTAGTGTCTTTTTCATGTTTATGAAATAAATCCCTAACCCTACAGAACACCTGAGATTCAGAATAAATGTATGTGATCACATCTATCTAATCTATGTCTATATCTAAAAACAGTTTAAAGAATGTACTTTTCAGTTAAAAACTTCCTCCAACCCATTTTTTTCATGTTCGTTCTCACTAAAATGGGTTAAGCAGGTTTTCTCTAGCAAAAGACAAATAGCCTAGAAAATATTCACAAATCACACACCAGATAAGATTCCAGCATTCACACTATACAAACAAAAAGAAAAACAAAAACTCTTAAAACTCAACAAAAACACAAATAACCCAATTAAAGAATAGCAAAAGGCTTGGACATTTACCCAGAAATGATACAAATACAGCCAGGAAAATATGAAAAGATGCTCAATAACTTTAGTAATTAAGGAAACTAAAATCAAAACCACCGTGGAATATCACCTCACACCCACTAGGATGGATAAAAAAGGAAAAATAGCAGGGTTCCAGGTCAAAAATGTGAGATATGAAGACTATGAACTCATCTTCTCCATGTAACAAATCAAATTACACCTATTAACAGAACAATTCCTCCTCAGGAAGAACTGAGGGTGGACTGAACAACTATTAAACAACCAAAGATAGAGAGAATGGTGGGGCACCTAGGTGGCTCAGTCGGTTGCACAGCTGACTCTTGATTGTGGCTTAGGTTATGATACCAGGGTCCTGGGATCAAGTTCCATGTTGGGCTTTGTGCTGAGCGTAGAGTCTGCTTAAAAATCTCTTTCCCTCTCTGCGATTCTTTGTCACTCATGTTCTCTCTCAAAAATTTTTTTAAACTTTTTTAAAAAGAGAGAGAGAAAGAGAGAGAGAGAATGGGAAGAGACAGGAAGAGAGACGGAGACATGGTAAGAAAGGGAATCCCAACTCCGAAAGTTACAGACAGCAGTGGGGAGGGATACTACTGAGGGAACAGGAACAGATCTCTCTGTCCTCAGGCACAGAATAAAAGCCACAGTTTAAAAGAGCAACCAGCATTTAAAAGAGACAACACTAGAACTCTGCCAACTAACAATCTAATTAAAAATTGGGCAGAGAACCTGAATAGATATTTCTCTGAAGATGACATCCAGATGGTCAACAGACACATGTAACAATGCTCAACATCACTCATCATCAGGGAAATACACATCAAAACCACAATGAGATACCACTTCACACCTGTTAGAATGGCTAAAATCAAAAAGACAAGAAACAAGTGTTGGCAAGGATGTGGAGAAAAAGGAATCCTCTCGTGCAGTTGGTGGGGATGTAAATTGGTACAGCTACTGTGGAAAACAGTATAGGGGTTCCCCAAAAATTAAAAATAGAAATACCACACGATCCAATAATTCCACTATTGTGTATTTACCTGGAGAAAACAACATAATTTGAAAAAATATATGCACCCTAGGTTTATTGCAGCATTATTTACAATAGCCATGACAGAGAAGCAACTCTAGTGTCCATCGATAGACAAATGGTTAAGGAAAAAGTGGTGTGTGTGTGTTTGTGGGTGTGTGTGTGTGTGTGTGTGTGTGTGTGTGTGTGTGTGTGTATAAAATGGAAAGTTAGTCAGCCATAAAAAAAAATGAGTTCATGCCATTTGATGGACCTAGAAAGTATTATTCTAAGTGAAATAAGATTGGAAAGTATAAATACCGTATTATTCAACTCATAAATGGAATCTAAAAAAATGAATAAAGAGAAAGCAGAATCAGAACAATAAATACAGAGAACAAATTGAGGGGAAAGGGGTGGGGGATTGGGCAAAATGGGCAAAGGGGAGAGAAAGATAAGACCTTTAATTATGGAATTAGCCATGGGAATAAAAAGCAGGGCATAAGGAAAACATACAATGATATTTTAATAGCAAAGTAATGGGACAGATGGTAGCTATACTTGGGGTGAGCAGAGCATAATGTATAAACTTGTCAAATCACTAAGTTGTACACCTGGAAATAATGTAACATTGTGTGTCTACTATACTCAAATAAAAATGAAAAATAGCGTATGTTGATGAATATATGAGGAAATCTCAACTCTCATACATTGCTGTTGGAAATGTGAAATGGTTCAGCCACTGTGGGAGGCATTAGGCAGTTCCTTAAAAAGATTAAACATAGAATATGTGATGCTGCAATTCCACCTCTAGGTATATGCCCCCAAGAATTAAAAATGAATATTCAAACGAATGCATATATATAATTGTTCATAGAAGCAAGAGTCACAATACCAAAAGGTGGAAACGACCCAACTATTCATCAGCAGATGAATACATAAACAAAAATCAGACACAAAAGTTTACATATTTAATGGTTACACACATACACAAACACATTTTAAAACTAGATAGAGGTGCTTCCAGATATCTATTTTGCAAGTAGATAAAGGTGGTGGTCACGCAACATTGTGAATGTATTAAATACTTCTGAAGTATTCACTCTAAAAGTTAAATTTTAAGTTACATAAATAGACTTCAATTAAAAAATGTTTATCTTCCTTTTTGCTCAACAATTATTTAACTCTCTGCATCTTCAACCTCTCCTCCCACTTATTTTTTAAAAAATTTTTAATGTCTATTTAATTTTTTTTTTCATTTTTTTGTCATTTATTTATTTTGAGAGAGAGAGAGAGACAGAAAGACAGAGCATGAGCAGGGGAAGGGCAGAGAGAGAGGGAGACCCAGAATCTGAAGCAGGCTCCCGGCTCTGAGCTGTCAGCAGAGCCTGACTTGGGGCCCGAACTCATAAGCGAGATCATGACCCGAACTGAAATCTGATGCTCAACCAACTGAGCCACCCAGGTGCCCGTAATGTTTATTTATTAGTGAGGGAGAGAGAGAGAGACAGAATGTGAGTGGGGTAGGGGAAGACAGAGAGGGAGACACAGAAACCGGAGCAGTCTCCAGGTTCTGAGCTATCAGCACAGAGCGTGACATAGAACTTGAACTCACAAGCCATGAGGTCATGACCTCAGGTGAAGCCAGATGCTTAATTGCCTGAGCTACATAGGCGCCCCTCCTCCCACTTTTAAGTCTTATTGAGATATACTTACATATCATAAAATTCACCCACTTAAAAGATGAAATAAAATGGTTTTTAGTGTATTTTCAGAGTTTGGCAACTATCAGCACAATCTGATTTTAGAATATTTTCCTAGTCCATTAGTAATCACTTCCATTTTCTCCTTTCTATATTCATTCCTCAGGGCTATGTAAGCAGTAATATACTTTTTGTGTCTACTAATTTGCCTATCCTGAACATTTCATATAAATGAAATCATACAATATATGGCTTTTTGTGTCTGGCTTCTTTCCCTTAACATCATGCTTTCAAGCTTCATCCATACTTAGTAAGTATCAATATTTTACTGACTTTATAGCTGAATGACATTCCATTGTATGAATACCTTATTTTGTTTATTCATCTATTGATGGACATTTGAGTGATTTCCACTTTTTTGACTACAATGAGTAATACTGCTATAAACATTTGTATACAAGTTTTTACATGGATATGCTTTTATTTCTCTAGGGGGTATACCTAGGTATGGAACTGCTGAGTCATAATATAACTCTTTATTTAATATTTTGAGGAAATGTCAAACTGTTTTCTACAATAGCTATACACCATCTTATGTTTCTCGGCTTAACATAATTCACCTTCTCTCTCTGTACTCTAAGTTTGCATCTAAAACTCATCAGTGGAGGATTTTCTTTACCCTTCCTTTTTAGAGTGGGACTCAGATGCTAGGGTACGGGACCATGGTACTGGACATAAGTGATGGTATGGAAAAGTGAAATAGTGATTAGGCTATAGAAACATAAAAGCACACGTCTTGGCTAAGTGAATTCACAGACAGAAAAAACTTATTACATGCAAATATGAGTAGAATAAGGCTCATTATGTACATACAGGTATAATAATTGGTAATTTAAAAACCTTGGAAATTGTGTTTTAGGAAATGACTATTTTATTTGTAATTGGTTAGAGAAAACATTCTTGGGACAGGGAGATTAACTACTGAAAAGATAGAAGGCAGAAGGTTTGGCCAAAATAGGTGAGTGGAAGAGCAATGGACATTTAGATCAAGAGATTTAAACTAAAATCTTGATACAAACTTGCAGGAAATCTGGAAAGCCACTGTATAGTGCAAAGGAGTCAGATAATCAAGAAGGACTGAAGCCTGTGAGTGAAAAGATCTTAAACCAGGACAGGTGGATGATGCTGGCTCTGAGGCTTGGCGGCTGACATGCTTCGTTAAGAGAATGATTGATAAAAGTCCACATGTTGCTAAAAAGCTGACTGGAAAATGTTTACAGTAGAATAAAAAATAGATACTTGTGAAACTGGTCTTTGGTTCTCTTTTGTGTCCATCCTTTATACAGATTGATGAGCAAAGAAAAGAAAATCAATTTAGATGATTAAAAAAAAAACCTCTGTCCTCCCAGCCATCCAGATTGGTCTGTTGTCTCCAAACACACTTGGTGATAAGAATTACCTGGCAGCAAGAAGAAATATCTTTCACTAAACAGAAGGTTTTTCAAAGACCATTCAGTCAAGTAAATGGCTACCTCATTAACCAAACTGGGAAAGATTCCAAATGTTTACAAAATAACTGTATTCAACACCTACAGGCACATTCTATGCTTTTTTCATGGGCTTTCTCTCTTTTCAGCTGCATTAAAGCAGGCTACCATTTTCTTAGGTAGCATGCTAGCACACTTTTGTTTTTTATTTTAAACAAAGCATGACTGACAGTAATAAAGAAAATTATACATCAATTTCCCCTTACCAAAAACAAATAAAAAAAAATATGTTCAGATACTCTGTGCTTGAGATTGGGGTATGAATTCTGAGCCAATCATTTAAATGAGTTCACTTCATCTTTTGTTTAGTTATGTATGCAACCTGAACCAGTCAGATTGCAGAAAATGTGTAATTACCATGTCTATTCTAGTTCTAAAAATCCCTTTAAATTCTTTTTGCAAATATAATTATTTTAAAAAGCAATATTCTGTTTTTATTCTAAGGTCCTCTACCTTTAAAAAAAATGTGTTACCACTTGTCAATGAGAAAGAATGGAATCTGGCCATTTGCAGCAGCGTGGATGGAACTGGAGGGTATTATGCTAAGTGAAATAAGTCATTCAGAGAAAGGCAGATATCATATGTTTTCACTCATATGTGAAACTTATGTTGAGAAACTTAACAGAAAACCGTGGGGGAAGGGAAGAGGAAAAAAAAGTTACAGAGAGGGAGCGAGGCAAACCCTAAGAGACTCTTAAATACTGAGAACAAACTGAGGGTCGATGGGGGGTGGGGGAGAGGGGAAAGTGGGTGATGGCAGTGAGGAGGGCACTTGTTGGGATAAGCACTGGGTGTTGTTTGGAAACCAATTTGATAATAAATTATATTTAAAAAAAATATGTTACCTACACCTTGATTAGAAAAACAATTGAGTTACTTGATATTTTTGCAGCAATTTAGAGTATTAAAACAAGACCATCCTTAAGAAAAAGGGTTTTGCCTGGGAACCCCTCATCTCCACTTAAAACCAACCTTCTATTTTCTGTACATATCTACCCTATGTTCGCAGTGACCTCCGATTTCCTCTTATCTTTTGATGTTAACAGATCAGAATATAACCCATGACCTCAGGCTTCAGATCCTTCCATCCATCTCACATTCAAAATGCACCTATCCTTGGCTTTCATTCTACATATCTTTTTTCTATGAAAGGCACTTTAGTTATCAAATTTATATATGATTAGATGTTTACCTTGTCAACCCTCAAAAAAAAAAAAAAAAACACATGTATTTAAGTCAGATCAGTGACATTCTATTGTTGGTATCTCAGATGAAAGAAAATAATCCTGACTATGGACACACCAAGCACTATGGCAGACCACTCTAGAGACACTCTGAGAAAGACTTAGGTGACTGCCTATTCCAATTTTGCATCAGACTGTTTGCCTTAGTCTAGAAAATAAATGCACATGGTAGCAAATCTAGCAGCAAACCCTAAGAGGCTAAATCACAGAAGCCGTTCATCACAGTGTTAGGTAATTCTTGAGATTTAGGATGATTGATGTGTTTAATTTAAACTGGCCTGGGTATACTGGATGTGTCCCTGAAGTAGTAATAGGGTGAGTGGGTGAGATGGAGGAGGAGATTTTAATGAAAAGCATTTTTGCTTTAAAACTTTCTTATGCATATGTCTTTCAACAATAACAACACGAAAAAGTGTTTTAATTGCTGCCATATTACACAATTCTATCCTGTTCTCTGAGCTTTCTAAAATGCCAATGAGGTAAAAGCTGTCTTAAGTCTCAATGCATAAGACATTCTTTTTTTCTTTTTTTTTTTTAAGTAACAAAGCCTTTCATACAAAACTCATTTCAGTTTGATAGGAGAGTGGAATGCAACATCATATGGATCAGTTAAAATCCTAAACATGATATGTTAAAATACATCGCTTAAGGTATGTGGGCTCAATTTTAGTTTTTTTTTTTAAAGAAAAATACAGAGCAAGTACTGAATTGTAGATACATGGTACAAAAACAAAGCTATTGTACTGTATGACTGTCTGGCCTTCACTATTGATTAAAAAAAAAGCTTTCCTATATTTGTAATTTAGTATTCTCTCTATTGCATAACAGAATATTACTGTTGTAGAATTATTAAGCTCTAGTATTAAAATTTCTGCATATATGAAATATAAGTAGTTTTGGTAAAGAGAATACCAAAGGGAATGGTCTGATTTGAATGATCATCTTCGTGTACTGAGTATTAAACCTCTTCTCTGGGACAAACACTGTGCTAGGTTCTGTAAATGACATTGAGCTCCTTTGAACTTTACAATTTATATAAGCAAGTATTACTAATAAAAGAGTATCATGATAAAAAAATATAAGTATGATGTCTATTTAGTGCCAGAAGGGAAAATTACAAGGTACTCTGATAGCATTAAGAGATCCTAATGCAGTCTGGGAAATCAGGAAAGATCTCCCTGAGGAAGAGTTATCTGAGAAAGTTCTGAAGGCTGGCAGGCAGCTACATGATGGGTTAAAAATTCAAAGCAGAGCACTATGGGGAAAGGATCCAAATGGGCAAAGTGTGGTACATTCAAGACAATGAAGGAAGGTGATGATGATGATGCCTGGAGAATGATGGACTATAAGAAGAATGTGGAAGATGGGGGTGAAAGTGTAGGCAGAAAGCAAATCAAAGAGGACCTATTACACCTTGCCAGAGATGTTGTTTTCCATCCTAAAGTCAGTGAAAAATGATTAAAATGTTTTCATCGGGATGGCATGGACACAAATTCATGTTAATATCCTCCTGGCTTCAGCATAGAGAATGAATGGAAACTGAGCCAGAGTTAAAGAGGGCAAATTAATTTAAAAGCTATCATATTAACTCAAAGGAAGGCATGGTATCTTCACCTTTAATGGCAATGGCCAACCAGGAGAATATGAAAAAACTTTAAAAATATTCAAGAGGTAGGAGCACCTGGGTGGTTAAATTGGGTGGGCATCCGACTTTGGCTCAGGTCATGATCTCATAGTTCGTGAGCTCCAACCCCACATCGGGCTCTGTGCTGACAGCTTGGATCCTGGAGCCTGCTTAGGATTCTGTGTCTCCCCTCTCTCCCTGCCCATTCCCCACTCACACTCTGTCTCTCTCTGTCAGAAAAATAAATAGACATTAAAATTTTCTTAAAAAAATAAATATTCAGGAGGTAATGTGGACAGAATTAAGTGAAGGATAAATGAAAAAGGTGAAAGTTTCAAAGAAAAATGCAGGTTTTTGTCTTCTACAACTGGATGAAAGTGGTATCATTTGCTGAAATAAAAAATACCTAAGGGGAATTCAGTTTTGTAGGATAGTGAGCTCAATTTTGGGCATATTGATATTAAAGTTTCTTTGAGACATCCAGGAGGAAATGTATTTTAATATATAAAGTTTAGAAAGTAAATCTGCACAAGAGATACAAACTGGGATCATTGGCATGTACAAGGCAAACAACATCATGAACATGGAGAGAAGTTCTAGTATGGAATATTTAGGGACTAAATATTGAGAAGCTATATGAAAAGATAAGCCATCAAGAAAATACTGAGAAGCTATATGAAAACATAAGCCATCTCATTAATCATGAGATTTTATAGAATACTGTGATGCCTCCTAAAGAACTTTCTGGATGTAGTAAAAGCTGAAAATATATACAACCAGTGAAGACAAAACAAAAATGTGCTGTACTATTAAGATACGATGGAAAATTAAAGATAATTGATCCTTGTTCAACTTCATAAGCATACATCTGAAAAAAATGGTAAACCCAAAACTAATGGAAATTAAGCTTTCCTTCTTACCCTAAATTTGAGAAGTGAATCCATAAAGATTGAACTCATGAACCCTGAAATCTTGACCTGAGCAAAGTCAAGGTTTAAACACTTGACCAGGGGCGCCTGGGTGGCTCAGTCGGTTAAGCGTCCGACTTCAGCTCAGGTCATGATCTCACGGTCTGTGAGTTCAAGCCCCGCGTCGGGCTCTGTGCTGACAGCTCAGAGCCTGGAGCCTGCTTCCGATTCTGTGTCTCCCTCTCTCTCTGCCCCTCCCCTGCTCACGCTCTGTATCTGTGTCTCTCAAAAATAAATAAATGTTAAAGAAATTAAAAAAAAAAATAAACACTTGACCAAATGAGCCACCAACGTGTCCCAGATTATAACTACTTTTTAAAGATAATACAACAGACTCCCACTAAACTAAGCTCCCACGTTCATTGTATTTTGCAATATTGGCATAAACTTCTTAGAATTGTAACATTACAGACAGGATTTAAGTGAACTACATAATACTCCCTAATCTGCTTTCCCTCTTTTTTCTCTCCCTATCACTTCCCCCCCCCCAGGAACTAACCATTAATATAATTTCCACTTATTATTCCCATGTATAATTTATATTTTAACTACAATTTGTGTTGCATATTTTCAAACTTTATAGAAAGTATATCCTATATATTCTTCTATGTATTTTTATTCACCAGAATAAGTATTGTTCAAATGATACATTAGCTATACTTTAATCTTTTTCATTACTATCCAGTTTCATTGGTTGAATGTAACAAAATCTATTTATTATGCATGCCCAAGTTTTTAGACATTTAGATCATTTTAATTTATTCAGTATTATAATTAATACTATAATAAACATTCTTATATATGCCTCCTTGTGTACAAGAATTTAAAATTCTCCAGGGCAGAGTTTCTCAAACGTAGTACTGTTAACATTTTGTGCTGGAAAATTCTTTGTTGTTGGAGTTGTGAGTGAGGGAACTGTCCTGAGCATCATAGGATGTTTCAGACTGTTCATGGTGTCTATCTGTTAGTATTCTCAATGTTATGATGAACAAAAAGTCTCCAGACATTGCCATATTTACTCTGGGGGACAAAACTTGGTTCTGGGGAAAACCATTACTCTAAAATACACACATTTAAGCCTAATTGCTGTTTTGTAGACTATACATATATGTAAATTTACTAAATATTGCCAAATTGCTCTACCAAAGAGTTGTGGCAATTTCCTTTACAAGCAAATGTCCCATTTCTAGATTTCATTGTGAAATATTTCTAACATTCAAAATAATAGATATAATACAAATGTAAGACATCGGTTACAACAGTAAGTGAACACTATGTATTCTCAAACTGGTTTAAGAAATACAGCATCATAGGGCACCTGGGTGCTTCAGTCGGTTAAGCATCCAACCCTTGGTTTTGGCTCAGGACATAATCTCATAGTTTCTAGAGTTTGAGTCCCATGACTCTCTGCCCTCCGCTGCTTGCACTGTCTCTCTCTCTCAAAATAAACGAAAGAAGAAAGAAAGAAAGAAAGAAAGAAAGAAAGAAAAAGAAAGAAAGAAAGAAAGAAAGAAAGAAAGAAAGAAAGGCAGGAAGAAATACAGCATTTTATTATCTTGGAAGCTCATTAATCCCTTTCTGAGGCTACCCTTCTTCATTCCTCTTTTCCCTAGAGGTACCACCATCTCAATTTTTCTATACATCATTTCTTTTCTTTTCAGGCCACAGATAAACACATACCTAAATGTGATGTTTTTCATAGTTTCCATATACTTTTCAGTTTTAGATACATGAAATCACACTTTTATAACTTGTTTTGTTCAACCTCATGATTTTTGCTAATTATCATTTTTAATTTTATCAATATTCATGTACATAACTGTAATTAATTCACAAATAAAATATGTGATTACAGACCCTTTGTATTAGGGTCTCCAGAATACTAATAAAAGGTTTAGGGGCACCTCAATGGCTCGGTCAGCAGAGCATCAGAAGTTTAAATAGAGGAGGGGGCCAACATGGCGGAGGAGTAGGGGGATACAGTATTTCGCTTGTCCTTTAAACTGGGAACTACTGAAACCAAACTACAAGAATCGGGGAGAAAAGGTGCTGCAGCCTATAAGGAATGAAAGGCGAAACCAGAAATGTTCCAGAAACTGTGAGTTTAATCTGGGATGTATAAAACGAACTCGGGGAGCTGAGCTGAGGGGACAGTGAGCATCTTCGGAGATAGCTGGGAAAATGCCGATCAAACAACATCTGAACGAGAGGGCCAGAGAGGGTCAGACCACCACAATCCAGCCCCTAAGTGCAGGGCTTTTGAAGAGAAGTTCGGTGGCAAACAGCAGCACTCCCCTCGCACAGCCACGAACACACCGCCCGCAGTCCCGCGCCGCCAGGACGCACGCACCACCGGGAATGGCAGCGGGGACCCAGTCAGCCCAAGGTGCCGCCACCTGCGGAGCACCTCTAACCCCGGCACAATTACAGCAAAATCGGATGTAGCAGGCGGCGGCGCTACTGCCCAGTGAACCGCACTATGCCGGCACCCGTGGTGGAGTGAGGACAGAAATAAAGGGGTGAATAGAGACTCCAGGACTGGTGGCGAGGGACTGGAGAGACGCCATTGTTGTCTCACAAGCTGGGAAGTCACCCCAAAAGCCATCCCTGCGGCAGTGGAGGCGGGACCTGCCTACACCAAACCACGCCTTCCCCACAGGAATGACACCTTTCAGAGGGAGCGACTGATGCCAAGGGATACTGCTGCCTGGAGTAACTCCAGGTCATTTTTTCTCTTTTAAATATATCCCTCCCTTTCTCTTTCTTACCAATTCCCACCCATGAGCTGGCTATCCAGGGTACTGGCTGGCTTAAACATTCTTTTAAGCCACTCTGTCAAGGCATGTTCTACACCTCCTTCTGTACTTCCCTATCCCTCTCTCAGGAATAACCAGGCCGCACAAATTCATCCAGGGAACATCTATCCTCATTCCTTTTTCCTTGCACCTGTCCTTATTCTGATTTCTGTCAGTCTGGATTAAACCCTTTAGTCGCTCTACCTGGGCAAAGTCCATTTCCTTCTTCTCTCTGCAGCTGTCATTATTCTCTCTGTATATGTTCTGCCACCAGCAAACTACATACCCTGTCCTTAACATGTAGCTGGTACTTCAGGACATTGCTCTCAGAGTGTCTTTGTTATTCTTTTTTCTGTTGTGAACCGCTTTACTGTATATTTGTCGATATGTTTG
Source organism: Paguma larvata (assembly GCA_030068075.1). Taxonomy (NCBI): domain Eukaryota; kingdom Metazoa; phylum Chordata; class Mammalia; order Carnivora; family Viverridae; genus Paguma; species Paguma larvata. The sequence goes on from CM057826.1 coordinate 74,853,948, forward strand.
AGTGTTTCTGTTTTCTGTTTGTCTATTGGTCTGTTCTCCTTTCAGGGCGACCTCAAGAAACAATCCAAAATACACCTAGCCAAAATGACGAAACGGAATTCTCCTCAAAAGAAACTACAGGGAGTAGTGAAGCCCAAGAATTGATAAAAACAGATATAAGCAACATAACAAAACACGAATATAGAATAATAATCATAAAACTAATCGCTGGGCTTGAAAAAAGCATAGATGAATGCAAGGGGTCCTGTGTGGCAGAGTTCATGGACCTTTAAAACAGTCAGGCAGAATTAAAAAGGGCTTTGGATGAAATATAAGGCAAGTTGGAAGCAGCCACAGCATGGATTGAAGAGGCAGAAGAGTGAGTATGTGCATTAGAAGATAAAATCATTGAAAAAGAGGAAACAGATAAAGAGAGAGAAAAGCTGATCCAGGAACAGGAAAGGAGAATTTGAGAGCTCAGCGATGCACTCAAATGAAACAATATCCGTATCATAGGAGTTCCAGAGGAAGAAGAGAGAGAGAAAGGAGTCGAAGGAGTACTTGAACAAATCATTGCTGAGAACTTCCCCGACATGAGGAAGGAAACGGGCATGGAAATCCAACAGACACAGAGAACTCCCCTCAGATGGAACTTGAATAGACCTTCTGCATGACACATCATGGTGAAGCTGGCAAAATATAAAGACAGGGATAGAATCCTGAAAGAAGCTAGGGACAAGAGGACCTTAACATACAAAGGCAGACACATAAGGGTAGTAGCAGACTTATCTACAGAAACTTGGCAAGCCAGAAAGGAATGGCGGGATATCTTCAATGTGATGAGCAGGAAGGACATGCAACCAAGAATTCTGTATCTGGCTAGCCTGTCATTCAGAATAGAAGGAGAGATCAAGATTCTCCCCAACAAACAAAAACTGAAGGAATTCACACAAATAAGCCAGCATTACAAGAGCTCCTGAGGGGCACTCTATGAAGGAAAGGTTGCAAAGAACACAAACTACCGGAGACAGCCTTACAAACATGAAACCTACAGATAATAACAGTGACGATAAGCCCCTATTTTTCACTATTAACACTGAATGTAAATGGACTAAATGTGCCAATCAAAAGACACAGGGTAATGGAATGGATTAAAAAACAAGACCCATCTATTTGCTGTCCTCAAGAAACTCATCTTAAACCTAAGGACATCTTTAGATTGAAAGTGAGGGGATGGAGAAATATCTACCATGCTATTGGAAGTCAGAAGAAGGCCGGAGTAGCCACACTTATATCAGACAAACTAGACTTTAAAAGGAACGATGTAATAAGAGATGAAGAAGGACATTATATAATAGTAACAGGGACCATCCAGAAGGAAGAGCTAACAATTATAAATATCTACGCGCCGAATTCAGGGGAACCCAAATTTGTAAAACAACTAATTATAAACATAAGCAAACTTATCGATAAAAATGTCCTAATAGTAGGGGACCTTGCAGTGGATAGATCCACAAAACAGAAAATCACCACAGAAACAATAGCCCTGAATGACACATTAGAACAGATGGGCCTAACAGACATCTTCAGGGTCCTTCACCCTGAAGCAAAGGAATTTACATTCTTCTCAACTGCACACGGTACATTTTCCAAGATAGACCACATTCTGGGGCACAGAGAAGCTCTGAATAAATATAAAAGAATTGAGATCATACCGTGCACACTGTCAGACCACAATGCTTTGAAACTTGAAATCAACCACAGGAGAAAGCCTGGAAAATATCCAAAAACATGGAGACTGAAGAATAACCTACTAAAAGACGAGTGGGCCAACCAAGCCATCAGAGAAGAAATTAAAAAATACATGGAAACAAATGAAAATGAAAATACAACAATCCAAACTCTATGGAATGCAGTAAAGGCAGTCCCGAGAGGGAAATATATTGCAATCCAGGCTCACCTCAAGAAACAAGAAAAATCAATAACACAAATTCTAACAGCACGCCTAAAAGAACTAGAAGCAGAACAACTAAAACCACCCAAACTCAGCAGAAAGAGAGAAATAACAAAGATCAGGGCACAAATTAATCATATGGAAACAGAAAAAGCAGTGGAACAGATCAATGAAACCAAGAGCTGGTTCTTTGAAAAAATAAACAAAATAGACTAACCCCTAGTCAGGCTTCTCAAAAAGAAAAGAGAGAGAACTCAAATAGATAAAATCATGAATGAAAAGGGAGTAATTACAACCAATCCCTCAGAAATACAAGCAATCATCAGAGAATACTATGAAAAATTATATGCCACCAAACTCGGCCACCTGGAAGAAATGGACAAATTCCTAAATAGCCACACACTACCAAAACTCAAACGGGAAGATAGGAAACTTGAACAGACCCATAACTAGTGAAGAAATAGAATCAGTTGTCAAAAACCTCCCAGCAAATAAAAGCCCTGGACCAGATGGCTTCCCTGCAGAATTTTACCAGACATTTAAAAACAGAGTTAATTCCTATCCTCCTTAAGCTGTTCCAAAAAACTGAGACAGAAGGAAAACTCCCGGACTCATTCTATGAAGCCAGTATCACTTTGATTCCCAAACCAGATAAAGACCCAGCAAAGAAAGAGAATTACAGGCCAATATCCCTGATGAATATGGATGCAAAATTCTCAACAAGATACTAGCAAATCGAATCCAACAGCATATAAAAAGAATTATTCACCATGATCAATGGTTCAATATTCACAAATCGATCAACGTGATACATCACAGTAACAAAAGAAAAGATAAGAACCATATGATCCTGTCAATAGATGCAGAAAAAGCATTTGAGAAAATACAGCACCCTTTCCTAATAAAAACCCTCGAGAAATTTGGGATAGAAGGAACATACTTACACATCATAAAAGCCATATATGAAAAGCCCACAGCTAATATCATCCTCAATGGGGAAAAATTGAGAGCCTTTACCCTAAGATCAGTAACACGACAGGGGTGTCTACTCTCTATTTAACATAGTGTTGGAAATCTTAGCATCAGCAGTTAGACAACAAAACAAAATAAAAGGCATCAAGACTGGCAAGGAGGAAGTCAAACTTTCACTTTTTGCAGATGACATGATACTTTACATGGAAAACCCGACAGAATCCACCAAAAGCCTACTAGAACTGATTCATGATTTCAGCAAAGTTGCAGGATACAAAATCAATGTACAGAAATCGGTGGCATTTCTATATACCAACAATGAAGCAGCCAAAGAGAAATAAAGAAGCTAATCCCTTTCACAATTGCACCAAAAACCATAAAATACTTAGGAACAAACCTAACCAAAGAGGTGAAAGACCTCTACACTGAAAACTATAAAAAAACTTACGAAGGAAATTGAGGAAGACACAAGGAAATGGAAAAACATCCCATGCTCATGGATTGGAAGAATGAATATCGTTAAAATGGCAATACTACCCAAAGCAATCTACACATTCAAGGCAATCCCAATCAAAACTGCACCAGCATTCTTCTCAAAACTAGAGCAAACAATCCTAAAATTTGTATGGAACCACAAAAGACCTCGGATAGCCAAAATAATATTGAAGAATAAAACCAAGGCGGGAGGCATCACAATCCCAGACTTTAACCTCTACTACAAAGTGGTAGTCATCAAGACTGTATGGTATTGGCACAAAAACAGACACATAGACCAATGGAATAGAATAGAAAACTCAGAAATGGACCCGCAAGTATATGGCCAACTAATCTTTGACAAAGCGGGAAAATGTATCCAATGGAAAAAAGACAGCCTCTTTAATAAATTGTGCTGGGAGAACTGGACAGCAACATGCAAAAGAATGAAACTAGACCACTTTCTTACACCACTCACAAAAATAAATTCTAAGTGGATAAAAAATCTGAATGTGAGACAGGAAACCGTCAAAATCCTAGAGGAGAAAGCAGGAAAAAGCCTCTTTGACATAAGACGCACCAATTTCTTACTTGACACGTCTCCAAAGGCAAGGGAATTAAAAGCAAAGATGAACTACTGGGACCTCATCAAGATAAAAATCTTCTGCACGGCAAAAGAAACAACCAACAGAACGAATCGGCAACCAACGGAATGGGAAAAGATCATCGCAAATGACATATCGGATAAAGGACTAATATCTAAAATCTATAAAGAACTTACCAAACTCCACACCCGAAAAATGAATAATCCAGTGAAGAAATGGGCAGAAGATATGAATAGACACTTCTCCAAAGAAGACATCCAAATGGCAAACAGACACATGAAACGATGCTCAATGTTGCTCATCATCAGGGAAATACAAATCAAAACCACACTGAGATACCACCTCACACCAGTCAGAGTGGCTAAAATGAACAAATCAGGAAACTTAGATGCTAGAGAGGATGTGGAGAAACAGGCACCCTCTTGCACTGTTGGTGGGAATGCAAACTGGTGCAGCCACTCTGGGGAACTGTGTGGAGTTTCCTCAAAAAAATGAAAACAGAGCTACCCTATGACCCATCACTAGCACTGTTAGGAATCTACCCAAGAGATACAGGAGTGCTGATGCATAGGGGTACGTGTACCATGATGTTCTTAGCAGCACTTTCAACAATAGCCAAATCATGGAAAGAGACTAAGTGTCCATCAACTGATGAATGGATAAAGAAGATTTGGTATATATACAATGGAATACTATGCAGCAATGAGAAAGAATGAAATCTGGACATGTGTGGCAACATGGATGGAACTTGAGGATATTATGCTAAGTGAAATAAGTCAGGCAGAGAAAGACAGATCCATATGTTCCCACACACAGGTAGGATTTCGGAGACCTAACGAAAAACCAAGGGGGAGAGGAAGAGGGGAAGGAAGGGGGAAAAAAAAGCCACAGAGAGGAAGGAAGACATAACATGGGAGACTCTCAAAGACTAAGATCAAAATGAGTGGAGAGGAGGGTGTGGGAAGGGGGAGAGTGGGTGATGGGCACAGAGGAGGGCACTTGTTAGGATTATCACGGGGTGTTGTATGGAAACCAAACTGACAATAAATTATTCAAAAAAAAAAGAGGTTTAACTAGAATTATTATGTAATTTATAAATACATCTAAAATATCTAAACCAAAGCTCAAATAAAAATAAAACAGTACAAACAATGGAACAAAATGGTCTTCAGTGAACCCTTAGTCAAATCCTGACATTTTATACATAAAACATTGAAATCCAAAACAATTAATTGACAAGGTCTGTTTTGGTTTGGTTTGGTTTGTTGTTGTTGTTGTTGTTGTTGTTGTTTTAGAATTTTTTTTAATATTTATATTTGAGAGAGAGAGAGAGAGAACCAGCCGGGGAGGGACAGAGACAGACAGAGACAGAATCTGAAGTAGGTTCCAGACTCTGAGCTGTCAGCACGGAGCCCGACGTGGGGCTCAAACTCACAAGTGGTGAGATCATGACCTGATCTGAAGTCAGACGTCCAACCAACTGACCCGCCCAGGTGTCCCACCAAGTCTCTTTTATAAATGACACCCATCTAGTTGTATAACCAAAGACTACAATCTCCCAATTCCCAATCATGGTTCTTTCCAATCATCAACTCACCTCTGTTGCAATCACCTCAGGGTAGTAACTGTCTCCTACACTTTTTACTGCCCTTCTTTTTGACCTACTATGCAGTATCAGGCTTTATACATAACAGAATGAAAAGCAAATGATTCAACATATTTGGAGTTTTGTCTCATTTAACTATGGCTAATTTTAGCTGACAGAACATCTTAATCTTAGTTGATTATTCAAAGAACATCAAAGGGAAACAGCATTTACATCAGGAATGTACTTGAATTCATCTTCTGTGGAAATGTATGACCTAAATATATGCCTCCTCTTTGAATGTCTTGAGTATATTCATCACTTAGCAGTGTCTTTATGAACGATAGAGACTAGAGTCCCACGAGGCAAATGGCTTTTTCGGGATAGCAGTTATAAAGATACGCTACCTTTAAAAGACAAAGTACAAAGGAAGAAAAGAAATTGATATATTTATGAGCTCTCAGAGGTGGAAGAAAATAACTTGGTAATGATAGTAAAATAAGGTATTAGTCTGTGCACTTTGCTCACTCAGTTCTAACCAACGAAGGAACGGCTACAAAGATGATAATTATATGCATAACCAGTATGGAATGTTATTAAACCTGGCATTATAAAAGTGTTCTTTCATTCCCCTGAAAAGCACAGGTAAATGAAAAGGGATGTGAGACTACTCACGGAGCTAAATAAAGTCAGACAAGAGTTAGATGACTCATTTAACTTATTGAGGAAAATGACATGACAGAGTGCATTTCTAATCTGTGTGACAGAAAGGGAAACAGAACTATTTGCGGTGATGTTCATGGTTTCCACATCCATGGCAGAAGGAAATTTTCTAATTAATTCACAACCCAGAATTAACTTTCCAGTCAAGCTATGACCAGGAACAGAAAGCATAGTACCCCTTCCTTGGCACTCCATCTGCTATCACTCAGGAGCTCTCAGAGGAAAAGGTTGGCCTTTGCTTAAGGATAACATGGACTTCAAGACTTATGGTGTGGAGATAATTAAGCACACTGCTATCTCAGCATCTTTGTAATATTTTACAAGGAATCAGATGCTCACTTCCATGGCTCTTCTCCACCTTCCCCCCTTTTTAATTGAATATACTTTTTACATCACCCAATGAACTTATTTCCTTCTATGTGCCAGGCACTGTGCTAGAGTTCACTAGACATCAGGGATATATCATAAGCAAAGCAGATACATTCCTGACATTGAATAGACATTAAATGAATAATGAATAGCTTCATTTGCCCATGAGGAGAAAAAGCTATATATTTTTGGAAAGGAATAAATCTAGAAAAACCAAACCAAACCAAATCAGTACTGTATTTGTTTTTCACTTCAGGTTGTATCTTATTCCCCTGCAGGATCAAGAGAAATACATGAGTTCGGTATCAGTTTCCATCGCACAGAGTAATGTAATTTGAATGTAAGGACGGGGACTTTATTTTGTTTGTCACTTTATCTCCTTTGCATACCAAAAAACTTGGTACACAGTAGATGTTCAGAAGTCTATGTTAAAAGGAGCATTTTCAGAATGATAGAATAAGAACTTCCATATATCTGTTCCTTTATAAAAGCAATGATAAAACTGACAAAAAAATCAGTGAATATTGAATTTTTCTGAACTATGGAAATTAACTAAAGGCTTACAACAATGCGAGGAGTGCTTACTCTAGAAAATGCCTAAATCTCACTAAGAACACATTTTGTAGAGTTTTAAATTACACTGTTCTCATTTCTCTCTCAGCAGCTCCACAGAACCTAGAAAAGCAGCAGCTTTGGAATCACAGTAGGTGGGAAAAACAGCATTCTAGCAACAAATGGAGGGGGCAGAATGTACTGAAGCCTCTCTCCGAAAAAATCCCATCCAAAGAGAAGTACTTGACCTGTCTGGAAAATTATTGGATAACTCCCATTCGTAGGGCTTATCTTTCTTTGACCTGACACAAGATTATGAGGAAAATTTAGTCCTCCAGGCATTGTGGAAAACAATCAATGGCAATTGTTTCCCATCACAGCTGCCTGAGGCAGCAATATCAGTGGAGGCCAGTAAGAGGCCGGCAAAAAGCAAACAAACAAAAACTTCAAACGAGTAAGTATCTGAAAAATGAGATGTTCAGGTTTTGAAAAGTTTCAACATTTTTCTGAAAATATAGAAGGCCGTGGATATGTGCAGGGTAGGACATATGCCTGAGAAAGACCAGAAGAGGCTGTAATCCCTGACCGCTGACTGACACTGAGGCTCTGTGCAAGCAAGCTATGGAAGCTAAGGCAGTGGTGACCAGTATACCTGGTTTCAGAGCTTCCTGATTTTTACAGATTTAATGAATGGTATCAGCTCACGCTTTAGCTTGCTCCTTGTCAAGCAGGTTTCTTTTGACTCCAGCAAGAAATTCAAGTTAGAATTTCCTATCTACCCAACCCTTAAGTGTCCACAGCAGTTGTTGAACCTGACAACTCCATCCTAACCAACCACACCATCCTACAGCACTTAATTGTGCATTCTTGGTACACAATGGGACCACCTATTATTTCTGCTGTTGCAACCTGGACATTGAGCACCCAATCTACACCAACCTCAAACAGCCCACTGGTCAGATGGTGTCCTTTACCACTGTCATCCTTCATTCTGATGGTTCCCCCAACGTGGATCCTAGGGAGTTTCAAATCAATCTGGCATGCTATTCCCACATCCACTTTCCCACGGTGAACTATCCACTCATTGTCTTGGCTGAGAAGTTTTACCATAAACAGCTCTCAGAAGCATTACAGCATGCACTAGCACACACAGAGACTTTTATCAAAAGGTGAAAGACTTAATCAGTTCAATCCATTTAAGAAAACCCCCTCCAATCATTAGGGAACTTGAAGTTAACTTATACACTACGGGGTCCACACATAACAAAGAGGGAAACCTTTATGAAGTTAGTCCACTCACTAGAAACTCACTAAGAAAACAAAAAACAACAATAACAATAATTAGCAGCAATGAGAAAACTCTAGAATTCTGTCATTTTACATGTCCAGTGTTCAAATACATCATAATTATGAAACATGCAAAAGAAAAAAGGAAAATTTTGCCTATGTCATGAGGAGGGAGGGAAGCAGTCAATAGAAACTATCCATGAGAAAGCCCAGATGTGTACTTGACAGAGACTTTTAATCAGCTATTATAAACATATTCAAAACTAAATATATTTCAAATATATTTAAAAATAAAGAAACATTAATATAATAAAAATTTCATAAGAGAAACTTGAGCAAAAGTAAAAACAATCTATGAACTGAAAAATAAGTCAGTTGAGGTTATCCAGTCTAACAAACAAAAAGGAAAAAGAATTAAGAAAAATTATCAGAGCCCAAAATATCAGTGATATACCATCAAGCATACTAACATATGCATAAAGAGAATTCCAGAGTAAAAGAAGTGGGGAAAGGGTACAAAAAGATTATTGAAGATACAAGATACAGAGGTCAAAACTTCTCAAATTGAGTGCAAATTAACCTACCCATTCAAGAAGTTATATGAATTCCAATTAGAATAAACTTTGATGCAAACCATGCACATGATAGTTAAAATATCAAAGACAAGCACAGAAAGAGAATCTTGAAATCAGCAAAAGAAATGACTCCACACATAAAAGAGATACTCAATAATATTAGTACCTGTTTGTAGACATAGTTTAAAATTCAAGGATGAAATAAGGTATTCTCTGTGGATAGTAACTGAAAGAGAGCTAGATACTAGTATCATGCAAAATAGACTTGAAGACAAAAAGTTTTCCTGCCATTAAAAAAATAAAATAAAATAAATCTATAATGGTAGAAGTTATAATCTATCAGGAACATAATAATTATAAAAATTTGTTTTTATCTTTTTATAAAATATAGTGCCCTTTCAATAATAGAACCCCAAAGTACTTGAAATAAAAACTGACAAATTTGAAGGGAGAAATAGAAAATTAAACAGTAATAGTTGGAGGCTTTACTCTATTTTCCATAATGAAAGGAACTAGGCAGAAGATAAACAAGGAAAATAGAACACTTTAATATATTAAGAACCAATTGGACTTCACACACATCTGTATCACAGTCCACCTTAAAAAAAAACACACACACACAATACACATTTTTTCCAGTACAAATGGAAAGTCCTCCAGATAAGTCAGAAAACAAACCTAAATTAAAAAGATTTAAATCATTAATAGTATATTCCCCAAACCACATAGTAATCAAAATAAAATCACAAAAGGAATTTGGGAAATTTCATGAATATATGTAAATTAAAAATGTATTCCTAAATAATGAATGGGTCAAAGAATAATCATAAGAAAAATTAGAAAATACTTTGAGATGAATTAAAATGAAAATACAACATACAGCAACTAGCGGTTGCCACTAAATGAATGCTTACATTTATAGGTATAAATGTCTACATTAAAAACGATGTCATGGTGAGGCGATGGGCAAACTGGGTGATGCAGAGTGGAAGATACAGGCTTCCAGTTTTGCAGTCACAGTGATAAAAGATACAGCACGGGAAATATACTCTAGGATATTGTAATACATTGCATGTTAACTGACGGTAGCCACACTTGTGATGAGCATAACATAAGGTATAAACTTGTTGAATCACTGTTGTATCCCTAAAACTAATATAGCATTGTGTGTTGACTGTATTTTAATTTTTTAATACAATTTATTGCCAAATTGTTTTCCACACAACACCCAGTGCTCATCCTAACAAGTGCCCTAAACCAAGTGCCACTGAGGACAGTGTCCATTACCCACTTTCCCCTGGAGGAGAAAGCAGGAAACAACCTGTTTGACCTCTTTGCTGTATCAGCTTCTTACTTGACACATCTCCAAAGGCAAGGGAATCAAAAGCAACAATGAACTATTGGGACATCATCAAGATAACAAGCTTCTGCATAGCGAAGGAAACAATCAACAAAACTAAAAGCAACTGACGGAATGGGAAAACTTACTTGCAAGTGACACATTGGATAAAGGATTAGTATCCAAAATCTATAAAGAACTCACCAAACTCCACACCCAAAAAACAAATAATTCAGGGAAGAAATGGACAGAAGACATGAAAAGACACTTTTCCAAAGAAGACATCCAGATGGTTATCTGACAAATGAAACGATGCTCAACATCGCCCATCATCAGGTAAATACAAATCAAAACCACACCAAGATACCACCTTGTGCTGGTCAGAGTGGCTAAAACCACATAACATACAGACCACGGAGAAAGAATTCAGAGTCCAGAATCCCTACATTTATGTTCAAATGATTCTCAACAAGTTTGCCAAGTCATTTCAATTGAAAAAGAATGGACATTTCAACAAATGGTGTTGGGACAAGGCGATATTCACATGTAAAAAAGGGAAGCTGGATCTTTACCTATGTCATGCCATATATCAACATGAACACAAAATGGCTTATCAACCTAAATATAGGAGCTAAAACTATAGAATATTTATTCAAAAGCACTGGGGTAAGTCTTTTGACTGTGGTAATTTTCAGAGATATATTTATTTTCATCTTGTTCAATTTGCATCTACTTACTCAAGACATAAAGCTCACTAGTGATAGAATTAAAGGTAAAAACCCAAAGCTTAAGATCTTTCAATGAGAACCCACTGCCTTCAAAAAAAAAAAAAAAAGGGGGGGGGAAAGTTACCTACTTTTATTAGAGTAAAACATACTTAATATAAAGCATCATTGTTTATATTCAAAGCACTTAATACACTTTGATTTTTTAAGAGAAAAATAAACTCCGTCATTCTTTATAGTTACCTTTAACATTTTAACGTGAAAACTGATGTCTCAGCTATATTATATTATTCCTCTACACACCCTAGTATGCTAAATTTCTGACCATTCTTTTTTCACGCTATGCTAGGAGTTTGCATGTGTGATTCTCTGCCTAGAATCATTCTTCTGTCTTCAACCCCAGAAATACTATTTATACTTTTTGATGTATATTAAGGGCAACCTCTATAGGAAGTACATTCAGTTCCTTAGACAGCTGGTCGCACCCTACTGTCCACTTCCAGAGCGCTTTCTGTAGCACTGATTGTCCATTGTATGAGAATTGCTTATTTCTCTCCTCTACCAAACAATGAGTATTTGGAGAGCATGGCTTGTGAATAACACTTTTTACCTGTCTGTGCCTAGTATATAGTAGCTATACAATAACCTTTAGTTGAAAAAAAAAACATATTTACTCAATTTAGTAAGGAAATTGCAGCATTTAAAAAAAGCTATTTCCTAATATATGGGTATCTCATTGGATGCATTAGAGCTAGAGGAGAATACAAGGACAGAGTTTGGTTTGTATAGAGTTACATAAATAGAACACTGTTCACTAAATCGTAAGAATACACATTTGTGTTTACCTTAAATTGAATAATGACAGGTCGGGTTCAGAGGTAATGCCTTTACTAATAAAACATTTTCAGGGTTTTTTTTTCCATTAGTTATTATTGAAATGTCCATCAACATTTAAGTTTCAAAGATTAAAATACAGAATATTTTTCTCAGCCATAAAAAAGAATTAAATTTTTATATACACTACAAGATGGATGAATCTTGAGACTGTCATCCTAAGTGAAATAAGTCCAACATGGAATGTCAAATATTGTATTATTCTGGTTACATGAAGTACCTATAAAAGGCAAATTTATAGAGATAGAAAGTACAAAAGAGGTTACCAGGAGCTGGGGCAAAGTGCAAAGAGAGAGCTATTGTTTAGTAAGTATAGTTTTTTGTTGGGGTGATGAAAATGGTTTGGCTACAAATAATAGTAATGGTTACACGACACTGTAAATATACTTAGTGCCAATGAATTCTACACTTGTGAGTAGCAAAATGATATTAATTTATGTATATTTTACCACAATAATAAAAGAGGATGTTAAAATAAAACAATTTAGGTGAAAACAGAAATTAAAATATCATTTATTATCCCTTTATGAAAATCTAACTACAGCAACATTTTGATATAAAATCTTTCTGCACATTTATAGTTTTAATAAAAATGAAAACATACACTGCACATGAATTTTTATTAAACAATAATCATATTTCCATGTCATTAAAAAATTAAGGCTAAATAGTGAGGCATTCAGATAGGATGAGCGGGGTTTGTATTAGCAGACCTGCACTATAGGAAATGATAACAGAAGTTCTTCAGGGAGAAAGAAAACATTTAATAAAAACTTGATCTACACAAAGGAATGAAGAGTGCCAGAAAAGATAAATATGTCGTTAATAGGAAAGACTTTTCCTCTCATTTTTAATTTCCTTTAAATTGAAGAACTCATTTTGAATATTTAAAACCAAAAACATAGAAATGTATGTTACCCAATTCAAAAAAGATTATTTTGTATAGATTTTTGATACTTAACATTTTATTTGTTATTACATGTCAGACGCATTACGAGAAACTTACTGGAAAGTTGAAAAGTCTTACAGAAAAGTTGCCCTTTCTGAATTAGAATGAATTTTAAGAAGAAATTGAAAAATGTCTCAAATCCGTTCAATGAAAAGCGAGATTTGCTTAAACGTTTTGCGACATTATATGGGAAAAATCTTCAGACATGCAAAATAAAATTGCCATTTCTTAAAAAAAGATGAACCCAAGCTTCCTTTATAGACAAGTATGTGTGTGTGCATGTTTGCACACACACGTACACTCAGCTTACATTACAAGAGGACATGTGCGATTCAGGGTAAAAAGAAGGACAAAGAAATTTCAACTCCTCAGGATCCAGAAAGATCTCTGCCTGACAGCAAAGAATAAGCCTATTTTAAATTGTAGGTGATTTTCTCCCTCCTCATGGTAGAGACCAGATGGCTATATGAAGTATAGTGTATTAAACTAACACACATGGGAGAAGTTGCCAAATACATCCAACTAGAACTAAATGGGATATTGTTGCACTGTACAAAACATTCAACATGCCTCCTCACGGTTTCAGCCAAAAAAAATCCCTGTTAATTTACTTCTGTAACAAAGACTGGCAACCATCCCTGGTGGTGATTTAGAATGTTTTCCGTAAATTTCTTTGTTTTTAATGGTACCTGACATGTCTGGGACTCTTTATACTTTGATTTCAGCGGTGAATCACGTTATCAATCACACGTTATTTGATTGAAAAATGAAGACCTTGTAACTTTATTGCTTTGTTTTGCTGTGAAGAGGGTGGCAAGGTTTACATAGTCTGTAATTTGGAAAAGAATCAATTTCACAGGATAATATTCAGCCACAAAGAAAACATGATTAGCATTATCCAAAGTAAACAAAATACTTATGTTAATGCTTAATCACATAGGAAATGTTCGCAGCCACTGTGCAATAAGTTTTTCAAAAGATTGAGCCCCAAAATAAATCCCTGGAGTTCCCATTTACTTACATTATTCTAGCATGCTCCTCCAACTAAAACCTAAAATCCCCTCACAAAATCCCTTGACCTAAAGACCATAATGCTAATTATCTTTCTCTTCAAAGACTGGGACCTGAATCATACTCTAGAATCTCCTGGGAAGTCATCGAGCAATTGAGGCCTCTGGCCTTTGTCATCTAAATCAAGAACTAACCATGCATTTAATACATACCTTTAAAAAATGCATTCCTTTCTATAAACATTTGAAGGTTGAAGATTCATTATGTTACCATTTCAACCATGTGACCAAAAGTAAGGAAACCCTCTGGATATTCCTGTAGGCTTTGTCAGTAGCAAAATGAAATAGGAGATCTTAAATACTTCTGTCTCAATTTTTCAAGATAATCAGGAAACAAAAGGTTGTCCTAGGTAACTCTGAAAAGTTACTTTGCTGACTGAAACAAACAAACAAAAAAATATTAGAACTGGGGGGTGGCAGAGGGGATTTTTCTATGGAATATGTAATTTAAGATTAGTTTAGTATCCCTATTTGTAAGTAACTGTCATGGGATCTCAGGTGTAATGAAGTAAACAAATGTCTAGAAAGGCAACGAAGAAGTAAGAAAACGAAAGCCTTCATCAGAATGGCAAAAGAGCAGGTAAAGAACAGCCAGGGCGGGGCAAGCACAAGAATAGCACGTCTCCTACTACACATTTAGCTAGGCAGTATTATGTCACCTCCACTCAGACACTCCAAGATTCTACGTTCTTATTGTCACTGGTGTATCGTTCCGGGATAATGATTTAATCTATTACCTAAACCTATACTTTGTTATACAAAATTAGTGTATCTTGCCTTTCCCCCAAATTCAATTTAAGAAATAAACTCCCATAGACTTCTCTCCAATTCTCTTCCTTAGTCTCCGAAAATTTTGTCACCAATTATATCTCTGTCACTGAAAAAGATTACTGACATTTTTCCATAACACTCATTAAACCCTCCGTGAGTGTTCTGTAGTTTTACTTAGAGAATTTAAAAACTTACCAATAGTGATTTTACTTCTAGTTATAGAACTATTTTTCTCTGCATAACTATTTGTGTAATTGCACCCGTAGAGAGAGAAATGGCAGCCTGGCACTTCAAAAGAAAATGTCAAATCAATTACCTTTTGGAGACATGTTATTCAAATAATTATGCAATACTACACTACAGTTTTATTTCCTGTTCTGATCAAGATTTTCTTTGATTTATCATTGTTTCTTTTTATTCACTGATAATTTCACTAGAATTCTAAGATTATTTATCTTCTTAATGATACCATCTATTAGGTAGAATATTCTTTCTTCAGGAATCGTCTTTCCTTCATCACTCTAGCTTTGGTTTCAACCTGGATCTCGCTATTTTCTGTCTATGCCCTAGGATATTTCATATTAATATTTTCAGTGGTAGTTAGGAAATAAGGTGTTTTCTTATGAAACGTATGCCAGGTTCTGAAGGAGGTCTGTTTCTCTCATGTGGGAGAGAACTTGCAAATGATCTCGTCTCATCCCCTCACAGATTCTGCCTTTTCATACAAGAATACCCTTGCTAGCCAATAGTTTTCTTGAGTAATGTTCAAGGTAGCTCAAAATTCATTCCTTTCTAGCCTGTGCTCAGCCTTGTACAGAAGACTCATGTTTTATAATGTGCCTCTGCGTGGTGTGTATAAATTCAGATTCTAAATTCCCCTTCCAGCAAGGACACCTTATCGGTACCTACACATGAGACCTGCCAAATTCCTAATGAGGTCCGCTGCATTCGATCAGTGTTGGCTTACTACAGGTGTATAGTTTTCATGTATATGAAACTTTAGCAAAAAGGGTGTCGATACAAAAAGAGTAGACATACTAATAATGTCTATGAAGCTCTGGCTAGAAGCCCCGGATCCTGCTTTTTTGGGAACTCCTACACTGGATTCAGTGCTCAGTGATGGCCTAGGCATCTGTTAGGGATAAAAAGCTTTAGTATCAAAAAGCAACTAACGGACCATCGCAGACATGCCTTATAGAGGTTAAACCATTAAGGTCTTCATACTGTATTCTTTCTTTTGGGGGGAAATGGGGGTGGTAGAGGCATGCAGAGTGAGGCTTGTTTTATTAAATGACTAATCTATGTCGTTGCCAAGGCCACTACGTACAGATAAGAGAGGGGTGATTTATTTCTTCGTCTCTTCTGCTGTGGACAGAGTTTTGCTGATCACCTCCTCCTTGGGCTGCTCTTCTGTGCCTGCATGCTTTCTTGGTTTGACATCTACGGGCCTCGGTCTGGTCAGCCAGGAGCTTCTCGTGGGCCTTTTCTGCCTTCAGCTTGTGGGGGAATTCAAGATGATCTGCTGGTTCTGAACACATTTCCTCTTTTATCGTGAGGTAGAGACTGTGCTAAGGTGGTGATCGATCTTAGATTCACGTTACAGGCATACCTCCCTTCACTGTGCTTTGCTTTTCTGGGGCCTCAAAGATACTGTGGTTTTTTACAGATTCAAGGTCTATGGCCACCCTGCCCTGAGAAGATCTTTCGGGGCCATTTTTTCCAACAGTATTTTCCTACTTTGGTTCTCTGTGTCACATTTTGGTGATTCTCACAGTATTTTAAACTTTTTCATTATTGCATTGGTTATGGTAATCTGTGATTAGTGATTACAACTTGCTGAAACTTTAATTATGGTTAGCATCTTTTAGCCATGAAATGTTTAATTAAAATATGTACGTTTTTAGAGACATAATGCTGGTACCTACTTAATAGACTGCAGAATACTGTATGTTTTCGAAGAAGCAAAATCCTGTCTTTTACATCCAGATTACCTTTGCAGACATTCTAGCACTGGCATAAGCATTTGCTTACCTACCACAGTGCATGCCTGCCCCTCTAGTGGGCCAAGGCATTTTTCTGCATTGAGACTGAAATGGACAGTCACAACCTGCAAATGGTCAGCCTGTCTTCTGTCATCACCCAAATCTGCTGACAGAGTTGACCTTGGCAATTTAATTTGTCTTACTTGGATTACCCATTACTAAACTAAAAGTATCATGATACACTTAGACATTCCTTGGGTTGGTTAATTTTATGTGTCATTTTGGCTGGGCAACAGTGACTGAATATTTTATGAAATCTTAGTCTGTATATTTCTGTTAAGTTTCTCTGGGTGAGATGAACGTTTAAATCTGCAAATTTTGGGGCACCTGGGTGGCTCGGTTGGTTGAGCATCTGACTCCTGATTTTGGCTCAGGTCATGATCCTACACTGAGCTTGGAGCCTGCTTAAGATTCTCCCACTCTCCTGCTGCTCCTTCCCCACTCATGCCCATGCTCTCTCTCCCTCTCTCTCTCTCTCTCTCTCTCTCACACACACACACACACACACACACTAAAAAAAAAAAAAATCTGCGAATTTTAAAGCAAGCAGATTATCCTCTACAATGTGGGTGGGCCTCACCCAATCAGCTGAAGGCCTTACTGGAATGAAGACTGACCTCCATGAAGCAAGAGGAATTCAGCCAAAAGACTGTCTTTGTTCTTGAATTGAAAGCCTGATGGACTACCTCATCAGATTTTGGTCTCATGTATCCTAAACGACTATATAAATCACTTCTTTAATCATTCGCTCTTCCTCTCTCTTTCTCCCTGCCTCTCTGTCTCTGTCTCTGTCTTTTTCTCTCTCTATATATATACACACACTCACATGGTTGATATATTATTATAAATATATGTGTATGTATATAATATTCAAAATATATGTTTTATATACATATTTTATATATGCACATAATATATAATTATGTAAAAATACACATTTTACATAATCTAACATATTATGTTTACATATATCTAACATTATATTAGATATATATTACATAAAATATTACAATATGTATCAAAACATTAACATAGAATTATACATTGTATATATATAATACATTCTTTATTTATATATATGTATGCATATGTATCCATCTTGTTTGTTATGTTTCTCTTGACTAATACAACCTTCTTCAAGAACTACCAGACCTGTCTCTGCCTCAAATGCTTTGCTCTCCTTTGCAAACAAAAATAAAGCAACATAGTTCTACTGCTAGCTATCTGAGTGGTTTCACTCAAAGGCCCGGTTGTAGTCATGCCCAGACATTACAAGAAGGCTAGCCAAGGTCAGAGGCACATTGTTTCCATGGACTAGGGTTCTCTATTCAAAGCTAAATGACTCCCACCATCATTTACCACATAATGCAACCATTTAAGCTAACTATCCATCCTATGAAACCTAGGTCTTCTGCGTGAAACTGAGCCCCAGAAGGTAATGATCGCATGAATCTTTGTTAGAGTGGTTTTCGTGGAAGTCGCTGAAACGAATTGGCTTACACACTTGTATCACATATACCTCATGAAATCAGATCCCTCCACCTCCCAACCACCAGGCGGAAGCATATCCATTATCTGTATTATGTATGCTTTAATGCTTAAACAAAGATAAAATAATACAATAGCCTATCTCCCTCTAGCTTCAGACTAAAGATTTTATCTCCCTCAATAACACGGTCTAATTAAATGAATTTTATCTGTCTGCTTTAAAAAGATCTTTCTGCTTAAATCTTTGACCATGTATTTTTGTGTTCTTTTTTTGAAGCTCATCTCAATGTCACTATTCTTTAATCTTCAAATCCCTTGCTTTAAAATGCTCCACCTTACTGATTAGATTCCAAAGTTTCTTTCACACCATCAGTGAAATGTGTCCCAGTAGGTAGCAGTCAAATAGACAAGATCATTCAAGCATTTCTCAATTAGTTAAGGAACTTTTGATGCATCTCATTTATCCTTCTCAGTGAACAAAACATCTTTGAAATATCTTCTTCGGGTCAAAGGGCACATTTAGCATAATAGCTAGCCAAATTTTTATATAATTAGATCATATGGGGATTTAGGCCTCTATTACCTTAGTTGCATATGATATGAGTAATGCTTGCTAAATCATGACCCACTGAGAAAGGAAAATAATTGAGAAAGTGACCTTGGCACATTAGAAAAGGGAGCATGGAGACTCTTGACAGTATAAAATAATACAATTACCAGTGGGCTAAAGTTCAGCCGAAAGAAGCTATAGTCTTTTTTAATAAAGAGGAGGGGGATAGCAGATTGCCTTTTTACATTGTGGGAAAGTCTTTACGTTCCATTAGGTGGGCACATCCTGTTTTCAATGACTCGTGAAAAAATAAAAAAAGAATTAGGTGATATTCTTACTGAGTGTTTTGAATTATGTATTTGGAAGCTATGTTTTCCATGATTATCAACATTTAATTTTTTAGAAAACATACAAAGTCATCAAATGAACCACAATACCAGTCATGGGTGTGGGACAAAACAAGAGAGGAACATTTTGGAAGGTTAGATTTAATGTATCTTCCGGTGGCACAGTAAATTTCATACAAATATGTATGAGTGGAGTCAGATACATCTAAGCACTAGTTTTCTAATGTACAAAATGGGTTCCAATAGTTTTGGACTTTTATAAAGATTGAACGGAAACAATTCAGTGCCTGGCATACAGTAAGTATTAGTAACTTTGAAGCTACTGTCATAGTAATTTCTGAGAATATGAATGGTTGGAATCAGACTGGTCAAACAGCCCTGGAAGAAAGTTCTGCAGTACGTGGTGAAATCCAGGACAAGAAACCAGGAGGGTTCTTGGTCTTTCCTATGACTCCTTTCCCATCCCCATCTTCAAAGGTAATTTCTGATTTTTTGTAAATTCCTCTGAGAAAATCAAATTTTGCATAATCATCTGTCTTAAACATCTCACTGAAATTTTTGTGAGAATTCCATACAAAACCATGTTATTATTGTAAAAATTCTTATGAAGGCTGAGAAGTTCAGTTTTGTTCTCCTTACCCAGTTAAGAGATTCACTAGTGCCTGTAGATACAGTCTTTAAAGATGGCTCTGCAGACAATTGACACTAACAACTGTCACCAGAGTAGCTCTTGCCCCACACACGAGCCAGCCATGCGCAGACACTGGGGCAAGAAGTAGTTCTGGAGGATGCTTTCATTTATCATGATCGCGTGTTCCTTCTTTACTATCTTTTGTCTAGTCGTTCCCATTGAAGAATATGGCCATTTGAAACAAAGTTCTGACTAAATTTGCTTTGAGCAAATTTGATTAAACTGTGAGACAAAGACGATAGTGACTTGTTTCTTTATTTTCCTTCTTTCACTTATCAAAAACTCAAACAGATCCAGAAAGAAAAACATATTTTTCTCTTCCATAGTCAGCCAATGTGAAATACTAGACAATCATTACAAGCCTCCCAGAAAAAAGCAAATACTCCTAGATTACCCAGCAACTAGAAAATAACAAAGGTTTATTTTATGTGAGTAGACAAAAAGATAAAAATAATGGTATATTATTAATTATATTCTATATTTTTAAACTCGGGATCATTTTAATTATTGAAACATTACTTATGCTTCATTTCATTTTATTAACAGATAACATTTCTGATGGGTTGGAGCATGAGCTCTGTTATTACGAAGCTATTAACACCCAAAAGGATTATTCAACACCAACAAAGCAAAAGCAAAAAAGGCAAGAAGCTATTCTAAGATTCTAAGTTTCAATCTAAAAACTAAGGCTTTCAGGAAGTGAGAAGGTGAGACTTTGGTTCAAAATTCCATCATGTTGTCAATTCTTCAGTGATACCTGATTATAAAACACATTCTAAATGAAACTGCCTGAGGGACCATTCTTTAATAGAAAAATTAAGTGAGTTGAGAGTCAAACACACTCAACTTATATCCAAAGTCAATGCTCAGGGTGTGACACGGGTCCTCTGGTATGAGCATTTAAGTTCTCTGTTATCTGCAGTTCTGCTTGCTGACGTTAATTGGTAGAAATATGCTAAGCTTTTAGATTTCTAGCATGAAACATCATTTTAGTAAATCCATGTCTACACTACGTATTGATTTTAGCTAACTAACATCCATTTGGAATTCTATATCCTAAGCCGAGTAGTCGTCATTTGCGTGAGAACAGAAAAAAATGCTCTGAAGACATTCGACTACTGCAAAGTAACTTCCCTTTCGATCTAACCTAATCCAAAGCATCCACAATTCCCAGAACGGATTTAACGAATCCTTGATTGCATTGTACCATCGCTGTCGTCACCGCCGGTTGCGTCTGGCCCCGACTGAGACTTGTAGAAATGAAATCAAGGCATGGTTTATGGTATGAAAATAATAGAAAAGCTCAGAACCTATAACACGACCAATGAAGTGAGAGCCTATAACTGTTAATAATGCCTTCTGCCAGGAATCTATTCGTTTGCTTTGTTCTGATTTCTGCTCTCTTGGCTCACTTTCTCTTACTGGCTTTTACTTTTACCCTTTCCTTTTTTTTTTCTTTTCTTGAAACTTTTTAAGTCACTACCACTCTTTCCCTTTGCAGATATCTCATTTCTACCTTTTAGTTTCTGACCCCTTTTACCTTGAATGCCTCCTTCATCTCTTTTTTTCTTTTTTCTATGAGTAACTTTATATATTGATTCCCCAATTCCATTTCAGGTTTCTGTCCACTTCTTTATCTAATCCTCATTAGCTAATGAGCCCTATTTTTTTTTCAGTATCCAACATATGAATCTGACATCGTGATATAGCAGCAAGTACTGGAGGGATTGGAGAAACTAAGAAATCTGCAGCCTACTTTAGGCTATGACTTTCTGAATGAAAATGGAGAAATTACCTATATCAGAAAAATTAGATTAGAAATAGTTTTCCTTCTTGCTATATTAACATGAAAAATAATTATGATTACCATTTACAATAGAAAGTTATTTCTGCTTTTCGGGAAACCCCTTTCTACTAACAACCCTCCTGTAGTTTGGAAGTGGGTATGTTCTGTGTCTATTTGTGTCTATGAGAAAGAGAACAAATGAGTGCCGTGAGCATTGCCGTCTCACACGACAGGGAGCTGGATCGCACATGCGAACATCCCTACTTCCCTCTGTCTTGTAACAGACAAGCTACCTGTACAAGTTATAAACTTTATTAAAAATATAATTTATAATTATATATAATTATAATTTTATAATATAAAATTTATAATTACTACTACTGTTACTAAGAATACTATATTGGAGCCTGAATGGCTCAATCAGTTAAGCATCTGACTCTTGATTTTGGCTCAGATCATGATCTCAGGCTTCATGAGATCGAGCCCCATGTTGGGCTCTGCACTGACAGTTGCAGAGTCTGCTTGGGATTCTCTCTCTCCCTCTCTCTCTACCCCTCCTCTGTTGCGCACTCTTTCTCTGTCTCTCAAAATAAATAAATAAACGTTTTTTAAAAAAGAATAAAATATTTGATTTGAGACACAATCACCAAAATTTTGCTTGCATTATTTCTCTTAACCTAGATAACGACCTTAGAGGGGGCATCTAGCTTCATCCTCCAATTTACATATGATAAAACTGAGGCTTCACGAATCCGAGTAATTGTTCTAATCCACATGGAAAACCACTTTTGACTGCAAATTTGAAGATGTTAGCTATTAGGATATACTATCTCTTCAGAAAATTGCTACATACACATACACACACACACACCATAGAATATCTAAAATATTACAAATAAATCTCAATATTTTCAAATGAAATTTTCTTCTGACTGTGCCCACGGATAGAAAATGAGGTTTCTAGAGAGTCAAGTGAGGTAACTGTTCTACATGTTCATTTAAGTGAATAATTTCCTGTGTGTCTGATATTGGATCAGCAAATGACAGTTTTTTGGAATATATCAGTATATAAGCCCTTGTATTTGCAACATCATGTCTTCTTTTCCATTTATCACTAAAATAGCATATAAAATGTGCATGGCTGTATTCTCATTCCAAGTTGGTAAAGAGGCTTCAAGTGCAGCAAGTTTATCTCCTCATGTGCTTGCAATTATCCCTTTGAATTTTTATTGATGGAATATGAAACCTTTAATTTAAATAACATTAGATTGAGAAAAATAAATAACATTCACTTGTACCATTTATAATTTTGTGTGTATATATATATATATATATATATATATATATATATATATATCACAGCTTTCAAATGTCTTATCAAAGCATGACTTGAACAGATTCTAGTCTTTAAAGTGATAAAATCAGATGCAGAACAATTAAATGACCTGTGTGTAACTACTGTAATGATCTTGATATTTGACAAAAACTGTTCAACTAAACGCTGTATGCAGAAATGCTTTTTACTTTAGCACTTCAGCAACGACAATTTTTTGTAAAGCTAAGTTGATTACCAGGCACCTGGGAGGCTCAGACGACTGGGCATCTGACTACAGCTCAGGTCATGATCTCACAGATTATGAGTTTGAGCCTCAAGTCAGGTTCTTTGCTGACAGCTCTGAGCCTGGAGCCTGCTTCAGATTCTATGTCTTCCTCTCTGTGTCTCTCTCTACTCTTAAAAGTAAATAAACATTAGAAAGAATTTTTAAAAACCAACTAAATTGATTACAGAATAAGTTATTAAGGTTTTGAAGTTTTTTTCTAATTCCAAATTGAACTTATGAAATTGCACTTAGTCTGTAGTCACTATTGACCTGACTTTCATAGCAAAGAAACAATGTGGAGAATATGAGTGAAAGACAATGATTTGCATGTTATGTTTTTTGTTTGTTTTGTTTGGTTTTTTGACAACTATGTATTAAGCCTCCTTTGTGGTTATTCTTTGCTTTTATTTTTAATTTTAGCTGTCTGGCCATTAAAATCATGTTCCTACTAGAAATCCTATCTCTATCAGAGATGATTTCTGATAGTGTTTTCCAAAAATTCCCAGTATTTTCTTTCAAAGTTTTAATCAGTGTTTTGCATTTTCTTGATACTTAAAATTCAAAACAAGCATTATCTGACTTAGAAAATGTTTGAATAGATTTAGTTTTAAGAATCAAGCCTGATAAAATGGAGTCTGCCTTACGACTCAGATTAAATAATTTTGGTTTTTTTTAATAGTTTTTTAAGATTTATTTTTATTTGAGAGAGAGATAGAGACCAAGCAGAGAGGGACAGAGAGAAAGGGACAAAGAATCCCAAGCAGGCCCTGCACTGCCAGCTCAGAGTCTGATATGGGGCTCAAACTCATGAACCATGAGATTATGACCCAAGTTGAAGTCAAGAGTCAGGTGCTTAATGGACTGAGCCACCCAGGTGACCCAAAATTGATCATTTTGATTGTCATGCTACTTAAAGTACTTCTTCACAGCACAATGAAATATTTTTTAAAAATAAGATAAGAAAACTGCAGAGAGGGTAAAATTGTCTATATTTTCAGAGATATCACCTTATACATACAAACTTGAAAGAATCAACTAAGAAACTAGAAAAGTTTGGTATGAAGACTTCACACAAAAAAAGCAGCTATTAGAAAACATGACAGGGGCGCCTGGGTGACTCAGAGGGTTAAGCCTTCGACTTCAACTCAGGTCATGATCTCACAGTTTGTGGGTTTGAGCCCCACATTGGGCTGTGTGCTGACAGCTTGGAACCTGGAGCCCTCTTTGGATTCTGTGTCTCCCTCTCTCTCTCTCTGCCCCTACCCCATTTGTGTGTGCCTTCTCTCTCTCAAAAATAAATAAACATTAAAAGAATTTAAAAAATATGACAAACTTCATATACAAAAGCAATATTACTTACTAGTGAAACTCAGAAATGTCTACTTTTTTTCAATTTTTTTAATGATTATTTATTTTTGAGAGAGAGAGAGAGACAGAGTGAGAGCTGGGGAGGGGAAGAGAGTGAGAAAGACACAGAATCCAAAGCAGTCTCCAGGCTCCGTACCATCAGCACAGAGCCGTTGGGCTCAAACCCACGAACCATGAAATCATGACCTGAGCCAAAGTCGTACGCTTAACAGGCAGAGCCACCCCAGCATCCCCAGAAATGTCTACTTGAAACAAAATTGTCAAAAGACTTGAATAAATGCAAGCATTTCTGGAATAGAAAGACTCAATGCTGTATATCATAATTGAATTTCCCAAAAATTATCCCACAAATTCAGTCTGGTCAAAATGTTTTCTTCAAAACATAACAGGCAATTTGATATTTAATCTGAAAGATATCAGCAAATTAGTCCACAAAGACCGAAAGAAAGTATACCATTTGGGAGAAATTAATTAGTAATAAAACAGATGACTGAGTTAAAAGAAGGAGAATAATGTGGCATAATCCCCAGAACTGATAGAGACAACAGTCCACCAAAATAGAAAACTCTAACAGACACGGGACAACTAGATTCATGTATATAAAGAGGCTGATTAAATTAGAAAAAAAAGTAGATTTCAAAAAGCTGATAGAAAGAATTATGAAGAAAAGGAAAGCTGGATCTCCACTTCAATTCTTATTTAAAAATATTTTTAAGAAAGTATTGTTGTGAAATAATGTCAAAATACTAGCAGAAAAAAAACTGTAGCTGCAAAAAATAATTTTGGAGTCAAGCATTCCCTTCTAGAAGGCACAAACCTCAAAGTCACAAAAGAAAGCTCTAATACTTCTATTTCAGTGAACTTCCGTGTTGTATGGGGTTTATGTCCCAGAAACTGCTCATCATTCACTGTTATTGGATAAATAGTATGGGGACAGAGTATGTTCCAAGTACATTTCTAAACATATGAAATGTGGCAATGAACAGATTAGGCAAAATCTTCTGTCCATGCTATTTCTCAGGAGTAAAAACAGATAAGTGGACAGATCATGTCAGATGGTAATAAATGCTATCAAAGAAAATTAAGCAAGCAAAGAATAAATACTAAAAACTTTTGAATAAATAAAGGGGAATGCAAGTATGCAGTATTATCAAAGGTGTGAAGAAAAACATATTTCCATGTATTACCCAGGAGATTATTCACTGGCACAATCTTTTGAAAAAAAAATTTTAACGTTTATTTATTTTTGAGAGAGAGAGAGACAGAGCATGAGCGGGAGAGGAGCAGAGAGCAAGGAAGAAACAGAATCAGAAGCAGACTGCAGGCTCTGAGCTGTCAGCACAAAGTCCGACATGGGGCACGAACACACGAACTGAGAGATCATGACCTTAGCTAAGGTCCAACACCCAACCGACTGAGCCACCCAGTCGTCCCGGTACAATCTTTTTAAAGAGAAATCTAACCACATGTAAAATGTGCAAACCCTTGACTCATTAATTTTAATTTGAAGTTTTTACCCAGCATATATATTTGGACATAACTCACATACGTGTAAACAAGTTTACTTTTACAGTATTGTTTGTATAGGGGGAGGGGAAGACCTGTAAAGAACTTTATTGTTTCTCAGTAGTCAGTCAGTTAAATAAAGTATGAGCCACCCATAGGAAGTACTCCTCTATACATCTGTTAAAGAGAATAAAGTAGATTTGTTATGATAATCTGGAAAACTCCTTTAAAATAAAAAGCAAATGACAGAACAGTTTGTATTTATTATCCTTCTGGTGTAAAACAAGATGTATCTATGTGTTTGCGTATATGCCTGAAAAAATTCTGAAAAGGATATACAACATTAATTCTGGGGAGTAGGATGGATGTTCTAAGAATGAGGTAGACTCATTTTTCTTTGTTCTGCTTAAAATTTTTACTACGTGACTTGTTATTTTCGTAGGGATAAAAAATTTAAGCAGTGAGGCAAATATTGTTCATTTTTTGCACAAAAGTTGAAATGCCCTCATGACAATATTGCATTAGATTAGTGATCAAAATAAACATTCAATCTGTCCTATGAGGATGGCTGGCACAAATAAATTATGCCAACAAATCCTCTACGGGTTCTAAATTATATTGGCTGGATGACTATAGCAATCACATTAAAAGCATAATTAGCAAATTGCTAACTCAAACTGTGATTTAAAAAAAAAAGGACAATGACAGACTACATCATGAACTGTCTAAGTGTGTTTTGGCTGCTGTAACAAACTGTCATACACTGGGTGGCATATAAACAACAGAAATATATTTCTGCCAGTTCTGGAGGCTGAGAAATTTAATATCAAGGCACCAGCAGATTCAGTGTCTGGTGAAGTGCCCTCACTGATGAGGGCTCCAACCTCACGACCTAAGCATTTCACCTCCAAATACCATCATACCGGACTTTAAGATTCAAAGAAATCTGAGGGAAGGGAGAACACAAACTTTCAGTCTGTAACACAAAGTTTTAGGACAGTTAAAAAGATGCAGAACAGTTATAGGATACTGATACCTAACATGGTTGCATGTCTGGGAAATAACTTTATCTAGGATTTGTTTATGTATCTATCACATCATTATTTTATTTAGAAATTCTTATTCACCAAACAGGAGCTCCTATGATTCTCGGGTGCTCCAAGCTTTATAGGTCTACTATTTGGTAGATTTTTACCATCAAACTCTATTCCTACAGCTATTATTAAATCTTCCTCTGGTATGTAGCTATTGTGGTGCTGAAAAAGCAAATCCCGTAAAATGACAGTGCTTCACTATGTATGGTAATGTACATGGACACAGAAAACACATGTTCTAAAATTGTCTTGACAAAATGTATTATTTTTCCAGGACTGTACGAGCTGATGAATAGTGAGGAAGTTAAGTGACTTGGAATTCAACAGAGCTGACACTCTTCTCCCCTAGTAGTGCGACACTGTAATAGCTTATTTTACTGGAGGTGGCACTAAAGGATGCATGATAAAACAAATAAATAAAAATAAAAAAGATTCTATGACAAAGCATCAACTATTTTTTTTTTACCTAGGGGCTAGCCAGTCTGATAAGCAACAAAAATTCTCTGTGTTCTTATTTATTCACGAGACCTCATGAGAAGCAATTGCTTAAATATGGAGGAATGTTTTAGAAAGATTATCTAGTAATTTGAAGATGTCCATAAATATTCCTAGGTTAAAAATAAAGATAAAGAGTATGTATGGGATTTTAACATCTTATGATTACTTTAAGTTAATTTTTTTCCCATGAAATTTTTACCCAGACTTGTCCTTCATTTCTACAGAAGTTGCTCAAGAAGCATGTGAAGAATGATCATTGCCATGAACTGAAACATTCCGTCTTGATAAAAAACAAAATAGTATTATGTGAGTTCACTATAAAAAATTCCAAATAATTAAAACAGAGATACAAACAGTAGCCTCGCATATGTCAGGAAATCTTCCCACAAAGTAAATTATGCTTGATGTAAGAACGGAACTATCTTCTGCCTAATTATTTATGCTTGCATAGAATGTAAAAAGTAATTCTGGTGATAAATTTGAGTAGCTATATATAGACTTGCCATAGTGGACATTTGTCACGTGCTACTTCTTGCCCTGAATTATCCCCTTTCCTCAGATTTGTAAATGTGTCCTGTACTTCCTCACCTGTGCGTATCTTTGTTTATATACTTAACTTTTCTTAATAATAGTCTTCTTACTGAAAGTCATTTAGATAACACGACACAATGAGATACACAGGGTGTAGTACCCACCCCTTTAGCATGATGCGGGCTGGCGCCAAGAATTCTAGGAACGAGCAAAATCTGGGCCTACAAGAGCCTTTTCCACAAACAGCCTGCAGGGTGGGTACCTGGGAAGCCCCGGACAGAATGCCAGAATGTGACCATCTTAAGCATGTTCTAAGAGGCTGGGCTGGTAGGAAATATAATCTGACCAAAGGAACAGAATTAGGGGCACCTGTGTGGCTCGGACAGTTATGCATCCATCCCTCGGTTTCAGCTCAGATCCTTCATCGGCCTCTGTACCCAAAAGTCCAGAGCCTGCCTGGGATTCTCTCTCTGCCCCTACCCTACCATGCTTTTTCGCTCCTCTTCTCTCTCAAAATAAGTAAACTTAAAAAAAAGGAACAGAATTAAGGGAGCAGGCAGACTCCAATATCTAGTAATCTTGGCCTTTATATAGCATGTCATTAGCCTGTCACCAGAGGTTCAGGATATAGTGACCCATGCTTCCTTCCTAAGAAAGGAACTTAACAGCATTCAGGAGAGTTTAAGGTTATCAAAAAAGTACAATGCAATCCAGCAAAAACTGTCAGTGTTGATTGGATAGTGAGGTATTTATTTAGCTAAGTGAAAAGACCCCATATGAATTCTGAGGCTATGTACCAACTGTAAATTTTCAGGCCCGAGGGCACAAGAACCCTATGAGACACCAGATCTGGTTAGCAGCACAGTGTGCTGCTTCCCAGTACCATCACAGGGTGGGGCAGATCAACCTTCTGCTCTGAGCAGGGTGGAGTCTGGATCCACACGAGGCCCACTTACTGATACTGCCCTGGGAAGCAGGGAAAGAAACTGGAAAAGGCAAGGGTTCAGGAGTTGAAGAAATTGCTTACAGAATCAAGTCCAAGCTCTTCCATCTAGCATTCAGGGTCTGATGAAATGTGGCTTCGACTCATCGTTTTAAAATTATCTTATGAGAATCAATTTCCCCACCTTATACATTTTGTGACCAAATACATTTTGTGGCATATGTTAGGTTTCAGTGTCTTCAGTGTTTTCTGGTGTTTCCACGTCTAAAATGACTTCCGACATTAGCTTTGAGAGGAGCGAGGCAACATGGCAGAGGAGTAGGGGGCTCCAGTATTTCGCTTGCCCTTTAAAGGGGGACGACTGAAACCATTGTCTCTCTCTCAACTCCAAAATCGGGGGGAAAAGGTGCTAGAGCTGACAAGAAACTAAGGCGAAAACAGACACGGCCCAACTGAACTGACATGTCCTACAACCTCTTCTTTACTTCCCTAGCCCTTTTTCTGGAATAACCAGGCCGTATAAGTTCATCTAGATGACATCGATCTTTATTCCTTTTCCCTCGCACCTGTCCTTATTCTGATTTCTATCAGTCTGGATTAAACCCTTTAGTCGCTCTACCTGGGCAAAGTCCATTTCCTTCTTCTCCCTGCACCAGTCATTATTCTGTCTATATATGCTCTGCCACCAGCACACTACATACCCTGTCCTTAACGTGTAGCTGTTACTTCAGGACATTGCCCTCAGAGAGTCACTTGTTATTTTTTTCTGTTGTGAACTGCTTGTCTGGACCATAAGTCGGTACGTTTGAGTATTTCTGTGTTCTGTGTGTCTGTCAGTTTTCCTTTCCAGGGCAACTTCAAGAAACAACCCATAACACATCCAGCCAAAATGACGAGACGGAAGAATTCTCCTCAAAAGAGTCTACAAGAAGCAGTGACAGCTCAAGAATTAATGAAAAGAGATATAAGCAACATAACAGAACCTGAATATAGAATGTTAATCATAAAACTAATTGCTGGCCTTGAAAAAAGCTTAGATGAATGCAAGGGGTCCCACGAGGCAAAGTTCAAAGACCTTAAAAACGGTCAGGAAGAATTAAAGAAGACATTGGAAGAAATACAGGGGAAACTGGAAGCAGCCACAGCACGGATTGAAGAGGTAGAGGAAAGAGTTAGTGCATTAGAAGACAAAATCATTGAAAAAGAGGAAGCAGATAAAAAGAGAGAGAAGCTGATCCAGGAACAGGAAAGGAGAATTCGAGAGCTGAGCGATGCACTCAAAAGAAACAATATCCGTATCATAGGAGTTCCAGAGGAAGAAGAGAGAGAGAAAGGAGTCGAAGGGGTTCTGGAACAAATCATTGCTGAGAACTTCCTCAACATGAGAAAGGAAACAGGCATGGAAATCCAAGAGGCACAGAGAACTCCCCTCAGACGTAACTTGAATAGACCTTCTGCACGGCACATCATAGTGAAGCTGGCAAAATACAAAGATAGGGAGAGAATCCTGAAAGCAGCTAGGGACAAAAGAACCCTAACATACAAAGGGAGACCTATAAGGGTAGTAGCAGACTTATCTACGGAAACTTGGCAAGCCAGAAAGGAATGGCAGGATATCTTCAATGTGATGAGCAAGAAGGACATGCAACCAAGAATTCTGTATCCGGCTAGCCTGTCATTCAGAATAGAAGGAGAGATCAAGGTTTTTCCCAACAAACAAAAACTGAAAGAATTTATCACAAATAAGCCAGCACTGCAAGAGATCCTGAGGGGCACTCTATGAAAACAAGGAGGCAAAGAACACAAACTGCCAGGGTCAGCCTTACAAACATGAAACTTACAGATAATACAGTGACTGTAAGCCCATATTTTTCAATATTAACACTGAATGTATATGGACTAAATGCGCCAATCAAAAGACACAGGATAACAGAATGGATTAAAAAACAAGACCCATCTATTTGCTGTCTTCAAGAAACTCATCTTAAACCTGAAGGCACCTTCAGATTGAAAGTGAGGGGATGGAGAACTATCTACCATGCTACTGGAAGTCAGAAGAAAGCCGGAGTAGCCACACTTATATCAGACAAATTAGACTTTAAAATGAACGATGTAATAAGAGATGAGGAAGGACATTATATAATAGTCTCAGGGACCATCCAGCAGGAAGAGCTAACAATTGTAAATATCTACGCACCGAATTCGGGGACACCCAAATTTGTAAAACAACTAATTACAAACATTAGCAACCTCATCGATAAAAATGTCCTAATAGTAGGGGATCTCAACACTCCACTCTCAGCATTGGATAGATCAACAAAACAGAAAATCTCCACAGAAACAATAGCCCTGAATGACACATTAGGACAGATGGGCCTCACAGACATCTTTAGGGTCCTTCATCCAGAAGCAAAGGAATTTACGTTCTTCTCATCTGCACACGGTACATTTTCCAAGATAGACCACATTCTGGGGCACAGGGAAGCTCTGAATAAATATAAAAGAATTGAGATCATACCGTGTACAGTGTCAGACCACAATGCTTTGAAACTTGAAATCAACCACAGGAGAAAGCCTGGAAAATATCCAAGAACATGGCGGCTAAGAAATAACCTACTAAAAGATGACTGGGTCAACCAAGCCATCAGAGAAGAAATTAAAAAATACATGGAAACAAATGAAAATGAAAATACAACAATCCAAACGCTCTGGGATGCAGCAAAGGCAGTCCTGAGAGGGAAATATATTGCAATCCAGGCCCATCTCAAGAAACAAGAAAAATCAATAACACAAATTCTAACAGCACGCCTAAAGGAACTAGAAGCAGATCAACTAAAACAACCCAAGCCCAGCAGAAAGAGAGAAATAACAAAGATCAGAGCTCAAATTAACCATATGGAGACAGAAAAGGTAGTGGAACAGATCAATGAAACCAAAAGCTGGTTCTTTGAAAAAATAAACAAAATAGACAAACCTCTAGCCAGGCTTCTCAAAAAGAAAAGAGAGAGAACTCAAATAGTTAAAATCGTGAATGAAAAGGGAGAAATTACAACCAATCCCTCAGAGATACAAGCAATCATCAGAGAATACTATGAAAAATTATATGCCACCAAACTTGGCAATCTGGAAGAAATGGACAGCTTCCTAAATAGCCACACGCTACCAAAACTCAAACGGGAAGAAATAGAAAATTCGAACAGACACATAACTAGTGAAGAAATAGAATCCGTTATTAAAAACCTCCCAGCAAATAAAAGCCCTGGACCAGATGGCTTTCCTGCGGAATTTTACCAGACATTTAAAACAGAGTTAATTCCTATCCTCCTCAAGCTGTTCCAAAAAATTGAAACGGAAGGAAAACTCCCGGACTCATTCTATGAAGCCAGCATCACTTTGATTCCCAAACCAGATAGAGACCCAGCAAAGAAAGAGAATTACAGGCCAATATCCCTGATGAATATGGATGCAAAAATTCTCAACAAGATACTAGCAAATCGAATCCAACAGCATATAAAGAGAATTATCCACCATGATCAAGTAGGATTCATCCCTGGGTTGCAGGGCTGGTTCAATATTCGCAAATCAATCAACGTGATACATCACATCAACAAAAGAAAAGATAAGAACCATATGATCCTGTCAATAGATGCAGAAAAAGCATTTGACAAAATACAGCATCCTTTCTTAATAAAAACTCTCGAGAAAGTCGGGATAGAAGGAACATACTTAAACATCATAAAAGCCATATATGAAAAGCCCACAGCTAATATCATCCTCAATGGGGAAAAATTGAAAGCCTTCCTCCTGAGATCAGGAACACGACAGGGGTGTCCACTCTCGCCACTGCTATTTAACATAGTGCTGGAAGTCTTAGCATCAGCAATCAGACAACAAAACAAAATAAAAGGCATCAAGATTGGCAAGGAGGAAGTCAAACTTTCACTTTTTGCAGATGACATGATACTTTACATGGAAAACCCGACAGAATCCACCAAAAGCCTACTAGAACTGATTCATGATTTCAGCAAAGTTGCAGGATACAAAATCAATGTACAGAAATCGGTGGCATTTCTATACACCAACAATGAAGCAGCAGAAAGAGAAATAAAGAAGCTAATCCCTTTCACAATTGCACCAAAAACCATAAAATACTTAGGAATAAACCTAACCAAAGAGGTGAAAGACCTCTACACTGAAAACTATAAAAAACTTATGAAGGAAATTGAGGAAGACACAAGGAAATGGAAAAACATCCCATGCTCATGGATTGGAAGAATAAATATCGTCAAAATGGCAATACTACCCAAAGCAATCTACACATTCAATGCAATCCCAATCAAAATTGCACCAGCATTCTTCTCAAAGCTAGAGCAAACAATCCTAAAATTTGTATGGAACCACAAAAGACCTCGAATAGCCAAAATAATACGGAAGAATAAAACCAAGGCGGGAGGCATCACAATCCCAGACTTTAACCTCTACTACAAAGCGGTGGTCATCAAGACTGTATGGTAATGGCACAAAAACAGACGCATAGACCAATGGAATAGAAAAGAAAACTCAGAAATGGACCCGCAAGTATATGGCCAACTAATCTTTGACAAAGCGGGAAAATGTATCCAATGGAAAAAAGACAGCCTTTTTAACAAATGGTGCTGGGAGAATTGGACAGCAACATGCAAAAGAATGAAACTAGACCACTTTCTTACACCACTCACAAAAATAAATTCTAAATGGATAAAAGATCTGAATGTGAGACAGGAAACCGTCAAAATCCTAGAGGAGAAAACAGGAAAAAGCCTCTTTGACCTAAGATGCACAAATTTCTTACTCGACACGTCTCCAAAGGCAAGAGAATTAAAAGCAAAGATGAACTATTGGGACCTCATCAAGATAAAAAGCTTCTGCACGGCAAAAGAAACAACCAACAAAACGAATAGGCAACCAACGGAATGGGAAAAGATCATCGCAAATGACATATCGGATAAAGGACTAACATCTAAAATTTATAAAGAACTCACCAAACTCCAAACCCGAAAAACAAACAACCCAGTGAAGAAATGGGCGGAAGATATGAATAGACACTTCTCCAAAGGGGACATTCAGATGGCCAACAGACACATGAAACGATGCTCAATGTCACTCATCATCAGGGAAATACAAATCAAAACTACACTGAGATACCACCTCACACCAGTCAGAGTGGCTAAAATGAACAAATCAGGAAACTATAGATGCTGGCGAGGATGTGGAGAAGTAGGCACCCTCCTACACTGTTGGTGGGAATGCAAACTGGTGCAGCCACTCTGGAAAACGGTGTGGAGGTTCCTCAAAAAAATGAAAATAGAGCTACCCTATGACCCAGCAATAGCCCTGCTAGGAATCTACCCAAGAGACACAGGAATGCTGATGCATAGGAGCACGTATACCCCAATGTTCATAGCAGCACTTTCGACAATAGCCAAATCATGGAAAGAGACCAAGTGCCCATCAACTGACGAATGGATAAAGAAGTTATGGTACTTATATACAATGGACTACTACGTGGCAATGAGAAAAAATGAAATCTGGCCATGTGTAGCAACATGGATGGAACTGGAGGGTATTATGTTAAGTGAAATAAGTCAGTCAGAAAAAGACAGATACCATATGTTTCCACGAATAGGTGGACTTTGTGAAACTAAGCAAAAACCAGGGGGAGGGGAGGAGGGGAAAGAAAAAAAAGACACAGAGAGGGATGGAGATAAAACATAAGAGACTCTCAAAGACTAAGAAAAAACTGAGGGTAAGGGGGATGAGGGTGGGGGGAGAGGGGGTGATGGGCATTAAAAAGGGCACATGTTGGGATGAACACTGGGTGTTATATGTAAACCAATTTGAAAATAAACTATTATAACAAAAAAAAATAAAAAAAAAAATGTCTTCCCACACCTCCCATCCTCTGAGCCGTGTATTCAGACACATCTATCATGGAAGGACTGCTCAAAATTACCCGCCCTTGTCACAGAACTTGAATTGAACACCACTTTAGAGCAAAATCTCTTTAGTCTCTATGACACAATGCTTCCTGCTTTGTGTAATAAAAATATCAATCTACATTTCTTGTCCCTCTTTCAAGTCTGTTGCATTTTGAGGAAAAATTTTTAAATTATCATTAATTATTTGTATATGCCCCATGGTGCTTCACAAAAAAATTTTAGTAAATGGTTATTATTATTTTTCAACCTTTCACTATCAAGAAACCTGTTATATTTAAACCAATCGGATATAGATGACACAGGCAATTCATTTCTGACTATAATTCTGGAATACAGGATTATTTTAATAATATATGACACAAATACCAAAAGAAAGAACATACTAACTCCCTTGTCTTGAAAAGACTCAATAATCCTGCTAAGATTTTCAATTTTACTTGAATGTCGAGTTGGAATATTAACCCACGTACTAACTACACAACATTTTATTTTACTTTATATTTTATTTTAGTAGGCTTCATGCCTTGCATGGAGCCCAATGAGGGGCTTGAACTCATGACCCTGAGCTGAAGATCTGAGCTGCCATCAGGATGAAGACACTTAACCACCTGAGCCACTCAGGCACCTCCACTACACAACATTTTAATTATGGATCGTGTCAGTCCTTTTCTGTTGCCATTGCATTAATGTTTCCTTTGGCAAATACTAAGAGTGAGTGGTAGTTAACTAATTGAGGAACGGATTTAATAGGACAGTTGAATTTAGGAGCCGTTTCTGAGCAAAAAAGCAGAGAACAGATGCACTTATATGGAATCATTGTACAGTAAACAAAATCCTCCTTCTGTTTTAAGGAATTCCATCAAAACAAAGAATATTCCTTCAAGATGCAGAAAATGTTACCCGTCCTCAGAGATTAGTTGAAGAGACATCATAAAGGGTGGTAAATTCCAGATTTTTTTTTTACTGCTTATTTTTCTACATCTATTTGCCATGTTTTTGTGAATTTTGATTTTCTTTCAAGTGTTTATTTTTCTCAGTGGAGAACAGATCCTCCTGGGCCTTTAAAAATGATTTAATTCTTAATACCAAAAGATCAGCAATCTTGAGCAGTTCTGCAACACAAACCATAGCATATGGGTCAAGATTGAAAGTACTGCAGTGAGAAATCAAAATTCTGGAGAGATACTATCTGGCATGGAGGAATGCTATAAAATGAAGATCACTGTAAATGATGAGTTCTCAACTGTCCATTTCACTCTCAGGTATGGGCTGTTCCTTTTAGAAATAAAGGATGTTTTGGCAAGCTAAACAATAAGAAATCTGAGATTTTACCGTTGTAATAAATTGAAACTTATATGGTTAATATCCAGATTTAACAGCTAGGACAGTGATGGGAATTGTCTCTGTCGCCCCGGAATGCACTTTAAGTGAAAATTCATAAAGTCATTTGGGACATATAAATTCTAGGAGGTCATGCATGTTGACTAAAGAACACCAGTCTGAACCACAGACAGGCTGCCTTGGTCATGTGAGAATTGAAGCCATGTGAACATCTTTAAAATAGCAGACCAATTCCCAGTCTTAAATAACTTCCAAGGCAATTCCTGGTCAACACGACATAAAAAAGAACAGGATGTGGATGTACCGTGGATGTATTATTCAGCAGCACTGTGGATAAGAGAGTGTTATTTAAGAGTCAATGCATTCATCACTCCAGGGCGGAAAAGGGTCTGACTTTTTCACAAATAATTCCAGCTGGTAATTTTATAACTTTTTCAGAAGGAAGAGAATTAAAAAAAAAAAAACCTTTCAAAAAGGAAATTGTTATTGCATCCTGAAATACAAAGACTGAATTTATTAGTGGGCACAATTGATTACTACCCAAAGAATATTTTGTCACTGGTAAACTGAAAATATTCTAGTTAGGAAGTGAATTTACTATTGTACAGAAGCCATACACACTTAAATACTATATACTTCTGGTCTCTTGGTTATCTTGTGTGAAATTCTTTACTCTGCCCATATCCATTTGCTTTCTATATTCCGTATGAAGAAGTGAAACATAGTCTCCCTATTAAGAATACCATTAAAACAAACAAGCCATAAAACATCATACAAGGTCTAGGAAGAGAGGAATTGGAATAAAAAATAGAAACCCATCTTTTTAAGTTATGTTCAAGAAGGTAAACACAGAAAGGAGGCAGTAGTTATAAAGATTTTGAAATCAAGAGGGGTTTTTAAAAATTACAAAATGACCTGAATGATCAAATCAAGAAAGAAAATTCGATGCAGAAAAAATTAAGATTTTTTTGGAATATTATCTTTAATTATGCAAGATCACTTGGGCTCTGGAGCACAAGGGGAGAGGGTAGCCTTAGATTAGGTATGGAAAGACAAATCATGCACAGTAACAGGAAGAAGAAAAAATAACGGTACAACATAAAGACAGGTAGATAATACGGTGTAACCCATAGAGGTCTTTTATGGCCTTCCTTAATTTTTTTTAAAAAAATAGAAACGAAGATCATTAGATGAGACTGTGAATGGGAAAAAAAGAAGTTCTAGAAATTTGATGAGAGAAGGCATGGTTGAGATAGTCTCTAAATTATCCGCCAGATATCTCTGCTTCCTGGTATTCATGGGCTTGCGTAAACCCCTTCCCTTAGATGAGACCAGGACTTGGCAACACAGTTCTAACAACTAGAAAGAACATGGCAAAAGTAAGGGAATGTTCTTTGTGACTTTAAGTTATAAAAAGACTGATCTTAAATTCTTTCAGCCCTTACTCTGGGAGAAACAAGTTGCCATGCCATGAGCTATCTCTGGATGGGTCAACATGGCATAACACTAATGTCTCTCCTCAACCGCCACCAAGGACCCAAATACTGCTAACAATCATGTGACTGAATTTAGAAATAGATCCTTCCCTAATGACACCTCAGAAGGGTGCATCCATGTCCAACATATTGTTTGCAGCTTTCTGAGAGAATTCTAGCCAGAAGTACTCACATAAAATGCACCCAGATTTCTGACCATCAGAGTTTGTGTTACCATTTAGATTTGCTGCTTTAAGCAGTTGAGAGTTATTTAGGGGTTGCACTGGTAACAGAATGGCCTGCATTAGGAAGATAGAGGTTAGTGGCTAGGGTATGGTGAAGGACAAGATCATTGAAAGAAAGGACATGTGGAGACTGAAAGACCAGCAGAGAAGAGGAGAATATTAAAAACAGTAAGACAACCAAAATAATTAGAGATAGAAAGAATGACACAAGAATTATAATCAAGAAACTAGAGAGTGCTCCAATGCTGGTAGATAATTGCAGTAGTAATGGGTTGGGGTGATTTGATCTGATGATGTAAGAATAAAAATTTATTTGTCAAGAATCTGTATGATATTCACCATTCCAAAAGCATTAAGGGATTTTACTGAATATATTAACAATTACTCAAAAATATTATCGCTGGGTTGTTTGGAACAAAAAAATGTCCTATTCTTCCAGGAAACCCTACTTTT
This sequence comes from Paguma larvata, assembly GCA_030068075.1. Classification (NCBI taxonomy): domain Eukaryota; kingdom Metazoa; phylum Chordata; class Mammalia; order Carnivora; family Viverridae; genus Paguma; species Paguma larvata. The sequence continues at coordinate 74,892,708 of CM057826.1, forward strand.
ATGTTCCAGGTGGAGATCATTACTGTTGATTTGCACCTTATACTTGCCCCATTAAAAGACTGACCAGACTGTGAGGTGATTATAGTGCTGTTTGTGCCCTTTCAATTGACCCTTAATACTCTTACTGCCAAGACCATGAGTGTTATATTACAGCTGTATTCCTAATACTACTTGGTGCTTGCTTATAACACACCAGGTGTCTCATTAATGTTGTTGAATGAGGAGAAAGAAAGGTTTTTGTTGTTGCTCTTTGGTGGGTTTTTCTTTGGTGTTTTTTTTTTTTTTTTTTTTTTTTTTTTTTTTTTTTTTTTTTGGTGAACCATCTTCAAGGCATACATCATTGAGAATTGCATCAGGCACTATTCTAAGACTGATGTACCTACAATTTATTTAATCTTCACAACCCTCCTTTGAGATTAGTATCACTATTGTTCCCATTATTCCACATTAAGAAACAAAGAGGTAGAAATGCTTACTTCACCAGTAAGGAACGGGTAGCGCCGCGTTCAAGCCCAGGAAACCCACCACTTGCTAAAGCAAAAACACTTGACAGTGATAAAGACTTCTATGACACGGTCCAACACACACCATTTTGAGCCCATTAGAAAACAAAGCTATTATTAATAGTAAGAGAATAGAAAAGAGATCTTAGAAACACTTCGTTGATTTCAGTGTTTCGACTACCAGTGATGAGGATTTATATAATTCAAACAACTTCAGTGATGCATGAAGAGGTGAAATAGTGAATAAAAAATCAGCATTTCTAGCATCATCAATCACAAAGTGAGTCAGCAAGCTGGAAGAAATAAATCTTTGACAATATTTCTAAAATTTATCATTTAAACAATGTAAAGAACATAAATGAGCTGGACAAGCCTAATGATATTTGATTATCCTTGAATAAAATTTTGAGGGAGATGAGGTCAAGATGATATAAAAACTGGTTTCATTCATAACTAAATCAAGAAGATATCAGCCTCAAATATTTATAGAAGATTATTTCATCAAAATGAATTAAGATTTTTAATATTATTTTAACATTTAACATTTTATTCATCCTTCAAAACTCTCAGATATGCCTTTAAATAATAAATCTGTAACTTATCAAAAAGATGTAATATAAATTCAAATTCTTTTTATATCCTATAAATTGTGCATAATTGTCTTTTTCTTTCATCCTCACATTACCATCCAAGGTTTCATGTAGACTAGAAGTGTTTAATGATAGGAAAATGGAACGGATAGGATTATTCAAAGTTTTCTCCGTCGTTCTGGAACTCCAAGAGGAATAAGAAACACAAAGTTATTAGTGATTGTGGTACCATTAAGATGTCTGATAAAATTGCACTGTAGCCTACTTCTCTACAAGACCTATATTTAAGAGATTAGAAGGAAATTATTTAAGAAGTGGTTGTTTGAAAAGACTTAACATCACTGTAGGCATAAGAACATACACAGAAAGAAAGTGAAAAGAGTAGACTAATCTTCAGGATCCTGGGTACTTTGTATGGAAAATATCTAGTTATGCCATTATAAAATTGATTTACTGTAGCACTAAAATGACAAATTTATGTATTTAAATTTATGCATAAAGAGCCAAGCTACTGGCAGTAAATTATAGAAATAAAGTAGTATGCTTATGGAGTATTATTAGAATTCTGTATTATTTGGGTAAAGTATGGTGCCTTACTCAAAGAACACATCAGTAATAGAGCAAATATTGAGAAGTAGTGATGAAAGAAATGTTTACAATGTATTCCTAAGAAATGGCCATATTATGTATGGTAGTTGGGAAGTATTTCAATAAAGACGGCAATATTTCAATTTGGGTTCATACTACTTAAGCCTACACACAGATAACATTTTCAGTTTTGAATGTGTGACTGAAAGGTTGTGTTTCCCCAATTTGTCCCTTGAAATACCTTGATATATCCTTTGGCACTCTTGATGTAACAAGTAAGAATTTCCGTTTGTCATTTTTGTCTGAGAGCAAAGGATAAATAATAACATCAATGACAGAAACAAGATTTCTTGTATAAGTGTATGGACATATTTACACATGTCTGCGCTGTACATATATGGATGTGTATATATGTGTGTGTGTATACACATACTTGTTATACTATGTATAACATACTTGTTATACTCTATTCATATATTCATATGGCTGTAAATAAATATTTAATTTAATGAAGTAGAAGGAGTTAGAAATGAAAAAATTGAAGGATAGACAAAGGATGAAAGAACAGGTGTGGCTATGTTATCCACATTAAAAGATGTTAAGCTTTACAATTGTATCTGGTCTGAAAGTGAGAGAATTGTGGTATTTAAAATTTTGCAATCATTTCCTCTAGTGGTTCATACCTAAAAACAGATTGTACTGGGTGCCTAGGTGGCTAAGTCAGTTGAGCACCTGACTCTTGATTTCAGCCCATATCATGATCCCAAGGTTGTGGAATTGAGCCCATCACCAGGCTCTGTGCTGGGCATGGAGCCTGCTTAGGATTCTCTCTCCCTGCCTCTGTCCCTCCCCAATTCGTGCACCCATGTTCTCTCTCTCTTTCTCTCTCTCTCTCTCTCTCTCTCTCTCACACACACACACACACACACACACACACACACACACACAAATAATTAAAAAAAAAAAAAAAAACAGATCTTGGTGAATTTTTTTTCTGTGTACAACAGACCTGGCCCTACTCTAAACCTACCCAGTCAGAATTCCCAGGGTAGGACTCGGAAAGGGATGAGATGTACATTTTTTATTAAGAAGCTGTGATGGAATAAATTTCCTCATTTTATTGTATCTAAGAAAACAAATTCTAATTCGTAGGTATTACAAGAAACACTTATTAATAAAAGGAAAAAATATGTTTTCTTCATTGTCTGAAAGAATATTATAATTTAATGTTATTATACCATCCAATCATAATTCTGCATATTAATTATTTTCCTAATTGTTTGGAAAAACTCACAACAAAAAATGTAAAGGTTATATGTAATATCTTCATTGTTATACAACCTATTTAAAGGAATGTAAGTGAGAGATAGGAAATGAAATCTTGATATAATCAGTTTTCCTCCTTACAGTAAGATTTGAAAGCAGGCTCTTCTTTGGCGTAGTATTTATTTTTTTTATCCCTACTGCAGTCTGTATGCAGACTTTATTCTTTAAGTTTTCCAATTTTTTAAAACACTGTGAACCTGTATGTTCCTCCAAAATTAAATTCTGGTGTCCTTGGCTAGATAACTTAATTACTCTGTTGCTCCTTTTTGTGTGTGTTTTATTGCTGTCACTCCAAAGCACAGTGGTTAAAGCTAATGGCCCTGGAGTCAGACAAATCAACCATCATCTGCAAATTCATCAACTCGTGTGAACACTTTGACCCTTGTCTGTGTTCCTCTGCATGGGAACGTAGCCATGTTCTCACTACTTGCTCTTCCGCAAACATATTAAATAGCCACTCATTCTGCCAGGAACTACAGTATAATCGTACACCCATATTTTGCTCTTTGTTTCCAGAATGAAACAGCAAAAGTAGATGTACTGTGACTGACACCTACTCTGTCCTGTATGGCGTCTGAAATCCATATAGTCCCATTTGGCATCCAGCACTATATACCTTAACAGTTATCTTCTAGCTCACCACATAACGCCTACCTTTGATGCAAATTCGAGAAGGGAAGATGAAAGCAAAGACTTGTACTATCCTTTTATCTTTGGGAGAACCCAAATTTTGCCTTTTAAGAGTGTTCATGAAATGCATTATTTTCATCACATCATTTTCTCTATTTTTTTTAACAGTGAGGAAATAATGAAAGTTTATGTGAGAAGGTGACCGAGGCTGATCCTGTCTGTTTTTTAGATTGGTGGGCTAGAAATACATTCCCAAAAGTAAGCTACCGTCCTCATGCCTGATAACTACATTCTACAAGGAAAAGAGGGGAAGGGGAAAAACTATACTTTGCCAAACTAATTTTTATACCAATACACTTTCCTACTAAGTATAGGGTCAAACTCCTTTAATACTAATCCCAAAAGTAATATTTCCATGTAAAGAGCAGTTAGCAGAGTCAGAAGCCCTTCCTTTGCATAAGCCAGGAACAAAATCACATTCTGAGCATTACCAGTTTTATGCATCTTTTATGTGAAATATGTAACTAGGAGATGTGGTAATTACATAAATACATGATCTCTTATTAACTAGATAGAGTTCATTCCACTTTCTCTCCAAACAGAATGTTTATTTTGTCAGCGACTATATTTACCATCCTCTTGAAAATACTGTAACTTGTAACTGTGTTTATACAAAGAGTGAAACTTTGAAGGATGGTGTAGGTCTGAGGCAGGAAAGCAGTATCATGCACTTATTCTAGAAGTTAATGGTCTTAACTAAAACTGACTGTGCTTTCTATGATGCAAACTTTTAGTGACTCATAAGACCTTATTCTTTTGACAACATTTTAAACAGTGTTCTCAGGACTTGGGACAAGTAGACTACAAGCTAACAAAATATAATATCCAAGAAAGTATCTTTTTATTAACCACTTGATATTTTCCTTTTTGACCTTTTTTTTGCATGAATAACATATGAGAAATTTCACAATGCATTTGACACCCCTCACAAAAACTCACATCTGTATTTGTAATGGACTCTGTTCATTAATTTTACTTCTTGTAAATTTTAGTATTTAGGGTACCACTGTCATCAGTTCTTTTGTGGTTCAATGATTCCTTTGGAGCAATCTTAACATTTTTGTTAACCACAGCTACAGTGTTAGTACAAAGTACAACAAAACATTAAGCTATGATAAAGCAAAGAGTTATGGAACTGGCATACAGGCAGGCATGTAGACCAACAGAACAAAAAAGGGAGCCCAAAAGTCAGCCCGCACCTATACTACCAGCTCATCTTAGAGAAGGGGACCAAAAATACTCCATGAGCAAAGGACAGTCTTTTCAGCAAGTGGTTCTGGGCAAGCAGATAATCCACATGCAAAAGGATGAAATTGGACCCTCATACTGTACATAAGAATCAACTCAAAATGAATTAAAGATTTCAACATAAAACCTGAAGGGCACCTAGGTGGCTCAGTCGGTCAAGTGTCCAAATCTTGATTTCAGGTCAGGTCATGATCTCACAGTGGTGGGATTGAGCTGCACATTGGGCTCTGCATAGACAACTCAGACCCTGCTTGGGATTGTCTCCCTCCCTTTTTCTCTGCCCATCCCCTACTCATTCTCTCTCTTTCTCTTTCTCTCTCTCTCTCAAAATAAAAATAATCTTTGGGAAAAAAACACCTGAAACTGTAAAAATACTTAGAAGAAAACATAGGAAAAGCTTCATGATATTGGGTTTGTTAGTGAATTTTTTCGATTATGACACAGGCAACAAAATAGGCAACAAAAGCAAAAAAATAGACAAGTGGCACTGTATCAAAGTAAAAACCTTCTCAAAGCAAGGGAAACAATGACCAGAGTCAAAGGACAACCTGCAGAATAGAAAAAAATTTTCCAAACCATACATCTTATGAGAGATTACTATCTAAAATATTTAAGAAACTCCTACAACTTAACAGGAATCATCAAATAGCCCCATTGAAAATTGGACAAAGGACCTGAATAGACATTCATCCAAGAAAGACACACAAATGAAAATGAAAATGAAAATCACAAGGAGATATTGCTTCACATCTGTTAAAATGGCTATTTAAAACAAAGACGGGGCACCTGGGTGGCTCAGTTGATTAAGCAATGAACTCTTGAATGCAGCTCAGATCATGATCTCATGGTTTGTAAGTTTGAGCCCCACATCAGTTCTGTGCACTGATCAGAGTCTGCTTGGGATTCTGTCTCTCCCTCTCTCTCTGCCCCTCCCCTGCTCTCTCTCTCTCTCTCGCTCTCTCTCTCTCTCTCTCTCTCTCTCAAGAATATATAAACTAAAACATAAAATAAAAGTGTTGGTTAGGATGCAGAGAAACTGGAGTGCTTGTAGAATTGTTGACGGGAATGTAAATTGGTGCTGTCATGATGGAAAAGAGTAATTCCTCAAAACATTAAAACTCGAATTACCATATGATCCAATAATTCCACTTCTACAAATATTAAACTGAGAGCATGATGTCAAGGAGATATATCCACTACCATGTTCACTGCATCATTATTTACAATAGCTAAGATATGGAAACAACCTAAATGTTCATCAATGGATGGATGGATAAAGAATATGTAGTGTGTGTATACACACACACACACACACACGCACGCACAATATTATTCAGCCTTAAAAAGCAAAGAAATTCTGCTCTATCCAGCAACATGGATGAACCTTGAGGATATTATGCTAAATAAGACACAGAGAGACTAATAATGTGTTATTCTACTTACATGAGATATCTAAAATAGTCAGATTTATAGAATCAAATTTGGAATGGTGGTTGACAGAGGCTGGGAGGGAAGGGAAAAGAGGGAGCTGCTGTTTTAGATATATGAAATTTCAGTTTCAAGAACTGAGTAAGTTCTGGTGATCTGCTACAGAATATTGTGACTACAGTTAACATCCTGTACTGTGTACTTAAATACGTGTTAAGAGATTATATCTCATGTTAAATGTTCTTCCTACAATAAAAAAATAAAAAGAAAACTGTAGAGCAAGCAAAGTTGTAGATATTACAAAAAGCTTGAAGCCTATATCACCTACTTAAAAAATAGGTGTATTCTATAATATTGAGTCATCTGTTGAAAATTTATATAAGATTTATAAGGGATTTCACAGAACCTAAAATCACATTTTAATTAGGAGATAGTATGAAAAAGATTAAAGAACAGGCTTTAAAAAACTAAACAAAAATTTAGCCAGCAAAAGCATTAATATAAAAATGATATAAAATGCTATTAGCCAACTACTACCTTGTTAATATAATCTCATCTCATATGAAAGATTAATGCATAGCCACTGTTTAGGGGTAATTTAAAATGTTCAATAATTTCTGTGAAAATCAATCAAATTTGAAATGCATGTTTAAAATGTTTAATTATCTTTTCTCCTGGAACTAGTATATTGACAAAAGATTTCTCAAACATTTTCAAGGACAATAATTGTCCAAATACTCAAAGAAACAACTCTAGCATATACTTGTAATCCTGTTGGCAATTTGCCTTGCTGAAACTGATTCTTTGGTGGTCGTTTTTTCCGCTGTTAACTGGGAAGTGAGAAACTCTATCTTTATTTATTTCACAGATTTTTTTTTAAATATTTGTGGTGAATTCAATATCAACAAAAATTATTTATTTTGATGTTCTCTGAACATCACACAATCACTGTGCAGTGATTATAAATTATAATTTTATAAAACAAGTATAAAAGTTATAAAAGTATTGTATTGGTGACTCTGCGATTACTAATTAGGTTACTCCAAGTGTTTGGAACACTTTCCAGGTATTTTATATTCTAAATGTAAAATAGTAAACTAAAATCCAAGTTTCTCTAAAGCCATCACCCAAGGAATAGTTTGGTGTTTGAACAAAGACATACCATTTCACATTGGGTTTTTTGATTATTTGGTTATATATTGTCAACCATTCATTAATATTTCAAAACCTGAGACGATATCTCAAAAAATGCACGTCAAGACACCTGGCCCTTTTTCAATCCTAAAAACTAATGAGTTTTCTCCCCAATGCACATGTGTTTACTTGTCTCTGGATGGTGAGGAATCTTTGAGCCTTCGCCCTGAGGTGCACGTTACTTTTGCTCAAAATCCTTTCCTCAAGAGCTGGCTGATCAAAGAAGTAGAAAACAAAACAAAACAAAAACACAATACCAAACCAAAGGTATAAAAATTTGAAAAAAGACTTAAAATAATGTGACACTTTATTATCCTGAATAAATCAGAACTCAGACTTTTTTTTTTTAACATACATTTTATAGTTGAGTACTGCTTTGCATGAAATTAGATGTGAGACACCATCCTTCCTTCATCAAGTACTTACAGCCTCGAGGGTTCTACCCAGCCCCATACCCTCCACGGCATCATTAGTCCCCAGACATTCTCTCAGGAGGCCCCAAAGGGAAGATATGAAGGAACTAAAACAGTAGGTAAAAATTATATTTTATTCTATATATTTTTCAGAGATTGTGTATGTATGGTTTTTGTTTTGTGTGTGTGTGTATGTTTTTGTGTTTTGTTTTTTTTTTTTTTTTGCTTTGTCTTGTTTTCTTAGAGACACCATCTTCCCTCAAATCTGGTATTTCAGTAGTGAACAGAAAAGCCCTGGAATCAAGCCTCTCTTTAATGCCAGAAAAATACATTTTTTGAATCTTTGTGAATCTTTAGTAGTAAGACTTACAAAATCTGATACCGTGGGTCAGTGGGGGATCCTTCCTCTTGGTATCACTATCTTCAAGGCTGGGATCAAAATACATTTAAAATTCTTTTAATTTTCCAGTGCCTTCACTCATTCTGAAAGCAAAAGTAGTATTTTAAAATAGCCAAACCGTGGGGTGCCTGGGTGGCTCAGTCCACTGAGTGTCCAACTTTGGCTCAAGTCATGATCTCAGGGTTCATGAGTTTCAGTCCCTCATCGGACTCTGCACTGTCAGTGTGGACCCTGCTTTGGATCCTCTGTCTCCACCTCTCTCTCTCCCCCTCTCTCTCTCTCTCTCTACCTGTCTCTCTCTTTCAAAAATAAACAAACATTTAAAAAAAAAAAAACATAGCCAAACCATTTGGAAACAAAGCTCAACAATAAGAACAGCATTAATCATCTGGAGTAAAAACCAAGATATGCCTGTGACATACTAAAAATAGTTTTCTTGTATGGCACATGTTAGCTCAAAAGACAATTTTTAAACTATAGTAATACACGATGATGATTATAGTTTCTGAACGTTACTAGCAACTAGGTATATGGGCTCCAAAGATAAGATTATTCTGGGTATTTCAATTCCAACATGTTTACTTTTTATAAACCAGCATTATTACTGTATAATCAGATTCACCATCCACTTTCCAGGCATCAGTACATCTGAGGTTTCGCCAAATTAATACACACACCAGAGAGGAGAATCTAGTTTCTCAGCAATTTATAAGATTTTTACTTCCAAAACAAAATGACCTGTCACTCACCTACAAAGTTTTGTTTATTTCTAGCATTAAACCGCAAGCGTAATAATACACAGTTTGCTATGAAATAATAATACAGTGTCTTCTCATGTAATTTTTTCCTTGCAGGACATTTTCATCAAAAATTTTTGCTTATAAATAAACACAAAAGCACCGAAGAGCATTACAAATTCCCAAAGCATTATTCAAATGATGGCAGGTGCTACCAATAATTAAAGTAATAACTGTAAAAACCGACGAAGCAGAAAACAGTAAAAATTTCATGGTCACTATTTCCTATATATTCCTTAAGCAACCCAAATAGTTGGGTTGGGTGTTCTGTGGCTTAGGGATTTAAAATAATATTAATTGACCTAGAAATGTGTTTAAACGGTGAATTAGCGTGTCCTCCAGCAAAAGGCACAGTGTGTAATTGCTACGAGTAAAAAAAGGAAGTGTAAAGTAAAATGTGACAACCTTAGAAAATAAAACAGTGAGGGAAAATGAGTTCTAATAACAAGTAATTTTTTTTTAAGTGCAAGTGACTTCAATTAGAAGAGTTTATGCCCGAGAGAATTCAGTCCATGTACAGTGATAATATAAGTCTGCGATGTTAGGATGGCATTTTAAAATACAGAAGGTGGCGATACCAAGGTACAGGTCAGGAGGTAAGGAGTGACTAGGCCAGGTCTGTTCTAAACACAGGCACGTATCGCAGTAAGGCAAAAATTAAATCTTTGAAATTTATGTATGTGAATTTGGGCATCTTCACCTTTCTCAACCCCAACTGAAGGAAGGAAAATATTATGGGCGAAATTAGTTGAGATGAATCATTCATAAGGAAGCGCGGGCTTCCCAGACATCTATGTTGGCAGCTGCCCGCCTCACCTTTTCTGAGCACTCCTGAAGGGAATCTCCCTGGTGTGCCTGTTCGGTATTCAGAACACAAGAGCCTTTGAAGAACTTCGTGTATTCCCTGAAGGCTGTTTTTCATCCTCAATCCCAAGGACCTAAACTTTCTGACAGACCTTTACTGCTATCTTCTCCGTCTACCATAATTCCCGCAAGCGTACAGGGCAATGGAAAAAAAGTGGTGTTTTGCTTGTTTCTGCTGTGTTTATTCAATTACACTTCAACTTTCTGCCCAAAGAAGCATTCCTTTTTCATCTGGCTGAAACCTTCTCTCCCCCTTCTTTCTCCACCCCCAATCCATGGCTAACAGAGTTTTCACCCTTTAATGAACAGCACTTACAAACCTAAAAAATAACCCTGCTGACAGCAGAAAGGACAAGCCTGTTGTAGAAGCTGAGAAGAACAAGGAGCCTTCTATTTTTTTCTACCAGTTAAAAGAGCAACAGGAGACCAACTTCCTACCAACAAGCACCCCAATTTCTTTCCTTAGAGTAGAAATCAAATTCAACACATTTGTTTGTTCAGCTTTTGGTGGATATATAGATGTCTCCTAGAGTATTAAGGTGAAGCAATCAAAATCTTTAATCAGCCACAGTATACGACAATCTTGCCAGGGAGTGCTTTTTCCTCCCAAGTATCAACAAATGTTGCAATTTATTTTGTATATAAAATAACATTGCTTTTGAATAGTCCTCTTCTACACTGAGGGAATTAATCTGCTCTGAGCATTGTGTGCATTGGAGCCATGAAAACAGGGATGAAGCCAGCAACCACAAGAGGCTCATACAGAACTGCGTGTCCTATCTTGTGCAAGGAAAGGAGAGAGAGGGAAAGACAAGCATGTCAAGAAAGGCTCATTAGCGAAGACAAACCATGCAGGATCCCTGGATACAACAGCACTTGTTTACAATTCAAGTCTCTTAATGAGAACTTAATTTACTTTCCAGTTTTGTCACATATTCGGTTACAGTTTTATTCCCCTTGAAGACTACCCAAAATGTCTTTTTATAACATAAATTAAACTACAAAGAGAATACAAAGGGTGTACGGTGTGTTCAGCAGAGAGGCAACAGTCACAAAGGAGGCACACCTCCCAGGCCAACCTCCCGTGGTTGGGTAAGAGCAGCCTGCTTACACTGCCATCTTTATACATGTACAAGAAACAGGAGTCTTTTCCAGTCCAGGGAATTCTGGACTTCTTTCCAAGCAGTGATGGTGACCGGTAGGCTAAACCAGACAATGGACATGCTTTTATCTAACTTATATATATATTTACTCAATATGATCATGTTGATGACATTGGCTTGATTACAGTCAAGAGAACAAATGGGCAAGTAAATCTTAATCCCTCAAATGTAGAAGGTCAAGTCACCCCTTTTATTCATATTCCTCTACTTGCGACTATCCTTTTTTCTGTGACACAAAACTTTATAAATTCCACCCTCGATTGTCCTACACGCTCACAAAAGTGTAATTAGAGAGATGACCGATGACCTAATTTTTACCACATTTTCCTTCTTTTGAACATGATTTTATTAATGATATCACCATTACAATCAAATAGGTTCCTTTTGACAAGGTGAGTGTCTAGTAACTGTGGAGAGGGCAACTTTGGCTTTAACTGTTTCCTATCTATTACTTCAGATAATAGTCTTCCCTCTTTGCCTGAAAAAAATATGTTAAGTTACAGTACTCTTTTTCCTGACTTCTCCTGTCTAATTCTCTCACCCCTCACCACACCCCTCCTCTCCTCTTCTGCCCCTCCAACCCCACTGTTGTTTGTCTGTCTTTTACTATCAGTCTTTCTGTCAGGTCTTCCTGTTGCTCCTCCAATCACGACTGAGCTGCACCGTTCTTCCTCCATTTTGTAACCTACTTCTCTGATGAGTTTTTTTTCTCCCTGAATACTTTTATTATTACTGCCTTCTGACCAGTGTTTTTCAATTAAAATTTGCCCAAATATCCCACAACTCACAATACTGTATAATTATCATCACTGTCCTGATAAAACTAAAATACATTTAAAATTAAGAATCAGCATTGCAAAGGAGAGAGCGGCTTAGGACACACAGATTGAGGAAAGGACATTTGTTGCGTACCTCTCGCCCAACATGAATACAGTTCCTCCACCGAGTGACCGATGCCACAGACACGGGCTCAGGGAAGAGCAGAGGAGTTCTGCACAACAAACTGCAGCAGCTCCCTCTTCTCTGCCCCTAGGAATCATCACAGATCAGCAGAGATTCCCATCAATCTACGATTCACCTGTAACAGCTAACACGCTTCATTAACAAAAAAAGAAAATAGCATTATGTTTATGAATATTTAATTACCCTTTATAGAAAATAGGCTTCTATATACTAAATAGAATAACAGGGAGGCTGAAAATTATAGTGGTTAAGATCACAGGCTTCAGTGTAAGGAGACCTTGGTTTTAACTACATCTCTAATATTTACTCAGCAAGTAACCTTGGACAAATGACTTCATCTTCTGAGACTTAGTTTTGCCATCTGTAAAATGGAAATAATAATCTACCTACCTCACAGAACTGTCGTTAAGGTGAGGAAGGTAACAAAGTAATGCAAGTGATTCATCACCTCACATCATCTTTGTAATGCTCAAAAAAGTGTTTTTAAATGAATTAAAACAAAATCTCAAAAAAAAAAACACGCTGAAATAATTTTTCTTTGAATCTCAACTAATTATCATGTTATTATCTTATGACCCTGAATTCGTGTTAGCTTTGGTTATGCCTGGTTTCATGTTAATTTCTGACTCTACAGAATAAAGTTTAAGCAACATCTCCACCTAATCACAGAACATAGTCACTGGAGCACTGGCACTTTAAAATCCTGAACAGAACACAGTCGATGATTAATTTGTACTCTCTAAGCTCTGGAGTAGTAAGGGAAGCAGGTTTCAACTAAGTAAACTCCTCTGCAGATTCCAAGAACAAAAAGAAGTCTATCTTAACTGGTACACCTGGATCTTGAGAATTGTAATATGGCTGATCAAAATAACGTCACGAGACACACTTTTCATTCTCTAACTCAAATCCCAAACGTATCTTTTTCTTTTCACCACATTTTCCCTTTTCTGTGATACGAAGCTTCGTAACCCCTATTCATACACCCTGACTCAGTAAAACCTTGGAATGTGAGTAACTTGTTCTGCGAGTGTTCTGCAAGATAAGCAAACATTTCTAATAAATTTTAATAAGTGAGTGACGTCTTGCAATATGAGTTGTACATGATGCTGAATATCACATGATCACAACCAAACCATGGTTTCTCTCTCTCTCTCTCCCTGCAGGATTATGGGTGAGTGTCAATGCAATGTCAAATTTCCATAAAATCCTCAAAAGGAGGCAAAAGCAAGTGTCATTGAACAGGTTCCTTCTTAAAGTTGCATGAAAAGAACAAGATTCCATTGAGCCAAGAGATAACAGTGATTCCATTAATGATAGTGAAAATCATCCTACACAATAACCCTCCTCTCTCTTACCTCCCTCACACCAGCTACACAGGTTTCCAAAGTTAAGTGCAGGTTCATCTGTTTTTTTTTCTTTATATTTTATATTTCCTTATTATTTTGCATTCTATTACAATATTATAATCATTTTTATATGAATATTTTGTGGTTGCGGAACAAATCATCTGAGTTTCCATTATTTCTTATGAGGAAATTCACTTCAATATGTAAGTGCTTCAGATTACAAGCATGTTTCCAGAACAAATTATGCTCACAAACCAAGGATTTACTGTATTTAGAAAAGCAAGTGCCTCCACTGTCATACCTGCACATACCATGCCTATTCACCCAGTCATCATTCACTAACTGTGTGATATGGACACGGACTCTTTGTAGAGTGGGTCCTAAAGCAAAGTCTTTCCTTCACTCATTTCTTGAATCAATTATTACTCATCCTTTTGTTTTCCTGGAAACAAAACTATGAAAGATGAAAATGTAATCATTCTCTAAATGTTCTTAGTTTTCTAAATATTCTCTTGCTTAGAGATTTGTTGATATATTGATAAAATGACCATTTCTAGAGAAATTATGAGTGTCTGAACTACAAAACTTGGGTTTCTTTTTGCTAAATTATCAAAGGCATCTTTTGCCACCACTTGAAATGTATTAGAGATATCCTCCACAAATAGCATCTTTATTTATCTGAGAATTAGTAGAAGGCATGGTACCTGATCCAAAAATGTTGCGAATCTAATTCTCAAAAGCTGACTATAAATATCACTACCAAGAAGGTCAATAGTTTCATGGGTTGACTTTGAATGCAAAGTAAGTAACAAGTTCTCTAAGATAAACATCAAAACTGGAACTGGCTCTCCTACATTAATGCCAATCAGTTTCCATAATAACATTTTAACTTTTGATCTTGGTACCTTCTTCTCCATCTACAGCTAACTCCTATACTTTCAAGTGGTTCTCAACAATTCTTTATATTGTATTGTTTCCAGTTTGTACATTAACTTTAGCTACTTACTACCTTTTGTGTTGATGCTAGAGATTGTTCTTAAACAATAGTTTAAGATGGTTGATTTTCATAAAATTCCCAAGATTGCCTTGCATACTGAGTGAAAACAGTATTCTAAAAATCTCTCCACATTTTTTGTGATTGCCACAGATTATGTGCTTTAGAAGGGCAAAATATATCTAATCCAGTGTTTGGAAGATGAAATAGAAGACATTTAACACTTAGTTTTGTTTTTTGGTTTGTTTTTGTTTTTGTTTGAGACACAGAGAGAGAAAGAGAGAGAGTGCTAGTGGGGGAGAGGGGCAGACAGAGAGTGGGAGACAATCTTAAGCAGGCTCCATACTCAGCATGGAGCCCAACCTGGGACTCCATCCCACCACCCTGGGATCACAACCTGGGCCAAAATCAAGACTCAGATGCTTAACTAACTGAGCCACCCAGGCACTCACTCTCATATTTAACACTTTGAAACAAAATATATTTATACAGATGGTAAAATAGTTATATAACAAACTAATTTTATTAAGAAAATATTAAAAGTATCCCCTGCCTATCCCTGATACACAGGGTTTTTCATTTAATACTTTTCTGAGGATATGAGTATTATTTGCAGAAGAGATCAATAAATGTTTCAAGTAAAAATATTATCATTAAATGTGCTACAATATAATAATTTAATAGCAACCTAGATATTCTTTGTCTGCAGCTGACCAAGATCATTGACTTGCTACCAATGAAAGACACCACAGAATAGAAAAAAAAATGTTAATAGAAAATGACAGGGTAGAACAACGAAGCTCCAAAATATCTAATTTTTCTCAGTTACAGGAAAAGCTTTATTCTTTGTCCTCATCTATGCTATGAATGAACCAACCAACTACATCTAATGTAATTTTAGTAGATTCTTCTCATAAGTAAGAGTCTATTATAGAGTAAGTTTCATACATTGTGTAGAAAGCTTTAAAATACAAGAACATTCTTCTATCTAATTTTTGGTAACCTATACAAAATTCTTTAGATTTATAATATACTTTGAGCCAATATAAATTCAATACCTCAACTGCTGCTAATATTTTTGTCAATAGTAGAGTACCCTTTTTCAAATGAATCTCAGAAGTAAAAGTCAATTAAAGGTAAGACTCTCATGACGTAATGCAACAATGTTTGGAAGACAGAACTACCAAGTTATACTGTGATAGATAAACCTAAGTCACAGGGAAAGCAGAAGTAAGCACAAAGACATAAGATACTTTGAAAACTAAACTTGGAAAACTAGACTCATATCCATCATTCCAGAATGATGAGAATGAGGACTCCTATTTCTACAGCTCTCTTGACATGTGGAGAACAGCAATCAAAGTCTAAGAAAAACAACTAGAATTACATTCCCTGTAATACACTACATCCTGACAGTGAGCAAATATCTGCATAGATATCTTTCACAATGAGGCTAAGATAGGGATTTAAAGAATGAGTCACTGAGAACATTTACAACTTTTCCACTTTGTTCATAAATCCACATGTATAAAATGTCCATCTTTCATTTTTAAATGCCCAGCACTGGGGCACCTAGGTGACTCAGTTGGTTAAGTGTCTGACTTCGGCTCAGGTCCTAATCTCACAGGTCCCACATCAGACTCTGTGCCGACAGCTCAGAGCCTGGGGCCTGCTTCAGATTTTGTGTCTCCTTCTCTCTCTGCCCCTTCCCTGCTCATGCTCTGTCTCTCTCTCTCAAAAATGAATAAACATTTTTTAAAAATTAAGTGTCCAGCACTAAAGTGTTAAATTCATTAGAAGCACATCGTTAGGGCAGAAATTAATTAAATAGGTTTAAATACAGGAGATAGCTGTCAAATGTCATCTAGAGAGGAAAAAAACTTTTTGAAATAACTATTAAAAAACATTTTTCACATATAAAACAAAAAGAATTAATATCCACAAACACTTCATAAATAATTCAGAAAAAAATGAACAAAATGGACACAAATATATGAACAATTCATATAGAAATACAAATGACTTAAACATGAAAATATGCTCAAAATGTGATAATTATTAGATAACTAAAACAGATGATAATCACTGATAGCATATGGAGAAAAAGGCAGTTTCATATACATTTTGGGAAAGGGTAAGTTGGTGTGATCGTCCTAGGAAGAACATTTGGTAAAATCTAGCAAAATATAAAATAAAATATATAGTTTGCCTTTTTTCCAAACAATTACTATAATTTCTCAGCAATTACTGTTTAATTACTTTTTTCTATTGTCACTCAGTATTTACTGTAAGCTCAAGTTCCATTCGTAATGAGGTCTTATCTATACTCTGTCTTCACACGTACATTTTTACAACCTCAATGAACAGAACTTGTCTCTGGATGTATAACCTGTGGCTCTCCTAGAGAAAGATTTCCAGGTATACAGTGATGATCACTGAGTCATTGCTGTTACAGGAAAATGTGGAAATGATATATCCATTAATGAAGAAATCTTAAACTAAATTATACTTTAACTATAACTGTGCTACCAGTAAAAAGAAAGGTATACCTATGACTTGCTGATATAAAAAGATGTTCAGTTTGTGAAATTAGTAAACTCATTTGTAATATCTAAATTTTATTTTCTTTATAAAAACTTCATTTTCAGTTATGTTTTTTATTAATCATCCATTGTATAACATAAATAGATGATAGATAGATGATAGATATAGAAGTATAAAATCACATGGTATCAACAAAAATGTATGTATAATATAAACAAATATTTGATGATTACCCTGATTACCTAAAATGTTTTTTCCTATTAAAACTGTTGAGTGTGAGGACACCTGGCTGGCCCAGTTGGTAGAGAATCCAGCTCTTGATTTCAGGGTTGTGAGTTTGAGCCCCACACTGGATATAGAGATACTTAAAAATAAAATCTTAAAAAAATAAAAATAAAAAGGTTCGGTGTGTAGCCTTGTTAGAATTTTATCTAAGAAGAGACTGGTGATTCACATACCCATAACAACTTGCATTCACAACTTCCGAAATGAATTTTATACATACGATTTTTGAAAAGTACTAATACTGATCAAATTAAAAAAATGTTTGCCCCCAAAATATCAGTTTTGGGGCACCTGGGTGGCTCAATCAGTTAGGTGGCCAACTCTTAATTTTTTTTTAATGTTTATTTATTTTTGGGAGAGAGAGAGAGAGAGAGAGAGAGAGAGTGAGCCTGAGAGTGGAAGGGGAGGAGAGAGAGGAAGACACAGAATCTGAAGTGGGCTGCAGGCTCCAAGCTGTCAGCACAGAGTGCGATGTGGGGCTTGAACTCACAGACCATGAAATCATGACCTGAGCATAAGTAGGACACTTAACCAACTGAGCCACCCAGGCGCCCCAAGTGGCCAAATCTTAATATCAGCTCAGGTCATGATCTCATGGTGGTAGGATTGAGTCCTACATCACTCCACACTGAACATAGAGCGTGCTTGGGATTCTCTCCCTTTCTCTGCCTCTCCTCTACTCACACTCTTTCTCTCTATCATTTTTTTAAATCAGTTTAATTTATAATCTATAAAAAAAGTTCTGAACTTCTTTCTACTGCAGTACATTTAACAAAATATTAGTGACTAATCACGGATCCAAGAGAGAATTTCGGAGGTTGCCTTGTTCAACTTCCAGCCTGGACATACAATGCATGACAATCTGGCCTAGGACTGCCAGATACGGTTATTTCAAACCTTTCTCAGGTGACTGATACTTTCAATGTACAACCAACACTTCCCTCAAAAAGGTCATCCTTTGTCTCACCTAAATCTTTGCAAATAGTTTATTATTTTCTTCTCTGTGGGAATATGGAAATTATATAAAAAACAAGCAAACAAACAAAAACAACTTAACATGAATTGAAACATAGAAGAAATGCTTTCGTTTTTTTTAAGAGAGAGTGAGAGAGAATCTGAGTGGGGGAGAGAGCAGAGGGAGAGAGAAGGAATCTTAATCAAACTCCGTTCCCAGTGCAGAGTCCCACAAGAGGCTCAGTCTCACCACCATGAGATCATGACCAGAGCCAAAATTAAGAGTCTTTTGTTTAAACAACTAAGACACCCAGGTGCCCTGGAAGTTCTTAACTAAGGAAATAAATTAAATCAATTAAAAGCACAAGACAAAAGTGCTGACTACAGAGTTCAGCATTCTATCTGGTTGCATATAAAAGTGATTACTTATTTTTGAATGTTGTATTTAAACAAAAGCATAATATGGCATCCCCCAATAAGGTTTTAAGTGCTTTATTTCAGTTTCCTGCCCTCACTTTCAGAATCATAAATATTCTCCTGCTAATCACATCCACACTCATTTCTCCCTCATCTCTCTTAATTCCTCAATTCTGTCTTAATGTGTCTATTATCATTCTCTTGATTTCCTTAGTTGCTTCCTATTCAATTCTCCTTCTCTGTGTTGCTGTATATAGCTTAAGAAATTACCACTAATGGCTACCATAACCCAGTGATACATGTACAATTTTAGGGTCTATCATTTAGATTTTCTTTGCTTCCCATTTCTCATATTCTGTCATAATGACACTGACTTCTAGACTTTCCCATCCAGACTATGAAACTCATTACTATTCAGAAGATACAGAAATATTATTTTGGCTGACAAACAAATATTTTGCATTTATAGATTCACATTCTGTCAGAGAATGTCCCTATATCTCAAACAGGCTTTTTTTTTTTAACACTAAGAAAGCAACTTCTTATTCTTTGACATTTTCAAGGTATTTTTCCACTTCAGGAAGGCGTTTTCTCCAACACAAAGAAAATGAGAGACACAGAATATTATATCCAAGAATACTAGGGGCAATTAAAATAGAAAACAATTTGTTAAGCATGGATTATCAGGCCCAGAATTCAAATTAATTTGCTCTATGTGACTGTGGCTGTTTGAGAGCATGTTGGTGCTACTATAACTGCGAGGGAAAAGGTGACAAATAATACTGAATGAGGAATATGAGAAACCTTGATGGATTACGAGAACTTAATCATGAACAATAAAGAGTAAGTTGTTTAGTGGTTTAAGGTTTACAGCTGGAGGTCTAGCCCTATTGGATTCACCATATATAAAGTGAATTTCCTTTTTGGTGTCCGGGTGGGAGAAAGCTCTCTCTGCCTTGTTTCTAAGGAGTTTTTCCACTGCTATATTCACAACACCTAGAAAAGAATCTGGAATATTTATTCATGGACTTGGTGATTTTTTTTTTATGTTTACTTATTTATTTTGAAAGATAGAGCAAGAGAGTCAGGGAGGGGCAGAAAGAGAGAGAAAGAATCCCAAGCAGGTTCTGCACTGTCAGCACCAAGCCCAACACAGGGCTCAATCCCATCACCAAAAGATCATGATCTGAGACAAAATCAAGAGCCAGACACTCAATCAACTGAGCCCTGCAGGCACCCCTGACCTGATGATTCTTATTCTATCTAATAACTTGGGCAATGTTATAGCATTAAATATCTATCATCATCTATGATTATTTCAGAAAAAAAATTTAAAAGGCAGCATTTGTTTGACATACCATAGGACAGCAATAAAATTCCGTAATTTGCTATGAATTAAAAATGAATTTATGGGGGCACCTGGGTGGCTCAGTTCGTTAAGCATTCAACTTAAGCTCAGGTCACGATGTCATAGTTCCTGAATCTGAACCCCGCATCTAGCTCTGTGATGACAGCTCAGAGCCTGGAGCATGCTTCAGATTCTGTGTCTCCCTCCCTCTCTGCTCTCCCCAGCTCATGCTCTGTCTCTGTCTCTCAAAAATAAATAAACATTAAAAGAAAAAAATTTTAATGAATTTATGAACAAAAATTCTTAAAATAATTTGTTATCCCAAATTAAATTTGGAATTACATATAGCACCAGACAAGGGTCTTATTTAAAGGTGGCAAGAGCAGGGATGCCTGGGTAGCTCAGTTGGCTAAGCATACAACTTGAGCTCAGGTCATGGTCTCATGGTTCATGAGTTCGAACCCCGCATCTGGCTCTGTGATGACAGCTCAGAGCCTGGAGCCTGCTTCAGATTCTGTGTCTCCCATTCTCTCTGCTCCTCCCTATTGACACTCTGTCTCTTTCTCTGTGCCTCAAAAATAAATAAACGTTTTAAAAAAGGTTTAAAAAAAATAAAGGTGATGGGAGTGGTTCCATAATATATTTTTTCTTATATAAGATACCTTAGAGTTTTCAATAGCTATTCATAAGATTATTTTACCTAATTTGTTAGGATTCAAACAGACCATCCCAAGAGCAATCAAATTGTGTAAATCAAACTCTACTGTAGTGAACATTTTATTTTTGGGGTATAAATAAAGCAATCAGTTTAACAACTCTCATTTTGAGGGAAAGGTAAAGAAAAGGAAGAAATAAATAACCAAAAAAAGAAAAAAAATAACAAAGACTACTGCCAAAATTACTCAGATTAAATAACCAAAACTTATATGTAATCATTGCTATATCACAAGGTAATTAATACAATATGATATATAAATATGAGATTTGCTTTAATTAGAAATTTACTTCTAATAAATATGTAACATGATTATATAGTTAACATTTTGAATTGAAATGTATCTCAATACTCACATAAAATAATGTTCCTGTCTGTGTCTCAAAAGTATTTCTACATTCCTTATTTCATCCATATTTGTCAGAGATTGCTACTTTCCTTTCAACATATTATCTTCTTCCTAAGAATTAGTTTAACCATATTCATGGCTAAGACAAATTATTTAGCCACAAAATTCTAAATAAATCTCTTTGTTTTGTTTTTTGACAGAGGATGCTTCTTACCTTCTGGGTGTTTTCATTCCAGTTAAAGATGCCTCAGTCTAATACATCTTAAATGTACTCTTACATTTCTTCACTATCTACTACCAACATATGAGAAAACATTTTTCTAAACAGAATCTTTGGCCAATTTTAAGAATGGAAACTCTTGAACCAGCCAGACATTTCAGATCCTCCTAGCAATTATTTTTAGCGAAATAAGCCATATAAATATGCATCATTCCCCTGGGTCATTTGGTAAGAATATAGCTTTAAGCCAGATGTTCGTAATGAACTTGAGGCACAGAAGAAACTTGCTAAGGTCAAAGAGCAGAAGAATTAGTAAAAGATCTCTGGAAAATTACAAAACAAACCTACATTCTGTGAGAATACAATATATTGCTATATAAAAAGTTTTAAATCCTTCTTTGGAATTACAGCAGTCTTACCTTCCCTTAAGGGACACAAACAGCTTTATTGACAGTGACAACCATTCTCAAAAAGCACAACAACACAGAAATCATGGAGCCCACGTGTTGAAGATGCAGGCTCATGAGGTCAGAGTCTGAGTGCCTAAATTACTCTTTTGCAAAGAACCTCCCTCCCCCCATTAGAAACATCTCTCTTGTACTTCACCTGCGTGAACAGTAAACCCTTGCATTTGACCCATTACCCACCCCTTGTCTTTCTGGCACTACAGCAGCTAGTGTGACCTTCATCCACTCTACTTAACAAAAAGTTATCTTCCCTAACTCTGAGCATGACATAAAGATTAAGTTTCAAATTTGAAAGAATTTGACCTTTAATGTGACCGTAGATGACCGTAAAGCTTTTCAACTTTCATACCTTTGAGATGCTTTTGATCTTCTAGTCACGTGATTTTGATGAAATAACTTTAAAATTTAGGTGGTTGATTTGAAAGTATGGCTATTTTTTCCTTGTACTAGTTTATCTCTTTCAAGAGTTTCGAAGTTTTGAAATTTTTCTCATGCTGGATTATCAAAATTCTGATAATGCAAAAATACTGTAGAGTTCTAGTCAGGACTGAACTGTGGCACACCATTCACTGTCTATCAGACTATGTTAATGTTCGGTATTAAGGTCTAAGTGGCCAACTGTGTGACCAACCTGTGTAACTATTCCACCATTTAAAATACAATATATCATGGGATGGCTGGGTGGCTCAGTCAGCTGAGAGTTTGACTTCAACTCAGGTCATGATCTCACGGTTTGGGGTTTGAGCCCTGCTTCAGGCTCTGTGTGGACAGCTCAGAGCCTGGAGCCTGCTTCAGATTCTCTCTTTCCCTCTCTCTCTCTCCCTCTGCCCCACCACTGCTCATTCGCTCTCTCTCAAAATAAAAATATAAAATAAAATAAAATATAAATATAAAGTAAAGTAAAATAAAAATATAAAGTAAAGTAAATAAAATAAACAAAATAAAGTAAATTTAAAACGTAAATTTAAAAAGTAAATAAAATAAAATAAAATAAATTAAAATAAAATAAAATAAAAATCAGGGCGCCTGGATGGCTCAGCTGGTTAAGCATCTGACTTTGGTTCAGGTTATGATCATACAGTTCATGAGTTCAAGTCCCACTTTGGGTTAGCTCGAACCCCACATTGGATAAGCTCATGGCCTGCTTCAGGTGAATCCTGCTTCTCTTTCTTGCTCTCTGCCCCTTGTAGGATTCTCTCCCTCTCTCTCTAACCCTCTCTCTCTGCCCCTCACACACTTGTGCCCTCTCTCTCTCTTATTTATTTATAAATAAATAAATCATAAAGTGGATCTCTATAGTGTATTAACAATAAGGATGAAAAATAAGTTGTGAAAATAATACTGACCTCAGTGGTGCAAGGAAAAAGGAAATATTAAAATGAACATTAACAGTAATGGAAAAACTATTGTATCATAAATTATTAACAGGCTAATTTGGTAGACTCACTGCTATGCTAAGTCATAAACTAACCCTTGTGTACCAAGTGCTTTAATGTAATATATCTCTTTTTCACAACTCTATGATATAGATATGATTATTATTACTTAAATCTTGCAGATAAAAATAAAGGGTTAGTGAGGCTAAGCTGCTTACTCAAAGTCATATGGCAATTAACCTGTACTCAACCAAAGCCTCAACCCAGCACTTAGTCTCTAAACCCATATGCCTAACCATTACACTCAATACCTCAGTGTAACAAGATAATACTATAAAGCATTAATCAATGCTTCTTCTATGTTTTTGTCATATTGTCCTTTATCCTACAATTTTACTCCCTTTTTTTTTTTTGGCCCTCTTGAGATAAGATCATCCTTGTGACAAATGTTAGCTGAACCAGAGAACAAAAGTGTTCAATTCTTGAGATCATAAAGCAAGGAAGAAAATGAACCCCAGGTAAATATGAAGACCCAAAACTATACATAATCTTTACTTATGTGCCTGTCTCTTCATTGTCCTACAGAGGACTCCCTCTCTTCTACAGCAGGGCAAGCAACCAAGTGAAGGGTGGTTGGATACGATGTGAAAGCAGATGGGAGTACATCGGGCTCAGTCAGCTCACGCAGGTACACACTCAGCTTGAGAAGCAGCCACATAACTTATGTTGCCAAGAATCATGTCCCACAGTGAGAAGCAGAGGACTTAGAAGAGTGTCATAACCATGAGGAGAAGACTCCTCACTAAAAAATGGCATAAGCTGTGTCCCGAGACAAGAATATAGTAACTTCAGCAGAAGAAACCTGAGAGGCCTCAAAGACAAGCCGCCTCATTAAAGCCAATGCTATGATTGCCTATAGCCCTTTGGGTTCCCAGGCCAGTCCCTAAGAGATGGCAGGAGAAGAGAACATTCTGTTAGCTGAATTTAACATGGATCTGAGTTGGAGAATCCAGGACTGATTAACATTACATGTTTGCAATGAGGCAGAATTAAAATTTGGAATAGGGATTAGATTAAGATATATTATGTTGAAAAATGTAGTTACAGCATTTGTACATGAAACTCCATGGATTTATATACCCCCATATAAAAAACGTATTGTTACTCTTTTATGTTAAGAATTCTACGGATTTATTTTCTTACCGAATTTGAAGTATATAACATGCTATTATCAACTATAATCAGAGAGTATGAAACTTTCTGGTTATTGCCATACCCACCTAGATATAACCACTCTTTTATCAGGAGAAAATCACACGTACACAGAACAGTTAGGAAGACACCAGTTCTAAAAAGCAACTAGATACTGTGTGGCCCAGTAGATGTGACAGTGTACTATGCCCCAGGAAGGACTTAAGCCAACTACTTAGAGCAATGTTGGGCCAATAAGTAATAAGTGCTAATGGTAGAAGAAAGTAGCTTTGTTTTCCACTAATGAAATTTAGAAGTTGAAACTAAGCTACTGTATAAACTTGAAGAACTGTCTTATAATAAGTGGATTAACTGCATTAATCCTTTTTAGCTGCATTAATCTCCCATATTTAAAGCGAGGCAGTTTGAACAAATGAAAATATGACTAGGTCTAGGTCAACTTTTATCTGCAGGAAATTTTTTTTCTTAAATACTGAAAAAGAAAGACATTTACTTGTTACACTTCAGGGTTGAGAAACAAATGCTTTTCTTTAAAATCCCCAGTGAGTATAATACTGATTATGTCAGTTTTGAGAATATTTGGAAACTCAAATATTGGTAGGGAAGCAAATTGCTGATGATCAAGCATCGTGAGGGGTGAGTTTCTGTAACTCAGTACGTTACACAACAAAACAGAACAGAACATTATGTATTTCTTTCTTTTTTAAGATAATCATGGATCAACCTGTGTGTATGATTTAATATATTCTCTGAATTATCATATGATTTAAAATAGGAAAAAACATGCAAATATTTCACATTTCTAAACTTAATAAATACAATTTAGCATTAAAATAGTTATCTTAATTTCAGCTATTCATGTCTGTAGTTCCTTTAAGAAAAAAAAAAAGAAAGAAAAAAACAAAAAACCTGTTATCCTGAAAATTTACAGGAGATTTAAACTACCATGAACATGTTTACTGAAATTTTCCCTAATATCTATACATCAATTATCTCACACGAGTAATGAACATCTACAAGTCATCCTTATCTTCAACTCTTCAACAGTAGTACCAAGGAAAATAAGAACTATTTGACATGATTTACAGCTTCAATATATTTATGGTATCTTTTGTGAAGACAGGAGTCAGAAAAGTTAACCAATAATGACATAAATTAAATGATCCACAGCAATTAACTTTTAGAGAAAAATTAATTTAAGACAAAAAAGTAAAAAAGAACATTAATAATTGGATTACTTAAAGATGGTTTTACAGAAATGTACTTTATTTGACTCTGAGAGAATAATTCAGAATATAGGGTCAGAATACAAGGGAAAGAAGGCTGCAGATAAGGTAATGGGGACATGAAAAACACTGAGATGGTGAAGTCAAGAAAATGGACCATAGAGCAAAATAAAGTAGCGGTATCCCTAGTTAGTCAGTGTGATTAGGCTGAACAGGCATATTAGAGCTAAAATGTAAACAGTTTTAAATAAAGTACAGTACAAGGGAGTCACTGGATCAAAGTGGCAATCTTTAAGGTTAATCTGACCCAACTATGTAGGATGAATTAGGTGGTAAAATATCAGACGCAGAGAGACTAGTCAACCAGTTCAGGTATGTTTCACAAACATAACGTGCTGACAGTGAACTTAGAAAAAAGACAAATGCAAGTAACCGGAAAAGTACCTGCAGAATGTGGAAACTAAAGGATCTTGGGGTTAAAAAGAACTAAAGACAATTTGAGGATCAAACCTAGGTGGCCAAAAGCCAATAGTGACCCGCTAATTTAAGAAGTCAAACTGAGTCATGTGAAGAGAAATAAATATGTAATTCCCCAATGTTTTTGGCATATACGGCCTTCTCAGTGTATTTCCCTAACTTTAATAGAGATGTGAACCTGAGGCAGATTTTGCTATCACAAGAAAACATTTACTTTAGAAGAAAAAAAAAACTTGCTCCACCTTATGAGAAAAAACTAAGCACTTATGCTTCTAATTTCCACAACAATTAAGAGTAAAGAAGATTATTATAAGGACCTGTGGCAAAATGTAGAATACAGGCCCTGTCTTAAGGCAATAGCTTATTTTCACTTCAGACCAGTTATTACCCAGAAGGAATTCACGACAAATACATCGACATCTTCTGATCTTAAGGTAGGGCAACAATACAAATTTTATGTTATCGATCCCAGCCTTCTTTTTTCCCCCTGATCTACCTGAAACCAGAAATTTCATTTATCCAGTTTCCATTTCTTTCTTGTCTGGAAATACTTGTTATTTTTGTTCTTTATTAGACTTGCTCAAGAACAGCAAAATGAAACCCAGAGGGAAAAAGACACTGGCAGACAAGTTTAGGAAGATATGATGCTTTGTGTAGCAAAGTAATTGACTTCTGACCTCTAAGTATACACCAAGTTTTAGTTCATCTAATTCACATAGAAATAACCAACTCCAGGTAAATATTTCTTTGTGAAGTATAATCTCTAGGGCTATAACTAGTGAGTGTACATTAAGTAAGCAAAGCTTCATAGGGATGACTAGTGGCTATTATGCAATTTATGTACACATAATACTTAACCTATTTCTAAAACTAAGCTTTTCCTCTTAAAGTAGTAACCAAAAACGATACTTAGAAGTGGCCCAAGAAAGGAAAAAAAGACACAGAGAGGGAGGGAGATAAAACATAAGAGACTCTCAAAGACTAAGAAAAAACTGAGGGTAAGGGGGATGAGGGAGGGGGGAGAGGGGGTGATGGGCATTAAAAAGGGCACATGTTGGGATGAACACTGGGTGTTATATGTAAACCAATTTGAAAATAAACTATTATAAAACCAAAAAAAAAAAAAAAAGAAGTGGCCCAAAAAAGCCCTGGAAGATAAATGGGTGCCCAATTTGACTTTCACATGCAACAAGCAGCATTGTACACTAAAAAAAAAAGTGATTTTCAGAGCACCTGGGTGGTTCAGTTGGTTAAGCATCTGACTCTTGATTTCAGCTCAGGTTATGATCTCATGAGATGGAGATGGAGCCCCATGTCAGGGTCTGAACCAACAGCGCTGAGAGCCTGCTTGGGATTCTCTCTCTCTCCCTCTCTCTCCGCTCCTCTCCTACTCATGCACATGTGCTCTTGCTCTCACTCAAAATAAATAAATAAATATATAAATACATAAATAAATAAATATTTTTATAAAGTACTGATTTTAACCACATAATTAGCATTTCTCTTTTGTGGTGAAACATTTAAGATCTAGTCCTTTACCAGCTGTGAAGTACATGACATGGTAATGTTACTGTAAGCACAATGGTGTGCATTAGATACGAAGAACTCACTCATCCTCCAACTCCAAGTTTATACCCTTTAAACCAACATATCCCCATTTCCCCCACCATCCATTTCCTTAGCCACCACTCTCCTCTCTTTCTCAGAGTTCAGCTTTTATAGATTTCACATATAAAAAACATCATACAACATTTTCTTTTTCTCACTTGTCTCACTTAACATGATTCTCTCAAGATCCATATATGATGTTGTTGCAAAAGGCAGGGTTTCCTTCTTTCTCACAGCTAAGAAATAGTCCATCATATATATATATTTATCACATCTTCTTTTATTCAATTATCCCTTGACAGACTCTTAGGGGAAAAAACTATCCTGGCTATTATGAGTAATGCTGCAATAAACATACAAGTGCTAGTATCATTTCAGTGTTCTGTTCTCATTTCCTTTGGATATATACCCAAAAGTGGGCTTCCTAGATAATACAGTGGTTCTGTTTTTCTTTTTTGTTTGTTTGGGTTTTTTTTGTTCTTTTGTTTTATAACAAAGTCCATACTGCATACTGCTTTCCACAGTGGCTGCACCAATTTACATTCCTACCAACAATGCACAAAGGTTTCCTTTTCTCCACATCCTTGATGACTCTCATTTCCTCTTTTCTTTCCTCTTAACTTATCTGTGCTAACAGAGGCAAGGTGAGATTTCCTTGTGGTTTTTATTTGCATTTCCCTGATAATTAGTGATGATGAGCACCTTTTAGGGTATCTGTTGGCCATTTCTATATTATCTTTGGAAAAATGTCCACTTAGTTTCTCTGCCCATTTTTTAAATTTATTATTTACTGTATGAGTTCTTTCTGTAATTTGGGTATTAACCCCTTACCTGATATATGTTTATGTGACATGACAGAGGTGTTACATAACACTACAGTGATAATCACATTGCAATATATATGTATAAAACAAACATACACCTTAAACTTACAGTATTATATATTAACTATATCTCAAAAATAAAGAATAAAAACATATGAATGAAAATACAGAATCAATCCTACCAGTAAAAAACAAAACAAAACAAAACAAAACAAAAAAACAGTGACCTAGGGTGATCTATATATTGACAGCTGGGCTAGAGATACTACTCTTTAGTTATGTTTTATCTTTTATTTGCCTAATTGGATGAACCCTAAGAATCCTCCCAGTATACCTCTTTGTCTACACATATGTGGAATTTGTTTCTCCTTCTTAGTTTAAGTGAGCCGATAAGCTGATAGTAGCTGTGGATGGAGGTTTTTTACTGTTCTACTGCCAAAAAAACGAATTTGGGAAGTTAAATAATCAAAGACCTCTCTTTCAGAACTATTATGAAAAGAAATTCATCTGTTATATTTGTGATGATCTAGAAAACAACTGGCTTACAAAGTGGTATTTAATCAATCAAGCAACATATCCTATTGACATTGTTGGAACAGACTGAGCCTTTAAACACATTAATATATAACATGATCCCTATCTTTAAGGAGCTCCCAATCTAACTGGAAAAAATGAGATATATAAAATACAAAACATTGGCCACAGCAATTTCTTACTCAACACATCTCCAGAGGCAAGGGAAACAAAAGCAAAAATGAACTATTGGGACCTCATCAAAATAAAAAGCTTCTGCACAGAGAAGGAAACAATCAGCAAAACTAAAAGGCAACCAATGGAATAGGAGAAGAGACTTCCAAACAACATATCAAATGAAAGATTAGTATCCAAAATCTATAAAGAACTCACCAAACTCAAAACCCAAAAAAACAAATAGTCTAGTGAAGAAATGGTCAAAAATACATCAATAGACACTTCTCCAAAGAAGACATCCAGATGGCAAACAGACACATGAAACGATGTTCAACATCACTCTTCATCAGGGAAATACAAATCAAAACTACAATGAGATACCACCTCACACCTGTCAGAATGGTTAACATTATTAACTCAGGCAACAACAGGTGTTGGCAAGGATGTGGAGAAAGAGGATTTCTCTTGCACTGCTGGTGTGAATACAAACTGGTGCAGCCACTCTGGAAAACAGTATGGAGGTTCCTCAAAAAATTAAAAATAGAACTACCCTACACCCTACGACCCAGCAATTGTGCTACTAGGTATTTATCCAAGAGACACAGGTGCGCTGTTGCAAAGGGTCACATGCACCCAAAGTTGATAGCAGCACTACTGACAATAGCCAAAGTATGGAAAGAGTCCAAATGTCATCGATGGATGGATGAGTAAACATGATATATATATATGTATACACACACACACACACACACACACACACACACACACAATGGATTATTACTCAGCTATCAAAAAGAATGAAATCTTGCCATTTGCCACTACATGGATGGAATAGAGGCTATTATGCTTAGCAAAATTAGTCACTCAGAAAAAAGACAAATATCATATGACTTCACTCATATGAGGTCTTTAAGATACAAAACAGATGAATATAAGGGAAGGGAAGCAAAAAATAATATAAAAACAGGGAGGGGGACAAAACATAAGAGACTCTTAAATATGAAGAACAAACAAAGGGTTGCTGGGGGGATTGTGGGAGGTGGGGTGGTCTGAATGGATAAGGGGCATGAAGAAATCTACTCCTGAAAACATTGTTGCACCATATGCTAACTTGATATAAATTTAAAAAGTAAATAAAAAAAAAACAGAACAAATTTTATATTATATAAAACGTTCACTTGAATAGTGGAGTTGCTAAAGAGAAGTGTTAAATCTGTGTTAGCAAAGTATCTAGGAGCATGCATGGATATTAGCATCTGCGGCTTATAAATAAATTATCGGTTCTACTCTTACTCCCTTAATTAACTCATACAAATTACTTAAACATTCACTGTTTTCATTTTAAGTTAAATATATGACACATGGCTCATAGTGTTACTATGCAGATTAAATGACATATTTGTGAAAACACCTATCATAGGTTCCTGGCACATTACAAGAGTTAAATAAAATTTTAGAAAAAGGAGGGGGGAAATAGGACTTAAACAGTTTTTCAAGAAGACATAGACTTCCACTTCCACAACTAGTTATTTGCAAGTCACAGGTCATGGATAAGGTCTAAAAATATCAGGAAAATTGTCAAGATAAGATGTCTACTGTGGACAAAATGAACAGAAACTCCCAGTAGAGAACATGGAAAAGCGTGGTACTGGATTTTAAGTAGTCGTCTTCATATGACCACAGTTTTCCACAACTAAAGGGCAGATTCTTCCCACTTTTCCCACAAGAGCTTTCACCTAACACAGATCAATGCCCATAAAGATCAATGCCAGGACTCTATTTACACCACTTCAAACTGACCCTAAATCCACAAATAGCTTCTGGGAAGAATTTACTTGCATTTAATAAACTGGGCTTTGTTTTAAGCCAATATAAGTGGTATTTATCTCTGGTTTAAGTAAATATAAACTTTAATAATTACTCAGATCTTTTTCTAAATTCCCTGATCGTAGATGTGTAGATTTTTATGTATCATTTGCATGATTTATTTTCCTGACTCCTGGATAGTTGGCATTGATTCACTAGTAATCTTCATATTTTAATGACTTGAACTTTTAGAATATGTGATCTGCTCTCATTTACTGCTTTATCTCAAGTACCTTGAAGGATTCCCAATAGGTAGATGTTCCATAAATATGTGTAAGTATAAATGGATGAATGAGTATTACCTTTCCGGGCTGACATACACCAATAACCCCTTCTCTTTCTCCTACTTAGTTTCAGCAATATTTTGTTTCATTAATTTGGCTTCTGAAATTCTTTTTCTTTGTAACATTTTTGATGTGGAATAAGAGTTAGTATTTTCTCCTATATCTCAAACTCCATAAGCCTAGGACTCCTAACAACATAAGTTCGAAGTAGTCTAAGACTTTTTAGCTTTTATACAATAGAAATAGGATGTATTGGTTATGTAAATTTTCAATATTCTGCATTTTCCTTGTTTATTTGTATCAATTTATTTAACATAAGAAAATCTCCCCAAACCAGTAGCAGTTCCTAACTGCGAAATCTCTTATGTAATAAAAGGCTATCTCCCAAATAGTTTATTCTCTAATTTCAAAAACACATCAAAAATCAAGTATGTAATTTTGTATCAAGAGTTTCTAATATGAAAAGTTCTAAACAGAAAAACTAAATATTATTTTCGCCATTTTCTATTTTCTGATAAATATCCAGAATTTCACTTTTAAAAATTCATTTGTTGTTGGTTTTTTTTAGAAAGAGGACATAAATTTGATTGAGGCTAAAGATTCCTCGGAATTTGACGTTACTAATCATGTGTATCTATGCCTCAGTTATATCAGCTTATAAAACTTAGATTTCTTATGTTCATAATCATTCATTTTACTTAACATATATATCAAGTAAAAATTTAGCACAAAAACTAAGTAAATAGAAAAATGGTATGTTGGATGTATGAAGTATAAATAGCAATTTGTGAGGAATTGCTTGAGTTTTCTTTATTGTTTGGTCTTTTTTGTTTTTTTCTGGAACATTTGCCATGGAACAAATGCCTTTACAATAATCATTTCTACAAATGTTGATTTCAGTAACATGTTTAGCTATTTCTTTGAACTAGAATAGAGACACTATTTCTGACAACCAAACTATTCTCATTTTACTCTGCCAATTGTTTTAAAGCCATGTCACAACGTGAGACAAGAAATAAAGTTCCAATGTTATCTTTACAGTGAAAATTAAATAATATGGGAGATGTTATAAAAATCTTCTCTCATCATAGAACATTCCTAAGGAGTTCTTGGTCTTACGTTATGAGTTATATTGAAAAACAATATTCATTCTTTACTGAAGGCTTACAATTTTAACTTTTTAAATGTTTCCTTATTTTATTTCTAGAGCTTAAAATCCAGTACCTATTTGTGACCACAGCCAGGAACTTTTTAAACAATATCACACCTGTTAAAATATTATTTTTCTTTAAACGAAAAGAAATTTGTGTCATTAAGATCCCACTAATTTAGGATTTGTGGTAACATGAGACAAAGGCTACCTAGTGCATATGATAAGTATTTGCAAAACAAATTAACACTGCAAACCACAGGTGATCTCGCTAGTAAAATAGTGTATTTAATACCCCAAGTTCTTGGTCATTCCTCTATGTATGATTCATCTATTCAGCTCTGTGGATTTTGGTGGTGTTGGTTGCTGAATGTCCAAACAAAGCAGATGATTTTTATGTTATCACACATCCTTGTCAAAGTAGCGAAAGCAGTCAGGAGCACCACTTACGTCTTTGAGATTGGATAGTTTCAGAAGGAGCCGTTATGTTTAAGTTATGTCTTCCCTCCCAAAAGAAAAATCTAAAATGTATTCACTTCTAGCTACCTATTTTGTGCTAGTGTTGTATATGCATTATTGAAACATTACCTCACAGCAATCCTGCAAGGTAGTCATTACTATTCCTAATTTAAGTATGAGTTAACTAAAACTCACCAAGTGTGCAAAACTTGTCTTTGCTTGTTTAGCTAGTAAGTAGTAGAGCCAAGCTGCCATGTTTCACGTGTATTTTTATTTCTAGACTTAATAACATCTTTACATTCCCTTCAGGATTAATTTCTAGAAGAACTTCCGGTATAGATTTGTGCAATTTTTCTTTGTTGGATATTTATTCTTTGTCAGATAGCAATTTATTGAGTAGACCTGAAACCAATTTCTATACTGAGTTCTAAAAAAGGTTAATAATGCATAGTTTCTGTCTTTGCAGAGCCTGGAGTCTAGCACTGAGAGAAAGGTAGTGTGCATGCTTGTATATGTGTGTGTATAAAATGCTACAGGGCTGACATATAATTACTTGCAGGGAAAACTCTAGGCAAAGAGAGAGTAAATATCAATTCTTACTGTGAGGTCAGACTTTAGAGAGGAAATGATATTTGTGTGGAGTCTGAAAACTATGAGTTGGTAGATAAAATGAAAGAAGTGGCAAGATCAAAGACAGGAGAGAATTTATGAAATGTGGTGCATTAGGGAAATGCAGTAATTTCGTAGCTTTTGTATATGGGCCACGGGGTGGTTTCAAAAGATAAGTAAGGACTAGGCCATGAAAGGTTGTTTACACCATGTTTAGTGATTGGACCTCCTGTTGGTGGTCTTTGAAGTGTGGTAAGCAAAGGAGTAATACAATAAGATTTGTGTTTTAGATTATCATTTTGTGGCAATGTGAAGAATGGACATGTATGCATTCTTGAAGGGAGAGAAGCTCATTAGGAAATGAGGTCAGTGGTCAGAGAAAACAGTTAAAATTAAGCCACTACCAGTAGAGTTAAAATGAAGAAGACAGGAGAGAGTGATGAGGTACGATTGTCAGCTACTCATCACCAAGCAGATTTTAGGATTGAGAGAAAACAAAACATGAGGATGACTCTAGGCTTCTAGTTTAGGATGTATTTTAGTAGTATTTAGTAGTATTTTATGTGTATAGAGAAGGTAGGGAAGAGGTCAAGTTTAAGGGGAAAAGTTACACTTTCAGATATGCTCATTTCGGGAATTCTATCAGATGCCCCTCTGGTGATGTCTAGTAGGCAGTGGAAATCTGAGTCTAAAGCTCAGAAGGAAGATCTGCTACTCTAACTCCTTGCCCAGACTGCCCTTGATCTGTTGAAAAACGTGGTTATACTTTTTTTTAATCTTAGCCTCACTGACTGCTTGTTTAAAAACAATCTTCTCAATTTTCCAGGAATTTGATAAGCTCACCTTCCTTTCAGTGGTGACAGGTTTGGTCTAGTTGATTTGTTGATAGTGTGCTCAATAACCACACCTAAAATACAATTAGAATTTATCTCAGCTCTGCCATTAATTTTCAATGTGACCTGAGGCTGCTTATTTAACCTTCCTCTGTCTTAGTGTCCCCAGCTGCAAAATGCAAATACTGTAATACAAGCTAACACACCAAGCTAAGAGAAGGAAAACTAATATAAACTTTACTAAAGTGCTTAGTAAATACAAAATCTTATATAAATGCTAATCCAAATATATCCCCCATTTTCTCACTGTTGCTGGGAATAGCTTAGAAAAGAAAGGTGATGGACACAAAAAACTACGCCCCAATTGGTTGCAAAGCCAAAGAAAAAATGGGATAAAATGCACACACAACACCTTCTGATACACTACCTATATATTATCTGGTACTTTTGACCTGTGGCAAAATAACTCCTATGAATTTCTATGAGCTCACATGATTGAACTGTGGAATCATCAGCCCCTATCCTAAAGAAAGACAGTCCTGCCTTTGATACTCTGGCTCTTACTGCATATGAGAACCCAGCTCATCTCATCTCTGCAGATGCTCAAAAAGGGAGTAATCAGGTTGTTTCTGGAAAGATAGGTCTTCAATCCATCTTGGAAATATTTTATGTACACAGTCTTGAATAACACTGTCTTTAAGGCCAAAGCCTAATGAGATGATGAACTGTTTTAAAAAGTAACCCTTTTCTCCATATGCTTCTCCATTCTCCATTTCTCTTTAATACTCTTCCTTGCCGCCTCCTCCCTTACTCTCCTTGGTGGAGATTAGGGATGTGGAAATGTAAAATAGCCACAGACCCACCCTGTAGCAGAAGTGACTTCTAGAAGAGGCTCTCAGTCCCAAATGAGCTGCTTCCAGACAGAGCTGCCATAGGCCAGGGCATTCCTAGAAGACTGTCATGCCTTCCCCTTTCCAGAAATCCTTGAAGCATTCAGCTGTCCCCCAAAGATGTTTCTAAGTCATTTATTTGTTTTAAAAAATGTTTAATAAATATCTTTGTTTCAGGCACAATGCTGGGTACTGAACTTACAAAGAGGATTAAGAGTTTTTAAGAGTTCATAAAAGGACGCCTGTGGGAAATAAGTTTAGGAATTTCTTGGGCTTGCACCGATGGGTTAACAAGGTTTAAGAATTGTGAAGCCATAGGCTGTTCTCACGTAGGCATGGGTAAACAAGATTAGGTCCCCAGGATAGAATGGGGGGGGGGGGCAAGGCCACCAGGATAGAGGGGGTGGCAATGGGCCCCCAGAATAGAAAGGGGGGCAAAGGCCCCCAATACAAAGGTATGTGAGATAGCCAAGATTAGGCATTCAGGGCAAAAGCACCCCCCAACTTAGTACTATAGCAGAAAGCTGCTTTCAAAGGCAGGAAGGACCAAATTAGGTAAACAAGGAAATAGGGGTTTAGACCAAGGCACTGCAGGTGATGCTGCTGGGAGTGGAAATGATTAACAAAAGAAAAGGTTTCTTGTTAACCCTGAGGTTGCTTGCCCTGTCTTATCCCCTAGCTTAGATAACCAGAGGCAGTGCCTCATGTCTGCTAGAAACAACCTTCCACCCAGCTGCCCAGCACCAGGATTATGTTTTGTATTAACCCAAACCCCTAACTCAAGTATCTTCAAGACCCCCTTTCCCTCACATCCCCAGGTTAATGTTCACAGTTTCTTTGTGCATATCCATCACCATGTTTGTAAGCCTTTTGGTCCTAATATAAATGGGGCAAGGACCCTTATTCAGGGCTCTTCTCTATTCACGGAC
This sequence comes from Paguma larvata, assembly GCA_030068075.1. Taxonomy (NCBI): domain Eukaryota; kingdom Metazoa; phylum Chordata; class Mammalia; order Carnivora; family Viverridae; genus Paguma; species Paguma larvata. The sequence goes on from CM057826.1 coordinate 74,928,947, forward strand.
ATTAGCCATCTCTCGCATTTAATCCTGCATCCCACTTTCTTGCTAGACAAGAAAAGAACTTTAGACCCAGAGTCTACGACAAGTGCGCATTATAATAATAGTAAGAATATTTACTGAGGATTTGTACATGCCAGAAACTATCCTCTTAGTCATATACTGTTTAATGCTTGTATAAATTCAGTGCTGTATCTATTAGTTTTGTAGAGCTACTGTAACAAATTACCACAAATCTGGTATGTAGAAGTATGTATTCTCTCACAGTTCTGGAGCCGTAAGCCAGAAATTGAAGTATTGGTGGGAATGGATCCTTTTGAAGGCTCTGAGGAAGATTGAGTTCCACACCTATTTGCTTTTGGTGACTGAGTGACATTCCTTGGCTTGTCAGTGCACCATTCCAGTGTCTGCCTCCATTTTCACCTTCTGTTCTTGTCTGTGTCTCTATGTGTCCTCCCCCCACCCCACTCAGGTATCACAGAAGAAACTCTCAATGGATTTAGGACCCACCTTAATCCAAAAACATGCACCTCAATCCTTTCCTTATTTATTTCTGTAAACGCCTCCAAATAATGTCACATGGTTTCTGGATAGATACAAATTTTGGGCGGCACTAACCAAATCACATTAGGGTATATGTTCATCATAGCTGAGGAAATTAAAGCTTATCAAGAAATAATTCTCGGGGCGCCTGGGTGGCTCAGTCGGTTGAGCGGCCAACTGCAGCTCAGGTCATGATCTCACAGTCTGTGGGTTCGAGCCCCGCATCAGGCTCTGTGCTGAGAGCTCAGAGCCTGGAGCCTGCTTCGGATTCTGGGTCTCCCTCTCTCTCTGCCCTTCCCCTGCTCACACTCTGTCAAAAATAAATAAATGTTTAAAAAAAAAAGAAATAATTCTCTAGGGTCAGTTTTTGTTGTGTAACAAAGTATTAAAACTAAGTGGCTTAAAACAGCAGATTATTTCTCACATATTTTGATCATCTGGCTGGGTTCTTTGTTATGCCCTTTACCATGCTTCCATACAAACCAATCTCACACTGAATTTAATTCAAAAAAGGAAAAAAATAAATTGTTCACTTACTTCATCCACTACCTTATTATACTTTATTGTATCAAAAGGTTGAAAAGCATTTTTATCTTTTGTTCCCACCCAAAATCATTTTTCAGAGGAATACAGAAGAATGCATTATCTTTGACTCTCAGATCTGATGCTTCTCTGGAATGGACAATTTTTCATAGAGATTACACAATAAGGAAGATAGCCTACCAAAAATATTATTTCATATGTATCTTTTGCAGCCAAAGTCTGCTCAAAAGTAATACCACTTTTGCTCCAGATCTCTGCCAATATGCAAAAATAAAATATCGTCTTTATTATGTTGGCCGTTTTTAATGCTTTTATTTTAAGGAGATTTTTATTCAGGTTATATATCTGAATAAGTCTTCACTAGTGAGATTCTATTCTGCAGAACACCAGATGGCCAAAACACAGAAATGACACCTGCAGAAGGAATTAAATAAAGAAGGAATATTCACTAAGCTGTGCCTTCTTGTGGCTGCCAGCTGTGTGCATAGTAACATGAGAAACAAGTATAATCTACAATACTGGCGTCCTTAAAGAGACCATGGGAAGTTGTTAGCACAGTGCTCTGAGACTCATCAAATATTAAATCAGAAAGAATATAGTGGAAAACCTTGTTTGGTCTTTACTTGCGGCATTGGCAGTGCTAGGGAATTAGACTAGGACTCTGCCATCTGTGGACTTGTTTGAAGCACAAATGCTGCCATTGACCTATAATGATTTAACATTCCCCTTGGGAATATGGAGAGTACAGACACATATGGAGTGTATTTGTACAGAAAAATAAAGGAACAAATAAAATATGGAGCTTACTGCTTAAGCACTTTTAAGGTCAAGTGCTATGACTCTAGATGGCCTTATTAAATGAACAGATTCAAGGGGGTAATAAATGTTTCCTTGGCTCATGGCTCTATACTGTAGATCATCAGGCTTCATGTAGGTCTCTCACCGATACGATTATTTGTGGGTTATTTATTTTATATACTTAACATTCAACTCCACTGTCATATTTCTTGGAGAGTTATTTGTGATGGTTTGTCATCATTTGTCACCATGTGAACTTACTAACAGAGCCAACTAGCATCCCAATTGCTTTCACCTAATTTCATACATCTCACAGGAGAAAGTATAGAACCATAGTCTCATTTTTATGAAGTCCTAAAAGAGCATACCTCAACTACTTACACAAAAGTGTAAGTACACAACTACCTTCACAAAAGTGGAGTTAAATGCATTTAGTTACAGAATCTCTTTTTTTAAAAAATTAGGCTAAGGTTATGGTTGTAAAATTCTCCAAATATACTAAAAACCCTTGAACTCTATTCTCTCATTTGGTTCACTTTATGGTAAGAGAATTTTATCTCAATAAAACTGTTTAGAAAACAAGTCCATCCAAGTTTGACTATAGCACCATCGGTTCTCCATACAGAGCTTCCTAACCTTTCCCCTCCTCTTCTTTCAAGGCTCTTTTCTATTCCCTGACAACCCATTCAAAACTATCTCAGTAGCTCCAACTTTTACAATCATGTAGATGTTAAAACAGAACAAAATATTTCAACAATTCTTTGAAGACTTTTCTTCTCTGAATAGCCTAGCTCAGTTTCTCATTGTTTAGCTAACATATTTGCCCAACATCGTTTTTTCTTATATCCTGCCCAGGTAATTAACATATGTGTGTTTTAAGAATGCTCTTTTGTAAGCCCAATAAATAGAATTTGGGCCTGGAATGCTACTGAAAGACAAAAGAATTGAGGACCCTCATTCTACAGGAAAGACCTTGTGTTCACATATATCCTAGACAGAGGCCTATTCTGTTTCCCTCTCATCCTCCTCTTTTTTTTTTTTTTTTTTTTTTTGTAATTACCTTACTACTATGTCTACTGGTGCTCAAGTGTGTTTCTCTCAGTTGAACACATTCAATTCTATCTTCTCTACAAAAGAAAGTAGAACTCAGTTAAAGACTGACTGACATTCAAATACATGAACCTTCCTTATCAAGTTCCACTCTATTATTTTAATAAATGGACTCTTGATAGGTGCTTTCTCAATTCGAAGTTTTACCAAGAAAAAGTAAGTACCAATAGTGTTGCCTAAACCACCATTCCATCATTCGTCTGTATTTACCAAATGTTACGTATCGGCAGCCTTCAAGTTTCCTAAACCTCCATCTGTCATCTCTCTTCTCAGAGTTTCTTGACCCATACTTTTAGCTAGTGAGGCTCACAAGGAACCCCTCCTTCAGAGTCATTTAATGTTTATGGCTTGAGTATAACGAAAAGATCTCTTCTAAATAGGAGTTAATGGTCCTTTGGCTCTTTTTCTTTAGCATAGATATTTTACAAGCTCTGTATTTAAAAAAATAAAAACATAGGGAACCCATATCTATATAGAAAAATAGGAAAATGCAAATAGGGAAAAATAAAACTAAGTAAAAATTACTGGCATTCTTAACATTCATAAAAAGTAACCATCATCTGGGGCACCTGGGTGGTCCAGTCAGTTAAGTGACTGATTCTTGATTTTGGTTCAGGTCATGATCTGAAATGGAGATCATGAGACTGGGAGATAGAGTCCCACATTGGGCTCCGTGCCCAGTGCATGAAGCCTGCTTTCGAGCCTTCTGTCTGTGTCTTTCTGGCCCTCTCTCACTTGTGCTCTCAAAAATAAACATTAAAAAAATAAATAACCATTATCTTTTTGTGTATAGTATCCTTGTGTGTGTATATACATTGTGTATGTATGTATGTATATATGCCTTAATTTGCATCTTAATTGTCCAACTTCATATTACTTCTTACATTCTCATTTAGTAAATTTGCCTTTAGTAACTGTAATGTGTTAGGTTCCATGTTGGACTCTTGAAATCAGTTAAGAATGACATAGTTGGCCTTGATAGCTTTTTCTTGTGGAGGACACAACAAAACCGCATCAAAATAGAAAAACACACTAACAATACATTATTGAAAATGTTATTAAATATTATCAAAACGCTGAGGTGCAGGATAATATGTAGGGGCACTACTCTTTTCGGTTTCTTAATCCTTAAGAAAGAGTATTTAAACTGAAATTCGAGAATGAAACTAATCTTGGAAAGACTGATATATATGGAGCATTCCCAGACAGAGCGACTAGGGATTTCAAAGCTCCTGTAATGGTCAGTGTGATGTATCAATGTGGCTAGGCTAAAGTGTCCAGGTATTCAATCAAACATGCTCAGCATTCAATTTCATTTACCTTAAGTAAAGGATATTATTCTTTATAAGGTTCGCAACCCAGATTCAATCATTTTAAAGCTCTTAAGAGCAGAAGTGAAGTTATCTGGAAGAAGAAATTCTACCTGTGAACTGCAGATTTAGCTGCATGAGAGTGCCTGCCTTTGTGACTACTTGCTTCACAGATTTCATACTCATTTGGACAGCCCCACAATCGTGTAAGCCAATTCCTTGCAATAAACCTCTTAATATATATCTCCTCCTAGTTCTGTTTATCTAGTTAGGTTTAGTGGACTGATAAAGACGCCAAGAGAAAATAATAATAATAAACACAGCAACCAGAGAATAATTATTTTCTGACCATTTATATATACCAGGTACTGTTCTGAGCATTATCTATTTACATTATTTCCACTTTGTAAATGAAGGAACTAAGACAAATACAAGTACAAATACAAATAATGCCCAAGTAATGATTATTGGAGCTATGGCTCAACTAGGCATTCTAGGTATGGTTGCAGGACTGATAAAGTATGGTTGGATTCCAGGGAGCAAAAGGAAGAGTGGCACAAGATGGATTAAAAGATAGCCAGAAGGCAAATCATGTTAGATTTTGTTAGATTAATGGTTGAAAACTATTAGATGACATTTAAAGTACTGCCTTACTTTCATAGTTGAGAGACACTATCTGATTTAAGTTTGAGGATGTTACACTACTTGCAGAAGGAGATAATCAAGTAGAAAGGGACAAGTATATAAAGAGGGAGAAAAGTTAGAAGGCTATTGTACCAGTCTCAGAGAAAGATCATGGCTACTCAGTTGGCAACAGTGGATGCGCAGGGAAGGAGATTAATTTATTTCTGAGGTAAACTTGACAGGACATAGATATCATGGGCAGGGAAAAGAAAGCCTTGAAGATGATCCGTAAACATCTTGCTTGAAGGAGTGGGAAGATAGTGGTACGATTTCCTGAGATGGAAAATGTGCTCAGATTTTGACATACTAAATTTGGGATATCTCTAGAATATGCAACTTGAGATATCCAAATCTGAGTTCAGAGGTTTAGAGGCTCATATTTTGAATTTTGAAATCATGACCATATAGTTGTTATCTAAATCTGTGTAAGTAAATGAGATCACTGAAAAAATAAGCCCAGCTGGAGGAAGAAAATGAAGCAATATCTGAACCAAAAGGTGCTCCAAGTCTTAGAGATGAAGCAGAACACGAAGATTTTTTAAAATGTACTTAGAAGGAATTGCTAGTGATGGAAAGCAAACTAGAAGACTGAAATATCGTTTGGACAAAATGAGAGTACTTCAAGGAACAATGAATGCCATTTGTGTCAAATGCTGTTGAAAATTATACACATTGAAGACAGAAAATACTCACGTGAGAGGTAAAAGACAGCCGCCATGAGAACACTGATGACCTTCACAGCAGTGAAACAGTGGCGAGTTAAGAGCAGAACCCAAATTGTAATGACCAAGTATGTGAATAGGACTTCAGAAGGTGAGCACAGAATGTAGGCCATGATTTTGTGAAATGGTTGCAAAGAAAGCAGAGTCATATGCATTGGAGAGCTTGGGTGATGTGAAAAGGAAGATTTTTTTTATGTATATATAATGGGAGATACAGTATGACCTTCTAAAGTGGAAATGGTTGATGGTTAAGTAGCAAGGGGATATAAACAAAAAAGGATTGATCCTTCAGAACAAGTTGGAGAAATTAACCTTTGATAGAAAGAAAGGACACATCCCCCACTCTGCTAGGAAGGAGTAAAAAGAATGGATGGAAATGTAGGTTGTTTGTAGGAAAAAAATGAAATTTTACATCTAATAACCTTTGTTAAGGATAAATCAAAATTATCCTATCAAAGTATATTGAGGAAGGACCAAGACACATTTAAGGCAAAAGAACACAAGAAATGTCAAATCTGAGATTGTGGACAAGACTACTAGAGAAATATCTTAGTATAAATGTCCCTCTAGGTTTTGTGGTCTGCAATTTCTAGCTGTCAGCAGAGAGCTGCAAAAATAGATGAACAAATCTTCAAATCCTCCCAAATCACCACAAAAAAATAGGCAAAGCAACTACGTGGGAAAAAAAAAAACCACAGAAAACACCTACAGTAAAACTAGCCAATTTTTTTTTCCTTGGGAGGGGCCAAAATAGAGGAACAGCATGGAAGATTTTTTTCATCTCTCATCCGAGACATGCAACCAGATCAACACTGAACCATCATACACACCTAGAAAACTGATCTGAGGGTTAACACAACAATATGCACAACCTGAACCACAGAACTCGGCAGGTATGGAGAGGTGAACTGGAGGAAAGAGAAGCCAAGGAGGTCAGGGAGCTGTTTTTGCTGTTTTGACAGAGATGGGGGGAGAGTACGGGAAAAGCACCCTGCCCCCAAGAGCAGTTGGAGAGAAAGTGGAAAAGCAGAAACAGTCGCAGGGACTGAACTAAAAAGGGAGAAAGGAGAGAGAGTTTAAATTCCATTAAGACTCTATAAACAGGGGGAGTGCAGAGTCTGAAACTACACAGCTCCATACCTGGTGGTGCTCTGGTAGGAAGAGTGAATCCTCAGGGGCAGACAGTAAGGTCTAAGGACCATATGCGGAGAGGTGGTTCCCCTGCTGGGAGGACATGTGGTAGAGGTTGTGTAGCCTCTAGGTCCCAGCAGACACTGGAGAAAAGGCAAAGGTCCAGACACTGGAAAACACCACGTTCGCTAATGCTGGAACAAGAACATTAAAGGAGAAGCCTAGTACCAGAAGTTGTGATTTTCCATAAATCCTGAAACGCTGCTGCTACAAGATCACACGAACTTTTTCTGGGGTGGACTGGCACCCAGCTGCAGTCTCTGAGCATTGGCAGGAGCACGGTCCCATGAACATTCCTGGGCGTGGCCAGCACCTGGCCATTATTTGGTGGGACTCTCCCCCAGAGGGTCCGAGTGGGTTAAAGACACATCCCTCAGAAGTGAAGGGCTGGAGCCCCGTTTTTGATAAAACTCAGGAGGCAGGTGCTACCTAGTAGCCTAAGACCTTAGTTACAGACGGTGTGGAAGCAGAGAGTGGGCAGAAGCCAGAGACAAAGGAAGGGTGCTTGATTGCCAGTTGTGGAGAGCACAGAGCGATATGAGAGACTGGGTAGCTGGGTGACACCAGTCTCACCCCTCCTGCGCATGCACGCCTACATGCACCATAGCAATCCATCCCAGTAAGCTAAGCAGTGCCCTCTAGTAGAGAACAGAGCCTTTACACTAATCCTGCCCAACTGGGCCAAAAGCACTCTTAACAAACCCAAGTCTCTCTGCCTGCTTAGTTTACAGACTAAAAATAGTGCTTCATAGCTTGACTTCTATGGGAAACGAGATGTAATTTCAATCATACTTCATTGTTTCACTGGTGCTTTTATTCAATTTTTATCTTTTTCTTTTCTTTTCCTATCCTTGAATACAGAATGAGAAAAAAACCTATTTTTATTTTCTATTTTTATTAAAAAGTTTTCTCTTTTTTCTAATATTTTTAATTTTTCTACATTTTTTAATATTCTATGTTACTTTCATCATTTAATTTTATTCTATTTTATTGTATTCATTTTTTCAAACTATCATTTTTCTTTTTTCCCTTTTTTTCTTTTTGTATCTTTCCATTTTTTCTCCAAACTATTAAGCTTCTTTCAACAACCAGACCAAAACACACGTAGGATCTAGCATCCTTTATTTTTCTTTGAGTTGTGTTTAACTTTTTAATTTTAATTTCTTGTTTTCTTTTATTAATTCATTTTCTTCTTCCAAAATGATGAAACAAAGGAATTCACCCCCAAAGAAAGAGCAGGAAGAAATGACAACCAGGGACTTAACCACCACAGATATAAGCAAGATGTCTGAACCAGAATTTAGATCACGATAATAAGAATACTAGCTGAGATTGAAAACAGATTAGAATCCTTTTCTGTAGAGATTAAAGAAGTAAAAGCTAGTCAGGATGAAATAAAAAATGCTGTAACTGAGCTACAATCTTGAATGGATGCCACAGAGGCAAGGATGGATAAGACAGAGCAGAGATCAGCGATATAGAGAACAAACTTATGGAGAATAATGAAGTAAAAAAACAGGGAGACAAAGGCAAAAGAGCATAAAATAAAAATTAGAGAATTCAGTAACTCATTAAAAATGAATAATATCAGAATCATAGGGGTCCCAGACGATGGAGAGAAAAAGGGGTAGAAGGGTTATGTGAGAAAAACATAGTGGAAAACTTTCCTAATCTGAGGAACGACACAGACATCAAAATCCAGGAAGCACAGAGGACTCCATTAGATTCAACAAAAAATGACAATCAACAAGGCTGATCATAGTCAAATTCACAAAATTCTCAGGCAAAGAAAGAATCATGAAAGCAGCAAGGGGAAAAAGTCCTCAGCCTTCCAGGGAAGACAGATCAGGTTTCCAGCAGAACTATCCACAGAAACTCAGCAGGCCAGAAAGGAGTGGCAGGATATATTCAATGTACTGAATCAGAAAAATATGCAGCCAAGAATTCTTTATCCAGCAAGGCTGTCATTCAAAATAGAAGGAGAGATAAAAAGTTTCCCAAACAAACAAAAACCAAAGGAGTTCATGACCACTAAACCAGCCCTGCAAGAAATTTTAAGGGGGATTCTCTGATGGGACAAAAGCCAAAAAAAAAAGGAAAAAAGGAAAGACAGCAAAGACTAGAAAGGACCAGAGAACACTACCAGAAACTTCAACTCTATAGGTGACATAAAGGCAATAAATTCCTATCTTTCAGTACCCACTCTAAATGTCAATGGTCTAAATGGTCCAATCAAAATGACAGAATGGATAAGAAAACAAAATCCATCTATATGCTGTTTACAAGAAACCCATTTTAGACCTACAGACACCTTCAGATTGAAAATAAGGCGATGCAGAACCATCTAAAATGCTAATGAGCACCAAAAGAAAGCCAGAATAGCCATACTTATATCAGACTATCTAGATTTTAAAATAAAGACTGTAACAAGAGATGAAAAAGGGCATTATATCATAATTAAGGGGTCTATCCACCAAGAAGACATTTATGTAAACATAAATTGTAAACATTTATGCTCCAAACGTGAGAGCACCCAAATATATAAATCAGTAAATCACAAACAAATAAACTCATTGATAATAATACGATAATAGTAGGGGACTTCAACACCCCACTTACAGCAATGGACAGATCATCTAAACAGAAACTCGACAAGGAAACAATGGCTTTGAGTGATACACTAGACTGGATGGGCTTAACATATGTATTCAGAACATTTCATCCTAAAGCAGCTGAATACACATTCTTCTCGAATGCACATGGACCATTCTCCAGAATAGATCACATAGTAAGACACAAATCAGCCCTCAATAGGTACAAAAAGATCCAGATCATACTGTGCATATTTTCAGACAACTCTATGAAAGTCAAAATCAACCACAAGAAAAAATTTGGAAAGATAACGAATACTTGGAAACTAAAGACCATCCTACTAAATAATGAATGGAATAACCAAGAAATCAAATAGGAAATTTGAAAACACCTCGAAGCCAATGAAAATGGTAACATCACGGCCCAAAATCTCTGGGATGCAACCAAGATGGTCTTAAGAGAGAAGTGTGTATCAATCTAGGCTTTCTGAAAGAAGGAAGAAAGGTCTCAGATACACAACCTAACCTTAAAACTCAAAGCACAGCAAATAAAACCCAGAAACCAGCAGAATATAGGAAATAATATAGATTAGAGCAGAAATCAAAGCTATCAAAAAAACAAACAAACCAGACAGTAGAACAGATGAAACCAGGAGCTGGTTCTTTGCAAGAAGTAGCATAATTGATAAACCCTTAGCCCGTTTGATCAAAAAGAAAAAGGAAAGGACCCAAATAAATAAAATCAAGAATGAAAGAGGATAGATCACAACCAACACCGCAGAAATACAAACAATGATAAGCGAGTATTTTGAGAAATTATATGCTAATAAAACAGGAAATCTGAAAGAAATGGACAAATTCCTAGAAACGTATATACTACCAAAACTGAAGCAAAAGAAATAGAAAATTTGAACAGACCTATAACAGGTAAAGAAATGAATTAGTAATCAAAAAATCTCCCAAAACCCTAGAGTCTGAGGGAAAGCCAGGACTGGATGGCTTTCCAGGGGAATTTTACCAAACATTTAAGCAAGATTTAATACCTATTCTAGGTGGACTTTGTGAGACTAAGCAAAAACCAGGGGGAGGGGAAGAGGGGAAAGGAAAAAAAGACACAGAGAGGGAGGGAGATAAAACATAAGAGACTCTCAAAGACTAAGAAAAAACTGAGGGTGAGGGGGATGAGGGAGGGGGGAGAAGGGGTGATGGGCATTAAAAAGGGCACATGTTGGGATGAACACTGGGTGTTGTATGTAAACCAATTTGAAAATAAACTATTATAAAATTAAAAAAAATAGATTTAATACCTATTCTCTTGAAGCTCTTCCAAAAAATAGAAATGAAAGGAAAACTTCCAAACGCTTCCTAGAAAGCCAGCATTACCTTGATCCAAAACCAGACAAAGACTCCACTAAAAATGAGAACTATAGACCAATTTCCCTGATGAACATGGATGCAAAAACCTTCAACAAGATACTAACCATCCAGATCCAACAATACATTAAAAAAATTATTCATCACGACCAAGTGGGATTTATACCTGGGATGCAGGGCTGGTTCAATATCCACAAAACAATCAATGTGATTCATCACGTCAATAAAATAAAGGACAAGAACCACATGATCCTCTCAATAGATGCAGAGAAAGCATTTGACAAAATACAGCATCCTTTCTTGATAAAAACCCTCAAGAATGTAGGGATAGAAGGTTCATTCCTCAAGATCATAAAAGTCATATATGAAAGTCCCACTGTTAATATCACCCTCAATGGGGAAAAACTGAGAGCTTCACCCTAAGGTCAGGAACATGACAGTAATGTCCACTCTCACCACTGTTATTCAACATAATATTGGAAGTCTTAGCCTCAGCAATCAGACAACACAAAGGAATAAAGGTATCCAAATTGGCCAGGAGGAGGTCAAACTTTCAGTCTTCACAGATGAGATGATACTCTTATTTGGAAAACCCCAAAGATTCTCCCAAAAAACTGCCAGAACTGATGCATACATTCAGCAAAGTCGCAGGATATAAAATCAATGCACAGAAATCGGCTGCATTCCTATTAACCAATAATGAAGCAACAGAAAGGGAAATCAAGGAATAGATCCCATTTATAAATGCACCAAAAATCATAAAATACCTAGGAATAAACCTAAACCACAGCCACTCAAAAACAGTGTGGAGTTTCTCAAAAAATTAAAAATAGAACTATCCTACAACCCAACAATTGCACTACTAGATATTTACCCAAAGGATACAGGTGTGCTGTTTCGAAGGGGCACATGCACCCCAATGTTTACAGCAGCACTATCAACAATAGCCAAAGTATGGAAAGAGCCCAAATGGCCATCAATGGATGAATGAATAAAGAAGTTGTTGTATATATATACACACAATGGAAGTTGTAATATATATAAGTATATACAATGGAGTATTACTTGGCAATCAAAAAGAATGAAATCTCGCCATTTGCAACTATGTGGATGGAACTGGAGGGTATTATGCTAAGCATAATTAGTCAGAGAAAGACAAATATCACATGAATTCACTCATATAAGGGCTTTAAGATACAAAACAAATGAACATAAGGGAAGGGAAGCAAAAATAATGTAAATACAGGGAAGGGGAGAAAACATACAAGACTCTTAAATATAGAGAACAAACTGAAGGTTGCTGGAGGAGTTGTGGGAGGAAGGATGGTCTAAATGGGTAAGTGCCATCTACCACCAATAGCAATGTGACTTTGTCACAAGAACACCTGTGTCAGAAAAAGCAGGACAGAGGTGAAGCCAGGAGAGGCATGGCCAAGCCATGAGAGAAGCCAAGTTTATGGCATAACAACGATTTTGAGTTATTTAGAGAAGCATCAAGCATGCAAGAGAATGGAAGACATATAAGATGAGAGAGAATGAGAATAAGCGTGGTATGGGGTGTGAGGGCAATAGGAGGTAGAGAAAGAGAGGCTGACTAGCTTTGGGGGCACATGAATGTATCACATAAACATTTTTTATGTCTATATATTCAGGCCCACATTTTCAATGATTGCATAGAATTCAATTTTGGATGCTGGTGAATTTCTTAATTCTCTATCACTGGATAAACGGTTCTTATGATGGGAGGAGTCACAAAAGCAACAAAGTAGGTACATGAAACTATCACTAGCAGTCTCTTGACAAATTCAGTTATTTTCTGAGAATAAAGTCTTAAAGTGCAATTTCTAGATTTAAGTATCTGTGCTTATGTATGGGTTTTGATATTTAGTTCTCCATTGGTCCTAAAAACAAACACCCCCACTATCAGAGTCTTAAAACAGCAAATACTAAATACGCTAATCTGCATTTTTTCATTCTACTTTGATTATTTAATTCTATTTTTTTTTCCATTTCAATAGCCACTTGTTCCTGAAAATTGAGTTAACCTTTAAGGCTTTCAAAGACATTATCTGATACAGTCAGCCTACATGCTTATGTCCTCTGCAATTGTACTTTTTATCTAATTTTTGATATTGAAACTGTTAATATTGAACAGGGATGCCTTCTGTTTTAATTGGTTTGAAATTAAATGGAGAAATGGAGAGTGTACAGGTATTAAAAAACTATTTGGTGTAATATTGAAGTTTGAGAGACAGTGATCTATCTCTTTGAGATTTCTTTTTCTCAAAATTGTTTTTCTGTTCATTTTTAGTTTCTAGTGTAGTATTTTCTGCTTTGCTGACTTCTGGTTTTCTCTGTTTTAATCCCCTATTCCTTAGGGCTTTTTGTTTTAATATAATGAGTTTTCACAATCATTCTTTCTAAGTTGTTTATAATTGTAGCTGAGCTTTTCACTTTGACAAATTAATTTTAAAAATTCTTTTACTAGCAATTTCTAGTAAATTTCTAGTTCTACATATTTTCAATCAATGACTTTCATTTGTGGCTATTTTTATGATTTGTGTGTTATAACATATAATCAATTTTTGTAAATATGCTATAGAAATGATATAAAGTCTATTTTGAAAGTAAACATTTAAAACCAAACTAAGAAAAATATATAATTACATTATTTAATTCCTTTTTTTCTGTACTTTATTTCAGACCATTAAATAAAAAGATAGAGAAATAAAGACAGAGGAAGGAAGAATATAGTAAATATTAACACGTGGTTAAACTGGGTGAAAGATTCTCTGTATCATGCATGCAACTTTTGTATCCATTTGAAATTAGGAAAAAAATTTTTTAAATATGATGAGGTGACTCCTGAATCAAAAAATATTCTATCGTATGAATGTAAGTTCAAATGTAACTTCGCCTTTGAGTCAAGAGATGACTTCAGGTACACACTATCCCTGTACTTAACAACTAAGCACACAATGAGATGTTCTTATCAAAGGAAATGGAGAGTCTACAAGTACTACAAAAAAAAAAGAAAGAAAGAAAAAACTGTTTGGCATAATACTGAAATTTGAGCCAACTATGGTTTAAAAAGCATCAAAGAGTTTTCAGAAAAAAAAAAATGAAATTTTATAAAAGAACTAGACTTCATCTTGATGAAGCAAAAAGCAAGGATCATTGATAAATTCACTGTGAAAATATTCCATGTCACCACTGGTCACTCTGAGGCCTCAAACACACTAACTCATAACCAGACTATTTTGACACCTATCATACTAAGCTCAGTGCAGTTCAAAGGCCAATGATAAAAAAGATTGTCGATTATTGTTAGAGGGTTATTTTCTAGGTAATTTTTTTTTTTGCTCCAGTCAGAGCTTTGGTCAACACATTTTTCAAGAGCCTCAACTAGTTTAATCCATGGGGAACATCCTCAATCAGGAATATGTTTTATCAGTAATTTTTATAATACTTGTGGTTTTATATATCTAATAACTATATACAAATGTATATATTCATTTTACTAATCTTTACCTATTACTTTTGACACTCCTCTAATATGGAGTTTTCAGAAATAGCAATTTATTACATTAGTCAGAGGATACGGCTTACAGCTTCCTGATGTATGACTATCATCAAAGAAACAAGTAGGTATTCATCATACATCAACTGAATATAGCAAATATGGATTTCAGGCCAAAAGAAAATGCAAGTGTGTGAGAAATGTAACATACTTTAATTTATCTTTCAAGCCCCATTTCCACTAAATATCAAACTTTCTATTATAAAAATACAATTGCCTCTTTGTTCACTAGTGTGCAAGCAAATTTTTAACAACTATCTCTGGGGTAGTAGAAAGCAACCCCTGATTCATAGCATTCCCCAGTTTTAATGGCATAAATACCCTGGCCAGTTACGAGTGTCTAACTTGGCATCCACTTAACAAAGAGATGCAAAGAAGTGCTAACAATACAAACCAAATTAGCTCCCAAACACACTACTGCTTCTTTTCTAGGAGTTATATCAACGTATTTCTTAGCAAAACTTTTGAGCAGGAATCCAGCTATCCATGCCTATACATACTGAGATAGATGTCACCCTATTAATCCACAAAGGACCCTATTCTGTTTTCACTTGTACTCTAACTCAAGAATTCTCCGAGTCTGTATTTTAGCTAGGAGAAGTCCATTTGGACCCATGGGCAATTTGCATTCACCCCCACAGCTCATGAAACAAAGGAGTCTCTAGGCACCTGTTACACACCCATTCAACTAGACACATCTTGCATCCATTTCTATTCTGCCGCCCCTGTGATGCATTGTAGTGCAAGAAGATCTGAGGTTCAGCCATGACTTCAGATTCCATGTGGAAGGTGAGATAGATGGGTCTTTGGACCTGACTCGCCCAGTATACCTGAGATTTCTGTCACCCCTTCATCCAGTCATTCAGCATAGATGTATTGAGGGCAAGAGAGAGTGTTCTTTCAGGGATGCTCTTGAACATCTAACAATGGTTTTCCTCCCAATTACTGTCTCATCAGAACAGGAATCCATACTCTGTATTAGGCTCCTGTATTTGTATTATTTACAAATGATTCATCCTCCAACATTTTTGACAATACCCAAGCTTAGGTTTTTAATACTGCCAGGCTCTTGTACAAGAAATTCTTTTTCTATGTTTTTAGCATCTTTTTCATGAGGAAAGATATTCTATTGAAAAAGGGGATAAAGGGCAAAAAATGAGCAGAGATTTTAGAGAAATCTTCAGTTAATGTAAAAATATTATCTTACTACATGTACTTTTGTTCTAGAGGGAAATTGGATTTTTTTTATCAAAAACTTTACTCATACGACGAGGCTTTTCCCCAGCAATTTAATTCTCAACTTTTACCATAAAGAATAATTTAAAATGTTCACAATTTAACTGTAAGGATGCTCATCACAGTGTTGTTAATCATTGTAAAAAACAGCAAACACCAAAATCAAAATTTAGTAACAAATTATATGCGTTAAATTAAATATTATACAACTATTAAACGAGATTATTGAAAGATATACTATCAGAGAAAGTGTGTAATTTACAGTTAAATGGAAAAATCAAAATAGGTTTCTAAAAAAAAATCTTGTACATGCCTATGTATGTTGTAATATCCAAGGGACAGTATATTCAGTGATTTTTACTGTCGTCTTATTATCAGCTTTCTAATTTCTTTCTTAGAAGTAACGTTTGGTAAGTGGTAAAATATCCTTTTACCAAATACCACTTAAATAACACCTCAGACAAATATATGTTGATAATGATGTATAATTTTTTTTTATTTAGGGAGGAGACTATCTGATTTTTTTTCATTTTATTTGTTCTACAGCTTTGAGATTAACATACAGTTTCACATATATTTCTTGAAAAAAAAATTTGTGTGTTTATTTATTTGAGAGAGAGGGGAGAAGGAGAGAGAGAAAGAGAGCACACATTCCTGCATAAACCAGAGAGAGGCAGAAAATCCCAAGCAGGCTCTGCACTGTCAGCTCAGAGCCTGATGCAGGGACTGGATCACATGAACCACAGGATCATGACCTGAGCTGAGATCAAGAGTTGGACACTTACCCGACTGAGCCACCCAGCACTCCACGTATATTTCTTAATCCTCACACCTATCCCTACATGATATAGAAGATGTTGTTATCCCTCTTTCACATGTAAGAAAACTGTGCCTATATGCCATGTAGTGATTTACACTGTCACTTAGCATATAGGTTATGAATTATGTGCCTCCAAATTCAGCACTCTTTCAAATACATCATGATGTTTTATGTAAAATCTGTTCATACAATATTTGAAAGAGAAGATAACATATAAATAATAAAGACATTTATTTCAAGTACTGGAAAAATTGCAGAGACATTTTAATCAAAGGAATTACAACTGTACCCTGAAATAGATGCCCTTGCCTATTAGTTAAACAAATTATGTATAAGAGAAATATGTGTATTAATACTCTAAAAACTCAAAAAAACAAGGAAAAAAATAAGACTATGTTGCAGCCTTTGGCTAAGGCAGTTGTGTGTATTCCCTTAATTATCAGATTAACTTTATTGAGTACGTACTTTCAAGTTTATATCATGTATACCTTTTTCTATGATAATATCTAGTTTAAAAATAAGTGTATCTACTCCAGGTTATGCAAGTAGCAGGTGACAGAAACCAGTCAATGCTTTTCATTCATGATCTTATGTTTATGTGAGCAAGTATCAATTGGTATGAATCACCATCACCATCAACAGAAGTCTGCTAGCAACATAGATTGAACTGGTAACCCAAAGACTACCAAAACATTTACAAGAGGTGAGATGTCAGTATTTTTTCAATCACTTGGATTTAAAGAGGAAATTTGCTGAGTAGAATACCAAACATTGGCACACATAATGACCTCATTGGTCTATTTATTTTATAATAGTTTTCATGATAATCAAAACCATTCTGTTTATGACGAACAACACAATAAGAAAAAGGAAATGGAGCAATTACATGGATAGACAAAGTCAGCACATTGCTTTTGATTGAATAACATGGCAGTTTTATGTAAAGCTGCTTTCAGGCACCTAAATTACCTAAGGAAGTGTGGGTTTTCCCTACTTTGCCTCATTGCATATTGAATGTCTACACAACAATGTATTACCCTATTGTGCCAAAGACAGTCACTATTATATCCTTTATATGTATGAGTGCATGACAGTCCTGAGTTCGAACTGTTCTAAAGATGTCTATATATCTAACAAAAACAAGGGTTCTAATCCACAATTTATAATGTTTATGTATTCTAAAAGATCTACTCATTTACTTCTCATTCATATGAAGTATTATCTATATATGAGTTCGGGAGACTTAGAAAAAGCAAAATAGGAAGATTCATTAGAAGTATTATAAGCAGACAATTGATTTACCACTGACCTCATTTTCTGCATTCAGCAGAACTGTATAGAACTCTCTACCTTATGCCACGCATTGGGTCCAACAGAATAGATTAGCCCCTGCCTTCATGAGTCTTTTATTCTGGTGATAGTCTAATCAATGTCATAATTGATTTCCCCTACACTAAAGAGGAATTTCCCATCCTAACATGTATAAGATTTACAAGATGGCGTGACTAACTACTGTGGTTTGACAGAAAGTCACCTCAAAGTTTGGCTCTGTGTTTTTGCTCATCCTATAAGCTGAAGTCTGTTGACTAACACAGCTTTCAAAATGTGTCATACCTGTGGCTCTCACTTTAAAGGAAACACATGAAAGCCAGGAGACTTTGTTCCTGGGGAAATCTGGCAGAGAAAAACTGATCAAATCAAGGACATGCCCATAGCAGAGGACAAGATCAAGCTGCCGGGTCTGGCTCATCTAATGCATTTTCATATCTCCAGAGACCGGTGATCAGAGTCCTGTTTCTAAAAATGTCCATGCTTCTGGGAATACTATTATTAAATCATTTTTCACTTTTCACATTTTCTTTTCTTCCATCAGTCTGAATATCTATTCTAAAGCCATAGGACCGCATTTGTCAAAGAGATAAGCAACACTGTTATTCGGAGGGAGAATGTGAGATGTCTTTTAAAAACAAAATAAAAAAATTACAAAATCTACAATCTTCCTTCGCTAAAAGAAAAATCAATTCAGAACATTTATGACCTTATCATTACATTGTATTTATGCATCCCCATGGTGGAAAGGGATGAATTTAAATTAATCTTCTCACTGATCTAGAAAAAGTTATTTTGATACATCAAAATTTCTCCTTAGGTGCGTGAACAATTCAGCATGCTCAAGTATGCTGTGACATGCTAAATTCTGCATTCGTCCCAACGTTTTGGACAGACTTGTTTTCTCTACTACTTAGCAGCAAAGCAAAACATAGGGCATATACTAAATCAATCATTCAAAGTTTAATTCATTCATTTCAAAGACACATCTACATTAAAGTTACAGCCACTTAGGAATAAATACCACTTAGGAAGGTTAAGCCAGCAGTTTAAACTTAAGAGTTGACCACTAATGTACCAAGTCTCTAAAACTATCCTTTCAAATGAATGTTTTCTTAAATTCATTTAAATATGGGGATCTCTGTCCCCCACCTATGTCCTAGCTTTAGTAAGTCGTATTTTGCTGGGAAACATTTTCTGCTCCAAGTCTCTGTCTGAGAATGCTGGAAGAAATACTGCAGACTTAAGACTATTTAAAACCTTTGTTCCTGCTACATAAAGCCAGTCAAATTTGCTCAGAAATAGACATGCTTTTATTTCTCCTCAGTAATGAACAATCTGTTGAGCCATCTAAAATAACAAGCGACACTTTGTCCACAATTTTAAAATTCATTCACACATTTCATTTACTAATTGAAAAAGAAAAGGCTTTTGATTCATCATTTTCCCCTAAGACTCCTCATTTCTATTCCCTCCCTCCAGTATCTTTTATATTAGTAAAGTTTTTACGCCTTCCTAGGGAAAAAAAACAACAACAACATTATTTAGGTTTCAGTAGGCTTCACTGCAACACCAAAAAGATTATTTGGCAAAGGAGACATGGCTTAATTTCATTCTATTACATCTTATATTTTCATATCCCTCATTACTGTTCTTACTGCCAGTTTGCAATAATGCTCAATAATGGAGGATACAGAACGCATGGGACTGGAAATCCACATATAAATCCCAACCTTATTCTATCCAACACATTCAATCTTCTTCAAACTAACCTTTCACTGGAGAACCTGATAATGAGCAAAACTGGCTGAGAGCAGTTTCACCGCATCTCACTTCTGGCAGAAATACGACTAAAGTAAGTAGTGGCCAGGGTGCAAGTCACAGTGTAGCTAGGAGTTTTATCAAAGTGAACTGAAGTACAGAACTTACCAATTAACTCAATATGCCAAGAATTCTCTGAGCAGCAAGATCAAAAATAACAGAGGGTGACAGAGGACTGGATGCTGCTCCAACCCTGACTTAAAGCAGCCAAGAGGAAGTGTTTCTTTTCAGGCCTGGGGAAACTGCCATGTCAGTAAAGGGCTATAGTCTCAGGTCCCAAGTACAGAGGATGAAATAGGTCTGTGATTGAGGAATGGAACATGAAATAGGGAGAGAGATAGGGAAAGCTCTTAAAGAGTCACAAAAACTAAAGTTAAAAATTAGGTCAGCAAAGGCTGCCTAGATTCCTTATTAGGTGGAAAAGAAAAAATAGGAGGGCTATGTACAGATTCTTCCAAAAATGCCACTGAATCTTTGCTCCCTTTAGGCAGATGGGGAGTACTCCATCTATCTTTCCTTCTGGGCGCTTGCTAACTTCAGACAAGACTCCCTCAAGTCCCAGAAGGGGTGAGAGGGAGGGATATCAGAATGCTTTACGGACAGACTCCTGACACTCTCTACTCATCTTTGCACAAGCCGCAGGTAGATCCCTAGGTAGGAGAACACTTCTAGAGCCTGAGTTCCAGGACTGCATCTTCCGGGGTCAATCCCAGAGATGGTGTTAAGTAGAGTGATTATCATTACAACTTACGTCCCTAAATAACTGAGGTCCTTATAATTTTAAAGCACTTTTTAAAAAATCAATCAGACATGCCAAATGAAAACATGGGTCAGGTAATAAGGGATCAAAGTAATAAAACCAGCGGGTCTAATCTTAAACTATGGCAAATAAACAATAAGTTATGTTTGAGCTTTCTGACAGCCAACGTAAAGGGGAAAATACATTAGGAGGGGATTCCTTAGGATAATTAGTTTATAACATGCTTATTTTTCCTCCAATCTGGTCATGGATTAACAGTGAGATCAGTAAGTATAAAGACCGATCTAAACATACTGGGTACACAAAGAGAAATAAATAGAATTAATTATATCACTAGAAAGAGAGGAGTAAAATCTAATAAGTAAACTGAGTGGTGAGGCTTTTATTACTAGCCAACTCTTGAGTTGGTTGTTAATGTTTAAGAATTCATTTGGGGGAACTTCAACCAAAGAAGATCAAAGACATGTCAAACATGCTGGTTCAAGGTAGAGGGAGAGACAAAAGCTAGGTAGAAAGCTGAGGACAATTTTGATAATCATGGCCAAGTTTAAAAAGAGACAGGATAAAGATAAAATCGTGGATGTTCAAATCATTAGCAAATTCCATGTATCCAGTAGCATTTCAAGCATCATAGAATGTAAATTTCATATCATGAGGCTTTTATTTATTTGGAGGCAGTTTAAAGATATTCACCTTGTGACAATTATCACCTTTGCTCTGAGGAAGCAAAAACTCAGCACACGGGCTGTGCTCGGAATATTCGAAGGCCTATGAGTAGTTCTGACAACAGATATATTTGAATCTATTCATTAACTTTGAACTGTAACACCCAGCCAGAGAGTTTGGATAGCTTCCAGCAATTGCATTGTGCACCATGACAACCTAACTGCAGTGTGTTTTATAGGAAGGAGTGTTTTAGGACATTTTAAAATCAGTAGTTGTTCACTAGAACAAGCATTTCTATATCAAGAACAAAGTGGGTTTTTTTTTAATTTTTCAGCAAAATATTATCCCAGAGATATTTAATAACTTCATTTATATGGCATATGTCCATTTAATTTAGATCTTAAGAGTAATGTTTTAGGGGCACCTGGGTGGCTCAGTTGGTTGAGCATCTGACTCTTGATTTTTGTTCACGTCATGATCCCAAGGTCATGGGATCGAGCCCTGCATCAGCATCCCTGCTGAGCGTGAATCCTGCCTAAGATCTGTCTGTCTGTCTCCCTCTCTCTCTCTTCCTCTGCCTCTCTCCTCTAACTCATGCTCTCTTTAAAAAAAAAAAAAGTAATTTTTCCAAGTTAAATTTTAAATTCCTAGTGAATATCTTCATTAAAGTAATCTGATAAATATGTATATTTAAATTCCTACGATATTTAAATACATATATTTAAATACATATATAAATAAAAAAGTAAAAGCATGGTTATCACTTCCCCTTCAACATGTATTTTACAAAAAAAAAAAACAAAAAAACACTGGGGATGGGTAGATATAGTTCTACAAATTTCTGTAGTAATAAAAATACAACAAGGTGAGAAACAGCCAAGTAAACAGAATGTTAATATAGTCTTTTAAATAAAGGTCATATGTTAGAGAAAAATTTAACCATGAAAATTAAAAGTAAAGTTTTCATTTAAATAGACATCATAACAATTGAGACGTTTGGTTTCAAATTTTATAAAAGCACGTGTTTTCACAATTTTTAAAATGTCAATTTGGCGTCACTTTTTATTTTATAAGTAGTCTGTGTTTTACATGAACTTGGAGTCAGTAGACTTTGTGCTATTATAGAAAGACAAAAAAAAATATTATAAACCAGTAACATCTAACTTTTTTTCTTTATGTATGAACATTTAAATACGAAGAAGTTCCTCCACAAACATTCAAACACATAACCAACTTACTTCTCTATAGAATTTCAGGGAGTCCCTAGATTTAATAAATTCTAGGACTAGGCTAAGACTCCAGGTCTGGTAAAAATATCATTTTCTTTCTTTCTTCCTATTTCCTTTCCTCTCTCCTTTCATTCCTCTCATTTGTTTGCTTGTTTTTAAAGACAGCATGAGCCTGAGATTTAAATTCAAGATGTGGAGTCTAGAATTTGCTTTACAGACCTAATCTGCATTTGTGGCTAGGTAATATTTAGGAGTAGTGTTTAAGGTATCTATTCTATTCTCCATTAATTTCCTGTACTTTACTGGGTACCAGGTTCTGTCCCTCAGTGCCTCTCAGCGGATGCTCACACACAGCCAGGAAAAAGGCTGAAGTAGCCTACCAGAACTCTACACATTTGGTTTCCAAAAGTCCAGCCTCAGAGAGAGAAAAAAAGCTTGAGATGAATAGAGAAGCTTTCCCCACAGGTAAAGAAATAGGTCAACTTTCTCACCCCGAGGATAAAAAATAAAAACTGGTCCGAGAAAATATAAAAACAAACAGGTCTTAGGACTATAGATTCAGGAAGACCAAGCCCTGACTCTCTGGCAATACCCAAGGGAGTTATCAAGACTCTAGAAAAGAATGGCTTTTTGATCCATATAAGGCCACTAGATTATAGCATCGGGACCCCAGTTCCCAGTAGACCCAAAAGGGCTAAAGATAAAAATCATGCATACCTCCATGAGAACTCACGTGGACTAACAACTAATAGCCACAGTATCACTGCCTCCCACAAGCCCTGCAGTACTGCATCAAACTCCAGAACACTGACAAAATGAGACTTGGAAGGGAAAGCCAATCTCCGAGACTGACACAAGTTCAATTTCTCACCAGAGCAGCTGGATTGGGATTCCAATGCCAAAGTAAATTGATTCGAAGGAAACTAACATTAATTAACAAACTAATTACATTTTTTAAAATTTATACTCTGTTTTAAGAAGATAACCTAAAACATAACTTTCTCACAAATAAAAATTATTTTTTAAAAAGGTATACTTTTGGAGGCAGTGGCTCAGTCGGTTAAGTGACTTTTAACTTTGGCTCAGGTCATGATCTCATGGTTCATGAGTTCAAGTCCCACATCGGGCTCTGTGCTGACAGCTCAGAGCCTGGAGTCTGCTTCAGATCTTGTGTTTCCCTTTCTGATGCTCCTCCAGTGCTCACTCTCTGTCTCTCTATCTCTCAAAAATAAATAAACTTTAAAAAAAAAACCTTTTAAAGTTATACCATCAAATACTACCCAAAGTAAGCTCAAACAGCAGAATTAATATTAGATAAAATAGAGTTTAAGGCAAAAACAAACAAAACAAACAAAACATTGGGGATGAAGAATGTCACAAAAAAATTATAGAAGGAATAATTTACTGAGAGTTTCTAGAAAGCCACAGACTGACTACAGGTGTTAATTTTACCTCAGACTATACATGAAAGCAAAGGCTGACAGATTTATTTATAAGGGAGTGCCCCAGGCTCAGTCCCTGATCCTCTGCTCTTCACCATCTACACACACTGTTTTGATAATCTCATCCAGTCTCATGGCTTTAAATACCATTTATGTAGGCTGCTGTCTCCCAAATATGTATCTCCAGCCCATCTCTCTCCTCAACTCCATATATGCACATCCAGTTGTCACCTCTGCTCAAAAATTGAATAGATCTCCCAAACCTAACATGCCAGAAACTTAACTTCTGTACCTGCTCTGCCTCAGCTTTCCACACCACTGTCAATGGCGAGACCATTCTTCCAGTTGCTCAGGTCAAAATCTTTGAGTTGTCATGGACTCCCCTGTCTCTCAAATCCCCTATTTAATCAGTAAATTATTCCAGTTCTATCTTCAATGTACAAATTCTCATCACTTCTCATTCACTTCATTACTACCAACTAGAGTCCAAGCCACCAATGTCTCTAAACTCATTTTCCAATTGCTACCCATCGTCCAATCTTAACATGGCAACAAGAGAGATCTGTACAAAACCATAGTCAGATTGTGTCACTCCTCTGCTCAGAGTCCTCTAGTGCCTTCCCATCTCCCATCTCTTCAGACATAAAACCAAAATCTTCTCATTGATTTATCTGATCCTACCCAATCTGTCCATTACCTCTCTGCTACCATACCTTACTGCTCTCCTCCTCAGTACTCTATTCTAGTCCCAGAGGCCTCTTTTATGTAGCTCATACTCAAGAAGGCATTTATTATCCTCCTATTTTACTCCCATTTTAGGACTCAAACATGAGCTTCCACATTTTTACCTTGGGGTCTTTGTACTTGTTCCCCCAGCCTGGAACGCATCAAGCACAGATATTCACAGGACTCTTTGCCTCACCTTCTTCGGGCTTTTCTTCAAGTGTCACACTCTCAGTGAGGCCACTTCCATCCCACATTTAAAAATTTATTCCTCCCATCATTCTCCATTCCCCTTCCTGGTTTTTATTTTTCTTTATATCTAGTAATAAAAAAAATTGTATGGTACACTGACAATTTGTGTGTTGAATTCTCCCTTGAAGACAGAAGTTTCTCTGGTTGATTTTGTACTTCTTTCCCAATGCTTAAAATATTCCCTGACATATGATTTTTGGTTAAATGAGTTGTTTTATCTACTTCTGGGTGTATACAAGGCTGTAGAAGGAACACCATTCAGAAAGAATTAATCTTAGATTTGCTAACAGGTGATAGGATTTCAAATCTCTGCCTTCTAAACTTCACTGTGGCCTTAAATTGTCTAAATTCTCTGATTCAGGTTTCTAATCTGTAAAATAGGAATAATTTTTTTCTAATGAGATATCTCAAGAATTAAGTGGAAACAACATATATCATCAACAATTTGATTTGATGCATATGGTAGTGGTTTGGTCAGGAAATGTTTAAAAGCTTAACTTGTATACATTTGGAGAAATCATAGTGTTTTGTTACCCTGGATTCTACTCTTTTTTTGTTTTCCTCTATGTTCTTGCTTTCCTACTTCATGTATGTATTACGTGTCTGATCCATGAAGGCATTTGAGTTTGATCCCTGAAACATGTTCAGTATATATTAGTGGCACCTGTAGGTAAAAGTTCCTTGAAAGCCAATGTATGTTTTGCAAAGGATCAGTTTATTTTCACATGTAGAAAAAGCCTTGAAGCATTCCTTAGTAACTTGTAAGTTCTGTGAAAAAAAGAAAGAAACAGAAAAAGATTGATGAAATAGCAGCTACCACACTACAGTCCACACATAGACCAAGAGAAATTAAGAACAACAAGAAATAATCAGTGGAATGAAGACTCTGGGCTGTGAACAGGACTCTGTTATCCAGTCCCCAAATCCATCATCCAAAAGCATCAGTGCTCACCAAAAAAAATGAAGAAAATATAAACAATAAAAAAAAATAAAACCCCTAAAAAATTTGCAGGGGCAAAATAAAAAACTCCTGATGTTAAGCAACCAAGATAATTAAGTTGGAGTTTGAAATAATTTGAAGGTTTTCCTTTTTTGGTTTAAATTCATTTTCAAAGAGGGAGCTTCATTGTCTTTTATCCTCAAAATATGTGTAAGCGTAAAAATAAAATCTGGCTTTAGTTTCTCGACATGTTTTATTCGAATGTCCAACCAAGTGAAAAGCTCCAGCCATTGGGGAATGATGCTGTGAATATTTTCTATTTGCAGGTTTTGTTTTTGTAGCTAGTGGGCGATTTTTTTTTTATCGAGTACCTTAAGATCCATTTAGTCTCCTGGCAACCATTCTCTACATTTCTCGCAAAAGGACAATGAAATTACTGTACTTTTGTGGTTAAAAAAAAATATATTGCTGATTCTTTTGCCTATGCAAATTCAAACAGAATAAATCTTGAAACTAATAGCATCCAGTTTTTACCTTAGATAAGAGCATAAAGGTCAGTTTGCTACAAACTGAAACAATTATTCTTTTAAGATGAATAAACATGAGGTTAGCTGTCACATGTCTTTACTAGAGAAGCAAATTAGAGTGTTCATCAATGTGGCGCTGCCATCAGATGACGGATCTGGCTTTAAACAAAACATTAGGGCAGCCATGTTGACTACCCCTTCAGGTGAAACCCACACACAGGAAAGAAGCTCAGAGGCATCAAAAATAGGTGCTTGCACCCAAAGTCAGGAAAGTTACCAATAAGGTATATACTCTAGAGGATATCACTATGTTCAAGTTTAAACAGAGAAAGCAGATCAGAAATTATTTTTTTCCTTAAGAAGCAAAAGGAAAATGGAACAGGATATTTCACGACTTGAGAAGAAATTCAGTGCATTTTCATATGGTAACATGAATCTTTCTAATAAAATATTAAATACTTAATCATATAGCTAGAACCTCACAAAAGGCACCAAGAAAAGCGAGTATAACCCCTCAGTAAACTATACTGATCATGGCTTCACATTTCCTAACTTCCTTGAATCTTCCAGAACCAAACACATCATTTACTTCTGTTTATATCAGTTTACACAAGAACTCTCAGAATCTCATATCATTACTTATTTCCCATACTTTAATTATCAAAAGTCTATAACACGGTATCTATTCCTCACCTGCTCACACCACATATACCTACACCTATCTCCAAAACGTTTCCTTTGTGCTTTCTGGAATTAAAATCCACCATCAGCAAAAGTGTATACTCAACACCTTCTGTTAGCATTCTGTGCACTTTCTGGATAATACAGCTAAAATCTGGCTTTCCCTGAAGGCTCTGCTTCCCATCCAACCCTGTAAAGCAGTGGTTGTCTTTCTTCCCTGGGCTAGGCTTCAAAATGGACATGTATCCTCTTTGCTCTTCTCCTCATTGGCTCGTTCTTCCTCCCATCTCCCTCAGTCCCCAGTTTTAAATCCCATGTTATCAGACACATTTAACCCCAACATTGAATCATTCTGGCATCAACCTATTTCCAATTCTTTCCACTTCATTTTTCAGTGGTGTCAGCTTCTGGCTCATTATTATTCTCTCCAAAACTACTCCTGTCTTAATTCTTGGTACACTGTGCTATCTTAGCTAAAGGATTTTCCAGTACCTTGGTTTGTAAGTTCCTCGACTGCTTCTACTCCATTAATCCTGCTCTTCATGCTGCATCAGTCATTACTCCCAATAGGTCAACCATAGACCTAGTCTTACTCAATGGCTACACCTCCTCCACAATCTCAGTGCCATGCCTTATTTCTGATCACCATATTATCTTCCTTCTGACTAATCTAGTTCTCCATCTCCAAAAATCCTTTGACCCTATGCTCAATTTTTCTGTCCCACCACCAACCTATCAGTGCTCTTTCTCCTCACTAACCCTACATTTTGTAGCAAATGTATTACTATTCTTCCTTTTATACACTCTCAGCTCTTGCATTCTGTTGATTCATTGTGCTTACTTGAAACAGTGATATTAAGGTTACATCCAACTCTCATTTTCTATGCCTGAGAGTGTTTGGTGTACATACATCTATGGTTGTCTTTCAGCTATCATCTCACATTAAAATGATGACTATTACATTGGCGTACAGAAGAGTTAACATAGCAGACCTGAGATTGCTATCCTTAGAAAGGTCTGCTGGCAAAGCAGGCTTTTGGCTGGTCTCTTGGGAACTTGAATTTCAGTAGAGTTCCAAACATCCCCTAATTATAATGACTCATTGGGCCTAAAGTATTTGTGCAAGCAGTATGGTTTATTCGGAACATCTGATTTCCTTCTGGAAGTCTGAAATTTTAATATGTGCTACACAAATGATGCCCACATGGCCAGCTCACAGTAAAACACTGGGCAATGAACCTATAATGAACTCCCTTTGTAGAAAGCACTTCACATGTGTTAACACAACTGGTTCCTCTACAAATTGAACATGTCCTATGTAACTGTACTGGGAAAGTGCTCTTAGGAGTTTGTGCCTGGTTTCCTATGGATTTTGCCTCATTTCTCTTTTCCCTTTGCTGATTTTGCTTTGTGTCTTTTACTATAAAAAATCCTAGTGGTAAATACAACGATTTGCTGAGTCCTGTCGGTCTCCCTAACATTTCATGGAACCTAAGGGTTGTCTTGGAGACCCCAGAAATATTTTGCCATTATTATCTATTTCCCTAGTCTACTTACGTTCCTAGGTTATTATTGTGTACCTTCTACTTCTCAAATATCTCCTTCCCTGCTTTCAGAGTACCCTGTTTCCTAATCCTTGGAAAAAAATCAGCAAACAGATGTCCACTTCCACATCAACCCACATCTGAATACCTCTGTAACTGAGCACCCTTCCTTCCTGTTAGGATAAGTAAATTCTCTGTTCCTGGCTAAAATTGATCTCTTGACTTTGCAAAGAGCTTCTCACTTACTTAAGGACATAACTTCAGTAATTGTTCTCTCCTTTCTGAATCAATTTCCTCCTCTCTCTCCAATCCTTCTAATTTTCAGGGAGGAAAAAGTTTTCCTGTACTTCTCTAGGTTGTTCTGGCTGATCCAACAATCTGAGTGACATGAGACAGATTAACAGGAGAAAAATAAATAGCATTAATTAGGTATGCAGTTCCAATAAGAGTAGGAGACCTATAGGCAGTCAGACAGATGAGGCTTATATGACACCTTGAGCTAAAAAGGGGGTAGGTGGTTGGGACTTGGGAAAAGAGAGAGTTTAGTAAACAAATGTTTCCTATGCTTTAGAGCCAAGTGTGAAAACAAAAATATCTTTGGTGATAATTGCCTTCTTGGTGCAGCCACTCTATTTAAATTCTTTGGGAAAGTTAAGGAAGAAGATAAAAAAAATTCTTGAGGCTTCTTTTTCTTAAAAATAATATCTTAAAATCATCTTTATGCCAAAGACACACATTTTGGGGGTGGTAAATTTTTCTGCTTTACATCATCAGCATCCAAATATTCTGTTAATCTTTAAAACATTCTTTTGGGTAGATTCCTAACAGTGCTATTGCTGGGTCATAGGGTAAGCCTATTTTCATTTTTTTGAGGAAGCTCCACACATTTCTCCAGAGTGGTTGCACCAGTGCTGTTGCATAGAAGCACATGTACCCCGATGTTCATAGCAGCACTGTCAACAATAGCCAAGTCATGGAAAGAGACTATGTGTCCATCAACAGATGAATGGATAAAGAAGATGTGGTATATATATATATATACACACACACACACACAATGGAATACTATGCAGCAATGAGAAAGAACAAAATCTGGCCATGTGTGGCAACATGGATGGAACTGGAAGATATTATGCTGAGTGAGATAAGTCAGGCAGAGAAAGACAGATGCCATATGTTCCCACGTATAAGTAGGCTTTGGGAGACCTAGCAGAAAACCAGGGGGGAGGGGAAGTGGGGAAGGAAGGGGGAAAAAAAAAGCCATAGAGAGGGAGGAAGACACAATCTGGATTTAATCTCCACCACTAAAAAATTTCTCTTGCCAAGGTCACCAATTACCCCTCATTGCTAAGTCCAATGAGCAGTTCTTAGTTCATATCCTTTTTAATCTCTCAATATTTGAAAACGCCAATCACTGCTGTCTCCCAGATATACTTTCTTCACTTTTAGAATGATATACATATTCTCATTGTTTTCCTCCTACATCAACAGTTGTGTCTTCTCAGTACCCTTAGCTGATTTCTTCTTTTTTTCCTATAATTTTTAATGAGAGGTTACCTCAAGGCTCCATCTTTGTTCTTTTCATCCAATTACATATTCTCCTTTTACTTTCTTTTTTTGTGTTTGTCCCAGTGATTCCCAAACTTCTATATAACAATGCTAGCTTCTCTTCTGAAACTCCAACTCATATTTCCAAATGTTTGCTTGATGTTTCCATTTAGATGATTAACAGGTATCTAAAACTTAACATGTCCCAAACTGGACTCCTAGTCTTTCTCCTCAAAACTGCTCTATCCAGTCTTCCCCATTTCAACTGATGTCAACTGTTTCCTTCCAGTTTTTCAAGTCAGAAAACTTACGGTCAACTTTAACCTTACCAAACCAGCCCCCCACCCCCAACCAGAAAAAAAAAAAAAAAACTTTCTGGCTTTGCCTTCAAAATAGGTGTAGAATCTTACCACTTTTCACCACTTTCTCTCAATCTCTTTGGTCTAAGTCACTATAATCGCTTACCTATATTACTAGTCTAGATTTCTAACTCGTTCCATTATTTGCATCCTTTTCTCCCTGCTCTTATCAATTTAGCATCAGAAGGAATCTTTTTTAAATTCAAGTCATAAATGTCCCACCTGAGCTCAGAACCCTTAAATGGTTTCTCAATTCCCTTAGGGTCAAAGTCAAACTCCTGTGACGTGATTCTTCATTCTCTGACTCAGAATTACCCTGAGTTACTACTTAGAAACCCATCTTTTCAGAGCCAGTAGTTTATTGAAAGAATCTTTTTATATATAGGGTCTTTTTTCTTTATTTTTAACGTTTTCCTTCCTACCAGCGAGTGGCACCTCCGCCTCCCTTTTAAGGGAGTTATTTTCATCTTCTATTAAAACAACCTTACAGCAAAAGCTACCCAGGAGTCTCTCCACAGGTTATTTATGAAGATGTGGGAAGACTTTCTAGATAAAGATGTAGCTAGAATTGAACAGTTGCAGTGAAGATGATCAGAATCTAAGGAGGAAAACCAGTAGCATTAGCAGATGGGAAAGAGTAGATACATTTTTGTAGTAAAAAGTTTGCTTATAGCAAAATTCCAAAAGATAATTATTACAGTAAGACTCAAAGAGAGTTATTATATAAAGAAAATAAGGTATAAGATGCTAAAGGTATAAAGTAAGAGTTTATATATTCCAAGTCTCTGAATCTTAACTCGAACTTTTCTCTTACAGGAAAAGCAGAGAGAAGAAAGTAAAAGAGTGAGAGAGAGAGAGAAAGAGGAGGATGGGGGAGAGAAAAAGAAGCCTTGCTCAGATGTCATAATTCCATCACTTACTGTTAAGAAATTTTACCAGTTTGGGGCACATAATTTCAAATCTCAAAGTCTTAGTTTTTTGTCAACAGATTATTAATACCTTACCTTACATCATATACAAAACATAACTCAAATAGATCAAAGACCCATACCTAAGAACTAAAACTATAAAACTCTTAGAAGAAAATATGGAGGTAAGATTCATGACTTTGTATGTGGTAATGACTTCTTGCATATGACAACAACAGTAACAGAAATAAATTGGTGTTCATGGAAATAAGAAAATTTTGTGCAAAAGATTCAAACAACAATGTGAAAAGGAAGACCCAAAAATGAAAAAAACAATTGCAAATTGTTTATCTGATAAGAGATTAATAGCCAAAAATATGTAAAGAATATCTAACTGGACAATTAACAATATTAAAAGATGAGCAAAGGGCTTAAATAGACAGTTCTTACAAGAAGATATGTAAATGGCCCGTAAGCACATGAAAAGATGTTCAACTTCACTAATCATCAGGGATCAAAAAGAATCCAATCTTGCCATTTGCAACAACGATGATGAACTAGAGTGTATCATGTTAAACAAAAATAAGTCAGTCAGAGAAAGATAAATATTCTATGATTACACTCATATACGGAATTTAAGAAACCAAACAGATAGACATAGGGGAAGGGAAGGAAAAATATGATAAAAACATAGAGGGAGGCAAACCAAAAAAGACTCTTAAATACAGAGAACAAACTGAGGGTTGCTGGAAGAGTGTTGGGTAGGGGGAAGGGCTAAAAGAGTGAAGAGTATTAAGGAGGACACTTGTTGGGATGAGCACTGTGTATTATATATAAGTGACGAATCACTATATTCTATTTCTAAAATCATTATTACACTCTATGTTAATTAAGTTAGATTTAAATACAATTTTTTCATAAAACACCCCAATGAGATACGACTTCATTATTGGTTCCTCAAAAAATTAAGCTTCAAATTACCTCAAATCCGGCAATTCCACTTCTGTGCATATACCCAATACAGTTGAAAGCAGGGTCGCAGAGATATATTTGACACTCATGTTTAGAGCATTCGTCACAATAGCCAAAAGGTGGGAGCACTCCAAGTGCCCATTTATGAATGCAGGGAGAAATAAAATGTGATATGTATACAAAGTGATTAAAAAGAAGTTTTGACACATGCTACACCATGGATGAACCTTGAAGACATTATCTAAAGTAAAATAATCCAGTCCACAAAAAACAAATCTATGATTCCCCTCATATGTGGTACCTGGAATAGTCACATTAATAGATAAAGAGTAAAATGTAGTTGCCAGGGGCTCAGTGCAGTGGAAAATGAGGGGTTTTCTTAGATTCTGTATTTGTTGATATGGCATCCATTAGTCTCAGGGCCAATTTTATTAACTAGGTTTTCTTTTTTTCTGTACCTTTATGCTCTGTCATGTTGCCAGAGTATCTGAGTGAGGAGAGCCTGCCCCTCCCAGGACTAGCCAATTCCGAGAGAACAAAAAGCTTAGAAGGAAGCACATCTTTTATATGTAAACTAACCAGTGGAGAACAACACCTCCTCTGTCTGTCTGAATGGTCCCAAAGCCAGGTATCACACAATTAGAGACCACTGTTATAGGCCAAAGCCCATTGTCATTGTAATAGCTAGTGAACCTCAAACTGCTCACTTTGTCCTGTGTTAAAGAAAAAAATTATTCAGTGACACTCATTAAAGTACCATGAAGCAGACTTTATTGGGATCATCACAATAGGGATAGGGACCCCTGAAATGGGATTTCAGTGGGAGAGACTGGGCTCAGGATTCTGGACACAACTGGGTTTTACAAGGAAGTACATAGAGGACCTTAGGAGGAGGTTAAGAGCCACACTCAAGTTTGGTCAAGCAAAGAAACTTTGTCACTACCCCATTAAAGGCCATGACCTCAGCAACTTTTCCCTCACTCCTGTTCTGCCTCTTGACCACAGCAGTACTTTGCCATATGACTCAACAAGGCATATGTTGATTCTCCCTCCTCAACCTGGTAGTCATCAACTCCTTCCTTCCAGCCATGGTTCTCATCTCCTCCTGTGGCCACCCCAACTTTACCAGACCATGTACATTCTTAGAACAGCCACTGAAGTGTATGCTAAAAGAGTTAAAATGATAAAATTTTATGTACATAGTTTTATTTCAATAAAAATTGCTTATGGTTAGTAACCAATTATCTTGTTAATCTCTCTTGAATAAGAGGTGAAACAATTCATGTTGTTTGATTTGTCAACTACTAAATTATGAATTTGAGGATGAGGTTATAGGAGTTATCCCCATTGACAGCAGCAATTAGTCAAGTTGATTTACCTTAATATTTTAATAGGACTTTTTTTTCCAATTTATAATTTTACAGAATTTAGGTCTTCTAATTACATCTTTCCATTCTGAGCTAATCAGTTTTACACATGACTCAATTCTCCAGAAGTTTCAGCTTCTACACTTCTCAAGAAATGTTCACATATATGTTCTGATGTCCAGGACAAATTTTATGAGACCAGTCTATAATATCTAAGATACTTGCATGAATACTCACTGACTTTAGTGTAAAATCTCATGAAGACAACTTCTAGTAAAACCTAAGTATCAGATATTTTTAAACCTATCATTAGGGGTGCCTAGGCAGCGCAGTTGATTAAGCGTCTAACTCTTTGTTTTGGCTCAGGTTGTAATCTCATGGTTTGTGCATTTGAGTACCACAGTAGGCTCTGCGGTGGCAGCATGGAGCCTACTTTGGAGTCTTTCTCTCCCTCTCTCTCTCTGCCCCTGCCCCACTCATGCTATCTCTTTCTCAAAGTCAATAAATAAATAAATAAATAAACAAACAAACAAATACTTTAAAATCTGTCATCAGATATTTAAAAACAAAAAACAAAAACAGGAATAAAATCCAATAGCTGTCACTCTCCTTTTTATAAGAAATGCCATTTAGGGATGCCTGGGCAGCTCAGTTGATTAAGCATCCAACTTCGACTCATGGTTCGTGGGTTTGAGCTTCCAGTCAAGCTCTGTGCTTACGTCTCAGAGTCTGGAGCCTGCTGCAGATTCTGTGTCTCCTTCTCTCTCTGCCCCTCCCCCACTCACACTCTGTCTCTGTCCCAAAAATGAATAAACTTTAAAAAAAAAATAAAAGAAACAAAAAAGAAATGCCATTTAAAAATGTCTGGTGAAGGGGTGCCTGGGTGGCTCAGTTGATTAAGCGGCCGACTTCAGCTCAGGTCATGATCTCACGGTCTGTGAGTTTGAGCCCCGCATTGGGCTCTGTGCTGATGGCTCAGAGCCTGGAGCCTGCTTCGGATTCTGTGTCTCCCTCTCTCTCTGCCCCTCCCCTGCTGACGCTCTGTCTCTCTGCCTCTCAGAAATAAATGTTAAAAAATTTTTTTTTTAATTTAAAAAAAATGTCTGGAGGACACAAAAGAAATAATGAGGTTTCTTGTTTTTAATAGCCAACAGTTTACCAGAAGACAAAAGAGAAACTAAAAATGCTGCACTGCATATTTTAAAACTTGGTTTTTTAAAGTACCAAGTTGCATAAAAATCTTCCACATTCTATATACTTATGGATGAATGTCAACATCAAAAACCGTATTTCATAAATTTTCACCTAATGAATGTTAACCTGTAAGGATAATGTTTCTATAACTCAAATAAAATAGAATAAGCTAAATCACAGTTTTGTAATTGACCCAGGGGCTGTGAATATGATACAGGATTTGTGCCTCCAAGATATAAATTACTGTATTTTTCTCTAATTTTATTAGAGAACTTCAAAAGGCAGATAAACTGCCTTGTTTGTGAGAACCAAAGGTGTTTAATGGGAAACAAAACAAATCAAAACAGTCTTCTTGTACTCACAGTCTTTTGGCAAAGCAAACACTAGATCTGTTTCTTACAAATCCTACCTTCTAAGCTATTTGAATCCAACTTTATTGATTTGAAAATACTTCACTAGTCTAGGGAGATATTTGACCTTTATTATCTTCCAGAAGAAAAAGCACAAGACTAACAATGCAGAGGCAAGCAATTGGCAGACTCTTGACAATAAGGAAAAGGAACAGGAGGAGTGTCTGAAGGCAGGGTCGCAGCCAAGCTTAAAGTGCTAAAAATAAGCCAGTGACAACTAATGAGTAATTGCCCCGCATTTCCTTAAACTCAACGGCACAGGGTGCATGGGCGAGAAAAGCAACAGCAGGCACATTTCAAACTACCTTGAAGGTCAGGTTAGGTCTCTGCTACATTTCAGCAATTCTCAACACCAGGTAATAGGGAACATTTCTCTTCCCTTATCATGTCTTGGGGCATGATCAAATACCTTTCCAAAAGATAATAGGAATCTTATTCATCATGATCATAATCACCAGATAAAACGAATTAAGCATCTTCGGACCTGCTTCAATCCGGGCCATGTTAATTAGACTGTAATCACAGTGCTCAACAGTCTCCACCAGACTTCTTCAGCCTCTCCATCGTAAATGTTTGTGAATCCAGTAGGTATCCCATTGTCTCCTTTTTATGATCTACATAAAAGGAACATCTCAAAAGTCTGCAAAAACTAACTTGTAACTCTCTTCTTTCTTAAAAAATGATCTCGAATCAATTTGGGATGAAATCAATTCTGTCATGCATTTCAGCTCTCCCTAGAAAGAAATTAATGCAAGACCATGCAGTTTGCCAACTTAAAATGTACAAAGGGACTTAGAATATAATATAAAGAAAAAAATGGAATCCCATTAGGAAAACATTTTGCAGCAAAAGTGATCCAAGATAATTGTATCTTAAATGGCATGTTCAACTAATGGTAATTTTCTGTTATGTAATGGATGAAAACATGGCACATAACATCAGAAATTCCTTACAGAGGTTCAGACAAAATAGTGACCGTACCAAATTAAATTAACCAAATGAGAATGTGCTGGAAAGCTCCAGACTACAAATTAGAACACTAGGTTTGGGTTTTTTTCCCCTACATATGTAAGTTAAATTTTATCTCAAATTTTAAGTATTATAATTTCTTAAGGCATCACCTCTTTCTTTTTATTTTTGCACTTTCAAGTATCAGAAACACTCACATAAACAAGAAGGAATGGAAATAAAATAACTTTCTAACAGAAGGAACAATTTTAAAATTACGTTCTAAACCAGAGGAAGAGGGGAAGGAAAAAGACACAGAGAGGGAGGAAGACAAAATATAAGAGACTCTTAAATACTAAGATCAAATCGAGGTTTGAGGGGGGTGTAGGAGGGGGGAGAGTGGGTGATGGGCACTGAGCAGGGCATGGGATGGAATGAGCACGGGGTGTTGTATGGAAACCAATTTAACAATAAAAAGTTAAAAAAAAAAAAAAAAGATCTCGAGATAGGAAGCCATGCCTTAATTTTCCATATAGATTTTCCCATCATGGAACCTTCAACACAATAGAAGTTCAATAAATGGGTATTGCCTCATCTGCTACCTACTATGCCTTCCCAGTATACCTTTTATTATGGCCATAATACGCTATCTCCTCCCTACCCAGGTACGCTGGCTTACCTATGATTATCATTATCTTCCTTTATATGTCCTACCTGATGAAATTCTGTTGAAGAGATCCAATCTAAATAAACATGAAACATCCCCCCCAAAAAAATTATGTTCTATTAAAACCTAATTTCAGGCCATTTATCAAAGTAGATAACTCATTCTTTAAGTTGCCTTTTAATAACTTTTGTAATAAATCTCTTTCCATCTCCTTTGAAAACAAATTATATGCATGTATGCATATATAATACAAATATACACATACACATTTAGTTCATGTAAAGTTCCACGTATATAAAAATTATATATATATATGTATATATATAAATACACACACACACATTTAGTTCATGTGAAGTGTCACATGGCAAATAAGAATTGAAAATTAAGCCAGGCTACCATAGAAGATCTACTGAGAGATCTAAAGATATTTAGATAATCTATCACCTTAAGTTTGTCTGTGTCAGAGCATATCATCAGCTGTATTAGGGATTCTTGTACTCATTTGCAATATCTTTTAGACCAAGACTCTTGTTTTCTTGGAGGCAGATACCCAGGAGAAACCCAGTAAATGTTTGTGAAATGAAGGAATGAACACAGGCCCCTGGTATAGAGCTGCATGAACCCTTGCAGTGATAAATATGTCATTTACAAAGATCTGAACACCTACTGCTTGCCGCTTCTCTCCAGAATTATCTAATTGGTTTTTTTAATGACACATTGATTAAACTTATTTAACACATTTATTGAGCACTACTATGTGCCAGGTATAGTTTTAGGTGCCAGTCATTCATCTGTCAATAAATAAGTGAAATACGGTGTTCTGGAAGAAAAATAAGGCAAGTGCCACTGAATGTGGCACTAAAGCACATGAAGAAGTCAGATGTGCTGAGGGGGGTGTTGAATTTTTAAAATGAATGCCCTACAGAGGTCTTATTTAGAGGATGGCATGCAAGCAGAGACTAAAGGCAAAACCATTTTTGTTGGATTTCATTAATATTTTTGATAGTCCCTTGCAGTGGTTTGATAGGAATTTAATAATAGCCCTGTTTTATGTCTAAAGCTAAACATGTTAAATTCTATCTGCAGATATTAAGTCATCTAAAAATTGGCACACATCCTAATCACCTAGAAGTCTCTTTTAAAAGCTTTTAGTAAAAAAATAATTTTTAACATCTTTTTATTATTTTGACAAATGGAGAGCCAAAAACTATTACTCACCAACCAGTAGCGTTAATTTTATTGATTTCTTT
Organism: Paguma larvata; assembly: GCA_030068075.1. Taxonomy (NCBI): domain Eukaryota; kingdom Metazoa; phylum Chordata; class Mammalia; order Carnivora; family Viverridae; genus Paguma; species Paguma larvata. The sequence continues at coordinate 74,966,983 of CM057826.1, forward strand.
GTCTTAAGTCGTAATTTAAGGTTTTCTCTGAACTTCAGAGGTTGTATCTAAACATTTACATTATGGTTGACCAGCCATGCACATGGCCACAAGGAAAGCTAATTAATTACATATACAATTTAGGTCAAAACTCTACTGTTTAGGGAAGGAAAGGGGAAACTCAAGTACCTAAGTGACTTTGATGGATTACAATTTCTCAATTCTCCTGTCTCTTAGAGCCATGAATAAAAATTTTAATGTATTTATCAATTTCTTTTGATGGGCAGTGGCTCTTTACATGGATTCTAAAGCTACATCTTAAATCACTGGGAAAAATATTTGTAGAGGTTAGAAATGTTTGCAGGACAAGGAAGGAGGGGAAAGGGGTAACCCTTGTGCCAGACAATCTCCATTCTTCACCTAAATTATGCAGAGCGGCCTACATGCCACACCAAATCCATGCCCAGCATAACTGAGGTTTGCTGAAAACAAAACCAAGGGCTGTGCTTTCCACACCTGGAGCATCTGTACGGAGAATTGGTGAGCAGAAATAGACTATTGCAGTCATCTACATGATTGAGTCACAGAGAAGGCAGAATAAGCTTAAGTCTTTAAGCATATGTCATATGTCTAAGTTGGAAATATGGTAGATTCATAGCCAGTAAGAATATTCATATATTAGAACCTGTGAAAAATCAAGAAAGATAACTAAAAATAGGGATATATAAGAGATACTCATTAAGTGACTCAACTGGAACTCTGCCAGCAGGTGTTTGTCTGCTTCAGTGCCACTTCCTATGGTGTTCTTGTACCTTCCCCCATTCTTTGCTGTTTCTGAGAGGCTGTGCTCAACATCTGGCACTAACCAAATTATGAAAACTGTGAAAGCTATTTTTTTAACTTCTTATAACTAACTTTGATTTACATACCCCCTTAATCTGCTTTATCAAACCGAGGTTTTTCAGAAGACAGCAGACACATGTTGTTAAAGAGTATGCTTCTGTCATAATTCCAAGAAGGAATTATTATTTTCAGCTTTAGAGTAGGGCACCTTCAGGAAAGAGGTCTATAAACAGGAATCGAAGGACCAGTAAATGATGAAACTATGCCAGAACCACATAATTAGAGAGGCTGAAGCAAAAACACAGCACACTCTCCTTGTGGGCAAAATAAAGGAAAAGTAATTATGTGTTTCCTGAGTTACACTATGAAATCTTTTCTCACATGCTTTCTGTACAATTTCCTTAGTTTCTAAAAGTCTTTCTAAAACCTCTGGTAGCTTCCTTTGTCAAATCTAAATGCTCCTTCTTCGTGATCATCTTCATGGATCTCGCAATTGCATTCGCTTCGCCCAGAAAACATGTTTTCTTTATTAAATACCTGGTTTGCCCATGCATCTTCCTTCAGAGCCTCTCCTCTTCAAATTTGCTTCTTCTCCTAGTGCTATGGAAGGCCTGAGCAATTCTGGCCAGTGCTTAGGACTTGAAAACATTTCAGTAGTGTTCGAAGTCTTATTTGGTGTTTTGTCTAACTTGTAGTCATCTATTCATGGACAATAATCACATTTTGTTTTTACAAAATGCTCCCACATTTCTAGAAACAGAACCTGGTTCATAACTTCAACATAATTAAAAATGATGGCTATCATCATCTGATACCAAGAGAAAGATCCCACTTACTGCCACTATTGAAAAGACAGAGAGTTTCAGAATTTATTTGATTAAAATTTATCTGTTAATACTAGTGCCTAATACATGAAAGATAGCTTTGCTCCATAATTTAAATAAATGTTACTAAGTGAATGTAGGCTCTTATTATGAATCTGATCAATGTGCTGGCTTGTATCATTTTTTTTAAGTTTCTGCTCCTTTTTTCTTCTTTAATTTGAGGTTAATAAAATCTCAATAGTCTATTCATTATTGACAAAATGTTCATGGGTTCCTTTCACCAAAAGCCAAAATGTAGATATTCATATTATCTTATCTTCCTAACTTTCCCAAAAAACTTAGATAGGGTGCTTGCACCAAGAAGGCAACTATCGCCAAAGATATTTTTGTTTTCACACTTTGCTCTAAAGCTTAGCAAACATTTGTTTACGAAACTGTTTTTTTTTTCAAGTCCCAACCACCTACCCCACTTTTAGCTCAGGGTAGCATATAAGCCTCATCTGCCTGACTGCCTATACCTCTCCTACTCTTATTGGAACCTCATACCTAATTAATATAATTAATTTTTTTCCTGTTAATCTGTCTCATGTCAGATTGTTGGATCAGCCAGAACAACCTAGAGAAGTACAGTAAAACTTTTTCCTCCCTGAAAATTAGAAGGATTGAAGAGAGAGAAGGAAATCGATAGAGAAAGTAGAGAACAATTACTCAAGTTATGTCCTTAACTTGTGAGAAGTTAAGTAAGTGAAAAGCTCTTTGCAAAGTCAAGGGATCCGTTTTAGCCAGGAACAGAGAATTTACTTATCCTAACAGGAAGGAAGGGTGCTCAGTTACAGAGGTATTCAGATGAGGGTTGATGTAGAAGTGGACATCTGTTGGCTGAATTTTTTTCCAAGAATTAGGAAGCAGGGTATCCTGAAATCAGGGGAGGAGATATTTGAGAAGTAGAAGGTACACAATAATAACCTAGGACAGTAAAGAGACTAGGGAAATAGAAAATAATGGCAAGATATTTCCGCGGTCTCCGAGACAACCCTTAGGTTCCGTGATTTGTTAGGGAGACTGACAGGACTCAGCAAATCGTTGTACTTACCACTAGGGTTTCTTACAGTAAAAGACACAAAGCAAAATCAGCAAATGGAAAAGAGAAATGAGGCAAAGTCCACAGGAAACCAGGTATGAACTTCTAAGAGCACTTTCCCAGTACAGCTATGTAGGACATGTTCAATTTGTAGAGGAACCAGTTGTGACAACACATGTGAAGTGCTGTCTACCAGGGAAGCTCATTATACACTCATTGCCCAGTGTTTTACTATGAGCTAGCCACATAGGCATCCTTTGTGTAGCAGGTATTATCTTCTTCTCGCAAGAAGTTGAGCACAGTTTCCACAGACTTCTTCAAGAGTTAATGGCTCCATTTCTACTTACCTCTCCACTCAGCTCTTGATGATCTTGTCCATGAATTCAAATTTTATTTCTCCTTGACCCAAGATGAATATAAACAGAAGAGTTCTGGTCTGGAACAACTGGACACATGAAACTGCTTCAAACTCAAACATATGTTCATTGATCCACTTATATTCTACATAACAAACAGTCCCAAAGTTTAGTGGCTTAACACACAAGTTTATGTTTATGTATCATAATTATGAGGGCCTATCTGGCCTTGCTGGGAAGTTCTTTCTTGAATCCAATCATACTTTGTACAGTTACAATAAAATGGTGGCTGGCGCTGGAGTCATCTCTGTACTCATTTGGGCTGGATGTCTCTGAAGCTTCTTCACTCATTTGTCTAACACTTTAGCCAAGATGGCTGGAAATCCTAAAGGCTATCATGAACTCTCTCTCCTGATGAAAGCTACAATAAGAGTCTACCTTGTATGCAGTTTCAAACATAGAAGAAAAAAAAATCAACCCTATCTTTCTCCTGTTGCCATAGTTACTGGGCATCTTTATAATATGAATGTCTGTATATCATTAGATTTTGTTTTATATTGGCTGACTTTCCCAGAATGCAAGTTCCAAGAATATGAATGTCTGTATATCATTAGATTTGTTTTATATTGACTGACTTTCCCAGAATGCAAGTTCCAAGAATCCCAGGAAAAGCTTGGCCTCAACTTGGAAGTCACACTGTGTCTCTTCTGCTAACTTTCTATTGACTGCCCAGAGATAGCCCAAATTCAGTGTGGATGGGGACTACCAACATTGTGAATACCTGGAGGTGTGGCTCATTAGGAAGCCTTCTTTGGAGACTATTTACCATACAGCTACAGAGAAGGCCATAGTCATCTATTTTTATCTCTGAACGTCCTATGAAGAATGTAGCTTCAGATGGGAATTATATCGAGCCAAAGAAACTAAAATACCTTGCCATTTGTCTTGATGTCAAGAGAAGGAGGAAAGACAGAGAGAAAAGCCTGACCCTAAACCTTGTTTAGAATCACTTTTTTTCACTAAGAAAATTAACATTTCATTAGTCTTGTTTTATCTCTTTCAGGCTGTAAACAAGTATAATTTGGTAGATGGAAATGATGAAGCCTTGCCCTAAAAATTTTAATAACATTTCAAAATGTGATGAAACTTTCTAAGCAGAATAATATCTCAATTCAGAGTTTTACTTTAAGTTCAACATAGCAAACTGATGGCACACATCTCTCTCTCTTCCCTGCTAGAATCCCACTCAAATGACTAAAAAATTTATGGGGGAGAAAAGCACAGGAAAACCACAAAGTTTCCTACTGCAGACCAGAAATTTTGATAGCTCACTACATAAAGAGAAATTAGGAAATGAGTCAGAGAAATCAGAGTCTAACACATACAAAAAGGGCCTAAGAATAGACAGAGGCAGAAAAATAGATCAGAAAGTACATGGTGTAGTGTTTGGAATACAGTAAGCACATCAGAGAATGATAGAATTACTGCTGTGGTTAGTGTATTAAGTCATTGCTCAAGACTTGAGTACCATGCCAGTATATCCTATTTTCTCTCTAACACATTCTCTTGGAGGATCCCCAGACATCTCGACTTCAGTATATTCAGAAAACGAACTCATTTTTCCTCCTGACACCTGCCTCTCTCTTTCCTAATCAGTCAAGGTAAGAACCTTGGGTCATCCTTTCCACCTTCATATCCCTCAGTTACCGCATCCCTCCAATTACTACCTCATAATTCTCTCTGTGCATGTTCCCATCTTTACCTTTCCATTTCTCTAACTCCAGTTTATGTCAGTTTTATCTTGCAACATTTTTTAAGTTTTCTCCAGACTTCTTCCATGATAGTCCATTTCCTATTTCTCCATCATTTTTATTTATTTGTATTTATTCCTTTGTATTTATTTTTTAATCTCTTAAGTAATACATCTACTAAAATTAGAATAAGCAGATCAAAGAGAATGATACTCATCAGATTTCAAGTCCATGAAAGGAGTTTCCCAAGCGAAGAGTCAGAAACAGAGAACAAAATGGATCAAGTCAAAGGTTTTGTGTAACGGCACATCCTTGTACAGCTTCATCAAGCCAAACTCCTCCATGGACTTGAAATTTGATACTTTCATTTTGATATTTTCACCTGCCCAGCCTGCCCAGTCCTGAGATTGGGACCTAATTCCCAGTTTGCATTAAACCTGATTCTTGGCTGGTAAAGGCCAGCCCACCTTCACACCAACACTCAAGGTCTATCCAAAATTTCCCACTAACAGCTTAAACCAGGTCAGAGTGTTCTACTTTTATAGGAAGAGATGTCAGATAAAGAAGAATAAACACCAAAAAAAATTAAATATCTTTTTTAAAAAGGGAATTTCTAAACAGAAACTAAAAAGACTTTAATAGCTGATTGAAGCCACTCACAGTACAGTTTTTGAATATTAGATCTGTGCTTTCCCTGTGCAGACTGGGGCACCGCACTGACTCTGTGCTTGCTGTCAACAATCTCTTCGGGTATAGGAAGTCTTCTGCTTTGTTGTTGGCATTTATTTTTGATTGTTACCTGGTAGGTTTTAAAGAACTCTTAGAGAAAAAAAGTCTTTCTCTTGGAATTCAAATTGAAAACCGATCCCCTGTCTTTACAGCAATACTCTCTTAGAAACACAATCGAGCATGTCCTAGAAGAGAATGGCTCTGGACACTGGTGGTTAATGACTGTCTGTTCGCTCTGTGTGTTAGGGAACAATTGAGTAGGAAATACAGTAAAACCTTGGTTTGCAAACATAATTTGTTCCAGAAACATGCTTGTAATCAAAAGCACTTGTACCTCAAAGCAAATGTCCCCATTAGAAATAATGGAAACTCAGATGATTTGTTACACGACGCAAAAATATTCATATAAAAATAGTTATAATACTATAATAGAATACAAAATAATAAATAAAATATAAAATTTAAAGAAAAATAAACAAATGAACCTGCACTGGCCTTTGAAAAATCTTCGTGGGTGGTGTGAGGGAGACAAGAGAGAGGAGGGTTCAAGTGTAGGACAACTTTCACTATTACTAACAGAATCACTGCTATCTATTGGTTCAATGGATTTTTCTTTTCATGCACTTTTAATGAGGAACCTATCCAATGACATAGAATGAAGCAAAGCATTCCTAAGCTTACTCTTGTATGGAAAAACAAAGGACTGTCTGAAAGCGCTTTGAAGTCTCACAAAATATACTTAGTGCCACTTGTGGGCACCTTCCAACATTCTGAAAAATCACTGATTTCCACCAAATCCTGCAACCTGAGACCAGGCATGGAAGATGGTCACCCACAATCCCGTAGAAAAGAGAGAGAGAGAGAGGAACCACTGGCTCAGTTGTGATCATTTGACGTTCAGCATCACGTACTACTTGTACTGCAAGACATCACTCATTTATCAAGTTAAAATTTATTAGAAAATTTACTCATCTTGTGGAACACTGACACAACAAGTTACTCGCAATCCAAGTTTTACCGTACTCAATATGGAGTTAACACGTGAAAAACATATTGAATGGATATGAAGGGCACACTTTTTTATCATGGTCATTGATGAAATGATAAGGAAAATTTTCTCTAAGCCCGAGCCTAGGTATGCAAATAACCACCCCAGGAATTCAAGCCTAGAGAGTGGAAGAGAAGCAACTGGGGAACCAGTGAGCCGGCTTCTCATAAAATTGGTTAGAATCAGCATTAACAACATGGTGAACTTGTAGCTGACTATCTCATCCTAAATGGGCTTCAGATTCAACAATTGACAATGCTATGCTCTGCTTCACTAATTTTGAAGTACAAGCCCATAACTATTCCTTGTGAAAATTGCTAGCTATTGCCTATTTAAGCCCTATCCCTAATTTTGGTCTCAGAAACAGTTTTGAATTGTTTGAATTTTGAATTGTTCTCTGCACTGTAATAACCACTCTAAGAGTCTTCATTTTTCTTTCCTCAGGAAAAAGATCTAATCATAATCCCTTGGTGTGGCTGACACTTTACAGAAGCTATAAAATATTTTAAACAGACATTAATCTTCAGCCTTCTGACCACTTTGCCTTGCTAACCCACGCAGATCCCCAGGTACCCATTAACACTTGATTTTCATGGCCACTGATTGCTACAATATCACTTCCTTTGGTTTTACTAAAACCACTTTAGGTTTCTCATTATGTAAGAAAATAGTAGATTCTGCAGTTCTGTTTGTGAAAAACCATATATTCTGGGGCTCTATTTGTTGGTATTTTAATTTATTGTACAGCAGTTTTATTGGATCAAATTAGATATTATGGTAGTTTTTAAAGAAATATAAAAAAGACTCGGCAAATGTGCTACATTATTGTCATTTCAATTAGGTTTAAGTATCCTGCTATTAAGTAAGGAGAAAAAGTAAATGAGTGACTAGTATTCTAGAATGTGGTCATTTTAACTGTGAGTACCTGAGCTCTCTGACCACTGTGGCATTTGTTTTCATGGCTTTTGCCAATGTGACCACAGTCACACCTCTATGTGGAATCTCCATCCTAAAACTACAAGCTGTCTATTGTCCTTCCCCCAACCCACAATTATAGAGCAGATGGTGAAAATGATTCAGAATAAATTTACTGGATCAATTTTAAAAAGACAAAAACCATCAACCAGACCATTAACTGACTGCCTTGGCATGGAGCCTTGCAGATAGTTAGGATCAAGTGTCACTGCAGTACTAGAAATAGTAGTTAAAAGAATAGAACTGTCACTTGACCCAAGACTTGGACCTGGGCAATTGGAGGCTCTTCACTCCCTTCCATGTGCTGGGAATGTACCCTTTCACCACGATAGCCACAGTGTGAGCTGCTTTTCAAAGACATAGCCTTCAGAGAGGAACGTGTTAAAACAGCCACCTGCCAATCTGAGTGTCTGCCTCTTCCTTCAATCTCTCCCTGCTCTCCAGAGACCAGGGTACAGGGGCCAGTTTCAGATTACACTCAGTAACCTCATGAGAAGATTGTGATCTAATACATAAATATGCAAATGATTGAAATTGAACTTTTCAAGGGTAGAGATGATATTTTGAATCATTAAATGTCTTTTCTAAGCTTCTATCGGTGTCTTTATAGTGCCACCTGACTTCATTAGAGCTGAAGGGCTTTTGCATTCCAATTTTTCTTACTTTCTTGATAGCATTTTCCTTTAACAGATTTAGCAATAACTATTAGCATAAATCAACAATTTTCAGAGCTCTTAAGAACCTCAGAGGTCATTTTATTCTACTCCTTGTAGAAGATAAAAGGAGACCAAGGAAGATTAAAGAGATGAAGGGGCTTGCCTACCTCACACAGAATCTTCCATTCCAAAGTTCTTTCTGAACTCATTTGCTATGCCTAAGTTGAATACTTCTTATTAGCAAGTATTAAGTCGCTTTTATTAGCAGAAACATGGCTAGCATTAAATTTTCAATCTTTTTTTCTGGGCTCTATTTCCTTTTAATAAAAAAAAATAATATGCCATAAAATATAGGCAGCTACTGAGTGATTTTGTTTGGAATTATCTTCAAATGTGTCCCAATAACTCCGTGGTAATTATCAAGGTTTTCAGATTTAAAAAATTAGGAAAATATTGAAAAGAAAGCAAAACTCCAAGTCTGTGATTGAATGAGCTATGGGAATTTTCACGAATCTACCTTCTCATGTGTTTAGAAACACAGGTCCCAAAAAGACCTGATAAGGATTACTATCCTGATCACTGAAGCTCAAATTCATAAATGGAGAGCTTAGTTTCTTCTCACTGTATTACTGTTGGCTCTGAGAGGTGCAGAGCCTGAGTGTAACAGTAATCATCCTTATAGACTCTCTCTCTCATTAAAAAAAAGGAATAGATACTAGCTGGCTTCAGTACTGGTTTCTTACTCCTAATACAACAAACCACAAACGCCATGGTTTAAAGCAATAGAGATTTATTATTTTATAGTTCTGAAGATTAGAAATACCAAATCCCTTTTAGGGCATCAAAATAATGGGGTCAGCAGAGTTGGTTCCTTCTGGAAGCTCTAGGGAAAGATCAGTTTCCTTGTATTTTCCCATTTCCTCATTTCTTCCATCCTTGTATCTTTCCCTCTAATTTTAATCCTTCTACCTCCCTCCTAAAAGGATCTTTGCAATTACATTGGGCCCATCCCAATAATCTAGGATAAATTCTCACCTCAAAATCTTAATTACAACTGCCAAGTCCCAAACATAGTAGAGCCAGAGGTTTTACAAATTAGACTATGATAATCTTTGAGGTTCCATTATTTGACCTACCATGATTTCCTACATCCTTGTAAAACCATGGTCTCAAGTCTAGAAAAATGGAAGTTATATTTTCTAAAGGAATATAGGAATGTTACCCATGAAGCCATTCTGCCCTCATTTATCTTCTTCTCCAGACCAATCAGTCCAGGACAACATCTAGAGATTTCCATTTCTGGGGACAACATGGAATTAGCAAAGATAGTAATTCAGCATCCCTCAAAAATGGAAAAAGCAAAACCAGAAGTCAGAATTGGGACTCACATTGAAAAGGAGAAACGAAATGGCTTTTCAATTCAAAGGGAATTGGTGGTAGCCTAGTCAGTTGACTAAGATTTATGATAAAGGCACTTCAGAATCACAACACTGATCTCAAATTTCAGCCTAGATATACAGAAAAATTTTATGTTCAGTATTTTGTGTAAAACTGTATAATTAAAGGTCAGGCCTTACTGATACTTTAAATGGTATCCCTACATGAAATGCTCAGTCTCCCCAACCACCTACTGCTTCTGATCATTTCCTCAAATTATGTTCAGATGTATCAGGGAAATAGGGGGTGAAGTGACCAAAATGTCCTCCTGAAGTTCGAGGTGAGAGTTTGCCTGACCTTGTGCTATTCTTGGGGCACATGATGGTTGGCAGAACTTGTGTCCATGGTGACCAGACTTGCTAGCAAAATTCTTCTACTCTCCCTGCTTGGTCATAGCCTGAGAGTGTTGTCTAACTCATCCAGGCCTGACCGCCTCTGGGCTGTTCTCCATTCAGTCCTCTGGTCTGAGAACCCACTCTGACCTCTGGTGCCACCATGACCTATCTACTAAGGCTTGATTTAACCATCCATGCTATACAGAAACTGAGGACAGCAATGAAAACCCAATCACCAGGTCTCTTTCTCTCTGACCACACTGCATAACTAGGTTTACTTTACTGTACCTGTAACTATGCCTATAAGGTGGCCTCTGACTGGAGTCTCAAATAAGAGATCCTGATGTTACCATTCATTTCAGTGCATCTAGCATGCATAAACCCAAGCACATGCAAGCACATGCATGCACATACACATACATAGCCTTCATCCTGGACTGAAGGCAAGAAGAGGAAATTGAGAGATACATCTCAATTCTGCATGCTATTCTCCAAGAATAGAAAAGTATGTAGCTTTGTTGACTTCCCCTAAATACCTTCTGATTTTAATCAAAACTTATATGAATTATTAAATTAGGTAATATTTTAATTTGAGGTTTCTAAGTTTGGAAAAAAATTTCTAGTATCCTATTTAATGTGCCAGAAATTGGGTATTTTCTTGGTAATATTCTTCTTATTCCGTTTGTAGCAAATCCTAATAGAACAAAACTTCAGCAACATAGTATAGAAGTCTTACAATTTAAGAGGCACCTGAGTGGCTCAGTTGGTTAAGCATCCAACTATTGATATAGCCTCAGGTCATGATCTCATGGTTCATGAGATTGAGCCTTGTGCTGGGCTCTGCACTGACAGCAAAAATCCTGCTTGAGATTCTCTCTCTCCCTCTCTCTCTGTCCCTACCATGCTTGGTCTCTCTCTCTCTCTCTCAAAATAACAAACATTAACCATTTTTTTAAAGAAAACTTATAATGGAAAAATGGAAGAGAAAAGCAGATTTTCTTCTAATTTTTGTTTTAAAAGCTATCAAGGTTAACATCACCTGTGATCTGTCACGTGATAGCTTATAACCCTGCTATAATAGAATACAAAGGATAGTTCAGTTCTACTGTATTCTTCCCTAAAACATGGAATCTTGGTCTATTGATGAAAAAAGTACCAGACAAACCCAAATGGAGGAGTACATGTAAGTAGTCCATGAAACTCTACAGGCATTCAAAAATAAAGACATAGAAACCATCACAGACCAAAAGAGATAGGAGACTTGACAACTATATGGAATACAGAGTCCTGGATGGAATTCTAAAACCCTCTGGAATAATATGAATAAAGTCTCCATGTTAATCATATTGTTCCAATATTGTCTTTTTAGTTTTGAAAAATGTGCCATGATAATATAATATGTTAACATTAGGAGAAACTAGTAGAGAGATTGGCCAACATGGTGGAGAAGTAGGGGGACCCCGTGTTCCCTGTGTCTTTCAAACTAAGAAGGACTGAAACCAAAGGACTCAACCCCAAGAGTCTAGGAGGAAAGGTGTTGCAATCTACAGGAATGGAAAGTGAAACCCAGAAAACGCCCCAGGAAATGTGAGATAATCTGGGGTGGATAAAACGAACTGCGAGGTACAGAGCTGAGGGGAGGGAGAGCCTTCTTTGGAAAATCTAGGAAAGTGCGGAGCAGGCCACATCCAAATGAGAGAAAAAACTGGACAGAGAGAGAGTCCTTAACCACAGGGCTTTTGAAGAGAAGTTCCGTTGCTAACAGCAGAACTCTCAGCAAAACTCTCCTCACACTGGGGCCGGCAGCGGCAGCCCAGTCAGCCTGCATCACGCAGAGGTGCCAAACTGCCTGTGGATCGCTTTTAACCCAGGGACACAATTTGCAGTGAAACCGGGTGTAGCAGATGAAGAGTGTCAATAACACGGATAAACGTGGGTCATGCGAACTCCCAAAAAACTGCACTACACCAGTTCCCCTTGTAGAGCGAGGACAGAAACCAAGGGGTGATTAGAAACTCTGGGACCAGGAAGAAGGGACTGGAAGGATGCCATTGTTGCCTTCCAAGTCCACAAAAACTGGCCGCAGGAAGCCATACCCGTGGCAGTGGAGGCGGAATCTGCCTACACCAAACCATGCCCCTCCTCACAGGAGAGAGGCATTTTTGTAGGAGGAATAGATGCAGAGTTCAGACTGCTGCCTCGAGTAACTCCAGGTCATTTCTTCTTTTTTAAACATATGCTCCCCTTTCTCCTTCTTACTGATCCCCACCACTGAGCTGGCCATCCAGGGTATTGGCTGGATTAAACAGACTTTTAACCCACTCTCTCAAGGCATGTTCTACACCTTCTTCTGTACTTTCCTCTCTCTCTCTCTGGAATAACCAGGCCACGTAATTCATGTGGGCAACATCTATCTTCATTCCTTTTTCCCTGCATCCGTCCTTATTCTGATTTCTCTTTGTCTGGATTAAGCACTTCAGTCTCTCTACCTGGTAAAGTTCATTTTCTTCTTCTGCCGCACCTGTCATTATTCTCTCTGTATATGCTCTGCCATCAGCACAGTGCACACCTTGTCCTTAACCTGTAGCTGGTACTTCAGTTCACATGCCCTCAGAGTGTCGTTTGTTATTCTTTTTTCTGTTGCAAACCACTTGCCCGTATCATTTGTGGTACGTTTGAATATTTCTGTTTTCTGTTTGTCTGTTGGTCTGTTTTCCTTTCAAGGTGACCTCAAGAAACAATCCAAAACACACCTAGCCAAAATGACGAAATATAAGAATTCTCCTCAAATGAAACTACGGGAAGTAGTGACAGCTCAAGAATTTATGAAAACAGATATAGCAACATAACAGAAAATGAATGTAGAATGATAATCATAAAACTAATCGCTGGGCTTGAAAAAGCATAGAAGAATGCAAGGGGTCCCTTGCTGCAGAGATCAAGGACCTTAAAAATAGTCAGGAGGAATTAAAAAATGCTTTAAATGAGGTACAAAACAAATTGGAGGTGGCCACAACACGGATTGAAGAGGCAGAAGAGAGAATAAGTGAATTAGAAGATAAAATCATGGAAAAAGAGGAAGCAGAGAAAAAGAGAGGGAAGCAGATTTGGGAAGAGGAAAGGAGAATTCGAAAGCTGAGTGATGCAATCAAACTGTACAATATCCGTATCATAGGAGCCGAAGGGGTACTCGAACAAACCATTGCTGAGAACTTCCCCAACATGAGGAAGGAAACGGTCATGGAAATCCAAGAGGCACAGAGAACTCCCTTCAGACGTAATTTGAATAGACCTTCTGCACAACACATAGTGAAACTGGCAAAATATAAAGACAGAGGGAAAATTCTGAAAGCAGCTAGGGAAAAATGGGCCTAAACATACAAAGGTAGACACATAAGGGTTGTAGCAGACATATCTACAGAAACTTGGCAAGCCAGAAAGGAATGGCAGGAAATCTTCAATGTGATGAACAGGAAGGATATGCAACCAAGAATCCTTTATCCGGCCAGACTGTCATTCAGGATGGAAGGAGAGATCAAGGTTTTCCCTGACAAACAAAACCTGAACGAATTCATCACAAATAAACCAGCATTACAAGAGATCCTGAGGGGCACTTTATGAAGGAAAGGTAGCAAAGAACACAAACTACCAGAGACATCCTTATGAGCATGAAACCTACAGATAACACAGGGACTCTAAACCCATATTTTTAAATATTAACACTGAATGTAATAGACTAAATAAAAAGACACAGGGCAACAGAATGGATTAAAAAACAAGACCCATCTATTTTCTGTCTTTAAGAGACTCATTTTAGACCTGAAGACACCTTCAGATTGAAAGTGATAGGATGGAGAACTATATACCACGCTACTTGATGTCAGAAGAAAGCTGGAGTAGCCATACTTATATCAGACAAACTAGACTTTAAAATAAACGATGTAATAAGAGATGAAGAAGGACATCATATAATAATCACAGGGACTATCTAGCAGGAAGAGCTAACAATTATAAATATCTATGTGCCAAATTCGGGGGCACCCAAATTTGTAAAACAATTAATTACAAACATAAGCAACCTTATCGATAATGTCCTAATTGTAGGGGACCTTAACACTACACTCTCAGCATTGGATAGATCCACTAAACAGAAAATTACCACAGAAACAATAGCCCTGAACGACACATTGGAACAGATGGGCCTAACTGACATCTTCAGGGTCCTTCATCCAGAAGCAAAGGAATTTACATTCTTCTCAACTGCACATGGGACATTTTCCAAGATAGACCGCAATCTGGAGCACAGGGAAGCTCTGAATAAATATAAAAGAACGGATATCATACCATGCAAACTTTCAGACCACAATGCCTTGAAACTTGAAATCAACCACAGGAAAAAGTCTGGAAAATCCCCAAAATCATGGAGGCTAAAGAACAATCTACTAAAAGACGAGTGGGTCAACCAAGCAATCAGAGAAGAAATTAAAAAATACATGGAAACAAATGAAAATGAAAACACAACAATCCAAGCGCTTTGGGATGCGGCAAAGGCAGTCCTAAGAGGGAAATATATTGCAATCCAGGCCTATCTCAAGAAACAAGAAAAATTACTAACAGAAATTGTAACAGCATGCCTAAGGGAACTAGAAGCACAACAGCTAAGACACCCCTAACCCAGCAGAAAGAGAGAAATAACTAAGATCAGGGCAGAAATTAATAACATGGAAACTGAAAAAGTAGTGGAACAGATTAATGAAACCGAGAGCTGGTTCTTTGAAAAAAATAAGCAAAATAGACAAATCTCTAGCCAGGCTTCTCAAAAAGAAAAGAGAGATAACCCAAATAGATAAAATCACGAACAAAAAGGGAGTGATTACAACCAATCCCTCAGAAATACAAGCAATCATCAGAGAATACTATGAAATATTATATGCCACCAAACTCGACAACCTGGAAGAAATGAACAAATTCCTAAATAGCCACACGCTACCAAAACTCAAATGGTAAGAAACAGAAAAGTTGAACAGACCCATAACTAGTGAAGAAATTGAATCAGTTATCAAAAATCTCCCAGCAAATAAAAGTCCAGGACCAGATGGCTTCCCTGGGGAATTTTACCAGACATTTAAAACACAGTTAGTACTTATCCTCCTCAAGCTGTTCTGAAAAATTGAAACAAAAGGAAAACTCCCGGACTCATTCTATGAAGCCAGCATCACTTTGATTCCCAAACCAGATAATGACCCAGCAAAAAAATGGAATTACAGGCCAAAACCCCTGATGAATATGGATGCAAAATTCTCAACAAGATACTAGCAAATGGAATCCACTACCATTTAAAAAGAACTATTCACCATGATCAATTAGGATTCATCCCTGGGTTGCAGGGCTGGTTCAATATTCGCATATCAATCAGTGTGATACATCACATTAACAAAAGAAAAGATAAGAATCATAATACTGTCAAAAGATGCAGAAAAAGCATTTGACAAAACACAGCACCCTTTCCTAATAAAAACCCTGGAGAAAGTTGGGATAGAAGGAACATACTTAAACATCATAAAAGCTGTTTATGAAAAGCCCACAGCTAATACAATCCTAAATGGGAAAAACTGAGAGCCTTCCCCCTGAGATCAGACACACAATAGGGATATCTATTCTCACCACTGCTATTTAACATAGTGTTGGAGGTCCTAGCATCAGCAATCAGACAACAAAACAAAATAAAAGGCATCAAGATTGGCAAGGAGGAAGTCAAACTTTCACTTTTTGCAGATGACATGATACTTTACATGGAAAAACCGACAGAATTCACCAAAAGCCTACTAGAACTGATTCATGATTTCAGCAAAGTTTCAGGATGCAAAATCAGTGTACAGGAGAAACTAGCAGAAGAACATAGGAGAATTTGGAATTTCCTTCCTAACTTTCCTAAAATATTATTCCAAAATAAAAAGCTTGTGTTGAAATTAAAAAAAAAAAAGAAAAGTGAGATACCACTTCCAAGATTAGGTTACAAAAACCAGTGAGCTCCATCTTGTTCACCCCTGTCACTAGAGACCTCACTCTGGGGAAGCAAGCTGCCACATTGTGAATAGCCCTATGAAAAAGCCCAGGTTTCAAACAAGTGCTATCTCCAGTCAATAGCAGCAAGGACCTAATGCCTGCAACCCATTACATAAATGAACTTGGAAGTCAACTCTTCTCCAATCAACCCTTGAGCTGAGTACAACCTCAACTGACACCTTGATTTCAACCTTGTGACAGACTCAGAGGTATCAACTAAGCTGCACATGGATTTCTGAACCTTAGAAATTGTGACAAAACAACTATTTATTGTTCAAAAAACTCAATTGTTAAATTTAAGGACTCATCCAATAGAGTGGACCAATAAAGTCCTGATTTATGATTAAATCAAGCAAGTTATTAGAATAACAGAGTAAGTAGTTATAAAACAAGTGAAACCTTAACTTCCGCCTTTTCTTTATGACTACCCAAATCTACCTTCAAGTGCAGAGAATAAAACAGATACTGAAATCAGAAGTCTGATCCGCAATTAGTCCTGCAATAAAACCATCAGTCTGAGAAACATGAATGGAGGAGGGTGGGAAACGTGAGAGGAAGAGAGAGAATCCCAAGCAGGCTCTGCGTGATTAACACAGAGCTTGACGTGGGGCTCAAACGTATGAACCGTGAGGACATGACCGGAGCTGAAATCAAGAGTCAGACACTTAAGTAACTGAGCCACCCAGCAGCCTTTGTATGAGTGTTTTTTTTTTTTAATCTCTATAGCATTTATTTATATAAGAAATGTTTTTCATGGTTTACTGTTATGAGATACTTTACCACAGTTTTAGCAGTTATGACTATTTTCAGAAGTTAAATCAGAGACCACTGGCTAGCCAAGTATTGGAACATTTTGTTTATCACAATTGTGATTCTAAATAACTGTTCGAAAAGACAATTGAGCCAAATCTGTTCTTCCTGATAGTGACCAAATCCTCGAAAGAAACATCTTACAGTATTTTTTCAAGATTTTGTCTTTTCATGTAATGGAGTCCTCACTGCGTGATAGCAAAAATAAAAAAGTTAAATTGGTTAAATATTTATGTCAGATCTGAGAAATATATATTCATACTTCTCCATTTTTAACACTGGCTCCCAAGGCACTCAAACTGACCCTAAGATTAGAGACATATTACTTTAACAGAGAAACACTGATCTAACCACCCAGAAGTGAAAACAAAGGATTCTGTATTCATCCTATTTGACTTAAATCTACTACCAGCTAATAATGGAGAGGGGGAGTTTTAAGTACATATGCCTGAGTTTTTTTTGTTTTTAAGCTTATTTGTTTATTTTGAGAAATAGAAAGATCTCACCAACCATGAGATCATGACCTGAGCCAAAACTGGCTTATCTAAGCCACCTAGGTAGCCCCATATTGCCTGTCTGGGAAGCCTTGCCTATGTCTGTGAACTGTCATTGAGACGTTTGTATCCTTCATTCCTTCAGGACCTCTCCCTCTAAGGGGATGTACACTCATTCCATACCTGCCTGCCTCATTCTTCCTTACCCATTATCAGGAACTCTTTTCTTTTGCTTACTGGGATCAAAATAACTCTTGGAAACTTCTCTTAGAGCACATTTTCCCATTTCCATTCTTTAAATTTGGTTCATAGTAGTTCACATACTGTAATGGTTCGTGAAGCAGTTGGGACTTTACTGGCAGAGTTTCGAAAGCTCTGATTGTCTTGACAACTTTATCCTGTCAATATGATTCAGTCTTGACCCGCAGAGAAATGCTCAGAATAGGACAGAAGTGTAGTCTCCACAACCACTTAATCTTCGACCTCACTACTAAAGCAGGCAACAAGGGCACCCATTAGTGGTAGATCTGAAAGTGGATTTAGATAGCTTTTACAAACTCTGCAAAGGATCAGAGGCAAGAAAGAAAAGGAAAAAAGTGGGGAGAATGTCTCGGGGTTGTTTCTTTGATAAAAAAAATAACAGAAGTTATCTCCTACAGGCTTTTAACTTTCTGTTTCAAGAAAGAAAAAAGAAAAAAAAAAATAAACTGAAAGAAAAGTTCCAAACCAGCTTTATGTTGTTTCTGTTTCATAAAATACTTGTAGACATCCTCAAGTGACTAAAACTCATTTAAATTCCCTACGTTTTTATTATCTATTCTTCACCAGTCATTAATAATGATATTATAAGGCTACATTTCTAAATCTCTTTTCCTTAATATCTTACAGTTGGAGATGTGCAAAGACTATTAAAGAATCCAAACCAGGAATATTTTACCTTATTTAATTGAGTCATTATCATCATATAATAAGGTTGTGAGTCTTGCTCTTTCACAACTTTATTTCCCATTCATCGGAAAACCTGTTTGGCCGTTTTTCATTTATCCAATATATTTTCTTGCTGTTCTATGATAACCTCTCCTTGATACAGTCATTAACCTTAATTATGTACTGATGAAAATATATCCCGACACCAAAGAGGTCAAAAACAGGAATATTTTATTCTATTTCACTCCTTTAATTTTGAAATAGGGCTGTCAGAAATATACATGGAACAATGTTTCTTCATCCAGACACTGTTACTTCCTCACCGTGCATCCCTGGGCAACGGGATCCCTACCATCCCTACCATCATTCATCCTTTATTTGTTTATCTGCCATAGCCTGGATTGAAACATTTATTTCTGTTGCCTAATCACCCTAGATATGAAGTATTCTTTATCAATTTCTATTTAAAAAACTATCAAAAAGAACACTGATAGGGTGGGTAGAAATAACTGTAAATTTTTTTCACATTAGGATTTGAATAAGCCCTGTTAACAAAACAAAACAAAAAACCTCCTATAAAAAGGTAAATGACAAAGTATGAAATCGATTAGGAAATAATGATGCTAATAGGACAGTATATTATATTTTGCAATCTTTTTTTTTTTACCTTTGTATTACATAAAACAGCTATGTAATGCACTATCTCTGAAGGTAACGTGAGACGATAATTTTTTGGAACTCTAATTTTTTCTCTACAGTTTTCTGAGCTGACCAAATGTGTATAAATTTTCATTTTGAGCTATATAAAATAGATATGCAGCAAGAATACTGTAAATTAGAGGTAACTAAGAGTTATACATCTCTTAACCATTTTATACAGTTACAGCCAAGATAGTTTCCTTTAAGTATATATATTCTATATATACGTATATAGATATACATATATATGTAACTTTTTTATTTTAGTAAGTACCATTATAGCTAAAAATACCACAAAAATTCCTTGGAGGGATGTAGGTCTTTCGTTACAACTCCACCACAATTAATTATGAAGCAAAAGAATGACACAGGAGGAGAAAATTAGAAGTATCTTTCTACATCTAATGCATCATTAGAATGCATCGCTCCCATTATTTTCATAAAGCAACCTCTCTGCCTCTCGGTCATCCAACACACAAAAAACTCCAGGCACAGGTTGATGGTATCCTGCTCCCCTTCAAGGGATTATTGTCCCCTCCGCCTCTCCTGAATAAAGCAAAGAAGCCAGGAAGCGAGAGAACTGTGAAAGCGCATAGCTGTCATAGCACAGGACACATTTTTGTATTACCATTTGTCATGCATGTTTGGCTGCTACCTCTCCTTGAGATCTTTTTGATTGTTCTTCTTATAGTATCTAAAATGAAATTCTCCATACATGTATTGGGAAAATTCACTGTTTTACCTCTTGTAATAGTCTTCATTTCTTTTGTATTCTTTGCCTCACATTTTCCTCTCCTTTCTGGGCAGAAATCAGAAATTCTTTCAAGTTAAAGAATACTCCCTCCTTTTGGAAATAGTTACATTGTACTCTCTCAAGAGGAAGATAAAAGGAAGCATGTGTTGGGGTAAAATGTGGGCAGAATTCTTCAAAGCCACAGCAGATTGTAAGAATCAGAGAGCTAAAGAGATATGCTCCATTTTCTGGAAGAACTGTTAAGGAGGAGTAACAAGAACTCATAGGACAATGTTCAGATCATTTAGAAAAGCTGGATTCCAGAAATGAGAATTTCTACCATCAGAAAAATATCTTCCCACTTGCCTTGTTGACCCTGAGGTAGCATGCTCCGTCTTTCTTGTCCCCTAGACCAGTTTAGGTAAACAGAGGTGGTGCCTTATATCTGCTGTAAACAGTCTTCCACCCTGTGCCAGGATTTTGTTTTATATTGACCCAAACCCCTAACACCACATATCTTCAAAATTCCCTTTCCCTCACCCCTGTGAGTTAATGTTCACAGTTTCACGGTCTCCTGGTGCACCTCCATCATCATGTTTGCAAGTCTTCTGATCCTAATAAAAACGGAGCAAGGACCCTTAATCGGGGTTCTTGTCTTTTCCCAGACATTAGCCTCTCTCCCTTTTTTTTTTTAATGTTTTTATTTATTTTTGAGAGAGAGAGAGAGAGAGAGAGCATGAGCAGGGAAGGGACAGAGAGAGAGGTAGACACAGAATCTGAAGAGAGGCTCCAAGCTCTGAGCTAACTCTGAGCACAGAGCCCGACACAGGGCTTGAACCCATGAGCCTCGAGATCCTGACCTGAGCTGCAGTTGAACGGTTAACCAACTGAACCACCCAGGTGTCCCTCTCACATTTTTAATCCTGCATCCTGCTTTCTTGCTGGACAAGAAAGAATTCTAAACCCAGAGTCACAGCAACTATTCTAACAAATAGAATAAAATAAGATTTTCCATATATCTGTGGCTTCATTTCTTACCTAGTAGAATTTCACATTCAATGGTCATCTTCTCTTACTCAATCTACTTTTTACTCTTCTGTCCCCTTTTGTTTCATTTTCTTCAACATCAGCTCCTCAAAATAGTCTATACTTACTACTACTTTTTCTACACACCTCCAACAATATATTTCTCATCTCCCTTGCTACCAGATTAATACCAGAATAATAAAGTTATTTACAATAATTTCCATTAATCTCAAAATCAATGGCTCTTTCCCAGCAATCATAACAGATCTTCTCTACTACTCCATCCCTCTTGTCCTTGTCTTCTTCCAGAAAATTCCCTGTACAACTTTCATTCTCCTCTTCTTCTCCCTGCCCCTTAACTCTTGCTAATCCCTATGGTATTTCCTTTTTTTTTTTATTGTTGTGCACTCATTCCTTCTCTATTCTCATTAATACCCATGACTACTTACTAAGTGTTGACCATATATATGTGAACACATGACATCTTCCTATTCCTCTCAACATGAAATCATGTATCTTATTGCCAAGAAGCTATCTTCAACTTACTACCTTCTGTCTTGCCAAAATGCACATGTTCCAAATTGCACACATCTCTCTTTCTTGGAGTTGCTTCTCTCCTCCCTCTGCATTCCCACTCAGTTAACTATAAAGGATCATCTCATGGATGTCTATGAAGGATAATGTGGAAGGCTAATGGAAATAAGAATGATTCACTTAGGGAAGCTTACTACAGTCATTAAGAGAACTATAGTCTGATGTTCCATTTTTATACCTCTACAATTAGTGACAATTGGTAAGATCCTCCATTCTTTCTCTTTCTTCAACTGCCATCTACTTGTAAATGCCCAGGGTGACCTTAAAGGCCATTTGTGAAGATACGCTTAGATGCAAAGATTGTCTCAGTGTATGTCCCTGAATAACTATGTTGAGACCCACCCTTACCATATTTTTTTTTGTGTTAAATGTTTTAAAACTTCAGGATTTACCTATTACAGAATTAGTATTACCATAACAAATAGAGGTAAAAGAAAATAGGTGCTTAGAATAATGAAATAAATTACACGGCTACTCACATCAGGACTTCCATTTGTAAATACCGACTCAATCCAAAATTCATTTTCTTTTCACTCAGCTATGGCTCACCTGGCTTATCAATTTACATAACAGCTTTTTTACATTGCCACCTACATCTTTTATCCAAGTAACTCTCCTTTATGTCAGGGAAATAGTATCTCTCCTGTTTTCTCATGTCCTAGCACCAATTTAAATCAAGCAAGCAAACAAAAGGGTAAAATAATGAACACAATTGATAAAGGAACATGACCAATGAAATATACTAATTACCTGTTTGAGCTTGTGTCTCAAATATCTATGATATATATCAAAAGTACTGAGTATGCTTGTAAACAACAGATTGTTGGGTCTCATCCCAAAGCCACTGCTTTACGATCTTCATTTTGTTTTTTTAAATCCTCATCACAGAATATTCTATGTCGATTTCATACTTTTATGAGAACCAGGACTCTAAGTATTCTCAACTCCACCCCTTTTCTGCGAAGCATGTGGCTGCTTGATCCTCATAAATGTAGCCATCCACAGCAGCTCCATGGTTATCATTTAAATTTGTTTTCACGCAATTTGGAAGCTAATCGAAGTCTTAACATAAGTAACATATTATAAATAAAATGATTTGTGCACTAGAAACTCAAAAGTCTATTTTCTGAAGTAGCACATTTTCTGTTCTCTTTTCTTTCTGATTAGGTAGTATGGAAGAGTTAATATCTATAAACATATGAAATCAACAGAGCACCATGAAGTAACTTGCCTCAAATCAAGTCAGGAAGAATGTTTTCTGGAATACCATCAATCATCCACTTTGCTACATATTTTTTTAAATGAAAAATACATGTCCTAATTGTGATTTGGGTGAGGTGCTCGTTTGACTTCTTATCTTTTCCCACTGCCTCCTCCAAAAGTAATCTAGCTGAAACACAACGTGAGCAAACATATACCTAAGATTATTTCATCACTGTGTATATAATGATTTTCAAGCCAGTGTGTGAGCTATGCCTTAGACTTGTTTATACTTTTCAAAGAGCAAAGAAAACAGATGCCTTTTGCATGGCTGCTAAACCATATATATAAAGCAAGGGCAGTGCAGCTGCCTTTCTGCTAGATTGCCATAGACCATCTGGTTGGCATTTATCCCAAACAGATAGTGCCAACACATACACTGAACAATAAAACATTCACACAAATAAATTTTTCTATCCTAGGGAAATTTGAATTTTAGGTATGAGAAACCTAACTAGTCTCTTACAAAAGTGTTCATCTGGACAAACATGAATATATTGTATCCCAAAATCCATTTCTCAGAATTCTCACTTAAATCTAATAACAGCAGCCAATATGTTACAGATGGGTACTGAAAATCGAAAAGAATTTTTTTAATAGTGTCTGGGCCATGATTCTAATGGACATTTAGAATGACTTTGCCTTGCTTTTTTTCTTTTCAGTTTTAAGCACAACAATAATACAGATTTTTTATATCTGTAAAAATCTGATCCATTGCTTAAATGGGTATCTGCTAATTAATGCAACAAAATTGTTTAAAAGAGTTTTGGGGCTTTTTGAATAAGGCAGTAATTTTTTCATAAGTAGTTTATTTAGTCTTATAAAATTCAGGTCTGTCCCTGTGTAGCCTAATGACAGATGTGCTCTGTATCAACTGAAGTGTCAATGTGTTGCCCATGGAGATATGCACAGAAATAACCAACCTATCATGATCTAATCATGTCTGTATCAGGTATCAATCATGTTTACCTCATTAACTGGTAGAATATAAAAGTAACACAACTTGGTATCATTTAGGTTAGCATTTGTTTGTATTAATTTGGTTAAAAAAATTCAATATAGCTTTAAGAAATACCAAACATATCCCTGTTACTAAGGAGTTAGAACCACATAAAAAGGGTCTAATTTTACAGAGAGTTTGCATAGTTTTTCCTCATATATTAGATTAAAATTTTAATATACTACTTATATGCCTATTTCTATTAAACCAACAGTTAGGCACCACTATTGATTGTATACTTGAGTCTGCTTAGCATTTTTTCCTACTGATTCATTATGTACCTTCACTTTTTCCCAGTCCTTGCCTGTTCATTTGTTGGTTTCTGTCATTTATCAGATATGTGGGATCAGATGAAGACGTAAGAAGTGTGGGACCAGTTCATTACATGTCCTAAAAACTCAATGGTTAGTAACCACTAATTTTATACTTGACCTTTATAACCCAACCAGTTAAATTTCCAACAATTAAACTTGAAAAAAATAAATCATGTCTTGAATACAAACTTTTTAACTTATTTTTTTTCAGCAAAACAATTAAAATTCTTTGTTCCCTATTATGAAATATGTGTCAAATTCTTTCTCTGATTATGAACAGAAATGGGACATGAAAATGTAAGGCCATCCAAGTAGCTATTTTAAACTAGGTGATCCACGTAGAAGTGTTTTAAACTATGTAGTCATCAGTTTCAATTTGCACAACAAGGGTGAACAAAATCTCTCCATTTACTTAGAACACTAGTGTTCAGTTTAAAGACATCTAGCTTTATTTGTGATATCTAGAAATACTATCTATCTTTCACCTAGAACAGTCTCTAGTATTCAGGAGTTCAAATTCTAGTTTGATTTAGAATATATAAAACTATATTCCTCTAAGATATTTACTTTTATTCTGAAATAATCTACTAAAAAAGACTAAACGTTTAATCAAAGATCCAAAGTCTTTTTTTTAACCATCCCTACCCTCTGAGACTTGAAAGATTAAATATATATATATATATATATTACAAGAATCTTGCACTTCAGATTGAAATTGAGTGTATGAGGACTCCTTAGGAATCTACAGTCATTTCTTAAGTCGAGAACGAACTCTTTGCATGAAAGTAACTAAGAATTTGCTGTATTGTATGATGAAACAGACTCTTCAATTATTGTTTTTTTCTTCTACAAAAACATTCCTTTTTGAGTAAGTGGTAGATGGCCAAAAATTGCATCCAAGAGGCATTGTGCCTTCATGGCAATACTGCTCTCCAACTCTGCTTTCATTAGCTCTGCTGGTACATGCTTCACTGAAGCTATTTTTAAAACACTCACTCTTTTACTATGTACATTCTTAATGCCATATTTAAACCAACATCTATGAGATTCTTTGTTCATATACATCAGAGCTGCACAAACCTGGATGTGATTTAGTGCCTCTAATTATAACCCACTTACCCTGGCCATATCATTCAGCCAGCAATGAATCATACATTATTGTTTTCTATAAATTATTCCACCAAAGATTTGGAGGCTTTAACCCAACCTCATCAGGTCTCCTGAGCAAAAGGTACTTTCTTCCCTCAGTGCCTTCTACTACTTGCCTTCCTCAATAAAAGATATGAAGATATTCAACAATGTATTTGTGTAAAAATATGAAAAAGGAAAAACTTTCCAAGAATAAGCAGTTATTAATTTAATACTCAATCTTCTGTCAGCCATGATTTCGACAATACAGTGACACTTTTTGGTAGATGCTTCTTTAGTTACCTCCTCAGCCCTAGTTCACCAGGTGTCAAGAAGTCATACAGGAAAGCACTCTGGTTTTCCTAAGAGTCAGATCTGGTTTAAAAATCCCAAACCACTCACTTATTTGATGTGTGTCCTTTATCAGTAACTTCTTGACCTTAACCAACTGCATTTTACCAACTCTAATGCATGGCAGGTATTAAAGCAAACTGTTACCATTAGGAAATTAAAAGTTTTTTCTTACTGTAGTTATAAACTGCAGACAATATGCTCAAATATCTCAAAATATTCATTTCTAGCTCTCCTTCAACGAAATGAAACTTGAACCCTAGGCTCTGTCCAACCATAACGACAGGGAATTCTATCTCCGACAGTTATTGCCTTGCACCCCTCTTAGGATCACACTAAACTTTTGCAGTTCTGAGAACAAGGGGTGGGTGTTAAATGATTTATATCATGGTCTTCATTGACATACTCATTTTCCAAGCTTTTAACAGTTCCTTTTAAGAAGCTCTCAGTTTTTCTGCTATGTGTAGAGAATACAGGAATCTGTTGAGTTTGGGACACTGAATGTCCCATTTCCTCTCTGGAAGAGTCCTACACCTACTGTTTAAAAGATCTTCCACCTTTCCAAAGCCCTACCGTGAGTGGTGCTCAAGTCCTCTATTACTGTAGAGCCCAAGACTGCAGACCTACTCACTTCCATTTTGAACCCTCTACTCCTTTCTTCATTTAAAGATGCTCCATCTCTACCCCATCCCAGGATTCCTAATAGAATCTTTTCAAAGAACTTTCACTTTCACAAAAGACCAACAGCATTATTGACTTTACACTAGATGACTCTCTGCCTCCCAAGTGTGCCCAAAGCAATCACAATTAGTCTAGTTGTCTGCATGCAACATAAAGGGAAGGAAAAAGCAGCAAATAATTCACACGATATATTTTTTATTCCTTTTCTAACAGTCTTTAATGTTCATGAGATCAGGGAAATTTTTGTTATGTTTTCTTAGTATTTGTATCCCTAGCACCTAGCACAGTGCCTGGCATGTCGAGTTAAGTAAATTTTAATAACTGATTGATAATTCAATCAATCAGAGAGTGAGTAAACCAAGTGACTTAGAGCATGACACTATTTTGAGATCCTAGATCGAGTAGTTATTTTTTTGAAAAATGATATTGATGTTCTGTAATTCTCCGCCCATTGGCTTTATGGCACTTATGGCCTCAAGGGGAAACCTGAGTAACCTGGAATGAAGATGCCAACTAAAATACTCAAAGAATTTTTAAAACTCACAGCAGGCACAATAGTCTGAAAACAAAGTATCTTTTATGGGAAAGAATAAGGCACTTAAGATATAAATGGATTTGTTATGACTTTCAAAATCTTTTGGCTTGGAAGATGTGATGAGACCCTAGGGGTCTAGAGCCAAGAATCAAACTTTCTCTGTAAAGTGCTAGATAGTAAATATTTTAGAGAGTCTGTGGCCCACAAAGTCTATCAAAACTATTTGATTCTGCTATGGTAGCAGAAAATCACTCATAAATTATACACAAATTATTGAGCATGGCTGTGGTCCTATAAAACTTTATAAGAACAGGCAGTAGGCCACATCAGGCCCACATTGGGTAGTTAGCCCAATCACATGTCTTAGCATAGAGTTTATAAATGCAGACCATATTTCTATTCCTGGATGGTAGAATTATTTCAGGAGAAGATCCTTAAGAATCTTGGTGCCCTCAACAAGAGTCTCTCAAGAACAGAAGGTGTATCTGTCTCCAAATTCAAAGAACAGAGATGCTCTACAATAATGGGGCAAAAATTACACAGCCAGGGTGGAGAACCCAGGGCAGCAGTAACAAAAGCTCCTTGTGCACCTGTCAGGGAATTACTGTGGCCCGAGGTGAAAGGATTCCTTATCAGACAGTTTTAGGTATAAAGACTAAGGCTGGGGGTGGGTAGAGAATATAGCCTAGCATCAGATAAACAGTTTCACAAGTACTGAAGCCTTAGAGCAAGAAAAAGCTTCCTTGGGAGCAACCACCACATAAAACCAATTCTAAGAGAACAAGGCACAAGCTGCCCTACCAGATGACGATAAGAGCTTTGGAAACAGAATGAAGATCAGACCTCCCGCCACTACCCTACTGTGTTCACAGTCACTTCTGTACCCAGACGCCATCTTGGCGAGGAAGAGAACACGTGGGCAGGGAAGACTGCTCTGGGCAGGCATGGGCATTTAGAATAGATTGTGTAAAAATTGTGAGGTAAATCAGTAATTAAACAACATTTTCAACTACAAGTGAATAATTTACCTTAAAGGTGAAAACTGGATCTTCTGAAACTAAGTTACTTTCAGATATAGAAAAGAAAATTAAATCAATACACACTTCTTTTCATGAAAGACTATGTAGTTACACTGCTCAGGTTTGCTCTCTATGCAATGCCACCAGAGGCCAGTTGATACGGCATCACCCAATCCTCTAATACAGCTTTAAAAATAGCAGCAAAGGCTTCTTTTAAGTTATTGAACATCAAAGTTCTACTTTATTGTGTGAGTTACTGATTCACTCATGTAATCTGCAAATAGCTATAGGAGGTGGATACCAGTATCATGCCCCTCCTATGGACAAGAAATCAAGGAAAAGAAAAGTTTAAATATTTGCCCAAGATGACAGAGCTAGTGAGTAACAGCCAGGATTCCACCTCAAAGTCTGTTATCAACGTGCCTCTGGAGAAGATGCCACCTTCTCCTTGAGGACCTGAAGGAGAGAGAGCTCCCTCTGTTTTTTCCCTATACCTGACAGTTCCAGAATAATGTAGTATTCCTATATAATAACCAGTATTCCTCATGAAGTTCCCTGAATTGAGATAGGCACAGGAATTACAAACTGTCAACAATTTCTCTTTATAAGCCCTAAACAAGAACTTCTATTTAAGTCAAATCCTAGAAATAAATTTTGTTATCTTCCCAAGTGAATAAACTACTTAACTATAAGAACAGCCTTCTCAATTTTCCTTAAAACCTGTCTCTATATTTTAGATCCAATTACAAATGGTTCAGCTGATGAAACAAAGTTAAGGGAAGTAGGCAAAAAGAAAATTTCCTATATGCCTCACCCCAACTCCTCAGGGCAGAGAGACAGGCTGTGGACACAGGGTTGAGCACATACCCTGTCTTGAGTACTGCACATAGGGTCATTTTCCTAGCATTCAAAAAGACCACTTCCACCTAATGCATAGAGAGGTAAATGAGGGACAAACTGTATCTAGTTAGAACTGTTATTTTTATTCAGATGTGTTTCATGTTGCTCAATCTATCAATTAGGGTTTGAAGGTTCCATAAAATCCCAGTGTAGGCTCACCCATTTCCTAGTTCAGACAGTCTTATCACTATGGGTACTACCAAAGTCACCACCAAGGCCCATGCGCAGTGCTAGTTCAATTTAAAACCACAGGCTCTGTCCTAGGGCAGAGTTTAGTTATTAACCAAGAGAGACAAATTTCTAAGACCTTGAAGGTTACCCTAAAAAGTGACAAACAGAAACTTCATTAATGTTCATTTTATTGCAAAGAAAAATAACCAGCTTTTGTTTTGAGAAATTTTGTCATCTCTTACAATGAGAAAGTTAACCGTACTTTTAAGTATAGTTCTTTTTAAAGGTGAAATAGCCTAAAGCTATTTGTGGGGACTGTCTAAATTCACATATCTAAAATTTTGCTAAAAGTAACAACAACAACAAACAAACTGGTGGATGGATGGCTTTCCATCAGTTTGTTTTTCCATGGATAGCACAAAAAAGGAGATATTTTATCCTCAAAAGAAAATTAGCCAATTTTTTATATGCATGTTGTGTATCACCACTAAACATCATTTCTTGAGCTGACCTCCAGGTAAATTGTCTGGTGTTTGGTATAGAAGGTTCTTCTTAGAAAGATTTAGGATGGGACTAACAAAAAATTTTAAAAGAAGCAAAAAACTTAAAGATGAAAGGAAAATGCTATATAGTAGATAAAAGAGACCTTTTCAAGAGTATGTGGCCATACTCTGCAACACTATAATCTCTTCTAGGGGAAAATGTGCCCCTGTTGTGAGTGGATACTCAGACAAAGGGGAACCCTAAGTCTCACTATCTCAAGGTCCTACTGGGACCTAGTGAGTTTCATGTAAAATGACGAAGTACAAAGGTAAGGGCTAGCCAAGTTCAATGAGTTCACACTGCGAAGGCAGAGGAGCATGGTGGAAAGTCGTAAATGAAGTGTATTTTTAATTTCATGTATGACTGTGAAAAATATTTCATAATTACCATTGTGCCTTTATATGCTTTCTGTTCAGAAAACTTTCAGTGTACAATTCACTCTGTATTCTATACTTTAAGTTTTTCCTACTTGAAAAAAAAATATACACTTATGTCAAAACAAGCATAGGTAAAGAGCATGTTTAATATTAGTAACAATCCAAAGCTACTTAGAGAACATAAATTGTTAAGGAAGTTGGCATTTGTTGTTACAATAGGCACACACAAAAAAAAAAACATAATGTGCCAAAATCAGAAACCATTATCTTATATCAATAGTCCTCTTGGAATTAAGAAAGGTATTTTGATCAGAAAGATACTTAAGAGAAATATGGAAATACCACTTTCTATCAGTTGGGGTTCTGTAGAGAAAGAAAGCCAATAGGATGTGTGTGTAGGACTGGCAGTTCAAACTCTGCAGTGTGGCTCCACAGGCTGTAGACTCAGGAAGAACCAATGCTGCTATTCCAGTCTGACTGCCAAGTGCTGGCAGAATTCCTTTTTTTCTTGCTGGGGGAGGTGGGTCTTTGTCCAATTAAGAGCTTCAATTGATTGCTCTCCATAAAGTGGATGAACCTCATCCAATCTATTTTATTTAAATTCCATTGATTTAACTGTTAATCTCGTCCAACAACAACAACAAAAACAAAAAAACAATAAACCAATCAATGAACCAACCAAACTTGAAAGACCACAGGATCACAGAAACTCCAGAGTAACATTTGACCAAATATCTGGGTACTATGGCCCAGACAAGTTTTAAAACAAGTGGCATATATGTGAACTAAGTAGAAAGGTTACTAGGGCTCATTTATTTATGTGCTGAAAATTAACTTTAAGACTTATAATCAGATGCTTCTTCATTTACATTGGAAAATTATTTGTTATGATGAAATGTTAACTTGAAATACAGTCTTTTTTTGAGATTATCATTTCTAAAATAGTCTAACTTTGCCAGCAGGGATAATTTACTCATCTACATGAAATATTTAGAATGCTCAAATCCCTGCAACTACAAGATGACATTTTGTCAAGATCAGTAAGTTTCTTCATCTTTCTAAAGTATACAAGCGAATGTTAGAATTTGCTTGGTGAACATTTTTCCAGTGACTTCACTTGAGATACATTTTTCTAGACATTTAAAATGTTATTATAGCCTCAATTACTAGTTAGCATTCACACTTTATTTTATTTTTACACTTAGCAGCCGACTTCCTTAAACACCATCATTCATCATCTCTGAGAACTTGACACTTTTCCCCAACAACACCTTGTGAGAAGTCAGTTCTACTGCTATCATTCACATCTTCCCCAAAGCCTACAAAGTATCTTTCTTGACACAGAAAACAAGCTATCTTATTTATCACCTTCTCAAGCCAGAATCTTACCTGCCTATAACCTTAGCACTTATCCCTTGACACATTATCAAAATCTGGAAGGTATCTGCCTACCACAGGTGGTGAACATATTTTGGTTGTCTGCCTGAACAGTGAATGGAGTCAAAATGCCTTGTATTTAGTGTTTCAGACCACTTCATAACAGCTGGTCCAGCAAATCAGACTATGGATGGAGTTAGTCCTAGTTAGATTTGACCTTTCCTCATGGCCAGGTGTATCATGGTCTATGTGGTGTGATATCAAGAAGATGGAGAGATTTTACTTGCTTGTAGACCAAGAAATAAGCGAACAGGAGAGCAAGGAGTAAAGGTTGGTTTGAAGACAGGTGTACTCTCAGGATTGATATCCCATCTAAAAGCTCCTTTGTTTTTTAGCCTTTCTTGTTAAAACGAAAATCTTCATGGTAGAAATTAGTATTTAATGTTACTTAAAGGTAATTACAAAGTTATCATTTTAAGATACGGATTCAAGAAACCTAATAGGTACCTGCGGAGGAAGAAAGGTAACAAGTCTGAGGGAATGCTGAAGGAAAAGGCACACATTTCACAACTGTGTTAGGCGCATACAGCTGATCCCATCTAGACAGGCAGACTTCCAGGCCAACAGCAATGGATATGAAAGCATAGTAAGTATTGAATACAGGGCTGGAAGCTGCAATCGAATAAAGGCTGACTCTGGTAGATTCCATTCACATTCAGCAAGCAGGAGTTAGTTAACACATGAGACAACAACATACTACAAACATCAGCACGTTAAATACCATCAGTAAATGGACCAAGTCATTTCTCACATATATGTTCTCTGTTTAAAATGAGTATTGATACCTTAGCAATAAAGAAAATAAAATTTTTGAAAGCTACTGAATTTATGATGGCAGTATAGTTTAGAGGCGATCCAGCTTCATCAGTAACTGTGTGGCCCTGGACAAGTTATAAACCTCAGTATTCTCATATGAAAAGAGAGTATCTTAGAGGTGAGGTGAGTGGCATCCAGTTGTTTATATGTTCAATACATGTCTGCCATTTGGTTGGCACTATATAAATGCTGTCAACTTTTCTTATTTTACCATTAGTACATGTTTTCCCATTTAATGTATATTAAAAGTACTGCTTTAAAATGAGATTCTAATTTTTCATAATATTAAACATTCCTTGTTTTTGACACAGTTTTAAACCACTGATCTAGAAAAACTTCACCGATACCAACAACATATTGAAAATTGTTTTACATGGAAAAGCAGTGTATACACAAACGTATTGAAATCTGTACATATTACAGCTTTTACCCAACTTTTTTGAAACTTTTTTTCATTCTATTTTTTTTAGAGAGAAAAAGAGAATGTAAGCAGGGGAGAGAGGCTAAAGGAGAGAGAGGGAGGGAGGGAGGGAGGGAGGGAGGGAGAGAGAATCTTCAAAAGGCTCCACAGTCAGTGCAGAACCCTATGTGGGACTTGATACCACAACCCTGGGATCATGACCTGAGCAGAAATAAAGAGTTAGAAGATCAACCATCTGAGCCATCCAGGCACCCCTGGATAACTTTTTAAAAGTTATCTGTTATATACAATATACCTTGGACTATTGATGTTACCAATATAATCTTTACTTTGAAATTGAACCAAAATTCAATGATTGAGGCAAATTTAATTACTCATTATGCATAGGAGATTAATATTTGAGCTTTTCTTCTGCCATTTCAAAAATATTCTCTTCTTCTGCCTTGAAATCAAGAAAAGGAATTTGATTTTTGTGCCAATCATGACTCTCCTGCCATTATGCTGAAAATGACTTCAAATACTAGAGTTACATGTAAAAGGAGATTAACCAGGTATCCAGCAAATTGTACACTTTCTGTCTCTTGCTAGAAGGAAAGGAGGAAAATCAGGTTAAAACATGGCTGACTTAATGACATTATAATAAGCAGCATTTTCAAGAGATAAGAAAGCAGGACTAAGAATTTATATAATAGAAAAGGTTGTTCTAGGACCTTCATTCAGAAGGAAGGGAATTTCAGTAAACTTGAAAAATGAGAAGCAGATGCAATTCACTGAGTTTCTATCCTGAATTGTAAGGGATCCTCGTTTTACAAGGCAACTTATCTCACCGGAGAGGCATGGTAAATGTCCCCATCTATATCACTTAAAGAACAAAGGAGTAAATGAGTATAATGACTAGTCATAAATATTCATGAAATCAGGCAATTATAAGCATTAACCACTGCTTTTTGATTGTTTAGAACTGGACTGATTACCATATGAAGACCACTCTTTCTTGAAAAACTTTTTTTTTAATTTAAGAATTAATATTTGGTGCAACTCCTCTTGCAAAGGATATATAATACCTAATTTAAAATTCTGTACCATCAGTTTGGTGAGGGCAAAATGTGGAAATGTCATTTTCCAACACAGTTTGCTGAAGTTAGTGACATAGAGAGTACAAAGGCTATTAAAAACAAGGGTGAAAACATGTTAATGTCACTACATACCAGTAAGAGAATTTGAGTTCCAACGCATTTTTAAGAAAATAAAACATATTGACCTCTGAGCACTGCTACTATAATTTTACTTCTAAAAAAAACTTGATTGTGCCAATTTATACAATTTTTATCTTTCAGATTTGGGCTAAAATTTTCAACACTCCACAATGTTTTAAGTTATAAGTGAACCATGTGGGTCATTTTGGTGTCCTTGGGTATGCTGACACAGCAAGGTATCACTTATGCATCTACTTAGCCTTTGTTTAGTGCCTCTTATAGGTATGTATTCCTATACTATGCTGCATCACCTATCAAGTAAAAGGCAAGAATTATGAACCAGAAAGGGGAAGACTAAGAGTTTAGTGAGAAAAATACTATGGAGTAGGCAGGTCTTTTGCAGAAAGAAAACTCCTCCAAATGGTACTGTAGAAAAAACCCATGTTGAAGCACAGAGTCACCTAGAGAAGTGCCAGCAACCAACAATGTTCCATAATCAAGTAAAATGAAAATAAGTCAAAGGATATGTGGTTACTAAAACAACCTAAAAAAAAAAAAATCAGTCTATTCTTTCATATTGCCACCACATTTAAACTCAAGATGGAGTCCCAATTCATTTGCATGGCACCTAATCATGTCTTAGCCTCCAGTTACTATCAATACATAGGGAACTACGTACACACCACCATGTCTTGATGAGTTTAGAATGCTGGGCAGTGGCAGGGCAAGGAACTAAAAGTATGGCAAAGACATCCGATTACTGAAGAAGGCTATGATATTCCAGGATTCATGGACATGTCTGTACTTAGTGCCTTCCTTAGGCAAGGTTTTCATTTCAGCTTGTTGGTAGACTATCTTCTCTGAGACCCATCTCCAATTCTTTAAAACAGAATCAGAGAAGAACTTCTTTCCTAGCTCTTCTACTATAGAGATAAAGATACATAAATATATATACACATACATACATGTATCAATATATAGTATGTGCATATATTAATATGTATAATATACCTAACAGAGAGAGAGAAAAACTATTCTTGTCTGTAGTTTTGTTTGTATGTAACTTTTAGTAACCCTTATGAAGAAGGATCAAATTTCAGTGTATTTCTTAATAAAAGGATATCAAGGTCATTATTAGTGGGATAAATACTAAACATGAAGATTTTCTATGTTCAAAAAAAATAAAAAGTCAACTTTAGTCATCTCTTCCTCAGACATGTTTTATGTAGCTCCCTTAGTTAAGAATTCTCAGCATTTTAACTTTAAAAATAAAATTGTTACAAAGAAAACTGACCTTGAATCAGATAGACCAGAACTAAAATGTCTAAAATCATCCCACTGCTGCTTCCATAAAGACATTTTATAGCTATTGTAACTTGTGATGGTGAAAACCCTTTTGTCTGTCATATATATGCTTATGTTATAGAATTTACATTGTCTTCCATGTTGAGGGACTTAAGAGTTTTTCAAGTCTATTAACAGTCCACACTTCATTTCAAATCTAAAAACATTTATGACAGTTTCTCCAATCCCTTCAAACTCAACTTCATTGCCCATCAGTAACACAAGTCTCATGCATGGAAATTCAAAGAAAAAACTACAGCATATAAACACATGGTAGATGTATTTTAGGCATCTAGGAAAACATTCTATTAGACTCTATATCTCAGGTTTTTTGTGTGATTAGATTATAAGTTTAGTCTCTGATTATCCATGGATTTTATTTTCAACTGTTATATAATCTTAAAAAATCATGTTCATTATCATATTCACTTGCAGGTTTCTGTGTTTTAAAGATTGAGAGTTTTTCCTAGCTCCCTTGAAAGCAAAGTCTATGCCAACTCATCAAACCTCCAGCAAGGCATCTCCTGTCCCTAAGCCAATGACAGAGAGCCCCTAAAAAGAAAATAGAATATGTCATATAGACTGGTTCTACTCCTGCAAAACTACTGTACACTTAATATGGACCAACCCTTGTAGCACACATTCAGAATACAAATAAGAGTCATTTCTGACCTACTGTGAAGAGAAGAGATTCCCTAGGGGGCAGTGGTGAGGGAGATAACTGATTAAGGATGGTCAAGTTCATTTACTCACCAGTTAAATGCTGTGTTGTAAGTTCAGCACTAGAGAAATACACAAGTTCCACTAGTAGCATAGAGGAGAGAAAAATAAAATCTACATGGACAGGGTATTGAGTTAGAGATTATACAACTGTAGAATAATTTGTTTATGAGTCACAACAAAAAATATTAGGAAACAGAAACATGAGCATATATAAAATTATACTTCTGAAAATCATCAAAAAAAATTGATGGTACCAGAACCTACGATTTAATGCCAAGAGTTTAACTGGATGAAAACTAAATGGAAAGCAAACTAGGAACAGGTAGTGTTTAACTGTTTTAAAAGCAATTAAAATTCCATGGGAGCAGAACAAAGTGAATGATACACACTGTCAAGTTACTTCTTACCCGTACTGCCTCCATTTTGTTACATAGTTGCTATTTATCTTTGTTACCTCTTTTCATCCCCACTGAACAAATGAAAAGATCAAAATTTGAAAAGATTAAACAACTTCCCTAAGGCCATGTAGTCCAAAGGTGGCAGAGTTACGCCCTTTACTGGGGTTTGCCATCTATTCCAGTCAAAGTAAACCATGGATCAATAGATGATTTCAGAACAATAGTTCTAAGCATAAGTACCAGCAGCAACTGAAAACATTCTAGAAATGCGGTTTCTCGTATTCCTCCCTGACCTACTAAATCAGAAACTAGAAGGGTAGGGCCCAACAGTCGGTGTTTGTACAAGTTCAGATGATTCTGATGCACACTACAGGTTGAGAATATCAAAGGGAGAGTGCAGGCAATGACAGACAACCCCTGTAGTGGATTTCAGTCCAGATTTCACCCCTGCTGCCATTACACTAGATAGTAAAGCCTTGGTCACTATGTCATAAAGAAAAACAAATGATTTTTCACGGAAGAGGGCTTCCTAAATTTTACTCTGCATGTCAATTTCCCAAGGATCTTGTTAAAATACAGATTTCAAAGGAGTAGGTTTACCAAGAGCTTAAGATTTTGCATGTCTAACAAGGTCCTAGAGGACTCCAATGCTACAGTTCTGAGGGCTCTGCTTTGAATATCAAGGTCGTAGGACACCAATTCATGTTTTAAAGACATAAACTGCTAAATTTAATAAGTCAAATGCACTGTTTTGGTGAGCCACACTGGAAATTGCCAAAAAGCAACACCAGAAGAACTGCAGTGTTGGAAAAACACTGGAGTAAGATTGCCCTTAAAATTTCCCTAGTTTAGGGATACCTGAGTGGCTCAGACAGTTAAGCTCCAACTTCGGCGCAGGTCATGATCTCATGGCTCCTGGGCTTGAGTCCTCTATCAGGCTCTCTGTAATCAGCACAGAGCCCACTTTGGATTCTCTGTACTCCCCTCTCTCTGCCTCTCCTCAGCTCACGTTCTTTCAAAAATAAATATTAAAAAATAATAATAAGGACATGAAGCAAAGATATTACCTTTTAGTTGTGGAATGGTAAGAATTAATCAGTTAACATTCATAACGTACCTAAAGAAATTCTGGTAAATCATAAATGCTTGATAATTTTTTATGTTTATTTTTGAGAGAGAGAGAGAGCTGAGAGCAGAGATCTGATGTGGGGTTCAATCTCATGAGCTGTGAGATCATGACCTGAGGCAAAGTTGGACACTTTAACTGACAGAGCCACCCACCCAGACGCCCCTTGTTAATTTTTTTAAATGTAGTTAAGACATGAGACAGACCTCATAAGTGTTCCAAAAGCTCCCCTAAACAGTCTTCTCTATTTTGTTAAATCTAAAAGAAATTTGTCTCTCCCCCATTCCAAATAGGATGGAGCACACTTACTTTGAACCAATTATCCGGCCACATTCAGACTGATTTCAATTTGCATCGCAGTTATTAAAGCCTTCTAAAATGCCAAGGCATCGAAGAGCTGAAGGACAAGAGTAAGTACCTGACTTTCACTGCCCTCCATCCTCTTTTCTGTATTATCCATCACCGTGTCTTCTCCTTAATCCTTCACCTAAGCAGGAAGCAAACAGAGGCCACTACTTTTTGTCTCTTTAGGTCTGAAGAGTCAATTACCTGACTTAGAGATTACAGAAGAAAAACTGTAAAGGGCTAT
This sequence comes from Paguma larvata, assembly GCA_030068075.1. Taxonomy (NCBI): domain Eukaryota; kingdom Metazoa; phylum Chordata; class Mammalia; order Carnivora; family Viverridae; genus Paguma; species Paguma larvata. The sequence goes on from CM057826.1 coordinate 75,004,675, forward strand.
TCCCTACTGCCAACTACCTACCCCTTACTGGAGAGCAAAAGAATGACCCTTCTGGGTCACTCCACATGCTAAAGTCTCTATGAGCTTATCCACCCATCTTCACTCTTCCCTCTCTGACCCCAGAGACACAAACCCCAAAGCCAGGGCCCTTGTAGCCCTTCTCACTTTTGTTTTCCAGTCACTTCCTGTCTGTTTTACCTTCCTCTGAACTCCTAGGAGAATTCCTAGTGATAGAGACGATGATTCTCTCCCTCTCCAAACCTTCTAATATTTTGCTTAAACTCTTAAATTCACTCCATTCCCCTCAGGGCTTAAAATTCTGAAAACCAAAGTCGGGAAAACCTCTTTATTTGTGACTTCCCTTTTGTCACTTCTTTCCTTAGAGGCAAGGCTCAGTTGGTAACCTGGCTGCTTGAAGGACACAAAGGAGAAGGTACAAATAGTAAGAAAGGAAAGAAGAATTAATTGCCCAAAACCCTATTGAGAAATAGATACATGGGCCAATAACCATAATGCAAGGCAGCATGTTCTAAGTGTTGCAAGAAAAGGATGCAGAAAATGGTACCAGATTTTTAAGGGGAGAGAGACACCTGTATGGAGTGAAGGGTAGATCAGAAAAGGTTCCCAAGGATGTAGCATTTAGGCTTTCATAAGGGATTGGACAAAAATGAGTGGGAGCAAAGAAATCATTTTGAGAACTTGCAACACTACCTGTACCTGCAAGAAGCTTCCACATAGAATCAACCATGGTACCCATGTGACCATCCCCAACAGGGATCACCACAAATTATACCCAAGTACTACTGAACTGATAACATATTTTTTATACCACTGATTAAAAACAAGCCCCCCAGGGACACCCAAATAAATGCGGCTGTCCAGGGGTCATAATGATCCTGGGAAAAGTTTTGTGTCAGTTGGTTTAACATATGTGCCTATTAACTGACAAGAACCAGGCTCCATTTGAGGTGTTCCAAGAGGTAAAAGAGCTCTGTCATGTGAGACCATCATGTTCAAGTTCTGATTTTAAGGTTACAGATCAAGAACTTAAAACTCTTATTCCCACTAGCCCCCAGTGCCGAGTGCAACATCTCCCAGACACAACATAAGGGAATTGACTCATGCATAATAAATTTTTTTCATTATGACCACTGCATGTTCCTGACTCCAGCAGCTCTGCACAACGTGCGGTACTGCAGCATTAGGAGTCATGCGATTTATTCCTTTCTGAAAATACATTGAGTTATACACTCTCATCAGTTAGTTTGTCCTGTTCGTTCGTGCAGATGTTAAACTTGTCTAGGCTTTTTCTCTTTTCTAGAAGTCTATCCCAACACTTTTTACAGGGTCAGAATTTAATCTTGGTTGAAAGAAAACACGTGATTATTTGTGTCATGGAATAAGCAAATGTAGTTTCTAAAAAAGGCGAAAGGTTTCAAGGTTCAGAACGAATTCTGTGTTTAAGAAATGTACTTAAGTACCAGGTTATTAACAGCATTTCAATGTACAGTTTTAGCCAGAGAGAATAATGCTTGGAAAAACAAAATCATTGTTACCTGTGGGGGGAAAAAACGGACCTTCCCCCCAGTAATAGTCATACTGGATTTTTTTTCATTTTTATTGAGCACAAACCTGACATTCATCTGTCACCATTGGAATCTGTGGGATTTGCAATTATTAGCTTTAGCATGGTATCATATTTGCATATCTTAAGCCCAGCCCACTGGCAAATCTCTCTGGAGATTAAGATAAAAAAAAAAATAGAAAGATTAAATCTAGGACTCTGAAGATCAACAGGAAAACTACTTCATCGGCAAATCTGTTTCCTAACACTAAAGAAATGACCTGATTAGCTAAATTTTTGTGGGAGAATTTCTGCTTTTAAAATGTAACTTTAATTTCTTAATTCCTTCCATTTCTAATTCTTTAGAAATTCTGCCTCTTTCGCCTTAGCAGTATAATACAGTCTTTCCAAATCACTGAGATGGTTAAGAAAATAATCACTTGACCATAACCAAACACTGAAATAAAGGATTTCTAAGTTAGAGTTAAACAGAGGTATATAATACCCATTAATAGGATCTGCCTCAACCTTAATATTTATTATTTGGTTCTTTGGTAGCAGGACTACAATTATAGAAAACATTTTTTATTTAGTGTGTTATTAGTAAGGACCATGGAGGAAAACAGAAAATGCTGGCAGTCTTACAGTCCAGGAAAGTAAATATATGTCATGGTACAAAGGAAGTGCTTGTATGTAGGTGGCTGATTCACACCTATTCAACCAAAAAGAGTAGTTACTGAATATATACTTTGTGTCTAGGATTGTATATTTCCCAGGTCTTGGGAGAAGATGGGGTCAAAGAGAATAGTCTTTGCTCTAGAATTCTGTGCATTAGAAGAAAAGCCTTCCTGGGTTTCCAGAAAGACCATGAAGACTGTGAAGAAGGGCCCTTAATATTTAAATATAAACCAATAAGCATCGATACAGCTACTTCCTTAGATCTCGCCATCGTTAAAACTACTACGAATCTGAATAACTTCGACTACTATTCTTAGTCATGTGCGAGTAAGGTTGTGACTATGTGAATAGCCATCTTCCACTCTTGCCCTCTTTTGTCTTTTCTTCGGTGTCCTAGAGTCCTACTACCAAAGTCAAAGAAAGTAACTTACCAGTTCCTTTTCCCAAGAAAACCAGACATTTCAGGTATATTTGTAACATTCCGACTTATACAAAAGCAACTAGAAAAGCCTGTTACCAAAAGGAAGGGAGAAAAGGAGGAAGGGAGGAAAGAAAAAACAAAGAATATTTCTTTTTTCTTTAGAGGCTCTTTTTTAAAAATTTTTTAAATGTTTTATTTTTGAGAGAGAGAGAGAGAGAGACAGAGAGAGAGAGAAAGCGAAAGAAGGAGAGGGGCAGAGAGAGAGGGAGACACAAAAGCCAAAGGAGGCCCCAGGCTCTGAGCTGTCAGCACAGAGCCCGACTCAGGGATCTCACAGTCGAACTGAAAGAACCATGAGATCCTGACCTGAGCTGAACTTGGATGTTTAACCGACTGAGCCACCCAGGCATCTTTTTTCCTTTTAAGTATTATTATACTTTAGGCTTTAACATGTAACCCATTATTCCAAAGTCCGTGTAAAATATTTTATTCCCCTCAGTCTGACTTTGCTTTATACATCACTGAGAATGACAGAAATACAAGTGACTCGTTTGTCATGGCAGGATTTGTTCAATCCTACACTTTGGTCTTGTCAGTTACAGGATGTATATGCCTCCGTGTGTCTAGCCGTGCTTCAGCTTATGGGGAACACAAAGCACTCCAGCATTTCCCTTTAAAACATGTTACATCAAACTGGTGCTCTCTAACTTTGATCTATGAAGCCATTACAAAAGTAGTAATAATATACCTAATAACAGCATTAGATGAAATCAAATTATGGGTTCTCAGTTTGTTTTTGTTTCTTTTTTTTTTTTTTTTTTTTTAGACTGGGGAGTCCCTGGTGGTGTCTTGGTTGCTTTCTTCGTCATTTACAAATCATCCTGCTTTGTTAATGACCACGTCAAGTTCACATGGTAATTGGGATGGTTACTTCTATCTTCATTTTCTATTCACCAAAGCAATTTGTCATGTCGAGTATGTGAATATTGAGTACTGTCCTCAGCGTACAGTTACAGTAAAGCCTTTTTCCCTCAAACCTCATTATACCTGTTTCAACTTCTTAACTGTTGTCACTGCTGATATTTACAACGTTTAGAGATTTTACTGTACTACCCCCTCCTCCAAGCAAGCTCTGTTCTTCCCACCCCCTTCTCCCAAGTCTTTAGCTTCTTTTTCTTTCTCCTTCCCTCTAGGAGACAACTACTTCCCTTATAAAGTGGCTGCACTTTATTGCTCTCCTCTCTTTTCTTATCATCTGCCTTCTGTCACAGCCCAGCTGGGAATTGATTGAAGGAAAAAAAGTGAGAGCTGGAATTGTTTCAAGTCATTTTCTTCCAAGCCCCAGGACACCCCAGAACTGATTCATATACTTCTCACCTCCTCGCAACCTTCTCTCATCTCTTTCAAGCACTAGTCTAAAACCACAGAACAGCATGTGGCAGCCTGTCAAAGGCAACACGTGGCCCCAAACCCCATTATCACTATGACATTTGATGCCCTCGACAGTGAGACTAATGTATTGCCTTTGCCAACACTTGTCTAGTCAAAAAAAATTATAAAATGTAATCAAGTTATCCATCTTAGTCTGAGAGCTGTGTATTATCTGCCTTCTACTGTAATTAAATGGGATGTACGTACTGAAATAAAGGAGATCAGCTGGCTGTCAATGAGCCTCATGCTCAAGTCTGCTTAAGACTCCAAAGATGAACATTTGCCCTGTTCCATCTTCAGTATAAGGAGTCAATTGGTTATGATCAAAGGGAAAAATCGGGGTTATACTCAAGAATCCTAAAGCTTGGAGTAGCAAATATGACACTTGATCAGATTGGTCATAATCTTTCAATCAGCCTTCGGTTGCAGCATACAGAAGTTAGTGACCTCCCATGCCAAGAACCACTAATTTTAATGTAAACTTAAAGGTGTCTTTTTATTAATCACATTCCTATGAATACTAAGACTCTAAAATACAGGTATGAGGACACGCATATGTCCATATGGTGGAAATAAGTTAATGAAACCACTGTAGCCATTAAAACTGCTAAACCAAAATAATGAATATAAAGCCATAGCATAGTTGAGCAAGGTTCTGTATGTATTCTAAGCTGGATAAGCTTTGGACATTTCAATTAACTACACAGCAAAATCAAATAAAGTGAGGCAGGAAACCAAGTAAAGTTGCACATTATTGAATTATATTTGTGTTTTTATCTGTAATCTCTTTTATTCCCTAGCTTCAAGGGAAAGGCTTTCAAAATTCATTAGAGGCTTGAGCTTGGCTCTGTTGTGTAAAGTGATAAACTGTTTTCACTGTGGGTATTGCTTTATGAGAAAGTTTTACTGGGTTTTTAAACTCAAACTGTCAGAGTTGTCACTCCTTTTTTGTAAGGCATGAGCAAGACTACAAGTGCTTTCCAATTTTTATAGTTTGGATGGATGAGAAGACCAGTAACAGTCCAGCACATTGTCAGAACAAAGAAAAATGAGGTTATGAATGTTAAACACTGAGAAGTTTTCTCTCAGTGTATAGGCAGGAATTGTGAAATTATTTCCTTTTCAATACTGTAATTTTTTCCATAAGCCAGAAAAAAAAAAATACTACCTTTTAGCATTGTTTCTTACACTTCTCTAGTTTACAAATAGTCTAGCAATTAAAGGTCTGAAAAATTCTATTACAATAGTATTGCTGAATTAAATTTTTACACTTGCACGGAGTCCGCTACTTCCCCCTGACAATTTATCTTTTCAATTCTTCAGAATTTTGAGTCCACAGATTGTTTCTAATTTGCCTGACTGTTGTCGAAGCGTCTACTAAATGCTTCCTAATATCTATCATTCCTGTGTTTTTGTTTGTATATTATTTAAGAAATAGAGCTTCACAGATTTAAGATGCTCTAGTGACCTATTTTAGCAAAGGACTCTATTTCCCAGCCTCCCAACTGCAGCAAGGTGCAGTTATGTGATTAAATTTAGGCCATTGGAAATGGGCAGACATGATGATTGCAATTTCTAGATCACACTCTTAATAGAAACTCTCACCTCCCTTTCCTGTGTTGCTGGGGAGATTGCTTTGTTCATGCAACAGGACGAACATCTTGAAAAAATAGTATAATAATCGAAAGTGTAGTCCTTGTTTTTGGCTTTCTTGTAACAGCAACTTGTCTTATATTCCTATCTATTGCAATGGTTTTACTTTTGTCGTAAAATTCCCCTTTTCTGTGGTTTTTGTTCGCTTTTTGTTTTGTTGTTGTTGTTGTTTGTTTGTTTTGAGAGTGAGTAAAGCTTAAGCAGACTCCAGGTTCAGATCTCACAACCTTCAGCTACCCAGGAGTCCCCTCTCGCCCACCTTTTTTCTAATGTTTTAAGTAAGGTTTAAAGATAAACTCCCAGGGAATAAATTCCAAAAAGTAACACACAAATAGGTGATACAATTATAAAGTGTTTTATATCAATTAACAACTACCTAAAAAATTTATCATGACAACTAGAAAACTCCAAACTCTCCAAAGATTCGAAATTTTTGCTTACAAAGTATCTCGTAATTATCAATTGTGAAATATGTAATTTCAGGTGAATAATTGGAATACATCAAAATTATCAAGGGGGAATTTTCAAAACACATATTCAGTAAAATTTCTCAGGTATATTGATCAGGAATCTTTAAGAGGAGTCTACATCTGGCGATTCAGATACATACCAGAGTAACTTTTGAAAAATCCTGGGCCTTGTGTAAGAAAAATGCTCCTGCCAATTAATTAATAGACTATACTCATCCTTACAAATGCCTTTCTGAGACTCCTATGGCCAAAATCAAATGTTTTTAAATTGCCATTGAGGAGTCTGGGTGCATCTACAAGCCAGAGTGATCACTGGTAGCAATACCAAAAGGAAAACCTGTGCAGGAACAAGTGGAAATTTACCCTCAGGAGATGCTTTCCAGGGCTTAGCAGACAAAATAGGCAAACATAGCTGTAACTGACCATTAAATACCCTTTCATTGATATTTGAACACCAGTCTCCCTATTATTGACCTGTATTTTTCCAATGTAGCTTGTACCATTTTTAATGCTCAAATACATGAGAGGCAAGAGTACTCAATGGCCAGATTAAAAGGGCCAGAGACAGAAAACAAATACAAATTTAACCATAGACCAAGGCAGGCTTTTGTATATTTATAACCTAGTGCAATTTTATCGAAAAGAAGCAGTTGAATATTCTATCATATTCAAGATGATAAAGATACCAGGTAAAATTCTGTCAAGTACATAATAAACTTATTATTTCTTTCTTATTCCTGGGAACATAATTCTCTTAGTCTGCCAAAGAATAAGAACTCATCTACTTCTCCATAAAACATGAACATTTCAACAGACATAAAGTAATTTAAAGATTGCATTAAGGAGATTGAAGACTTCTACTCAGATGATGGAGAACCCAAAAGTGTATTTATGCAAGCTTCATATTCAAGGAAATTGCTGGTACATAAGATTATGTTTACACATAGAACATCCAAATTGGAATTCAACCTGAGCAGAATTCTTCTTACAGAAGAAATAAGTCAACCTGGAGTCAATGGGAGATAAAATAAAATATTGGAAGAGGAGAGAAGAGGACAAATTATCCCAAGTAAAATAAAAGATTGAAAAATAATAGATAACCTCAAGGAATACCTTCAATTTTATAAAACTGATGCATGAAAAGCTCACAGTGACCAATTTGTCAGAGTTTTTAATCACAGAACCTGGCACCAAGTGCATTATCAATGAACATTACCTTTCTCCTCCTACCCACCCTCTCTCTTCCTAGTACTGCCTGCTTCTGTTTTTGACTTGATGAAGACAATGGAAGCCCTTTTGTGAGCTCTTCATGTAAGGAGTCATCATAAGAGGACTTTGTTACCAGATTCCCTCACACTCTCTTCCCATAAAACCAACCAAGAACACATCTCCTATTCCTGCAGTTAATGCTCCCAGGCATACATGAGATTCCACTTCTTTTCTTATTTCCCAGAATGTCCCTTTCACAATAGCTCCTTCCATCGTGGATCTCCAGTATTTTAATTCTATTTAAGTCTCTTCTTTTTAGAACTCTGTAGTTTCACTCTCATCCTGTTTGTATTCTTCTATTCAGTGCCAGACCCATTAGTACCGATTGCCTTCACACTGCTTCTAAGTATTTTTGACTTTTTTCTCTACAGTTTCTTTTCTGAACCGATATTCATAAAACTATTACCTCAAATTCAACAATGATCTTTCATAATCTATTTAGGTTTTCTATAGCATTTAGCAAAAATCTGGTAAGTGAATCCCTTGATTTTCAAGACCCTCCTCTGTTTTTTCTTAGTGTTTCAGTTTTCTTTGCTATAATGTAAATTTAATGAATACGCTCCAAATACTTAGAACAGTACATGAATATAAAAACTGTTTATTATGTTTTTATGCATTCAGTTCCTATATCTGAAACATCCTGTTTTCCATGTCAAGATCCAAAGTCTAGTATACTGTGCTTCTACCCATCTTAGCATCCCAACGGCAGCTTATTCTCCTCTCAGTTCCTGTAATTTCAAATTCCTGTCTAATCTTAAGCCTTTGATGCCTGCAGATCCTATTTCCAATTGCCCATCTGAGTCTCCCACCTGTGTGTCCTATCAGCTATGGAAACACATCATGGCCCATACTAAAACCCTTTGTCCCCAAACCAGCTGCTCTTCATCAATGGTACAGAGCTGGAATCTTATCTTACTTTCTTGTTATCTACACCCCCGTAATTCAGTGTGTAACCTAATTCTGATGTTTATTTCCAAATACCCAAGACTTATTCATTTCTCTCCATTTCTATGTTCACGTCTAAATCAGTCCATAGCTTAGCTAGAACAACAGTCTAATTACTCTTTTTTAGTTGTACTCCCTTACCCTCCAAGCCCTTCAACATATTTCTGTCAAACCATTATTTCTAAAGCATATATGTCCTGGCCATTCTTAATTGAGACCATGAGTCAGTCTCTACTTTGTATTTAATGTTTTCCATTTGCTGGACTCTGTACCTCTACAACTTTTCCTCTTTCTATTCTATGGCCTGCATTCTTTACTCCACCCTCCACTTGCCTTCTTTCTTCTCTCCTCATCCATTTTTATAATGTCACACTGTGCTATCCCCCTCACTTCTTTTCACTCTTTCTCCCCTGCCTTCTCCTAGATTCTGCCCTTAGTTCAAGACTCGTCCCCAGTTTTTTGGTCAAATTTTCCCAACTCTCATTGCATTTTGTTTCTTCCAAATCTCCCAGCACCTGTCCGAGTAAAAAATGGGGCAATTCTGCAGTTTTTATCTCCCTGATGCACATGATGTTCCACCTTTAGCAATTCATCATTTGCTGTTAAGTACTGATCTTGCTTTATGTGCTTGTTTTAAAATACAGAAACCAAAGTGAGAAAAGATCAAAGGATAGTAGATCACATGTGAAAGAGGACTTATTAAAAAAAGGAATAGTAGTTTAGTGCTGTTTACTGCTATGTTCAGCTTTTAGTAATTCAACTAACTGCACCTTTATCTGATTCCTTTTTATATTTTGACAAAAAGTTAAAAATAAAAGGATTAAGAAAAATTATGTGAAAACACCAAAGAAAAATTTATCTACTTCCCAGTATTATCTAGATTCAGTCCTGGGGGGTAAAATGTAGGAAAATACAAATCCATTAGCATCAAAAGGAATACTGGAAATACAGTATAAAAACTCTACCACTGTCTACCAGGAACTGACCTGGGGAGCAGAGACATTGACTCTGAATAGCAGGCACTGATTACCACTTGTAACTATCCTTATTGTAGGGAAGTGTAATTCTTTCAGGCTCTATCTCAGTTTAAAGGAGATGTCCCTTAAATCCATCCACTTTCCTTTGCTCTGGCTGATTCTATGTGTGCCAAAGCCATCTATTACTAACAAATTGGGTTTCCCACATATATTGATGTCAAAAGAATGGCATGCTGAGAAGACACTTAGTACCCGTTATAGATTGCACTCGATGGATCCTCCTTTATAAATAAGCTTGATTCTGGCTTACAAATCCATCTCTTCAGAGTCTGATTACTGTGAATCAATTCATCAACATGTGAACAACTTAAGAGTGCTGTTAACTAAGGGGAGAAAAACCCTAGAACAGGGAGAGAACAACACAGCAATACGGAAATCATTTAGTTATTTACCTACGTCAAGTTCTCTTAGCAATACTAGAATGGAAATTAAAAACCAGGTATCTGCACAGTTATTTGTGATTACATTTATTTCAATATAAAATTACTCAGTTGAAATAGGCACCAGCTAAGGACTAATCTTGGTCTGACATACAATAAAATCCTGGCATTCAACTTTTTCAAATCCCACTAGTTTTTCCCCATCAATACATTACTTCCTTATCATCTTACCAGGAAATATATTCAATAGTTGATCAAATGAGGGAGAATATGCTCTCCTCTGAGCTCTGACAATTTCTAAATTAACTCTCAACTCCCCTTTCAATTCGTACTTCGGATCTATTTTCCAAAATTTTCCTTTTTGTGATCAAATTATGACAAACCTTCCGTTTAATTTATCTTGGAACTGTCACAAAAATAACTGCCTAGGAAAGTCTCCACCCACCCCAGTCCCTTCCCACCCACATAATGCCTTTATCTTTCTAGTCACCTATTGCCCCTATCTTTCATGTGATATGAAAGGATAAGCATGCAAAAAAGCAAGAAAGTAAGAGTGGTATATATTCAAACCAGATCAAGCATAACCTTCTTAATGACTCGGTATTTTTCATAGCAGTCAACGAGGAGCTTTTGAAGGGTTCCAAGTGAAGTAGGAGCAGCACCTTTAGGATTTCTCCTTCAATAAATTCAGCTATCATATCCAAGATGGATCTGAACTAAAGATGATTGCAAAAAGAAGATGATTATAGTAGCACGATTTGAGACCCTAAGATAAAGAATTAATAGTAGCAATTGCTAGCATGCAAGGAAAATTGGAAAAAACACGTAAGGGAAAAAGTTAGCAGTCCTGATGATTGACTGTAAGAAAAAGGAAGGCAATTTCAAGCATGTATTTTAAGTTTTGCACTGGAGTATGCAAGTACACAGTATGAGAAAAAATTCAGGAGGAGAAGTCAATGTAGGAGAGAAGATAATGAGTTCACTCTGAATATTAGACTTGAGGAGTCAAAAGTATATTCTGGTGAAGATCTTTAATAAGAAAAGTAATACATTTTTGTGAGGCTAGAAGACATTGTCTGAACTAGACTTAGGAGTTTGGAAATAGTATATAAATCAGAGATAAAAATATTATAATGAAATTATGTATAACCACTATGAAATACAGATAAAGAGCAAAAGAACCAAGATGCAACATGAAGAGGCAGACAAAGAAACAGGAGTCCAACGGGGATTCAGATGGGATAAACAAAGATGAAGGAGAAGAGAAATGCAGGACATTCAAATCTAGTCTTCGCAGTAGGCAATGAGTAATCCATGATGCCAAGTTCAGAATAAACGCCAAAATTCTCAAGCAATTATTGGTTAGAGAGAGTGAGGCATTTACGGATTAAAATGTGTTGAAAGTTTAAAGACTTTAAATAAGAGACAGCAATTGCACACTAATTAATTGACAAACTGAACCAGTAGAGAGAAGATACCAGAAGTATTTAAGATATGGGACATTAAATTTATGGGCTTTTATTAAATACAAAATTTTTATTATATGTTTAAATTAACAGAAAGTAATTAATGAATAAAAGGTAGAGATGCCAGAGAAAGCAGATAACTGATGGTAGAGATATGGAGAAGGGAGATGACTGACAGTGCGATGTCATGAGGAAGGCAATACGGAAGTGTTAGTAACATAAAAAGAAGCACACAGTTCTAGAAAGGAAGAGAACTAGGTAAATAGTTACTACTAAGGACAACTTCTTAGGTAATTCTGATCCAAACAGGAGAGGGAGTGAGATCTTCTTTAAAACTGTATGTATATATGTATATATACACATATATGTACATGGATTCCAGATGTCCATTCTACCTTTCACATGGAAGTAGCATTTATAGGGACATTTTGCTTTGAGGGACCACTCTATCCTAGACCTCAGTCTTTATGGTTTGGGTATAGCTGAAACCATCCTCCCTCCTCAATCCTCCACACTAACAGAGACCTCTTGGTTAGCACATTTTACTAGCCAAAATAACTAATTTGGGGAAGTCACATGACCCACATAAGGGTTTCTGCTGTTAACTAAGCTGGCCCCTGTGATTCGGGATTGGAATTGTTAAGGCCTACTGTACCAAAAAGGAGGAAATAAGTGTAAGACCAATTTAGGGACCAGATAGAGTAACCATATAATTCATCATCTAAAGTAAGACACTTTCATCTAGGACAAACACTAAATAGGCTTTCAGGAAAGCTACATAGATATGGGCTATCCCATACAAACCAGAACCTATAGTCACTTGACCAAGATATAGGGATAATTGAGCATTATCAATTGAGCATCCAGACACACACTTTTAGGTTACATAGTACACTATGATCAATTTTGATGAACCCAATTAGAGTAGGGCTTCTCTTAAAATTTAGTGGAAATGCAGAGAAATGCTTTGAAAAAAAAAATCTATTATCCAGGGTCCTCTCAAATGAAGCAATAATTCCCACAAGATTAGGAACTAGAAGAGGAAAAAAAAAAAAACCTCTGGATTCACAGGAAGTCTGTGGTAATGTCAGTTTAGGGTTTTCTGAAAATTGAATGTTAGCCTAAGTTCTCATACTTAGAAAATATATTCACAACATATAGTCATTACAAATATTAACAAATTCTCAACGGTAACCTACCAAATCAATCTAATTAATAATCAAATTCTTTGTCTGTGTCTTCTAGGTTAAGACATTAAAGACAAAGAAAACACATGGAACAACCTCATTTGAGAGCTTCTCTTAACAATAACAGTGATCAAGAGTGTGAATCACAATACAGAACCTTGGCAACTGCTTCCACTGGTTTAAGTCATTCAGTTACTTAAACTTCTGTTATTTGGTTTTCCTTTGGTAGCATGCTATGTAACATCTACCTAATACCATAATCTAACTCTTATTTGGATTCTGATGTTAGGATAGAGATATGAGGTGATAGAGCAAAGGGCAGAATGATTGAATGACTGCTCTGGTTGGGTCTCTATCAAGGCATCTGTACCCAGGTGGGATGCTGACAGTCCTGGGCAGGCAGCCATTGGAATGCAAATAAAGGATCTCTGGTTCAGGTGAAAAAAAAAAAGAGAAAAGTCAACATGTCTGGTTTTACAACCAAGTACTACACATAAAGCTGAATAACCCTGGATGGGTCGAATCAACTCTATGGGCCTCAGTTCTCTTCTTTACAATGGCTGTTTCCAATGGTACCTAACATGGTACTGCTAAGGTACAATGGATTTCATGTGCAGACACTTGAGAGCAATTTCAGTGTAATGGGTGGTGGAGGTGAGGCAAACTGTGAGGTATAAAGAGTTCATTAAATATATAGTAAGACATGGAGTGAACAGCAACTTTGAGAGCTGGCAGCAAATGAAAACAGAGTAAAAGCTATAGGAAACACCAGAGGGAAAAGAAGGTTTTTCAGAGATTAAAGAGAGGCCCTGCCCTTAAATGTTTTTGATGGCTTCTCAGGGCCTTCTTCATTCTGGCACACTGTTTTCTCTATCGTCTGCTATCAGTCTATTAGGCCACCTTATCACCACAGCCTCCAGCATTAGTCTTAAACCCCCAGAAATTACATCTTACTGCCATTGTAACTCTTTCCTCCAACAATGGGCTCCTAACATCTCTTGACAGCATTTTTCCCATCTGGAATGCTTTGTTTTCTTGACTCCTAGAATTTGGATAAACTCTATCATTTCTTAAGGATTGTCTGTAATTTAAGTTTTACATTATGCTGTTTCTGTAAGGTCCAGACAAGCATTCAATGAGTGTTAGGTATGATAACCATTATGTTGATAAAAATTCCAAAGGACATAACTAATCTAACCACAATAGTGTGTATGCAAGTACACACATGTGGGTGTATATATAATATTTATAAAATGGCTGGACAATATGTTTTGTTTCATTATTGGTCTGTATATTTATTTTCACTCTTCTGTGATCAGGGATGGTGTTATATACTTTTTATATCCCTTCATTTGCTATCTGAATGCATAAAAGGAGACACCAATGAATAATGATTTTAATGATGTATTTAACTTTAGGTTATTTATAGATTATTTAACTTTAGGTTAATTGAGCTTTATATCCTCAAATTATAAATGTTTATATTCTGTCATAAAATTTTTTTCTATTTGTTTCTTTCCAAAGTAACTCAGATAATGCGTATTTCATTGAATTTAAGACAAGATCAATTATAAGATACACTGGCATTTTATGCAATTCTAGACTGCCATTCTAGACTGCCAATTATACCATGACATGCTATCATGTATAGGATGCATTCCAATTCAAACATGTTAAATTGCAAAAAAAAAGTGTACCTCTTAGAATAGATGCAATATGACAGTTCATCTAGGGAACATCGCTATCAAACAATGTGAATTTATTAGTTGTTAATTACTGGTGAAGACTTTATAGGATTCTTCCCTAAATGTGTATTTTAGTGGGCAAATTATTTTAAAGGATTTTAACCTTATGTCATTATTTTTAAGTTATGCCAAGAAAACCTGTAAGGAAATGCTATTAAAAACCAAGTGAGTATGGCTGAAAGATGTTTACCTAGCAATTCAGTAAGTGTTCATTAGTTACAATCAGAGAAAATCTCTCCATTACTTCTAAAAATTACAATTCTGGTCTATTATCTAGAAAAATTCTTCGTTTGCTTTCTTTGTTAGAGACACTTGCTAAACTTCCACATCATTTGTCTCTAATGAAATTTCATCTATTTTCTGTCCTAAACGAAATTTAAAATGAACTAAAAGTGCTAGTGACCTATCTCCCATAATAGAAAGGCTAGACACACACTGCATACACAGACAAGCCTACATAGGACAAAATAAGGGGGAAGTACCTTAAAACCATAAATCACTGAACATAATATTGCTCATAGACATGCGAACTCTGTAAGACAAATATGACCCTGACTGTTCTAAGCTTTATTTCCCAGTAAGGAAATGGTATTTTAACAAATTATGAAACAAATCAACACTGGAAGATTCAGCCCAACTAATTGACTGAACTTATTGAACTCTCCCTGGAGTTATCAGTAGATGTTAAAAGCACCCATATGGCCTGATCATCATCTGTGATCCAGAAAAGTAATTGTGCAGAGCCTCGAGAGAATGGGTTTGTCTGATGGATGACCTAACTGCCTTTTGGGGTAACAATTCTTTCAATTACTAGACAATGCCTTTTGCCAATCCATTCAAAGTTTTCCTACACATTACCTAAGATGCAAATTCTCAAAAGGTTAGTATTGACCCAAGAATCAATAAAGGACCTCTGTAACTTCAAGACAAAATTTAATCCCTGAACTATCCTTTTATATATATATTTAAATTTTTTAACATTTTTTTTTTATTTTGAGAGAGCCTACACAAGTAGGGAAGAGGCAGAGAAAGGAAAAGAGAATCCCAGGCAGGCTCTACGCTGTCAATGTAGAGGCAACATGGGGCTCAATCGCATGAACCATGAGATCATGACCTGAGGTGAAATCAAGAGTTCAACACTTAACCAACTGAACCACGCAGGCACCCCTCTATTTTTCCTTTTCAGTAAGCAGTATTTTAAGTCTTCCGGAATGATTTAACTTATTAAACTACATCAGATTCTTTCCCAAGCATAAAATTTTAAAACATCAGAAACTATCTGCAGCAGTGAGTCTTCTTCTCTAGTGGGACTTCTGACATTTCCCTAATAGTTTAAATAAATGCCATTTGATTGTTGAGGACCTGATGTTATGTTTACCAGATGTAATTTTGTCCTCATTACTGGAGGCAAATCAACCAAGTCAAAATTTTCATCTGTCTCATCGGCTACAGTTCTTCTACAAATTTAAACAAACAGTAGAACTGTGAGCATGTTGTTGTTCCAATCTAGCTGACCAACCAAATATTTATGAAGCTAGCTTGGATTTATAAAAACGATGTACACATGGCACAAAATGTTTGAATCTGGTAAAAATGAACAAATTATGACCTGCAGACTAAGTCAGACCTGCTGCCTATTTTTGTAGAGGCTATTAAGAAAGATTATTACGTGTTGAAATGGTCACATAGAAACTAAAATATTATCTGGTCCTTAATACAAGTTTGCTGGGCCTTGCTACAAAACTTCAATGTTTTCATTAGCAATCTTTCCTAGGACTCATGACCTCATTTCTGGAGGAGGCTGCTTCTAGACTCAGTCAAGATACCTCGGCTACTAGCTACATAGTCACATCCACCGTTCCCTGAATCCCTGCAAAACATCACTGGCCCTCTCACCAGGAAAATCTATACTTATTCCATGTACATGCCCCTGCTCCCAATATAATAAAAAGTTACAGATCGGTACCTGGACTCCATAGCTTTCAAATTCTCAATTCAAAGATCGAGTAACAGACTAGTTATCCTGCAGGATTACATTTTGTAAGGAGTCTGTAAAGGGCAGTCATTCTAATTGTTTGACTATAGAAAGAAGGGTTCACAGATATTATCTACATAGGAAATAAAGATGGGAGACAAAGGAGTATCAGGACACCCAAGCAACTGTCTCTGGGTATGGTTATTAGAACCAAACTTTGCTCTTCCTTTATCTTACTAGCAATTGGAACAATTTTTTTAATCTAAATTTTTATAAAATAGCAAACACTTTATGAGCTTTGGTTTGCTTCCTGAATAGATGTGCTTTTACAAGGATGCAAGGCTTAAGTCTCAAATCCTTAGGTGAAAAGGAGTGCTGTAGCTGAAATAGCACCACAACTATGCAGACAGCAGAATTGTGCTAGATGCCCAGTCAGCTCTTAAAAACCACACGGCTTCCTAACGATCTTCGGCTTGGGCCAGTTCTCCAAAAGCCTTACCTGAGCGGTCAAAAGAGCCAACTCTGAGGTTCCACAATAATACCAGGCAGAATGTTAAAAAACAAAACCAAATTATAGAACTCCAATTTTAAATAACCAACAATATCCCAACACATATGTTGTAATAGTTTCTATCCTTAACAGACACATTCATGTTTATAATTCAAATATACTAATTTGGGGCCAGTAATATAAAAGGTGGAGCATCATTTTTAAAAATTCATGTAACAATGATGCCTGAAATGGTATCATTTGGAAAGTCTGCTAGGTCCGTTTTATATGCATAATTAAAGAATTGACCATCAAAAAAACCCAAATAGAACACATCAATTCTCACTAAAAAGTAACATCATTTTGACAATACTTGATGAGTATCTTTAACTGCTTTCATGCCTTTGGAAAACAGTGTTTTCCAAAGTAAAGTATATAAACAAAGTAAAGCCATCAAATTGATTTCTGTCGCCATCCATGAGGTAATCTCAACTTTGCTCATATGAACTAGTCAAGATGAACACAAGCATAAGGAAATAAAACAAGATTTAAGTTTAAAAAAGAAGTTTAATTTGACAATTGGCTCAAAGGTCACTGACTACATCACTATGTGCTCATTTAATCAAACCTCGATTTCAGTATATGTGGAACTGGTAATAGCAAATCTTCCCCAAGTGCTCTTATGCACCTAAATGGTATTTTGTTGTTGTCGTTGTTTTGTTACCCATGTCTATAAAACAGAATGAAGAGGAGATCTTTCAGGAGACAAGTTGCTCATATGGGCAAGTGAACTGTAAGGGACCTTGTCAAACTTTAACCACTGTTTACTGTTGAATTGGCAATGACAGTTGGTGCCTCATTTGGTATTACACTTCATGGAATGCGTCCCTGCCTTTTGATAAGTGCAAAAGTGGTCATTAACCACAAAGAAACAATCAACTCGCCAACAGAGTGCTGTTCTGAATCTTAACAGAGAAGAATTAAAATAAACACTCAAGTGGAAAATATCACAAGATAGAAGGCAGAGCGCCACCTTCTGTTCTCCACAGAATGCTACGTATTTACCAAAAAAGAATACGAAGAAAGAAAGGAAGAAGCAAGTCTTGTGCTCTAGTAGGGATCAAAATGGAATAAACTAAAACTCTTCAGGAAAAAAAGATTTCTGCTTTAGAAAAATTGTCGCCAATTTCTGAAAAATGCTTCATTCATAAAGAACAAATCAAAGTTCAGTGTCTCTTACAGAAGTAACATGATTCTATGGAACCCCATTTTTCTGTCAGTAAAATACAATACTTTCCTGTGAAGATCAGTTTAAGACACCATAGAAATTGTGTTTGCACCATGCACACCACTCTGTCATAGGCAAAATCCCTCCTGTTTATGATTGCCACTTCCTTAAAGTAGCGGTTTGCTTTACTTATGTGTATATAATTTTTAATATGTGATAAGGCAGGTGTATTTATCATTATCCCATATAACCTGAAAGAAGAAATTGTGTTTTCCAGTCATTTTAATGAACCAATAAACAAAACACTCTTTACATAAAAAAACACTCTTTTAAATACAGCTTCTTTAAACTGTAATCATCAAGGTCATAGCTGGAGTTAAAAAAGAGCTTTAGAAATAATTAGGTTGCACTTTTTGAAATAAAACTTTCAATTTGTGATATATGCGATACAATTATATTTAGCAATGAGAATAAAGTATGTGTTTATATCACTTGTATTTAATTACCTGTATTCTCCCTTTTGCTGTGTGCTACTGCCTAGAACAATAAACCTTATTTTACAATTTCATTGAATATGATTCTATCTGAGTCTGTATTCAAGTATCATTACTATCCATGACCGAAATAGCCATCAGCCATTGTGTATGCTCAACTCTGTTGAGGTAGAGTGGTCAAAGTAAGAACGGTCTTCCTGCTTACTTAAAGCAGAGGATACTGAAACACATTGCAGGTCAAAGAAGATCAACAATGTTTCTAATTCACCATTTTCTTTCTTTCAATCTACCATTGCAAAATGTGTATTTCTTCATGAACAAAGGATCATTCTAGCTAGTCTTTCTAAAGGGAGCATTAAGAAGAAAAGATATTGGAGGATTAGAGGGTATTACAAATTCCAAAGTCCATTTTAATTTGTTTGCGGTTGCCCTGCCTCTTACATATGCAACTACCTCCATTCTCTTCCTACAGCAGAATCCTCACATCAAACACAGGAAGAGATCTCCCTTAACCAATCAAATCATCATTTTAGGTTTTGCAAAATGTCACTTCAACATAATCTCCACATTGTCAGTCTGGTTTCATGACAGCAAAAGGAACGAGTCAACTCAAGTGTATTAAAAAAATATTTCAAATACTTTCCATAGCTACAGTACCAAATATCTTAATAGAACAATCCTCATTTCATTTAAACATAGAATTTACCTCCCAGCCCTTTCCCACTAACTCATCCATGAAAATAAAAGTAAAATGTCATTAAAAAGAAAAAAAAGGCACAAGGGATTTTAAAATAGACAACTAAAAAGACCTAAAAAAAGGTCAACAACAAAGTAAATAGCAATTTGGAAGCTAACAGGCAGACGGACGTGGAAAAACCCAAAGGGCCCCCCAATAACAACATAAAAGTAAACTGTGGTCTACGTCAAGCCATGGCACACCCTCACAGCAATGAAACAGAGCCTCTTGTAACAACATGGATAAATCAAATGATCATAATATTTGGCAAAGTAGTAAGACCCACATGATTATGTACAATCACTATCTGTGGGTAGCAGCTCCAAAAAGTGGGAAAAATGGAAATAGATTGTTTAGAAAAGCATTCCTAGGTAGTAAAAACAGAAATAAAACAGAATAATTAACAAATATATCTGGAGAATGATTGCCTTTGGAGAAAGCAGTAAAATCAAAAAGGGATATACAGAGACTGCCTTGGAGCCAGCAATGTACTATTTATTGACCCAAGTGGTGGTTATTCTACTATCACTTTAAAATATTTGTGTAAAGCACATGAATACTTTATATTATTTTCTGTAGGTGTGTTGTATCACTATTTAAAGGCTAAAAGCAAAGGAGACAAACAACAAAAAAATGCAAAAGGCCAGTGCAAACTGAAGCAATGGTCAAAATATACGAAAAAAATACACTTTTCTTCCAACATAGAATTCTACCTCCAGCTAAGTATCCATCAAACACGAAAGCAGCATGAAGACATTTCACACATTACAGACCTCAAAAAAGTACTTCCCACTTGCCCCTGCCTAGGGAGGCACTGGTATTTCAAAACCAAGCAAACAGAAATTGCGGCAATGCTACAGGGAAAATGAGCATTCGTCCAAGATACAGTTCACCTGGGAAAAGGATGAAATGGCCCTAAAAATATAAACACTGAATTTAAATATAACCAATATCGTGGTGTATCCCTACTGAAAACACTGAGCAGGGAAAAGGAAAGAAAATTAAATCCTTATGTATCATAGTGTGAAATCCACTGATAACATCTGTTTTGAGTTCCTACTGCTATTGAAACAAATTACTACAAATTCAACAGATTAAAAAATATTAATTTGGTAACTTACAGTTCTGGAGCTCGGAAGTCCAAAATGGGTTTCACTATGCTAAAACCAAGGTGCGCAGCTGGTCTGGGATTTTCCCCCGGAGATTCTAGGGAAAAATCAGTTTTCTTGGGTTTCCCAGCTTCTAGACTTGGCCTCAATCTTCCAGCCTGAAAGCCAATACCAGCCATTTGTCTTGCTTACAACCCATCACTCTAACACAGAATCTTCCGGGACCCTCTTCCGCATTTAAAGAAAACTGCAATTTTATTAGGTTCACCTGGAATCACCTCCTTTTCTTAGGGCCAGCTGATTAGCATCTGTAATTCCAATCATTACCTTACCTGTCCCTTGCCACTTACAACATATTCACAATTTCTGGAGATCAAGATGTAGACGTATTTGGAGGACATTACTCTGCCTATCACAATGTATAAAACTGAAAGTCAAGCAAATTCTTTTGAAAGATAGAGAGATATGTCAAAAGGACCAGCTAAGAGTTTTGAAAATGGTTGTACCTGCAGAGAAAAACTCAAGAGTGGTGAGGGAAAGAGGGAGGGACTACTGCATTTCATCATTAGTCTTGTAAAACTATTTGGTTTTCTAAATTATGTACAGAAATCATTTTCCAAAAGTAGAAAGAGAAATGTTTATAGTTTTGTTTCCCTTTCCTTCTGTTATTTTTTAAATGATTATTTATTTATTTATTTATTTAGGGAGAGAGAGAGAGAGGAGGGGAGAGAGTGAAGGAGAGAGAGAAATCCAAGCAGCCTCTGCTCTGTCATTGCAGAGCCCAATAAACAAAGAGATCTTGACCTGAACTGAAATCAAGAGTCAGAGGCTTAACAGACTGAGCCCCCCAAGTGCTCCTTTCCTTCTCTTCTTAGTACCCATCAGAGGCATCCACAATATAGACTTCTGGAGCCATTATCACAAGCAAGTTTCAAATGCGGTGATTTTGATCGGCAAGATGCATGTTTTTGTTGATAGGAAAAATAACTCCTGGGGTCTGAAGGAGAGGAACTGAAGGAAGCTCAGCACTGGTGTGTTTTTGTTAAAAAATTGTCCACAAAAAGTTTGAGGAAATATCAAATGAGCCTTTCTTCAGGAAGTCAGGTGGCAATCATGTGACTAGGAGGAAAAAGGGGAGTTGAGTTGGTTGTAAG
Source organism: Paguma larvata (assembly GCA_030068075.1). Lineage (NCBI taxonomy): Eukaryota > Metazoa > Chordata > Mammalia > Carnivora > Viverridae > Paguma > Paguma larvata. The sequence continues at coordinate 75,026,107 of CM057826.1, forward strand.
TTGTAGTACAAGCCACTAAATCTCCTGGGGACAGAGAGGAGGTGGGGAGTAATATCTGGGAAGAAGCAGTAGAGACTTCTAGTCCCATTCAGAGTTCACACCAGGGAAATTTGTGCAAGAAGAAGCAAAGCCTAAACTATCCATCACTTGTCCTGTGGTAAACAAACACCTGTTCTAGCTGCCATCTGGTGAGTGCCTTCCATCAGTTCCCTCGGATTGTCCAGGAGAAGTGACATGAATTATTGCCCCATTATTTTTCTCAACCTTATGAACTACTTCGTGGTGACTCTCCCCACCCAGGACACTCATATGTCCCCTCAAAGAGACTAAATCACCCACATTACACTACTGCTGCCTTTGGAAAAAAATTTTTCATACCCTGTCTTATTATACTTTCTTTATTCCTCTATCATAAGGGTTGCCATCTACTTTACAGTGGTCTGGTCCCTTTCTTATCTATATCTTTCCCTATGCCATGAAACCCTGTATGGCACAAGATATGTTCCTCATATCCATATTCCCAGCAGTCACACAGCACCTGAAGCAGGAAATACTTAACAGATGGTTACTTAAGGAATAAGTGAAATACAAAATATCTTAAGGTCCTCTGGTTTAAAAATTGTTCTGAATACTGACTGGTCTGAGATTTCTTTTCAAATAAGGAATAAATCATCTTGGAATAAAGTCACAGGATGTTCGTTAGGTCTAAATACCTGTAATAAAACGACCCCCAAAAATATTGAAGTTGGTTTGCAAGTTGAATATCTTTTGGAGATACATACCACAATCATTGTTTAGAAGTCAAATGGAGTTAGGTACTAATTTCTTCTTTGTCACATACTATCACCGCAACATTGAGCTAATTATTTTGTGTGACTTAATTGCCTCTTTTAAATATAGGTAAGTAACTCCTACTGCATAGAATATTGTATTAATGAGATAACATAGACAAAAACAGTGCAAAGGTTAGATGTATATATGTGATAGTTAATGTATTATATGAGTATGAGTGGTATGGAAGAGTGAGGAACTCATTATTTATAAAACCATCTCCAATTACAGGAATAGTTAACTATATGCCTATTAATCTATTTAATGAAAACACATAATAAAATTTACTTTATAGGTATTGCTCCACTTGAGGAAGACACATTCAATAATTTCCTTTAAATTAAATAGTGTTTTACTTCCTTATAAAAGAAACTTACAATCAACCCAAAAGACCTAGGAAATAGAAATTATGGCTACTCTTCCAAAGTATGAGAAAAATAAAAGAAACATTCAAAAACTAAATTAGAAGAATAAAAATTTTAAAGCAACATTATATATTCAGGTCTGCTATCAGGATTCAAAAAATAATCTTTTTAGCCATTTTGTCTAAATGAGTTTGCATATGCAACATATTAATTTATCCTGTAATTTGGTTCAGATGGGATTACAATTTGTATGAAATGGAAGCTAGTATGCTAAATACATATTCGGAGCCAAAAAGATTTAATCAATATTATGGAATAACTGTGTATAACCATCAATACACATCAACTCCACCTGCTCTAAACAAGAAGCTATGCAAGGAAGTGTGCACAGATCTGACTTTAAAATGATGATAATGTTTGAAGAAAGCAGTGGGATCTAATTGTATTATTAAAAAGCTACAGGGGCGCCTGACTGGTTCAGTCAGTTGGGCATCCGACCTCGGCTCAGGTCATGATCTCACGGTCTGAGAGTTTGGGCCCTGCATCGGGCTCTTGGCTGCCAGCTCGGAGCCTGGAGCCTGCTTCGGATTCTGTCTCCCTCTCTCTGCTCCTCCCCTGCTTGCACTCTGTCTCTCAAAAAGTGAATAAACATTTAAAAAATAAATAAATATAAATAAAAAGCTACACAATTTTCAAATGCATAAAGTACATATAAATTTTGGACTTTGACTTTGTCAAGCTTGAAATTCTTCATTACCTGTAATGCTTAGATACCCATTATCAGTGTCATTCCTAGGCAAAGTGTACAATTCCTCATAGTAAAATTTCTCTTTCTCTTTTTGCCCACCTTAGAGCCATAGCAGCTTTCCAAGACTTTCATGTGTCTCCCTTGTCAAAGCTTCTTATCCAGTTTAATCCCACAGTGCGATTAACACTGTACTAGGCCCATGCTAAGCCTTTTCCTGCCTTCAAATCATCTTCACAATGAAATATCATGGGATATGAAAACTGAGGCTTCAGTAAATTCCCTGACATTCATTCAGTTACTAAGTGGTGAAGCCTAGGCTTGTAGCCTAAGTCCACACTCTTCACCACCACTCTCAATGGTTTTCAAAATTTTTCTTAGCTTCAGAACAAGACCTCATTCAAAAGTCCAATATGTACACTAGATAAATTTGAACTAAACCCATTTCATTGAATGAAGATAATAGGTTGAAGATCTAAACATATTTCTTTGTCCCACACCTTCAGGAAGAATTCCAAAGACAGATTGTCTTTTCTTCACCAAAAATAGACCTGCTTGGGCCTATTCCTTAACAGAAGCACCAATCTGGAACCACTGATTTCTTCAGTGGAGGATGCACCAAACGGCTCTTGGCCCTGTGTCACATGCCTCTTTAACCTAGAATTATGGGACAGAGTTCAGACACGTGACACTTCCAGGTTCCTACCAACCCCCAGAATCTTTTTCATCATCGTGGGAAAGCACCAAATCTGCCTACAAGCAAAACCCAGTAGATGTGAGTAGTTAATGCAACCTTCAAACAGCAGACAGGACTACATCGACAACCTCCTGTTTCCCAGATGGACTTGTCATAGTTCAAGTCCCTGTGGCCTGAAGCAGCAATCTCCATTGATGCTCATTCCCAAGTTATACATTGGTCCTATTACCATGTTATTTTTTTCCTAAGCATTTTTCTTGCTGACAAAGCAATAAATCGAGTTCATTCTAATAATTGTCTCTACAGTATAGCAATTGTATTTTCCACAGTACTACATAGCTTTCTGAAATATCTGCAAAGCAATTTCTAGATCTTTCAAAATTGCAGGTTTAATTTCTATTTTAATATACAATGAAAGTTGGTGCCATATTTGTTTAACCTGTCAATTTCCTATTGTATCACCTATATATCATATGATCACCCCAATGATTCAAATGGTTAAATGGAGTCTGCCAGAGTGTCTAAAGTAAAAATGAAGAACAAACCCACATTTTTCCTGTAGCTGGAGCACAGGAAAAATGATTTTAACCTAGCAAAAGAACTGCAGCTGTCATAAACATCCACCTCCAAAGAGAAGGGCCTCAGGATTACTTCTCTCTGCTCTGGAATAGCACCACCTCCTGTCAGTTTCTTTGTCATTAGTGGGAAATGCCCTCAAGCCAGCTGACTATGGACAGGACTATTTTGTGTTACAACTTTACCATTGGAGACGGTTTGACAACCTAAATTATTATTTCTAGCGGTAGTTAGACAACAGTATCAGCATGTTCCTTAAATGATGCCGTAGTAAAATGAGCCATGCTATTGGCACAGAGGAAGATGATTATTATCACGGTTGCTTTGGCCCCTGAGAATGGATCAAGTCACCTCAAAGGCTATAGCAAAACAATAATTTATATGCAGCTTATAATAATGTAAAGAAAAATGAGAACATAGGATAAAGCCTAGTTCAACATCATTTGAAATTGAAAATTATCTATTAGAAGGTTGTGCTTGTCTACTCTGATCTTCTTAGCAATGTTCCAACACAAGCGGCTGTTAGGTAGACAGTAGATGGAGGAAACACACACACACACACCCTGTCTGGCTTACTGGCACACTTATTTACTTTCTATTCACAGAAAATCACTCTCAACTATGGCTCCTGCCCTCCATCTACCATCTCTTAGAGCTGGCAGTCTCTTTGCCAATCTCCCCACCCTCATCAGAATGGAATCTATACCATGCTTCCTTCACAGTCCTCAGAGCTGAAATCTCAACATTTATTTTATTTACTTGAATGAACATAAACAATCTGTTGAAGACTATCATTCAAATTGTGTTTCTTTTTAGCTATCTTTGCATCTGATAGATTTTATTTTATAATGTCGTTCTATGTGGCTTGATGCACAAATGTTCAAAACTGTTACATCGTAATTACAAAACCTACTATGATCCCAATAAATAATTGATAAAGGACACAAAAAATCCATTTATAAAAGAGCAAAAATAAATCCAAAAATGCATATACAAAAAATATTAAATGTGAGTAATAAACAAAACAGCAGATTACAGTGTTTATTCAAAAATATCCATTAACAGGGGCACCTGGGTGTCTCAGTCAGCTAAGCATCTGACTTCAGCTCAGGTCATGATCTCACAGTTTGTGAGTTCAAGCCCCATGTCGGGCTCTGTGCTGACAGCTCAGAGGCTGGAGCCAGCTTCTGATTCTGTATCTCCCTCTCTCTCTCTCTCCCCTTCCACCACTCACACTCTGTCTCTCTCTCTCTCTCTGTCTCAAAAATAAATAAACATTTAAAAAATATATATCCATTAACAAATATTTATTGAATAGCTATTATGTGTCAAACACTGAGCTAGCCACTGGAGATCCACGAGTAATATCAGATATGGTCCTTGTTCTTATTGTGCAGGTGAAGAATAACAGGCCATATTTTTATATATTTTGATTTTGCCTAGCAAATTAGCAAGTATTAAAAATTATAATACATTATGCATAATGCTAATAAAGATGACTTGGGCAAGGCATTCTTGCAAACTGGTGATCATAGTTTTTGGAAATTTGTCAATATGAATCATACTTTTTAATCTAATTATTGTACTTCTATGGATTTTTGCTAAGAAAATAATAAAGAAAAAGAAGTTATAAGCATGAATAAAAGTTTGTTGTTTTTTTTTAAAGAAAGACAAATACCACATGATTTCACTCATGTGGAATTTAAGAAACAAAACAGATGAACATAGGGGAAGGGAAGGAAAAATAAAATTAGATACAAACAGAGAGGAAGGCAAACCATTAGAGATTCTTAACTACAGAGAACAAACTGAGGGTTGCCGGAGGGGAGGTGGGTGGGGGAATGGGCTAAATGAATGATGGGCATTAAGAAGAGCACTTTAGAGATGAGCATTGGGTGTTATATATAAGTGATGAATCAGTAAAATCTACTCCTGAAAAAAATACTACATAATATGTTAGCTAACTTGAAATTAAATAAAACTGTGGAAGAAAATAAATGAATAACGATCTTTTATTATTATTATTAATGTTTATTTTTTTGAGAGAGAGAGAGAGACAGAGCATGAGCTGGAGAGGGACAGAGAGGGAAGGAGACACAGAATGTGAAGCAGGCTCCAGGCTCTAGGCTCTGAACTATCAGCACAGAACCTAACTCAGGGCTCAAACCCATGAATCATGAGATCATGACCTGAGCCAAAGTCGAACCAGAGTTTATCTAAATTAAAAACTTTTCCCTTCAAAATACACCATTAAGAAAATGAAAAGGCAAGTCACAAACTGGGAGACAGTTTTCAAATTACATTTGATAGAAGATTTATATCCTGAATACATAAAGAATTTTGAAATTCAATAATAAAAAGAAAAACAACCCAATTAAAAATGAGTGAAATCTTTGAATAAGTATTCATCGAATCAGATATGAGTGACTAATAAGCATATGAAAAGATACTAAATATCATTAGCCTTTGGTAAAATGCAAATTAAAACCACAATGTCATACCACATCACATCCACAAGAATGGTTATAACAAAAAGACAAATAATAACAAGTGTTTTTATTTTTTATTTTTTAATTTTTTTTATTTAAATAATTTATTTTCAAATTGGTTTCCATATAACACCCAGTGATCATCCCAACAAGTGCCCTCTTCAATGCCCGTCACCCAATCTCCCCCCTCCCACACCCCCCTCACCCTCAGTTTGTTCTTAGTCTTTGAGAGTCTCTTATGTTTTGTCTCCCTCCCTTTCTGTGTCTTTTTTCTTTTCCCCTTTTCCCCTCCCCCATGGTTTTTGCCAAGTCTCTCAAAATCCACCTATGCGTGGAAACATATGGTATCTTTTTCTGACTGACTTATTTCACTTAACATAATACCCTCCAGTTCCATCCATGTTGCTACACATGGCCAGATTTCATTTTTTCTCATTGCCATATAGTAGTCCATTGTATATATGTAACACATCTTCTTTATCCATTCGTCAGTTGATGAACACTTGGTCTCTTTCCATGATTTGGCTATTCTCAAAAGTGCTGCTATGAACATTGGGGTACACGTGCTCCTATGCATCAGCACTCTTGTGTCTCTTGAGTAGATTCCTAACAGTGCTATTGCTGGGTCAAAGAGTAGCTCTATTTTCATTGTTTTGAGGAACTTCCACACCGTTTTCCAGAGTGGCTGCACTAGTTTGCATTCCCACCAACAGTGTAGGAGGGTGCCTGCTTCTCCACATCCCCACCAGCATCTATAGTTTCCTGATTTATTCGTTTTAGCCACTCTAATCGGTGTGAGGTGGTATCTCAGTGTGGTTTTGATTTGTATTTCCCTGATGATGAGTAACTTTGAGCAGTGTTTCGTGTGTCTGTTGACCATCTGAATGTCCTCTTTGGAGAAATGTCTACTCATATCTTCTGCCCATTTCTTCACTGGATTATTTGGTTTTCGGGTGTGGAGTTTAACAAGTGTTTCTAAATATGTAGAGACTGGAAATCTCAAACATTACTAATGGGGCTGTGAAATGATACATTTTGGAAAATCAAAGGCAGTTTCTTAAAATAGTAAGCATAAATTTATATATAATACAGCAATTCCACTCCTAGGAACCTACTCAAGAAAAATGAAACTATATGTCAACACAAAGACTTATAAGAAAATGTCCATAGCAGCATTATTCATAATAGTTAAAAGTGAAAACATCCTAAATACCTATCAATGGAAAAACAAAATGTAGTATATTCACACAATGGAGTGTTGTTTAGCAATAAAAAGGAACAAAAATACTGCTGCATGCTACAACAAAGATAAATCTCAAAATCATTAACCTTATTACATGATACAAGATGCAAATACTTCAGTGTTGTATGATTATATTTATATGCAATTTACATAAAAGTAAACCTATGGAGACAGAAAGTACATTAGCGTTTGCCTAAAGCTGAGCGTAGGAGTGGAGATAGAAGGAAAATCCATGTAAGGGATCTTCTGGGAATAATAGAATGCTCTAAAACTAGATTGTAGTGATGTTTGCACAACTCTGTACACTGACCAAAATTCCTTGAATTGCACACTTAAAAACATGTGAATTTTATGATATGTAAATTACAGCTTAATCAGCTGTTAAAAAAATGGTGACTTCTATTCAACATAATACTGAAAATCCTAGCCAGAGTAATCAAGCAATAAAAAGAAATTAAAGACCTCCAAATCAGAAATGAATTTGTCTCTGTTTGCAGATAACATGATGTTACACATAGAAAACCTGAAATACTCCATGAAGAAACTATTAGAATAATAGTCAAATTCAATAATGTCACATGATAGAAAATCAATACACAAAAATCAATTGCATCTCTATACACTAACAACAGATATCCTGAAGAAGAAATTAAGAAAACAATTCCATTTATAATAGCATCAAAAGAACAAAATAGTTAGGATTAAATTTAACCAAGTAAATGAAGGATCTGTACACTGAAAACTATAAGACATTGATGAAAAAAATGGAGAAGACATAAGTATGTGGGAAAATATCTTATGTTCTTGAAATGGAAAAATTAACATTGTACAAATGTCCATACTAAGCAAAGCCATGCATAGATACAATACGATCCCTATCAAAATTCCAATTACAATTTTCACAGAAATAGAAAAAACAATTCTAAAGTTTTCGGGAATAGCAAAAGATTCCAAATAGCAAAACAATATTGAGAGGGAAGAATATCATCACAATATATGATTTCAAAGTATATTACAAAGCTATAGTAATCAAAAGAGTATGTTGCTGGCATAAAAACAGATGTATAGACCAACAGAGTAGACTAGAGAGCCCAGAAAGAGACTCACACATATGTAGTCAATTAAAATGCTCAACATCACTAATCATCAGAGAAATGCAAATCAAAACCACAATGAGATATCACCTGACATCTGTTAGGATGGCTTTGATGAAAAAGATAAGAGATGACAAGTATTGGTGAGGAGAAGAGGGAGAACACTTGTACACTGTTGGTAGGAATGTAAACTGATATAGCCATTTTGGAAAACAGTATGGAGTTTCTTCAAAAACGTAAAACAAGAAATACCATATGATCCAGTAATCCCAACTCTGGGTATGTAGAGTCAAAAGAAATGGAATCAGTATTTTAAAGAATTATCTTCACTCCTATGTTCATTGCAGCATTACTCAAAATAGCTGAGACATGGAAACAACCTTCATTTGTTCCACCAAACAAATGAATGGATAAAGAAGATGTGGTATTTGTGTATATATTCCACATATAATGGAATATAATTCAGCCATGAGAAGGAAGGAAATTCTGCTATTTGCAACAACATGGATTGGACATTATCCTAAGTAAACAATCCAGACATAGAAAGACAAATATGTATGATCTCACTTATATGTGGAATTACTCTTGAGAATTCAGAACTCAAGAGTAAAATAGTGGCTACCAGGGGATGGAGGGTAGATATTGGAAAGATGTTGGTCAAGGGTATAAATTTCCAGTTATAAAATGAATAAATTCTGGGGACCTAATGAACAGTATAGTGACTATAGTCAATAACATTGCAATGGATACATGAAATTTGCTGAGAACAGATCCTAAGTATTCTGACCTCTCCCCCCAAAAAAGTAACAATGTGAGGTGATGTATGTATGAATTTACTTGATTGTGGTAATCATCTAACAAAATATATGCTTATCAAACTATTATACATATTATATTTATACAATTTAATGTCAATTGAACTTTAAATAAAGCTAAAAAAAACAAAAAATATTGGCAAGTAAAAAATTGACTTAATATTCTTAATCTATAAGTAATATTCTCCCTTTAATAATGTCTATTTGCTTTAATTTTGACTCCTTCAAACAAACCTGCAAATAAAAACCTATCAAATGGGCAATAAATATGATTTTTTTCCCCAAAGAATAAAGGTAACACAGAGTTAATTCCACTTTCTTTAGAAAATTTTATTGACTCTATCTTCCTTAAGTGTTTAAGCAGCCGCATTGATTATACAATTGCTGGAAGATTTAGGAGGAATTGACTAGCTGGGAAAAAACACATACACATAGATTTGTGGCTAAGCAGTTAACTCATGACTCAGAAGTTGTAACTGAGTGTTAATAATGCTCTCTCCTTCTTACAATTGCTTCTTACTTTTTATCTCTTTGTGCTTCCAATGTAGGGCAGAAGAACGCTTACATGAAAACTGACACAGTTTAAGTAAACTTTTTTATCAATACAACTGATCACTAACATAAGTGATGATAGCAGTCTTTCGATTACGATTTATGGGATAAGAAGACGTAACACTTAGCCTATAACCGATGAAAACTGTTACTGTAAAAAAGACAAGGCAAACCACAAAAACAGGAAACATGCTCTAAAGAAACATAGGAATGGGGCAGAAATGTGTCTTTGTCTTAAATCATATCCATTGAATCCCAGAACACGGTTTTAATCTAATGTCCCTCTTTTCTTCAGATTCCAAGACCCAATACTCCTGGATCTTTCCATCGAGCCATCACTTCTGTGTCAACTTCAGACTGCATGTCTTCAGCTGGTGACCCAATATTCACTCCTATTTTCACAGTGAGGTGCCAGCTGATCCAGGGCCGAATAATTGGCTAAATCTAGTCTCTACACCCTCCTCAGGAAAACATTTAAAACACAAGCTCCCCAGAAGCTAAAACAGAGGTCAACAAACCGAATGGGAAGCCAGAATAGTGACCAGTATAAAACTCAAATACTCCAATAGCTGTCAGATCACTGTAGTCATTGATTAAATGTTCAAAAGAGAAACTAATATTAAGGAATGTTCTGTGTCTCCCTCTCTCTCTGGCCCTCTCCTGCTCACACTCTGACTCTCTATCAAAACTAAATAAACATTAAAAAAATTAAAAAAAAAAACTCAAATGCTCCAATAGCTGCCAGATCACTGTAGTCATTGATTAAATGTGCAAAAGAGAAACTAATATTAAGGAATGAAAAAAATTATTTAAAACCAAAATTATACTAAATGCTTGTACACAAATGTTCGTAATAGCACTAGTCACAATGGCCAAAAGGTAGAAACTACCCAAATGTCCATGTACAGGTGAATGGATAAGCAAACTGTGGTATGTATAAGAAATGGAATATTATTCAACCATTCAAAAGAATAAAGTGCTAATACATGCTACAACGACAATGAATCTCGCAAATATTGTACTAAGTGAAACAAACCAGACACAAAAGGTCATATTATGCAATTTCATTCATATAAAATACCCAGAATACACAAATCCATAAAGACAGAAAGCAGATGCTGACAGGGGCTGGGAGAAGAGAAAAGAGAGAATGTTTAATGGGAATGAGGTTTCATGTGGGGTAATCAAAGTGTCTTTGAGCTAGACAGAGATGGTGGTTGCACAACATTCTGAATGTACTAAGTCCCACTGAATTGTACACTTTAAAAGGGATAATTTTGTTATGTGAATTTCACCTCAATTAAAAAAAAACAGAACTATGTTTAGCTATTTCTCTTTTTGAAGCCAGTGGCATCATTCAGAGTGCAAAACTGAATCTGTCTTCTTCCATCTACAGAGGGAAAGTGGAGGAAGAAAGGAAAGAAAGACATTTAAAGTCTCTGTAAGTTTTTTATTGGGGCTAATGGTTTATTGCAACAAATCACCCTAAAATATAGTCGGATATGGAAGAAGCTGAGAGACAGGCAGTAAATTACCATGTGTCACAATCAGAGAAGGATTTGAGGGGGAGAGAGGAGGAAAAGTAGTCCACAAGGAAGAGGCAAGAGCCTGGGGGCATAGTTGGTCAACGAGAAAGTCTTGGTGTCAGTCAGGAGGACCAAATAACATTTAAGAGCAGAGATGTCAAATATCACAGTGCATTGTATTGGTATAGTGCAGTTTGGGGAAAGGAGAGTTATTGGCTCTCTGCACTGAGCACAAAGCAGAGTGTAGTGATCAGACACTGTGAACGACAATCCAATATTGGATCCAAGAATAAGGGTTTAAAGTCAGAGTGATTATTAAAACTCATAACTCACTTAAGAATCCACAGAAATCTAGCTATGGCATTAGACCTTGCCCACACTGTATGATCTTAGAATCAGACTTTCATATGACTGTATCACAAAATGGTAAGCCACCTTTTTCAAAAAGAATGGAACACATTCGATTATATTTTTATTAATAATACCAGTATTTTATATAAAAGCAAAAATTTTTTAACTTTTAAAATATTATAATTTCATTTTATTCGAGCTTTAAATTTCCATTTGTGGGGACTTTTATATATATTAACACTAAAATTTTTAAATGAAAGCAAAACAATTTGGAGAAGTGTGCTTTAAAATGTTTTACTAATAAGGAATGAAATTTGGAAAATGTGGAAACTATTGCTTTAGATGATAAAATTTTAGCTGGCATAGCTATATTTTCTTGTCAAATTCAAATTGGTGGAGGGGTGCCTGAGTGGCTCAGTCAGTTAAGTGTTCAACTCTTGGTTTTGGCTCAGGCCATGATCTCATGGTTTGTGAGACTGAGCCCCACAAAACTGGGCTCTTTGCAGACAGCACAGAACCTACTTGGGATTCTTTCTCTTCTCTCTCTCTGCCCTCTCCCCTCTCAAAATAAATAAATAAAACTTTAAAAATAAAAACTAAATAAAATTTGTGGAGAGTGAGCAGAAGTTGCCTTTTCCAAGCTATTCAGTATGAAAGCATCTTATTTACATTTAAGTGACTTGGTGAAGTTTATGTTGGCAAAACTTCATCCGGATCCCTTTAATATGCATAACGTCCCGTGTTTTCAGTTTGGGTTTCCCACACCAGCCTCTGGTATCTCCATGGCTGGGAAACCTGGTCCCACAAAACATTGACTTGCCTACTTCTGTTCTATAGAGATAACAGTTTATCGCCGCTGTGATAATCATATCAGTGTGAAATTCCTTTTCAAATCTATGGCTTCCAACAGTTTCAGGGAAGAGAAAATCTATAAGCTGTCCAAAAACCTTTTGATTTAGATCAAAGTCTCAAGAGCTGTTGAGCCCAATTTAGGTTTTTGTAGCAACATATTTTCAAGCATCTACTACACACTTTGCTAAAAATGTTTCAGTTTGTTTCTCCCCAAATGCCAATGTACATTTATAGTTATCTCCTTTACAAATCCCAAACTTTATCGCACTTATTGGCTGTTGTTGGTTTTTTGGGTTTTTTTTCCTGCAGCTATGCAGCACTCAGGAGTAGTCTCCCTACCTATGTGTCTATCTATAAGATTTTAATCAGAAAAATAGGTGTGAACAGGATTTACTTACATAGGAAAAAAACTCACATAGGGCACAACAGCCTACTTACTCTTTTTCTTGGTGCTGGTGGGGTAGATTATTGACTACCTGTAGTTCTGCAGACATGAGCCTCAGGTCTTATACAGCACCTAGAAAAGGATATGATAGATAAACACAGGTTTGAGATTCACAAAATGGCCATTTGCAGGTTCACATTCTGCTGTTGTCACACTTAGCTATAACTTTATTCTCCGTTTCTTCATACATAAAGGAGAGTTTATGTTTCTTTTTGTTTTTTTCCATGTTTATTTATTTATGAGAGAGTGAGCATGAGCAGAAAGGGGGCAGAAAGAGAGGGAGAGAGAATCTCAAGCAGGCTCCACGCTGTTGGCGCAGAGCCCAATGTGGGGCTCAAACTCACAAACCATAAGATCATGACCTGAGCTGAAGTCACTCAACCAACTGAGCCACCCAGACACCCCTATGTTTATAAGATCTAATTTATAAGGTTAATGAAAAGCACTATGTGAAATAACCTCTAAGTGTCTTTTTCATTGAAGGAGTCAGCAGTAGACTTATACCTCACTTAATCACCCTACTCTTTGCACCCTCCTCCAGTTCCCCTTGTAGGCAAATTTTTTTCCAATACATGGAAATTCATCCCTGGAAATATTTCTAAAAATCTGAACACTCTCCGATCTGTTTACTTCATTTTGGGTTGGTTTGGTTTACAAATTGGGGACAATAATTTTGGAAATATCAAACCAATATATGGTTATGATCCCATAAATCATGTCTCCTACATGATTGCTCATTGCTCAGCCATTAGGTATTAGTTTGTTTAAAATTTACTGCAACAGGAAGCAGAGGATGGGTTCAAAGAAGGTCATGAAATAAAAAGTAAAACTATATGTTGTAGGGAAACTCCCATTCAACAGGAGAAAGAATAAGATCGTGAGAGATAAGCCAAAAGGGACGGCAAGTACCAAGAGTAGAGCAAAAAGGTAGAATACTAAGATCTTTATTATTCCCTCAGTTTATTAGCAAGACTTGGTGCACATAAAGCACACTTACCACTAGAGATTCTAGAGGAAAATCATCTACCATATATAGAACAGCTGCAGCAAATTAGAAATTGTGTGAAGAATATTTGGACAAAAGATGGTAGAAGGAAACACCCCTCTCCAGATACTCCTTTGGGTCAATGGGTTATGAAAAATATACAAGCATTCACATAGTCTGAAGCCAGTGAGTCTGACATAGGGCCATTGAGGTGAGGGATGAGGTGATGCAAGGTCTTGCTTCGGGCTTGAAGGATAGTATGGCTGAGTCTCAGAGGACCTGCGGGAAGAGCCGATTCCAAGATGGTACCTGGTCAGCAGATGGAGGCAGACACTGCCCTATTCATTGGCACTGCAGAGAGAACAGAAGATGAGTCTTAACAAGTCAAAACACAGTAGCATACGCTAGCAAATGTACACTGACCAGGCAAGACGACAGGGAACTTAGATAACAGCAGGGGACCCTCATTTCGACAAATCATCCCTCTTCTCAGCAAGGTCAAGTAAACTTCCTCCTACCTGTAGAACACATGTTAGAATATAGAAGAGGGAAAATAGTAACAGATTAAGACTAGGGATTAGAACTTTGAATGGAGTAACTATTACCAGTTGTAAAGTTACTATTTATCAGTTTTAAATCTGAAGGGAGTGATAAATCTTTGATTGGCAAGTTTGTTTCCCTGCCATCTCCTACGCCTTAAAATCAAAATGTTTTAGAAAATTTAAAATTCTTTTCTTTTTTCACAGATGAGTATCTAAATGTTTAGGTGTAGGAGCCAACCCAAAGGATGTGACAACCCAAAGGATTAGATTCCCACAAATCAGAGATCTTAATTAATACCGAACTTTACTAATAATTTCAAGGATACACAAAATTAAGAAGCACAAGGTAGGAAGATATCTCAGACATCTCACATGGCTTCACCCGTTCTTTTTTATGCCTCATTTGCATGTTGTCTGCTTAAAAATAATAGATGAGCCCTCGAAGTAAGATTTGTCGGTCTCTTCACACAGTGAGGAGTGTTTAAGCTATGAAACATTTTGTATTAAATCTTTACAGGACTTGTATGTCAAAACATTTCCAAGAATCCATAGCTCATAAAGTCAAACATAGAAATGAGAAAAAAAAAGATAACTAAGAAAATATGTAGATAAATATAGGTATGGGTAAACACAAATTTAAAGAAAGCTTGAGAGTCTATATTAACATGTGAGAAAATCAATTTCAAAACAAAATATATTATATTTTTACCAAAGATAAAGAAGTTTATCTCATAATGATAAAAGAGTTAATTTTAATTCATCAAGAGAACATAACAATTCTAAGAGCTATGTATCTAATAATAGAGTTTGAAAATACATAAAGAAATCTGAAATACAAAGATAGACAAATACACAGTTAGAGTTGGATATTTTAATACCCATCTCAGTAATATATAGGAAAGTGGACCAAAAATCAATAATGATATTATGATGAATTAAATTGTCCCTGCTCAAAATTCACATGTTGAAGCTCTAATTCTCAAGATTTCAGAATGTGACCTTATTTGAAAATAGAACATTGCAGATGTAGTTATTTAAATTAAGATGAGGTCACACCAGTGTAGAATAGGTCCCTGATGCAAGATGATTGGATTGGGTCATTAAAAAAAAGGAAATTTGGACACAGAGATAAGCACATGGGGATAACTCTATGTGAATTTTGTAGTTACACTGCACAAGCCAAGGAACTACCGGAAGCTAGAAGAGAGGCTTGGGATAAATCTTTTTCCTAGTGCCTTTAGGAGAATGATGGCTCTGCCAAAACCTTGATCTTAAAACTTTGGATATTCAGTTTGTGGTATTTTGTTACAGAAGCCCCAGCAAACTAATACAGGTATAGAAAACTTGAACAACACCAGCAACCAGCCTGATCTAATTGACATTGATAAAACACTCTACCTAACAACAGCACAATACACACTCATTTTAAGGCTACACAGAACATTTTCCAAGATAGACCATATTCTGGGCCATAAAACCAAGTACACAGGTTATACAAAGTATGTTCTCTGACCACAATAAAATTAAACTAGAAATCAATAATAAAAGTCTTATTTTTTTTCTTTTTCTGTTTTGACATAAAAATTTATTATGATTCAGTACTTAAATATATTATGGAATATGACGTTCAGATGATCATCTTGTAGATTTAAAATTCTAGATTTGAAATGAAGAGTTGGGGGAGGGGCTAGGTGGCTCAGTCAGTTAAGCATCCAACCCTTGGTTTCGGCTCAGGTTATGATCTTATAGTTCATGGGTTTGAGCCCCTGTCACGCTCTGTGCTGGGAGGGCAGAACCTGCTTGGGATTCTCTCTCTCTCTCTCTCTCTCTCTCTCTCTTTCTCTCTACCCCCCCTCTGCCCCTCGCTCCTCTTTCCCTTTCTCTCAATAAATAAATAATTTTTTTTAAAAAATGAAGAATTGGGCTAACAAAGGGTCTTCCGTTTGAACCCAGACAGGATCTTGGCAAAATCTCTTGTAAACTGTGTACCATGTCAACCAGAATACTCAGGATTAAATTATACAAATATGTGAAAGCATATGCACTCAAATATCCATTACTGCCTTGTTTATAACCACAAGTAAAATAGAAACAATTTATATATGTCAACATTAATTATACAAGTAATAAAAAAAATGAAGATAAAAAAATACGATCTGAGGAAGTTTTAGGATTTTAATTAGCTACCAGTACTGTAGTTTAAATCCATGAATGGCTTACTTTATACTGCTGGAAATTCTTCATTAACTAAAAAATATTTTTAAAAAGTGTATGTTACAATCAAAATCCTTAACTTCGGAGACAGTATAAAGTTGATAAAACATTTAATAATGCTTTTAAGCCATAGAATAGTAACAAAACCACTATCATTTTGCATTTACATAGAAACTCCAACTTACAAGGTAATTTTTCATAAATTACCTAATGAGGGTTTCATTATATCCATAAAATAAACAGTATAAGGATTACTCTGAGTTTTCAGAAGAAGAAATCTCAAGGCACAGAAAGTAAGAAAATGCAAAAGTTGGAGCTAGGAATCAGTTCTTCCAATGCCTAAACCATTCAGTCACTCAATTAGCATAATTGACAATGAACATTTTCTTTGATCTAAGAAAGGAAGTTTTATATATGAAAGTAGATTGATTTATCAACACATTTTATCCCATAACCAAAATGTGTACAAAGGAAAAAAAATGCTCCAACTTACATTTGGAAACTGGAAGGAAATCCCAAAATGAATGATTTACAAAACTCAAAACAAAAATCACAAAGTCTGGCAAAAATGCAGGACAAATAGCTCACTAATTTTCTCTCACGTGTACCTACTCAGTTTTCTCTTCCATTGTTAGGGTCCCTGAATCCCACTGCAGTGTAATCAATGTAATGAATGTAGAAATAAATAAAAAAAAAAAAAATGAAGCAGGCTTTGCCTCGCAGCAGATATTTGCATTACATCCCCGAGAATTTGCTGTTATTTTTAAATTAGCTGCAGGAGAGCCTGTTTATTGCCTCTTAAATGCAAGAGAAATAGTCAAACCAAATAAAATTCCATTTTTAATAACCAAATAATACACCAAAAAAGATCAAGCATCTCCATTTCTATTATTACATGCATGTAGATCTTGATAAAGGGCAAACTTTAATTTTCAATTAAAAATGAAAAGAATGCTTGCCCTACATATTGACTGTTCAGATATCCCACAAATGCAGAAGATATTAAAACTGCATTATACTTAAGTTTGCATAATAAACAAAATAATAAATTCAAAAGGCAATTCAGTTTTTCTGACAAATTTATTGCCTACATTAATACCCCATTAACCAAAACACCAGCCACGAGCCAAAAAGTAAGCCATGTATTATAGTGGGGGAAAAAAAAATTGAGCTCTGAGTCAGATGAAAATGATTTTGAATCTCAGCATAATCATCTGCTGGCAGGGTGATTCCGAAGAAGCTGGTTAGCCTCTTCGGTAAAACAGAGGTAATGACAGCTATTTCTTATGGTTGCGTGGCTTAAGTAAGAAGTGAATAAAGCACGCGGATGGCTTCTCCACATAATAAGTACTCAGTTGTTATTATTGTTATTAAGCAGCTACTTCATAAAACTAAAATTTTACTCACAGGAAAACCATGGAGATAATAACCAAGGACCTATTTGCTCTCGTACATGCAGCTCTAAATCTCTTACTTTCTCTAATTCTCAGTACTATTATCTCCTTCACTCATCCAGCAACTATTTATTAAATTCCAAATGTGTCAGGCATCGGTCTAAGCACGGGGGACACAATAGCATTTGTTTACAACAGTAAACAAAACAAACAAATGCCTTGCTCTCGTGTGCAATGTAAAAGGTACATAACTAAAATGTACAGTTTGTTAAACAGATGTGATGGCTAGGAAGAAAGGAGAATAGAGACTGCTGTGGCTGGCGTGAGGGAACAACATGACCTAGCCTGAGAAAGTGACATTTTAAGTAAAGACACACAGGAAGCAAAGGAAGAAAGTATGTAAGGTTGTCAGATTGTTAGTCATATTGTGAAGGCACAGGTGGTAAGATTGCTTGACAGAATGGCTGTGGGTTATAAAAGAAGAAGAAAAGTCAAAGATGTTTCCAAGAATTTTTTTATCTCAGCAATTAGAACACAGTTGCAGTTTACTAAGGGAAAGACTAATAGAGCAGTAGGTTTGGGGGGAGGGAAACACATGAGAAGTTTGGTTTGGAATACACTGAGTTTGAGATAGCCATCAAATATGTAAGTAGAGATTTCAATCAGTCAATTGAATATGTAAATCTGGAATTCAGAGAAAAGATCATCCTGGAAAAAAATTTGGTAGCCATCAGATTATTATCAACATACAATCCATGAGCCTGGTTAAGATTTTTAAAGCTCATTGAGAGTTGAGAGTATCTGGATATTAAACAGGGACTAAAGACTAAGACCTGGGCCCTCTATCATTTAGAAATCAGAGAAATGAGGGAAAAAAAAAAAAAACAGTAAAGAAGACGAACAAGAAAAGGTCAGTAGGATGTAAGAAAAGTCAGGAGCAGTGGTTGTCCAGGAAGCCAAGCAAGAAAAAGTGTATCCAAGCAAAAGAAGATTTTAGTGGTACGAAATGTTTTAGATGGGTCAGGTAACATGAGGACTGAGAAGTCTACATTGGATATCAGAATTTGGAAATCATTAGTAACTTTGATAAGAGATGTCAAAGCCAAGGATTAGAACTAATTTCAAAACAGAAGTTTAAGCAGGGGTGCCTAGGTGGCTTAGTCAGTTGGGCATCTGACTTCAGCTCAGGTCATGATATCATAGTCTGTGGGTTCAAGCCCCATGTTGGGCTCTGTGCTGACAGCTCAGAGCCTGGAACCTGCTTCAGATTCTCTGTTTCACTTTCTCTCTGCCCCTTCTCTTCTCATGCTCTCTCTCTCTCTCTCTCTTTCTCTCCCCCTCTCTCTCAAATCTCTCAAAAATAAATAAAACATTAGGAAAAAAAATTTTTTTAAGAAATTGAAGCAGCAAGTATAGAGAAAGTACTTAAGAATTTGACAGCAAAGTTAAGGAAATAAACTAGCGGTGACAGGAAAGAAAAGAATTAGGAAGAGTTTTCTTGTTTTAAGATGGAAGAAGGTCCAGCACATTGTACGCTGATGGGAAATGTCTAATCGATGAGGAAACCTGATGATGCAGGCAAAAGAGAGGACAACTGTCATAGCAATGACCTTGAGTAATGATAAAAAGGAACGTAAGCTGGTGCAAAATAGATGATCATTAGAGGTGGAAAGACAGCATATACTGGTGCTAAGTTTCACTGGAAATATGGCAATGGGATCTTACAAATATTCTCGATTGCTTCTAACTTTTCAGTAATAGAGAAAGCAAGATCAACAGCTAAGAGTAAATTCTTGTGGGTTTGAAAAGCTCAAATAAGGTATGAAATAGTCTAAGAGAGAGAGTACAATAAAAGTGGGAACAGAGTAAAATCGATCTGGCATCATTGAGGCTTAAAGGAGATAAGTGATCAAATTTAAAATAAATTTAGGGAGAGGAGGGGCAACATGGCGGAGGAGTAGGGGGCTCCAGTATTTTCGCTTGCCCTTTAAAGGGGGACGACTGAAACCATTGTCTCTCTCAACTCCAAAAATCGGGGGGGGGGGTTGGAAAGGTGGTACAGCGGACAAGAAACATAGGCGAAAACAGACACGGCCCAACTAAACTGTGAGTTTAATCTGGGTCGGATAAAATGAACTCGAACATGGGAAGTTGAGCTGAGGGGAGGGTGAGCGTCTTCGGAGATAGCTGGGAAAGTGCCCATCGAACAACATCTGAAGGAGAGGGCCAGAGCGGGTGAGACCGCTACCATCCAGCCCCTAAACGCAGGGCTTTTGAAGAGAAGTTCAGTGGCAAGAAGCAGCACTAACCGCGTGCTGCTGGGACCGCACCAACCCCGTCCTGAGCCACTGGGACACGCGCGCCGGGGGGATTGGCAGCGGGGACGCAGGCGGCGCCACCAGCCGAGCACCTCTAACCCCGGCACAATTATAACGAAATCAGGGGTGGCAGACGGCCGCCTCACCGCGGCACCGTCGCCCAGCGCCTCCGGGGCGTGCACGCTGCCGGGACAGGCAGCGGGGACGCAGGCGGCGGCTCCTGCGGAGCACCTCTAACCCCCGCACAGTTACAGCCAAATCGGGGGGTAGCAGACGGCCGCGCCACCGCGCCACCCTCGCCCAGCGCCTCCGGGCACGCACGCCGCAGGGACCCAGGCAGCCACAGGCGGCGGCTCCTGTGGGACAAGGCCGGGTCACCGTCCAGTAAACCACACTAGGCCGGCGTTAGCAGTGGAGAGAGAACAGAAATAAAGGGGCGAATAAAGCCTCCAGGACTGGTGGCGCGGGTCTGGAGAGATGCCATTGTTGTCTCACAAGCCAGGAAGTCACCCCAGAAGCCATCTCTGCAGCAGTGGAGGCCAGACCCGCCTACACTAAACCACGCCTCTCCCAAACTATCAGCAGGAGCGACTGATCCAAGTGGAGATTGCTGCCTGGAGTAATGCCAGTCATTTCCTCTTTTGAAATTTATCCCTCCCTTTCTCATTCCTACCTATCCCCATCCCTGAGCTGGTCATCCAGGGTACTGACTGGCTTAATCATTTTTTTTGTTTTTTGTTTTTTGGTTTTTTTTTAACCCACTCTTTGAGGACATGTCCTACAACCTCTTCTTTACTTCCTTAGCCCTTTTTCTGGAATAACCAGGCCATATAAGTTCATCTAGATGACATCGATCTTTATTCCCTTTCCCTCATACCTGTCCTTATTCTGATTTCTATCAGTCTGGATTAAACCCTTTAGTCGCTCTACCTGGGCAAAGTCCATTTCCTTCTTCTCCCTGCACCAGTCATTATTCTGTCTATATATGCTCTGCCACCAGCACACTACATACCCTGTCCTTAACGTGTAGCTGTTACTTCAGGACATTGCCCTCAGAAAGTCACTTGTTATTTTTTTCTGTTTTGAACTGCTTGGCTGGACCATTTGTCGGTATGTTTGAGTATTTCTGTGTTCTGTGTGTCTGTCAGTTTTCCTTTCCAGGACAACTTCAAGAAACAACCCATAACACATCCAGCCAAAATGACGAGACGGAAGAATTCTCCTCAAAAGAATCTACAAGAAGCAGTGACAGCTCAAGAATTAATGAAAACAGATATAAGCAAATTACAGAACTTGAATATAGAATGATAATCATAAAACTAATTGCTGGCCTTGAAAAAAGCTTAGATGATCGCAAGGGGTCCCGCGCGGCAGAGTTCAAGGACCTTAAAAACGGTCAGGAAGAATTAAAGAAGACTTTGGAAGAAATACAGGGGAAACTGGAAGCAGCCACAGCACGGATTGAAGAGGTAGAGGAAAGAGTTAGTGCCTTAGAAGACAAAATCATTGAAAAAGAGGAAGCAGATAAAAAGAGAGAGAAGCTGATCCAGGAACAGGAAAGGAGAATTCGAGAGCTGAGCGATGCACTCAAATGAAACAATATCCGTATCATAGGAGTTCCAGAGGAAGAAGAGAGAGAGAAAGGAGTCGAAGGGGTTCTTGAACAAATCATTGCTGAGAACTTCCTCAACATGAGGAAGGAAATGGGCATGGAAATCCAAGAGGCACAGAGAACTCCCCTCAGACGTAACTTGAATAGACCTTCTGCACGGCACATCATAGTGAAGCTGGCAAAATACAAAGATAGGGAGAGAATCCTGAAAGCAGCTAGGGACAAAAGAACCCTAACATACAAAGGGAGACCTATAAGGGTAGTAGCAGACTTATCTACAGAAACTTGGCAAGCCAGAAAGGAATGGCAGGATATCTTCAATGTGATGAGCAAGAAGGACATGCAACCAAGAATTCTGTATCCGGCTAGCCTGTCATTCAGAATAGAAGGAAGATCAAGGTTTTTCCCAACAAACAAAAACTGAAAGAATTTATCACACATAAGCCAGCACTGCAAGAGATCCTGAGGGGCATTCTATGAAGACAAGGTTGCAAAGAACACAAACTGCCAGGGTCAGCCTTACAAACATGAAACTTACAGATAATACAGTGACTGTAAGCCCATATTTTTCAATATTAACACTGAATGTAAATGGACTAAATGCGCCAATCAAAAGACACAGGATAACAGAATGGATTAAAAAACAAGACCCATCTATTTGCTGTCTTCAAGAAACTCATCTTAAACCTGAAGATACCTTCAGATTGAAAGTGAGGGGATGGAGAACTATCTACCATGCTATTGGAAGTCAGAAGAAAGCCGGAGCAGCCACACTTATATCAGACAAATTAGACTTTAAAATGAACGATGTAATAAGAGATAAGGAAGGACATTATATAATAGTCTCAGGGACCATCCAGCAGGAAGAGCTAACAATTGTAAATATCTACGCACCGAATTCGGGGGCACCCAAATTTGTAAAACAACTAATTACAAACATTAGCAACCTCATCGATAAAAATATCCTAATAGTAGGGGATCTCAACACTCCACTCTCAGCATTGGATAGATCCACAAAACAGAAAATCTCCGCAGAAACAATAGCCCTGAATGACACATTAGGACAGATGGGCCTCACAGACATCTTTAGGGTCCTTCATCCAGAAGCAAAGGAATTTACGTTCTTCTCATCTGCACACGGTACATTTTCCAAGATAGACCACATTCTGGGGCACAGGGAAGCTCTGAATAAATATAAAAGAATTGAGATCATACCATGTACACTGTCAGACCACAATGCTTTGAAACTTGAAATCAACCACAGGAGAAAGCCTGGAAAATATCCAAGAACGTGGCGGCTAAGAAATAACCTACTAAAAGATGACTGGGTCAACCAAGCCGTCAGAGAAGAAATTAAAAAATACATGGAAACAAATGAAAATGAAAATACAACAATCCAAACGCTCTGGGACACAGCAAAGGCAGTCTTGAGAGGGAAATATATTGCAATCCAGGCCCATCTCAAGAAACAAGAAAAATCAATAACACAAATTCTAACAGCATGCCTAAAGGAACTAGAAGCAGATCAACTAAAACAACCCAAGCCCAGCAGAAAGAGAGAAATAACAAAGATCAGAGCACAAATTAACCATATGGAAACAGAAAAGGTAGTGGAACAGATCAATGAAATCAAAAGCTGGTTCTTTGAAAAAATAAACAAAATAGACAAACCTCTAGCCAGGCTTCTCAAAAAGAAAAGAGAGAGAACTCAAATAGATAAAATCGTGAATGAAAAGGGAGAAATTACAACCAATCCCTCAGAGATACAAGCAATCATCAGAGAATACTATGAAAAATTATATGCCACCAAACTTGGCAATCTGGAAGAAATGGACAGCTTCCTAAATAGCCACACGCTACCAAAACTCAAACGGGAAGAAATAGAAAATTTGAACGGACCCATAACTAGTGAAGAAATAGAATCAGTTATTAAAAACTTCCCAGCAAATAAAAGCCCAGGACCAGATGGCTTTCCTGCGGAATTTTACCAGACATTTAAAACAGAGTTAATTCCTATCCTCCTCAAGCTGTTCCAAAAAATTGAAACGGAAGGAAAACTCCCGGACTCATTCTATGAAGCCAACATCACTTTGATTCCCAAACCAGATAGAGACCCAGCAAAGAAAGAAAATTACAGGCCAATATCCCTGATGAATACGGATGCAAAAATTTTCAATAAGATACTAGCAAATCGAATCCAACAGCATATAAAGAGAATTATCCACCATGATCAAGTAGGATTCATCCCTGGGTTGCAGGGCTGGTTCAATATTCGCAAATCAATCAACGTGATACATCACATCAACAAAAGAAAAGATAAGAACCATATGATCCTGTCAACAGATGCAGAAAAAGCATTTGACAAAATACAGCATCCTTTCTTAATAAAAACTCTCGAGAAAGTCGGGATAGAAGGAACATACTTAAACATCATAAAAGCCATATATGAAAAGCCCACAGCTAATATCATCCTCAATGGGGAAAAATTGAAAGCCTTCCCCCTGAGATCAGGAACACGACAGGGGTGTCCACTCTCGCCACTGCTATTTAACATAGTGCTGGAAGTCTTAGCATCAGCAATCAGACAACAAAACAAAATAAAAGGCATCAAGATTGGCAAGGAGGAAGTCAAACTTTCACTTTTTGCAGATGACATGATACTTTACATGGAAAACCCGACAGAATCCACCAAAAGCCTACTAGAACTGATTCATGATTTCAGCAAAGTTGCAGGATACAAAATCAATGTACAGAAATTGGTGGCATTTCTATACACCAACAATGAAGCAGCAGAAAGAAAAATAAAGAAGCTAATCCCTTTCACAATTGCACCAAAAGCCATAAAATACTTAGGAATAAACCTAACCAAAGAGGTGAAAGACCTCTACACTGAAAACTATAAAAAACTTATGAAGGAAATTGAGGAAGACACAAGGAAATGGAAAAACATCCCATGCTCATGGATTGGAAGAATAAATATCGTCAAAATGGCAATACTACCCAAAGCAATCTACACATTCAATGCAATCCCAATCAAAATTGCACCAGCATTCTTCTCAAAGCTAGAGCAAACAATCCTAAAATTTGTATGGAACCACAAAAGACCTCGAATAGCCAAAATAATACTGAAGAATAAAACCAAGGCGGGAGGCATCACAATCCCAGACTTTAACCTCTACTACAAAGCGGTGGTCATCAAGACTGTATGGTATTGGCACAAAAACAGACACATAGACCAATGGAATAGAATAGAAAACTCAGAAATGGACCCGCAAGTATATGGCCAACTAATCTTTGACAAAGTGGGAAAATGTATCCAATGGAAAAAAGACAGCCTCTTTAACAAATGGTGCTGGGAGAATTGGACAGCAACATGCAAAAGAATGAAACTAGACCACTTTCTTACACCACTCACAAAAATAAATTCTAAATGGATAAAAGATCTGAATGTGAGACAGGAAACCGTCAAAATCCTAGAAGAGAAAACAGGAAAAAGCCTCTTTGACATAAGACGCACCAATTTCTTACTCGACACGTCTCCAAAGGCAAGAGAATTAAAAGCAAAGATGAACTATTGGGACCTCATCAAGATAAAAAGCTTCTGCACAGCAACAAACGAATAGGCAAACAAACGAACAAACGAAAGCTTCTGCCAACAAAACGAATAGGCAACCAACGGAATGGGAAAAGATCATCGCAAATGACATATCGGATAATGGACTAATATCTAAAAAATATAAAGAACTTACCAAACTCCACACCCGAAAAACAAACAACCCAGTGAAGAAATGGGCGGAAGATATGAAGAGACACTTCTCCAAAGAGGACATTCAGATGGCCAACAGACACATGAAACAATGCTCAATGTCACTCAGCATCAGGGAAATACAAATCAAAACCACACTGAGATACCACCTCACACCAGTCAGAGTGGCTAAAATGAACAAGTCAGGAAACTATAGATGCTGGCGAGGATGTGGAGAAGTAGGCACCCTCCTACACTGTTGGTGGGAATGCAAACTGGTGCAGCCACTCTGGAAAACGGTGTGGAGGTTCCTCAAAAAAATGAAAATAGAGCTACCCTATGATCCAGCAATAGCCCTGCTAGGAATCTACCCAAGAGACACAGGAATGCTGATGCATAGGAGCACGTGTACCCCAATGTTCATAGCAGCAATTTCGACAATAGCCAAATCATGGAAAGAGACCAAGTGCCCATCAACTGACGAATGGATAAAGAAGTTATGGCACATATATACAATGGACTACTACGTGGCAATGAGAAAAAATGAAATCTGGCCATGTGTAGCCAGATGGATGGAACTGGAGGGTATTATGTTAAGTGAAATAAGTCAGTCAGAAAAAGACAGATACCATATGTTTCCACGAATAGGTGGACTTTGTGAGACTAAGCAAAAACCAGGGGGAGGGGAAGAGGGGAAAGGAAAAAAAGACACAGAGAGGGAGGGAGATAAAACATAAGAGACTCTCAAAGACTAAGAAAAAAACTGAGGGTGAGGGGGGATGAGGGAGGGGGGAGAGGGGGTGATGGGCATTAAAAAGGGCACATGTTGGGATGAACACTGGGTGTTATATGTAAACCAATTTGAAAATAAACTATTATAAAATTAAAAAAATAAATAAATAAATAAATAAACTTCAAAAAATAAAAAAAATAAAATAAATTTAAAATAAAATCTTAGATAAACAAAATAATTTAAAATAAATTTAAAATAAAATCTTAGATAGATAACAAAATATCATATATATGAACAGCCTTAAAAAAGAATGAAATTCTAGGGGCACCTAGGTGGCTCATTCTATTGAGGGTCCAAATGATTTCAGCTCAAGTCATGATCTCAGGGTTCATGGGTTTGAGCCCCACATGAGGCTCTCTACTGTCAGTGTAGAGCCTGCTTTGGATCCTCTGTACCCCCCTCTCTCTGCCCCTTCCCTGCTTGCATGCTCTCTCTCTCCCTCTCAAAAGTAAATAAATATTAAAAAACATTCTTTAAAAAACGAATAAACTTTTGATATATGCAACAACATGGGCAAACCTTGAATATTTCATACTAAGCAAATGAAACCAGTCACAAAAGGACAAATGTTGTATGGTTCCCAGTCACAAAAGGACAAATGTTGTATGGTTCTGCTTACCTGAGGTACCAGGAATAGTCAAATTCATGGAGACAGAAAGCAAACTGGTGGTTGCCAGGGGTCAGGGAGTGAGGAGTGAAGATTTATCATTTTACAGATGCAGAGTTCTAGTTTGGGAAGATGAAGAAGTTCTAGAGATGGATGGTGGTGAGGGCTCTACAACAATGCAAATGCACTTAATGCCAATGAATCGTATACTTCAAAATGGTTAGAATGGAAAATTTCATGTTATATATGTTCTGTCACACAAAAATTGCAATTTATCAAGCAAAAATCATAAAATGAAATGAAATCAGACAGCATGATTTTGTGTTCTTCTCCAGTCAGGTTCAGTCATGCAGACATAGAGCATGGGCAGAGTTGGATTCAATAACATTCTTTTGCTTTTATCAATCAAGTAAGAAGTTATTATAATGATAAAGGATATGACTTAAGACAAAAAATGAAAAAAGTTAAAGCACAAAGGTGGTTACAGGCACTAAAATGCTGATAGAATTATACCCGGTAGAATTGAAAAACTATTGGGGTTGGATAGTCAAGAGCATAAGAAAAAAGGAGGAGATGGCATTCAGGGAGCAGGGGGTTGAAATTGAGATTATGGAGGAATTAAGTTATGTGTACTAACGGCGCCTAAAACATGACAGTGAGGGTGAATGGATTAGGGATAGCTGAAGGCAAAATTCATGAGAGAGGAAAAATTCAATGAACTGAGGAACTAGGGTATTGGAAGTATCATCTATACAGATGCTGAAATTATCAGGAATTGTAACGACTGTATTATTGTAAAGGGTGTCAATAAGCCAAGAGCTAAAATTTCAGGGAATAAATGGGGACGAGGGAGATGATGGCAATAGATGATTACAACAAGGTGAGTAGGGGGCAGTAATATAACCTGATGAAATGAGATTCAAAACTTGAGAGCTTTTTAAAAATTTTTTAACGTGTATTTATTTTTGAGAGAGAGGGAGAGCGTTAGCAGGGTAGGTACAGAGAAAGAAAGAGACACAGAATCCAAAGCAGGCCCCAGGCTCTGAGCTGTCAGCGGGGCTCAAACTCCTTAGCCATGAGATCATGACCTGAGCTGAAGTCAGACACTTAACCAACTGAGCCACCCAGGTGCCCCTAAAACTGACCATTTGTAAGAAGAAGGATGATCTGAAATCAGCCAGGAGGACATATAGTCACCTGTAGGCCCAGTGGTATAAGACACATGAGGAAAATATAGCTCTTATTCTGAAGAGGACTGCAGGGGAAGAAAGGCCCAGATCCATTTAGAACATGATATTAATGTTATGTTCAGAAAAGAGATTAGTGACAAAGGAGATTTGCCAGTAACCAGTTTTACACTCTACTCAGCCATACACCATGAGAGACAAACATGTAGTCTGATAAAATAAGATTTACTGACTTGATGTGAAGAAAGGTACTCCAGAGGAATCATGGAAATCAGGTTTCAAGAGGGAGGAGAAACATGCTTTATAAGTTTTGGCTTCCTGCTGAAGGATTCTGAGGAGGATCTATGGGAAGCAAGGATTGGTTCTGGATTGGTTGGTGTTTCTGAAGTAAAATTTGGAGAAGAACGAACTAGGGATTAAATGCTGTTATGAAGGAGGGTGGCTTAGCAAATGGTTGTCTCCAATAATAGACCAGGATAGCAAAGTGGGTCTAGGAGGCAATAATTATTCAAAGAGGGGAAGCCTTGTGACATTTGACAGTTGCTGCATGAACACTGCAGAAACGCTGTGCCCTGCTAACTTTGGAGCTGCCTTTGTCCCTGGCTGACCTCCCAGTCTGATAAACGGCAGGGATGCTTTTCAGGTCGAGCTGATATTCACTCTTTCAGTCCCAGATAGGCTTTGCCTTTACACTGAGCGTGACTTCCAGAAGACACATTAGAGGAGATTCGGAAGTGAGAAATGAGGCCAAAATGTACATATCCTGGACAAAGAGGATTAAAATGTAGGAAATGAGTGATTACCTGGGAAACATTGGCCTCTTGTCCTGATTATTAATCCTGATTATCCTGAGACACATTGAGACACACTCTGGGGGAACAGTTTTGAGTATTTTATCGGGTTGGGGGAAGTTGGTGGATGCTCTGAAGCTCTCAGAGTCCTGGAGTGCCCATCAGGATTCTTCTGAGAGAGGCCTATAGAGAGGGGGACTTATTTGGAATACAATGGCTCTCTCTTGACTTCTTTTTTTTTAAGTTTCATTTATCATTTATTTATTTATTATTTATTTATTAATTTAGAGACAGAGCAAGTGGGAGAGGGACAGAGAGAGAAGGAGAGAGAGAATCCCAAGCAGGCTCTGCCCTATTTGTACAGAGCCTGATCCAGGGTTGAACCCCCGAACCATGAGATCACGACCTGAGCCGAAGTTGACACTTAACCAACTGAACCATCCAAGCACCCCAGCTCTCTCTTGACCACTGTGAGAAATCAGCAAATCGGCAAAACAAAGCAAAAAACAGAGCTATATAGGTATTACTCCATACTGAAGAGACAGCAGAGGAGGAAATAAAAATTATAAAACAATCAAATCTCAAAATATGCAATTTGGAGTCATGTGATATAAAGGCAGATAACCTAATGTGTGGCATATTCCAAAGTCATCATAGTGTTATAGCTTAAGGTAACTAATATTCATAATGATGCTCCTGGATTACTAATAAAATGGAAAACTATAGGGATCCTGCTCTTTATAAGGCAATAAGGTAGAACCAGAATATACTTTATATTTCCTTCTGTTCACAAGAAATAATCCACCTATCCTTCACTAGTTCCTTCACCATTAAGTATATTTTAGATGATTTCCATCAAGAATGTTTTTAATGTGCTGAGACAAAAGATGAAAACCTCAACTATATAGAAGACAGGGCTCTACAGACAATTACCCCAAACATTGTGCACTGAACAGACCGGAACATGATATGTCCCCATGTTCACATTCTACCTCTCGACAGGTGATAACAGAGCAGTCTTTTCTACCAACACCACACTTAAGAGAAAAATATCGGAGAGTTCAAGATAAAACATTCCCTGCCTACTGGCACTCCCGATGTAGCACAGATTTATAACACTAAACTCACCTTTGCATAGTGTTTGACAATTTATTTGCTGCTTTCATATGCATTCTACCACTGATTCTCACAAATACCTTGTGAACACATGGAATTTCATTTAGCAAAGGTAGAAACTGTGCTTCAGGGAGTTTAAGAAGTTTGTATAACATCACATTTCTAACTAATAGGAGCTGGACTACCATTCACATCTCAGTCTTTATATCTGTACAACTCCTTGCACAGGGGAAGAGCAGGGAGAGATTATATGATTGCTTTAGGAAGGACAGCCATAACCCAGCTTCCCTTGTAAAATCAGGACAAAAAGGATGGATAAGAGAGAACAGGAGAATGACAAGATATCTGCATCTCAAACATAGGTCAAATGAGGACCAGCCAAAATAGGCTAACACAAGTTTCCATTTTGTTTTGTCTCACTCTGAGCACAGAGGATAAAGTAAATCCACTCAGGCAGTATTCATCTGAGTTTGGGCTCAGAATAGTTGTATTCTTGGTCTGATTTGGTCATTGTCCTAAATCTAAATTCAGTATTTTTATATTGACCAAATTATAGAGGTTTGTTTTATATACAAATTGGACACTGTCCAGTTTGTCCTGTATAGAAATTCTGTCTTTATTTTCACTGCTCTTGTGTTATTACTTTACTCCTCTGGGCAATGTACTGATAGTGTTTAAGAGAACATAAGACCTCTATTAAAATAAAAGATCCCTAAATATTATGAGCATGTTTTCTTGATTCCCATAAAGATTCTCTTTCCAGATCATGTAAGTCAAGTACATTGATCTACATATCCAAATGCACATTTAAGAACCTAAGGACTCATCTGAACATTTGAAAAACAAATAGGTGTTTATTAATGTACATGGATAATAAGTGGAATTGAAATATAAGCATTGCAGTTACTAATATCCCTTAATATGCTTAGAATACTATGTCATTTGCTGCTTTGCTTAGATATAGTAAGCTTCTGCTGTAATACCAGAGTCTGCCCTCATGTGGCTTACAGGAAGACACATCCATATGAAAAAATGTGTCCTGAAGTCTATAGGGCATGGTGGGAACACAAAAAATAAAATGGCAAACTATACACTCGATTATTAGAAAAGTTTTATCAGTAAAATTCCTTATGATCTGAATCTTGAAAGAGGATTGAGTGTCCACTATGGAAAATGAGAGGAATGGAAACTATTGGATGAGTATGTTTGTGATAAAACTGCATATGACAGGAATCTAAAAATATGGAATGGAGCTCACAGAAAGCTAGATTAGGAAAGAAAGAAGAAAGATCATGAAAAACTCTTCATGTCATAAAAGTGGACTTGCACTTTATTCTTTCAATAATATTGTCATTAATCAGGGAAGGCTGTTACAATAATTCTCAATTTCAGTATTTTGAAGACATTTTCATAGCAATATTATAACTTACGCAAACATAATAATATACGTGTGGGTGGGTGGGTAATGTTTGCAATGGTATGGTCATGAAAACTAATTGTCAGATCTTGCTCATTCCCCTTAATTTTTACTTGCTCGATGAGTAACACTTTTTCCTGTGAGCCAATGATTCAACATAATTATATGGTTCCATTTTTGTTAAGCATCCAAGTTCAACAGGTATGTATGGGAACTGAAAGACTTATTCTACATCTGTTGGGAACACTTTATAATAATTATTGAGTATGCATATCCTCCAGGGTCTAACCTAAATGCTTTGTATATATACAATTTCGTTTTCTTAATACTTTGTATTAAGTAATTCTATTTTTCACATTTCTCAAATGGAGAAACTGAGGCTCACAGAGTCCACATGGTTCATCCAGGGCAACACACCTTATGGCAAATTGGAACTTGAATCTAGGTTCACAGATACAAAGATCATATTCATAAGCATTAAACTACTACTAGGAACACAATTATAAATAATTACAGTTCCTTCTTTCAAGGAGCATATAATTTAGTGGAGTAGAGAGTCAACTGCAAAATGACAGTGGATGTACACCATGGGGGCACGTTAGATAAAAACCTGCCATAGACTTGAGCCACTGGGGAATGTTTTCCATGGGATGGGGCCTTAAAAATTAAGGATAAAAAGAGAAAGGTACTTCAGGCAAAAGGAAGAAAAGAATATGTGCATAATTCTCTGAAAAATCACAAGTAGTTCCATGGGACTTGCATGATACATGGCATCAGAACCTTGCACTAAGACGTATACTGCTTATAGACTGTTGGAGCCTCTTGATTTGGGCCTTTATCCATACCCTACTTGGCAGCAATTTAGTTCAAAAGAATATAAATATAAAGTTACAAGTCAATGACTTGCTAAAATCTCTAAAATATGAGCCACAAGAATAGCCTCTGGCAAAATATGATCAGGAAACTATATGACTTCCAGGAGCTGCAAACTTCTGCTGGTATGTACAATGAATGTGTTGATCTCTGTCTAGGGCTATAAGTACAATTTACTCTTTAATGCCTCTAGGCTTTCACCATTAGTGGTCAGGCATTTTAAGTGTGTGTATGTAAGAGGGTAGCTATGAAGAGATCCAGCCTAACTGTATGTCAGTAAAGTGTGTAGAATCATCATAAATTATCAGATAGGTTTTCAAAATTATAATTTTCAGGATTCTGGAATACATTTCAATGTTAAAAACTCTAGCAAAAGGGATAGCCAGAAAAATGAGTGCAGCTATCAAGAAAAATAAACAAAATTCAACAGAATTGTCTGGGTTGTAATGCTGGGCTAGAAAGTATGATTCAGCACTAACTTTAAAAAATTATTAATTTTTAAATTTTAAATTAACCTTCAATAACCTTAGGTAAATCCTCAAGCCTAAAATGGTTAGCTTTACAAATTTGTGTCACCAAACAACTCAACTCCCTCCCCGAACCTCCACCACTTATAGGAAAAAAATTGTATGATTCCCATATGGAGTTTGCTCTTTGGGACACAGGCATTTAAAACCCTTTCCAACATGCTCCTATTTAGACACATGAAACAGGGATTTAGCAAAGAACCATGCCATATAGAATTCAGAGAGGCTACTTAAGCTGTCTCTGAAATAAGGGCCAAGATCTGTAGAGTCTCCAGTTATGTATTTTTCTCACCCACTGAGGCACACATCCATAGTTTCAATGTATCTGAATTTTGTTTTTAAAAAAAATCCTGTGGCCAAAATAACGAAGATACAACATTTGGAAAAAAATAGTTTGCTCCATTTACGAATTGAATTTAACCTCTCAGATTAAATTTTGGGCTGTCATACAAGTACCTTCCTAATTACTAGCAACATTCTACAGGTAAACCACCAAACCTTTCACAACTATCCCTTTATCTCTTTAGTTCCATAAACCCCAAGAAATTCACCCTGACTTCAACTGATCAGTTACAAATCAGGTTATGTGCAGAGACAGAAAATAAGAGTAAAAAGAGACTTACTTGATAAATGAAGGAAATTTTCATAAAAGTTGAGGTGTAGGAAAATCATAAAGAATAAAGCAGTATTATAGGACTCATTTCTCTGGCTGTTATTACTTCCCAACTGAAATTGTAACTAAGCCTCAGCAAGCCATTCCTCCATATATAATCCAGCTGCTTCTATTCAGTGGGGCACATGATAAAACCAGTTAATTCCATAGAAATTAATCCATTATTACACTTCCTTTCTTGTCAAATGAGTCCTCTGATTGGAGGCAAGTCATGAAGAATGGCTAAGGTGTCCTATAAATGCACGAATAATGGTATTAGCAGAAGCATGTTTGGGCAAGAAATACAAATCAATACCCAGATCATGAAAAACTAAGTTTTGTCCCCTGTATGATGAACATGGAAGGTACTATGCAATCAGCCTCCTACCAGATAACTGCTTTTACCCTAGAGAATAGTCCAGGATGAGTACGGTACACCAGTGACACTCGTTGGGTCAGTCTTGGTGAAAGGAAGTCCTATGTTACTGAGCATCTCCTTGGGAGGCAACAGATACTGTCATCAAAAATATTTTATAGAGGGTAAAGCTTGTTCTTTCAGAAAAAGGAGATATTCTGTCTCTGCCAGCATAAGAGGTTCAGGGTGATTTTGGTCACTGTCGTCTATGTCTGCCCAAATGATTCTTTCCCATATTTTAGTGTCCCCATGCTTCTCCTTTATTGTTCCTACCTTAGCTAATAGATGTGACAATGCTGAACATGTAATTGGGGCTGAATTTCTGTGCCCTTTACAGCTAGGTCCATTACTTTGTCAGTTGTATCTGCCCTGCTGCAATAAGATAGATAGCACTCCTAAATAGCCTTTGAGGCTGTTTGGTTTTTCTATACATATTCTAAGTTTTAAAATTCTTCATTTCCCTATATATACTCCTAGGACCCTAACTTTTATAATCATTATTCCCATGAGAGCAACTAAGTTCACAGTTGATCTTTCAATACCTTGCCCTCTACCTACACCCAATTCCATGCCACTACTGTAAACATAGAGATGATCATATTGCTATTTTATGCAAAAGATTACCCATGTCCCATGCCCCATAGCAAGAAGGTTCTCTTAAACTAAGTAAGCAACTCACTCTCATATCCCTTCTAATCCTTGGTTCCAATTACTGCAGACAGGTCTTGGCCCAAAAATAATAAAGTCTCAAATTCGTTATGTGAGGAGAATTTCACAAATGGATCTGTTTACAAAGGCGTGGACAGACTGCAAGGAAGCCATAAAAGGTAGGGAAGTATCCCAGGGCCAGTAACAGTAGGACAATGCTAACAACTGCAGGCCCAAAGCAATGAGAGTCATAAGGAGTGTCTCTAGAATGCACAAGACAGAGAGAGAGAAAGACATACAAAGAGGGAGAGAGAGAGAGAGAGAGCACGACTTGTATAGAGAGAGCTAGCTGAAAGGAGCTATAAATTTTAGACAAAGGATACATTTATTTTGTGGCACAATGCCACAGTGTAGAAACCAGAGGAATAAATTTTTCTTCTATCCCTGTGACCTATACTGGGAGTGCTCCCACTGTCCAAACCCAGACTGAAGCCAGGAGACTAGAAACCCTATTGATTTAGTCCATAATGTGTAGTATCTCACAGTACAATGCATGGCAAATATGGATAGAGAGTGAATCTGAACGGTCAAAAGCAAGACCTTGTATAGTAACTAAAATTCTCCATCTAAACAAATTCAATCAGAAGTATAGGCCAAGTAGCATACAATTTTTTTCCCAATCATTTCTCTCCCTAGCAATATTTTTGCCTATACTTTTGCAGATCCTTAAGAAGTCATGCTATGCACTCAGAATAAAAATTATCAGTGTTGTTATGCTTTATTATTAAATTCTGTGCTCTGAGTAGAAATAAGAACAAAACTCATATCAGTAGACATGAAATCATGGTAAATACTATAATCAAAATGCCTTCATTCAGAATGATTTTTCATCTTCCAGCTAAATAAAGAACCCAAATGTCCATCGACCGATGAATGGATAAATAAGATGTGGCATATATATACAATAGAATATTACTGAGTCATCCAAAAAAAAATAAAATCTTGCCATTGGCCACAATGTGGATGGAACTAGAGAGTATTATGCTAGGCAAAATAAGTCAGCCAAAGAAAGACAAATACCATATGATTTCACTCATATGTAGAATTTAAGAAATAAAACAGATGAACGTATGGGGGTGGGGGAAGAGATAGGGAAACCATAAGAGACTCCTAAAGACAGAGAACAAACTGAGGGTTGGTAGAGGGAGGTGCGTGGGGGATGGGCTAGATGGGTGATGGGTACCAGGAGGATACTTGTTATGATAAGCACTGGGTGTTGTATGTAAATGATGAATCACTGAATTTGACTCCTGAAACCAATATTGAACTGTATATTAACTAACTAGAATTTAAATAAAATTTTAAAAATAAAAAGTGATGCATCCTGAAGATAGTAGGTAAGTTATTTCTCAAAGGGAGCAGCATTCTGATTAAACTAAGTGTTTAAGTAATCAAAATTAGCATTCTGATTTTATAACATTAATCGGATATCCACTATATGGCAGATATTGTGCGAGAAGGTGATAGTCTAGTTGAAGAAACTAATTTTTAAGCAACTACTTATAAATCCATGTGATTCAAGGAACAATCTATCAAATCATGCCTCTAGCTCACAACTATGTAACTTGACTCTTACCTGCCTTGCTCTCTATTTTCCAGCTTCTCCCAAAATATGTTCCCTTTTTTCTCTCTAATCATATTTCTTCTTCAAAGTTCAACTCAAGCTCCGTGTGATGGAGACTACCAACTGATCACCAAATTAATTCTTACCTTCCTGCTAGGAGTATATTCTTACCAGACCCGCTTCCAGGTATAACCCATAGAGACTCCTGCACTCACTGCTTCATGCTCTTTCCTACAACCAGGAGACTGGATGGTGATATCCAGATTAACTTTAAGAAGTTATGTGTTAAAGCTGCAACTTTGGCAACTAGCCTGGATTCTTTTTTTTTTTTTTAATTTTTTTTAACATTTATTTATTTTTGAGAGACAAAGAGACAGAGTATGAGCAGGGGAAGGGCAGAGAGAGAGAGAGAGAGAGAGAGAGATACAGAATCTGAAGCAGGCTCCAGGCTCCGAGTCGTCAGCACAGAGCCCGACGCGGCGCTCGAACTCACAGACTGTGAGATCATGGCCTGAGCTGAAGTCGGAGGCTTAATCGACAGAGCTACCCAGGCGCCCCTAGCCTGGATTCTTGATCACTATATAGAACCCAGAAGCCCTTGGCCTGTTATATGAGTAAGCAATAAACTTCTAATATGTTGAAACTTACATTGGGGTTCTATTAATTACAAGTCGACTTACCCTAATCTGCCTCTTCCGTTAAACTACTTGTGGTCATTCCCATTCACACCTATCCAGCCCTTGTATGTAATATCATACATTATAATATTCATTTGGGACTTCATTTTTTTGGCATAACATCTTATAAAAGGCCTTCTTATATTTATTAGTTCTTTAATTCCTTAAATCAGGGATAATCTTATCCCTGAGCATAAACCAGATTTAGCATAAAGGACACATGATTATAAAGCAAAAGCATTAAGTAAACCTTATGGTGTAGTAAAGAATTAATTTTCCCCAAAAAAATATCTGCCAAACTCTGGGGAAGTTACCTTTAAACTCTTAGAATTTCCTGAATAATAGAAATGTCTTTAGTATCCAGGCCATGCTTGGTAGTTTATGCTACCCAATAGACTTTCGGTGGGTTTCGAGACAGATTATGTTAATGAGATGATTCAAAATGTTAGCTAGCCATATCAGAAAGACTAAACATGTGCTTTGAGTTGGAGTTTTGAGCCTCCATATGACACAAGCTTGACCTCTAGGAGAAAGAAGAGGCTGGAGACGGAGTTCAACTGTGTGCATAATGATTTGATCAATCATACCTAGATCATGAAACCTCAATAAAATCTTTGGACACAGAAGCTCAGGTGAGTTTCCTGGGTTAGCAATACTGCGCATGTATATTGTCACACATCAATGCT
Organism: Paguma larvata; assembly: GCA_030068075.1. NCBI lineage: Eukaryota > Metazoa > Chordata > Mammalia > Carnivora > Viverridae > Paguma > Paguma larvata. Next base: position 75,063,511 of record CM057826.1, read on the forward strand.
GCAAAAGTAACATGCTACTGAGAACATAGACTCTTCAAACTTGGACCCCCCCCCGCCCCCGCACCACTCCCAGTTGCAGATTTCCTTCCAGCATGTCTCTTCCTTTGTCCAATTCTGATTTGTATATTTTGCTGTAATAAAATTATGATCACAAGTGTAGATCAGTCATGAATTCTGTGATTTGTTCCAGCTAATTTTCATACCTGAGGGAGTCCATGGGGGCGTTAAAGTTGTAGCCAGCTGATCTGAAGTCAGATGGCCTTAGGAAGTCCCAAACTTGCAGCTGGTATCAGAATTCTTGGGTAGATTTGGCCTCCAATCTAGTTTTTTTTTTTAATGTTTATTCGTATTTGAGAGAGAGAGAGAGACAATATGTGAGGTGGAGGAGGGACAGAGACAGAGATGGAGACAGAATCTGAAATAGGCTTCAAGCTCTAAGCTTTCAGCACAGAGTCTGACATGGGGCTCAAACTCACAAAGCATGAGATCATGACTAGAGCCGAAGTCAGACGCTCAACTGACTTGAGTCATCCAGGTGCCCCTCTCCAGTCTAGTTTTAACCTTAACCTCATGTTCATCTAACTCTGGGTACTAGTAAATTCTAAATTTGAATTAAAAAACATAAAAACTCACAATGTTTTACCCTTAAAAAATATACTTTGTATGTTTTCTAACGCTATCCACTGAAAAGTTCTAGAAACAATGATTACACAGTAATAATTCCTCTATTTCCTAGATCGTGATTCTTAAATATCATTTCTGAGCAGGCTTCTTTGATTATTCCATATCTAGAACATATGTATACACCACAGATTGGATCATCTTGCTGTGCCAGAAAGTAAAGAGCTATCCAAGACAAATGGGGTCAATGTAAAAAGGACATAGAAGTCAAAATAAAGGAGTTCACAATATCCTAAAAATAGGATAATTGGAACATCAAAAGGAATAACAACAATGAATTGTAACACATCAAATTCAATTATAAAAACAAAAGTTCATGACTTCATCATTATGCTTTCTAAAAAACTCACTGATCACTATTAGATATTGCTAGGGCACCAACTCCTTATTTTGAACACAGACAAGTAAAGGGGAAAATTAAGCATTTTTCTTATTTTCCTGTACAAATAGAATTCTGGGGAGCAAAGTAGTTGAGGTAATACTTAAAGAAAATTTCCAGGTAAAAAATACAGAAGAATAACCAAATTAGAAAAGCACCTTTCTTATCATTTCTCTTACCTTTTCTTCTTCTTCTCCTTTTCCTGTCACTTCCCCTTCCTTTCTCTCCCCTTCGTGTCCTTCTGTCTTTCCTTTCCAAACAATTCAGTCCTAGAATGATTAGGTGGGGCATTGCAAGTAGGCACCCAGGCTTGAGGTCAGAAGAGATCCATACTGTTCCAGTATGGAATGTCCTAGTCAGGTTAGGTGTTTTTTCCTTGTCTGCTATTACATAACAAGGGACCGCAAACTGGGAGACCTGCAACCAGGCATCTATTATCTCACAGTTGCTGTGCAGCAGGAGTTCAGGGATAGCTTAACTACGCCTTTTTTTAGGGTCTCACAAGGCTGAAAATGAGTTTTTGGCAGGAGCCGTGGTCTCATCTGACTTGAGAAGTATCTACGTTCATCTCACTCAAGCTGTTGGCAGAATTCAGTTCTTTGTAACAGTCTAAACTCATCAATTTCTTGCTGACTATTGACAGGAGGCCATCATCAGCTCCTAGAAGCTTTCCACAGTTCCTTTTCACACAGTATTCCCCAACATGGAAGCATGCTTCCTTACAGCCAGCAAGGGACCAAGACTCCAGCAAGATGGACCTACAATCTTAAATAATGTAATTATGTACTCACATTCACATAATAATATATGTCCCATCCCCTTTTCCATACTCTATTGATTTAAAACAAATCACAGGTCGCATCCACACTCAAGATGAGGGGTCATACAAGGAAATGGATACAAGGAGGCATGGATCATGGGGCCACCTTAAGAGTCTGTCCATCACAATAAGGATGATGTTCATGTAAGACGGCTGCCAAATATTGAGCATCAGAACCCAAACTACATGCAAGTGAGTCACCTGTTACAGTGAGTCCATGCCTAAGCACCCATCCTCACGCGGTGGGGATGTCAGAGTCTGAGTAGCAGTAAGAGGACATCCTCACACGGTGAGGACAACAGAGCTGGAGCAGAGTGAGGAGGACATCCTTACACAGGATATCAGAGTCCTAACAGAGTCAGAGGATATCCACCCACTGGGGTGGGCTAGTATGCGGAGTCAGAGCATGAACAGTTGTGAGGGCAGCTTCACCACCTGGGATGGTAGGTCAGGGTGTCAGAACTCAAGCAGAGTGAGAAAGGTGTGTTTGTAGACGTATGGTTTGGAAAGAGCAGCCAGAAATGCGACAGGGTAAAGAAGATGTCACAGGCTATCAGACTGGCTAAAATGTCAGAGCTCTAGTTGGGGGAGGGGCATCTGCCTAGAAGAGGGTTATGGGAGTATTGAGCAGTTGGGCACAGAAAGGAGAAGAAATCAAAAAGTAAAAAAAAAAAAATCTCTCAGTGAAAGGAGTTAGAAAGAAAACTAGAATAAATCCTGTGATGTTAGATGACGGTGGAAGTACTGAAGTGATTTTCAATATATTCAGATATAAAAAGAAAAATGTTGATCCAAACATGTGTATATATCTATGTAGGTATGTAGCTCTGTCCACTGAGAGGACCTGGGAACAGTGACATTCTATTAGCAGTGAGCATACCCAGTGTCCAATCTTGTTTTTTAAATACTAATCTCCACAAAAAGGAAACAGGGATTCTTGGAGATATGACTGAGCACTGAAAGGTCATGATATGCCTGGATCACCTTATATTAGAAAGTAGGTAGGTACTCGAAAAATAATGGACATGCCAAAAGGACACAAGGGCTGATGTTCAAGGTCCTCTGGTTAAATCGATTTGAGTGTCAAAATTAAAAACAATATTAATGAATTATAATTCATTGAGTAAAATAAGATACCATGTATGAGTCCATATTGCTACAACTTAATAAATACATGTAAAATTTCATGAAAGAGTGCAATATTTAAATAGTTTGAAGTAATGCTCCATAAAATAGAATTGCCAAGGATTAAGGAGTAACTTTACAGTGGAGAAACTGGACACACCTCATCTTCATTAATCAAGCATTGAAAGTGAACATCATCGGTAATGGAACAAATCAAAATCATGAGTCACCCGATAGGATGCAACAAGAACACAATATCACTTTTATAGTATTTCTGCCAAAGATGCATAACCCAGATCTACTCATCAGGAAATACCAAACACACGTTGAAGGACATACTACAAAATAACTGACCTTCAGGAAATCCAAGACCATGGAAATCAAGGAATGTCTGAGAAACTGTTCCAGATCAAAGACCAAAGAAGCTTAAAGAGAACACATGATCCTGAAATGGATTTTTTTTTTTTTTATGAAGGACATTACTGAGATACTTGGCAAAATGTGAATGGGGTTTAAGATTTAGATGACAGTAATGTGTCAATATTAATTTGCTGTTTGTGATGTTTCAGTTGCGGGTATATGTAGGAGAATGTCCTTTTTGCCAGAAATACACACTAAATTATTAGGAGATAGTTGGCCATCATATCATTAGCAAACTTTCAAAGACAGAGGAAGAAAATAATATTAATGAATTATAATTCTTCTTCCTGTACCATACTTTGAACCTTTCTATAAACTTAAAATTTATTTTTTTAAAGTTTTTAATGAAGAAAAAAGAAATCACCATTTTGTGATTACAATTAAATGACGAATCAGGACAATAATAAACAATGAGTGCTAAGACTACAAGGTATCCTGTGACTACAGCATCTTATAGGCTAAAGTCCCATATGTCTTCTTTATAAAGGAAGTTCCACCTAAACCAATGGATTAATCTTAGTGTCATCAATCATTAACCAACAAAGGAGAACAGGCTTCATGGTGTGATGTATTATGAACTGCACAGTCGCCACTATGAAACATTCTTCCTTCACAGTTTGGTTCTGAGTCTCATAATGATGAGGTTTTGGGGTTATGGGAGGTGTTCATGGGGTCCAGAGCCAATGGCCAAGAAAGAATTCTTTAAGACATCTTTGGTGCAAGAAAGGTGATTTTATTGAAGCATGGAGACAGGACCTGTGGGCAGGAAAAGCTGCCCCAGACCCTGTGGAGAGACTGGTTATATATTTGGGAGCTGGGGGAGAAAAAGTCAAGGGTAAGTTTCCAAAGGGATTTGCTAAAGAAGACTCACAGGACACTGGATGCCTTGCTACTGTCAAGCTAAGGTTGTTTTTCCCTCTATCAAATCATTAACATCAAGACAGTAGGGAGTTCCTGGAGAAACTTACTTTCTCAGTCTCAAGTATTTGTCAATGGGCTTCAGTTTGTAAGGAAATTTATTTTTTTCTGACATTTCCTTCTGCCTTTATTTCCCACATCAATAATGCTTCTAGTTCCAATGAATAGTGAACAGGAAACAGGGAAGAGAACAGCCATTTAATAATATCACTACAAAACTACTAGTCAAATTCAGAATGTGGAACATTCTACTGGAAAAATTAACTGATTTCTTCAACAAGTCAATTACCCAAAAAAAAGTGGCATATAAGGGAAGACTTTAGTACAGTAAGAAACTTTAGAGACATAGTAACTAAATATAACTGTGGACCTTTTTTATCCTGATTTCAAAATGACATCACTGAGATCATTGGAAAAACTTAAGGACTTTAGATATAAATGATATGAAAGAATTATTGTTAAACTTCTTAGAAATGATTACTGCATGATAGTTATATTTTAAATTTCTCTTTACATGTAACAAATGCAAAGCAGTGTATTTATATGTAGAATGGTATGATGTTTTAGATTAGCTTTAAATTAGACCAACAAGACAAAAGGTGATAAAACATTTGGCAAAAGTTGGTAATTTTTTGAAGATGTGTGTAGGTTCATTACACTAATCTCTCGTGTATTTTTGAGAAATTTCCATTTTCAAAAATATATATGTGTAAAGAATTACCTGTTCTCTTAAAATGGCCTTGAATATTTTTATTCTCCTTGAACAATATATACAGGACATCAAATGTTAACATGGAAACCTAGAGAGAAAAAGAAAGGACACAGGGAAGTTTGGCTTGTTTTAAATGGTTCAAAACTTTGCGTAATATGGGCTTTTGGGAGGTTAAATGGCATATAACCATAATGGAGAGGAAAACAGCTAGTAAACTGAAGAAATAAGGTGTAAATTTACATATACACCTATATACCCTCCCTGAACAAAAGGACCCCTTAGTTAACACTGGGAAGAGGCACTGTCAGTGATGAAGTTTTGGGGTGATGGTGGGGTGGTCCAGAGCCAATGGCCAAGAAAGAATTCTTGCTGATGTCTTTGGTGGAAAGCATGGGGACAAGACCCGTGGGCAGGAAGAGCTGCACTGGAGTCAGGATGGATAACTGATTATATGCCCTCAGGCTGGGAGGAGGTCAGGGATAGGGTACATCTCTAAGGTATTTTGGAAGCAAGGTTTCCAGGACCTTGAGGAGCTAGATGTTGCTAGGGAAATGCCACTTCTTACTATTTACTAAAACCTTAGTCATGAGACCCTTCAGATGTATATTGGGGGGGGGGGCATAAACTTGGAGTATGATTGCCAGCATATATCTTAAGGCAGTTGAGATACAGGAAGTAGACTTATAGGATTCTCAAGGTTGGGATAATGTTAAGCTAAGGCTCTCTTTTGCCCCCAGCAAAGTGTCATCTGAGCTCCTAGACGGAGGTCACTCTGCCAGTCTCAAGGACTTGTTAATAGGCTATAGGCAGTAAGGGAATTTAATTTTTCATTTGCCTTAGTTTCTCACATCACCATGGCAAGCACTTAAACCTCTTTCCTTTGTTCTTGGGTAGCCAGGAGTGTCCGAGGAATATCACACATTTTCCACCAGAGGGGTGGGGGTGTGCCAACCTGTACTTTGCTCTCAGCTTGCACCACTAGTCAGTGGTACCTTGCTAATGGAAAAAGACTAGTGGAGCAAGATTATGGTGGGATATACTTTAGGTTTGATTAAGTTCAACTTGTGTTTAGGAAATAACAAGGTGAATAATCATAACCATAAGTCACACAGCTGCCAGTCTTTCAGATGGACTCTTGATCCTGCACATAATGTTACAGTTCCAAAATTCACCAGAAAGCCCAAGAAGCCACTTTGCTTTCAGCCTTGATGGAGTCCCTCAAGGTCCTGGCTGGAAGCAAAGTCCTGGCAGACTTTTCAGAAGACTTAAAGAGGCCATTATTACCCCCAATAGAGACTAATTCAATTACTACAACATTAAATTGTTGTGAGGGTGTCCACAGCTTTTCTACAGATTCAGATTTTGGGACAGATGGCCTCAGAGGTCGGGGGTGGCTGTCTGCTAAAGAATCAGTTATCAAGAATTCTGGAGCCATAGGATTAAATTTTTTTTTTTGTTTATTTATTTTTGAGAAAGACAGACAGACAGACAGAGTGGAGGAGGAGCAGAGAGAGGAGGAGACAGAATCTGAAACAGGCTCCAGACTCTGAGCTGTCAGCACAGAGCCGGATGCAGGGCTCGAACTCACGAACTGCGAGATCACGACCTGAGTTGAAGACAGACTCAACCAAATGAGCCACCAAGTCACCCTAAATTTTTTATATTCTAAAGAAATATAAATTTTCCAGCAAGGTGGGGAAAAATTTCTTTGTCAGAAATCAATTAAAAATTTAGAAATATGTTTCATCAAAAAATAAAACTACTCGAAAACTCAAAAATCTTTTTTAGGATTTCTTTAAAAAACTGATTTTATTCCAATCACAAAACTTTTCTTTACAATGGGACCTGAAGAATATCTTTAACACAGTAAGCACCCAGTCACTGGTCTAATATAAATGAAAGCAAGGTTGCAAATAGAAGGGCACAAAAACTCATAGGGCTTACACCATGAATATTTTCCATTTTAAAACAGCAACACAAAAATCCCTACTGAATTCTTTCATCAACAATTGACAGGGATCATTATGCCCAATCTAAAACTGCTAAATCTGAATATCAAAGGGCTTAATGTAGCTTGCCCCAAACTACTCAACTGTTAATATTTAATAGTAAAACAAATAGCTGCAAATTAAAAAACTCAAGTTTCTGGCAGGCTTTGTGTTAGACATTTTCTTTTTTGTCTTTTCCTTTAAATGGCTAAGGAGGGGAATAAAGGTAATGATTGGAAGTGAGATAGATAGACAGAGCAATTCAAAACAAATATAGAGTGGATCAAGTTTCCTGCAGAGGAAAGAAACATTACAGAGATATCACTGTGTGTAGAATGAACCTTCTGGGTTTAATATTTCATATTAACTTTTTTCCTGCTGAAATTTATTTTTAGAAAATTCAAGCCAAAACATCTCTTTTGGATCTAGGTATGTCCTTTACCTTTGACCTCAATAGGAGTTCTACACATTTGAAAGCAGAAATTGGCTTTTTATAGTAGATCGATAAAAGCTCCCTGGGAGTGAGCAGAATGCCTCCCAGAGATGCTTCCGTCTTTACATCTCATAAAATGACCTTGATATCTGGAAGGAAAAATATTCTATTTGCCCATCCACTTCTATTTTCCCATATCACAGAAACTGCACATTGCTTATACTATGCAGTACCCCATGACGGCGGGGAGAGAGATTTATCACATTCTGATACTTCTCAGTTTAGAGAGGTCTTGCTGCTGTTTCTTTTCACTTACCTGCACTCAGGAATAGAGAACTTGGCCTCAAATATTCAATATCAGTAGATATTCCATCAAGCAAGTCAGTAAATCTGTCCCTCTCCTGTTTTCTCATCTTTCCTTCCTTCATTTCCATCTTCCCTTCTCATTCAATTTTCCTTCTCACATAAATGTGCAAAATTGAACATACTCGAATACATTTCACAACTGTGCTCACTAAATTTTACCTATCAGCCCTTATTGTGGATAAAAAACATCTTTTTGGGCAAGTTGATATAAATGATGTACAACTTTCAAATTACAGTAGTTTTAAGGAAAACATTTTAGATTCTATTTTCACAAATCATAATTTCCTAGAAAACATTTAGACTCAAAGAATGCTGTCCCTGGCTTTCCATGAAATAAGTAACTTCATTATTTAGCTAGCAAGCCACAGCTTCCCATGAAACAAATAGCTTGAGGAAAACTCCTGTAAAGGGATTTGGATGTCTTGATCCACATAATCTCAGAATTATACATTTTTAAAAGCTAGTAACTTGGATTTAAACGCAGACTTCAGTTTAAATAGCTGGACTGCCTCCTTTAGTTTTCTCAGTATTTTTCAATAACTAGCTTTCACTTCGAGGTCGTGCGTGTGTGTACAACTAAAGCAGGGCCGTGGCAAATCCAGTGCGAATTTGGCAGTTTCCTGGTGAGACAGGATGACATATACCCTTCCTCAACCTTGCATTAGATTTTATACTTCAGTACTCCCACTTCAGGCACTTTAATTAGTGAGTTCAGGCACTCACTATGTCCAAAACTTAGCCAGCTCATTCCTATAGCTGTATATATGCCCTTATATTTGAATTATAACCCATGCCCTCAGTATGGTAGCCATTAGCCACATATGGTTATTTAAATGTTTTTTGTAATTAAGTTAAATTATGTAGAACTAATTTTATATAATTAAATATATACATATGGCTACTTGGTACCAAACAGACAGTACAGATATAGAATTCTTCCATCATTGAGAAAAGTTCCACTGAATAGAGATTATCTATATTGCTTTTAACACTGTACATACTATCACTTTCTGCCTCCATGAACCAACATAAACTCTCTCCAGCCAAATCTCCTACAGCCTTCAGATGTATGTACTCTACTAAGTATTCTAAACTCCATACCTCTTATTTCAAGCCAACTTATCATTCCAATACTGTCTCATATTACTAAGCTTTTCTCTATATATCTTTTTTTCATCAATTATATTCATCCAGTCTTCAAATATTCATCAAATACCCTACACAGTAGGCACTGTTCTGAAATTTGGGAGATGATATTTATCAAAATAGACAAGGGCATGAGCTTATTGAAATCAGAGCCACTTCTTTCATTTCTCCAGTACTTAGAATAAAGTAAGGACACAATAAATGAATGAAAGTGATACCTAGTAAGCAGCTATAGAAGTCTAAGTTTAAAAAAAGGCAGGTGAACAATAAAAATAAGGAATATTTTGACAGGAAGAAATTTGCTGCCTTCCCACTGGCTCTACATTCTGAATCCTCATTCTTCCCACTGAGTCTACATTCTTAACCTAGTGCATCATTTTCAGAACTTTTTTTGAACATCTTTGAATTACTGGAGTAATTGGCAACCATATACACAAGGCTATATGTTGAGCTCTTTTACTCTGTGAAAGAGAATATTTATTTTAATCACAAAAGGTGAGGTATATTAGTTACAGTAAAGGCCTAGGTATTTGGACAAAGTGATTTTCTTTAAACTCATGATTATATAAAATATAGTTTACTTCTTTTTCATATATTGATCCAAAGGGGAGCATTCACTATTGCAGAGGTAGCTCTGATCCACGAGGTCTTTCAGAATTATAGGACCTTTTTATCTAGTTGCACCACCACTCTCCTAAAGTATTATTTTCATCTACATTCTTGAAAATGGATCAAAAACACATGATGTTCATACTCACAACAAGAAGCAAAAGAGGGGAAACTGGAACACTTTCTTATTTTTAAGCAAATGAGACAGAAGTCCTTATCACCACATCTATTCCTGTCCCACTGGTGATAAATTAGTCAAGTAGGAAGTCTCAACTTAAAGAATTCTGGGAAATGTAGTCTCTAGCTAGATGGCCATATGCTCCTAAAGAATGAGATGGTTATGAGAAAAGGAGTCTGCTAGTGAAATTACTTTAGCTGTACTATCTAGAGAAACTATTCTCTTAGGTTATTATTCCACTTATACAGAACACATTAAAAAACTACCAAAAGAATCATAATTCTAAACGTGTGCCTGGTGAAGAAAGCACTATCATGTTCTATTTAGGATTCACACCGGCATTTTCTAAAAATTTACATATACCATGGAATAAGACTGGTAAAGAGGAATGCTTACTAATTAATAGTGGGTTTTAATAAATGCTATGAACTTGCTTTTTAGCATTTTCTAAAATTTGTACAATATGTGAACCAGTCTCAAAGAGCACATGACTGACTTCAAAGAAGACCAGCAGAATACGGTATATAGAGAATTTTAAGTACACAGTGCATTTAGCATAAGCTCAGATAAAATTAGGAAGTATGCAATACATGTCATCTCTTCTTTTACATTTCAATACTCGGCATCTTGCTAAGAGCAACACCAACTCTTTAAAGGCTCTTTAAATAAGAACACCAATGCTTTGAAGACTCTTCTTCTCATAGAAGAAAGATTACATCTGAAAATCCCTCATACCTGAGCATGAATTTGTTCAAGTAATATTCTCCGAAGGATATTCACACAAGAACGGAGGTCTTAGGGAAACAAACTCAAATGACTGATCTGCAATGCTTGTATTTTAGGATTTAGACTCCTATGTGAGAGAAGTATGTACTTAAGGTACTCTGGTCCTTACTGGCCCTTCCAAGTCACGCAATATAAGGATTATATACGAAATATAAGTCATTATAATCTACATATAGCTTGACCTGTGTGTATTCACATTATTTGACTAGTAATGTTTGCATCTCCTATTTCTTACACCACCTCAAGTATGCAGCTTTTCCACAAACAGAAAGCTTTCCCATCAACTATATTTTGACACTGCTACCAGGAACAAACTATTAAGCTTCATGTTCCTTTGAGCTAAATTATTATATTCTTAGAATTCTGGTTTATGATAGTGACCCAGAAAACTCTAAGAATATTGTCCGTTGCCAACCTTGAGAAATACATCTTATTGAACTCAGTTCCTGGCAATGTCTCTAGGCCTCAAATAGTAATCTATCCACTTGTTCCAGGTGGAAGCTACACTGCAATTAACATAAATAGATGATAGATAGACATAGAGATAGATAGACAATAGAAAGAAATGTGATTCATGTTCATTTCTTGAAATCCAAGGCTGTTTGTTCAACCATATTCGAAGGTTGGTAAAAACTTGTGATAGTATTAGAAGTTTTTTAGGAGTAAAATCTTAATAAAAATATGTTCCAAGTTTTTTTATCACATAAAACAACAATGTATTATTATCTCTCATATTTCTCACATGGCTGGAAGAGTCAAACAGTTTTTGCTTGAAGTATTCCCATTGATTGCATCCAGAAAGTACATGGGGCTGAAGTCATGTAAACGATCTATTGGACCAACGTCCAAGATGGCTGCCTCACATGGATGAAAACCAGTTGTAGGCTGGGAGATCAACTGAAGCTGTTATTCAGAACTCCTAAATATGGCATGTACATGTAACTTAAGCTTCACACTACTGCAGGTTCATTCCAAGAGTATCTATGCTAAGAGCCATAGCTCTTAAGCGTCAAAAAATTTGTGAACACCTTTAATTGGTCACACATGGCTAAACACTCACTGAAGATATAAGGAACAGAAAAGACATCATTAAGAACATTTTTTTTGTATTATCAGATAAGTAAACTAAAAGTGATATTTCAGAACAAAATAATTTACTTTAAGTTACTTCAAATGAAGTTCACCTGGCTTCTAAGGAATTACAAAAGTCCTGTTTTGATTATTTTTTTGTAAGTTATGGACTTCTCTTCAACAGAAGCAAAAAGCTTGATAATTAAAGTGAGATTGGAACATAGCAAGAAACATAAAAAATATAAGACCTTAATGGTTAAATTCAGAATAGCCCAAATCATAAAGGAAAGGAAAGGTGAATAAATCTTTCATGAAAAAGCAACAAAAATAAATTTTAATTAATATATCAGTTAGCACCTGTTCCTGATTCAAAGAGAATTTTAAATAGAGATCCAAATTTCTCCAAAGATATTCTAATTAAACTTAGAGTATTCGTAAACAAAAAGGCACAATGGCAGAGACAGGCTGTTTCTTGGTCCCATTTCTCTTTCTGGGCCATGGAAAGACTACATACTATAACTCTGCCTTTCTTGCAGTTAATTAGGGCTACATGATTGTGTTCTGGTCAATGGGATGTATGCAGAATTTATGTATACCACTTCCCAAACTAGCTGTAAAACAACCTGTACAACTCTGCACGCTTTCTCTCTGTCCTTCTTAGCTAGGCAGATGAAAGAGATACAGTGGAGGACTCGCAGTAATCTCTTAGGGTCAACAAAGACAAGTCACCCTCTGTTAGACATTTGCCCTGTCCACATCTGCCATGAGCAAGAAAAAAGTCCTTTGTTGTGCTAAACTACTGACAAGTGGTGGTTGCTTGATAGAGTCACTAGTATTAAATACACTAATTAACATAGAAAGTAAAAGTTAGAATCTCACCTCCTTTTTCAAAGAGACACTTTAATCACCTTCTTTGAAAAGCTTGATGTATTTTAGAAATTCAAAGTTGACAGACACTAGTGATGTCATCTGGCTGATCTGTTTTCTTGATGCCAATAACCACACACTGTCACCAATGAATAAAACAGCTAAAAACACCTAGACTCAGAGAAATAGACATTGTAGAAAGCAGGAGCATGGAATCCTATGTTGTCATGACAACACAAGCATAATTCCAATTCAAAAGGATCACTAGCTCATGTGTGAAATACAAACTTCTCTTCCAAGCAAGGTTTTTAAAGTGTTGCATGCATGCAGGAAGGAAAGTATTGAATATCTCACTCCAAATAACTAATTATATCCTTCGATACCATCAATACCAACTGTAACCAATAGTAAGGAGCCACTCTGGTTTCTTCGGGTGTCCCCAAATATGAGTGCCAACGACAGAATCAAACTTCAGATGGCATATCATTTACTCCACCAGGAAATACAGTAGTAGCTTTTTCTTCAATGGTAACAATAATGATAGTTCAGTAGTTTTCTCAAAATGAAATGTTTTGATCTAATAAACTAACTCCATAAATAAACTCATATCTCAAAAGTCTTGCTGCTTTAAATATATACAAAATTACATGACACTGAAGTTCTTTGAGGCTATGTGATAATAATATTACAGATACACATTATTTTAGAATTTTAGGTAACCCTACAGATCATTCCATCCAAATTCTCCATATTATAGATTAGGAAATTGAGACCTAGACATGCTTAGTGATTCAACCACAAGATTAATTAATCTTATTTTGTAATAATATACTGTTTTGTATCACTGCACTGTCGATACTATTTTAATACTCTACAGTGTTTTCTGTTAAACATAATCAAAGTAACCACACTTCCGGCAATTACTTTAGAATGCTTACATGATCAATACTGCAATTTCTAGAGATTTAAAAAATATATTTTGCCAAGATCCTACTTCAGCATGTAAAATTAACTTGCAAATGTAATCTTTTTAACTGTAAGGAGTTTAATGAAAAATTAAATTGACCTCTTAACCATTTCAAAATCTTCCTTGTCCTTTAGTGTCTTTTGAAAAAATGATACTATAAAACTCTATTCAGTTTTTATTTTGTAAAAAAAATAACTATCTTATCCAATGAAAAGTATTTATTATATATCTAATTATAAATAAAAAATAATTTTGAGTGCACAACTTTATTATTCCAGTTGTATATATTAATTGAGCTACCCAACATTAAAGTCTTACTTCAATGAACAGATAAGAATGACTTTAATTAAATTACTGTTGTACCTGAAACGTAACTTAGATATTTATTTCATAAATAGCAATTACACTATATTATGTTTAGAGCATTTCTAAACTGGCTGAAAATAATTAGTTTACCTAATTAGAAGGATGTACCATTCAAATGTCACTATTAATATTCTTAGCAAACTTTTTTTCATTAAAAACATAAAGGTAAATTTCAGCAAAATCCCTCTTCAAATTAGTATAAATTCATAATGAATAAAATTCTAGGAAAATATTTTTGTAAACTAATGACAAGATTTAAAAGACAAGAAAATAAGAAGTGTGGGGGAAAATATCATGTTACTTTCTTTTTTTTTTAGTGCTTATTTATTTTAGAGAGTGAGAGAGGGAAAGAGCATGAGCAGGGTAGAGGTAGAGAAGGGAACTGAGGATCCTAAGCAGGCTCTGCACAGACAGCACGGAGTCCGATGCAGTATTTGGGGCTCGAACTCACGAACCATGAAATCATGACCTAAGTTGAAGTCAGATGCTTAACCAATTGATCGAGCCACCCAGGCACCCCTATGATGCTATTTTCTGAAATGAAAAGAATAGGAAAGCTTAAAGAAAAGAGTTTATAAACGAATATATCCTTTCTACCAGCCCCTTGTCAACTCTAATTATTTTTTAAACTTCGGTACTATAGAACAATTCAGAAACTAGATCTATTTCAATATTCTGTCCTAATTAATTCTTCATATATTTGACAAATGTAGAAAGGCAAAACTGTGGACAGAGGCAAGCATATAGACTGACCTTCTTTTTCTGAAGTTTTTGTTTCCTCTCTAACTGTCTAGCTTCTATCACAGCCCAAAACAGTCAGATCCTAAGGGGACCAACTTCCTCCTAGATTCCCCACCACTACCACAAACAACAAACAAACAAACAAATGAAAATGTTGAAAATAGATTCAGTCTTACTGCCCCTATTGAACATATAGTATCAGGACCAAGAGCTGGGAAGAAAAAAAAAAAAAAAGAAGGAATGGGATACATACCAGTCAGCTTATCCCCTATGGCATCATATCTAATTAAATGCACACTTACCAAATGTTAAATTTAATCCTTCCCTGATTTAACATTTTTTACATCCTGAAAAAGTTAATATAGCATTGGAAAGAGATTATAATTCCCATTTTTTTCACAAGATAGAAATAATAAATATCCAAAAGACAAATATAATTTTAGGAGCAAGAGAAGATCTCCAAATTGTCTCTTTATCAAAATAACAAGACAGTATCTTTATTCAGACACACTCCTGGGTTGAGTTACTGACAGTGACATAAAAATGATTTATAATAATATTTTTAATAATCTGGACTATATCCCAGTCCCAGGATATTTGCCTCTATCTTAGTGTAAAAGTTCTTACCACAATCAAACGTTGTAAGTTTTCTGCATTTTTTTGTTTGTTTGTGTTTGATCTAATTTTTGAATAATGCTTCTTGCCCATCTAATATGATGGAAATCAGTAATCGATATTAATGTGAAAATTTTAAACTTAAACTTCATTTTAAAAATTATTTCTACTTTTAATATAACCAGAAGGTCAAATTGTCCCAAAACTACCACCATCACTCTCTAGAATGTCAATGTCTGACTCCAATGTGGGGATTTAGGAACCAAGCCACCACTACCAGTTAAGTGGCCTTGCTAAAGAAGTTGCCTGTTTTCCCTGTGTCTCCTTCCCCCTTCAACTCTTCTCTGTGACTTAGCCTGAGCACATTGGCATTTCCCTCTAGCAAAGCAGCAGTCATCTTTGAAGATATTTGATGTGCAAAATTGAAAACTAATGAGGTGAGAAAGATTAAGGGTTGCGAGTAACTCATCAGCTAGGAACTAAACAGGAGTAAATGAATATAAAATGGCTTTGAAATATGTGAAAAGAAATGGTTGTACTCTGGGTATTACTGACTAAATTTTCAGGCACTAAAAGAAAATAATGCTTCTAAAAGTCATCCCTCAAAACTGATTTCACAATTTCCATTTTACTCTATTCTGAATGTGTCTTATAACATTTACTCGTGTAAGGAAGGAACTCTAAGTAGCTTTTGTCATGACCTGGCCAATGTTTACTGCTTTTCCAATGCCAGTCCCTGAGGGACACTAACCAGGTCCCCTGGCTTTTATTTTTCCCTAAAGAAGAATAGTAGATACCATGCTAGATTAGAGACCCCACTGATTAAGAAATACAGAAAAAAGAGCATCCATGACTCTTGAGCAATAAATGCCTCAGGTTTAATTTATAAATGAGTAGTCTGATTTATTTTGAGTTTAGTTGGTAAGAAAAAGATACTATTTTTAACCCATATTTTAAGACATTTGTTGTTACTTGGAGAAAAAAAATTGAGAACAATAAAATCCAATTCCCTCAACTTTACCAAGTCACAGGAAAACACCAAAACATAGGATAACAGCCAAAGAATTGAAGTAAAATCTGTCAATATAAGTCATGAGATTTATAGACTCACTTTCTATCTGAAGAGATTATAAGAATATATATGAACATAATTATAAAATAATACATAAGCTTCTACGTCTAATGAAATATTATTTTAAGGATTCAATAATATGGTTGGACATACTCTAAGATCTAGTTCGTTTATAAGACAGTCATGTTTTTGAGTTTGTGTGTAACTCTTTGGAATATGTTATATAATAATTTCACTTTATTATATTTTTCACTTGGTCAACAAATATTTAAGAGATAGTTATTGCTATTCAGAAGTCTAAGTATTGTTCATAAGAACATTGAGTAAAATGGAATGCCTCAGATAAATATTAGCACATAAAGAGGTTTATGAAAAAAAAAGACATAAAAATTAAATATATACACTTAAACAGCGTTTTTAATGCACCGAGAAAATGCTGTACTGGGTATATGCAGCATTTGAATTAATAAAACACTGTATGTACCACAAACATCTTTATATAAAACCAAAGCCTTTGATACCTGACCCTGAATAGATCTGTATGCATACCTATGCCTACTATACCATTGTGTATGTGAAAATTAGTTACTCAAATAATTCTGGGTAGCACTGAGAATATCGGAGAGCCTGCTTTTTAGAAAGAAAATGAACAGTCACGCTCCACAAACAAATTAAAACTGACAACAGCATTCTCTTTGCATATTCTTTCCTACTCTGTTATGCTGGTCGAGGTATAGAAGGAAGTAAGAGAAAAAAGTCCTTCTCCAAAAATGTTTACGTGCTCTAAAAGATACCAAGAATTTAATTAAGTGCCACCTGCCTCATATGCAGAAGCTTTTAAAAAATATTCTTAAAAGATTGCTTAGTTTTCATAGATACTTAGAGTCTCCCAGATCAACCCTTAAGAAAAGCCGAAACTTTTTCCCATATTCCCATTATTAGCTTGTCTCTGTTTGACTTCTAAAGACTTTGCAATTCCCAAGGCATCCAGGCACCACGGGGAAAAGAAAAAAAAAAAAAGGTAGGAAGCAGAAGAATATCAGAAAAACAAAATCAGCAGCCTTGAAAAGATTTTTTTTAAGGTGAGAAGACAGTTTCCTAGAAATACCTTTCTCTCTTTTTTTATTACTTTGAGATTATTTATCAGAATTTTACCTCTTCGAATCTTTCCTTCCTCTTTATCTTGCCCCCATTACATTGCTTCTTAGCCATGAGATAATACCGACTCCACGTGCTTAGCATTTGCGTCTATGTGTCTATGTCAGGTCATGAAGTTAGACCCCTTTGCCCACCCTCTTTGACACATGTCCTGCACAAACACAACCACACCTTCAGACAGCACACAGACTAGGAAACTGAGGTATAGAGAGACAGTGGCTTTGGCCATTACTTCAAAATTTGATTTTGGTCTTCTGGCTAAATGTGGGTTTTGGATATTTTGATATATTGTCAACTAAAGCTAACACAACACCAGGAAACTAGTAAGCTCTATTAACAGAGATGCCTGTTTCTCTGGTGGCCACTCTATCTACCATTTCTTTTTAAGAGAATTTATAGTAACAATTCTGTTGTCTTTTGTGAAGACAAAAAAACGGATGAGGAAGATTAGCAATTCAAAAAGCATTATCTAATTATTTCAGAGAGCAATAACCTCCGACTAGGTACCTCTATTTCTGATTATTTTATTTCCTTTTTAAAATTCATCTTTAGGGGTGCCTAGGTGGCTCGGTGGTTTGAGCGTCCGACTTCAGCACAGGTCATGATCTCACGGTTCCTGAGTTCAAGCCCATGCCAGCCAGAGTCCACTTGTGATCCTTTGTCGCCCTCTCTCTGCACCTTCCCAGTCACACTTTTCTCTCTCTCTCTCTCAAAATGAATAAACATTAAAATTTTTAAAAATCTAAAGTTCATCTTTAATGAAAAAACATAGACTATTCAGAATTTTTACCTAAAAAAGTTCCTATACGAATCCATTTATTTTTCTCCCAGAAATAGAACAATGGATCAAAATGAGGAAAGAACAAAGAAGATCACCATTCTTAACTTTTATCTGCTGAATTTCTCTCAAACCACCGATTTAAAAACAGGTAACTTGCATTTTTATTTCCTAGTTCTTTTGTATCTCTATAATGTTTTCTAACACATTATACACTGTTGTGCATATTAATTGTAATTTTAACTTAAATATATTCTTTTCAATTAGTAGTTTAAGCCTGTAGGCCATTCATTGTGATTAGTTATCCGAACTAAGCAAAGGAGTCCTTGAAATCAGAGTTATACCTTAGGGAGAGAGGTCTTTCAATGAATAGAACTGATAAACTATGGGAATGAGGACCTCTGCTGGCAGTTTTATGGCATTTTTTTTTTAACCATCATAGTGTGGACAGGAGAGAAGGTAAAGGTATCTACTTAATGTGAAGAATTCCTTTTTACTTAGAATCTTTCAACTACCTTCCTAAAATTTTATTGTTCCTGAAACATTTTGAGCAATTTCAGTCTTTAATTTACAAAACAGTTGCTTTATTTTTGGGAAAAAAAATGAATGAAAACTAAAACTACTGGATGAAAATATTAATTTTACTATTAATGTTTTAAGGCAAATTAAAGTTGTTAATAAATAAAGCCTTAATCTTTCTTTTACATGGTAGCTACATACAGATACATATTTATATGAAGGTGTAGATATAGACAGATATAGATACATCTTCATGATATAAAACATGAAATTCAGTATCAAAATTGAATAAAATTTTAATAATATAATTACTAAGATATTTCTATATTTTTCCAGAAACTAGACTTATTTCACACACAATATAGACCTACATGTCCTTGGAAGCCAATTGTTTATCTAAATTGTCCAGAGCAACCCTTTAAAGCTTGAAAGTACAATTGGACTGCTTTCCCTTCACTCCATTTCACCACCAATGTCACTTACTTAATGTGCCTTCCTTCTATTTGTAAATTCATAGATTATTATAACTGAAAGAAACTTTAGAAGTCACGTAGTCTCACTCTTTTATTTTACAAGAAAAAAATCTGAAGTGAACAACAGCCTCTATATATTCTTGCCAAATCAGGGTAAGATGAACAAATAACTACAAAAGATATCTCATCTTCTAAGGAGAGATCTTCTCAGGCAAGAGAAGGGAAAGGGACAGAAGAGTTGTAGTGTTGGGACACAATTACCCAGTCCTGCTGTGGATGCAGGAAGACCTAATCCAGGCATGGTTTCAAGCATTAGAGCTACCAGGAGGAAATTTGTATTCAGGGGTCAGGAACAACAATAATAATACCCATGACAAACATTATTAGTCATTAATTATGTGCCAGGCAGTCATGATTCCAAGCACTTGATGTGGGATAGCTCATTAATCATTGCAGCAATGGATACCTGTGCAATGCAACCTGTGCAATGGATAAAACTGCTAATATAATCAGGGAAAGTGAGGCACAGAGAGACTAAGTCGCTTCCCCATGGTCACTGGGTCAAGGTCTGAATCCATCCAGTGTGGATCCAGAGCTTATGCTCTTAGCCCCACCTTATGAGACAACATAATAAGCCCCAAAACTGACCTCAAAAGGCTTACTCTAGAATTTTACAGGGTGCTGAATGACCAGGAATCTGCCTGACCTTGAATCATAGTGACTTCCTTAGTTCAATTCCTTTAGATGTAAAATTCTGGAAATTTAAGAGGTGGGAAGGGACCTGTAGAGCATGTAGTCTAAGGGTCTTTATCTGGAAATCTTCTAAAAAGGTATAGACCATAGGACCCTAGATAAAATAATTTGACCTAGTCCAACCTTCTCAATTCACATTTTATATGAAGTTTGGTCTCATATCTCTGTCCCCAAAGCACGGATGCTCACCCTATAAATGCCAGTGCTGCTCAGCTGCTTTCACATGATGGCACATATAGAAAAATAGGAATACTCAATATCCCACAGACATAAAGAAAGGAAACTTCCAAGACCCCAGTCCCCAGGTGACCAGGCCCATGATCTCACAAAACCACCCAAACAACCGAAAGAATCCAACATCTCAAAATAAGATCAATACTCAATTCACCGCACACCAGTTGGAAAGCCTTGGCTTAGAATCCCCCGAGAGATAACAAAAAAGAAATTGGATTAGGATACCAGTGCTTACATCTCCTTTCCACTCCCAAACCCACTTAAAATTAGAAAATTCTCACCCCTACCACTGGCTCCGTTTCCATTTTAACCTTCACTTCCCAGATCTCCAGATAATAGCTACATGTTTTAGTTATAATTGCTGCATAACACATTAACTCAAACTTAGTGGCTTAAAGGAATACTTCTAATCTCACAGTTAGCATAGGCTCTGGCTCGTGGTTTCTCACAAGGCTGCAATCAAAGCGCCAGCTGGGGCTGCAATTATGAGGCTTGACTGAATCTGGAGGATCCATTTCCAAGCTCAGGAAACTATTGGCAGGAGACTTGAGTTCCATACCACACAGGACTCGCAGTATGACTCCATACAACACGGCTTCCCCATGACCCAGACATGCTCCACAGACAGATGGAAAACCTCAGATGAATGAAAACTGTGATCTTTCTATCACCCAATCCCACAGGTGACACTTCCACTGTATTTTGTTGTCACACAGACAAACTCAGGTACCATATGGGAAGGAATAGTGCAAGAGCATGAGCAGCAGCAAGTGGGGTCACTGGGTGCCATCTCAGAGGCTGGTTACCACACCAGTGTTTATTGAGTGTATTACTATGTTACAAGCATGTTAACTTATAACATAGTATCTCATTTGATTTTTACAACAACTTCAAGCAGTTATTTCCTTAGAAGGAAAGAAAGAGTAGGTAGTTATCTGGTGTTCTCACCCTGACTTGACAAGAACAGGCAAAAGTTGTTGGTCACCTCCACAAGTCGCAGATGTTTTCTTCTCTTTCACGGCAACATTCCTACAACTCTGAAATCCTCTTTTACAGCTGAGAGACTACGAACGACAGAAGTTACTTGTCCAAGGTCACTCAGATAATAAATGACAGAAAAGGAAGTCAAAACAAGGCCTGTCTCTGAAGATTCACATGCTCAATAACATATTCAAACTATACCTGATCTTCCTGAATCTCAATTTGGCTAGACCCCAATTCTCATGTATGAGCCCCCTCTCAATTTTCTTTTTAGTTTCGACCCGTCATTTCATATCGTATTCACTCTTGCTGCCAATTCCCACTAATTACTCAGATCAATAGCACTTCTTCAGACCATATTTAATTCCATCTTTTCAATAATCCTGTGAGATACTGCGAGCCATTATGTATTAAAATAAAATTGTAACTTTACTAACAGATATTAGTAAAATATATATAAAAGAGAAAAGTGCAAGCACATTGCAGAACAAATTGTAAGTGTGTAACTGTGTCAGCTGCAGAAATTAACAAGTATAGTCCACTAAGAGTGAACACAGGCTCAAGTTTCAGGGAAGGGGGAGAATGAAGCAAAGCAATGATGCCATTGATTTGATTTCCACTCGTTAGGTCGACCTACAACAAGCTGCAGAAGGAGTGTGGGCCTGTCAAACGTTAGCTGGCCACACAGCTTTTTTCACTTCAAAAAAGCTAGAGTCATGGGGCACCTGGCTGGCTCAGTTGGTTGAGCATTTGACTTTTGCTCAGGTCATGATCTTGCAGTCGGTGACTAGGCCTCTCATGGAGCTTGCTGCGTCAGCACTGAGCCCGCTTCAGATCCTCTGTCCCCCTCTCTGTGCCCCCCTCCCCCTGCTCTCTCTTCCAAAAATAAATGAAAAGCATTAAAAAATTAAAAAAAATTAAAAAGCAAGAGTCAAACGTCGCACTTCTTGACCCTTCCATGTATCAACTACACTGAGTCGTTCTTACTGAACTGAGCTGGTGGGTATTTATTAAAGGAATCCCATCCCAATACCAACATATCCAGGAATTCGCTTCCCAGGATATCAATTGATCAATATGATATGTGGCAGCTGGATAAATCTAATCAAGTTTCCTGACCACCTGTAAAAGAGCCTTAAAAGTGCTTCTTGAGGCGTAGCAAATCTAAATTAGCCCTTGTGGTCCTTCTGAGTAAGTAATGGTTAAAATGTGTTGGAAAGATAGTCTATGCATATGTGTATGTGCATGTGTATATGAGTATGTATATGTTTCCATGAATGTTGTTCTAGGAATATCAGTCAAAAATCGCACTTCTGAGTCTATTTGTAGATTGTTCTAAGTCTTTCTCTCACAGGTCATGCATTTGTGGACATGCCTTTTGTTGGGAGCCGTTTGGGGCTCACAGATTGAGACCCCTCCCTGTGTAGAAAAGGCAGTTGAAGCAAAGCTCCCGCCGGCCAAAATGGCACCTAGTCTTACCTCCTTCTAAATAATTTTTCAGACTTGGATTTCTTGAGCTGCTCTCCTTGGCCCCAAGGAATGTAATGCTCTTTTGTTTTATGGCATTTAGATAAAAGGGAAGGACCTGGAACATGATGCTTTGGTGGATTTACATCTGAATGAGAGTAGCCTGGCCAGAAGTAATCTTAAAGTTGCATCTTGGGGATGGGTTGCACAAATTGATAGCAGTTATGAGCTGGCTGAATATTGGTGTGATTTGTGTAAACGTTAGGCTCCTATTATGTAAATTCACTCATTCACAAGCGAAGGACAAGCATTGGGAATTCTGTCTTTGCAGGATGGGTTGCACCTCCCCCACTGTAGTTGGAAGAATAGGCAGAATGACTCCTGGCCTGTTTATAGATAATCAACATAGGCAGGACTAGGTAATGCCCTGTTCTCTCCCCCTGCCTTAAATTTATATGCTAATTAACTTGAAAACAACTTGCAAGATTGAGGAAATCTCCGCTTTGCTGATAAAAACACATTATTGTTCAAACTATGCTTACTGTTGGGATGTCACTCACTACTGTAATGTAACTCACTACTTTTAAATAAAGACACTGAAACCAGCAGGGCACAGAGAGATGCTGGATGAGCCAGGGATGCCTGCTTGGTGATCAGACCACATCTCGTGCCTCTCTCGTTCCTTTCGCCTAACCGTCCATCCTTCGTGGACACCTGGACTCAGCCGGAGCTGGACTCTGGCAGCCTTTCTCGTTTTTTTGGATAGGGGACACAGTCATAATCTTCCCTAACTTACAAAAACAAAAACAAAAAACTGAGGCTTGGAAAGAAGTCATGAAACCTGTAGAAGATCCAAGACTGAAACTCTGGTCTCTCTGTTCTAAATCTGATTCTCTCTCTACAGCACCATATACCAGAGAATCATAATCAGAAAAAGCTATTGGAGAGAAGAACTGATGATAGAGAAATAAGGACTGATGCCTTTCAAATGGCATTCGACATTACACACAGCCCTTTCACATATATTATGTCATTATCATCTCATGTAATACAACGTGAGTGGAACTAGGGTAGCAGGTTATTAGTGGGTAAAAAGGAAATAAGAAATCTTTCTCCCTGTTTCTCTCCTGTAGTGGTACTATTTTCTAAAGCTTAACTATGATAACAAGTGTTTGCCTGAAACCTTCAGTAGAGCCTCAGTTCATGGCAAAGAGTTGAAAAGTTGGGCCAAAACTCAACATCCATTACCCTGCACCTCTGGCAGTGGCATTCTAAGACTCCAAGGAAGAGATTCATGGCATAATTTAAAGGAAGTTTATTCTTTATTACATCAATTTCTTTAAAAGCACACCATTATGTAGTTGGACTTCTTTATCCTGAGATACCTAATTTATCTTACAAAAGACTGAAGAAACTTAATAACAAAATTCAGCTCTAGGAAAAATTATTTTGAGTAGAATTAGTAAATATCATAGAGGATTCTATCAGATGTTTCCAAAACAGTGACATAAAGTGATCTACTGGGAATGAAATTTAGAAGAAATTCTAAATTCATCTTAGGGATGAAATTTACTATTGTATTTTTAGAATTCTGAGATTTTTTTAACATTATTTAAGCTATAATGCATAATACTATTGATGTTATTGTTTTTCTGAAGTAGGTTGTTACTAAGCAAATGATATGACTTATAATCCATAGCAAAGCAAAATAAAGGAAAAGTGGGACCTACAGATAAACCTAATGTTTCAGAAATGTGTGTCTAAAGAGACTCAGGGAGAAACAAAAGTATTCAAAATAACAGGGGTCGTGACTAAATAAAGCTATAATAGAATAATTTGTACTATCCTCTGTTTGAAGGAAAATATGGTGACAGAGGGAAGTGTCCTACCAAAATCTTAAAGTGTAGAGTCAGAGAAGATGGATGTGCAAGTTCACCTCCAGAGGATGGCTCTTGTCATGTGGCAGGTGCGGCCCATGTCATTAGAACACCAGGCCTAATGGTTCCAGATAACCTCTTGTTCTAATTCCAAAATGCATTAGTCAGAAATGTTTCAATTCCGAGTGGAGAAAAATCAACTCAAGGATACTTAAGTAGGAAAGGGAACTTGCTTAGAATATTTATGGATGGAGCTGGTCTCAGGCTCTTCAGGAATTCAAACCCTGTCATCTATTCTTTCTTGTCTGTTCCCTGCTCTTGCCCCCTCTCCCCCAACATCCAATCTCCCAGCTCTACTTTTATTTGTAAATCTCCTTCATTACTACTCTCTGAGGCAAAGGACAGAGGGCCATACTCAACACGATCCAAGAGAAAAAGAAAAGCTCTTTCTCTCAGACACTTTATATTTTGCCTACTTTGGGCCCTTCTAGGCTCATTTTTCAGTCAAACACTACAGCTAACAGAATGGGGGTATTAGAGTGGGCTCACTCTACATGCCCACGCACATGGCCTACTAGAAGGACATTGTTATTGGCAGGTCCTAAAGAGATATATGGAATGAGTAACAGCAATTACAAGAGGAAAAGATGACAAAGAAAACAAGAAATCTCCAACACACACATTCATCACACAAGCTTCTACATTAAGTTTTGTTTTCTGCATAGACTTTCCTATGAGGGTTACAGTGCAATACCACCTACAGAGGTATTTCCATCCACTCGTAATTATTGTTCTCAGTATGTGGTTTACTTTTCAGATTCTTCAGTGTCAAATGAACTTGAGTCAGTCCTGTGAATGCAGGCAATCAATAACTAAACAAGTTGCCAGTCTAAAAGATGGCTTTGAGTAAATAAGAAAAATGTCCTCCTCCCTCAAGATACTTAATCACCATGTACAAAAATTGGTCACAGTTACCTTATAATGTCCATTGTTGCAAATAGTGCTCCATGGAGTTGTATATTCCAAAATTTGCACAAACAAGAACTGTGGCCCTGACCGGAAACTAGAACAAACACTTGTACCCTAACACAGTTAACACAGCTGCTCTGTAAGCAGCTACGTACTCTAACCTGACATTTGTACTTCTTGAACTCAACAGGGTTCATCAACATTTATTAAGTACCAACTTTGTGCACGTGCTGACAAAGGACAGAGAATCTTTGCTCTATACCAAATTTTCTGGAGCGCCTGGGTGGCTCAGTTGTTTAAGTGTCCAACTTCGGCTCAGGTCATGATCACACAGTTTGTGGGTTTGAGCTCCACATTGGGCTCTGCGCTGACAGCTCAGAGTCTGGAGTCTGCTTTGGAGTCTGTCTCCCTCTCTTTCTGCCCCTTTCCCAGTAATGCTCTGTCTCTGTGTGTCAAAAATAAATAAATGTCAAAAAATTTTTAAATAAATCAATCAATCAAATTTTCTCCATTTGCTTTAAAAATAAAGCAAGAAAAGGGGATCTTCAAATTCTCTGAAGAAATAGAGCATTCCTATGAACATTTTCAAAAGGCCAAATTGTAAAGCCCACCAGCCTTAAAATATTTCTACCACTATCTTAAATTTTCTATAATTGGTTATATTGTATTCTCTCCAAGAGACCTTTATAATGCTTTCTAGTTATGAGCACTGTACATTAATTCATGCAATAAAATAATAATATTAGTAAGAGCCAGCACAGAATATTTCATATCCCATTGAATCCTATAAGTTTTGGAAAAGTATCTTGGCAGCTTCCTAGAATAGGGGATGTATCAGTAAGTTGCTACTTCTGCGGGCCTTCTTTTAGAGATCATCTTGTGATTCCATCAGTTTCATGTTTTGACAATTTATTTGAATAAGGGATTCTACTGTTTTCAAAAGTTTTAAAATCACTGCACTTATTCATGTTATAAGTTATCTCTTGGTAACATGCTAGATATACATGACATCCCGAGGACAAGTGGAAAGGATCATAGGACAGGCCACTGAAAATGAAGGAAACTCAAGGAAAATGTAAAATTCATCAACTCTGTCAATAAAAGGAGGGCTAGGCAAGAGTGGAGCTCAGATTCCCAAGTGCTTACAGAAAATAGAGATAAAAAATGAAGAGACAATTCTAATGAGATGAGTTGGTGAAGAGGTTTCCCTTCCCAACTGCAAGATTTGGTGTTTGTTGTATCCTGGAGCTGGCCTTGCAAAAGCAAGTCTGCAGCACTCCTAGGAGAAGCTATATTCAGCGTTTCCTGATTGTGACTATTCTCAGGTCTCTCAGATATCAAACAAATAAACAAATGTTTCTGGACCCAATGTCCTACTTAGATAGACAATATTCTTTCCTTCTTTCCTCCCCAAAGACAGTCTTCCCAAAGACTTCCCAAAGGCTTCCCAAAGACAGTCTATAAAAATTATCTCCACTTTCAGACCTCTAATTTATTCTTCAAACCACCCCATTGTGCCTTCTGCCTCTGTCATACTTGAAATACTAGTCATTATTTTAATGACATTTTTATCCATAAACCCAATGGGAATTATTCGTTTTGCATCATGAGACTTCTGAGATGACTTTGACAAATGGATTGCTATCATCTTCTTGAAATTTTCTACTCCCTTGCCTTTTGTGTTAGTGAAGGATGAAAGAAGAGGAACAGAAAGCTTTTAAAACAAAGTCATTGAAGGGTTACCTGGTCTCTCATTTGGTTAAGTGTCTTATTATGATCTCATTGTTCGTGAGATTGAGGCCCACACTCAGTGTGGAGCCTACTTGGGATTCTCTCTCTCCCGGTGCCTCTGCCTCTCCCCTCTTCTCTCTCTCATTCTCTGTCTGTCAAAAAATAAAATAAAATAAACATTTAAAAAAATAAAAATAAAGCAAAAACAATGTATGTAAAAACTCTGAGGCACAAGGGAAGTAGTTCAAAGAATTAACTACCCACTAGTTAGCCATTTTGATGGAATATGGACAGTGAGGAGAAGCATAATAGAGGAACCGGAAAGATGGGTAGAAACTAAGTCATGAAGGCCATTTGTAAGACTTCAGATTTCATCCTAAGAAGAAAGGATGAACACTAAGGAGGGATATAATCTGTTTTTTCCTTCTTTTTAAAAAATTTATTTATTGTTTAATTTACATCCAAGTTAGTTAGCATATGGTGCAACAATGATGTCAGGAGTAGATTCCTTAATGCCCCTTACACATTTAGACCATCCCCCCTCCAACAAACCCTATAGCAACACTCTTTTTGTTCTCTCTACTTAAAAGTCTTTTATGTTTTGTCCCCCTTCCTCTTTTTATATTACTTTTGCTTCCCTTTCTTTATGTTCATCTGTTTTGTATCTTAAAGTCCTCATATGAGTGAAGTCATATGACATTTGTCTTTCTCTGACTAATTTTGCTTTGCATAATACCCTCCATTTCCATCCATATATTTGCAAATGGCAAGATTTCATTCTTTTTGATTGCCAAGTAATACTCCATTGTGTATATATACCAGACCTTCTTTACCCATTCATCCATCAATGGGTGTGGGTTCTTTCCATACTTTGGCTATTGTTTATAGTTAATGTTAGGGTGTTATAAATATTGGGGTGTATGTGCCTCTTTGAAATAGCACACCTGTGTCTCTTGGATAAATACCTAGCAGCGCAATTGCTCAGTTGTAGGGTAGTTCTATTTTTAATTTTTTGAGAAACCTCCGTACTGTTTTCCAGAGTGACTGCACCAGTTTGCATTCCCACTAGCAGTGCAAAAGATATCTTTTTCTTCCGCATCCTCGCCATCATCTGTTGTCACCTGTGTTGTTGATGTTGGTCATTCTGACAGGTGTGATGTGGTATCTCATTGTGGTTTTGATTTGTGTTTCCCTGATGATGAGTGATGTTGAGCATTTTTTCATGTGTTGGTTGGCCATCTGGATGTCTTCTTTGGAGAAGTGTCTGGTCGTGTCTTTTGCCCATCTTTTCCCTGGATTATTTGGTTTTTGGGCATTGAGTTTGAGAAGTTCTTTATAGACTTTGGATACTAACCCTTTATATGATATACATTTGGAAATATCTTCTCCCATTCTATTGGTTGCCTTCTAGTTTTGCTGATTGTTTTCTTTGCTGTGCAGAAGCTTTTTGATGTGGTCCCAATAGTTCTTTTTTGAAGCAACTTAGTTTTTATCTCTAGTATTTTTTAAAACCTTTCTATGGACTCAATTTTCCTCTTGCCCAATGGATAAACTTAAGGCCAGTTTCATGACTTTTCAGGTTACTTTTAAGTCCTTTTATTTCCACTGACAATCAGGTAATTCAAATATTTGTTTTCATGAAGTAGAATTTTCAAGTTCATTAAAGTTAAAGATTCTCTTCTTCCTTAGATTGTGCCACCAGCTGTGGAAGGAGGAGGCTAGTTAGGTGTTTTGTTTTGTTTTTTTAATTTCTTCTGAGAGTGTTTTCTCTTTTCTCACTCTTTAGGCTGCCTCTTGCTCCACCTCTAGAGTTGAAAGAGGTGTGGGGAGGTCAAATCTATTTATTGTCACTACTTGTCTGGCATGGATCTTTGTTGCTTTCCTCTGGCCATGCCACATATGTAGGCAAAAGTGTTTTTGTGTGTTCTTTGGAGAACACCACCCCTTCCTCTTCCATTGTTGGGGATCCTGGACCTACATTTCCTTGATGCTAGTGAATACATTTTTCTGGTTGGCTGTTTATAGTTCCCCCTTTAGCTCTTAGGAATCTAGAAGATTGCCTCTCTGCTGTTATCTCGTGTAGGAAGGCAATCTTCTTGGGCAGGACAGCACCCAGGCCATTTGTCTCTTGTCAACCTTCCTCCTCCTAATCTCTTCTAATTGTCACCTCCCCTTTCCTCTTCAATCTCATTATTTAGTTAGTTAGTTAGTTAGGCTGGAGGTGACAGATTAGACAAGAGGTCTGTATGACTTTACATGAGTCTGGGGTGGGGGAGCAAAACAATTTGTCAGCACTTTATTCGCAAATTCTTTTTAAGTGGTCTTGAAATCCCTTGCGAATATAGGACTATTACCATCTATATTCTCCAAATCTGAGATATAGAGTCCTGAGATATATTTAAATCTCGTCACAAGTAAAAATCACTAACTACATAAGTACATGATCCATTACATTTTAATATTCAGGAGTCAGTTATTTGATAGTTGAAGTATGATGTGAGAAAATCTATCGATTTTTTCTGCTACTGTCACTACTGACTATTACATTTTTGTTACTCCAATTCCTTTATTCATAATATTCTAATTGTCTCATGTTGAGATGAAGATTATAGTAGTATAAATTGCCTGGACCTAGTGTGGGGAATCTAGTAATTATCTGACAAACATCACATCACTTTTTTTTTTTTTGCTGGGCAGCCATTTTCCAAGTGCTATTATCTGTTTTTTTGTCGGGGGAGAAATTGAGGCTAAAATAAACACTGTTTTGGAATAAAGTTATATTAAACTTGGAATTTGATTCCCAGAATACTTATCTTCCAAAGTAGCTATGAAATATCTCATAGGAGAGGAGAAAGATGAGCTTCACCTTTTTTGAATAAATATTTTTTATATCAAGTAGTCTGCTCAAATTTTAAGGCACTTGCAGTATGAGTGCTTGATCAAGTTCATTCAACTCAACAATTAGCCATTATTGGTGCTGCTGTTTCATTCTTCAACAGTTTGTAAATAACAATAGCTAGTTTATAAATATTATATGTATCATAAAATGTTCACTTATTATCAATATTTTGCTAATGGACTACTAAGAAGCCAGAAAAAAATTACCATTATAACAATTATTTAGGTAAAAGGTACAAATTATAAATATTATACACATATAAGTATTAATATACACTTGATTCCAAACTCAAGACTCCAAAATAGCTTTTTTTGTTGTTAAATATGTAATACCTTGTTTGGTATGCTGTGAAATTTGTACATTATTATAAATTCTAGAAATATATCATTTGCAAGTGCATATTTTTTAGGCCAGCCATTTTACCCATAGAAATTTATCCTTAAAAGATAGATAAATACGATGTATGTGTGTAGGTCTATGTCATTTAACACATTTTATTTCGTATAAAAAAATCAGAAAATACCTAAATCTTCATTGGTAGATATCGGTTAAATATATCAGGATAAATCTATATGATATAATACTTTACAGCCACTAATAATTGACATATATCTTTATTTATTCTCACTTAAATAACTTCCCAAAATATTGTTAATTGGGGAAATACAGTCTACTAATTGATATGGAGAGTTTCATTCCATTATTGTAAAAAGGAAGATAAATATTTATATGTATATGCCTAGAAAATTCTGGAAGGATATACATTAAATTTTTGTAGTGATTGAATCTGAGTTGCTGGGATTCATATACTCATATATTTTTCTTTAATTGGGCCTGAGCATTATGCTAGAAACTGGAGATACAAAGGAGAAAAAGATGAAGCTGTTACCTTCGTATACTTTATGTTTTAGACATTAAAAGAACAAAAATAGTAGAATTATTATGGACTGGGGCAAAGAGTATTTTAGATAGGCCATAGTTATATCTCATAAATTTTGACATGTTTTATTTTGAATGTCATTATTTCAAAACATTTTACTATTTCCCCTTTGAATATTCTTTGACCCAGGGGTTATTTAGAACTATGCTATTTAGTTTTCAAATAGAGATTTTCCAGATATATTTCTGTTATTGAATTCATACTGAATTCCACTATGGTCATCGAACATACTTTGTATAACTTGATTTCAGCTTTTTTAAATGAGAAATAGTAGGTTGGAATTAGTCTTATTGATTCAGCCTACTTTCCCCTTAAGACCTTCCTTAACCCTTCTGCCCTTCCTGACAGCCTGCTTTCTTCTCCTAAATCATCAATAAATATTTTTTTATTCCCAGTGTACATTCATCCAAGTTAATGGCTGTATGTCCCATTGGGGAAAGAACTGGGGGAATCATCGTGGCATATAATAAAGGAACTTCTTTCTAGGGTTTTGGCTGTCTTTTCAGGCCCATGGTTTCCAATAACCTGCAAATTAGCTCAGATCCAGGAACTAAGCAAAAGATTCTGCATCTTATTTGGACGAACACCTTCAGTGTAATGTCTTGCTCCTCCACTCTTATTCCTCCCAGCCCCTAGTTATATTTTAACCAACACCTTGGTTGGCTCACTGTGCATTTTGATTTTTGGGACACTGAGTTCTCTAAAACTGTCTCAACACCTTGAATTTCCAGAGACTGTGGCTGCCCCTGTGACTTTGCTGGTTCTTATCATAGTTATAGCTGCCCGAACATTACACCACCTGACCTGAATTACTTCATGATCCCATCATCTCTTAAGATATATATTTACAAGGGGCACCTGGGTGGCTCAGTCGGTTAAGCATCCAACTTTGGCTTAGGCCATGATCTCATGGTACATGAGTTCGAGCCCTGCATCAGATTTTCTGAAGTCAGCACAGAGCAGGCTTCAGATCCTCTGTCCTCCTGTCTCTCTGTCCCTCCCCTGCTGCTTCTCTCTCGTTTTCAACATAAATAAATAAGCTATTATATATATATATATATATATATATATATATATATATATATATATATATATGAAATCAGTGAGTTCTGGCCTCACATATTATTCCTCTTCTACCAGTCTCTCTTTCTCTATTTTCTACTAGGGAAAATCAGGCATTTCCACTTTGTTGACAGTGGCTGTCATTTTTTTTTTCCTGTCCTCTAAGAGCCATGTGAGTAGTGAATTTGTCTTTCTCTGGAAGAAGGGTCTATAAGTCAAGGAATATAGATGGCCTCTAGAAAATGGCAACAAACTCTTCCCCACAGCCTCTAGGAGAAATCAGCCCTCACAACATCTTGACTTTAGTCCAGTGAAACTGATCTCAGACTTCTGACCTTTATGCCAGCACAAGAACACACTTATGTTATTTTAAACCGCCAGGTATCTGGTAAATTGTTACAGCAGCCATCAGACACTAACATACTTGGACATTTCATGGAAGTATTTTGTGTGTAATCCAATATCTTCTACATAATTAAGAGAAATATCCCTCTAACAAAGCTAAAATTACCATTGGGATATGCTGAATTGAGAGACAGAATATTGAACTCAAATATTTTCTCCACCTCTGACTACTGAGAGATCCTGGGAATAGTGACACCCGATAACAATGAGCATAATCGGCACCCCAAATCTTGGTTTCTAAATACTATTCTCCATTAAAAGAAACAGGGCCCATTAGAGACATGTCTGATTCTGGAGCTGGAATTGGAAAATACAGTAAGAGTCTGTAACATGTACTTGTGTCAGAAAGTAATAAAGCACTCAATTAATGAAAAGGACATGCCAAACTGACACAGAAGCCAGCACGAAGGAACTTCTACTGACCGCATCAAGAACAATGGGCATCAAAATAAATCATCAAACACCTTATAGTCCATTTTATAAAATAGGAACTTTTTATATCAACATAAATTAAGAGACAAACAAACAAACAAATAAGAATTTTACACCAGAAGGGCAACTAATAAATATAGAAGGAATGCTTAAATTAGAAAAATCAAACATCTGGCAATGGTTACCATTATAACACAATGAATTCAGCCAAAATATATAAATAGGTACTGAAACTAATGAGTGAAAGTTTGATAAAGAATGGGATATCTACATAAATGCATATTAAAAGAATCAAATAAATTGCAAAAAAAAAAAAAAAAAAAACTTGGATTAAGCTATCCCTGAAGTCCAATGTACTTCTGCACACAAACTCTTTCCAAATAACTATTAATTATAAAGAGAATCAAGTAAGTGTACAGTGAAGAAACCTGACAGACACCACTTTAATCAAGAATTCAAAGTAAATATCACCAATAATGTAACAAATTAAAATCACAGACCCCCTGATAGGATGCAATAAAAAGAAGGCACTGTCACTTCTGTGATTCTGTGATATTCCTGCCACATATACATAATCTGAGCCTGATCGTGAGGAAACCTAAAACAAATTGAGTATTCTACCAAATAACTGGCCCATACGGTAACAGATGACTGAGATTCTAGGCAGAGGGAGATTAAAGAGAAACAGCTAAATGCAACTTAAGATCCTTCACTGGGTCTTTTTCCTATAAAGCATATTATTGGGACAATTGTCAAAACATGAATGGGGTCAGAAACAAGCTAGAAGTGATGGAGGAATATTAATTTCTTGACTTTGATGATTATACGATGTTTAGGTAGTATTATGTCCTTGCTTTTGGAATTAGACAATAACTATTGGAGTGCAACGGGCATCATGTCAATAACTTACTTTCGAACGATCCAGAGAAAAAAGTTCATTTTTTTCCACAAATTTTTTACAAATGTAAAATTATTTCCAAATAAAAAGAAAAACATTTAATACTATATTAATTTTTTTCATAAACCCAGAAACTACAGTTAGAGTTGTGTGACCCAGGTAGGTGCTGGAGTCAGTACCATGGATAGATAAGGTTTAACACATAATTTTGATTACGCCTGGTCTTAATAACCAAAAAAATTCTAAAAGTGATGTATTTAATTTAAAATACCACTTTGTAGAATTTGATGGTGCACTAGCCATAACTGTTTCTTCATTCAGACATCTATTACTGACACTAATGCGTTTCTATTCTCGTCCTATAGAGAACATAACCTATGTAGTAGACATCGATGGTTTTCTACTAGGATCTATTCCTCCTCTGTCTTTCTATCATGATTCCACTCTTGTTCAGGCACCTACTTCTCACAGCATTACCAATGTTTTTAAAATGAAGTTGATGGACCCTATCCTCAAAAACTGGTTCAGGAAATAGCTTGTAACCTAATATGGGCCAGAGAGTCATAAAGGAAGGTTTTCTGGATGTTCCTGGCAAGAGATTTCTTTGCTTTTAAAAGCAAATTAGACTACCCCTCATCTTCTATATGCTCCACTATATAGAGCCTAGAGTTCCAAAAGACATTTTGCCCCCATGAGGCAAGTCAGCCTAAAGAAAAAACCATTGTACTAAAAGGAACAAAGTCAAGGAAGCTGCAAAGAAACGGAGCTACCCTCACTGAGTTAAGCCAGCCCTGACGCCCATTCTGCCTTGGTGCATGACTTTGCGAGCCAATTTAAACCAGTGGGATGGAACTGAATTTTTTATTATTTGCTTCCAAAATATGCTACCTGACACAATTTGTAATCTCAAGTTTGAAAAGATGGCATACACAAGACCAATCTTTCCAGAAATTTTCTTATTTTGTTTTTCTGAAGCCTAATAGGAGAATAGGGAGTAAAAGAAGGAAAATGAAGACCAGAGAAAAAAGTAAGTTAGTCTATTAGTTGAGAAGAAATCCATTGTTACCTAGTTGATTGCATATATATTTAGAACAGGGCTGGTGCGCCTGGGTGGCTCAGTTTGTTGAACATCCGACTCTTGATTGCACCCCAGGGTCGTGGGATTGAGCCCTGAATCCGGAACACTTGGTGTGAAGCCTGCTTAAGAGTCTCTCTCTCTCTCTCTCTCTCTCTCTCTCTCTCTCTCTCCCTCCCTCTCCCTCTGCTGCTCTCTCCCACTTGCACATGCACTCTCTCTCTTTTTCTTAAAATTTAAAAAAAGAGAGAGAAAAGTATTTTATTTATTTAAAAAACATGTATGTAGCACTTACTATGTATCTGACACTGTTTATATGTTTTATAATGTTGATTTATTTGATTCTTTCAACAATTTATGAGATTTTATTGCTATCATTCCCATTTTCAATTGAAGAAATTGAAACATTAGGAGTTTAAGTAACACAACTAGCAAGTGGATCCAAATCATTGATATGTTAATATCAGACAGAGAAAAGATCATCAAATGAGAACACTTCAGGGTTATGTACTTATTATAGGATGTAGCATGCTGTCAATTCACATGTAAACCTAAGATTTGCATCAGAGAAACTAGATATTCCTCAAATATCAGAAAATTATAAATGAAATTATTAGTCATTTATCTAAGAATGTCTATGTTTATCTGAAACCAGCACATGAGTAGACAGTAGCATAAACTCAGTAATTATGAAGTATGATGTATTATAGCAGAAAAACCTGTTAAAAATAGAAAAAGAAAAATCTTCCTTTTAAAGGAAGCCTGTTAAAAAATTTTTGTGGGGGCTTCTGGGGCAACATGGCGGAGGAGTAGGGGGCTCCAGTATTTCGCTTGCCCTTTAAAGGGGGACGACTGAAACCATTGTCTCTCTCTCAACTCCAAAAATCGGGGGGAAAAGGTGCTAGAGCTGACAAGAAACTAAGGCGGAAACAGACACGGCCCAACTAAACCGTGAGTTTAATCTGGGTCGGATAAAACGAACTCGAACTTGGGAAGTTGAGCTGAGGGGAGGGTGAGTGTCTTCGGAGATAGCTGGGAAAGTGCCGATCGAACAACATCTGAACGAGAGGGCCAGAGCGGGTGAGACTGCGACCATCCAGCCCCTAAATGCAGGGCTTTTGAAGAGAAGTTCAGTGGCAAACAGCAGCAATCCCCGCGCGCTGCTGGGACCGCACCAACCCCGTCCTGAGCCACTGGGACGCGCGCGGGAGGGACTGGCAGCGGGGACGCAGGCGGCGCCGCCTGCGGAGCACCTCTAACCCCGGCACAATTATAACGAAATCGGGGGGTGGCAGACGGCCGCACCACCGCGCCACCCTCGCCCAGCGCCTCCGGGGCGCGCGCGCTGCCGGGACAGGCAGGGGGGACCCAGGCGGCGGCTCCTGCGGAGCACCTCTAACCCCCGCACAGTTACAGCCAAATCGGGGGGTAGCAGACGGCCATATCACCGCGCCACCCTCGCCCAGCGCCTCCGGGCACGCACGCCGCAGGGACCCAGGCAGCCCCAGGCGCGGCTCCAGTAAACCACACTAGGCTGGCGTGGGCGGTGGAGAGAGAACAGAAATAAAGGGGCGAATAAAGCCTCCAGGACTGGTGGCGCGGGTCTGGAGAGACGCCATTGTTGTCTCACAAGCCAGGAAGTCACCCCAGAAGCCATCCCTGCAGCAGTGGAGGCCGGACCCGCCTACACTAAACCACGCCCCTCCCAAACTATCAGCAGGAGCGACTGATCCAAGTGGAGATTGCTGCCTGGAGTAACGCCAGTCATTTCTTCTTTTTAAATTTATCCCTCCCTTTCTCACTCCTACCGATCCCCATCCCTGAGCTGGTCATCCAGGGTACTGACTGGCTTAATCATTTTTTTCGTTCTTTTTGTTTTTTGTTTTTTTGTTTTTTGTTTGTTTGTTTGTTTGTTTTGTTTGGGGTTTTTTTTGTTTTGTTTTTTGTTTTTTGTTTTTGTTTTGTTTTTTAACCCACTCTTCGAGGACATGTCCTACAACCTCTTCTTTACTTCCCTAGCCCTTTTTCTGGAATAACCAGGCCGTATAAGTTCACCTAGATGACATCGATCTTTATTCCTTTTCCCTCGCACCTGTCCTTATTCTGATTTCTATCAGTCTGGATTAAACCCTTTAGTCGCTCTACCTGGGCAAAGTCCATTTCCTTCTTCTCCCTGCACCAGTCATTATTCTGTCTATATATGCTCTGCCACCAGCACACTACATACCCTGTCCTTAACGTGTAGCGGTTACTTCAGGACATTGCCCTCAGAGAGTCACTTGTTATTTTTTTCTGTTGTGAACTGCTTGTCTGGACCATTTGTCGGTACGTTTGAGTATTTCTGTGTTCTGTGTGTCTGTCAGTTTTCCTTTCCAGGGCAACTTCAAGAAACAACCCATAACACATCCAGCCAAAATGACGAGACGGAAGAATTCTCCTCAAAAGAGTCTACAAGAAGTAGTGACAGCTCAAGAATTAATGAAAACAGATATAAGCAACATAACAGAACTTGAATATAGAATGTTAATCATAAAACTAATTGCTGGCCTTGAAAAAAGCTTAGATGAATGCAAGGAGTCCCACGAGGCAAAGTTCAAAGACCTTAAAAACGGTCAAGAAGAATTAAAGAAGACATTGGAAGAAATACAGGGGAAACTGGAAGCAGCCACAGCACGGATTGAAGAGGTAGAGGAAAGAGTTAGTGCCTTAGAAGACAAAATCATTGAAAAAGAGGAAGCAGATAAAAAGAGAGAGAAGCTGATCCAGGAACAGGAAAGGAGAATTCGAGAGCTGAGCGATGCACTCAAAAGAAACAATATCCGTATCATAGGAGTTCCAGAGGAAGAAGAGAGAGAGAAAGGAGTCGAAGGGGTTCTGGAACAAATCATTGCTGAGAACTTCCTCAACATGAGAAAGGAAACGGGCATGGAAATCCAAGAGGCACAGAGAACTCCCCTCAGACGTAACTTGAATAGACCTTCTGCACGGCACATCATAGTGAAGCTGGCAAAATACAAAGATAGGGAGAGAATCCTGAAAGCAGCTAGGGACAAAAGAACCCTAACATACAAAGGGAGACCTATAAGGGTAGTAGCAGACTTATCTACGGAAACTTCGCAAGCCAGAAAGGAATGGCAGGATATCTTCAATGTGATGAGCAAGAAGGACATGCAACCAAGAATTCTGTATCCGGCTAGCCTGTCATTCAGAATAGAAGGAGAGATCAAGGTTTTTCCCAACAAACAAAAACTGAAAGAATTTATCACAAATAAGCCAGCACTGCAAGAGATCCTGAGGGGCATTCTATGAAAATAAGGAGGCAAAGAACACAAACTACCAGAGACAGCCTTACAAACATGAAACTTACAGATAATACAGTGACTGTAAGCCCATATTTTTCAATATTAACACTGAATGTAAATGGACTAAATGCGCCAATCAAAAGACACAGGATAACAGAATGGATTAAAAAACAAGACCCATCTATTTGCTGTCTTCAAGAAACTCATCTTAAACCTGAAGACACCTTCAGATTGAAAGTGAGGGGATGGAGAACTATCTACCATGCTACTGGAAGTCAGAAGAAAGCCGGAGTAGCCACACTTATATCAGACAAATTAGACTTTAAAATGAACGATGTAATAAGAGATGAGGAAGGACATTATATAATAGTCTCAGGAACCATCCAGCAGGAAGAGCTAACAATTGTAAATATCTACGCACCGAATTCGGGGGCACCCAAATTTGTAAAACAACTAATTACAAACATTAGCAACCTCATCGATAAAAATGTCCTAATAGTAGGGGATCTCAACACTCCACTCTCAGCATTGGATAGATCAACAAAACAGAAAATCTCCGCAGAAACAATAGCCCTGAATGACACATTAGGACAGATGGGCCTCACAGACATCTTTAGGGTCCTTCATCCAGAAGCAAAGGAATTTACGTTCTTCTCATCTGCACACGGCACATTTTCCAAGATAGACCACATTCTGGGGCACAGGGAAGCTCTGAATAAATATAAAAGAATTGAGATCATACCGTGTACAGTGTCAGACCACAATGCTTTGAAACTTGAAATCAACCACAGGAGAAAGCCTGGAAAATATTCAAGAACATGGCGGCTAAGAAATAACCTACTAAAAGATGACTGGGTCAACCAAGCCATCAGAGAAGAAATTAAAAAGTATATGGAAACAAATGAAAATGAAAATACAACAATCCAAACGCTCTGGGATGCAGCAAAGGCAGTCCTGAGAGGGAAATATATTGCAATCCAGGCCCATCTCAAGAAACAAGAAAAATCAATAACACAAATTCTAACAGCACGCCTAAAGGAACTAGAAGCAGATCAACTAAAACAACCCAAGCCCA
Organism: Paguma larvata; assembly: GCA_030068075.1. NCBI lineage: Eukaryota > Metazoa > Chordata > Mammalia > Carnivora > Viverridae > Paguma > Paguma larvata. The sequence continues at coordinate 75,102,799 of CM057826.1, forward strand.
GCAGAAAGAGAGAAATAACAAAGATCAGAGCTCAAATTAACCATATGGAGACAGAAAAGGTAGTGGAACAGATCAATGAAACCAAAAGCTGGTTCTTTGAAAAAATAAACAAAATAGACAAACCTCTAGCCAGGCTTCTCAAAAAGAAAAGAGAGAGAACTCAAATAAATAAAATCGTGAATGAAAAGGGAGAAATTACAACCAATCCCTCAGAGATACAAGCAATCATCAGAGAATACTATGAAAAATTATATGCCACCAAACTTGGCAATCTGGAAGAAATGGACAGCTTCCTAAATAGCCACACGCTACCAAAACTCAAACGGGAAGAAATAGAAAATTTGAACAGACCCATAACTAGTGAAGAAATAGAATCCGTTATTAAAAACCTCCCAGCAAATAAAAGCCCTGGACCAGATGGCTTTCCTGCGGAATTTTACCAGACATTTAAAACAGAGTTAATTCCTATCCTCCTCAAGCTGTTCCAAAAAATTGAAACGGAAGGAAAACTCCCGGACTCATTCTATGAAGCCAGCATCACTTTGATTCCCAAACCAGATAGAGACCCAGCAAAGAAAGAAAATTACAGGCCAATATCCCTGATGAATATGGATGCAAAAATTCTCAACAAGATACTAGCAAATCGAATCCAACAGCATATAAAGAGAATTATCCACCATGATCAAGTAGGATTCATCCCTGGGTGGCAGGGCTGGTTCAATATTCGCAAATCAGTCAACGTGATACATCACATCAACAAAAGAAAAGATAAGAACCATATGATCCTGTCAATAGATGCAGAAAAAGCATTTGACAAAATACAGCATCCTTTCTTAATAAAAACTCTCGAGAAAGTCGGGATAGAAGGAACATACTTAAACATCATAAAAGCCATATATGAAAAGCCCACAGCTCATATCATCCTCAATGGGGAAAAACTGAAAGACTTCCCCCTGAGATCAGGAACACGACAGGGGTGTCCACTCTCGCCACTGCTATTTAACATAGTGCTGGAAGTCTTAGCATCAGCAATCAGACAACAAAACAAAATAAAAGGCATCAAGATTGGCAAGGAGGAAGTCAAACTTTCACTTTTTGCAGACGACATGATACTTTACATGGAAAACCCGACAGAATCCACCAAAAGCCTACTAGAACTGATTCATGATTTCAGCAAAGTTGCAGGATACAAAATCAATGTACAGAAATCGGTGGCATTTCTATACACCAACAATGAAGCAGCAGAAAGAGAAATAAAGAAGCTAATCCCTTTCACAATTGCACCAAAAACCATAAAATACTTAGGAATAAACCTAACCAAAGAGGTGAAAGACCTCTACACTGAAAACTATAAAAAACTTATGAAGGAAATTGAGGAAGACACAAGGAAATGGAAAAACATCCCATGCTCATGGATTGGAAGAATAAATATTGTCAAAATGGCAATACTACCCAAAGCAATCTACACATTCAATGCAATCCCAATCAAAATTGCACCAGCATTCTTCTCAAAGCTAGAGCAAACAATCCTAAAATTTGTATGGAACCACAAAAGACCTCGAATAGCCAAAGTAATACTGAAGAATAAAACCAAGGTGGGAGGCATCACAATCCCAGACTTTAACCTCTACTACAAAGCGGTGGTCATCAAGACTGTATGGTATTGGCACAAAAACAGACACATAGACCAATGGAATAGAATAGAAAACTCAGAAATGGACCCGCAAGTATATGGCCAACTAATCTTTGACAAAGCAGGAAAATGTATCCAATGGAAAAAAGACAGCCTTTTTAACAAATGGTGCTGGGAGAATTGGACAGCAACATGCAAAAGAATGAAACTAGACCACTTTCTTACACCACTCACAAAAATAAATTCTAAATGGATAAAAGATCTGAATGTGAGACAGGAAACCGTCAAAATCCTAGAGGAGAAAACAGGAAAAAGCCTCTTTGACCTAAGATGCACAAATTTCTTACTCGACACGTCTCCAAAGGCAAGAGAATTAAAAGCAAAGATGAACTATTGGGACCTCATCAAGATAAAAACTTCTGCACGGCAAAAGAAACAACCAACAAAACGAATAGGCAACCAACGGAATGGGAAAAGATCATCGCAAATGACATATCGGATAAAGGACTAATATCTAAAATTTATAAAGAACTTACCAAACTCCAAACCCGAAAAACAAACAACCCAGTGAAGAAATGGGCGGAAGATATGAATAGACACTTCTCCAAAGGGGACATTCAGATGGCCAACAGACACATGAAACGATGCTCAATGTCACTCATCATCAGGGAAATACAAATCAAAACTACACTGAGATACCACCTCACACCAGTCAGAGTGGCTAAAATGAACAAATCAGGAAACTATAGATGCTGGCGAGGATGTGGAGAAGTAGGCACCCTCCTACACTGTTGGTGGGAATGCAAACTAGTGCAGCCACTCTGGAAAACGGTGTGGAGGTTCCTCAAAAAAATGAAAATAGAGCTACCCTATGACCCAGCAATAGCCCTGCTAGGAATCTACCCAAGAGACACAGGAATGCTGATGCATAGGAGCACGTGTACCCCAATGTTCATAGCAGCACTTTCGACAATAGCCAAATCATGGAAAGAGACCAAGTGCCCATCAACTGACGAATGGATAAAGAAGTTATGGTACTTATATACAATGGACTACTACGTGGCAATGAGAAAAAATGAAATCTGGCCATGTGTAGCAACATGGATGGAACTGGAGGGTATTATGTTAAGTGAAATAAGTCAGTCAGAAAAAGACAGATACCATATGTTTCCACGAATAGGTGGACTTTGTGAGACTAAGCAAAAACCAGGGGGAGGGGAAGAGGGGAAAGAAAAAAAAGACACAGAGAGGGAGGGAGATAAAACATAAGAGACTCTCAAAGACTAAGAAAAAACTGAGGGTGAGGGGGATGAGGGAGGGGGGAGAGGGGGTGATGGGCATTAAAAAGGGCACATGTTGGGATGAACACTGGGTGTTATATGTAAACCAATTTGAAAATAAACTATTATAATAAAAAAAAAAAATTTTGTGGTTAAAAATAGAGGGTGTTTGGAGCATATAGTAGGAAATCTGTATAATTTTAGTTGTCAACTAGGAAGCAGTACCAGGCACCATTTTCTCTCTTTGTTTAGTACTTTGGTTATTCTTGCTCATTCAAATCTGCGTAATTGACACCTGAACTTTTTTTCTCAGCAACTTCACCTGCTTAGTCTATAATGTCCATAGAAGGTTCATCTAGCAAATCTGTTGCAGGCCTGAAAGGGTAGAAAAGAGGAAGGAGACCTCCCAGCTGCAGAAAGTCTGTGTTGCCCAACAGTTTGTATACGACTTAGGGACCTGCATGTCTCTGTTTGAATAAATCCATTTTGAATTTTTTTCTTTCAAAGCTGCCCTTTATGTGTGGAGTAGATGTAGAAAAGAAAAGGCCTAAAGACAGAACAAAGATGAGTAAGAAGGGACCTCTCTTCAAAGCTCTAAAGTGCTTAATGATGCCTCAAATATTTAAATGCTGCAGTGTCTAAATTTTAACAGGGTAAACATATTATTGAGAATAGAGTAAGGTTAACAGTATAATTTTAAGTGTTTCTGCTTGCTACAAGAAAATTGATCAGAAATAGCCTTTGGTAGAACTTCCCTGGATACTTATTAAGCCACCTGACTCATTCCAATCAGTCCCAAAGCCGAGATCAATTCTAAGAAGGCAATCAACCTTACTGTTGAACTAATTTGTTGCTTTGTAGTTAGTGTCTTCATTTTATCTATGTCTAATGTATGTTAGCTTTACTTTTTAAATTTTTTTCCATTTCTGGATGTCAGAAAACATATTGCTATATTTATGTTTCCCATAGAATGTAGAATACAGCAGCTATTAAATAGATTTGAATAAATGAATTTAAAAGACCACATGGCAGGATTCTCAGGAGCTGAGACAGTGATTCATCATTGCCCTTACCCTGCCTGCCCCTCTCCTGGGGAAGAGAGAGGGCGGTAGGTTCTCCTTGCTTGCAGTCCCAAACAAGGACTTTCCTGTTCAAGTTGGTAACTGCCTGGGTTCGCTGATGGAAGGATATTTGGGGCACTGCTCCTGGGGATAGAGAGAGCTAGATCTCTCCTGGGGATCCCTCAGCCCAGGAGAGATCTAGAGAGAGCTAGATCCCTCTCTCTTCCCATAGTCTTGCCCATCTTTAAAAGTGCATCTCCAAGTGTTTCTTCCCTAACATAGAAGAAATATTAGCTAAATTTAAGAGGACTGGGTTTTATGGGGTGCCTGGGTAGCTCAATTGGTTAAGTATCTGACTCTTGATTTCACTTCAGGTTATGATCTCACAGTTCATGGGTTACAGCCCTGAGTAGGGCTCTGTGCTGACTGTGCAAAGTCAGCTTGTGAGTCTCTCTCTGTCTCTTTCTCTTTCTACCCCTCTCCCTCCCTCTGTTTCTCAAAAATACATAAGTAAACATTAAAAAAAAAAAAAAAAAAGGACTGGGTTTTAGTCCTAACTCTTACTCTGACTTGCTCTGTGTGTGTCCTAAGACAAGTTATTTAACTTTGTATCAGTTTCTTTGTTCAAGGGGAAATTCAAAGTGCAAGGGAGCTTATGGACGGGTGCCCTATAGGGTCCATATCCATGTTCTCTGCGACCACTATAGTGTTTGTGGTGGGTTTTTTTTTTTAATATTTTAAATTACTCGCCAACATTTTAGAGTGGACTTTTTTTAGTAAAACCTCAAAAAATATAGAAAAAAAACATTTTTCTAATCCTATAGCATTTATAAAATAATTTTACTATTAAGTTTCTTGTAGGTTTTTCATTTTATCTTTACTTTTATCATGTGTCGCTAGTAACAACCATGACTTAGTTGATGGTGAGTAACTTAGCAGGAATGCATTCTCAATTTTAGGTTCCTGTGGGAAAATACAATGTGTCTATAATGCATTTTCCAGAAATGAATTGGAAAAGTGAGGATTATCTTGTGACTTTTTTATTTTATAAATTCACATGCCACTAAACTAAATTTCACTCTAGATATAATTAGCTTTGATTTCAGAGTTTATAAGATTTACTGATATGATAAAATTTAGATTGCGACTAAGGTTAATATTTTCTTAAAAGTAAGTTTGGTTGGTAACTGTGGAATATAAATAGTTGAAATTTGTATCAGAGCCAACCAAATTTGGTTCTGTTTTCTCTCAGCTGCTTGTCTTTTACATTAGAAAATGAAGGAAAGAAAAGCCAAAAATCTTAGGAATGTTTACCAAGTATCTGAAGTGAGTTTTCAAATGCCATTTAAACAAATGGGATAAAAGGAAAATGGACATAAAGAAATAATACATGGAAAATTCTACAGGGAAATTTTACTTTAAAATTCATTTCATGGTTTAAATGTGTGTATAAGTGTGCCTGTGTGTGGATTTCTGTAACACATTAACTATCACAAATTAGATGTACAGTAAATAAGTTGCAAACATATGAATAATTCGGAGGAGTTTTTAGTCTTTGGATGAGCTGGCCTCTTGGAATTACGTTAGATAATGTCATCTTCTGAACTAGAATTAAATATGCTTTTATTAAGTTATCTGGGTAAGTAATATCCTGAACTAACACTGGAAATTGTAATTCTAGTGAATCTGGATGGTCTACTGAAATCCTTTCGGGGAAACTAACTAACTAAATAAATCCAATTAAGAATAAGTGGCAGTTTGTACGATGTTTTTAAAAACTAGATCCAAAGGGTAAACATCCATTTATATTCAGTTCAGTCCTTCCAGGGAAAAGAGTTCCCGGATGTGACGGTTAACTTTCTATATCAAATTAACTGGGTGCCCAGATATTTGATCAAACATTATTCTGGGTGTTTCTGTGTTTGGGGGTGAGATTAACATTTACTTTGTTGAACTGAGTACAGCAGATTGCCCTCCATAATGCGAGTGGGCAGGTTCATCCAATCTGTTGAAGGCCTGAGAACAAAAAAATGGTCCTCCACTAGGAAAAGAATATTCCTCCTAACTGACCACATAACTGACCTTCTAACTGACTGAAGCTGGGACTTGAACTTTTTCCTGCTTTCAGACAAACTGAAACTTGGCTCTTCCTGGGTCTAAAGCCTGACAATGTCAGGCTGGAACTACACCATCGGCTATTCCTCCAGCTTACTGACTCACCTGTGGGTCTGGGACTTCTCAACTTCTAGAATCACATGAACCAATTCTTTATAATAAAAATATAGAAGAAAAGCCAAAAATCTTAAGAATGCATATATATATATGTATATGTATATATGTCCTATTGGTTCTGTCTCTCTGAGAACCCTATATACCAGACCATTCACAACTTGAGAAGGTCTGTTCATCATGTACATTTCTGTTAGAGAAGGGTCCACGATACTATCTTATCTTGAAGGTAGTATGCTTTGGGAACATCCAACTCTTCTGTATTTTCTTTAAATTGTTTTATTAACTTTTGATATTAATTTGGTTTCACAGGGTCTTCATCATTGGTAAAAGAATAGGGAGACCACTAAAAAAGTATTTTCCAGAATTCTTATCTAGAAATTTCATGTTTAACCAAGTAACTTTGCAAGATTATTAAACATTTCTTTAGAATATATCTGTCTTCTAACACCTCATTTTTCTTGGATGGACTCACTACATAAAAGTGCTCAGAACAAAGATTAAAGAGCAAATTCTAGGTTCAAAATGAGTACGTGTTTCATATGACCTTTCTGAAACACAACTTCAATCATCCCTTCTCTCCTTTTCCCCCACCACCCTTTATCTTTCCCCTGTGCCCCACCCCATTGGCAACATCACTAAATTTCAGAATTTTCCACATTATATAATATTTAGGGAACAGATATTCTACTTTCAATTTCTGATTCAAATTCATTAGTACTGGGTGTCTTATCCATTATGTTGTGAATTAACAAGCGAGTGTAGACCATTGACAGAAATGATTAATCAGTTTTACCTGCCATGAGTGAGGCAGAAAGAGGTGGCTGCAAAATTTATGAATTCACCATCCCTACTTCATATTTTTTAACACTCTTTTAAAATATACAACAACAATGTTGTAGAATAATTTATTGAGATAAAATTTTCTGCCTTATCCCCACTGCTATATGAGAGTCTCAGAAGAAATGCAATTTTCATTTTATTACTGTTACCCAGACCCTTAGAAATAGGAACCTCTAGCATTGTACTGATTTCCTTCACTTCCAGGGTTTAACAGCTTTATATTTCAGAGGAAGAAACAAGTCGTTGGGCACCAAGACTTTCCTTTTTAGGCTTTGGATTGGGACTCAAAGCACCTCTGGTTACAAGGTTGGATAATCCCATTAGAAGGAGGGGAGAGAGAGACTGTGCTAGGAATAATTTTAGAAATATGCTCACCCTAGGGCCCCTGGTTGGCTCAGTCGGTTAACTGTTCGACTTCGGTCCAAGTCATGATCTCACTGCTTGTGAGTTCAAGTCCCATGTTGGACTCTGCTGACAGTTTAGGGGCTGGAGCTTGCTTCCGATTCTGTTTCCCTCTCTCTCTGCCCATGTCCTGCTCACGCTCTCTTTCTCTCAAAAATAAATAAATGTTAAAAAGAAAAAGAAAAAAAAGGAAAAGGGCTCATCTTGGAGAAGAAAGAATAGCTCCTGGGAGACTAGGGAAGACACCGGAGGAGTTCATGGTCTTCATCTTGGACGCACATTCACAAACCCTTGCTCCCAGTGCCAGAGACTAAAAAGGACAGAGAGCTTTTGGACATCTGTGGAATCATGACCTCAAAGACCTAAGACTCTTTACAAAGAAGAGGTCACAAAGCCTGAGGTCAGCACAGAAAACCTGTGTGAGGCCATCTGCGTACTTCCAGAGCAGCAGTACCTAAACAATGGCAGAGAAGGCACCCTTCCCAGCAGCATCACTCGATAGGAGGAATATTAAATGACAACCAACACACTGGATGAAGGACCAGGATCTTCTCCCGTTTTTCACAAACTTGAATGTTTGTACAACATTAAATTAATTAATTAATTAAAGTAGTAATTTACCATCCCCCCCAATACACACAAGATTACACTAAAAGTACAAGGCTCAAGTTCACATTCAAGTTGTAAAAAAAAAAAAAAAAAGTTGTATATTGTTCCCCCCAAATTGCAGATCAAAATCATACCTAATACAGAAGAATTAAAAAAGAACAGAAAAATATAAGATAATTTAAAGTAAGGTCAAATTCATTGGTATCCCTAGAAGTTCCACAAAGCTGGAACAAAGCTGGGCAAAGAGGTCAGAGGATCTTATGGGTAAATGAGAGGAATAAAGAATGAGGGCCAAGACACTACCCATTTGTCCGAGATCACACGGCTAGTGTAAGAGAGCTAAAATACTAACGGAAGTCTTCTGCTTCCTGGGACACTAAAGAGCCATGGTGATTTATTATTAAAAATCATGATTCATGTTACAGTTTTGGAACTATGTAAGGGACTGGAGCTCAGGTGGCTGAAAGTGCCTCTATGCATATTAGGGAGGAGTGAACAGAGAATCATTAGGAACAGGGTGGCATAACCGTAATACCCCACATCTTGTGTGACAGGAGAGGCACTGTGGCAGACTGAGAAACTACAGATAGGATCTGGAGTCAGACGGACCTGAATTCTTCTCACTGCTTTGAGAAATGCATGTAGGGGCGCCTGGATGGCTCAGTCGGTTAAGCGTCTGACTTTGGCTCAGGCCCTGATTGGGCAATCTGTGGATTGAAGCCCCATGGTGGGCTCTGTGCTGACAGCTCAGAGCCTGGAGGCTGTTTCAGATTCTGTGTCTCCCTCTCTCTCTGCTCCTCCCCTGCTCACACTCAGCCTCTCTCTCTCTCTCTCTCAAAAATAAACATTAAAAAATTTTAAAAAATAAAGAAAAAAGAAATGCATGTAATGTGCCCAGGACAGAGTAGGTACTGGATAACATACTTTGAACCGAGGTGCAGTGAGTCTGATTCAAAACCTTCGGAAAGAACCTGCTACAACAGATTAAAATATCACGGAAAGTATCTTGAAGTGATTCAGGAAAAGAATTACCTATAGGTGCTGGTTTCATAGCTTTGACCTGTGGTTTGTTTTGAAACTGGATGCATTTTAAACTTTTATTTACAACTTTTGTATTTATGTATCTACATTTGTTATTTATCACAATATTTACTGAATTTCTGTTGACTTCCAAACTCCTATGAAACCTTGATCTTACCAACTCCAGTTTCGTGATGCCCATTATAATTCAGGAACAGATTCCTGAAATTTGGCAGGAAATTAACATGTTCCAAATTTTACTGTTCTCCCATCTGCTAGTAGACTCTTGATTTCTATACTGGCAGTCAATATATTTTTCTTAAAAAAAAAAAAACATACAGGAAAATAACAGAGAAAAAAAATTATTTGGATATTTTTTCTTCTTAAGGGCACCCTACCAATCTACAATACTGATTAAACTATTCCTTAAACCTTTTAACTGAGAAAAATCATTTCTTATAAAATTTTAAAATCTTTAGCAAATATTCACTGCATTATTACACAAATAAAAGACTTATAATTGTGCTCATACCTAGTCTTATTTAACTTTATTACTTATGAAACTACATATCATAAAACTAGATCAATAATGGATACGCACAGACACACATCCACATATGTGCTTTATAACCTCTTGCAAGTTACTCAGATAAATACTATAATGGAAAAAAAAAGCTTTCCATTTGAATCAGTTTTTCTATTTGACTAGTTTTATTCAGATTATATAAAATAGATTAGAATGAGGCTGAATAGTCAACTTGTTAATTGCTCTCCGAACAAGTTCTAAATGTGTCATTACTATCTAAATAATGAATAATTATGATTATGATTTCAATATGAAATAACTTGCCCTTGGCTTTTATTTCTTGAGAGAAGTAATATCCCTTCAATTGCCCTCAATCAGATGAGACACCTTCTGTACATTGATAGATGTATTATTGATATACACACCCTTATGTGGTAAGTTCTCTTTTCATCTTTGATTAAAATGAATTATTACATTACAACAGCTACTCTCCCAACTGTCAGCTGCCTAGCCAGCTTACCACTCACTCACCAAAACCTTTCAGTAGTTTTAAAAATCATGTTCAGCAAATACATTTGTGTTTCTGTATATGCAATCCAGTTTCTTTTCTCCTGATACAAAAGACATAGAAACTTCTACTCCCCTGCAGTAGAAATTTGTTGCTTTTGCCTGCCTGACTTTCTTTGTACTTCTATTCAGAGGAGCCCAATTTTTCTTTGGATAATCCCCCCAACTTGTGTTCAAATCTTGTGATATGAGTGGGGCTGATCTTACCAGTCCCCCAACCATCTTATCTCTAAGAATAGGCCTCTGAACAAAGTTGACCCCTGAATTTTAGTCCTCATGGACCAGTCACAGTGAGTGGTTCAGAGTTAGGGACATAAGTCAGTCAGATGAATCAAAATCATTCCCTGTGACTTGTTGGTACAAAAAAAGGGGGGGGGGGGAAGGGGAGTGTAAGTTAGGTTAAGAACAAGACCCAAATCTTGATGACAGTTTTTTGACTCTCTGGAATCAGTTATGAATAAATCTGGAGACCTACTCTTGGACCACTCAATTATATAAGCTTATACAAGCCATTCTTTTTTAGGAAATGGATTGAGATGGCTTTTCATTTGCTTACCACCAAATGATCTCTGATTAATAAGCCCATGATTTCATTCTTTTCTATTTTGATAGTATATTACTCAAGATAGGATAAACTGTGAAATAAATAAAATTTTAAATCTCACTTAACACAAGAAAGATTTGATTTTGTTCACATCACAGTCCACTACCAATTGGAAAGTCTTTTTTTTTTTTTTAAGGCAGTGGTATATTAGAGCACTCATAGATTCCAAGATACTTCGAGACTAGAAGAGAGAAGAAACAACCCGGTTCCTCAGTGGCTTGTACTAAATATGACACAGGTCACTACTGCTCATAGCCTATTGTCCAATCTGACCACTTGGCATCAAAACTAATTAAAGAAGATGGGGGAAATGTAAGGGAGTATATCATGCTCACTGGGAAAACCAGTCTGTATCAGTCAGGGTTCTCGGAGTAAAAGAACCAACAGTGTATGTATGTATGTGTGGAGAGACAGAGAGACTTATTTTAAGGAATTGGCTTACACAATTGTAGAGGCCAGTAAATTTGAAATGCATAGAGCAACAGACTGGAAAAAAGCAGAAGTTGATATTACAGAGGCAGAAAATCTTCAGAAAACCTCAGTTTTGCCTCTGAAGGCCTTTAATTAATGGGATGAGACCCACATACATTATTTAAAGTCAACTGATTATAAGCATTAGCTACATGTACAAAATACCTTCATAGAAACTGTTAGATTAGTGTTTGATTAAATAACCATATACTATAGACTAGCCAAGTTAATGCATCAAATTTATCATCACACCATTTCTGCCACAGATTAAATGCTCTTATAATTTTCTTCTTATAATATTGTTGTGGAAATGAACATCTCTTCTGTATGTTGGGAGATTATAGTCATGTCCTATTGTTTAACATATTTTATGCAGTTTCTGCCATGCCATGAGGCTGTTTTAACAATATAAAAATATTTCTCTGGTCATCAGAATGCTAATTCATTTCTGTAACCTTAACTAAATTCCAGTACTATATTTTTAGGTTTCCACTTATGCATTAATTCATTCATTCAGTTAATACTTTTGAGTACCTACCATAAACTATGAACACCAAAGGCCACCTTTTCAAGTCAGATATCTGCATCTTCATATTGAGGGGAAATAGGTAACTATGGTAAGCATGTAATGTTTTGTAATAAATCATCCCAAATCTTAGAGGCTCAAAGCCAGAAAAACTATCTTTCATGGTTTCTGTGGATCCGCCAGAAACAGTTTGACTGGGTAGTTCTCTCTCAGGGTCTTTTATGAGTGCGGTCAGGTTTTTTGTCTGTCTGCTTGTTTTAATTTATTTTTGAGAGACAGAGGGAGTGAGTTGGGAAGGGGCAGATAGGGAGGGATACAAAGGATCTGAAACAGGCCCTGCATTGACAGCAGAGTGTTCAATGCGGGGCTCAAACTCACCAACCATGAGATCATGACCTGAGCTGGAGTTGGATGCTTAGGCAACTGAGCCACCCAGGTGCCCTCCAAGTGACTCACTCATTTATCTGGCAAGTTGCAGAAGACTTCATGGGTTCTCTACCTGGGCCTCCTCACAGGGCTGTCTGTGAGTCCTTACACTTGGCTTTCCTCTGAATGAAGACCCAAAAGCACCAAGGCAAAAGCTTCAATGCCTTATATGACCCAGGCCTGAAGTCACACACTGTCCTTTCCACTGACTTCTGTTATTCATACAGACCAACTCTGAATCATGTGGGAGGAAAATTACATAAGAACATGGATTCTAAGAGGTAAGGACCATGGTGGGTCAGCTCGCAGGCCAGTGACTACAATAACATATGCCAGTCCTTTGCTTGAATTACTTTCTGTTTAGAGATCCAGTTGGTTTACCCAACTGAATATATGGTTCTGTAATTCATATATTAAGATCTGACTAGGTCATGAGTTGATACTTCAGTTAAATTTAGTGTGGATCTAAAGATTCTTTAACATGTGGGGGGAAAAAACACTCCCGGGGCACCTGGGTGGCTCAGTCGGTTGAGTGTCCGACTTTGACTCAGGTCATGGTTTCCCGTTTCATGGGTTTGAGCCCCACTTGGGGCAGGCTGCTGTCAGCACAGAGCCTGCTTAGGATCATCTATTCCCCTCTCTCCCTGCCCCTTTCCCGCTCATGCTCTCTCTCAAAAATAAATAATTGTTTAAAAATAATAATAAACCAGTTATATATTAATACCTGCTTTACAGAAAATTAGATAGAAACAAATTATTCGAATTAAAAAAATCTAACCATATAAATTCAAGGAATCATCCTCAGTTTTCCTTTAGGACTTCTACTAAATCCATTCACATTTGGCCCTCAACTCATGGGTTGAGAATCAGTCAACTTCAAGTTTCAACCAGGTAGTTCAACTAATAATGCTACGGAGAATTTATTTAAAAAGATGTTCAAAATAAACTATTTAAAAAATATGAGTTAATTGGCCAAGGAAATGCTTAAATTTTTTTTTTTCAAAATTAAACAGCCTATGTTTTATTACTTATGGGAAAAGTTGAGGGGCACCTGGGTGGCTCAGTCGGTTAAGCCTCTGATTTCGGCTTAGGTCATGATCTCACAGTTGGTGAGGTTGAGCTCCACGACGGGCTCTGTGCTGTCAGCTTAGAGCCTTGAGCCTGTTTCAGATTCTGTGCCTCCCACTCTCTCTGTCCCTCCCCTGCCCATTCTCTGTCTCCCTTTCCCTCTCTCTCTCTCTCTCTCTCTCAAAAGTAAATAAACATTAGATTTAAAAAAAAAAAAAGTTGACAGTACAAGAAGAGTTTTAATGTGTCAATTAGTGGAAAATTATATTGTAATATCCTTAAAATTGTTTAATATCCTAGTATACCACCAGATTTATTATCATTGCCTTTACTTTCAAAGGTATTAATATCAATGGACTAATTAAAAACAATCAAAATGTAACTCACCTATACCCAACTCTCCTTTCCCAAGGCTTTATATTACAGGTTTATGTAGCCTTTTGATGGAAACCAGAAAAATGGCTTTTTCTTGACCGAAAGAAATTGACTTTTCTAATTCTTTTAGAATAAACAGAGATAGGACAGGGGCCCTATGTCAAATGGCTAATTGTTTTATCATTATAAACCCAACCTTCAGAAGACAATAATAAAACCATGCCTATCTAATCTAAACTGCCAACCCAAAATAAATTTCCATTTATTTCCAATGTCCAGGGCAAAAAATACCAGTGCTTCAGTTAAAAGCAAACACATAGCATAATTATGTTGTTGATATGATTATACAACTTATCCCATCAACTCTAATTAAACCTCAATGATTAAATCTCTGGAATTTTCTTCAGAGTTCATAACAGACAAGAATTTCACCTGACATTATTAAATCACCCATAGAAAGTTTACAGTGACACCATTAGAAGCTACGCTATATTAAGCTACACTAGACTGTACTTGTTTGACTTTTTTTAAATAAAAGGAAAATGTAAAGCATATTCTCAAGTTTCATAATATTTGCTGAGAATGATACAGGAGACATAGTGGATATTACTTATCTATTGAAGTGTAACAAATGGAGTGCCATAAACAACATTATCATCTCACTGTTTCCGTGAGTCAGGAATTTGGGCACAGCTTAGCTGGATCTTCCTGTCCTGGGATCTCTCGCAAGGATCTTGGAAGGCTATAGTCAAGCTGTCAACTGGGTCTGCAGTCGTCTTAAAACATGACTGTTGATGGACCTATTTCTAAGCTCACTCCAGTGGCTGTTGGCAGGGTTCAGTGACCCTCCAGCTGTTGGATTAAGGGCCTCAGTTTCTCACTGACTGTTGGCCAGATGCTGTCCCCACTTCTCTGCTCTGCCAACATCTCCAAAGCATAGCTCACAACGTGGCGGCTTGCTTCGTCAGTACAAATAAGGAGAGCCAAAGATAGAGTCTGCAGACAAAACTAAAATCACGTACTTTTACAGCTTAATCTCAAAGTGACATCCCATCTCTTTTATCTATTCTACTTATTAGAAGAAAGCCACTAGATCCAGCGTGCACCTAAGATGAGGGGATGAATCAAGGAGTGAAGAGCAGGAGATGGGAATCATTAAGAGCTATTTCAAAAATGGTCTACCATATGGTGCCACTGCTACTAGACTTGTCTGAGTTGAAGAGTGTTCCCCCAATATTCATGTCCAACTCCCTACCTCCGAATATGATCTTATCTGGAAACAAGATCATTGCAGATGTAATTAGTTAAGTCAAACTGAGATCATATCTGATCTCAGCCCCCTAATCCAACATGACTAGTATCCTTATAAAAAACAGAAGGCACACAGAAATTCACAAGGAGAATGTCAGGTGATAACAGATGCAAAACTTGAAACAAAGCATCTACAAGCCAAGGGGTACCAAATATTTTCAGCAAGCACCAGAATCTATGAAGAGGCAAGCAAGAATCCCATCTTAGAAATTTCAAAGAGAGCAGGGCCCTGTTGACACCTTGCTTTCAGATTTTTAGCCTCCAGAACTTTACGAAAATAAATTTCTGCTGTTTTAAGCCACCATGTTTGTCATACTTTGTGACAACCAACCCTGGGAAACTAACGTCTTTAAATGGGTGTTAATTTAAAGAATAATTCTATAGATGATCCCAGTAACAGAACTTTTTTCTTCTGAAGAAAACAATCAGATTAGGCTAGGTAATATATAAATCCTTCTTTAAAATTTTTTTAATGTTTATTTTTGAGAGACAGACTGTGAGTTGGGGTGAGTCAGAGAGAGAGGGAGACACAGAATCGAAGCAGGCTCCAGGCTCTGAGCTGTCAGCACAGAGCCCAATGCGGGGCTTGAACCCACGAACTGTGAGCTCATGACCTGAGCTGAAGTCGGACGCTTATTCAACTGAGCCACCCAGGTGCCACTAAATCCTTCTTTAAAGAAAAATTCTTCTTTATTACCATTGCTACACTATTTGCATCATTAATTACATTAGTTTTATGTAATGATATTGCTTAACTGAACATAAATGCCAACTCTTGGGGTTAATAACATATTATTTGTTATATATTATATTATATTTAGTTTTATACTTCATTTATTGTGGGGTGGACAGACTTGTAGGTGGCCTCACATATCTGCCTCTTCATATTTATATCCTTTCATTATTTCCTCCTGTGACTCCCTCCTAACTAACATTATATGCAGAGGTGATGAGATGCCGCTCCCACAATCACAGTATGTCATACAGGATTCCATCTTCTCTCTCTCTCTCCTGCTGGCCTTGAAGAAGCAAGTTGCCATGAATCCTACAGCTGCAAGTAAATGAACTCTGTGAACAATCTGAGTGAGTCTGGAAGGAGACTTTTCCCCAGACAAGACTCCAGATGAGAACATAGGCAAGCCCAAGCCTTGACTGATGTCTTGTGAAATCCTGAGCAGAGGACACAAAAGAAGAAATGCTCAGGCTCCTGATGCACAGAAACTGTGAGATGATAAATGCGGATTGTTTAAAGCTACTGAGGGGCACCTGGGTGGCTCAGTTGGTTAAGCGTTCTACTACTGCTCAGGTTATGATCTCGCGGTTTGTGAGTTCGAGCCCCATGTGAGTTCTCTGCTGACAGCTCAGAGCCTGGAGCCTGCTTCAGATTCTGTGTCTCCCTCTCTCTGCCCCTCCCCTGCTCACACTCTGTCACTCTCTGTCTCAAAAATAAATAAACATTTTTTTAAAAAATCTGTTTAAAGCTACTGAGCTTGTGGTAATTTGTTATGCAGCAATAGATAACTAATGTTCAACTTGATTCTTTTGATTTTAAGTATGATGGTCCCTCATTTGAATTATTATTGCCATTGGATGGAGAGAGATGTTTTAAACTTCTTTTTAAAGATTTTATTTATTTTTAGACTAGTTTTAGGTTTACAACAAAATTGAGAAGAAGGTACAGAAATTTCTCATATACCTCCTCCCCCCACGCATGCATAGCCTCCCCTATTATCACTATCACTCAGCAAAATGGTACAATTTTTACCAGGGATGAACCTACGTTGATACACCATAATCGCGCAAAGTCCTTTGATTAACTCAAGCTTGCCATTGTATATTCCATGGGTTTAGATAGATGCATAATAACATATCCATCATTATAATATCATACAAATTATTTTCACTTCCCTAAATATCCTCTATGTTCTGTCATTTTTTTAAGTTTATTTATTTATTTTGAGAGAGAGAGAGAGAGAGAGAGAGAGAGGGAATGTGAGCAGGGGAGGGGCAGAGAGCAAGGAAAAAAGAGAATCCCAAGCAGGCTCTGCACTATTAGCACAGATCATGATGTAGGGCTCAACCTCACGAGCCATGA
This sequence comes from Paguma larvata, assembly GCA_030068075.1. Lineage (NCBI taxonomy): Eukaryota > Metazoa > Chordata > Mammalia > Carnivora > Viverridae > Paguma > Paguma larvata. Next base: position 75,119,845 of record CM057826.1, read on the forward strand.
GATCATGATCTGAGCTGAAATCAAGAGTCAGACGCTTAACCAGCTAAGCCACCCAGGTGCCCCGTCATTATTTTTTAATAATATATTCTTTTAAACTATCAACCATTTCTACTGCTAACATTCAACACTGAAAAGCAAAAATTTCTATAATATTAAAAAGTCTTTTGTATATTTACTATCACTCTTAGTACTAAGAGAATTCTCTAAGACGGGAGGTGAATTGAGATTTTTGCTAGAGGACTTTGGGCAATGTTAATATGATCTATCACATACCAAAAGAAGACTCAATTCTCCAGTCACTTATCCCGACCCTAATCACTCTGAAAATCTCATCAATAAGAGCACATCATCACATCATTTGCCCTCTACTGAGTAACATGTAAGTCATAAACATGAAGTCCTAGGGCCATTTTCAGTTATGAATGTTCTATCAGATGATCCATGATATACTTATTTCTGCTTGTATTAAAATTTTAGACGATTTTATAAACCAAACCACAAGATACAAAAGTTCTCATTAAGATTAAAAATTATATCCAAAGACACTGAGATCTGTACTTCTTCTTCTCATAAAAATAGTAGAATAAAAATAAGTAAAAGTGGTATTAAAAGGATAACTGGAATGATGTTAATATAAGGTTAACTTTTCTAATGAACATCTTTTGCTACATTTGTTTCACTTATAGCTACCAGTTAAATAATAGGCATAACTCCCCTTCGTCACCAATTTGGAATGCAGATAAGTTCCAATCCTTTCTCTAAATCATGGGTGATTAGGCTCCTCCATCCCCATCAGCTTTCAGTTATTCCTTAAAGTTTTACCAGGGTCCCAGGAAGAGCCCCACACGGTGTTGAGGCAAGAAGCTGCACTCATGCCCATGTGGTAGGCTACTTTGACCTGGTCTGCAGCCCTGGGCTGAGGTGCTAGATGGGTCTAGTCTCTGCTCCTGGTAACACCCTTGATACTCACAGTCAATGTGTAGACCTTAGAACCCCAAGACATTTTTATCCTTCTCGGAAAGATAGACATGGAAGGGCAGATAAGAAAGAAACACCTCCCAACTCTCGTTAATGAGGAGTCTATCACCCAAGGCCAGGCAAGGGCTTTCTTGATAAAGCATATAAAAAGAAAAACTTTCAGGAAGGTTTTCTTTCGGTGAGACCTTGTGTTTACAATATTAAAGTTGTAGCAGCATATCATAAAGCTGACAGCAAAACAATGATACGTAACAATAATGTACTTTTTAAAAAACGATTGCCCAAATATATATTTATTTGGTGAATTTAAAAAAAAATCCTGAAATACTGTGCTTAAATAAAGTCATAATTCTGCATCGCCAACAAAAGAAACATTAAAAATCTTCATTGAGCAATTTCATTTCCAGATATTTACCCAAGAGAAGTAAAAACATGTCTTGCTCAGGGGATCTGGTTTCCAGTCCAGCATATAAAGAGCTTGGAAATTGTCACTCTGCCATAACAAGAAACTGAACTGAAAATCAGCAACTCTTCTTACTTCCATCAGAGAACTGAAGTCACAGGCCAGGCCTTGTAAAGAAGAACAAAATGTGCTTCGAAATGGTTCAAAATGGGATGTGTCTCCAGTCCTCACTGTGAGAACCTGGCAGAGCTCCTGGAGATAAAGTCACAAAAGTGTGGGCATACCCAGCCTTGAACTGGGCCGCCCTGGAAATCCTCACTCTCAGGCTCGTCCACGCAGAGCCTCCAGCAATTTGTCATTTACACATTAGGATTCCTTTCTTAGCCTGACACTGGTTCTCACAGAGGTTTCTGCTCATGAGTTTCTGTTCCAGGGAGATGTGATTCTCTGTGTCCACCTGTCTGGCTCTCCAGTTTTGGAGGACACAAGCACTAAGTACTTTGTACATAATATTCTCATTTAATCTTTACATCTGTTCTTCAGTTCTGTAATTTCCCCCATATTACCATGACAAAATTGAAGCTTAGAAAGTTTCAACTGTAACTAAAATTTGAAGAAACGCCAGGCCTTGAGCCTAGGCTGGCCCAACTCCAAAGCCTATGCCCTGAACCACCACACTGTATGGCTTATTATCTCCTGTCACAAGCGTTGGGATCTACCACGTTAGCTGTCTCATGGCTGGTGGGGGGAAAAGAAGTTGATAAGAGAAGACACGGGTGGCAGCAGCCTAATGAGGTAAGAGTTGTTACTCGTAATACAAGATCTGCCACCACTTCAGTGTGTCACCTTGGCTTGATAACTTCAGAAATAAAGGGAAGGAAAGTCAACAGACTGAATCCAGATTTTTCCCTTAGAGTGGACTCCATTAGTGGGCTCGAAGAGATCAAGGACCACTGAAATTCGGTGATGGTATGTATATGTGTGCACACACTGAGACATCTGCATTTTCTGAGAAGAAGATACATGGCTTCAGACTGTCAAGCAGGTCTGTAATCCAAAAAGTTTAAGATGCTGTCTACGGTCTCTTTCAACTCCAAAGTCCATGCATCTTTCATTCTGAGTCGTAGCTCTTCCTCATCTTAATTTCTATGCATTGTGGAGACAACCTGTTTTCCTTCCAAAATGTATAACGTTTTAGAAGAAAAAAAATAATTCCATGTTTGGAAACACCGTGCTTGAAAAGTTCTCTGGCGGATCCTTGTCTTTCGCCTAACAATTGCATCTGCCTCTTTGAACACACATACTGGATGGATAGATCCGTGGTCATTTCTCCATCAACATTACGTAAACGGAGGACTAATGTGTACTTGTTTTCTTCATTAGAGGAGTTCTGGACAAAAGCAAACAAGCATAACCCAACCATATATATTATATATTACATAGTCATATATATTATATATTACATAGTCATATATATTTTCATATACATTATATAGTGACTGTGCCGATTTGTTGAAGCTAGAAAAATCTGGATATTTTTTTAGTGATTTTAAGAAACTTTTAGAGACTAAGGTAAAAAATGGAACTCTTTTTTCCTAGAGGAAAGGTTTCCTAAGATTTTAAAAGAAATGTTTTGTTAAGCATTTTTTTAGTCAGACAGTTCTGACAGAATCTTCACACATTTTCAGAGAAGCCCTGAAATGGGTAAGTGACTCAAAGGCAGGTACTTAAGACTGGACTTGAGAAACAGAAGCATTCCCTGGGGATTCTAAGAAACAACTAGGGAAGATAGTAGACATTTATTAGTTATACATATGGGCCTTGACTGTGTCCACTGAGTCACGGGAAGAACATTTAAAACCCTGATTTGTAGTGTGTGCTGATACCTGAGAGACTTTCTGAGACAGTCAGGGTCACAATCAACTTGGATTGAAGAACAGAAAGCAGCCCTGCAGCTAACCAGGCTGGAAGGACAGAAGCATAGAGCCGGCTGCAAAGTTAACAGGACACACTGTTTCATTATGTGGTCGTCAAACGTAATAACGGCCCCCTGGATGAGTGATCACTACTTTCTAATCAGTGACTCTCCCAGACATCCTTTCCTATTTCCAATTGTAGGCACAATTGTTAAACCTTTCCACCCTCCTGGTACCACACAACCCATAGTTAATCTCTCATAACCCTGTCCCAGAAACAGCAACCAACCCAGAACGGACCAGCTCTTCCTCTTCCCGTAGATATCCCTCAGAATCCTCTGCCAGGAACCCAACAGTGACCATGACCAGTGACCGACACCACCATGACCGACACCGCCGGCTCCTCCCTTTTGTCAGGGTGACTCTGCATTCCTATGCTGTTGAGTCGGTAAATCAGATTCTGTCAGACTCTGGGCTGGAAGTTTTTGGCTGATGGGGCTTTAATATTTTCAGAGTATTAATACTCCCACCAAGGCTGATTTTAAACTACCCATGTGATGTCTCAGAACACGGATTTGGGAAGAGATGAGAACAATCCACAGAATTAGATATAAGCTGGCTCCTTGGCCCAGGTTACTCTGTCAACAACCATGGAACGGATCTTTTTAAACAGATGGAGAAGAACGCTGAGGCTCAGAGAGTTTAAATAAATCAACGTCACAAAGCTGGTGGCAGAGCCACCATTTGAACCGGGTATCATTCTGATTCAAAATACTTTTAACTAGCACCACACTGTTTAATATAAAAGTGTCATCTCTTCTTACAATGATTTCATGGATATAGACCTTTCTAAAAACTGTGCATTACACTGCTGGTACAGACTACATTTGAGCATTCTTTGTTGTAGCTTCCACACACTGTATGGTAGCTGTGTAACTTTAGGCAAAATATTTACTGTCTTTAAGTCTCAGTTTCCCTATCTACAGGATGGGAACAAACACAGCACCTATATAGAAATGTTGTGTAGATTTTTAAATTAATAATAAAATAATTTATTATAATAAATTAATAAGAATTTAATTAATAAGTTTAATAAATACAATGTTTAGTATAATAACTAATATACAGATACAGAAAGTAATTAATAAACATTAGCTATCAAAATCATAAAGGCTGTACGTGTCAAATGCTGAATAAACACCATTTTATGGGCATTCGACTTAACAAAACTCTAATTTTGCTTAAATCATTTTGTGAGGTGGTTTTAAAAAATCTTTCTATGATCCTGTTTCCTTTATATGTTGCTGCTTTACAAACAAAAACTTACCAGTTTAAAAACTACAATAATGTGCTATCTATCCCCTTTCTGAGGACTCACTGGGCGGTTCTATTCCTTGAAGTGTTAGGGGAGGTCTCTCATGGAGTGAACTGGAAACTTGGCTGGGAGGCCTTGGTTTTCTTCTCAGTGGCCTTTCTTTCTTTGTTGTGTCTCCCTGTCTAGGGCCATTCCACATGTCATCTCTCTGTAGCAATACAGCCTAGACTTCCCTAGAGAATGGTTTCTGGGTTTCAAGATGAAGTTTGCCAACAGGACAATTTAAGTGTGCAAGCCCTCAACGAACTTGCTTGGGTCATGTTTGCTAATGTCCACTGACTACGGCAAGTTACATGGTGGAGCCCATAGTTCTATAGAAGGGGGCTACACAAGAGCATTAATATTGAGAGGCATAGTTGTCTTTTTTTCTGGAGGTGGGGGGAGCACCAATACACCAGCCAGCCACAGACTCCTATGCATATTCATACATAAGTCTCTTTCAGAATCAATGAGAAAATGCCAAGTAACTGATTTTATAAAGAGAGTCTTTAGTCCTGTGAATAATGAAAGCAGAATTGGAACTGACTAAAAGTTCCTGTCAGTCTGATTGTCTGTGCCATATGTGCATGGCCCCATCATACGATGAGAATTCTGAAATAATGGCAACGTCATTTTAATGAGCTAGGGAAAAGTGAATAAATTATGATCTCTGTAAGTACCAATTTTAATCTACCTCTTTATGGACTAAAAAAAGTGTCAGAGATTATGATAATCGTTCATCTAACAACACACACATAGCATCATCATCATTATAGTTGCCATTATAACCATTACATTTTTATTAACATTTTCTCCCTGAAATTTCCATTTGAAAGCCAATGGTAATTTCATTTTGAAATCAGGTCTAACTGTGAATGGCTCCAGTACATATTTTATTTCTGAAGTCAGCCTCCCCTGATAAAAGCTGGCCTGTTTCACTTTTTCCTCGTTGTTTTCCTCTGCCCTTCCAGGGGTGAAAAAGAAAAAGCTATTTCAAAGGGGCGGGAAAAAAAACAGCCATTATTTTATGTCTACCATAATTATAAGCAAGATTCAATTACACTGTTCTAAAATATTCATTGCAAATTTATGATTTAAAGATATTTCATTTCCTATTCATGTGTAGTTCCCACACCCACAGTATAAATATTTACAGTTAATTGAGAAAAATTTCACACATTATCCCAGTAGCATGAAAATATATTAATAAATTTACATTAATAAGTGATTCTTTGAAAAATTATTTAGAAGTAGGAAAAGAGAAGAATGTTATACACGTAATTATGGTAGCTAAAGGCTTATGCTTTGAGGCCTCTCGTTTACCCAGTTCACATAATCATATGTTTTGGTAAAATTTACAAAACGAGGATATTTTATCTTACCTTAGGGTATGCGTCCCTTTCCATTATGAATTCTCTTCTGTCACGCGTCCCCTCATACATGGTGGCATTGGCATTTTTAGACTCTGGTAAGGAAAAGTTAAGTCAGGGAGCCATTTGGGGCGGTTTTATAGGATATATTTACGTGGTTTTCAGTCTCACTGACTTATAGTTAAGTTATTCCACTATAGGAAAAGTTTTCAGAAATGCATCTTTCCAGTAAATGCTACGCACACTCATGCATTGGGCCAGGAAGGCAGAGGCCAAGGTCCTACCTCCACATTAATGTATCTAATGGTGTCTGGCCCAGAAGTTTGGTAGTGGAGGAGAAACAGAGTTTGAAATCTATAGATTGAATTGTCTTTGTTTTCTGAAGTGGTAGTAAGAAATACATATGTACAATAAAGACTATATACTGTGCGAGAACATCAGGCAATTAATTAATTAAAAGTATGTTTTCTTTGTGGATTTTGTTATGTTTACAGTTTTTGTCAGTTTTTAAACTCTTGGAAATTGTTGTGATTCCTCTTCTCAACCTAAATAAGTATTCACTTCCATACCTAATTTAGTAGTAATACTTTCATATTCTCTTAAAGAAAGCTTCCCAAACTGTACAAACAACCCTGGATCTGCCCCTAAAGGTGACTAATCTCTGATACAATGAAATCTTTTATTTAAGGGGTTAGCCATTGGACAATAATAAAATCATGCCTCCTTGTTTTGGGAATTCCATTTTTCTTTTCTTTTCTCATGAAGACTGATTCAGTCATCTATAAAATGCGACTCTAATTTCTTCCTTTCACTTTAAACTCTAACATGTAGGGTTATAGATGAAGTTTGGCCAGAAGTAGATCATTAACCCTGATTGTTATTAGTCAGGGTTCTCCAGAGAAACAGAATCAACAGGGTGTGTGTGTGTGTGTGTGTGTGTGTGTGTGTGTAGACAGAAACAGAGAGCCTTTGAAAAATAAAGAGAGAGGGAAATTATTTTAGGGAATTGACACATACAACACAGAGGCTGGCAAGCACAAGATCTAAGGGTTGTGTCTGTGCCAGTGTAGGCCTGCAGACTGGAGACCCAAGGAAGGGTTGGTGTTGCAGCTCAAGTCTGAAGAGACACCGCAGGTAGAATTCTTTCTTCCTCAAGGAAGTCAGTCTTCTTTCTCTTCAGGCCTCCAACCACATTATGGAGGGTCATCTACTTTACTAAACATCACTGGCTTACATGCTAACCTCATCATAAAATAATTTCACAGCAACATCTAGACTAGGGTTTGAACAAATATCTGGGTACTGTGGCTCAGCCAAGTGGACATGTTCAATTAACCATCACCTGCTGAAGACACAGTGAAGGGGAGACTCGCATTGCTACGTATTTACCTAAGTCAGGGCGTGAAAATCTGCCTATGCCATTCCTGTTCATTTGTGGAAGGATAGATTCTATGAAACTGAGTATCTAAATTAACAAAAAAGGGATCAGATAAAGAAATTTTGTTTTGTCTCATATATACACGATGTCAGAAAAACAAATTGGCAGTCGATACAGAGCAGAATGCTGCTATTTTGGCTAGGTTATGAGGTTGGCCCAGTCCCTAGAAACTAACTAGAAAAAACAGAGTACTTTGAATTGTATTTCCTCCAATGCCTTAGAGAATTCCAAAAAACAAAGAGACCGCAGCTCTGTGACCCAAGATCATCTCTTACAGTTCTAATATTCTATAATTCAATTCGATGTCATTAAATGAGATTTCGAGTGGATGAGGAGGAAATATTGAAACAAGAAGATTTGATAATAACTCTACGTTAGATGTATTGGTGACATATGCTACCTACCTTTTGCCTCAAAGAGCCTATTAAATTATCATCAAAAAGACAGCTTTGAGAGGCAAAAGGGTTTAAAATCAGACACTTTTCTAATCCACATCGGAGTTCAGAATAGCTGATCCTCTAAAACAGTATTTCGAAGACTGCTTGTAAAGTAACTTTCAACAAGTGCTGACAGAAGTTAACCACAAAATAAGCTTCCTTTATGATCCCAAAATTCAACATTTTGGAAATGGAGTTCATGTGTGTAGAAAAACTTTAGATAAATTTTATACAATGGTATGTCACACTCATGTATGTATGTTGGTTGTAACATCCAACGCCAAGTCGAAGTTATCACTCCAAATTCGAGGATTCTTGTTAAGAGATTTATGAGCCTTTTAGTTCTGGTCTCCTCCAACAAAGACCACACTCATCACGCCACTGTGGAATTTAATAGAGTACAGTAAAGTCACATTGTCTATCGATTCTAGCCTCCAAATAGCACACTCCCCCACCGGGCTCCAGCTGACTCCTCTCTATGTTCTAGTAAAGATCTGCCTGCACCTCTTCCTCCTCCACTTAATTCACCCTCAGCTACTATGTCCTATTTCTTTTCCTTAATCCGAACCTAAGACTTCATTCAAAGACCAGATCAAGTCTTAACCCTTTAATAACACGAGTGCGTAGAAGAGAAGGATCGAAATAATAAGGCGTTAAAAATCTGTGCCAGGGGTCTTCAAGCCAGCCTCTTACAAAACACTGGTTTCCCACACGCTGATCTGAAATATTTTAACTACTAACATTTCAATATTAGAAGTCTTTTCCCAATCTGCATATTAAAAAATGTAATTAATGGGTAAAATTTTCGATGCCAACAAATTTCCTTTCTACATCTAAAGCAAAACAACTTTAGAATTAGCTAATATCCACCAGATGACAAAATGAATGTATTAATAAATGAATATTAATGAAAACTGAAAGAATGACTCATTTTATCTTCTGGTGGGTATTAACCATCATTAAATTTTACACGAGAATTCTTCTCACTTGGGAGGCATCTCCCTTACTGTTCATTAATACATCAATATTCTGAGTACCCATTAGCTTCTGAGTTTGGGAAACAGTAAGCATCTGAGTTCTTATTAGCTCAAAGTGTGCTAACAAATTGAGTTTCTTTACCTGAAGCTTTAGTATTAGCCCTGAGCTTTGACATCCCCACCAAATTATGGTTGCTGTATGAGACCATGCAGAAACAGTCAGCCTCTCAACCCCTCCTATCTCTCATTTTCAGAATACAATGCATGTTTTTATTATCCAGTTGTAAGTTCTTCACAAGCACTTCTTCTGTATCCTCCACACCATTCCTGGCTTATCAGAAATGCTTAATAAGTATTTATGACATTGTTATTTCTATCATTAAATGTCAGCTTCCAATGTTAGAAGATCTAGCAGCCTTCTCCCCACTTCCTATGCAGCCACGTGTGCCTTCCCAGCACTAATCCTAGATACTAACCTCTCGACCATAACCAAATTAGAGATCAATGGTTTATTTTGTTTGGTTTTGTCTCCCCTCCACTGTGTCCATTTTCTCTCCTCAATGCTCCTAACTACTGAAAACAAGGAGGGAACGAAATGGTAACCTCCCCTCCATTTTTCTGGCAACTAGATGTCTGGAAATCCAAAGTGAGCTGGCTGAGAACAAGAAGAGCATCACCAACATTATCAATAATAATGACCTTTATTAGACGCTTAGTTTGTATCCGGCATTGTGCTAAGCACCTTACGTGAATCATCTTTTTTACTCCTCTCAATGCACCTATGAAGTAGGTTTTGCAACTGGAGGACTGTTTTCCATAAACCCTAAAGAGGGTCTGACATGGAAGAAAGAACTAGGATACCTGCAGAGCCTTGCCACTGGAACGAGGAGGAAATAGACAACTTTGATGACTAAACCCGACATGGAGGACAAAACATCCCAGCTGACACCAGTGGGGATGGACGATGACACCCAGAATCACACGCTCATCCCTCTTTACATAATTGCTACACACAGGAAAGGAAGCACTTTGTTTATGGGAAAAGTGAACTCTGGAAGGACCGAGATTGTTGCCAGCAATAGATGGAATGGGCATTCATAACAGAATTTAATTTCAGTTATGGAAAAATAAAAGTCTATATGTTGCACAACTGAGTTTGTAGACCTAAGTAATGACATCACCCCCGCTTGATAGGAGCAGACGGTACAAGGGGATTGAGAATCGGGAGGATTGGACATTTGTCCAAGATCAAGCAAATATTCAGAGATGGTGCCCGGATTTGAAGTCATAACATCTGAAACTAGAGTTCAATATTGTATATACACAAATCTTACCGCTGTAATGGGAATAGTTTGACATTAAAAAGATAACCTGCTTCACTGCTTCATTTCTTCCGGAAGTTGTATCCTTACTGTGCATCCCTGGGTTACCAAGAAAAGACATAATGTGACTGAATCACAGCACTGCCCACAATAATTTAAGTGAGGCTAAATCCTCTCTTGTAATGTTTCTAGCAGCCACGTTTTGAAAAGGAAGAAGAAACAGATGAAATAAACTTTCATAATACATTTCCTTTAAGAAACATCGAAAATATTATTTTGACACATAATCAATATTTTTAATATCAAATAAACTACACTCTTTTTATACTAAATCTTCAAAATCTTGAAGCACCTGGGTGTTTCAGTTGGTTAAGCATCCAGCTCTTGCTTTCAGCTCAGGTCATGATCTCATGGTGGTGGAACAGAGCCCCACTTTGGGCTCTGCGGAACTGCTTGGGATTCTCTCTCTCTCCCTCTCTCTCTCTCTCTATCCTGCCTTGCTCACACTCACTCTCTCTCTCTGTCTCTTGTAATAAATAAATAAAAATTTTAAAAACTCTGGTGTGTATTTTTTTTAATTGAGGTATAATTGACACGGAACATTATATTAGTTTCAAGTGTACAACATGATTTGATTCACTGCCACACATGGTTACAAAAAAATTTTTTTTCTCGGAATGAGTACAATTAGATCTACTATCTTAACAACTTTCAAATATGCAATACAGTGTCATTAACTACAGTCTCTGGTGCATAGTTTATACTGACACCACATCTAAATTCAGATTAGCCACATTTCAGGTCATTAATAGCCACATGTGGCTACTGGCTACCTTTCCCATTGTGCTGGCCTAGACAGAACAGAGCAAAGTAGGTGGTGATTCAAATTCACAACCAGGATGCTTTATGACCTTATTTCATGCTCTCCCCAGACACTCCTTTTCCTAACGTTCTTTAGGAAGCACAGCCCATCTGTCTTTCCCAGAATTTTATCTTCCTTTGAAAAAGAAATCTGATTTTTCAGGAGTCAAGCTTGGCATTTTATTTTAGTAAAAGACAATTTTCATTTAAATTTTTGTTCCCTCACTTTTCCTAACAGCTTTGCTGAGGAATAATTGGCATTCGAAACTTCAGTGAGAAAATTTATATTTTCTTTTAGTAAGAACAAAAGTTACTTACAGTATTACTGCATGTCCTGCACTGTCCTAGCTTTTATTAGTCGTCTCAGCAAAGCCTTGCACCTATAGGTAGGTACTAGCATTTCCTGGATCAGGAAACAGAGGCTTAGAGGAAATGCAGGCTTAAATGGAGGCAGAGATTACTGTTAAGGCGAGTTGGCTAGAAGGTGAGGACACCTAAATTCCAAACAAGGCAGGCTGCCTTCCCCGAACAATACTGTCTTCGAGTGGACCTAACTGGAACTATCAGAAAGAGCGAGGTTTGCACTACTGTGCCACAAAATGCCACAGGCAGAGATGAGGCAGTACCAGGACCAGTTTGATTTAATTACCTGCAAGAATAGAAGAAACAAAAACGTCTTTATGCAGATTCCTGGCTAGTCAAGCCAACCTGCCTTTAAAAAATGCCTACCTCCTTACCGAGGCATTTGACTATTTGGTTTCTTGTAACCTCAGGAACTGTAAACGATAAGCTTCGCGATAATCTGTATATCGTTTGCTGAACACATTACAAGGTGGAAGTGTTTTATAAAATAGAATCAAGTAAGAACATCTCAGTTTTAGTGCTACGCTGTGATGATACATTCGAGAACTTTTCAAACTCTACCCAGAGTTTCTGAGATGTAGTCTCCCCTCAAGAACAACTGCTAGAATATTTTAGAAGCATGAACACTGCCAGTGTTTTCCATCTGAAGATGCTCATTTTCTACAGCCTGGCATCACCATCCACTATCACTTTTGTCACCATTAATGAATATGCAGAGAGCCCCACTGAAGCCTAAGTTACATTCTTCCTAGACTCAGACATGTCTGAGCATTTCTGGCAAGCAAGTGAATCAGAGCCACAAAGAATCTGGGAGTGGGGGAGCCTTTAGGCAAAGAAAGAAAGAGTAGTCGATCTCACTGTTCCTTCTAATAAAAATGTCCTGGGTAAGGAGCGACAGGAGGACTAATAGGCGAGTGTGCCTCATCTTGCTCTATGACTCCCCCTCCGTTCCTCCCCAGGCCTCTGCCTTCTCTCCCTGCAGGGCCAGGCATGAAGGGTGGAGGCTTTAACATAAATACAGGAGAGCCGTCTGGCTCAGAGGTATGAGAAATACTGGGCACCCAAATCAGCACTGCTTTGCAACTTTTTGAAAGATGATAAAACAAGAGTAGGAATTTTCCCCACTTGGAGATGAAGCCAGTGCAGAGTACGGAGAGAAGCCTTGACATAACTAGATCTCTAGCACGCTGGCAGTGTGCATGTACCCCCAGCCACAGAGCAAAGCCCTGCTGACCTCAACTGGTCTCAGCATAACAGAGACAGGATCCCTATGGCCATTCATCTGTCTGCGTCCTACACCCACACTGACAGGCAACATCGGGCAGCCTGAACATCCCCAGGTCTGGTGTGAAGAGAGGAAATTGCTTCACTGCACAGTGAGTGAGGAACAGAGTATGAGCACTCATGGAAACTTCCAGAAATAATTGGGATGGGGATACCTGGATGCAGCTGGAGTTTCCACAGAGGCAGGAATAGGCAGAATCAGAGAAATCATCCACGTGCTGTGGGCCTAATGTTATTCCTAGTTTGTGTGGTCTAGGTATGGGTCATCCAAGCGCTGCCTTAGCCCACTACCCTTACTCAGACCCCAGCTCCTGGTAAGTACTCAGCGCTCTGCCCTTGGGAAAGAACATTGACATGTTAGCAGAGGACAGATGGAAGGAGACCCACGTGTGGAAGAGGCCAGGGAAGGAATGGGCACTGGAGACGAATTACCAGGTTGTGTCTGATGAGCCGTCCTGCAAGGACACACCTGCTGACAATCCTGGTGGATCCCGGCCCCAGACCTGAGAGGATAAATGCTGAAGGGAAGGCTCCCCGTTAGTTAGCTTAGTCCATTGTATTTCAGAAATTAATTATTATCAATACAAGTGAGAATAATAAAGATCCTGTCTAACAAACCAAAATGGAATTTAAAGGCTTTATCAAGAATTTTTTAAATGTCTCATGTTTGCTTTAAAAGAAGTGTATCTCAGTTCCTCAATCCTATAACTGAGCAAGAAGTGAGTCACATTGTTTCAGTAATTAAAATCATGTTGCATAAATAAATGGAGAAGTGATTCATCCTTTCAGATTCCCCTGAACGAACTACAACTGACATGCCAGTAAGACTAACACCAGGAGCGTTTCTCCACAAGAGGGCGCCAGAAGCTGACATTCCTTAATCATATAATCTCCGTAGAACTAGTGAAGATTTCCGAGTTTGATGACAAAGTTAAAAGAGGGAAGGAGCCAAATTTTTAAAAGCAATAGGTCGATGTATCTGGTTCACAAGCTTGCTTTATGCTAATGTTTAAATAGTATTGAAATCTCCATAGTGGTTCAGGATGTTAAATGTGTAAATAGCAACATCTGAGCAAGGGAGATAGTGTTATCACTCAACCTGAAATTGCCTTGCTGAATACAGTGGGATTTTTGTTCATGAATTAATTTTAATAGGCTTTTCTCTACTTAAAAGGGAACTCAGGATGGTGTTTCATTTCTTAGAAGCACTGGTACATATCCTTTTATGTGATGGCCAAATTGTTACATTAAACAATAAAAAGCATAACAAGGTATCTACTATGGTATGAGTCATTGTTAATTGGCTAACCAATGCCAATTTTAAGGATTTGGGCTTTGAAATGAAGCTGTAACGTAGAATACAAAGAGAGGGTTTTAGAATATTCTGTTATCAAAAGAGTGCAACAGGGCTGTTTTTAAAAGGGGGAGAGAGGCAGAAATATGATCCAAATTATAGTAGTAATTGATTTAAATAAATGTTTTGAAGAAGAGAAAAGAAAAGGTCAATGGTACTAAGGCACTAAGAGCCCAGATACTTTCAGTGGGAAAATGTCAAGCTGATCATCTTACACCAGGTGTACATAGTATAGTGTTATTCAGATTATCTCTCATGCCCGTATTACTCTTACACATAAACAGTAACAGTATGGACAAGTTATCGTCTTTCATTTTACCCTGTATTCCTCCCTTCAGCACTTAAAACTGTAACTTGAATACCACACCCTTCATTACGGAAAGGAAGGAGAGCATAGTCTGTAGTCCTAATGTCTTGTTTTGAGCTAATCGAGCAGTCACAGAATCCAGAAGAACAAACAAATAGCTGAGGTTAGAGTACCATGTCAACTCCTACGGAATCCGCAGGGCAGTGGATTCTATTTAAATTATATCTCAGTATGTTAATTACCTACTGCCCCATAAATAATTCCCACAACACACAGTAAGCTAAAAGAGCAGATTTATTACTCAGAATTTACTTAGGTCAAGAATCCGGAAGGTCAGTGGGTAGCTCTGACTCCAGTTCTCAAGAGAAGTTAAGGTATCAGTCCAGGCTGTTTCATCTAAAGGCTTTCCTGAGACTCGAAAATCGACCTCCAGAATTGCTCGCTCGTGTCTACTGGATGGAGGCCTTGGTTCCTCACCTGTGGGCCTCACCAATTCTTGAGAATCCTCACAACATGCCCGCTGGCTTTCCCGGATTGAGGGGTCCAAAAGAGCAAGGCAGAAGCCACATATCTTTTATACCTCAGACTCAAAAGACATACTCAGTCATTTCTACAACATCCGGTTGGTTACCCAGGCCAGCCTTTCCAGTGTGGGAGGAGAACACATAAGGACATAAATGCCAAGGGGCTAAAATCACTGAGAACACCCAGCTCCTCCAGTGTTCTAGATAGCCCTGGCATTCCCAGATAGCTTAGATGTAGGCAGAAAACTATCTCTGCCAAGGGCCGATTCTATCTCCTTCCTCCCACAGCTTCTACGATCCTCTGCATGCAGTTTTTGCTCCTCACTCTCAGCTTCTTTGACTGTACCCCCATAGTCTGCTGCTTCTTGTTCGGTTCCTTTATGCTCCATTGCTAAATCGTTCCAGAGATTTCATTACTGAGGGCAAAAGAGAAGGGGAAAACAATTCTTCACTGAGGTCCGTCTTAGATTCTCACCATAAAGCTGATTTTTTTTATTCTCAGAGAGAGAGAGAAAAAAAGTGTGAGTAAGGGAGGGGCAGAGAGAGAGAATCCCAAGCAGACTCTGCACTGTCAATGTGGAGTCCAATGTGGGGCTCGAACTCATGAACCGTGAGATCACGACCTGAGCTGAAGTCGGACACTTACAACCGACCGAGACACCCAGGCGCCCCTAAATTCTCAGTATAAAGTCATTAGCTTCTGCCCAGTATTAAGATGAACACCTTTAGGTATAGTTCCTGCACTTTATTTTGCTAAAGATGTCTGGCTCTTCCTTGAGTCAAAAACCCTGTTTTCTCGGTCTCAGTATGAGTCAGGTTCCAGGTAGGACAGGGGAGAGAGTGTAGGAGAAGGAGAGGGATAGAAAACAAAAGCCATATTGCCATGCAATAAACGCAATCCATACATTATTTGTAAATTATTCCTTTGGCATACATCTTATCTAATAAAATATAATGATTTCCCAATATAATTTCCCAATAAAATATAATTTCCCAAATGCAGACAGTATCTACCAGTTCACTACTTCAATTCCAGTACCTGCCTCAGTGTGTGGCATATAAAAGTTACTCTGATAACCATTTAGTATAAAATAGGCAGCCACCTCAATAATACTATGTAAGAGACTAAAATTTGTCTCATGATAATCTAAGTAGAGATTCATAAATCTCTCTTAAAATAGAATCGTGTGATCTGAGACAGGATATGTTAAATAATGGTAATATACTGACCTCTTAATTAACCAGTATATCTATGCATTTCTCGGTATGTATTTATAGTTCCTCGTAACTCAAGAATAAATCCAAACCATGTCATCCACAAAATCGTTTATCGAGTGCTTATTCCATAAATAAAATCCTTCCGTGGTTGGTCAATAAATAAATTTATACCTATTGGCAGAATTTATTATCTGATCATTGATGAATTTAAGTATTTCTTATGTTAGGTATATCACGATGGAATGAGTTGCCAAAGATGCCACTTTGATTTAAACCTACAGCTCAACACAGAGACATCATCTGTGATGAGGCCAGGGCCCCCGGGCATTTGGAACCCTGGAATCTACAGTGTCACACTCCAGTGTTGTACAGTATCAGCCAGTGTTCAAGAATAGAGACCTTCATACTGCTGTGCTCAGAGCACCTTTTGTGATGTTCCAGCCAACCCAGAAAGAGAGGAGATACACCACCAGAAATAGAACAGTTTTCTGAGGGGGGATCGATCTGACTGGGCCCTAACCACAAACAGCTGAGACTCACCGGTTAATTCAAAAAGGAGGATTTATTTTATTTAAGTTTATTTATTTACTTTGAGAGAAAGAGAGAGAAGAGAGAGAGAGAGAGAGAGAACAAGTGCGGGAGGGGTAGAGAGAGAGGGAGAGAGGAGAATCCCAAGCCGGCTCCGAGCCCCAACGTGGGACACAAACTCACTGTGAGATCCTGACTTGAGCTGAAATCAAGAGTCGGATGCTTAACTGACCTGAGCCACCCAGCCAACCAGGGAGGATTTATTTTAAAAGGAACAAGTTTTGAAGATATGGCGGGATGCAGACAAGCATTAAGAGAAAGCACAAGTTTCTGGGACTTGGACTGGCAGTGTCCTGCCAGCCTTAGAAGAGGGACGGCTTGCTGACACCCCACTGGAGAGACCTAATGACAGCCCCCTGGAAGGACCTATGACCTTTTACAGCCAGCCTCATGCTTCTGGCTTATACCAATCTCCTACTAGGAGACAGAGGGGAAGGCACCCAAATACCCAGACAGGATTTTATTCCTCTCTGAATCCTTCATACGGAATGGTGCCCGCCAGAGATGAGTCCTTAGGAAATGTTTTGTGTAAGGAGCCCGATGTCCCCCCACCCCCATCCCATGCTGTGATGTCCAGCAGGTCACTTCAGCCCCTAGATGCTCAACCTCCCAGCCCCAACACGAGAAGCAAAATGATATGAGAGATTCTTTCCAGAGAAAAAAAAATGAGATAATATGCTGTGAACTATACACCTCTACACAAATACAAGCCACAGGAGAGCCCTGAAGGAATGCTGTCTCCATGTCAATAGCACTAAAACGTCACCACCTAAGATCATTCTAACAGTGAAGAGACAGTGCTGACCTTCTTCTCCAAATTAGTCTATTCAATAAAATAGGTCATCTAAGGCAGAGAAATCTATATTTATTTCTATATTGCTCAACAATTCTAATTTTATCTTTAAATTTATTTTTTAGGGGCGTCTGGGTGGCTCAGTCGGTTAAGCCACTGACTTCAGCTCAGGTCATGATCTCGCGGTCTGTGAGTTCGAGCCCCACGTCGGGCTCTGTGCTGATGGCTCAGAGCCTGGAGCCTGATTCAGATTCTGTGTCTCCCTCTCTCTCTGCCCTTCCCTTGCTCACGCTCTGTCTCTGTCTGTCTCTCAAAAATAAAATAAAATGTTAAAAAAAATTATTTTTTAATCTTTATTTATTTTTAAGAGACAGAGACAGAACATCAGCAGGTTAGGGGCAGAAAGAAAGAGTGAGACACAGAATTCAAAACAGGCTCCGGGCTCTGAGCTGTCAGCACGGAGCCAAACACAGGGCTTGAACTCAGGAATGGTGAGGTCATGACCTGAGCCGAAGCCGGATGCTTAACCGACTGAGCTACCCAGGTGCACCTAATTTTATCTTTAATAGAAAAATATCAGTCTTACAAAAGGAAAAAAATGAGTCTTTTTAATTATTAGTTTTGGGGCGCCTGGGTGGCTCAGTCGATTAAGCATCTGAATCGTGGTTTCAGCACAGGTGAGGTCTCACAGTTTGTGAGACTGAGGACCGCGTGGGGCTCTGCCCTGATAGCGCAAAACCTGCTTGGGATTCTTTCTCTCTGCCCCTCCTGCACGCAGTCTTCCTCTCTCAAAATAAATAAATAAACTGCAAAAGTAATGATTAGACTTCACCAAGTTTGCGTAAAGAGAGAAGTGACTTGTGCGGTACAGTACACTAGTCACATGTGGCCATGTAAATTTAAATCTTAATTAAAATTAATATAACTAAAAATACAGTTCCTCAACCACGCTCCTCACATTTCAAGCGCTCCACAGCCACAGTACATCTTCACAGAAGGCTCCACTCCACACTGCTGGGCATAGACAGACCTTTCAAGGTTCTTCCAAAATTCTGAAACTCACTTGCCTGAAATTAAACATGACCATGCTTTGATTAGGTCATTCTGTCTGTGTTTGAGGTATGATCACAACATTAGATTCAAACTATTAAAGGCTATCAACACGAGATATTCAATTTTTTTTAATGTTTATTTATTTTTGAGAAAGAGAGAGAGCATGAGCAGGGGAGGGGCAGAGAGAGAGGGAGACACAGAGTCTGAAGCAGGCCCCAGGCTCTGAGCCATCAGCACAGAGCCTGATATGAGGCATGAACTCACAAACCATGAGGTCATGACCTGAGCTGAAGTCAGATGCTTACCCAACTGAGCCACCCAGGTGCCCGGATATTCGATTTTTTAGAAAGAAGACTAGTGTTGCTATAGAAGCTGCTGTTCGGTGATATTTAACAAGAATGAGGTAAATTTTAAGTACGGGGAATTACAGGAATCAACTTTGAGTTTGTGTTTCTCTCTGCTCACACAGCAGCGGTTCTGTAAGGAAAATAATGATATTTTGCCAAGTGAAATCACTTATTTGCATCTGTGTTAAAATAAACAACACAGGCGCGCCTGGGTGGCTCAGTCAGTTAAGTGTCCGACTTCAGTTCAGGTCATGATCTCACAGCTCATGAGTTCAAGCCCCACATCGGGCTCTGTGCTCACAGCTCGGGGCCTGGAGCCTGCTTCGGATTCTGTGTCTCCCTCTCTCTGCCCTCCCCCTGCTCGTGTGCTCTCTCTCTCTCTCAAAAATAAATGAACATTTAAAATATATATAAATAAACAACACAAACAAATGCAGTTCTAAGCATTCAAAGCACAAACATGTTGGAATTTAATTTGCCTCATCAGCCTTCGTTATAGCACAAGGTATGACCAAACCACTTACAGCAGCATGTGACATACAATCTTCTTTGTTGACTCTAAATTTTGGCAACAGCCAAGAAAAACCGATAAATATCCCACGTTCTAAACAGGTCCTCAGGGCAGAGCCATAGGGATCTCAGAACCATCATATCCAGTGCCCAACTGAGGGAGAAAGTTGTAGACTCACTGGAGAGGAGTCTTCGAAATGAATTCAAGGAAGAGGGTGCTATGGTGTCTCCCCTAACCCTGCAGTGCGGGAGGAGAGAGTGGTGTGCTATCCACACAAACAATTCACGTAAAAGCAGCCCCGAGAGAGAATCATTCAAAGAGATTAAGGTTCTCTGCAGGAGATATTTCACTGTTGAGGTAGAAGTTTGCTCAGTGGCAAAAATGTTGGGGTACTTTCATGAGAGTATTTAAGAAAGCGCTAATATCTATCTCTAGGTGTTTGGAGGCATACTTAAAGTTACAGACCGGGGCCAGGCCCTGGGCCCGAAAAGAATCTACGGGCAAGAGGGAGCTAGGACAGCCCTTAATGGCAGGGCAAAGAGAGAAACCAGCAGAAGGAACGGCCTGCACTTCTAACAATCTGCTGGGCCTGGGTACACACATTTTCCCGTGTCCAATCTTAGCTGCCTGCCCAGGGGAAAAAAAAAAAACTCTCATGAGTCCAGTGCTAAGGCAGGAGTCAGGCCAGGGATTGCAAACTGTCAGCCAGCAAGTGGATTGAAACCATCAGGAAAGTGCAGTGCAGAGATCCCTGTGGAGGGCAGGGAGGGCAGACAGCCCACCAAATCATCCCACAGAGGAGAGCCTGCCTGCCAAGATACACAGCAATCAGCATCGGAAACACAGTCCCAGAAGGAAGACAGATACCAAGTACCAACAAACCCAGCAGGAATACCCAGGACGATGAACAATTACTGCGTAAATGCTTTCTATAAATTAACACATATAATCCTTACAACCACAAATCATTACTAAATCAAGGTATTAAAGTAAAATCATTCATAGGTAAAGAAACTATAGAGTTATAACCAAGGTCACAAAGCCAGGGGGTAGAAGAGGATCTAACTCCAGTATCCAACTCCACAGTCTGTGCTCCTAACCACTACACCTTATTGCCTCCCTTTTTTTGCCCTTAATTGCTCATCACACTTCCCCACCTGGATGCTGGAAGAGCCAGGTGCAGAATAGTGAGGGGAGAAGAAGTGGAAGATGATTTGAAGTAATTTGATTGAAAAAAGAGCTAACACATCCCTCTCCCAGCCCACATCGCTGATTGCTAAAACAGGGTCAGGGCTGGGAATTAAAGGGAAACTAAAGGGAAAAATCTTTACATTGGAAGCAAGATTAAAACGTTGCTTTAGAACACACTTTTTAATACCTGTTAGTGATTGAGAATCTGTAAGATCTGTTTAAAATGCTATCAAATACTATAATATTGGAAAGCCAAAAATCAGGCGTGACACACGGTGATAGAAAAATAAAACTATTAGAAGATATGGCACATATATACAATGGACTACTACGTGGCAATGAGGAAAAATGAAATCTGGCCATGTGTAGCAACATGGATGGAACTGGAGGGTATTATGTTAAGTGAAATAAGTCAGTCAGAAAAAGACAGATACCATATGTTTCCACACATAGGTGGACTTGGTGAGACTAAGCAAAAACCAGGGGGAGGGGAAGAGGGGAAAGGAAAAAAAGACACAGCGAGGGAGGGAGATAAAACATAACAGACTCTCAAAGACTAAGAACAAAGTGAGGGTGAGGGGGGTGAGGGAGGGGGGAGAGGGGGTGACGGGCATTAAAGAGGGCACGTGTTGGGATGAACACTGGGTATTATATGTAAACCAATTTGAAAATAAACTATTAAAAAATTATATACAAAGAAAAAAAAGAAAAATAAAGCTATTATCTGATCATATACAACTGAATCCAGAGAAGTCAATAAATGTTCCCTTTTTATAGCTACTTTTAATAATGTGAAAGTGACAACATTGTGCTGATAGCCTTGCCATGCAGATCAGTAGATAAAGTCATGGTGAGGCCATGATTAATTTTAGTCATAGCTTTATCAAAATATAAGTCTGAAAGGACTTTGAGAAGTCATTTATCTACTAGCCATTCAACAGACTGTGTTAAGTCTAAACCAATTAAAGAGAAATTGTTGGGTGCACAGTGTAAAAGAAATAAGAGCGAACTTGACTTACTGCTACAGCAATGTTCAAAGAGTAATTGAAGATTAATGATGACTTAATAACATGAAAGAGTAAACTAATAGAATATTTGTGTGTCTTCTAAAAAATTCACAAGTTCAAAATTTGCATCTTCAAAAATTGTGTTTCCACATCAATTGATTCATTCTTTCACTTCAAAAGGGGCAGTAAAAGACTTAAAAAAGTCAAACTAGGAGCGCCTTGGTGGCTCAGTCAGTTAAGCAACTGACTCGATTTTGGCTCAGGTCATGATCCCAGGGGAGTGAGCCTGAGTCCCAGCACAGAGTCTGCTTGGGATCCTCTCCTAACTTCCAGAAAACTGTATCAACTTACAGGAGATTGAAATAAGTTGGACAAAGAACTTTCCCTTTTCTTTCACTTCCAGATACGAATCATTCTTGAAAATTAAAAAGATTTTCCAAACAAAACTTCCTTTCCAGCAGGTAATACATTTTAACTCTTTCGACAGTTTTTGAGGGAAAAACAATCTGTCAAAAACATATGGATATTTTGGACCAGACTATTTTTACTTGAAAACCTACTCATATGGTGAGTCATGGGTGAAAAAAATGTTTTAGAAGTGTTTTTTGGTTGAGAAAGTGACTTTCATAAGATATTTCACATATAAAATTGGTCTTGAGAAAGAAACCGTGTTAGAAAACCTAAATTTTCTATGGTGTGTTTAAAGTTGACAAATTTAGGGAAGGAAGTAATCTCTAAATGGGGAAAAGAAGCATAAGTACCAGGAATACTTTCAAGGAGCTGAAACCCTAAACAGTGACTTGGTCTGGGGTTTGTAATTGTGCTCACAGAAGGCACCATATAACAGCTACCTCATTTGCTTCCTTCCTGGCCTATTGTAATTTTCAAATGTTATACACTTTCCCAAAATTAATTTTATTACCAGCTCCCCATTTTTAACTAAGGACAAAATTAAAAGGAGCTAATTCTAGCTTTTTGACCTCACAGTCATAAATGCCTAAGCCATTCCTTTAGAAATTCTGATTTGTAATTGATCTTGGGTGAAACTTTGATACTAGTATTTTTCTTTTTTTTTCTTTTTTGTTTTAATTTATTGTCAAATTGGTTTCCATATAACACCCAATGCTCATCCCAATAAGTGCCCTCCTCTGTGCCCGTCACCCACTCTCCCCCCTCTCACACCCCCCTCACCCCTTAGCTTGTGTAGTCTTTGAGAGTCTCTTACCTTTTGTCTCCCTCCCTCTCTGAGTCTCTTTTTTTCCCCTCTTCCCCTCCCCCTGGTTTTCTGCTAAGTCTCTCAAAATCAACCTATGCGTGGAAACATATGGTATCTGTCTTTCTCTGACTGACTTAGTTCACTTAGCATAATACCCTCCAGTTCCATCCATGTTGCTCCACATGGCCAGATTTCATTTTTTTTCTCATTGCCACGTAGTATTCCATTGTATATATGTACCACAACTTCTTTATCCATTCGTCAGTTGATGGACACTTGGTCTCTTTCCATGATTTGGCTATTGTCGAAAGCACTGCTATGAACATTGGGGTACATGTGCCCCTATGCATCAGCACTCCTGTGTCTCTTGGGTAGATTCATAGCAGTGCTACTGCTGGGTCATAGGGCAGCCCTATTTTCATTTTTTTGAGGAACCTCCACACCGTCTTCCAGAGTGGCTGCACCAGTTTGCATTCCCACCAACAGTGTAGGAGGGTGCCTGCTTCTCCACATCCCCGCCAGCATCTATAGTTTCC
Organism: Paguma larvata; assembly: GCA_030068075.1. Classification (NCBI taxonomy): domain Eukaryota; kingdom Metazoa; phylum Chordata; class Mammalia; order Carnivora; family Viverridae; genus Paguma; species Paguma larvata. The sequence goes on from CM057826.1 coordinate 75,143,193, forward strand.
TGATTTATTCATTTTAGCCACTCAAACCAGTGTGAGGTGGTATCTCTGTGGATAGTATTTTTCAATTGTCTCCCTTGGATAAGAACCACTGCTCTAGCCTATTTGTACATGCATCATTCCTTTACTAAGAACACCTTCAACTGAAACCAAATAAAATAAATAGAGGTAAACCTCCAGTTAAGTCTACAAGCAGAGTCAGACTCCTATGTTCAACATTCCTGCCGTTTTGCACCTATGCTGTGTCCTGGCCATTCACTGTAGTTTTCCCACCACAATCCATATCTTTATTGTGGATCAAAATTTTTATAAATAAATCTCAAATAGAACTTAAAAGCTGTTTTTTAAATGATTAAATGTATTAGGTGCTCAGACACTAGGCACTTACAGAGCCTTTGTGAAAACTAAAATTAGGACACTTTTTATTTCAAATGACAGTCATTACAAATGTATCCAGTATTCACTGGAATGATACTTTTTGTAACAACATTTGTATTCACATGAATTCATATTCACTTCTATGGATATTCCATTTTAATTTGCCATTGGTTAAAAACTAGTGGATGACTCTTCAGTTGCCCTTTGGGTCAGGAGACTTGTGTCCCCTTTCCCCCCAACCACCCCCCCCCGGCTTTCAGAGGAGCTCTGGTGTAATTACGAGCTTTGGTTGTATAAGCCCAAGTCTCTAGTCTCATTTGCCAACTAAGCCAATCATTATTTCAATTGGGTTTTCACTTGATGAGAGAATCAGGAGAAGTTCATTCTCCAACTATAAGATGGCATGTAAAACTGCATGATAATGGCCAAGAGTGAAATGGAAACTAAGTAGGAAAAATGATTTTCCATTTTTTCAAATATAAGGATGGCTTTTCAATCAGTAAATCCATTCAGCCTTTTGTTCAACTGCTGATGTTAAAATTAAATATCGATGTTGATGCTTTTTATTCAAAAAGAATAACACTTATTATTTAACCAGCATTCACTTTACCTCTCATGCATTTTTCTATCCCCATGGTAAATGTATAAGGCAGCACATCCCTCTTTTAGAGACCCTCACCTTTAAGGCTCAGAAATATTTAATGATTTTTTTCAGTGTCAAACAGCAAAATTATGGAAAGGCAAGACTTAATTCTTAAATTCCCAATTCTTACTTCATCCCTAATATAAGTGTCGATACAAATGAATCAAATGCAGGATATAACTCTCACTAATTGATCAAGCAACAAGTATTTATTTGCCTGGTACTATATCATCAGGCCCCATAGGATGCAAAAGAGTAATAAAGCATGACCTCATGAAATTTACGATTTGGTCAAGTCTAGCTAGATGAACTATCTAATTTCAGTTAGTGCTGAATTTTAAAGTCTGAGTTTTTTTCAAGTTAGCATTTTCAACACAACTACGGCAGATGTACCCGGCAAACAAGAATATGAGTATTACTACAGAACTAATGATCTGATTGCTTCAACAAATAAAAAGTACGAGAGAGAGAGAGAGGGAGGAAGGAAGGAAGGAAGGAAGGAAGGAAGGAAGGAAGGAAGGAAGGAAGGAAGGAAGGAAGGAAGAAAAAGAAAAAGAGTAGGAGAGAAGCCAATAGATCAAAGATTGTTGGGGAAAATGGCTACCAAATTAAATATATGTGTGTTTTTTAGATACTAATTTGAATAAACTTGCTGGAAGAAAGTGAACACTGGGCCTTTAATGATAGTGAGGAATCCTCATTTCTTTGCGGAGTCATTTCTAGCATGTTTAAAATGCTCTTCAACTTTTAGAGATAAAATTAAAAGGTTAGCAACCAGTTCACAATGGCTAGTATTTACTGGACATTTTGTAGGTTCCAAGGACTGTTCTAAGTATATTATATACATTATCTTGTTTAAAACTTGTAACACTCAACATTGGGTCCCATTTTATAGATGAAAACTGAGATTCAGATTCCTTCAGGGAAATATGCAAAATCATAGAACTAGCAAGTGTCTGAGCTAATATTTGAAGCCAGTTTGATTATAAAGCTCATGACGTACATAGTCTACCTGTAGTTAATTGTGGGGTTTTTTGTTTGTTTTTGTTTTCTCAGTTTTTGTCGTTTGTTTTTTTTTTTTATCTACTGCGGCACTCTAAACTATGCTTTTAAAGGTAGATGAAATAAGGAAATTTTGTGACTTTTTTTCCTGAAACCTGAACAATCAAGACTTTCACTGCTGCTGACTATGTAACAAATGTCTCACAAAGAGCAACTCAGATTTTCTTTTGATTGTCATGGTAAGGAATTTGAGGAATTTCTTAGGGGAGGCAGAAACATTGTTCTTCTCCCAAATTGGTTCTATAAATTCAGCAAGTGAGTGAACACATTCAAGAACAAGGGATATGGCAGAACGGGCATTTAAATCACTTCGGCTTCAAAATGCTTTGTGCTCTCTAAATTCTTTTGATCATTAAGCCAGCAATAAGTAGATTTCTGAGTCAGAACATTTTGAGGAATATTTTCCAGAAAGTTTGTAAGAAATACTGCTCCTTTGAATGGACTAAATTTTCTCTGGTAATTTATTTGAAGGTGGATGAGTCGCTGCTCCAAGGAGATAGCCTACTGTCATTAGTATATTGAATCCTTTAGGTCTTAGAAAATAATTGGATGTGGTAAAACTTGAGGGATAGACAGATAGGTTTGCAGAGATGATTGTTAGAGATACAGATTCTGAAGTGTCTCTCAAATGAACATATTTGCCCTAATATTACTACTATATTGGAGAGTGGAATCAATAGCATTAACGCATTTTTAAAAACTGGAAGGAAAAAAATGACTCTTGCCTGACCTCCCATCTGTCCTCTTCCAGACATTCAAAACAGACCACGTTACAAATTCAGCCTATGCGATACTCTGTGTTTGCAAAATATGAGTAAGAAAAGGATAACTAACCAAAGAACTAGCAGAAGTGCACTGTAACCACATCGTGGTCCCAGGTGCTCCATCTCTAGCAAAAGGGTGTTCCAAAGGGAGTCTGCAGATAAAAGGAAGTATTTCTCTGCAAATTTTCTCCAGATAATTAAATTTTAGATCTGCTACCAAAGAGTCACAGAAATTTAGAATGGGAGATGATTTTAGAAATCATCTACTTAATCGTCTTATTTTTCATATGGAGAGAGTAAACCCACAGATGGTCCAATAATCTGCTTAAGGTAACACAATAGAGTTGGTAAAGAAAAAAATTGGGACTAGAAATAAAACTTCTTTAGCAATTTGGGAGCAAGTGACTGCCTGGTTATCTTGAGAAGTTATACTTAAACCTTCAGACTAACAGGGCACATTTTAGCTAAATCTTGCTTTATGAAATAAACTATATTCTATGGGATCAAAGAATTTAAAAATTCTTTATGCCATGAGAATAACCCACTTTTGGAAAATATTTTTCTCCATTTCAAAGTGAAAACATTAGTGACACATCTAGAGAATATTTAGAAAGAACTATAAAGAAGTGATAGTTTCCTTAAAAAGTGGCACGTGTTAAACCACAGCCATTTCATAAAGAATGGCAAGCAATGGACAGCGTGTGCACTTTATTGTTTCACTAGGAAAGATCTTTAAGGAAGTCCTGTAATTCAACATTTCTGAATAATACTGGATTGCTCCTCTGACTGTCTGTGTGGTGTTTTGAATTTTTTAATCTCTAACTGGATTCAGAATTCTGAAGGTATATTAAATTTCATATGATCTAATATAAAAATTCATAAGAAATAATATAATCAGACAGTCAACACTAAGAGAGGTGTTGAGTGTGATGTTGTAAATAAAGTTACACAAAGAAGCAAATGTCGGCTTAAGGTATATTTTTTCCATCTCCAACATTAGTCTTTGAACTTAATAGAGAAAATTTTTCTTAAAAAGACACATTTATCATAAATATAAAAATATCAAACTATGCATATAAGTATTTTTTTAATCTTGCTCTAAAGACATTGACTAGATCAAGTAATTATTTCAAATTACTAAAGCATTCATATCCGTAAGAGATGCAAGTGGCAGATAGCAAAGCAGCAGCAAACCTGAAGGTTAACTCTTCTGAGACATGAAATCAAGAGGGATGAAAATACAGTAAAAATGAATATGATCGCCTCAAAAGTATAAAGAAATAGTTGGAAGGGCCTCCTTCTGGCCAAATTTAAGACAATTTAAGATCGAAATAATAATAGTGCTGATGAATTTTACCCACTGAAAAAAAATCCATGATCCATAATATTAAAGAAGAGAAAAAGAGAGAGAGAAATTGAGAAAAAGCTAGTTTCAGAAACTACTAACAATTGATAAATCTAAGTAAGAGATACGTAACAATTTATTGTACTATTCTTTTAACTTTACTGGAGTTTTGAATTTTCAAAATTAAATGCTGTGGAAAATACTATTTCCTCCTCTCTCCTCTTTCCCAATATATATAGCAGGAGGAAAAAAGTAAAGAATAAGATGAGACACCTTTTGGTAGAGAACTAAAATTCAAAAGTGACTCATATAAAAGCTCAAAGGTGATAGAATTAAATGATTATGTTATGGTCATAACTGGGAAGCTTAAACCAATCAGTTTTTTGGACATTAACCTTTAAAAAAAAAAGAAGAACATATCAATAAGAAAGGAATAGTGTGCTTGTTACATATGAAAGGGAAATTTGAAGGACCTATTTTGATTTGTTATGGGTTTGTTGCACTCTATAGGACACAGGGGAATTGACAACCATAGACAACCATAGAATTTTGTGTTAATTTGACACTTAAACCACTGCCATGGAAATGGATATATCAAGTACCAGCCATAGCAACATAAGCCATTTAAATAATCTTATTCCGTGCTTACAACACTTTGCTCTAGATTTTGGTTGGGGAAAAGGAGAAAAAGATCCATATTGTCTAGTCAATAATGTTCTGTTCCTTTAGCAGTTCTATTTCTCTTGACATTCTAATTCATACGTTAGTCTGATCCAGGTTTAGTGAGTGTAAGTGGTTAAATATATCTAAGTGATTAGGGAAAATTGTGTTCCTGAGCATTTAGATACGTGAATATGAAAAAGAGAACCTGAGGTAGATATGGGAATATTTTCTTCAAGCAGTGCTTTTATTTTATTTGTGAAGTGAACTTGAGTAATAATGCCAGTAAGTTGGAGGGTGAGAAACAGATCTTTTAATGTTATAAACTCCTTTAAGAAAGACAAAAGGGCTTCAATACCCTTTCTTATAGAAGAAAAACTAGAATCTGAGTCAAGAGAAGAATCTCAACAAGATGATTTTTGCAACTCTCATCTGTGTCACTTTAGATTTTTATTTCCCACAGAAATGAGTGAGTTGAAATTAATTCATTCGACAAACATTCGTTCAGTTTCTATTACATGAGAGGCTTCCCTGTAAGGATTCTGCACTGATACTTGCTCTCATAGAGGTTTTGTCATATTTTCTGTAATTTTTAAAACAAAATTCTTAAACATGGAAAACAAGGTAATTTTCTTTCACACGGGCCCTTATCTCTGAAACCCCACAAAATTTCATGTGTTACATTAGCCTAACTAGTATAACAAATTATTTCGGTGTTCAGTACAACACCAGAAGACAAACTATTGGAATCCCATAATGACAAATCTACATATTGTCAAATCTAAGTCAGTCTTACAATTAACTAAAATGTTCGAAAGATGACTTCTTGCCAGATATGCTAGATCTTTGGTATTTATCCTTTAACAAATCCTGGACATATAAATTGTTTTTGAGACTGCCTACAACAGAGTTCCATGACCTGCTCAGATACCCAAGAGGAGTGTCAGTGATGGCAGAATGGAAAGTAACAGGACAATAGCATTGAAACAGGAGAGATTGGTGGGAATCCACTCAGCACCAAATAAATGTTACAGATGAAATCATCAAAACACAACAGAAATCATGAAGCACCATGGGAATACGTGGCAGGAAAAGATTACAGTAAACATACCAATAATATCCTTAAGGGAAATATAATGAAGAGAATAAGAGCAGTGAATTACTACATTTTGAGACACTAAAGGAATTTTACATAACAACAAATAAATAGAAAGTGCAATATACCATAATAATTGTTCCCAGATGGCCATTTTGGCACAGCACAATGGGAATTTTATATATATATATATATATTAGCAGAATATATATATAGCAGAATATACATTAGAAACTGGCCATGTTGTACAGGGTTGATTAGACTTCTGGAGACAGATATATGCTTAGTAAATTACCACCAAATTTTAGAGGCAAAGGAAAAAATCAACATTTATTCCACCTTTCCAGAAAGAATTCATCTAGAATCATTAAGTAGCCCTACTTGAAGAGAGAAGGTCTACTTGCTAGAAGAAAGCTAGCAAATAACTGTGAAAAAAAATGATAGAAATATAAATATAACTACTTTGCAAGCCCTAATGAGATTATTGATGCAGTCGAGACTTATCATTTGGTGTTAAAAGCATTAGGCAGGTAGCTCTGGGTAACCTGGAACTTTACATAGTTCCACCAAAAACATTTGGTCACAAGCTGGGAAACAAAACAATAGAAGAATCAGAATTTTGGGACACCTGGTGGTCCAGTGGGTTCAACATCTGACTCTTGGTTTCAGTCTAGGTCATGATCTCACAGTTCGTGGGTTTGAGCCCTGCTATCAGACTCGGCTAACAGCCAGCAGAGCCTGCTTGGGACTCTCTCTCCTTCTCTCTCTCTGCCCCTCCCTGGCTCATGCCTTCTCTGCCTCTCTCAAAATAAGTAAACTTAAAAAAACAAACAAAAAACCAAAGAAGATGAAGAATCAGGCTTTCAAAACCTTTCATCTTAAGGCCAAATGTAATATCACCCTTGTGGAACTACTAGACATTTGCGATTACCAGTGTGATAAGATGGGAAATATTCAACGTTTGTTACCTATGACTTTAACTTTGACAAAAATGCTTAACTTGAATTTTATAAAACCTTTAGATTTAACTCCCAGATTACAGATTACCGGGAAGGAGAGAACAAGCAAGTTACTACCACAGTCGGACATTCTAAAGAACAACTGGGAAGACTTCAGCAAGTCAGAATCTCATCACGAAAGTACTGTGGGAGAATGAAAGAGACCCAATGGATTTAACAAGGTGTGTTTAGATTGGACCTTGATTCAGATAGACTACCTGCAAAAGAGCTATAGAAGAGATTTAAATATGGATTATTGTGTGATATTAGTGAACTATTAATTGTAGTAGCTGTGATAATGTCATTTTGGCTATGAAAGATTTTCACTTTTAAAGAAACATATTGAAGTATTAGGATGGAATGTCATATCTGTTTAACTTAAAATACATCACCACAGAATGCGTATGTACACATTCGCTTTAATGTAGAAACTAAAAGCAGAATACATATAGCAAGGATAGTGAGTCAGCATTCAGAAGACTAGTCATTCAAAAGTTTCAAAAGTAGCTGCTTCTAGCTTCAACTATGTTTATCTCCAGTCACCAAAGTATTTATTAACGAACATAATGGATGTTAGGACTTATTTAGCATTAGAGAAGTGATCGGGGTTCAGTGTACATGGATTGTCTAGAAATATTTTACAGGCACGCTGGTCATGAATTCTAATTACTATCACACTATTACATCTGCCTGGAGTAAATCTTCTATGCAAGTTCCTGGGCAGACGACCCAAACAGAAAAGGAGAGGGACTTCACTGTAAATACAGACAGGTGGTGTGACCGCGTTGGTGTTAATGCTAATCAGTCCTTGCGGAGTTTCAAAAGTCAGTCTGAGGCTTGCCTTATTGCTCACATTGTCATGTGTCATCTCACACCTAGGGTGAGCGAAAAGAGACGTATGCTCTTCACCTAGGGTCTAACTATTAGAAATCGTGAACCACCTAACGAAAGAACTGAATTCTGAAGGAGCAATGAATGTAGCTTCTGCCAGTCTGAAGTAGGTCTGACGGCCTGCTGTAGAGAGTAACTTCAGCTACCCACATGTATAAACACTGTGTGGAGTGCCAAAACCATGACTGACCGGAAGAAGAATTATTCTCCAAGATCTTAAAGTATGTGAAGACAAACCTCAAGACCATGAAACTTCTGTTTTCGTCTACTTTAAATTAAAGGAGATTTCCAAAAATGATTGATTATTCTTCTATTTAGTTTTTCATATAAAATAACAACTGGATATCTACTTTCATTCTAAAGTCTAATGCATCATTTAACCTCAACTAGGTAAATTACAAATCCCTTGCCTTTTTTTCTTTTACCTACAAAGCACATCATAGTCCCTAAAATAGATTCTGATTATCTTTTTAACAGCACAAGTATATTTATGCTAGTTCTTTGAAGCTAGTCATAAAACGATTTAAACCTGTAATTCCCACCAAAGGGAAAAAAACAAAGGATGTTTTAGAGAATTGCTGGTCCCATTTAATTAATCGATCATAAATCATTGCCTGCCGTTTGTATGCTAACTCTAAGGCCAAGAAAAAGATTTGCAGGTCTTTTGTTCAAAAAAGCATTCCTGGTCCTGAATTTTGTCAAAATAATCCCCAGCTTTGTGGAAGCAGAAGAGAAAAGAGCGGCTTACTATTGGATCATTCAGGACTTGACACTCTTGCAGAGTAAGCAGCATATTTTGAAAAACAAAGGTCAAATGTCAAACCTTTCTGGTGAGGTGATGACTTGTTTTAAGATTCACTAGTCATAATTAGTTAGAGCATTGTGGCTTTCAGTGTTTTCTATTATTAACCCCTTGTGCGTGAAAGGGTTTGTACTTCATATATTTTAATTTGAAGGCAATTCCATGGTGTTAAGCACAAATTTTTTTTTTTTTGGCCCCATTTTATGTAATAGGCCTACTCCTGACAAGCTGTCTTAACGAACATCAAATATTGGTGGATTATATATTTTAAAATCCACTAGGAGCGCTTACTTAAAATAATGGCATCTAAAACACACATTGAGGGGAAAAAAAGATCTTACGTAATCAGAAAAATCATTTACGCTAAATTTGTATTTGCTTTTAGATATTAACTTTGTGTTTGAGTCTATTTCAAGTGCACGTAGAATTCTAAATTAAGTAACACATAGCTTTTAACGGGACAAGCGGAAATTTAAATTTATTAGTATTTCTTATATACGGACTTAGGAGTCAAATTTACAAGTGAACAATCGGTTGTTTCCTCTTACAACATTTGCAAAGTGAGGGCTGATTAGGCCGGCTGCGGAAAGGCTGATATACTTCCTTCAGGCCAATGTCACTACCATTCAGGCTGCTTGTACAGTGAAGGATGGTGCTCTGAGATAGGACCATGTCCTTGACAGAGCTAAGAAAGAGCAAAAGTGGCTCAGAGCCCATTCTATTATCCCTGTCTTATTGTCTTTTCCCCATAGAGCAAATTCTAACATATTCAGAAATATTTAAAGAAAATTAATAGATATGAAACACTACTTCAAGAAACACAAAAAAGTAGATAAATGTCTTCTGAGATCACCCACTTAAAGGGCGATAATAGACTTTGTTCAACTTGAATCTTTTTTTAGACTCTTCCTTCCTATTTTAATCGACTTCCAGAAAACTGCTTCCTTTTGGCAGCCGACAATGTTAATTGTACTGTTGACTAAATTGCCCTAAGGATGAATATCATGTGTTTAACTGGCTTATAAACCTCCAGAACCTCGTCTCCACCCAGTATTTGCCGTAAGAAAACACCTCCCCTTGGATAGAGCTTCCCTTTCCTGAATCCTATCCACTCACAAATCACAAAGGATTGTGTATTATGAATAAGCTTCTAAACACACCTGTCCCTTTCGTTTATTTAATAGACAATGATGTCTGATGATAGTTACATATTCATTGTATTCTTAAGCCTTCCTGATCAGTACAGTACTATATTTTTACTGAATAGTTTCTGGTTTTCTATAGAAAAGTCAGGTCTTAAAGGACCCAAACATTTCTTTTGTTTGTTGTGTGTTCGTGTGCGCGCGCACGCATGCACGTGCACACTATCTTCAAAGTTGATTGAAGAAGACAGTGCTTATTGGCTTCGTTAAATAACATTTTTAATTATAAAATTCACATGTTTCTCATAGAAAGCAAATAAAAATCACCTCTTATTCCATAATCCAAAGATAACAGTAGTGAAATTGCCCTATATATCTTTCCCATGTGTTATATATGTATACATTTTTTACCTAATTTGCTCTTTTTTTAACAAAAAAGATTATAATATGCACATATTTTCTTAGCCCATTTTTCCTCTAGCAATATATTATTATTCTTTCACATAACCAAAATTATTTTCCTATAAATCGTTCTAATGGAATCACGGTAATGGAGTATTTTAAACTGGCTACACAGGGTTCATCTTATGACTATCTTTAGAGGTAAAGCAACAGAAAAAAATCCATAACAACAAAAAATACATTGAGCTTTTTTAAACGTTTTTAGATATCAAAAAAAAAATTTTGCCAAACATCTACTATTTGCCTCTTCTGTGCTAGGAAAACAAAGTTAAACAAAGTATTCTTAGACCAGTTGTAATAGGGCAAAGTCAGTCAAATATTGTTTTTCTGTGTAGTAGGTTCTATGACAGAGATAGGCCTATGAGGTATAGGAGCACAGAAAAGGGACATCAAAATCAAAATGAAGGTCACTGGTTAAGTGACACTAAATTCTGAAGGACAAGAGAGAAGGGTATGGGGGAGTGAAGAAACAATATAAATAAAAAGACTGTCTAGAAATCTTCAGGTCGTATTTCTTTTTTTTTTTTTTTAAGTTTTTTTTTTAACCTTTATTTATTTTTGAGACACATAGAGACGGAGCGTGAGCAGGGGAAGGGCAGAGAGAGAGGGAGATACAGAAACTGAAGCAGGCTCTAGGCTCTGATGAGCCGTCAGCACAGAGCCCGACGTGAGGCTCGAACTCACAGACTGTGAGATCATGACCTGAGCCGAAGTCGGCCGCTTAATCAACTGAGCCAGCCAGGCGCCCCCAGGTCGTATTTCATAAATGTACTCCATCAGTAAGAATCAGGATTCCTAAGCTCCATCCATGGAGATTCCAAATCACCAAATTTAGGGCCAGGTGAAGAATCTACTATTTAACAACACCTTCGAGAAACTCTTACCTTAAAGCAAAGTTTCAAAACAATTCTAGTCCCTCCAATTGGAAGCCTGGTTGTTTTAAGTAAAGAAGTAAGGAACTGGCCATCAACAAGCCTTAGAAAGTGGTCAGAGACAGTATGTGTGGGATAAGCTTTGAGTTTATCCTGAAAGATAAAGGACTGAACCCAATCTTGCAGATCAGATTAGCATTTCAGAAAGATCACTCTGGAAAACGAAGTGTGGTATGGAAGAAAAGCTGGTCTTGAGGCGGCTAAGGTAGTAATCTAAGCAAGAAATTATTAAGACTTTAATCAAAAGCGTGGTTATAAGTAAGGGAAAGAGAAGAACAAGCAATATTTAGGAAGTAAGTGCCACAGCGTTTAGTGGCTGATAGGTGACTGATGAGGGATTGTTGGGTGTGAGTGATCTAGGAAGACTCCCAGGGAAGTGAATTGGGAGACTGATAAGATATGGGCCATTCATCAAAACAGAAGAGCAAATCTGGGGGGGGGGGGAGGGGAAGAAAGTTCTCACTTAGATAAACTGAGTTTTAGTGGATATTCAGGTATATAATTCAGACCCAAACTCAAGTGCAAGTTTTGACACGAGGTATAACTGTAGTGGAAGTTGAAGCCACGCATCGGAGAAGAGAAGGAGCATAAAGCCACAGAGAAGCCAGTATTTAATGTTTAGGCAGAAAAGAAGAAACCTACAATGGAAACTAAAAAGATCATCAACTATTTTTTTTCTTCTTTTTTTTAGTAGAAAGGAGAGTGTCACAGAAACTAAAGAGAAAGAAGGACTCGGGAAGGAGACCATATTTATCCATGACATGTGTTACAAGGAAATCAGGAAGATAAGGGCAAACGATGTCCACTGAACTGTGTCATATGGAGGTCAATGGTGAATGTATCAAGAATGTCTCCTTTACACATGTTTCTGTGGGCTACGCCATCAAATGATTCCTTCCTAGGTGCTGAATCTTGAGTTTGACACACAGGAAGGGAAGGCAGTTGAATCTGAGTCCGTAAGTATATGTGACCATGATGATCCACAGTTCCGTTTTTATGATTCTGAATGTTCTGCCCTCGGGAGACTTGGTTGTTCTGCATTTTCTGCTATGCTATGTATTTCACCAGTATCTTTCCAATGAATTCCATTTTTTTTTTCTGGAAGTTACCCTGAATTGGTTTCTTTTGTTTATAGTTAAAACCCCAAACTGATAAAGTAGTCTTGTTTTTTGTTCTCATTTTTGGTGAGATAAAGCATTGTTGTCTTTGTTTTCTGAGGTGAAGATGGTGGGGGTGGTGATTAACATAATGAACTCATTGAGTAGGCAAGAGGGGATGGAGTCCAAGCCTCAGGTTGAGAAATGAGCCTTTAGTTGGGCACCTCTTCCATCACAAAGGGGAGGGAGAAGTGTCAATTAGCATGAGGAAGAGGAAGATGCATTTTTCACTTTGTACCTTTGGCTTTTCTCAGAGAAATCGCAGAACCATCATGGACTGAGTCTGAGATAGGTTGATGGCAGGAAGGGGATTTGAGAGGAAAAGGAAGATTTAGAATAACCACTGTCAGTTTATCAGATACATGTTGACCATAACCGAGGCCCCAACATTAGTTAGAAGGCAGTGACATGTAGTTACACCAACCGTCACTATATATTTTTCTCCAGAAACTCTCAGCTGCTCAGTTCCAGTGCCAAAGAAACACAATGGCTATATTAGAGTTGAAAGTAATATTGAAAGCATGATTTAAGTGGTGGACACCAGTGTCTGGGGCTGGACAGGAGAAAATGGGAAGACAGAGGAGGGCTGATTGATTAAGGGAAAATGAAGGATTCAAAGCTCATGGGGTCATGAGGTCAAAGAGCAAGCATAGTTCAAGTAAGGACAAGAAAGTTACCAGAAACAAATGGTGGAGAGAAGCAGATGTCTTGCTTAAACATGAAGCCTAAATCTGAATCTCTCTACAGATGGGGGATTTGTGTCCATCCATCTTCTGTACTATTATTTTTCCTTAGGATTCCTGTTTTTCTGTGACTTTCACTCACAGGGTGGATGACCACTTGGTGGGGCTCTTGCAGAGAAAATGTCAGTCTATTGGTTAAATAATGTAGTTTAGTTTAGCCTAGTACACTAAATGATGGATTTATTAGGAAGTACTTTTTTTTTTTTTTCATTTTTATGAGCTACCTATTCTCCAATGGAAAAATATCTCATCACTGGTACTCTGATCAACCAAGATTTGGAAAGGTTCTTTGATTTAACTCAACAATTAGGCTGTATTACCAGCCTAACCATAATCCTTTCATTTCCTTCCTTGGCAGTCAAAATCACCTATAAGAGAGAATCAGAAAAACGGACCATAAATAAGACATTACTCTTTTAGTCTTGGCCTCTTAGCAATAACTTTACTATCTTACCTCATAGATTTAAAAAAATTCTTGAGTTTAGTGCCACCCTTTTTTACCACTGACTATGAAACAACGATCTGTTGCATAAGTTGCCACCTACCTTTTAATCCATAGCAGCCATGTATTAAAATTGTAAGACCAGTAATTACCGGTAAGGAGGGTGGCATTATCTGCTGTGACTTCCTGTTCAATCTTACTTTGAAAGTGTCTTAGCTGGTCAGCTGACTTGGATACTATGTGCCATAGGCTACTTATTCTCCTTTCCCTGGCACAGTCCCTCCAAACATGCCTGATCTCTGCAAGGAGCGAATGTTGGATGGATGCATGTTCACCTCATGACAGGCAGAACAAATCAACTGCAAGGTTTTATTACTTGGTGTTTATAGTTTCACCTTGGTTTATGACGGACAGCACGTACGCTCTAATGTGGAGTGAGAAAAGCAAGAAAGTGCAGTTAGACAAATAACTTTGCAACAAAACACTTATGCGCTCCCCACAACTAACACCCAGTGGTTGAAATGATTACATTGTAAAAGAGCCATTTGTTAGGTATGCTGTGGAAAGACTTCCTACTGGTCAGATGGTCGGATAAAGGATTCTCTGTGGTGTCTTCCAGCTCCAAGAGTTTCCGTTCAAAATATAAACTTAATTGCAGGGCCTGTCAACAATGGGAGGGCAAAGATTTGCTCCAGTCCTACAATCCAGCCTTATTAGACTTAAGGAGATGTGACAGAATATAAAACAGCCAGTACGAAAAGATATTAAGCCACATACCTGCAAGATGATAGGACAGAGAAGAAATTGTTTACATAATACTGAGAATGATTCTTGTATCGCTGGAAACATGTTAAAATCATATTATCTCATTATTTCTGATTCCTATTCAATTCTATGATAACTAAAGAAGATAACTGCTATATTCTTTAATTGAAAAAGGAGGTAATTGATTATGGAAGTTTTAAATTTTGATCTATGTTGTAGAATTGAATTGGAATTGAAACAATTGTCAGTCTTCTTAAAGTCCAAGACAGGGAATTCACCAATTCTCAAAATTTTTCATTCTATGGACCTGTTTAAGGGGTCTTCCTTAATTTAATTAGCATCCCAAATTATTCGTTGGGTGCTTCATGATGCTGCTGCTTTCCTCCAGAAGACACACACATGCACACCCAAACACACACACGCACAGTGCTCGCGATTTTTTTTTTTTTGCTCTTAACGGAAATAGAAAATCGTCTCATCTTTTTATTTTCTTTCCATGAGGATGAGTAGTTGCCTATCAGAAGTAAATGAACAAAAGCAAAATGAAAATAATTAGTGGAAAGAGAAAGCAAATTTGCAGGACAGGACCTTGAGAAGGAGGAGGAAGAGGTATGTGCAGTCGAGCTGAGCCATGATGTTCACTTTTCATTCTCTTGCAATGGCCTCAGAACAGATCTGGGAAGGCATTGCCCCGGTAGGGGAGGTGGGGAGGGGAGAAATGGTGGACAAAAGTGTCAATGGCATGATCAGAACCTAAATAAAGAGGTATTCGCATAGAAGAGAGTGTGTTTTGTTTTTCGGGAAAAGAAGGAAGGGACAGGACAGCACGTAAGAGAGATGGATAACTCTATTTGTATCACTCTTCCGTGCACTGACTAGTAACCTATAGGCATGATCATTTGAATCTCAATCTCCTCAGAAAGAAAAGAGAGGATGAGACAAGGACTTAAAATGCAAGATATTATTTGAGAAATGATCCTAAGAATCAGCGATGGAGAGATTGAAGAGAATAAAAGAGAAAACAGGAAAGCAGTACAGGGAATGTTCTGGAGTTGGACATGACCACAGGCAACCAGGGCATGACCCGGTGGGACTCTCTACAGAGCCATGTAGAATGAGCCTCAGCAGTGTGCATCCGAAGGATAGAAGAAAGTATCATTTACCTACTGGGGTCTTCCTTCATTGGTCAAGAGTTGCCCCAAACACATTAATTCCCTCAGTATAACAAGTGAGGCAAGTCTGTTACTTGCCACAGGCATCCCAGCTGCTGGGTAGAGAAACTGGGACAAAAGCCGAGACGTGAGGAGAGTGATGTCAGTTTCCCCGTAGCTGAGGATGGCTGCCTGGGTGATGGCTGGAGGGAGGCTATGAGTTGGTTGCCTATCCAACAATTAACCCTATTAGAGATTAAAAAATAAAAAAGTCCTGGGAAGAAATACAAATGGAAAAATATGAAGTTTATAAAGAAAACTTTATAGAGAAGGGAAATTGGCACCTGTCACCAATGATAGGACCCGATGACATCATATGTCTCCCGATGTGATACACTGAGAAAGAAACACTGTCACTCTTACGTAGGATTCTACCAAAACGTGTAACCTGGATTTAACCATCAGGAAACATCAGACAACCTGAAATTAAGGTACGTTTTACAAAACAAATGCTTTGAACTCTTTTTGTTGAACTCTTAAAAAATATCGGTATCATGAAATAGAGGAAGACCAAAATGATTTAAAAACTTATATGCAATGTGTGACCCTGTTTCATCCTAAATGAGGAAAAAAACTTACAAAATACATGATTAGAAAAATTTATAAAGTTGTAATAAGTCTGTTGTATATAGTATTATATCAATGTTAAGTTTCTTGATTTGGATGATTTTACTACAGCATGTAAGTGAATATCCTCATTCTTAAAAATGTAAGCTGACGTATTTGGGGGTAAAGGATAATGATATTTCCAACTTTCAAATGGTTTAGAAAATTAGATAGATAGATGATAGATGAAGAGAGAAATCAAGCGTGGCTAAATGACAACAGCGGGTGAATATAAGTGAAGGATACAAGTGTTCTTTGCACTATTCTTGCAACTTTTCCGTAAGTTTGGAACTATTATAAAAATTTAAATAATTAAGCTCTGAATCAAATGGGATATATTGAGGGTTCAAAAGACCTGAGATCTAGTCCAAGTCATTGATGCTTGTTAAGTTTTCTCATCTGGAACCTCCTCGAATTGTTGTAAGAACTAAATAAGGTAACATGCAAAAGAGGCTTGAAAAGTTTAAAATAACACAATTGTGTAGCCTTGTTAGAAATGGTAGTCTGAAATTTGAAAGATGGCTTAATAGTTGGGATGTCTGATCATGTATCATCTAAGCGGTGACAGACATACCCAGGGAAATGGAAGAATGTGTGGGATCAAATGAAAGAAGAAAGCATTTCAGGTCATTTTTCAGCTACTAACTCTCTTTCCCAAAGTGGTTCCCTTCGACAGACATTTATTATCTATATACTAACTACCGTGCATATTGCAAGAATTGCAAAGTTAAATATCTTCTAGCCTCAAGGAACTCAGAGTCTATCATGGGATAAAGCTACAAAAATAAAAATCTATGATATTATGTGCTAAGAAACGTCTACAAAAACTCAAATGAGAAAACCAATAAATCTGAGGTTTGGGGGCAGGTATAAGAGAGTTTCAGGCAGGAAGCAATTAATAGTTGAAGTGAGCCTTGATGAATGAGGAGATTGCTTAGAGATAAGAAAAAACCATTTCAGGCAAAGAGAAGGCCGAGGAAGGCACAAAAATACTTTACATGTTAGTCTCTCGGCATGCTTTGCCTCCTCCGTAATAACCTCACCACAAAACTTCCTAACATGTATGATGCCATGATAATTCCCCCTGTTTTTATTTCTTTTCTATCAGTTTCTTTGAAGTTGAAAGTATATTAAAATACTGAGTGGCCTACTACAGCCATGAAAAATGAATGGAAGCTGCTGATAAAATTTGTTTGTGGGCTAATTCCCTTAAACCTGAAGGAGGAGGGGGAGGGGGAGGGGCAGGGGAGGGGGAGGAGAAGAAGGAGGAAGCCAAGAAGAAGAAAACATCTGCATACCATGCAGTTCCCTTCTTTGCATTGGGGTCTGGGTTCTTTCACAGAGCATTTTGATCAATGGTGCAAATTATTTGAATTACCAATTCCAACTAACGCTCTCAGAAATGATGTCACTGAATACACATGTTGTAGTAAGGAAAAGAAGCAAGACTTTTCATAAAGCCACAACAAACTATTTCGGGATACCCAGAAGACGTCTGGGTTAGTACAGAAAACGGTCGGCTATGTCCTGATTTAGGGCTTGAGTGAAAGACACCTCTGTGGTTAATAATTTCACTGGCGACAAGGGAGCAGTAGCCCCTGGCGGATGTTAGTCCACGGCGCTACGCTGAGGTGCAAGGAGTTTCGGTTTCGATTTTGCTCTCCCTTTCTTTGAAATGATGATAGCTTCTGCTTTTGAACAAACAGTAACAGTTTCTGATCCCCGTTTTACTATATTGAAGACCAAAGTGAGAACTTGTTTTTGAGACAGGAAATGCTGGTGAAACTCCTCGCTCTGTCAGCACTTTCTAAGCAAATTTAGGCACATTTCTTCCATTCTCGAGCTTTTAAGGTCTTCCTCTCCACGAGACACTCAGTGGATGCTGGGAGCTAGAATAATTCAGACCCTGGGGATCAGTAGTCCAATACGCTCATTTTATACCTGGAAAACTGAAATCGTAGCACTACTGACTTTTTAAAGGAATACAAAGACATACTGGGCAATGTCTTCAGAGTGTTCTAATCATCTTGGAAGAAAATTATGTATTCAAAAATCAGCAACTTGGAAGCTATTGTAAGATCCCTGCTCCAACTCTGCAATATATGGATCAAGTGTCATTTGCAGGACACAGGATTTAAGATGGGTATTCTGGGCCTCTCGTTTTGAAAAATCATCAAAATGCAGCCAGTTAGAATAGTTTCAGCTCTGTAGCTTTGAACTGCCAATTTGTGCTAAAATAAATAAGTTTATTATTATTATTATTATTATTCACACAAATTCTTCCCTCTCTTCTGTTCTCTCCACCAACTCAATATATGTAAGATCTCCCTCTACTCAATTTAGGCCATCTCTGGCTCTTGTGGAATACTCTCTTCCTCTCAGGGCTGCCGTACACATGCATTTTAAATGTAATTTACCTATAATGAAAATGATAGCAGTTTAAATATTCTCTACTTATAATGAAAATGGTAGCAACTGGCAGGCAGGGGAGATTTCTCAAAATCTGGGATTCTCAGATGGAGAACCCTCAGGATGGATTCTGAAATCCTCAGTGTATTTCAGAAATTCTCTAGGGGTAGATTTGTTAACATACAGCCACTTGTAGCCCATATTGCTTTTTTTCTCCCTGGGATGCATGGCCTTAATTAACAATATTTACCTTAAAGAGTCCCCCGGTGCCACAGTCTTATACGCCTTTCCCAGGTAAGCCAGATGGAGCGATGCAAGTCCTTGGAACTACTACTTCTGTTTCCAAACCCCTAGCTGAGCCTCTCTCCCACACAACAACTCTCTCTTTTAGTTAATACTTAAAAGCTACTCATTTTCACTTTATTCTTTTGTCTTCGTGGTTTAATTGCCACTAAAATTAAAATGCTTTGTGCACTATTATTATTTACACCCTACTGCGCTGGAAGAATCTGAACGATTTCGATAGATGACTGCTTAAGACTGAGTGAATTAACTGTTATTGATCACTTTGGGAATGAATTCATGGTTATTGCTCACTTGCTATGTTCTGAGCCCTTGAGTGGACACTTTTTAAAAGCACTTTTGGTATATTACTTTTTTAGAGTTTCACAATAATTCTGCCAAGTTGACATTCTTATCCCTAGTTTTCAGAAGGGAACACAGGTTCTGAAGGTAGGAAAGGTTTACACCACCTATAAGTGGTAGCCAGCATCTAAACTCATGCCTTCCTGGACGGTGGTAGGAAGAGCATGGATAAATAAGAACCAAATATCCGAGGGGAGACTGGTTTGGGGTACGGCAGAAGAAAACAAGAAAAACAGATAATGGCCATGTGGGTGGCTCAGTTGGTTAAGTGTCCAACTTCGGCTCAGGTCGTGATCTCACGGTTTGTGAGTTTGAGCCCTGCGCTGGGCTCTGTGCTGACAGCTCAGAGCCTGGAGCCTGCTTCGGATTCGGTGTCTTCCTATCTTTCTCTGCCCCTCCACTGCTCGTGCTGCCTCTGTCTCTCAAAAGCAAATAAACATTAGAAAAACAGATAATGGAATGAGAGAAGTGAAACATAAGGTGAAGAAGATCTACTCACCTTAGATGTTTATGGAATGGTTACTTTAAATCTTGGCACAGCAAGAAAGAGGCAAATCCCTCACAGAGCTCAGGCAATAGCAGAAATGGCAAGCTTGGGGAACTGCAGGCCAAGGGCAGGCTGCAAATGAGTGGCTCATTCAATGCTGGCCTACTCAAGAGTTTTTAAAATTTTTAATTAGCTGCCCATATTTTCCTATTCTTGTTGTTGTTTCAAATAAATGGTACACGCACATGAAACAAACTTCAAAAAGTAACGAAGGATGTATGGTGAAAAGGAATTAATTTTTCCAATTTGACTCCCAACCACCCCCCTTCTCCGTCACAGAGACGAGCCTTGTTTTCAGTTATCTTATTCTCCCACAGTTAATCTTTAAATATATATGTTATATATGTATATATTACATATAATATAAGCATATGTAGTATTTATTATATATATTCTTCAAGTTAAAAGCATATACAAGTTATTTTAAGAAATAAAAACGCAAATGGTAGCATTCAATATAAACTGCTTATTTTACATCTTGCCCGTTTTTTAATGCGTATCACGTCAGTATATACGGGTTGCCTTATGCACCCAAATGGCTACATAGCATTCCACGGTATTCAGGTACCGTAACTCATTTAACCAGATTCCTTTTGATGGGCATTTAAGACGTTTCCAATATGTTACTACTAGAAAAGCGTTGCAGTGAGTGTCCTTATGCACATGTCATTTTGGATATATGCAAGTATGTTCATAGGGCAAATTTCTAAAAGTAGAATTGCTAAGTCAAAGATATGTACATTTGTATATACTTAATTTTGACAGGCACTGCTAAAATACTCTACACAGAGGTATTCTCAGCTCGTGTTCTTACCAGCAATATATGAGGGCATCTCTTTCCTTATATCACACCATTTGACTTTAGCCAATCTGTAGACGGAGTATTAACTCTCTATGGTTGGTATTTGGGCAGCCAACATTCTTAATTTTTTTAATAATTTTTTTAAGTTTATTTTTATTTGAGAGAGGGATAGAGAGCAAGCAGGAGGGGGACAGAGAGAGGGAGACAGAATCCCAACCAGGATCTGGACTGCCAGCACAGAGCCTGATATGGGGCTCAGACTCATGAACCGTGAGATGATGGCCTGAGCTGAAGTCAAGAGTCTGACGCTTAATCCACTGAGCCACCCAGGCGCTCTTGGATAGCCAACATTTTTAAATGCAGGGTATTTCATGAAAGAAAAACAGCCAGGGTTTCCAATCCCTCTTTAAAAAAGTCTGAAATCTAGCAATTCTACATTCACATTCTCAGATGGTTAACAGCTGACTAGTGACTAGCGTCCGGAGAAAAGGCATGAGTGCTCCATATTGCGTCCCGCCCCCACACAAACATGCAATTCCATATTCGTCCCTAACCCTGAAGCCAGGAGCCACTTACCATTTATCCTTTTTCAGTGCAGCCCCATTTGCTAATTTCTATTACTTTTCTGGCTTTAGATATTTGACTTTTCAACTGGTCTAGAGAAAGACTAGTAAAAAAAGAGAAAACAAATAAAGCAAGAAAATAAATACAGCAGATAAAAGAGACAGAATGGCAGGTGAATATAGAAGAGAGGTGTGTTAACATAGTTCATGAACAACAAAGTTTAGGCTCTTATGAATGACCGATCAGTTATCCTCCTAGAATTTTATTATCAGATTATTCACACAAATTTAATCCAGCATTGAATTAATTTTATGCCTCTGGCACAAACATCCCAGAGTAACTGAAAATTTGGGGGACAGCTCTGGATGTGAATCTAATCTTATAACAACCTTCTCTGGCTTTCTAGAAGGCAAATATCTTCTATATAACCAGGTGTGGGAAGCATCGTATTGCCTTATTTTCCTAAATCAGATTAAACTTGGAGTCACACCCATATTCACACAGGAAATAATATCAGCAGGTGGTAGTTGGAGCAGGGGAGACAATTGAGGAAGTCCTCCCTGAGGTGAGTTGATGCTGCCTGATAACTTGGAGAAGGACTCCAGTCTGCATTCTGTCATTGTCTAAACCCTGTGATGTCCTCTCAAGACCAGCAAGCCACTCCCTTCATGGTAATTATGGACTCAGGGAACTTTCACCATGATTCATTTTACTTTCCCCCCTGACGAAATAGAGCCAGGAAGAGAAGTTCTAACTGAGGCCTTCAGAAATAAATTGCTGGCTACTTCTCTCATGTTCGGGGGAAAGGAAAGGCTTTATTCTTCCTTTTTTAATTCACAGTGGGGAAAAAAAACACATCTCTTTGGCTTTGATTTCCTCTATCACTCAGGCTGCTGCCCAAGGAAGAAAGTTATCTGCAAATTCTGCAATTTAAAAGGAGATGAGGTCCTTTTTAGACTGGATCCATATAACAGATCAGGTCCCAGATCAACCAAGGTAATCTAGAGAATATTTTAATTGCTATATATGAACCCAACTATCAAGAATCCTTGGCTGTACACTGGGCCCCTTTTCTGTAGAATGATTTATGGACATACATCTAGCCTGGATCTGAGGTCCACTATCTTAAAATTTTTGCCACATAGTAATCTCTTCAATGCTAATCTGTCGTTTTGACTTTAAAGCGATCTGTTTGAAATAAAAGATAGGTACATTGAAGCTTAAGCTTTTGGTTGAAGGGAGGAATGGGGAGGGCAGGGGAAGACAGTTAAATTCAGGTTCAATCAAAACTTGAAAGCAGATATGAGTCAGAACAAATCATTACTCACATGAATTTTCCTTCTTTCCACTCCTGACAGGCTGCCAAACACACATGTACCCGAATAAGTCTTCCTTTCCTGAAATAAAGTTACTACAGAAAACTAAATCCCATGGCAAAGAATAGGAACCTAACATAGCAGTTTTCCTAGTTTTATAAGATCTCAGCACTTGACCACAATCGAGTATTTTGTTCAATGCCCATTTCCCCCCAGTATTTTGTGATATTTCTAACAAGTAATCTGAAATTCTTGAGACCAAAAGGAAAGAAGGTATTTTTTTTTTCCGGTAACTAAAACTTTATCCAATATTACATTTAAATTGGTTTTAGTTATAAGATTAGTTGACTCTCAAAAGTTCATTTTCTTGTGTCTGTTTCAGAATTAAGTGTAAAAAGTTGGAATCCTGTTTACGTCTCATGTAGGAGAACAGTTAAGGCTATAAAAACTCAGCTTGTACCATGCTCTTCAAGTGTGAGTCCGCATCCAGAATTCCAGCTTTGAGAGTGTTAAGTCGGATTTGACAGAGTCTCTAACAAGGCATTTACTATTTTGATGAGAGACTTTGCACTAATTTAATGCAAAATGATTATAGATGAATAATTTTTTACAGAAGGAGGTTTTCCAGAAATAAAGTTATTTTTAAATGAGAATGATGTCATAATAAAGCCATATATCAAGAACAATTACTTAACATGTGGTCTGTGAAAATTAAGCCCATTATAGATTTTATGTGATGAGTCACCACAGTTATAGTCACTGAGCAGTGTTTAATGGTGCAAATTTTCAATAGCCTTTCCAGTTCATAGAAATTTTGGCACCTTTTATACATATAACATTTCAGATTTCTCCATGTCCCACATGTTTTGTTTTGTTTTGTTTTACATGGATTCAACTCAGAGCTTCTCCAGAACTCTCTTAGGGAGAACAGCTTCTCTCCACCATCCCAGGTTTCTATTCCTTCTGTTTTTTCTTTATTCATCTGATTTTTGCTTTCTACCTTCCATGCACTCCTCATATCTTACCTATTTAAGAGTGGTGTTATGATTTCATTACCAAAACAAATAAAACCAAAAAATAAATAAAACTTTCCTGCCGTTTCAGTGGGAGTTTGACAGGGAAGCAAGGTCTTTCTTCTTGAACACTTTCAGTGGCTCTTTATAATCTATTAAAAAAAAAAATTTCCTCAGCCTAAGATTCATGCCCTAGAAACTCTCTCCAAACTCACTGTGTTACTTCCAAATCATTGTTCAATAAAACTGCCACTGTGAGTTCAGGTGTGTCCCCCAACAAGAAATGTCAAAGTCTTAACCTACCTCAAAATGTGGCCTTATTTGGATATATGGCTTTTACAGAGACAATCAACTTAAAATGAAGTCATTATGATGGGCCTTAATCCAATATGACTGGTGTCCTCATAAAAGGGTAAACTTGAGACACACAGACAGACATGAACAGAAGGAAGACTTTGTGAAGACCTGGGGAGAACGCCATGTAAAGATGGAAGATTGGAGTGATGTGTCTGTAAGCAAAAGAACACTGAAGATTTCTGGCAAACCACCAGAAGCTAGGAAAAGGCAAGGAAGGATTCCCCTAGAGGTTTTGCAAGGAGTATGGTCCTGCCAACAACTTGATTTCAGACTTCTAGCTTCCAAAATTGTGAGATAATAAATGTCTATTGTTTTAAGCCTCTAGTTTTCAGTACTTTGTTATGACAGCCCTAGGAAACCACTATAACGGTCAAGCAAATTTCAAGCTTCTCTTAATATTATTTCTTTTGCTTCTGTTTTTTTCTTCTTTAAAAAATTATACCCTTTTATAGAAGCCCAACTATATCTTACTTCCTCTGTTGCCACTGTCCTTTGTGAAAACAATCATCGCTTGGAATTGAAACTCCTATTGCATTTCCTGTGTACTTAATACTGACAATTCATTGTATCCTGTAGGTATTTAACTTGAATGCATATGTTCTTTTCCTTATACTAGACCTTGAACAGTGACTGTGTTTTATCTTTTGATATTTCTTAGGTTAGCATTGATTTGTGTAAAAGTACTGAATGAATATTTTTAGTCACATGATGTTGTCTCCCAATTATACACTTAAATAATTCAGTGAAACATGACAAACATAAATGACTATATCATTCAAAGAATTTTTTAAAAAAATTTTATGTTTATTTATTTATTTTCAGGGAGAATGGGGGGAGGGCACGCACAGGGGAGGGGCAAAGAAGGGAGAGGGAGAATCCCAAGCAGGATCTAGGCTGTCAATGCAGAGACCCGACATGGGGCTTGATCCCAGGAACTGTGAGATCATGATCTGAACCAAAGTAAAGAATTGGACACTCAGCCGACTAAGCCAACCAGATGCCCAAGAATTATTTTAATGTACTCTAATTATATAAATAATACACCTAGCAGTACAAACTTTTTCTTCCAATCATTTTTTATAAGTTTGTGTAGTTAAAGACCAAACTTATACTATATATTCAGTTTTATATTCCACTTTATTCATTTACTATTCATTTAATACATGATCATAAAATCTTTTTCTTCCATTTTTATATGCTAACGTGGTATTTAAAGAATAAACTTAGAATCATAATATGCATTTCATTTTTTATTTCAACTTCATTTATTTAGCAATGTACTCTGAGAAATTCCCATAAATTTAAAAATTATTTAGAAGCATTATTTTTATTAGCTATTGTGGTGGTTAATTTCATGTGTCAACTTGACGAGACTAAGGGTATGCCCAGATAGCTGGTAAAATACTACTTCTGAGTGTGTCTGTAAGAGAGTTCCTGGAAGGGATTAACATTTGATTCCGGAGAATGAGTAAAGAAGATCAGCCCTCATCAATGTGGATGGGCATTACCCAATCTCTGGAGGGGGGCTAAAAAGAACAAAAAGGCTCAGGAAGAGCTAATTCTCTCTTCTTGAGTTGGGAATCCGTCTTTTGGAAATCAGATATTGGAGCTCTAGGTCTTTGTCCTTTGGACTCTGGGACTCGCACCAGGGGCTCCCTGGTTCTCAGGCCTTTGGTTTCACACTGAGTTATACCACCAGCTTTCTTTGTTCTCCAGCTTGCAGATAGCAGATTGTGGGACTTCTCCACCTCTATAACTGCATAAGCCAATGTCTATAATAAATCTGTATATGAATTTATTCATAATTCATAGTGAATTTATTATATTCATATATGTGAATTTATTATACAAATACATCTATTTATAGAGAGAGAAAGAGCATCAGGTATGAAGAATATGTGTATATATATGGTATCAGAGAATATATAATTTTCTCTGTTTCTCTGGAGAACCCTAATACAGCTATATAATATTGCAATCATATGGTTATACCATATTTTAACAATTCTCCTCTTTATAACGAATTATGTGGTTGTTATATTACTCTTATAATTTCATGGAGATTATTTTTGCTCTTTGGTAACATCTAAGATTACTTTCTTGAATAGATTACTGGAAGGGGTGCCTGGGCGGTGGGGCGCCTGGGTGGCTCAGTCGGTTGAGCGTCTGACTTCGGCTCAGGTCATGATCTCACAGTTTATGGGTTCGAGCCGCGCATCGGGCTCTGTGCTGACAGCTCAGAGCCCAGAGCCTGCTTCACATTCTGTGTGTGTCTCTCTCTCTGCCCCTCCCCTACTCATGCTCTGTCTCTCTCTGTCTCAAAAATAAAATAAATATTAAAAAAAAAGAATTCTTAGAACAGTGGGGTATGGATATATCTTGTGATTCTCAACATGAGTCATCAATTGCTCTTCATATCTGCTATCGAATTTTCAAGTCCTGTGGGGGTACGTGGGTGGCTCAGTCTGTTGAGCATCTACCTCTTGATTCTGGCTCAGGTCATGATCTTAGGTTCATGGATCGAACCCTTTGTCGGGCTCTACACTGAAAGTGGAGCTTGCTTGAGATTTCTCTCTCCCTCCCTCTGTGCTTTCTCTCTCTCCCTCTCTAAGTTAAAATTAAAAATTAAAAAATAAATAAAACAGTCCCATCAGGAGTATATGAAAAGCACTATAACACCACAAATTTGAAATATTTTGGTATTATAACTTTTAACAGTAACACAGTAAGTAAAATTGTTATACTGGCCTAATATTTTGATTACCTGGAATGGTAAATGTTTAATAGTCATTTGTATTACTATGAATTTTCTTTTTAAGCTTTTTAGTTATTTTTCTATTGTGGTATTAGTCTTTTTCTAGAAGAATAGCATGTCTTCTATCTGGAATCTAGGCTCAAGTTTAAAGCCGAGGTCCAGAGGCACAATGTATCCTTCATGATAAATGGTAACATCAAAATGCCACCCAAAACTGTGACCACACAGTTCCTCTACCACCAAGGTTTACAAAGAGGCAGTAAAAAACAACCCTATTTCTCCCAGCCTCTTCCCACTTAACTGGTTGCCACCCCAGATAAAGCACACACAGGACTGGAGAGCACAGAGTAATTTTCAGAATTACTGTTTTTGAATATTTGAATACTGAACAGTTTTTGTAGTGTTTCCTCAACCTGTACACATATTCCCTGAAATCATTCCCACTGGCCAGAGACACAGCTTTTGGTGGTACTAAAGATGGGGATATACACTTATGGTTTTAAACTATTTAGGATCTGCTTAATAACCAAGTGACTAAAAGGTTTTAGGAACCTGTCCAAGAAAGTGTTAAGGGATGAACAAGAAAATTTGACAGGGCAGACTTTTAAGCAATGATCTAAAAAACAAAAAAGTCTTCGTTTCTATACTTGAAAAAGTAGAAACAGCTCAATGATCTGTTATACTCATTAATATAATGTACTTTTTACTTTGACAGTGTTACTATGTATTGAAAATAGTTTTCTCAATTTGCCTTTTGCCTTTTATTTAAATTTGTTATTTAATGTACTGTGTTATGTGAAAACTATTGGTCCTCTTTGAACTTTAAATGAATTTTTTACCATGCATGATTTGTAACTTCATGCTTTGATCATTTAAGAACTGTTGGTTACTCAGTTACTATCTGAGTTACTCAGACCTTCTAAATGGTGACATATTTCATTATCCAAAATCAAAAATAACATCACATTCATTAATATCACCATCGAAATGAGAGAGAGACAGAGCACAAATGAGTGAGGGGCAGAGAGAGAGAGAGAGAATCCGGGGGTGGGGGTGTTGGAATAGGGGTTCACCCGAAGCAGGGCTTGAGCCCACCTGATGTGTCTGGGACTCAAACTCAGGAAACATGAGATCATGACCTGAGCCAGACTCAGATGCTTAATGACTGAGCCACCCAGGCACCTCCATCAATACGCCTTTTTGAGTAACATGTCTGTTCAAAACTTATGTTTATATTTTTGAGCTTCTTACTGTTTAATTTTGTGAATTCTTTATATTCTGAATACAAGTCTTTTTTTAGTGAAGTATAATTGACATAACATTATATCAATTTTGGGTGTACAATGTAATATTCAATATTTGTATACATGGAAATGATTACTTAAGTCTAGTAAATATTCATCATCATGCCGTTAAAAATCGTTTTTCTTGTGATAAGAACTTCTTAGCAACTTTCAAATATGCAATACAGTATTATTAACTCTAGTCACAATGCCGTACATTGCATCCTCATGACTTACTTATTTTATAACTGGAAATTTGTACATTTTGGTCCCCTCCACAAACTCCCACTCCCCACCTCTGGCAACCATCATTCTGTTCATTGTATCTATACGCTATTTTTTTTTTAAAGATTCCACATATAAGTGAGATCATGTGGTATTTGTCTTTATCTGTCTGACTTATTTCACTTAGCGTAAGGCCCGCAAAGTCCAAACATGTTGTCACAAATAGCAAGATTTCATTATCTGTTATGGCTAAGTAATATTACATATGTATTCCATATACATAGAACACATTTTCTTTATCAACTCTTCCATCAGTGGACACTTAGGTTATCTCCATGTCTTGGCTATTGTAAATAATGCTGCAATGAATATGCAATGAATGCATGTCTTTTATTAGAAATGAGAGTTGTAAATCTTTCTCCCAATCTATGAGCTTTCCTTTTCATCTCTTAAGAGTGACTGTTTCAGGGGTGCCTGGGTGGCTAAGTCAATTAAGCATTTGACTTCAGCTCAGGTCATGATATCATGGCTCACGAGTTCGAGCCCCGCATTCGGCTTTGTGCTGACAGCTCAGAGCCTGGAGGCTGCTTTGGATTCTCTGTCTCCCTCTCTCTCT
Organism: Paguma larvata; assembly: GCA_030068075.1. Taxonomy (NCBI): domain Eukaryota; kingdom Metazoa; phylum Chordata; class Mammalia; order Carnivora; family Viverridae; genus Paguma; species Paguma larvata. Next base: position 75,171,821 of record CM057826.1, read on the forward strand.
GCTCCTCCCCGACTTGTGCTCTGTATGTTGTGTGTCTCTCTCTCTTTCTCTCAAAAATAAGGAAACATTTAAAAAAATTTTTTTAAAGTAACTGTTTCAGAACCAAAGATTTTAATGTTTATAATTGCTCACCTTTAGCAGAATTTGACATTAACTTTCTCACCCTTGGGTCTCAGTTTTAGGGAGCCTCTCTGAATTTGGCTCCTCCAATCCCTCTATCTCAGTAAATTTCTATCACATTACCTCGTAATGATTTTATTCATTTTTATATTTACTACCTGTATTCCTCACTATATTGTAAGCTCCATAAGAAATGGGAGCTGTGTCTGCTTTTCCACTAGCACTGTCGATGACTAATACAATGCCTGGCAGAGAATTATGAGAAAGTAGGAATAAAGGAAAGAAGGAACGAAGGGAAGATCTTGAACAGCTCAAAGATTATTCTGAGAATTCAAGTTCAAGAAACTGGCTAATTGTTATTTAAATGGAAATAGAAAATACGGGATTGAACAGCAACTCCCCACTTCCTCCTTTCTCACTACTCTCTAACAAACACCATTCCATTTTCTTTCTTTGATTACTTTAGATACCTTATATGAACAGAATCATGCAGTATTGTCCTTCTGTGACTAGGTCATTTCAGTTAGCATAATTTCTTCAAGGTTCACCCATATTGTAGTGTATAATAGTATTTCCCTCTCCTTTAAAGCTGAAAAATATTCCACTGTGTGTGTCTGTGTACCACGTTTTCTTGAATCATTCATTATTCAATGGACATTTAGGTTGTTTTCACCTCCTGGCTATTGTGAATAACTGCAATGAAGATGGAAATGAAAATATCACTTTGAGATGCTGTTTTCAATTCTTTTGGATAAATAACCAAAAGTGGGATTGCAGGATCATAATAGACCCTATTTTTAATTTTTTGAGGAACTCCATACTGTTTTCCATAGTGGCTGCACCATTTTACATTCCCATCAATAGCGCACAAATGTTCTAATTTTTCCACATCCTCATCAACACGAGCTATTTACTGCTTGTTTGTTTGCTTGCTTATTTTTATAATGCCCATCCCAGCAGAGGTGAGGTGATAGCTCACGGTTTTGACTTGCATCTCCCTGATGACTGGCGACATTCAGCATTTTTTCACGTAACTATTAGCCATTTGTATGTCTTCTGTGAAGAAATGCCTATTCGAGTTCTTAGCCATTTAAAACATTTTATTGAGTTTTATGAATTCCTTATATATCTTAGATTTTAACTCCTTATTAGATCAATGGTTTGCACATATTTTCTCCCATTTTGTAGGTTGCCTTTTCATTCTGTTGATGGTTATCTTTGCTACAACAGAAACTTTAAATCGATGCAGCTGCACTCATCTATTTTTGCTTTCATTGCCCGTGCTTTTGGTGTCATATAAGAACAAATCCTTTAGCAAGGTATATCAGGCTTTCAAAATCTTACACCAGTCCGCCTTTCATCTTTCATCTTTCACGTTTCACCATCACACTCTTGCACACTACAGTCCAGGCCCTGGACCACTCCTAATCCCTGAAAATGTCATGCATATTATTGTTCTTTGCACAATGTTCTCTCTCCTTGGAATATCTGTCCTCTGCTGTCTAGCTACAATGTGAAGTAATACAAAAGGCTCTAGAGGCTGTCTTGATCCTATTCCTCCGAAGGCATTCATTGCATTCAGCTTTGTTTAGTCCCCTGCTAAAGTATGTACTAAACTTGTTTATCTAATTGTGTCCTATTCTAGACTTTATCCTCAAAATTAATATTTACCAAAGATAAGGTACACAACTTTTTTTTAGCAAATTTGGTCATTTTCTCTCAATTTACATATAAAGTAAGAATACTTCTAAATTTGCCTGCCAATAATAACCAGTTCAAAGGCATATTTGAAATACAGATTCTAGAGTCCCTCTAATAGATTACGATTTCAAAGGTCCAAGAAGTGATGTTTGAAAGGACCTCATTAGGGAATTCTTACAATCAGGCATATTTAAAGGATACTACGATTACATCTAGGGCTTTATTCTGCTCTAAAATTTCTTCTTCTTTGTCTACAATTCCATGTCTAGAAGAGGACAAAATTGTGAGGCAAAGGTGAAGAACATGGTTGAAGATGACTAACCAGAGTTTGGTAACTAACACTCATACTCTCTCCTTTAGTCCTCCTTTTCAAGAGCAATTTTGAATTTAAAAGCCTGGTAAATCAGTAGGACTATCATTAGGGCATAGGGAAAGCAAGAGGAGAAACTGGCCCAATGTATATACAAACCGTAAAAATACTTTAGCCAACTTTCCATGAATAACCAAAACAACACCTTACACCTCTACAATATTTACAACTTTCAAAATACTTTCCATCTCCTTTATCGGTTTTATACTTTACCACAACCCTGTCAATTCAGCGGGGAAAAGCAGGATGGGCAGGACAACAATCATTATTCCCATTCTATACAACTATTTTCTGAGTGTCATTTGAGGAAAAAAAGTAGAATATTTCATATGGAGAAAAGCTATAATCTTGTTTGCACTTGAAAGAAGTAAAGCTGTCAAATATGCATGCACAGGCAAGGAACTACTGGACTAAGATGGAAAGACTTCCAGATGTTCTAAGGCCACCAAAATCTTTTTTTTCCATCACCAATGGAGAGGTATTTAGAAAACTGGCACAAAAGACTTCTTGATTTTTAAAATTTACACTTTAAAATAATTTCAGAATGACAGGAAAATCACAAAAGTAGTAGAGTTGCTTCATACCCTTCATCCGGCTTCTCCAGTGTTAACATTTTACATAGCAGAGTACGGCCATCAAAACCAGGAAGTTAATACTGGTACACTGCAGGACTAAACTACAGGCTTTAAACCGGTGACCATTTTTCTACTAAGGTCCATTTTCTGTTCCATAACTAATCCAGGATCTCACACTGCATTTAGTTGTCCTGTCGCCTTAGTATCCTTTAGACTGTGACAGCCCCTTGTTCTTTCCTCGTCTTTCATGACTTGGACACTCTGGAAGAGAGTTCCAGTGGACATTGCCACATATCCCTCAATTCGGGCTTGTCTGCTTTCTCATGTTTAGATCAAGGTTTTGGCAGGAACAGCCCAGAAATGGCATTGTGCCCTTCTTAGTGAGTGTCAGGAGACATGGTGGTGTCTGCCAAGTTTCTCTATGTAATCATTTCTTTTCTCTTTTCATTAATAAATGTCTTAGGGGAGATAATTTGAGGCCATGCTAATATCCTGTTTCTCTAACTTTTGCCCACTAATTTTAGCATCCTTCAATACATTCTGTCTCTGATAATTATCACTATGGTGTTTGTCTAAGAAAGATTTTACATTTACCTTAGTCTCTCTACATATATTAATGGGAATTTTTCTATAAGGAGAAGCCATCTCTTTTCTGTCAGTTATTTCTTTATTCACCTGTGCCTTTCATTTTCGCTTGTGTGTCCTTCTGCTTCTCTTTCTTCCCAGGCCAGTAGGAATTTAGCAAAGCAAAAGATAAAAGTGAGTATTATTTGAAAAGTTGATTCATAAAGAATTTTCAAATTTTTTACACTCTGCTGTCAAACCAGAGGGACCAGTCAAACAACAAAAAAGTTAGATTAAGATCAGACACAAACACCATTGATCAAAGCAGCATGAATCCAGAAAATACAAATTGACCACAGAAAGACAAAAGATGTTCTTAGTATCTGCAAGTGGTCTTTCGTGTCAATTTTCTAAACACTTTAACTCTTGAAAGCAAAAGTTAAGTCAATGCATTTTGTTGACTTAGGTTCATTTTGTTCCCCTCTCTTTCTCATACTGGGTAAACTTCTAAACAGAAGAAAAGAATTGTTTTATTTTAAAATGGATAGTAGTTTTTAATGGTTTATTTTTTTTAATTTTTTTAACGTTTATTTATTTTTCAGAGACAGAGAGCGAATGGGGGAGGGGCAGAGAGAGAGGGAAACACAGGATCTGAAGCAGGCTCCAGGCCCTGAACTGTCAGCACAGAGCCTGATACTGGGCTTGAACTCACAAGCAGTGAGATCATGACCTGAGCCAAAGTTGGTTGCGTAACCAACTGAGCCTCTTTAATTGTTTATTTTGGATTGGAGCTTTTTCTTTCCAACCAAGACATCTATTTCTCAGAGAACAACCAGCAAATAAATTCTTGGTACTGGAGTAGTATGCCTATTGATACCATCAAATGTTTCTACCTAAGGAAAGAGTATTTCTATGCTGATATCAATGAAATATTTTACAAAATACATTGTTTTTGCAACAGATTGGCATATGATAAATTTTAAAAACTATTTGCATATGAGAAGAATAATCATTGATTCTGGAAATTAGCTGCAATTTCTTGGATGGCCTAAGAACAAGTCACCAAACTTGTCTGGACCTGATTCTCCCATCTATGAAATGATCACAGTTTTTACCTACCTAATTAAGAGATGTCAGGCATTAATGTCAGGCATTAATTAATGTTCCTAATGGGCTTGAGATCTGTGATTAAAATCTGTTATCCTTGATGGAAAACAGAGCCATTCAATCATTAAGGAGTAGTAAACAAATCAGGGCAGATGTATAGACAACTAGAAGAAATACTACAGTGAAGACGCACTCTGGAATGAGGAGTTGGGGCTTGGACAAGAATCTCTTTTGATGAGTATGTACTTATGCACTTTTTTCTTCACAGAATTAAGCAATACATCTCTCCAATGTATCAATAAAGAGACTATTCTTCCCTGTACTAAGGTCCTTAACTCTTTTGTGCCATGTACCTTTTTCACATTTTAGTATAACCATAGACTTTTTCTCATAATAGTTTTTAAATGCATTAAAAATGTGTAAAATTATGAAAGAATCCAATTTTATTGAGACATAATTAACAAAATGTTTTTTAATTTAATTTTAGAGTAATGTGTTCTTCTTTATCAAATGAGATCAAATGGCAGTCTAACAATCACCATAATTTCATAACAGTGATGGTTGGAGACAACATTTCAAGATATTTGCAGCAACTATAATGTGATATGAAAACATCTCTTATCTACTAATTATAAGGTTAAAGGAACTGCTCTTATTTCTGTGGCTCATTGCCTACATTTATGATTTTTTTAATGCTAAGGTTTAGCTGGAAGTTACTAAAAATAAAGATTTATTTGTTTTTCCCATCCAAGTTTGTGGACACTCTAAATTTTAACCAGGAGTTCCTTCAGGATATTTGGATCTTAGGTTAAGAAACTCTGTTCTGGGGCGCCTGAGTGGCTTAGTCAGTTAGGCGGCCGACTTCAGCTCAGGTCATGATCTCACGGTCTATGAGTTCGAGCCCCACGTCAGGCTCTGTGCTGACAGCTCAGAGCCTGGAGCCTGCTTCAGATTCTGTGTCTCCCTCTCTCTCTGCCCTTCCCCTGCTCATGCTCTGTCTCTATGTATCTCAAAAATAAATAAACATTAAAAAATTTAAAAAAAAGAAACTCTGTTCTATAACAGTATCAAAAAAGACAAAAAATAAATGTTGGTGATAAAGTACAGAGAAGAAAACCCTTGTACACTCTTGGCAGGAATGCAAACTGGGGCAGACACTGTGGAAAACACTATAGAGATTCCCCAAAAAAATTAAAAACAGAAATACCATATGAGGTAAATGGGGTAAATATCCATTTCCGGGTATTTACTCCCCAAAACCCAAAAACACTAATTCGAAAAGATACACACTTCCCTATGTTTATTATATCATTATTTATTTACAACAGCCAAGATATGGAAGCAACCCAAGTGTTCATCAAGAGCTGAATGAACAAAGAAGATGTGGTGGATATATACAATGGAATATTATACAGCCATAAAAGGATGAGATCTTGCTATTTGCACCAACATGGATACACTAAGAGGGTATTACATGAAGTGAAATAAATCAGGCAGAGAAAGACAAATACCATATGATTTCACTTATCTGTGGGATATAAAAAAAAAAAAACAACAAATGAACAAAAATAGACTTAAAATTTTTTTTTAATGTTTATTTATTTTTGAGAGACAGAGCATGAGCAGGGGAGGGGCAGAGAGCGAGAGAGGGAGATGCAGAATCCAAAGCAGGCTCCAGGCTCTGAGGTGTCAGCACAGAGCCCAATGTGGGGCTTGAACCCGCAAACTGAGAGATCATGACCTGAGCTGAAGTCGGACGCTTAACCACTTGAGCCACCCAGGGGCCCCAAGAAACAGACTCTTAAATACAGAGAACAAACTGGTGGTTTCTAGCAAGGTGACGGGTGGGGGGATGGGCAAAATAGATAAAAATTAAGAAGTACAAACTTCCGGTTGTAAAATAAATTAAGTCACAGATAAAAAGCACAGCATAAGGAATGTAGTCAAGAATACTGTAATAACGCTGCATGGTGATAGATGGTGACTACACTTAACCATGGTAGGTGTTGAGTAATCTATGGAATTGTCAAAATAATATGTTGCACACCAGAAAGTAATATGTTATATGTTAATTATACTTAAAAAAAGAAAGAAAGAAAACAAAAGAGAAAATAAAGAAACCCTGTTCTGTACATATCCTGGGATCACTCAGATAGCCAAACACTTAATTATTTCTCAAAGTGGAATCAGATGATAACAGTTATGGAGTGTTTATTAAAAATGGAAATCTCAGGGCACCTGGGTGGCTCAGTTGATGAAGCATCCAACTCTTAATTTCTGCTCAGGTCATGATCTCATGATTCATGGGATCTAGCCTCGCGTCAGGCTCCACACTGACAGCACAGAGCCTGCTTGGGATTCTCTCTCTCTCCCTCTCTCTCTGCCCACCCCATCAAAATAAATAAATAAACTCTAAAAAATGCAAATATCTTGGCCTTTTCCTAGATGTGTTGATTCTGTTTTCTTAACATTCATCCAGACAACTGATATGTATATACTAAACTTTGAGAATTGCTTCAAAGGTGGTTCTATCAACAGTTACCTTCAGTGGAACTGTAGTTATCAAGCCAGAAAGTCTTAAATATTAGTTTAAGATATTGTGATATGATAGATCCAGAAGGCGCCTAGAAATTTTAATTTTTTAACAAGCATTTCAAATATTGTGATGAATATGCTCTCAACTCCATTATGAGAAATATTCCTGAAGACATTAAAAGCCAAGTAAAATACCTGCCTGGGAACAAGAGGAGTTAATGAGGAGCTTTACGTCAGAATCATCATAGCAATATGCACCCCCTTTACCTTTTTTGCACTAGTTAACACCCTTCAACTTTCAACTACTACCCTTTCTCTTCTGCCTTGCACATCTTTATCCCTATCCTGGAACCCTGTAATTTGAGTTTCAGACCACTATATCCAACTTCCTACTAGACTTTTGTTGCTGGATATCGCACACAACTCAAACAGTATAAGCCAAAACTGAACTCATCACATTCTTCCATATAATGACTTTCTCTTTTATATTGTTTATCTTGGATTTTGGTACCACCATCTAGAAAGATATTCAGAAGTTGTCCTGAATGTCCCCCTATTTTTCACTAATTTTTCCTTCTTAGGGGACATTTTTAGAGTGATGACAAGTTTTAAAGCTCCAGCTGTAAGTCTTTGAGTCTGCACTTTTAGAGTGCCAACCTCTAATGTGGCCAATGTTTCTAAGAGAGATATAAGTGATTGGAAGATTCCTTCTCATATGGCTCTCATTCTCCAGACAACTACACTGAAACTTGGGCCTTAAGAAAGTTTAGGAAGTTAGGTTTATACCGACTCAAGTTTAGGCCTCTGAAAGAAATGCCTTTTGTTTCTATGATTCACTTTTTCTTGTATTCTTGTTTTCTTGCCCTTCAGTCCATTCAAGCAGTATAATTTGAGAGTTCAGGTTTAGGGTGCAGGTCTTAAAGAATGGTCTCTCAGTCTGCCTCTAACCTACACAAGGAAATTTCTGGGAGTCACACGGTCCTGACTGAATCATGAGTAGACTACATTGGGGTAGGAGACCAAAGCCCAGCCTAATAACCTGGAATTCAGAGTTTGGAATTCTGATCACCAACATCTGGTGTAGTTAAGTGGACCAAAGTTTGGGAGGTAAGATCACTCAACAACCTCAAACTTGAAGGGCTGTTGTACTGTTGATGGTAAACCCTCACAAGAAGAGCACAGGTACTGCACCAGGACAGGACCAAATAAGCGGACCATGGACTTGGTGAAGACAAAGAGTAAGTCCTACAATATCAGGGTAGCCTCAAGGCAGAGTCAGGGTATATAAACTCATGACTTTGCAACACCAATTACACAGACGAACTGCTCTGTGCTCGCCCTTTCAGGATCATTTTCCTCTTTATCCTATTCTTCAGCCAGGGCAGGAGTAATATGTAACTCCAGAGAAAATTGAGCAATTCTCGCTGGATCAGTAAAATGGGAGGCAGAAAAGAATGATTATACAATTACAAGGAGAATATTCACATGGCTGTGTGATTTCAACGCTGATGAAGAGATCTAGGGAATGAGATTTGGGGAATAAGACATGGCAGAAGGGCTTCTCGATGAGCTCCTGCGTATATAGTGCTAGGAAGAACTTAGAACCGTAGTATTCGCAAATAAAGCTGAGGTTCTGCTGGGACTAAGGCTGTTTACAGAGTGGGCTCTGTTACTGAGCACATGCCACCCTTAATTCAGGATTGTGGGGCCAAAACAATAGAAACCTTAAGTGATAACAGAATATTTCAGAAAAAGAAAGAAGAGGAGGATCTCAGGAAAGCCCATGTCATGGAAATGTAAACCTTGCAGTCAGAGGACGTGGACTCCTGAATAACTGATGCAAATTCATTGGTCTCTTGGGGGTTTGGAATCAAAAGCCTTTATAGTTTATTCTGTTTTGTTTTTTAATTTATGAATTATTTTACTTATTTATTTTTAAATTTTATTTTATTATTTTATTTTCCTTCCGTCGACTCCCTTACTCCTGAAAACACCAAAGCTCTTTTGACCTATGGCTGGGTAACAGCTATCTCCAGTCTAGTGGGCAGTAACCACATATGGCTACCGAACACTTGAAATGTGGCTGGTCTAAATTAAGAGTCTCCTTAGATATAAAAAAATCTACTAAATTTCAAAACTTAGTACAAGAATTTAAAATATCTCCATTTTATTTTAATCACATACTGAACGATAGTATTTTGATAAAGTGGTTTAAATAAATACATTAGTACATTACTTTCAGCTGCTTCTTTATACTTTTTAATGTAACTACTAGAAAATTCAAAATTATGTGTGGTTTACATTACTTTTTTGCTGGACAGTGCTCATTGAGACAGTGAGATATATTGGTTCTGGGGCTATGGCTCTTTTGGTGTGTATGTGCTAAATAGAAGGAAATTAGTACTTAACCAATGGTTCTAAATTTAGTTTATTTAAAAATCAACTGGGAAACATAAGAAAATGTCATTCTTGTCCCCATCCTCTCAGCAAGATTCCAACTATTATAATAGTTATAATAGGGATGCAAACAATGAATTTGTATTTTCATTCAGTCCCCTAGAAGATTCTGATACAGGAAGTTCTCTGGCCATACTTTGAGAAATACCAGCTTAAGTTGTGCCTGCTGCACTGATCATGGTTAATTCTAGAATGCTCTGTTTTTCAAAATTTTGTGCATGGAGCAGCTGCTGTAATAATCTTCTGTTCCCGTTGACCTTCTGGAATGAGGAGAGAGGGAAATAAAATAGAGAATAATAGAAACTGAAAGGAGTTGCCTTTTGCAAATTATAGTAAGCAAGTCTAGCTGAAGAACATTCAAATTCAATATTTATCAAAATTGCTAGCCAAATAAAAAAATGTCTTTGAGTCAGATTACCCTAAACTCACAGTCAGCCACACATATAGTTTACAGAATAGTCATGTGTCACCTCAGTTAAAGGAACATTCTTTCCTATTTCAGATGTTTCTGTGGGAAGCTCCAGGCACTGGGGAGGCTGAATGGGCCATGTCTGGATGATGGAAGGGAGCTGCGGTGAAGGCTTATGTGCCCTAAGGCATTTCCATTAAGCTGCAGTCTCCCTTAAAAGGAATAGCAACACCTCAAGGCTTGAGTGTTAAGACCATTTGGGTCAACAGGAGGAGGAAAAACTGTGGGTTACTATTGACCATATACCTGACGGAACTCAAGGTGTTTCTTGCTTCAATTCACATCCAAAAGAAGACAAGATAAAAACAAAAGTAAGTAACAATGCTGGTGCCTGGGGTTTTTAATGTGATAAATGAAAAAACTAAAGCAGTACTTTCTCAACAAGTTTCAGTTTGTGTTACAGCCTGAGACAACTGGCATGGGGTCCTGATTGTCCAGCTTCCATCCCCCTACCTGTCCCAAAGACATACTTCTGACCCTTTCCTTTGAGAAGCACCATTTATAATCCCATGGGGGCACCTGGGCCACTCAGTCAGTCAAGTGTCTGACTTCAGCTCAGGTCATGATCTCATGGTTCATGAGTTCAAGTCCCACTTCAGGCTCTCTGTTGTCAGCACAGAGCTGCTTAATGATCCTCTGTCCCCCTCCTCTCTCTGCCACTCCCTGCTCATGAGCACTCACGTGCATGCACTCTCTCTCTCAAAAATAAATAAAAATTAAAAAAAAAATAAACTCCTACATATACAATGGTATTGTATGTGGCTTTTCCTCATTGAGTTTTTCTCTAAGTAACATGCCTCTGTTATGGATAAGTGACAGACGGCCTCATGGGTCTTCCTAATTGGGAAAAGGGTTTCTCCTTTTATTTCTCTTCCTTTTCCTTTTTAAAGACAGTATGGGGACAGAGGTCAAAGAGATTATTTGAATCTGCTATTCTTGGTCTTCAGGAAGAACATTGTTTTGCTTGCGATATACTTTTGCTTGGGAGAGTTCTTCCTAACCTCTTCTTACAAGATCTGTATGCCATCAAGAGCCCAGATTAGTAGGTGAGTGTATGAGAAAGTGGCCAGGAGTGACAGATGGGCATTTGAAGAATGTGTAAGGATGTAGACAAAGAGCAAAAGAAAGCAAAGTCGCCTAAGCATAGTACAAAATTGAGAACCATAGTATTGACCTTTATTTGCCAAGAATTAGAATAACTGTATTTAATATTAATTACACATACTGCTATAACTCTGGACAAAGATTAGTTGCTATCCGTGTAAGATATTCAGAGTAAGTATGGAATAGTATTCCATAAAATCAGTCACAGTGGTACCTCTCTTAATTGACATTCACTTATGTCCTCACCCCTTCTGGCTGAAGTCCATGGTTTGATGAATCTTGGCACTGAGGCTTCTTTCTAGTGCCTCCTACTCTCCCAGATGAGTTGTAAGCTTTCTTTTTTTTTTTAATTTTTTAAATGTTTATTTATTTTTGATAGAGAGAGAGAGATGACGGAGTGTGAATAGGGAGGGGTAGAGGGAGAGAGGGAGACACAGAATATGAAACAAGCTCCGGGCTCTGAGCTGTGAGCACAGAGCCCAAAGTGAGGTTCCAATTCCCCAACGGTGAGATCATGACCTGAGCCGAAGTGGGACACTTAACTGACTGAGCCATCTAGACGCCCTGAGTTGTAAACTTTCTAAGAGTTATATATACGTTCCTCAACTTATTTAAGTGAGTTGTGCTTACCAATATTATTATTTCATAAAATATTTATTTTTATTAAATTATAAATAACTACTAATACTTTAATAAATTATTCTTAAATTCAATACATATTTTTATTTTATTTTATTATAAATAAATGCCAAAATAATAGTAAAATTCAAAACAAAAGATATATGAATGTAAAAGGACAGTATTTATCTATAAAAACTAAATTTAATGCCTTGTAAAGACTCAGTAAACGTGAGTCATGTTTTAAAAGGTTGCTGTCTGTCAAATTAGAGTGTGCGAGGCAACAGTAAAAATTGGGGGGAAAGTCTTAAAAGTCAAAAGAGGGTGCACTCAATTTGCTTTTATAAGTGTCATTAACTCCTATTTCACTTTAAAGAAACAGAAACTACGAATCAGAAATGATGCAGTTTGTGTATTCCATTATGACATTTTGAGTATTTTTTCATGCCAGAAAGAAGACATTAGCAGACTTGTATTCAAAGAAAATTCATGAAATAATGGACATCCATGTATTAAGTTATGATAAAATATTTAAAGATAGGTTTGCACCATTTTTTTTATGATTTCCTAATCTTTATTGACACTTGGTGTGAATCAAACAATTCTGGGTCATCTTTGGGTCCTACTATTAAGGTTTTTGAAATTTGTAACTGAATGCATTTATGTAGTGCCTCATGGGATTGTATTATTTTATTGGAAGGGGAAAAGAAATGGCATCATATTACCAGAGGGTGTTCTGTAGTACCTAGGGAATAATATATAGGGAGAGGGTGACAAATAGGCAAGCGATGACATAGCCTTTTCAGAACATAAATAAGCCATAACTTTAGGGCACCTGGGTGGCTCAGTCAGTTAAACGCCCAACTTCGGCTCAGGTCATGATCTCATAGTTCATGAGTTTGAGTGACACGTCAGGCTCTGTGCTAACAGCTTGGAGCCTAGAACCTACTTCAGATTCTGTGTCTCCCTTTCTCTCTCTGCCCCTTCCCAGCTTATTGTCTGTCTCTCTCTTTCAAAACTTAAATAAAAAATTAATTTAAAAAAATTTTTTTAAAAAGCTATAGCTTTAGAAACAGCCTTAAATAGCTAAATAGGATTTTTGGAAAGTCTTTTTGTTTTGTTTTTGCACTTAACTTTGTAATTTAATAATATTTTAATTCAGTAAAATATCTCAATAATATTACACAACAATTTTTATGTTGAACCCAAATTTTAGTGAAGTCTATAGAGATTAGTGATGTAATATAAACTGAAGTTTAAAACATGATTTGTAGCACAAAATCACACTATTATTGAAGTTCATCAAGTTTTTATCAAGGATGTAGTACTCAGTTCCATCTCTTCTTTATATCCCAATTTATAAGCTTAATTTTAAGCTTTTAGTTTTCTAAATTTTTAAAACTGTTTATTTATTTTTGAGAGAAAGAGAGAGAGCACACAAGGGGCAGAGAGGGAGGGAAACACAGAATTCTAAGCAGGCTCCAGGCTCTGAGCTGTCTGTACAGAGCCCAACGTGGGGCTGGAACCCATAGCCAGCAAGATCATGACCTGAGCCAAAGTCAGACGCTTAACCAACTGTGCCACCCAGGTGCCGCTAATTTAAGCTTTTATAAAATGCATAATGAATGTGCTAATCTTCAGGTGGCTTTCAACAGACTAATTTTACTGGGAAAACTGTACCTAAAGAAGTAGTTAGCCATTCATCTCTTCTTAATGTGCACTTTAAGAAAGGCAAGAGATGAGGAGCAATATGAAATTCAGTGTTCAAAATTAAGAATTTTTACATAATGCTATCAAACCACTTTTATTTGTTCAACATTTATAAGCATGATGTTTTTCATTGATTGACTTTCTCATAGCAGGACAACTTTTTAATCACAATAACAAGCGATTAAAAGAAAGATTTTATGTGTAAGGGAAAATCTGAATCATTTGTACATTTAATTAAAACATAAACAAATTTTTAAAAGTCCACGTAAACTCCTATCATAATTTGCCTGTATCACATTAAAAAACATCTTCCTTATCTCCTTTAATTTATATTACCAGGAACAGTGATTTGTTTAACATTTCAGGAGAACGAATGATTAAAGCTTTAAATAAAATTCCATAACTCTTCTCATTAGAGCAGTTTTATGTGACAAATTATACCTCAAAAAATTATAATAAAACTCTTCTCTCTACTTAGAGATCCCAAAAGGATATAAAACACATTATGAAGTTCTACAATGATGATTAATTAGGAAACTTAATCTGCACTCTTAATGGCACATGTTTTTAAGTTGCCCCTCCCCTTTTTTTTAAACTACCAAGGACATATACTTCTTAAATAATTACATATTCCTCTTCACTTATAATGAATATGGGAATGAAATTATTTTGCTCTAACTGGATAGAAATCTTTATTTCTTCATTTAAAAAATATTTATTGAAAGCTAAATATGCCTGGCACTATTTTAGAGACTGGAAATCTAGCAATAAACCAAATAACCCTTTTGGAGTTTATATTAAAGTACAGGGAGATAGACAATAATAAAATTAATAAGTAATTAATGACTAAGTTTTTTAATCAGTGACAAGAGCTCAAAATAAAGCAGGGAAGGCAGACAGAAAATGGGCGGGGGGGGGTTACGGGGGAATACAGAAGGCAATTTGATGATCAAAATAGGCCCCACAAAAAAGCTTGCAGACATTTATTTGTAAAGACTTTAACTATTATATTCAGTGAAATGGGAAGCTTTTGGAAGTTTGGAAAGAAGAAATGACACGATCTGATTCATCTTTCAAAAGGATCCCTAGCTGCTGTGTTTAGCATAGAATGGGAGGCAGTGCTAAGAGATTGCTGGAGTAAGGGAGAATGCCGAAAATAAGTTAAGAGGCTGCAGTAATAGCCAAATTATGGAAACAGCCCAAGTATTCATTGACGGATGAATGGACAAAGAAGATGCGGTAAATATTTATAATGGAATATTACTCAGAAACAAAAAGGAATGAAATCTTGCCATTTGCAATTAACATGGAAAGAGCTAGAGAGTATAATGCTAAACAAAATAAGTTAGTCAGAGAACAACTAATACCATATGTTTTCATTCATATGTGGAATTTAAGAAATAAAACAAGTGAACGAAGAGGGAAAAAAAGAGACAACCCCCCCTCAAAGACTCTAAACTATAGAGAAAACTAATGGTTACCAGAGAAGAGGTGGGGATGGGGATGGGTGAAATAGGTGGAAGAGATTAAAAGTGTACTTATCATGATGAGCACTAAGTAATATACAGAATTGTAAAATCACAATATTGTATACCTGAAACTAATATAACATGTACGTTAACTATACTGTAATTTATTTTTTTTAATTTTTTTTAACATTTATTTATTTTTGAGAGACATAGAGATAGAACGTGAGCAGGGGAAGGGCAGAGAGAGAGGGAGACACAGAATCCGAAGCAGGCTCCAGGCTCTGAGCCATCAGCACAGAGCCCGACGCGGGGCTTGAACTCACAGACCATGAAATCGTGACCTGAGCCGAAGTCGGCCGCTTAACTGACTGAGCCACCCAGGCGCCCCTATACTGTAATTTAAAACCTTCATAAATTTCCTTTATCTGGTAAAAAAAAAAAAAAAAAGGCTATTATAGTAATCCAGATAAAAGATTAAGATGGCTTAAAAGTCATGAAAAAATTTTTGGAAATGGGATCTCTTTTGAAGGAGAATTCTAATAGAATTGGTAATTGGATGTGAGCCTATAAGAAAATCAATGATTACTCCAAATTATAAATTCCTATTGTTAAATAGCATTCCAAAAAAATTAAATTTAGCACTTCTAAATAAGAGCATCTTTAGAAAAAATAATAACATCAATAGCTGTATTAGTCAGGAAAGTCTAGGCTATGCAACTGTAAGGAAAGAAAAGAAAGAAAAGAAAAAAGAAAAGGAAGAAGGGAGAAAAGAAGAAAAGTCTCAAATAAAAGTTAATTTCTTCTTTTATATAAAGTTCACTGCACGTTCAGGAGTTATTCTGGGGCAGCTGTGTTCCACAGACTTTCCAGTAATCCAGATTGCTTTGATGTCTTGCCTCTTTCATCTCAACCTGAGGCCTCCTTCATGATCAGCAGGGAAAGAAAGATGAAGAATTGCAAATGGCCTTTTCACTATTCTGCCCGAAAGTGATATGCTTCACTTCTCACATTTCATTAATCAAATCTAGTGGCACGAGTCTATTAAATAGCCAAGGAGCTGAGGACCAGCATTCCATGTCGGGAAGGGGAGAAGAAGGTATATTTCTAAAAGCTAGCTTTATCTACTACATTGGCTGACATTATATAGCATTTGCTATGTGACAGGCTATGTGTGCTATGACCCACAAATAAAGACTTCCAGTGTTATGTTCCCAATGATTTCTACCTTGATTAGAGCAGCCCTTAGTCATGTTCACTCTGGGCCCATTGTCCTGGACCACAACAGATGAGACTGCAAATGCTTGGGAATTTATCATGACCTGGATTTACAAACGCTCTTGGAAAATTCAACTATTCCCAGATATGTACATGCAATAACAGAACAGGAGTATGTCTATCAGTTTCTACTTTAATTTGTGGGTCATAACATACCCGAAGGATGGGATTACGGTACCAACTAAAGATATACCCACACAAAGAAGCCACGGCTCTCAACAGAATCCAGGCATAGGTATAAATATTTATAAACTCTGTTCTTCCAATGTTTGGATATCAGATTTTATGTTTTAGGAAGTTGATGCTGGGTCTGAAAAGATTAATTGAAGAAAGCCCTTCCACGAGGCATTCTTCAACTTCATAAATGTTACTCCCTCCCAACAAACAGTTAACTTTCACACCTCATAACTGTGAAAGAAGTCCAGGACATCAACACGGCACCACATGCAATGAAGATTCCTGAGCCAAGGACTGAATTTAGGCTCGGTGTTTCTGGTATGTTGTCTCTCATTTCCCTCAGGTCATTCATCGACCTAGAAGTCCAACGGACTATTAAAGCCACCTTGACTCCCTCACATCTTTAAAGGGCATCCCCCTATGTTAATTGTCTTAGGGCCATGCTGCAATACCAAGTGGTGGTGGACAGGTTAATTCTAATGAACAATTTATCTTTCATTCAAGGCCAAGCTCAGCCCCAGACATCACAATCCTTTGATCCTCAATGGCACACCAAAACATATTCAGTTCAAGTTCAGTTTTTAGAAAATACAGACTCGTTATAAAGGTGGAGAGATTTTTTATTATCTTAGGAGCAAATGTGAAAATTCCTTTTACTGAGAAAGAGCTATTTTTATTTGGAAAATACTTTTCTTAAACTCAAGGGAAGGAGCTGGGGCCCTGAAAATCTGGGTTTTAGCTGCTATGAAGACTTAAAAGGAAGGAAAAGTAATTCTTTATAAGCAGAGGAATTTGAGCTCCTGGAGACTATCTGAGAGGAGAAGAGAAGTGAGTTAAGCCGATGGATATATGAGCAAAGGGCCAGAGAGAATAAACCTCTACAGGGATGATTTCTAAGAAAGAACTTAAGAAATCAGTGATGTCCTCTAAGAATATGAACTGTGGCATGAAACCACTCCTCCTAGTCTCTACAGTAGCTCAAATGAAGCTCAGATTTCTCAGTAATATTTTAGTACGCATCCATTTTTATGCAGAACATCTGCATCTTAGATGACACAAAGTAAAACAAATTGAGCCTATGGGGATGCCGTAGGCAGGGAAGAAGCTGTTCTTGTTCGTATCTTTGTTATATCTTAGGGCCACCATACCCAGGTTCTCTCACCACTGTCTACCATAAGGATTGTGTGAAACGTGTTCTAAAAGAAATACTCTAATCTTATTACCAGCCAGTGGTTACGAAGGAGAAATAAAAAGTATATTTAAGAGAGGAAGGAGTCAACAGTAAAGAGCAAGGGAAATTTGCTAGATCTTTTTTTGTGAAATTTTTACTTGACTAAGCTCGTAACTCCATACTCACTAAAATTGTTGCCTATCTCAAAAAGTATGGCAGACACTGTCTAGATACCCACAAATTCATATCTTTGCCTAAAACACAGATAGATATTTCCCAGGCTTTGTTGCAATTAAATAAATGTGTGATAAGATTGAGCTCTAGCCAATGAAATATGAGCATAAATGACATAAGCCACTTTTAGCCTGATCCGTAAAATTTTCCTATGTAAGGGTCTTAGATCTGCTACTGATTGAAGAGGTCTTAGAGGAACTGGACTAGGGCAGAGTCTGGGCCCCTGAAAAAATACTTGGAAGGCCTCCCAATCAGGGCCACCAAAATCAGACTGCAAAAGAGTAAGAAGTAAACTCACTATCTTAAGCCACTGAGATTTGGTGTTTATTACAGCAGCTAACATTACAACTTAATACAAAGAGTAACAGTTTTTGCTACAAGAAAAGACTCATGTTTTCTGATGCTTAAAAATCACAGAATTCTGAGTTAAGAGTGAAGTAATAAATCATCCAGTCCAACATTTTCTGCATTTACCAAACCCTAAGTTTGTCAATAATTCTTCATGAGCTCTCTTCTAAATGATATTACTAACTTCTGGCTTCATTTCCCACAGGCTTTCACTGTTTCCAGACTGGATTTGCTCATAGCTTTCCCAAGTATGATAGAAGATATCTTAACTATTCAAGAATGGTGCTCGTTTTTAGCTTACTCCCAAGTGGCAATGTAAATTCATAAGCAAACTACACAACATTATAAATAACACGTTTTCAAGGTGCTAATGTTCTTCTGGATGAAGTTTTGCTCCAAACATTTCTGTAAGCATATAAATAAGGTCCGGTATTCTCCTTTTAGATGAGTAATATCTAAGAATTTGATACTTAGGATAATAGTTCCTATTAAATAGTTATTGTGATCTTTCCATGATTTTACCTTAGGAATATTTTTATTTCTCCTGAATCTATCTTTCCCATTATGATTACTCTGTTACTTCAAAACAAGCTCCCACATATCTGTCACTGATGAAAACTCTAGAATTGCTTTTGATTTTTGGCAAGCCATGATTCTTCCAGAAGGATTTTTTTCAATATGGGCTTTTTTATATGTCCACAATTATAAATATGTAATTTACTTTTTATGTCACAAACATTCTGTCTCTATTTAGAAATCTTAGTTCAGTGCTTAATAACATTAGCAACATCACTATACGATCTGCTTTATGAAATACTGCTTTGTGGTAAAATCTTTCCAGACCACCTTAGGGCTTTCTGCTAACATGTTCTACTCTCATTTTTCCAAGCAGTTCACATTTAACTTTAAAGGACTTGGTTCACTTCTGTTGCACAAAAATGTCTTTATATCTCATATCCCATTGCTACTATAAAAGTTTATATTATAGTAGTTAATATGCAACAAAATATATCTTAAGCGAGTTGCATATTAGATGGTTTATCTAAATGTCAAAGTAAAACTTTGTCATTTAAATGAGTTCATAATAGTAGCAACTAATTTCAAGTTCTGTATATTTTCAAGATTTATCTTCTATGAAGAGTCAGTAATCCCTTGAAAAGCCATGGAGCATCAAAATAGTTCTCTCTTAGTTGAAATGGTAGTCTTCCTGCTTTGTAGTAACAATTTCCGTCGCAAGCTTTCCAGCATATCTTATTTTCTTCCTTCCAGGATAGATCTTCTTCTGACAAAACGGTATCAGAATTCTCATAATCTCTCAATAATTACAATCAAGATGTTTCATAAAGCTTATAGTTAATGTTACTACCTAGAAAATCATTTGATGAATTTTAGTATTATTAGGGTGGGGGTTGTTTGTGTGCTTGTTTTTGAATTTTTGTGATTCTTGTCATCTAACCCAACAGAAGCATATATAGTTAGACTAATAAAATAGTGATAGGTTTTGTTTTCAGAATAAACAAATACCATTCCTAACTGTGAGGCTTCAAAACAGCTTCCCATTGTACTATTTTTATGTACGGTATCTATTAGAAAAAGAATATTTCTAATGCTTCTTCCATCTCAATGTCTCACGTATTATTTTTCTTTTCCTCTTTCCAATGACACATGCTAGCGGGCTAGTTACTGATACTTTTGGATTTGTATGACTACCATAGATTTCTAATTATTCTCTCTCTCTCAAAATTTCAGTCTCTTCTGTACATAATGGTCTTAATAACTTTTCTTAAAATTATTATATCAGATCATTTTCTCATTCGATAACCTTCTATTGCTGACCAAAGTAGTAATTTCTTGGTCAATTACATCTTACTCATTTTTGTAACCCTCACTCCTAGTACCAAGTTCACCTACACTAAATAGTATTTTTAGCTAATAGCTTCAAAATTATTCTAAGTGGCACTAGAGGAGTACATAGCAAAAAGCAAGTAATACTGCAAGGCAAAAGGAAAATACTATGTAATGAGCCTTAGCATATCATCATATATATTCCCCCAAACAGCCTGTGAGCTAAATATCATTATTCTCATTTCATAGATGTGAAACTAAAGCTAAAAAGTTAAGTGATTCCCAAGTGCGCACAGCTAGAAAATGGCGAGCCAAAAATCAAAGATGGGTTTGACAATAAAATCTTTTTGCCTCTTTCTCCAGCCCCAGGCATGTTTTGAATCACACACATTGGGTTCTCACCTGAGAAAGAAAGGGAAATTCTATGATGGGGAAAGGAAACAGTATGAACAAATAGACTTATATAAAGGGGGCATTTGGGAACATTTGAGTTGACAGCTATTGATGGAGAATAGTTTCACCACCTCTTTCACTGGTGAATCAGGTA
The DNA here is from genome assembly GCA_030068075.1 of Paguma larvata. Lineage (NCBI taxonomy): Eukaryota > Metazoa > Chordata > Mammalia > Carnivora > Viverridae > Paguma > Paguma larvata. The sequence goes on from CM057826.1 coordinate 75,192,217, forward strand.
GATAGGCTGGGGAACCTGTCAGTGTTCTAGAACAGGACTTGGGTTAGAGGGTAGAGTTACCCACTAAGCAGTTAGTCATGTTAGTATATGTGTTCCCAGAAGTGCTCTGGAGCAAGATGGAGCTATCAGCTCTCTCATCTTCAAAGGTAACCACTATTCTAACTTCTGAAATTTAGTTTCTGAAATTTTATTAATGGGACCATTCAGTTATATTATTTGACATCTGGTTTCTTTCAAACAACATTATATTTATGAGATACATCCATATTGCGTATGTAGAAATAAAATACATTCATTTTCGCTGCTGAATGGTATTCTATTTTATAATAGTGCCACCCATTATTTATCCATTTTTATTATTATTTTATTGCGGTAGGAATATTGTGTATTCATAAGATCTATCCTTTTAACAAATTTTAAATGTATATTATTGCTGACTATAGGTACAATCGTGGAAATTAGATCTCTAGAGCTTATTCCTATTGATTAATAACTCCCCATTTCCCTTGCCACCCAGCTTCTGGTAAACACCACCCAGCTCCTGGTAAACACAATCTGTATTAATTTAACTATTTTAGATGCTTCGTATAAGTGAAATCATGTACTACTTGTCTTTCTGTATCTAGTTTATTTCACTTAGCATAATGTTCTCAATGTCCATTCATGTTGTCATAAATTGCAGAATTTTCTTTTTTAAGGCTGAATAGTAGTCCATTGTATATATATACACACCATGTTTTCTTTGCATTTATCCATTCTAATTCCATCTGGATTGCTTCCTGTTTATAGACATAGTAAGCAATGCTGTTAATGAATTTCCATTGTAGTTTCGATGTTTATGTGTGTGTGTGTTTGTTGGGGGTATGTCTAAGACTGAAACTGTTGTCCATTGAGTGTACATATGTTTAATTTTAGTACGTAGTATCATTTTTCCAAAGTCGTACCAATTATACTTCTACTACAAGGTATGAGAGTTCTAGATCAATATCAACACATGGTATCCAAGTCCACATCAACTTTTAGTATTGATATTTTTAATTTAGCCATTCTGGTCACTGGCTGATGTTAACTAATTATAGTTTTAATTTTAATTTCCCTATCGACTTTGATATTGAGTGCCTTTTCATATATTTATTGAAAATTTGAATATTGTATTTTATGACATATCTATACAAGTTTCTTGTCCCTTCTAGTATCGTTACCTATCTTTCTTATTAATTTGTAGGGTTTATTTGTTATATGCTTTGCAAATGTCTTTCCCTATCTTAGCTTGCTTTTTCACTCTCTTGATGAGTTCCTATTTTAATATTACCCACTTCACCAATATTTGCCAATCTTTTCCTTTAAGGTTAATGTGCTTCGTAATGATGATCAAGAAATCTTTGCCTATAGAAATGGAATGATAAATAAGAAGTGTCTCTAAGAATCAGGAGTCCGTTAAGGACAAGATCAAAACAGACACAGAAAAAGTGAACAAGGTCAAGTCTTGCACCTTTTAGGTTCATGGTGTGTGGATGTGTTGGAATTACTTAAGACTACAGAGTTGAAATGGACACTACATCTGACTGAGATCCCCTCTGCCAAACAGGGCTCAGTCTAAGTTTCTTTGGAATGACCTAAGGAAAAGCTGGCATATATTCACAGGCAATCTTGATCTAAGAGGCTAATTGCAGCACACCAGGTTACCAGAGCACTACTTTTACTATGTACTCAGATTCCCCACCTGAAGCTATAGGTCCTAGATGTAGAGCAGTGTGTCTGTCATCTGGGTCTGGCATGAAGCAATAAAAGATAGCATAAATGCCAAAAGGTAGGGAAGTCATCTAGTGTTTCCCATGTGTTCTGTCTGCTTTGATGTTTGGTATAGGTTCTATATACTTTATATTCCTTCCATATTGGAAAGTTTATTACTCAGGTTTTCCAGTTTTAAAATACAAACTGGATTCTGAAGAAAAGATAGGGAGGGGAGATAAATCTCTGCTATTTTAACTGAAAAAAATCAAGGGGTGCCTGGGTGGCTCAGTTGGTTAAGCGTCCAACTTCAGCTCAGGTCATGATCTCATGGTTCATAAGTTTGAGCCCCACATTGGGCTCCATGCTGACAGTTTGGAACCTGGAGCCTGCTACAGATTCTGTGTCTCCCTCTCTCTCTCTCTGCCCCTCCCCTGCTTGCACTGTCTCTCTGTCTCTCTCTCTCTCTCCTCTCCTCTCAAAAATAAAATAAAACATTAACTTTAAAAAAAAAGAAAAGAAAAAAATCAAGACGTTTATAATTTCAGGCATAACTAGATATTCAGGGAATCAGAGACAAATAACTTGGCCTCTCTCTCTCTCTCTCTCTCTCTTTCTTTCTCTGAAGTCTATGTGTTTGTTAGCAATAGCTAATTAACAGTGTAACATACTAGTAATGAACACAAGTTCTAGATCCAGAACTACCTAGGTTCAAGTCTCAGCTTTACCACTAACTGTGAAACCAAGACATTTAACCTCATTTACCTCATCTCTAGATTGGGGAAGATAAATCTTTACCCTGACTCTAAGGGTTATTGTAAGACTAAGTGATTAGTTATGTGGTTGGCTGCCACATAGTAATTGCTCAATTAATATTATCTAGCCATATCTTGATTCCATTTTCACCTGCATTAACTTCAACATCACATAGGCTCTCCCTAAACAGGCTCTTCACACATGGTGGCAAAATTGTCACCAACAGCCAAAGATTTTTATTATTGGTTAAATCTGTTATAAAGAGAGATTTTCAGCCCCCCAGCAATTACAAATATAGCTCAGAAATTATCTTCCTGTCTTCTATTGCATAGTATCCATGACCCAAGTACTGTGGGTAGATTAATGTGATTCTCCAACTGGATCACATAATCAATCCTGGATCAAAGCCAAGAGAGGATTAGTCCTAACCTAATAAAGTGAACTGACAATGAAAGAGAGGCAATGCCCTAAAAAAAGCTGATGGCTTTCCCATAAGAAAAAATAACATGCTGGCCAAGTTAAAACATTAAATGGCCAAGAGAAGGCAGGGATCCTATAGGTTCTCTTGAGCAGTTCATTCCAGCAATAGTCAGAGCCCTGTTTTAGGAAGGATAGGAAATGAGGAAGTAAGGATGGAAGCTTTGATTGCATGAATGTTGTGATTAGCTGAATGGGGAGCAATATACTCTTTGAAAATTACACTGTAGTGGATTATGGCTTGGGCCTGTATAGTAAGTAGCAGTGGAAATAACCTAAAACATGGTTGGTGTAGTAACTGGTCTAAGATGGTAAGTGATGGACAAATGGATTCGAAGATGTGGAGCTTTGAGCAGTGACTCCAGGCAGCACGAGGAGAAGCGGGGTTAGTGGTAGGATATCAGAATTGGGTAGGTTTTCTTAATAAATCATGACAGTGACTAGAGGAACTGAAGTTTCAATAAAGAGAATGAGGCCTGCCATTTTGGTGAATGGATCTACCAAGTTTGTGTTGTGGTCTTTAAAAAAAATGTAAGTATTTTATCAGTCTAGGGTGGTGGTTTTGCAGATTGGGCTAGGGGGATTGGAGTGAATAAAGAAAGCCTTCCAGAATTTCCTAATCCCAAAGAAAGAGATAGCTGGGTGGTACTATAGCATAGGAGATTGTGTTTAAAGAGGGAGAACTGAAATTTCTAAGAGCAATATCAGCATAAGAGTACAATTAAGACTTATGTTTGCATTTCTTCATTTAAATGGGGGAGCATGGTATTTTTGTCTAGTTTAGGACCTGATTGGGGCTGTATCTGGCTTACTACCAGACATTAAAAGGCATAATCTCCACTTGCTGTTTCTGCCTAATTGTCTCAATTATTGTCAACTGTGGCCAACTAGTGGCCTCACAGTCTGGGCCAGCTTCCCAGTCAGCTCTCTCTTGAGGTCCTCCTGATCTAAGTCATAAACTGTGGGCCAGTTTCAGGCCAGTTGCTGCTAGAAGCACCTAAATTCTACATTTATACTTTCCAATACAGATGTACTGATGTTCTGTTAGGGTGGACTAGACATTTCAAACATAGTCTAGAAGATGGCCAGAACCCCCCACTGATTCACCAATGGGAAACTGCCAGGTTATCTAAATAAAATTATGCATTTTTCTATGACTTACTAGCAAGAGACTAGAAATACTGCTTATTAGATTCCATTTCCATTCATTAGAAAAATATTTATTGAACACTTATTATGTGCCAGCAAACTTTTTTTTTCAGGTGCTGGGAATATTTCTGTGATTACAGCAAATAAAAATTGCTGCCCTCACCTTGCTCAGATTCTAGTAAGGTAGGATAGACATTTTAAACATAGTAAGTAAAACATGCAGTATGGAAGGAAGTGCCATAATGTCTGAGATTTGCTTTAAAATACACCAGATACAAAAGTAGTGGGGGTATAGGTTAAATAACATTAGTAAAATATTGGTAATTATTGAAACTTGGTGATGGAAACATGGCATTTCATCATACTGTTCATACACACACGTGAACACACACACACAAAATTGTTCATTTGTGATAAATGCTATATGGAAAAGTAAAGCAGAATAGGAGAATAAGTTGTAGCTGGGGAATTCTTATAAACAGAGTGGTCAGAGAAGGACTGTAGGAAGGTGACATCTCTGAGCAAATATCACAGAGATAGGGTCACAAGTTTACTCCCTATACTCAAATATACAGTAACAGTGAGGTCTTTTCATTTTCTTTAAGCTACCTGATCTTCTTTGTAAGCCCCCACTAGCTTTTGGGAAGAATGTAAGAAAAAGAAAAAAAAAAGCTAAACTTAATCCATGCCAGGAAAACCTCAGCCTAATCTACTCGTTGCTTCAAAGGTGCAGGATGGGACACACTAATGAGGCAATGCGGACACACAAACTTCTGTTATCTCTATATTGAACACAACTTTCTTAGTTATATACAAAAGGGCTAAGGCACCCAAGTACTTTCTATGTATGCAGGTCTATACATGTTTATGCCTCACCCAAGTTTATTATCATTTTTATGTTCTCATCTTTCTTCCACAATTTCTCTCCCCCTTACCCTGCAATTGCTACCTAGTCTTTCTACAAGGTGACCATAACTAGGCCACAGGTTGCTCTACCAGTGTTTAACAATGACTTCATTTTTTTATCTTCTTATTGAAATCATCACGATGAAGAGGGGTTCCATTGCTCAGGGCACCAGGAGCGGGGCCTTCTACAGCATACACTCTTAGAGCCTCTCCTTTGGTCAAACTCCAGTTATAGTCTTTGGCGCCTCCTATGCTTATCATCCTAAGAATGTAAACATTCTGAAGTTGCCTCATCCTTATCTATTTTCCACAATGTTTTGGTGACATTACACTTTCCCCTGAATTCAGTGACCTCATACATTTGGCTCTGGACAACCCGCATTAACATAATTTCATCCTCTAAGAGAAGATATTATCCTTCTGATCAATTCTACTCCATACCAAGGATTTGAATACTCTGATCCTTCTGATTCTCTCCATTAAGCGTTGCCTCAACCCCTGCCATCCCCTCTAGAGGCTGACCGAACCTCTCTCCTTTTTCTGTCTAATTGAATTCTCCCTTTTGAAAAACTGCTAAGCTAGTTTGTTTGTTTGTTTTTAACTGTGATCACAGTTCACTGTGTTGTGAATAGTGTACTAAAAAAGAAATGAAATTATAGTGGGTAAAGTATATCAAAATGCATTGCAAACAATAAGTTTTTTATGTAACAGCTTTGTTTCAGCTATAACATACATAGATGATAGATGACAGATAGATAGATGATAGATAGATGATGGATAGATAGATAGGTAGATAGATAGAAAGATAGATACTGAATGTAACACATAGATGTGAACTGGGTCATAACACAATGTTTTCTATTGTGATTAGTGGTGCCCTGAAAGCCCAGTAGCTATCAGGCCTAGCTTTTGATATGCTAAAGACAAGTAAAAGGAGTTTGGGAAAACCTTTTCACTCTCCAGGTTTGCAAGACAATTATCTTCCTAGAGAGGTCAAGAAAGTCAGCTTTTGAGTCTAAAGCTCCCCAATGTCCTTCCTTTTTGGTGCAGCTTCTTTTGTATAGTAGCCTTTAACTCTTTTTTGTGTAATAAGCCTCAAATACTGGGGGAGGAAAGCTGCAAAAAAAGCACCAAGTTGTATCAGTACTACATAGTAAAATATCACCCTATTACCCACGCTGATTATAAGTCTGGGCTTTCCACGTGGATCTGCAGTTGCTTAAGCAAGAAAGGCATTTTTTCTCATTGACCCCGAGACATGTTTGAGGAGATGAAGCAACGTTGACTTGGAGATCCCTTGGACGGCCGTGGGAGAAGATGCTGGTACCTGCAGGACAAGCGGTTTCTCTTTCCAACTAACTAGTTCAGCCAGGTGGATGGGTATAAATATTATGGCCAGCATTCCCGTCCATTATCTTTGGGCTTCAACAGACGCACTCATCCCACTAGACTGCAAGCATTTTTGTTGACTGCTGTATCATTAGTAGAACAGCATCTAGCATATAGTGTATGCTCAAAATAATTTTTTGTTGAAAAAAACTGCTGATTTCAAGTGTATTTCTGCACGTATCTTTAGGAAAAGTATGTTCCTAGAATCAACGGCAGCAGAATGTCCATTGTCCCTACACAGGGATTAAGTATTAGGCTGCCCTAAGCTACAAGCATGGGAATGAACACGGCAACTATATTGCCTGCAGAGCCCCAGAATAAAAAAAAAAAAAAAAAGGCAAGTCAGAATCCTAAAATTCAAGATTTAAGAGCCAGAAGACACACACAAATGCCGAGTTTAGGAAATAGAAGAGACGAAGTGAGGACTCAGTCTATGTATAAGAAATGGACCAGAAACAGGGAAGTGGGGCCCAGAATGGTTTCTGCAAACATCACTGAGTAGTGTCTTTATAGGCCTATAGTTAAGTAACATATAGTGAACTAGACTAAGAGTTACAGGACTGAGAGAGAAAATGGGAGGATGGTTAAAGGAGCAAAACTGAATATATAGGTGGGCTTTTGGTCAAAAAAAAAAGTAAGAAAAAAGTGAGGGCCTGAATAAAGCAGAGGAAAAAGGAGATTTGAAACACACTTTTTGATTGTAATCTTCAAGACTTGATGACCAAGTGTTAGTAAGCTCTTAAGGAAGAATAACAATGATTAAAGTAATCTACTTTGAGGAACTGAGAAGATAGTGATTCTATTAAAAAGGAACGGAGACCCTGGGGGAGCAGTTTTGTTCACCTTATGAGTTTACTTTTGAACATAATGAATTTGAAGTGTCTGTAAAACATTCAACTTGAGAGGTCAAAAAGGTCTCTGGAAATTTTTATGTAGATCTTAGAAAAGACGTTAGGGTTGGAACTAAAGATTTAGGAATCCAGAGCACCTGAGTAGCTCAGTAGGTTGAGCACCTGACTCGATGTTGGCTTAGGTCATGATCTTGTGGTTCATGGGTTCAAGCCCCACATTAAGCTCCTCACTGACAGTGCAGATCTTGCTTGGGATTCTGTCTCTCTCTTTCTCTCTGCCCCTCCTCTGCTCTCTCTTTCTCTCAAAATTAATGAATTTCATAGGAGTAATTTGAATGTTAAGATTGCTCATGAAATCATATAGAAAAAAAAGAATGAAACATGGAAGGATGAGGTAGTTTAACATTTAGGATAAATGGAAGAAGGTCATTTAGTAAAAGAAACATAGATAAAATAGGACCAGTGGCATTTAAAAAAATTATAGGCCCACAGTTAAGTGACATATAGTGAATTAGACTAAGAGGTTTGTGTGTGTATCTAGTGATTCTCTGGTTTATCAGTGAGTATGTAATAAAAAATGATTACTGATGACAAAAGCATTTTGGTGATTTAACAAAAAAGTCAGTACACTGACTGCACCTAGTGTTGTTGTGAAGCTACTAGTAGAAACAATTTTCCAACTCATATCCCAGAGGTGGAAACAGCATAAACCTGGGTGGGAAAACCAAGGTCAAGGGAGCTTATCTCTTCCCTAAGAAAAACAGTCAATTAAAACGTCTATCTTGGGGCACCTGGGTGGCTCAGTTGGTTAAGCGTCCAACTCTTTATTTCAGCTCAGGTCATATCTCACATTTTGTGAGGCTCTACTAGTGTGGAGCCTGCCTGGGATTCTCTCCCTCTCTCCCTGTCCATCCCCCATTCTCTCTCTCTCTCTCTCTCAAATAAATACACATTTTTAAAAAATGTCTCTCTTATACCCTGATCTTTACAGTTTACTCATTTTGTAGCATTAGAAAGGGAATTGTATTCTATTATTCAGAGCTACCTAACATGATAACAAATGCAATTTTTGCCAGAAATTTTCACAGCCTATCAAAGTGCTTACTAAGAATAATTTTTAACAGACATATAGATATAATGTGTTGCAATGATTTTTTTTTTCTTGAAGGGACTTACACTGTTTCTTCTTGGGCTCACTTGGAGATCTCAGCGGCACTCATATGACAATGAAGGCCAGGCTCTGAACAGGACTCTGGTGTCTGGAGGTTATGCGCACACAACATATCCAGGGTTTTAGCTATTTAGAGGGGAGGAGGGGGAACAATAGTTCAGGGCAGGGAAGGCCCCCAGATGGACCATAAGCAGGGCAAAGCAGAGCTTTTACTGACCGAATAATAAAAGAAGCATCTAATCAAGCAAAGTAGTACGGACCTGGGATTTAATATGCAATGATTTTTATAGATCATCCAACCTTAATACTACAGTACAAAGCAAATCTAAGACTTTCACGCTTTATAAAAATATGTTTCTGGGTTGTCTCAAATCCTCTTTGTAAAAAATTTAGATATATGTAAATACTAACATCATAATAGAAAAAATAATAGTCAGTGAAAACCAGGAATAGGATCAGGAAGAGGCATCAGATTTATTTGTGAATTCTGGTATGCAAATTAATAATTTTTGACTCATTTTTTGAATTATTAAATAATTCTGAGGAGATAATTTGACTTTATAAATTTCTTCAGATCTCTTCTGAATCTATTGCAAAGTTCATAATTAGTTTCCATTTCATGGACACATACTAAAAAGTGGTTTTGTTGTGTGGGTGGTATTAAGGACAAAATTAAATTCTGCCATCAAGTGGTTACATAGTTTTGAATTTATCACAAAAGTTCTTAAGGCTTTCATTTTCTTACCTATAAAATGAGGGGTCAGACAATTACTAAGGATCTTTCATGCTATAAGGGATACATCAGAAGTATAAATGATTCTTTGGTAATGAATTTAAACAGCTTAAAGCACATATAACTGAAGGAATCATCTTAAAAGCAGAATTATAGAATTTTGCCTCTGACATACATGCTAAGCTATAGAATTCTTGAAAGTAGTCTATTACTGCCCTCTCCTGTTAATTATATGGTGAAGATAAGAAATAAACCACAAAAAATCTGAAAGGTACTAACAGGCACATGAAAATAGACACAATATCACTAATCATTTGGGAAATGAAAATTACAATCACAATGAGATATCATGTCTGGCTATCATCAAAAAAAACAAGAGACAAGAATTGTTGGTGAGAATGTGGAAAAAAGGGAGACCTCGTGCACTGTTGGGAATGTAAACTGGTGGAGTCAATACAGAAAATAATATGGAGGCTCCTCAACAAATTAAAAATACAACTACAGTATGATCCGCAAATTCCACTTCTGGGTATACATCCAAAGGTAATGAAAACCAACTCGAAAACACATGTGCACCTCCATATTCACAGCGGGATTATTTACAATAGCCAAGATATGGGACGATCTAAGTATCCATCAATGGATGAGTGGATAAAGTAGTTATCTACCCCTCCCCCACCTATACACACAGTGGAATATCACTCAGCCTTAAAAAAAACCTTACCATTTGTTTTGTAACAACATGGACAAATTTTGAAGGCATTATGCTAAGTGAAATAAGTCATGACAAACACTGTGTGCCCTCACTCGGATGTGGAGTCTAAAAAAACCCAAAAACAAAAACCAAAAACCAAAAAAATGAAACTCATAGAAAAAGAGATCAGACTTTTAACAGAGTGGGGCGGGGGAGGAGGAATTGGAGGAAGATAGTAAAATGGCACAAACTTCTAGTTATAAGAAAAATACGTGTTAGGGATGTAATGTATAACATGATGACTACAGCTAACACTGCTGTATGATATATAGAAAAAAAAGTTACAGTAAATCCTAAGAGGTCATCACAAGAAGAAAATTTTTTTCATTTTCTTTTTTTTTATTGTATCTATATGAGAAGATGGATGTTAGCTGAAGCTGTTGTTGTAATCATTTCACAGTATATATAAGTCAAACCATCGTTCTGTATGCCTTAGTGATGTCAGTTATTTTTCAATAAAACTGAAAAAAGGAAATAAACCAAATATGAAGCATTTTTATTTTTAACTAAATTATTAGATTCCTAACACCCCTCCCAGAAAATATTCATTCACTCAGAAAGGAGGAAAGATAGGCGCGCCTGGGTGGCTCAGTCGGTTGAGCGTCTGACTTCAGCTCAGGTCATGATCTCACTGTCTGTGAGTTCAAGCCCCGCGTCGGGCTCTGTGTTGACCGCTCGGAGCCTGGAGCCTGCTTCGGATTCTGTGTCTCCGTCTCTCTCTCTGCCCCTCCCCCACTCATGCTCTGTCTGTCTCTGTCTCAAAAAGAAATAAATATTAAAAAAAAAAGGAGGAAAGATATTAAAATACCGCATTCATGTTGAGATTGATCAAACATTGTAACTTTTTATAGTTAATATGAAAGCCCATGACTATCACTGCATTAAGAAATTGATCCAAGGAAATAATATGCAACATAGAAGGCATCATGAGTTCATGTTATTAAATGTAAGTGTAATACTTACAAAGCAAAAGAACATTTTTAAGTGCCATAAAGGAACACAGCTGATCTGGTCACTATTTTGGCTTTGAAAAAACAGCAAGGATATATATTTCTATTATACAAATGCTTGCCAAAATCTCAAAGTTCAAGGATATATCCCAAATATGTTTAATGTCTCCCGACAACTAATGCTGCTATTACGTATTTTACGTAAATTTCCTGTTTTTATTTTGCTTTATTTTGTTTTTGGTTGTTGTTTTATTCTGAGCATCAGATATCAACATTTTAAAATTTCTACATGAATTCCCTGCTACAAAATGCAACATTTTATTCACTCAAGAACTTTTTTAAAAAAATATTTATTTAATTTTTGAGAGGGAGGGAGGGGCAGAGAGAGAGAAGGAGACACAGAATCTGAAGCAGCCTCCAGTCTCCAAGCTGTCAGCACAGAACCTGACGTTGGACTCGAACTCACAAATGAGATCATGACCTGAGCTAAATTCAGAAATTTAACCAACTAAGCCACCCAGGTGCTTCAGCAACTTTTTAAAAAATGACATTTAACTCACATACTATAAAATTCACTCCTCTAATATATACAGTGCAGTGGTCATTAGCTAAATCGTAAGAGACAACAACTATTTATTGAATGCCTTCTATGTGCCAGGCTTCTGCTCAATTCGATCTTCATGTACTAGCAGAGTTTTCAAATTACAACATGAAAATTCCTTATCTACACCAGATAAATCAGGCAACATTGGAATAATTCTTAGTTCCTGACCAGAGATGAATTTAGCCAATGTGAAAAATGAAATATGCTTCCAGAGTTGAAAACAATGCAGAATATAATAAAGTTTTGTTTCCCCTTTGACAGAGTCTGCCTTCTCATGAACCTAGATTAAATCTCTTATCACCTAGACAGATGTAGAAGGAGATCATGGAATTTTAGACCTGAGAAGTGCCTTAGAGATCATCTAGTTTTATATCTCCACTGTGCAAATCAGGTAACCTAAGATCAGAGAAGGTTAAGTGACCAGCTCAAAATCACAACCTCAGAGCATAGCTTTCAAATTCTCACCTAGTGCTTATTTCTCTGTAACAGTTTCCCAGCTGCATTTCTCAGGGGTCCAGGATTCTTGGAGGAGACAACAGGACTTCCGGGACATTAGAGAGGTGGCTGAGTGGAAGAGCCTCTGCAGACCTCCCTGACTTCAATTCTAGCATCTCTCCTCTTACTTCTTTGATTGCCCATGATTCTAAACAAGCTTTTGTTTAAAGATAGCTTCACTGCTAAAAATAAATACATTTAAAATTTTGGAAATGCTTAACATCCAAAAAATAAATAATCTAATTTACAAAAGAGCAGAAGACATTAATAACATTTTTCTTTTTTTTTTAAATGTGTATTTGTTTATTGAGAGGAGAGAGAGAGAGAGAAAGAGAGAGAGAGAATGAGAGGGGGAGGGACAGATATATAGAGAGAGAATCCCAAGCAGGCTCCATGCTGTCAGGGCAGAGCCCAACATGGGGCTTGATCCCATAAACTGTGAGATCATGACCTGAGCCAAAATTAAGAATTGGAGGCTTAACCAACACAGCCACCCAGGCCCCCACAAATAACATTTTTCTAAAAAAGACCTACAGATGGCTAACAGACACATGAAAAGGAGCTCAACATCACTCACCATCAGAGAAATACAAATCAAAACTACAGTCAGATATCACCTCATACTTGTCAGAATCACTAAAATCAACAACATAAGAAACAACAGGTGTTGTTGAGGATGTGGAGAAAGGGGAACCTTCTTGCACTGTTGGTGGGAATGCAAACTGGTGTAGCCACTGTGGAAAACAGTATGGAGTTTCCTCAAAAAGCTAAAAACAGAACTACCCTACGATCTAGCAACTGCACTAGTAGATATTTACCCAAAGAATACAAAAATACTAATTCGAAGGGATACACACACCCCAATATTTACAGCAGCATTATCTACAATAGGCAAACTATGGAAACAGCCCAGGTGTCCATCGACTGATGAATGTAGAGAGAAGATGGGGAATATTTATGCAATGGAATATTACTCAACCATAAAAAAGAATAATATCTTGCTATTTGCAACAACATGGTTGGAGCTAGAGAGTATTATACTAAGCCAAGTAGGAAAGTCAAATACTATGTAATTTCAGTCATAGGTGGAGTTGAAGAAACAAAACAAATGATCAAAAGGAAAAAAGAGAGAGAGAGAGAGAGGCAAACCAAGAAACAGATTCTTAACTATAGAGAACAAACCAATGGTTACCAGAGGGGAGATGGGTGGGGGAATGAGTTAAATAGGTAATAGGGATTAGGAATGCACTTGTTGCCATAAGCACGAGGTGATGTATGGAAGTATTAAACTATTGTATTGTATACCTGAAACTGATATAACACTATGTTAATTAACTGGAATTAAAATAAAAACTTTAAAAATATAAAATAAATTTTGGAAATGACTCAAGTACTCCACATTGTTCAGACAAGGAATGCACCTTATTACTGCACACGGGGTAAATATTCTGCCTAGAAAACTGCTCAACACCACCTAAACACTTAAGAGGTTTCTTAGTAAATGATATTTTACAAATTGCTCCTTTTTCATGCTAGCAGCATTTAAAAAATATAGTGTGCATATTTGAAAGTCTAAAAAGGAAAACATTTTTTCATTTACTAACCTCATACTCAGATACTGAAACTACAGAAAACAAATACACATGGGTAGATGATTGTATTTATTAACTGAATGCAAATCTACATCAAAAAACAGATTCCTGACTACAGTTCCCATAGTATTAATTCGAAGCGAAAATACATTAGCATCTTCCCAAGAACACTTGATTTTTAAAAAGAACTTATAAAGGCTTTAAAGTCTAATTATGCCTAAGGGAGTGATATAGACACTTAGCCAAATAGTCTATTCAAAGACATACTCTAGTACTACTATAGTACTTCTACTAATATAGTATTTATTTCCTAGGGGAGCCAGTTTTCCAGGAGTACAAAAGACTGATCTGACACGTAGAGTGCCTTGCTGAATTTGGGGGTAAAAAGAGTGGGGTGCAGACACCCAACAGCTCTTTGCAAATCATTTCAGTAAGTTGTTTTCTGTAAACTTTGATACTCTCTGGGTCACTTACTATGTTAGTTTTTCCAAACAAAGTACAGTTAGTTTCTGGGTTGCTTAGAAACCAGAAGTTTATTTTCTGAGCTCTGTGATGCCAGAAGCTCAAGATCAAGGTATCAGAAGAGTTGATTTCTTCTGGAGTCTCTGTCCCTGGCTTGTTGGTCATTTTTTCCCCTGAGACCTCATATGGTCTTTCCTTTGTACCCATTTTCAAATTTCCTTTTTATGAAGACACCAGTCAAAATGGATTACATTAATTCCCTCTTTTAAAACTATCTTCAAATGCAGTCGCATTCTGAGGTACAGGGACTTGGGACTTCAATATACGTATTTGGGGAAGGCATAATTTAGTTCCCAATGCTTACCATGAAGCAATAAATGCTGCTGGTAAAAATTTAACAAGCAGCTCTCCAAAAAAGAAAGGTCCTGCATGGTAGCATTTGCTTATTTCTATGGTAAAAATTCTCCCTCCACAGCCAATTTCAAGCTACTAACGTGATTTCTCTGAACACAGATTTGGGAACAGATATGCCACTGTGCACCATTTTTAAATTATTTCTGCCATAGAAATATATAGACATAACTAACCTTAAGAAACCAGGACTCAACAAACTTTTCCGTATAGTACTAGGTAGTAAATATTTTCGATTTGCTCAGCGCTTGTGTTGCAGGAAGAAAGCATCCAAAGGCAGTGTATAAACAGATGGGCAGAGCTGTATTCCAGTAAAACTCCACTTTGCTGTTGGCGTTTGCCTGGTGATACGGATTTGGGGAGATCTAGTATTGTAATTGCTTCTTCAGTAGCTTTCAACCAGCCCTTGGTGTTTCAGCCTTTCTTCCCATTCCCTTGATCAAGTTCTTCAGCTACTCATTGCTGGCACACCTGAGCCTTCTCAGGCTAGAACAGTAGGACAGCCATGAAGTGCACTACTTCAATCTCCCTTCAAGATAGAACATGCAGTTCAGCCGCAATTAATGCCATTAAGGTAATTGCCTCTACCTGCAGCATTTTTGAGTTTTGATATAGCATTCCAGTTGAGGCAGCCTCTTCTCTGGCAGCCCTCAGCCAATGACTGAGTGCGGCAATCATAGGAGGGCACAGCCATTTCTCCCAATGTAGGATTTCCCAACAGGCAATATTTGCTCGAGCTCCACATTGCGTTGGCTGAGCTTTTGTCAGATTCATAGCATAATCTGAAACCTTTGTTTCCCAATGCTGCTGTATTTCCCTTTATCTTTTTTCCAACAGACTTCCTGTCCAACTAACTTCATGTTATCTTTTTCTGAGAACACTCAAAGTGACACAGTTGATAAAAGGAGTCATCTGAGAAAGCAGTAAGATGGAGTTTGGGAAACTGATCAGAACTGACCTCCTGTCAATGAACCTTACCACACGTGGTATCTGGGGCATGGAAAGGCCCTGGTAGAATGTGGTGGCCCAGTTATACCAGTTGGTACTAAGGCAATTATTCTGAGGCAGAGGAATGCCATGGCTAGGGCAAAAATTGCAGGCAATTCAAAAGTGTGTGTACGTGCAGGAAGATCTTGTATAGATACAAGGTCTTATTAAGGTGCATGAAAGTCTACAGAAGGTGAATGAAAACCAGAAAGCAGTTAACCAAGTGAAAACTCACTACTTCACTAGTAGCTTCCAAAGACACCTTTATCTCCCGCCCCGGGAAAACAGAAAAAGCTTGAATGGAAAACTCAAAACTTCAATCAAGAAAGTTTTAAAACACTTGAAGCCATGGGTAGGTGACTTGTTGGCAAACTCAGGACTCTGACACATGGGATATGGATAGCTGCGTGGATGCCCCCAAAGATTATGGATCCTGAGACTCAGCTGAACACTCAGAGCCTAAAGAGGTTGCCCACTTTTCTTTTTTTTTCTTTTTTTTTAAATTTTTTTTAACGTTTATTTATTTTTGACAGACAGAGAGACAGAGCGTGAGCAGGGGAAGGGCAGAGAGGGAGAGACACAGAATCCGAAGCAGGCTCCAGGCTCTGAGCTGTCAGCACAGAGCCCGACGCGGGGCTCGAACTCACAGACTGCGAGATCATGACCTGAGCCGAAGTCGGCTGCTCAACTGACTGAGCCACCCAGGCGCCCCCCACTTTTCTGATTAAAAGCTAGCACTCCCTTCAGGCAGAAAGGTACTACTCTGAGTGGTTCAGAACATAGTGAAAGACGACTCTCTCAGAAAGTTACCTCACCTTCTTTCATAACTGCCACACAAGTAACTAGGGTTAAGTCATAGCATAATCCACATGGGAATAAACTAGGCCTGATCTATATCCCAAAGAAGCAGCAAGAACTAGTCAGCATATACTGACAGCAAACAGGGGAGTATTTGGGACTGGATTTTCAGAGTGCTTGATCAAGAGAGCTAGAACATAAACTAGACAAGGGTAAGCTTATTGACTTGGAAGCATTCTTGGGATATGTGATTTAACATCCTGGCAGGGTCCCAGGGAATGGTGCAAACCTCCTATTAGGATGGTTCCCAGAAATCTGGACAAAGTACTGGTCTATGCTGTGAAAGGCTTGAATTGCCATGGCAAACAAGAGAGGGTGAGATTTAAAAGATCAGAGAAGTAGATATATTATTGAGGCCAGAACCTCACATGGAAGATTATGTTCCATGAGAGAGGTCAGAGGATACACCATTCACCAAGACCATCGGACATGCCCTGGAAAGAGAGACACTACCCTCACGAAGAAATTCAGTGACAGTTTGCCTCTAAAGGCCAGGGTTCATAATAGGTGATACTATCATAGGACTTGGCTTATTAATAGCAACAGAAATGATGGGGCCCAAATGTACAGTAGATCCAGAAGACAGAACTTAATGCCAGAAGTCAGGGTATTCACAATTATCCTAATGACTGGCAAATCAGAATGATAGCTAAAGGAGTCAACCTGGAAAGAGTTGTGGAGATGTTTTCTAGAACTCAGTGTTCCTAGGGGGAAAAATTGATGGGCAGGCAACAAGGGTACTGCATAATATATGTAATCAAGGAAAGCAAGAGTGGATGAGGAGACTTGGGGTTGTCATGTTAAAAAAAAAAATGTCATGATCCCTTGCCCAGTTCCCAGATCTGAGCCCATTTTCAGGCCCAGAACCTGTTGACTATAGAGGTAGCCGGGCAAATATATATTGTACTGATTCTTCTAGTAAGTCCTTCTCCCAAAGGAACCTTGGCCATTTTCTCAGGTGACTGAATACTAAGGAAAAGGAGATATCCAGACATTTCAGGGAAAATTGGGCACAGGGTATGAGTTGACAACGATACTTGGAGACCAAGAGTATTATCCTGGCCTCCCCATTAAAAATAGGAACATATAAAGGTCAGGTAATAAATGTAGTCCTGGACAAATCGAGCTCACAGTGAGTACAGTGGGTCGATGGAAACAGCTAGTGCTCTCATTTCTTCAGTCCCTAAAGGTTATGAGTACAATTGACATACTCGGCAGTTGGAGTAATCCCCACATTGGGTTTTAGCTCCTAAAGCAAGAGCTGTTACAGTGGAGAAGGCTAAATTAGAGTCTTGGAAACTAATATCCAGTTTGCTTCTGACTAAACAACAACAAAAACAAAGCAATATATCATATTTTGGGTACAGATGGTAAAGATGAGTGCCCTTTTTAAGGATCACAAGGATGCCTGGGTGGTAGTCTGTGATGGTTAATTTTATGTGTCGACTTGACTGGTCCACCAGGTGTCCAGATATTTGGTAAAATATTCTGGGTGTGTCTATAAGGGTGTTTCTGGATCCAAATTTACATTTGAATAGGTGGACTGAGTAGATTGTCCTCCCCAGTGTGAGTGGGCTTCATCTGGATCTACAAACTAAAAGGCTGAATAAGGGAAAATTTTTTCTCTCTGCCTGTTTTAGAGCTGGGACATCAGTCTTCTTCTGCCTTTGGACTCAAACTCAGACTGGAAATTACACCATCAGCTCTCTTAGGTCTCAGGGCTTTGGACTAGGACCAGACAGATACCATCAGCTCTCCTGTGTCTCCAGCTTACCAAATGCAAATCTTGGGAATTAGTCTCTAAGCATGAACCAATTCCTTAAATATATATATATATATATATTTCCTATTAGTCTGTTCCTCTGGAGAACCCTAATAAATGGTCCCTGTCATATCTCCATTTAATTCACTTGTCTGCCTCCTGCAAAAACTGGGTGAATCCTGGAGAATGATCATATACTACTGTAAGCCTAACCAAATAGTAGCCTTGACTGCAGCCCAGGCTTGGCCTGTCTCTTTACTAGAGCATATTAATATGGCTTCAGTTACACAGTATATGGTAAAGCAAACTGAGCCAGAATCTTCTGGATGTTTAGGCTATTTTACTTTTTTTAAATAGTTGCCTCACACACACCTCATTTATCTGAATACTCTTAGCGAGTTGTCTTTGAGATTTTCAAAATCAACCCACAAAATTTTCATAGAAACAAGTTTGCCTTCTTAGTTCACCAGTTTATGTAATATTTTTTCAATTACATAACCACAATAACAAGTACAACTAGCATTAAGAGGCTTCAAAGAACAAACACATAAATTAAAATACACAATTTAAGTTAAAGGAGCAGAAATGTATGTTGACCTAGAGTAGCTAACTACCTATAAGTATCTACAAGTTCAACGTGCCAATGAGGGCAGTCAGTGTGTTTTACAGAGGGAATGGAGAGGGTGGGTTGTTCATCTCAAGGAGTTGTAGTGGATTTAAGATTAAGTGGCATTCAGTTATGAATGTGTTTATACTCAGAAAGGACATGATTCTCCTCTCCTTCTTCCTAGCGCCATGTATGTGTGTATGGCAGGGGCAGGGATGAAATGAAAGGCAGTGGTACAGAAATGTACTTTTGATCTTTCCAACCCTAAACAGATCGGATCTTATCCTTTGCCTGCCCCAGACCACTGCTAGTTCTCATTGCTCTCAAGACAAATAAAAACTCCTTTAAAGTGGTGTGTAAATCCCTTCGCCAGCTCGGAGTCCCTACGTTTTCAATCATACTTGGACCTTGTTCCATGTCCCCCACTGACCCTCCTGCCCTGCCAAAGCAGGGGGATCATGCTTTGCTACTTGCTCATGACTTTGCCACTCAGTCCAAAATGAAATTTTCTTTCTTTTTTAGGGTGGCTATATAATTTATTATCCAAACTGGTACATACTTGAGAGCAAAAGGGGGCACGAACCAGGTGGGACAATGGGATAAAATATAAAAACTGGGATAAAATATAAAAACTGGGGTAGTCAACATACCTATTCATTACGGGCCCACTCATTTCTTCACTTCTGTGACCTCAGTGCGTAATACTCAGAGACTGCTCCAAAAATTTTACCTGAAAATTGATTATAGGTTCTGTGACCTTCTCCTATTGCTGTTTTTTTTTTTTTATCTCCCTCTAGTACATATAGAAACTGTGTGAATTATCAAATGTGCTCTTTCTTCCTGACAGCAAATTCCAGAGTACACAGCAAGCGGACACAGGCTGGATTTCAGCCACTACTTTCCCCTCACGTGGGCATTTTTCTGTAGTGAAAAAAAAATTCATGTGTCTCCAACTATTTATCCTGTATAAAAATTAAGCGGTTGTGGGAGATACTGAAACACTCCACTAAGGTATATGTCAGATGATGTTTGAAATCTGGATGAGAAAAGATGCAAAGCGAAGTTGAGGTAAGAGGATGAAACTATCAAATATTCATCTAAAATTTTATGCAGAGTGAATATAAGAGCACTGTGAAAGTCTATTGGGGAACAATATATTAGCTTCACATTGAAACAGGAAAATATTTTACAAGAGGAGCATGGGACCATAATATTACTTAGAGAAAGCATACTATCAGTATCAACCTAAGGAGAAAGAAAGAAAAACTGATACTCTTATTCCTCAGAAACGGGTTATGACAATGTATACGCAAAATGCTCATTTTTTTTTTTTTTAAGAAATCTCATCTTAACAAACAAGCATTCAGTATTGTTTGGGTTGTTCAGTACTTCTGCAGCATAGTACGTACATTTAAAGATATTATCCACTGGGTACTTTACAAACAGATAAAACTGTGAACTTTTTATCCTTTAAGAGCCTGCCTTTCTTTCTATGTGCACTCTATATACCCCACTCCTCTATTACCATTCTCTACATCTAGAATGTCAAATACTTTGATTTCAAAATTGCTTATATTAAATAGTAATTAAAAATAATTCTTTTTAAATGGACTCAATTTAAAATTCTACACTGTAGGGCACCTGGGTGGCTCAGTCGGTTGAGAGTCCGACTCTTGATTTCAGCTCAGGTCATGATCCCAGGGTCGTGGGATCCAACCCTGTGTCAGGCTCCATGCTGAGTGTGGAGTCTGCTTGGGATTCTCTCTCTCTCCCCTCCGGCCCTGTCTCTCTCCCCTGCTCATGCTCTCTCTCTAAAATAAAATAAAAATTTCTAAACTTCATTGATTCTTTTTGAAAAGTCTAAATAATTAAAGTACAGGGTTAAAAAATCAAATAGTTTTGATGGACTAACAACTAAAAGAATAACCTATGCTTCCTTTCTCTTCTCTTCATCTCTGGGCCCCGAGGCAAACACTTTTCAGGTACTTAAAGCTGTTTCTTCTATTACCGAGCTCCATTTTTCTAAATAATATATATAAAAAGCTATTTCTTCATTTCCATATTTTCGACAATGTCTCTTTACTTGTTAAGAGAGCTGTTAAGACAGACCTGACGGGGTTTTGTCACCTAAGATGCTGCAACTTCTAGTAATATCCATCCACCTCATTTAAGAAACAAGAACTGCACTGATTCCCACGATTGGAAGCCCAGAGTTTATTGTGAACCTGAGTCTACTTCCAGTGGCAATGGCTCCATTTCTCTGTGGTTCCCTCAGTTCTATCATCCTCAGTATGATGTCCCCATCCTTGGACTGCCTCTCCTGTGGGGGCAAATGAGTTGTAGCAATTCCTGGTTTCACATGAACACAGCTTACATGTAAAGGAAGAAAGGTTCATTCTCCAATTTTTCACATTAAAACAAAGAAATCTCTTTTTTTCTGAATACCTAGACAAACCCCTTAGAGACCTCTACTACAGATTGGGTCATATGTTCATTCCCAAACCAGTCCCTATAATCTAGGGAATGCCATGAATTTATTGGCTTAGAACTGCCCAGTTACAGATTTATTAGAGTGGCAAGGGGAATTGGATTAAATAATCAATTTCATCAGGCTGAGCTCTAAAGGGACTACTTGGCCACCAGGCAATGGGGAAAAAGTAAAACGGATGCTGGATCAACAACGCCAACTTTCGCCATAGGCATTTAGCACTCACGTACTACGTCCACCCCCTACCACTCCAGGAGGACTACAGCACCATATGTATTTAAATCCATAATAGTGTTAACTTCATGATAGCCAGGAAAAAGATGACAATAGGGCACTAAAATTTTATTTCCTCTCTGTAGAATGTTTGTTTTACCCGTAATTTTTAACTGCTTTCAAAAGTCCTACCAAAAAAAAAAAGTTACTTTTAACATATCCTCAAACTTTTCCAAATGTTTCATCGTATCAATTGATCAGGGAATTTACCTTGTAGTAGGGGAGAAACAATAGGCCAGTAAGACAAGTAAAATGAGGTAATCATAAATCCTAATCACTATTTGTATGAGGAAAATAAACAAGGGAACTGGCAAAAGTAACTGAGGAAAGCCTCTTTAGAGAATGCTGTTTAGAGGGCCTCTCTGAGGAAGTGACATCTGACCGGAGACCTGCAGGATGACGGATAGCCTGCACAAGTAGAGCTGAGAGAAGCATTCCAGGCCTAGAAAGGACCAGAGCAAACGCCTGTGAGTGGAGAAGAATTTGGCAGGCTTGCGGATAGAAAGGAGGCCAAGTGGCTGGGACATAATAAGTAGGGGGGGAATAATGGGGTAAGGAAGACTCTGCAGAGCTAGAATGAAGTGAGGTCATGCAGGCTCTTGGAAGACCATGGAAAGAAGGTTGGATTTTTCTGAAAGGGTGTCAAACAGTGGAGCAATAGGATTTGCTTTACGGTTTTAAAGACACTCTATGGATTCTTTGTTAAGAGTAGGGCTGAAATGGAAGTATGAAAATGGGCAGGATAATGGCTGCCACACTCTTCCTCACAGCAATCTACGGACTGTACTCTTCATCCTATGTTTTTTAAAAAGAAGTTTGAATAGTGTTGAAAATGTTTAATCAGCTTTATTTATTAATGACTGGATGTTAATTTAACTATGAAGACTAAAAGACCATCAAACTTGGACAAAGTACTTGTACTTGTTTCTCTTATACATTTGTTTCAGATGAATCACACAGTCTCACCTACAATTTCCTCCACAAGTTTTGTTAGTGAAATACATAAAAGGACAGTGTCATGTAATTTTTACTTACATTTCTCTAATGAAAGTCATCTTAACTAGTCAGAGTCAAAAATAGGTGATCTGCAATATACTATTAAGAAAGCATAAAATCAAAATGGTTTTTAGTTTTTTTTTTTTTTAAAAAAGCATTTATGCCTTAATATGCTATACCAAATCTCTAAATACTGTATATTTCAGGGTGAAGAATCAACATCTAAGTAGAATTTAAAATGTGAAAAGAGGGGAGCCTGGGTGGTTCAGCCGGTTGAGTGTCAACTTTGGTTCAGGTCATGATCTCATGGTTGGTGGGTTGGAGCCCCACATAGGGCTCTGTGCTGACAGCTCAGAGCCTAGAGCCTGGTTCAGATTGTGTTTCCCTTTCTTTCTCTCTCTGCCCATCCCCTGCTCATGCTCTGTCTCTGTGTCTCTCTCTCTTAAAAATAAATAAACATTAAAATTTTTTTAAAAAATGTGAAAAGAGATAGAGAAGCTTCTGGCTAAATGAGCACTTTTACTTCCTCAGTATTAATACACAAATTAGTATAAACAAACAAACAAACAAACAATTAGTATGTGAGCGCTTATTCTACTGAACTCAACTTAGATTTCTTGCTGTATCATAAACATCATAAGTACCCTCTGGCCTTATGGCTTTTTTTCTCCCTCTTCCTTTTGCATGAAATGCCCCCGCCCCTGCCAAATATCTGCATGGCTTTCTGCTTCACTTTATTCAGCTTTAGGCTAACGTATCTTGTGACCTTATCAGAAAAGCTCTCTGTGACCTTGTTTAAAATACCATCTCCATCACCCTCTATCCCTCTGAAAACAGATTTTTTTCTTCGCAGCACTTACCACTACTAGATATAACGTATGTTTAATTTCTGGCTCCCCACACAGGATTACAAGTTCCAAAAAAATGCAGAGACTTGGCTTTTTTGTTGACTGCTGTATCTCAAACACCTAAAACAAACAGCACAGTATGTATCTGTTTCACACATAGTAGTTGAGTAGAATGTGTCCTTATCAAGTTAGGAACTATATTCTTAGCATTAAATGAGACTAGGCTGTATTAAATTAATGATGACTCAACTATATTCTTTTCAACAGAAAACTTTCTTTGCCCCTGTATAGTGAATCCCAGGCTCTGGGGCGTGTCCTCCTTGTCTCCAAGAATACAAGGTCCTCTGAAGCTAATAGATGTCAGCTCTATCAGTAGTCAGCCCTCCACAGCTGTTCACTTCTAGTCATTTTTTTATTTATCGATAGCTTTATTTCCTGGTTTACTATCCTATTTCCCCTTCTCGACACTATACGTAGTCATTCTCAGTGACTTTCAAAGTATATTTAAATGATCCATCCAATAGCATAGTCTCTTAGTTCTTTTCTGTTATGTTTTTGTTTGTTTTTTAACCTCTAGCATTTCTTTTTTTACATTTTATTATTTATTTTTTTAATTTATTGTCAAATTGGTTTCCATATAACACCCAGTGATCATCCCAACAAGTGCCCTCCTCTGTGCCTATCACCCATTCTTGCCCCTCCCACACCCCCTTCACCCCTCAGTTTGTTTTTAGTCTTTGAGAGTCTCTTATGTTTTGTCTTCCTCCCTCTCTGTGTCTTTTTTCTTTTCCCCTCTTACCCTCCCCATGGTTTTCTGTTAAGTCTCTCAAAATCCATCTATGTGTGGAAACATATGGTATCTGTCTTTCTCTGACTTATTTCACTTAGCATAATACCCTCCAGTTCCATCCATGTTGCTACACATGGCCAGATTTCATTCTTTCTCATTGCCACATAGTATTCCATTGTATATATTTACCACATCTTCTTTATCCATTCGTCAGTTGATGGACACTTAGTCTCCTTCCATGATTTGGCTATTGTCCTGGACTTTTATTTGCTGGGAGATTTTTGATAAATGATTCAATTTCTTCACTAGTTTATGGGTCTGTTCAAGTTTTCTATTTCTTCCCGTTTGAGTTTTGACAGCATGTGGCTGTTTAGGAATTTGTCTATTTCTTCCAGGTTGTTCAATTTGACGGCCTAGAGTTTTTCATAATACTCTCTGATGATTGCTTGTATTTCTGAGGGATTGGTTGTAATCACTCCATTTTTGTTCGTGATTTTATCGATTTGGGTTCTCTCTCTTTTCTTTTTGAGGAGCCTGGCTAGAGGTTTATCAATTTTGTTTATTTTTTCAAAGAACCAGCTCTTGGTTTCATTGATCTATTTCACTACTTTTTCTGTTTTCATATGATTAATTTGTGCCCTGATCTTTGTTGTTTCTCTCTTTCTGCTGGGTTTGGGGTGTCTTAGCTGTTCTGCTTCTAGTTCCTTTAGGCGTGCTGTTAGAATTTGTGTTAGTGATTTTTCTTGTTTCTTGAGATAAGCCTGGATTGCAATGTACTTCCCCCTCAGGACTGCCTTTGCCGCATCCCAAAGCATTTGGATTATTGTATTTTCATTTTCATTTGTTTCTATGTATTTTTAAATTTCTTCTCTGATTGCTTAGTTGACCCATTCATCTTTTAGTAGGTTGTTCTTTAGCCTCCATGTTTTTTGGGGTTTTCCAGACTTTTTACTGTGGTTTATTTCAAGTTTCAAAGCATTGTGGTCTATGGTATGATCTCAGTTTTTATATTTATTCAGCGTTTCCTTGTGCCCCAAAATATGGTCTATCTTGGAAAATGTACCGTGTGCAGTTGAGAAGAATGTAAATTCCTTTGCTTCTGGATGAAGGGCCCTGAAGATATCTGTCAGGCCCATCTGTTCCAACGTGTCGTTCAGGTCCATTGTTTCTATGGTGATTCTCTGTTTAGTGGATCTATCCAGCTCTGTGAGTGGGGTATTAAGGTCCCCTGCCGTTAGCACATTTTTATCTATAAGATTGCTTATGTTTGTAATTAGTTGCTTTACAAATTTGGGTGACCCAGAATTCAGCACGTAGATATTTATAATTGTTAGCTCTTCCTGCTGGATAGTTCCTGTGATTATTATATACTGCCTTTCTTCATCTCTTATTACATCTTTTACTTTAAAGTCTAGTTTGTCCGATATAAGTGTGGCTACTCCAGCTTTCTTCTGACTTCCCGTAGCATGGTAGATAGTTCTCCATCCCCTCACTTTCAATCTGAAGGTGTCCTCAGGTCTAAAATGGGTCTCTTAAAGACAGCAGACAGATGGGTCATGTTTTTTAATCCATTCTGTTACCCTGTGTCTTTTAATTGGAGCATTTAATCCGTTTACATTCAGCGTTAATATTGAAAAATATGGGTTTAGAGTCACTATGTTATCTGTAGGTTTCATGCTTGTAAGGATGTCTCTGGTGCTCTGTGTTCCTTGAGACCTTTCCTTAATAGAGTTCCCCTCAGGATCTCTTGTAAGATTGGTTTATTTGTGATGTATTCCTTCAGTTTTTGTTTGTTTGGGAAGATCTTTATCTCTCCAACCATTCTGAATGACAGGCTGGCTGGGTAAAGGATTCTTGGCTACATATCCTTCCTGTACATCACGTTGAAGATTTCCTGCCATTACTTTCTGGCTTGCCAAGTTTCTGTAGATAAGTCTGCTACAACCCTAATGTGTCTGCCTTTGTAAGTCAAAGCTCGTTTATCCCTAGCTACTTTCTGAACTCTCCCTTTGTCTTTGTATTTTCCCAGCTTCACTATGATGTGTCTTGCTGAAGGTCTATTCAGGTTACGTCTGAGGGGAGTTCTCTGTGCCTCTTGGACTTCAATGATCATTTCCTTCTTCATGTTGGGGAAGTTCTCAGCGATGATTTGTTCAAGTACCCCTTCGACTCCTTTCTCTCTCTCTTCTTCCTCTGGAATTCCTATAATACGGATATTATTCCATTTGATTACATCGCTCAGTTCTCGAATTCTCCTTTCCTGTTCCTGAATCAGCTTCTCTCTTTTTCTCTGCTTCCTCCTTTTCCATAATTTTAACTTCTAATTCACCTATTCTCTCTTCTGCCTCTTCAATCTGCGCTGTGGCCGCCTCCAATTTGTCTTGCACCTCATTTAAAACATTTTTTAATTCCTCTTGACTGTTTTTTAGGACCTTGATCTCTGCCTCGAGGGTCCCCTGCTTTCTTCTATGCTTTTTTTCAAGCCCAGCGAGTATTTTTATGTTTATCATTCCATATTCTTGATCTGTTAAGTTGCTTATGTCTGCTTTCATCATTTCTTGTGCTGTCACTATTTCCTGTACAGTCTTTTGAGGGGAGTTCTTCCATTTCGTCATTTTGGCTAGATGTGTATTGGTTTATTTCCTAGTACTCCTCAGTCTCCCAGAATTTTCTGGATTTCGTGTTCTCTTCCCCGTAGCCTCCAACTTCTCTTCCTGCAGATGTCTGGGATTGAGAGTCTCTCAGTTTCAGTCCTTCTTAGTTTGAAAGACACCGGAGAGCACCAGTTCCCCCTACTCCTCCGCCATGTTGGCCCCTTCCTCGCTTTTCATTTCTTTCTTAGGATTTCCATCTCTCTGCTTGCATTGCCTATCTGTTCTTGCATGCTGCCTACTTGTGCATCATTGTTCATTGTATATTAATCATAGTTGTTCTAACCTCCTCGTTTGATAATTCCCAACGACTCTGCCATGTCTGCTTCTGATGCTTACTCTGTCTATTCAAGCTGTGGTTTTATGCCCTTTGGTATACTTGGAAATTTTTTCTTCATAGTTGGACATGATGTACTGGATAAAAGGAATTGGTGTAAATAGGCCTTTAGTGATGTGGCATTGAGGTGTTGGTGGAGGAGAAACAGTCTACAATCCTGTGATTAAATCTTAGTCTTTTAGTGTCCCTAGGTCTCTGGACTGTGAACTGGATTTCTCAGTCTTTTTTCTGGGTGTTTTTTTTTTTTTTCTGTCCCCCTGAGGTGGGACAGGATGGCTAGAGTGGGTAGGAGTTGGATATTTCCTTTCCCCTAGGTCAGTTAGGCTTTGATAATAGCCCAGCAGGTTAGGCGCTGGTTAACTAGTTTCCCCTGAAGGCAAGCCTGGTTTAGAACAAGAGAATGGTCTGGAATATTTCCGAATGGTTCTTTTCCCCTCCCCCTGTAGAAAGCACAAGGGAATTCTTGTCAGATATTTATTGTAGGAACCTAGCCAAACTCTTGCAGGTAAATCTCACAATATTTGGGTGGGCCCCTCTACGACTGGGTCCCCTGAAGTTTTTAACTCTCAGAGTTGTTTACACAAAGCCTCCAGCAAATCATCAATTACAGTTCAGTCTTTGCTAATCTGTGTATTCGCTTGTCTCACCAATCTTAGTGGCAGAGGTTTATCCTGTGTTGTCCCTTCTTTAACTGACCCAAGAAGAATTGTTGATTGTATAGTTTGCTAGCATAGAGTGGAGACTTCCAAGCTCCTTACACATGAACCTTCGTCATCTCCAAAGACCACTGCCAACCTCAGTTTATATCCTGGACTAACCCTGGACCATATAAACACTGATAACTCTACTCTGTGAAATACCAGTTTAGAACATCCTTTTTAGTTCACTACTTCCTGTCTGTCCAGCTCACTTTAGCTTGGCGGTAAGTCTTCAGCTTCTTGCAGACCTCCAGTTCACTGACACCCTCCTCCCCTCCCGCTGCTTTCTAATCATTTGTACTCACTCCTGTATTTACCCAGCTTGAATGTAATGTTTTCATCATATGATCATTCCTTTTGAAGCAAAATCAACTGCCTTGGTTCCCATCTCTCTGTGTTGAGCTCATTTCGCAAAATCTGAAACGTGCTTGAATTCAATTATTTGTTTCTTTGTGCAGAGACCCAAGCAATTTAATAAAGAAATAATACAATCGGCGGACTCATTTCTCCTTAAATTCATGACCCCAGACTGCAAACAGACACCCAAGATAACCTGGCAGTCCTACTGTGCTTCCCTGGGAAGTTTGCCTTGACATCCTGTAAGGGGGAAAATGTCATATTTTTTTCCTATTATGTCAGACTCCTTCACTTTTACTCATTTTCAGCTGACGATCCTATTTCCATAATTCATGGTGAGTACAGAAACTATCAGGGAGGATTTACTTCATTTTCATTACAACAAATATTCAAACCTCTCTGCATCTGCACTCACCTTCTCAGCCTTCTTTTCTGCTAAAATGGAAATAGTGTCATTTTCCCAATCATGGGTAATTGTAACTCTTGACACCTATATTTTCTCTTCTTCTCAGTGTTGCTCCTTCGGGTATTCCATTTGTCTACAGCACATCATCAAACTTTCATTCTCTGCTTATTATTCATGCCAGTGTACCAACATACATCAGTATTTTCCACTGAAAAAAATGCTTTGTTGCTTTGTTGCCTTACACCATCTATTATCATAAACCTTTACATAACAAAGGTTTTATATGCACGCATACACACGCACACTTTTTTTTTTTATTAAAAAGTGATATCGAATGTTTATGGGAAAAACCAGCATCTCCTTCTCCCAGCCCTCTCCACTCTCAAAACCTTCAACCTTTCTAGCTCTTTGAAATTTATCTCCACCTTTCCAAACAATATACTTGTTTGCTATTTACTGATATACTTAGATGCTAATGTAGAGCAAATGAGGACCTCAACTCAAATGTTGTTACTCTTCCTTCCCAAATTAATCTTGATTCCACCTTTTCTACATTTCAAAGATACTCCTCTAATCCTCACAGCTAATGAATACTAGTTTTTTTAAGTGGAGAGTTAGAGAGAGCCACTTTCACTTTTGCTATTATCCATTTTCTACATAGCAGCTACAACAAGTTTGTAGAAAGTAAATCAGATTATGTTATTCTTTGGTGTAAAGCCTTTTAATAGCATCTTCTTGTGTTTGGAATTAAACCCAAATGCTTTCCAGAGACCACAAGGCTTTGCATCAAAGGAGGTTCCTTGAATGTCTTTTGAGTCCATTATCAACTTAACTTCTCACACACTATGCTTCAGCTATACTTGCCTCCTTTGGTTCTTCACAGAGAACAAACCCCTTCTTACCGTAGGGTCTTTGCACCTACTCTTTCTGCTTTTCCCATGGTTCTTCACACAGTGGGCACTACCTCATCCTACCAGTTACAGCTCAAAGAAGCCTTTTCTGACCACTCTACTGCTCTTTCCTTTTAAGTGTCTTTTTACTTTCTCTGATGTTACCTCGTCTTTCCCCTACAGAACCCATACCCATTTATAAACTTATTTTCTTAATAATCTATCTCTCTTCTTTCACTCCCCCAAAGTAGAATATCAATTCCAAGTGAGAAAAAAGCTCATGTTCATCTTAACACCGCTTTCCATGTACCTACCCCAAGGATAAACATATAAAGAGCACCTAAGAAATACTGAATTAATTCTGCAATACGAGGACTAAATATAAATTCAACTAGATCAATTAAATTATGTATTATATCCAGAAGGAATGGGACAGTAAATAATAGGTCCTTGAAATCTTATCAGGCATGAACTAATGGACCCACTTCCTAGTAAGTTATTAGGAAATCTGGCTGCACCTAATTCATATTCTCAGGGCCACCCCTGACAAGCGATACTAAGGTTCTTTTTTGGGTCAAGGGTACACTCTTCTGGGTGGTGCAGATTCTTTTGTACTAGAAAACGAGAGGTGCTTGAAGGGTTGAGATAGTCTGTGTTCTGAGTCTTCTTTGGGGTTTATGGCAAGCAACTGCTCCACTGTGGAGGACTGCCTGCCAGTTTTATTTTAGGGAGATTTGTTTTGTATTTAGCTAATGCTTAAGACCTTAGTGGGTCAGGTTTCTCCTTAAATTGTCAATTCTTCTGGACTTCTGTTTCTTAGCAACAGCTGGGACTCTGTCCATCCTCATTGTTCTCTGCTTTAGCCTCAAAGCAAACAAGAGAAAACATGTGCCTGGCAGCTTGCAGTTTGCCATTTAGTAATATTCCCAGACACATAGTGCATTCCAATCTTAGTAGCTATTGATAGACAATCTAAAGGATCATCGCACTTTTGTGAGGAATGTGAGGGGACAGACAGTGAAAAATGTTTTAGAGGGAACTGAAAAACTGGAGTTCCTTAATATCATTTGCTCCTTCTTGAGTGTTCTATTGCTATTAATAAAATTTCACTTTCTGGAATTGAATATAAAAACTACAGTGTTAGAAAAGAGGTGGCAAAAAAAAATTATGTTGCAATTCAATGAACTCCTTAACTAATTTCTTGATCTGTTTATATATTCTCAGTCCGAAGGCAAATTAACTTCCATTAATTGTCCAATGTGCTAAGTTGAGCATAAATAGCCAAATTTGGTGCAAGTGACTTTCATCTGAGAATTCTGTTTAGAATTTCTCTTTTCTAATGGCTTTTTTAAAAACTCCACATATAGTAACCAATGCACTTGACTTTTTTTTAATGTAGCTACAAAATTCTCTAATGCCTTGCCTCAATGTATATATACTCTGAGTTCTAAGATACTATTGGAGAAAGCCTAGGCAAAAGATTCACAATTGTATAACATAAGCCATCAATTCCCCATGTTAGGGCAAGAACGTATTGCCTGCAATTCCACCTTGATTCAGCCAGGTTTAGTTTCTCTGAGGTTTGTTATTTTCAATCCCATTCACAGTCAAACTGGAGAAAGGCTCTTCTAGTTGCAGTTGGCGGAAATCCACTTAAGCTAGTTTAAGCAATAACATGAAATTTTATTATAAGGATAAATTATGACAAAAATTCAAAGATAGAAAGCAAACTCAACCTTTTCAAGGGACTGAGATCAGGAAATGGAAACCTATATGGAACCAAGGAAGCTCTTATAGCTGGGTCTGATCTGTCAGCACGACTTCATGGAAGCACAGGCTTGAGTCAAACTGCCCGAGTTTTATTTTAGCTTCCTCACATATTTACTTTGGTCAAGATTGTGAATTTCCTGACCTGTAAAGTAGGGATAATAGTACCAACCTCACGAAGTTAGAACACTTAGAACACTGAGTGACATCATAATCTGAGATCATTCTTTGTAACACAACTCAGATTCTGAATTTGTACTGGAGAATGAGAGGTGCTTGAGGGGTTGAGATATCTGTGGTCTGACTTGCTCCTCCCAAGTAAGGTAGCCTTGACCTATCTTCCTTTCTCAGAACAGATCAACTGTCTGATAAACTTTCTCAATCCCAATTTTATTTTTAATTTTTTACTGAGAGAGAGACAAAGGAGAGAGAGAAATAGAAGAGAGAGGGGAAAGAGAGAGAGAGAGAACATGAACAGGGGAGAGGGACAGAGGGAGACAGAGAGATTCCTAAGTAGGCTCCATGCTTAGCACAGAGTCCAACGCGGGGCCCCTGGGATCATGGCCTGAGCCAAAATTAAGAGTCGGATGTTCAATGGACTGAGATACCCAGGTGCCCTCTCAATTTCAATTTTAAAGTGTCAAGAGAATCTGATTGGTTCAGATGGGGTTCAGTTGTTTATCTTAGCTAAAGACAGAGGCATTAAGTTACTTAATATATATTTAACTGCTGAGGCTCACCCCTGGATGTCTGTGAATATTTCTCAGAGGTGGGGAATAATGAAATAAGGCTAAAATTAAAACAAATGGTGGATTTTTCTATACTTCTTTTAACTCACTGATCTTCTGTTCTTTCAAAGTCACAAAAAGTCCCAATATAAGTGACTTGCCCAATGTCACATGAAGCTGTGGTTCAAAAGTCGATATGACTCCAAATCCAAAATTTGTTTTTACTAAGCAATGCATTAGAGTTGTTTATATTCTGAAACTATTAGATAACTAACACTGTATTTAACCAAGGACTTGAGATACAAGACAAGCACTTGAGATATAAATTCAAAATTAGGTTTCCCAGTTTCTTTTCCTATTTTTTAAAAATTGTTTTAAATGTTTATTTTCGAGGGGAGGGGGGAGAAGGGGGTAGAGGAGACACAGAATCCGAAGCAGGCTTCAGGCTCTGAGCTGTCAGCACAGAGCCCGACATGGGGCTCGAACCCATAAACTGTGAGATCATGACCTGAGCCAAAGTCAGATGCTTAACTGACTGAGCCACACAGGCACCTCTCTTTCTTCAATTAAAAAAAAATTTTTTTTAATGTTTATTTTTGATATTGTGAGAGAGTGTGTGAGCAGGGCAAGGCAGGGGCAGAGACACAGAGCTTGAAGTCGGCTCCAGGCTCCACGTTGTCAGCACAGAGCCTGACGTGGGGCTTGAACTCACAAACTGTGAGATCATGACCTGAGCTGAAGTCGAACACTTAACCGACTGAGCCACCCAAGTGCCCCTCCAATTTTTAAGAAATGGGGATATATCATATGCACAGTAACAAAATTGAAATGTTCAGCTCAAACTTTTCCATATGTTAATACTTATAGAAGAGGAACCAAGATGGCGGAACAGCAGGGAAGACTTTTTTCTGTCTCCAATACATGAAATACAGCCAGATCAACACTAAACCATCCTGCACACTAGAAAACACTCATAGAACCAGCCAGATCAAGATACAGAACATTTCCATCATTTCATCATTTATGAAATGCCCAGAGAGGTTACTAGCCTTTTATCATCATAGTTCTGTTTTTTCTTAAATTTTATGTAAATAGAATTAGATAGTATGAATTCTTTTATATCTATTTCACTCAACACAATACCTGTGAGATCCATCCTTGTTATCGTGTGTCTTCTTTTTGATTGCTGGGTATTTCACTGTATGGATATATTTCACTTTGTTCCAGTTTGAGGCCATAACGAATCAAACTGCTATGTAATTCGTATATAAGACTTTTAGCAGACATCTGCATTAATTTCTCTCAGATATACACAGGATACAAATTGCTGATATGGGGCAGGCATAAGTTCAGCTACAATGGATACTGCCATCAATTTTGCAAACTGGCTGTGACCAATTTACACTGCTACTGGCAATAAGAGTTTCAGTTATACTATATTTTCTTTTAAACAAGGAAAATAATATAGTCTATTATGCTAGTTACATTTCTTTGTTCTGCAAATGTATTTGGGGGTTGTTTCGTTGCTAGCGATAAACAAGGCTGAGTTTAGCTAAGTTGTTAGAGTAGACCCTCCTTCATTAGCACCGTTACTGAATCACAACTCCACCCATTAACATCTCACTAAAAAATACTTCATCCTTTATAGGAGGGTTTCTCAACAATGGCACTATTGTCATTTGGGGCCAGATGACTTTGTCGTTGGGGCTGTCCAGTGGATTGTAGGATCTTTCGCAATATTTCTGGCCTCCACCCACTATACGCCAGCAGTACCTGACATTCATTGTGACAACTAAGAATGTTTCCAGATATTGCCAAATGTCACCTGTGGGGCAAAATCCCCCCTTGCCCCACTAATAACCACTATTATCAAAAGAAGTATCCTGGCCTCTCCACTTCATCTAAACTGCCATGAATCAATGCAGTGTTAATACAATGATGTCCATAGTTTTCCAGTACTAATAGCCCATTGGAATCATCTTTTAAAAAAGGCGAGCTCTTGGGGCACCTGGGTAACTCAGCCAGTTAAGGGTCTGACTCTTAATTTCAGCTCAGGTAATGGTCTCAGGATTCATGAGATGAAGCCCCACACTGGGTTCCACGCTGACAGCATGTATCCTGCTTGGGATTCTCTCTCTACCCCCTCTCTCTCTCTCTGCCCCTCCCCGCTGGTACTCAATCACACACATGCATTCTCTCAGAATAAACATAAAAAAAAAAAAAGTGAGCCTTTAAAGTCTGCACCTCAAAACGATGGAATGTAACCTCTTGAGATAGGTCTTGAGCATTTTCCTTGCAAAGCTATCCAAAATTTAATTCTAAATTTTTGCACAGTTGAGAACTTACATTTTAACATAGTACTCTTCCCAGGAGTGTATGCTTTAAAATAGATTTCTACCAACAATATTTTAAACATTAGTAGAGTATGAGACATACATATATTTGGGGAATACAAGGCTCACAGAAATTCTCAAATCACTTTAAGTAACCTCCATAAGTATAAATAGTGGTATCTTGTATTTAGTTCCTGATTGAAAAAAAATTATTTTTTCTCAAATCACTTTTAATGTATTTCCTTTTCTGAATGATGAACATGTGTTAATCCTTCCAGGTAATTCTTATCCCTAACTCTTCTCTAATCAGCCTCCCTCTCAAAAGGGCATTTCTCATTGTCTTTGAAACACGTTAAATCTTTCACTTAAATAAAAATCCACAACCCTTCCCCCATCAAAAGCAAACAGAACAATTCATATTTCCTCCTAAGTCAATGCCAAGCCACCTGAAAGAGAATTTTAGACTCAATGATCCAATTTCTTCATTTATCACGTTCCACTCCAATCTGGCTTCTGGCCCTATTATTCCAAAAAATAGTCCTAAGGTAACGGATGCTTATCATGTTACTAAATTCAATGGATATTCTGACTTTATTTCATGATTCTCAATAGTGTTACACACTATTTACCATTCTTTCCTTGAAGTACTTGTGTCTTTGTTCTCCATTGCACAACACCTTTGACATCTGGAACTCCTTATCCACCTCATCTTCCTCTACCTAGCCAAAAATTAATTTAAGTTCTTGACAGCATTCTCCTAGGCTGTCTTCCAAGTTAATTTCATGTGTACTTAAGACTTTAATGTCTCCCCACACACTTAACAGTTTTTATTCAGTCCAGATCTCCCTTCTCAGCTCCAGACTCCCATCTCAAAGACTCAGATGGCTCAGAGGTATCAGAAATTCAGTAAGTCCCAAATTTACGATCACCACACTTACCTATCTCCAAACATATCACAATTGAAGAGAATGTCATTACCATTCGGTCCATTCCATTCCATTATAAGTACAGCTTCCCTCCTCCTAACCCGGAATCCAGTTGCATCAACAAATCCTATGGACACATCCTTCAAATCTACTCTCTCTTCTACCATTAACACTATCAAGTTACTTTTTAGCCTAATTCAGTTAAGAATGCTGTCTTTTTTGACATGCCACTAATCTTTTATTTTTTTAAAGCTAAATTTTCCAATTTGCAAATCCTTCATTACCAAAGTTTAAAATCCTCCAAAGGTTTTCCTTTGTTCCAAGAAAAGAACCCATTTCTTGACCTAGGTTTGGGCCCTGAGTAGCCTGGCTCCTACAATTTCATCTCCCTCATTACTGTCTGCTCCAGCAGCACTATGTTCCATGTCGTCCAAACCAGAGCACTTCTAAAAATGAAAAATGCCTATCCTTGGCAAACTGGGATAGAAGTTGACCTCATCTCTGTGGACCCAGAATTTTTGCCCATGTTATTTCTTTTACCTGGAAACCTCTTTACATCTCTTTTGTTTATCTACTTCATATTAATTCTTTAGTTCTCAGATCATGTCAATTCCTTTGAGGAGACTTTTCTGACTAGGGTTCTCGATTATGAATTCTCATATGATTCTTCATACCATTTTTCTCAGTTATGATTTCACAGTATGACTGTTTCCTGTACTAGACTTTAACTCACTTTAAAGTATGTTTTTGCTCTATTATAATCCCCTCACAACTCCCCCCACTCCCAGCAGAACATCAGGTATGCAATTTATTGAATAAATGTCAACATAATGCACTGAGGACAGAGTCTGTACTCAAGGAGCTCACAATGTAGTATGGAAACAAATGCTTTATTACAATACAAAGACATGCAGCACTTAAAAGAATACAAAATTTGAAGCCCTAAAAGTGAGGCGGAAAGCTGCCTGATCTGTCTCATAAGTTGTCAGTACAACTGCATCAGGACACTCAACAACCCTTGACAATTTACTTAAACCTGTAAAAGGCTAACTCATAAGAGAGACGGATTATATCCATTTACAATTAAAGGCACCTTTCTGATGACCTAAAGAAATGTATGGCTAAAGCGTCATGTGTCTCTTAGGAATGATAGGAGGCAATGCTAGGGTCAGATTGTGAAAAGACAGAATAAAATATTATGTATGCAGATTTGTGGTATATTTAAACATATGTACTTAAAGCAGGGGAGTGATTTCATTGGATTTCGAGTCTGAAGGAAGCCTACAGGGTGAGCTAGAGGAAAAGAAGAAGAGAAATTGGGGCCTATATAAGCAAAATAGTGAAGGCTAAGAGAAAGGCTGAAGACAACATACATGAGGTAAAATGACCCATAAAGGATCTGCAGGAGAGGAATGATACAGCATCAGTATACTAATTTATTAGCTAAACTTTTTTCTTACTATCTGCACACTTAACTTTGAAATTAAAGGATGTAGAAACTTCATATACACTCCAACAGTTAGATTTTATATATTGTTGCCCCTAATATCACCTCTTAAATCTTTCATTTGAAATTTAACTTGTGATTCAAGAATTTATTAGTAAAAATCCTCAAATACAATCGCCATAAACATCCAATGGTGGATGTCAGAAAAAATTTCTAAACGCTATCCAGAACCTAGAAATTCTGTGCATCACAGAAGGGAAGGAATGGGAGTGTCCAATATGTATAATTAGGAAAAAACTTCCTAGCTTATAAACTCCTGCCCCTTGCCCAACACTGGGAACCATAGCTCCTGTTCTAGAATTTTAATGATTAAGAAAATAGAAGATGTAAATATTCACTATAAGATGACTTAGAATTTCATGGGTTCTATTTATAGAGGACTTTGTAAATTTAAGTATCATATTTGGAAAGCTATTCCTCTGTTTGGCAAGGATCTGGGGGATGATGACATAGGCTTAGATTCTAGGCTATTTTAATACTATTCTGATTGTTTTAGCAGCTTCTCAAACACAAATCCTCTAGGCAACAAGAACATAATTATGGAATTAAAATCCTATCCTGACATCCAAAACATTTATGAGAAAAACAAGAGTTACCATTGTCTTTATGTTGAACATCTCACAATTCTGGGTAAGTTGTTCTCAATCTATCTTCACCTATAGATACCCATCCGTAACTGGTCCTAGGAGAACATTATCAGAATCAAGGACCACCAAGTGCTATCCTAGATTCTGTAAAATTAACATGCTTTCCAAAGAATATGAAATTTCTCAAATGTGAAATAATAAAGACTTCCTGGTTGACATTAATTTTCAGAGATTTTTGCTAGTCATGTGCTGAGATTATCAACCATCTATCTTTTAAGTAGCAATAGACAGAGATAAGGACAGAGCTTGTTCAAACAAAGTGAACCTAAAAATTTAACTGTGCAGATAACAAATGGTCAAAAAATTACTCTTGCTTTATTCACCAAATAACTTAAAAAACTTAACTGGCAAGACTGTTCCATTTTCCACTTACCTTGTATTTCTCCACATTCTCAAGTCATTCTAAAATTCTGTGGAGTCATAAAGTATATTATGATATTACCAGAAATATAAATCTTCAAGGTTCAATATTTTATTACAAATTTATTAACACTTTTTTTGCAAAAAAGTGTCTAGTGTTTGTATGTAGTATATCACATCCAAATGGCAATCACATCCAAACGGCAATCAGTAGTCTAAAAAGGTTTATTATATGCTTTTAAAAAGGTTTGCTATAAACGTAAAGTTCATACAATTGTTTTTGTAAGATAATGACAAATTGTAGTACAGTTATAACAAAGACTGTATTATCTGAATCATATTTCTGATTACAAAATTCTTTATTTGCAATGGTTACTGTTTTTCTGGGCCTTTTTCTTTTTACTTACCACTCTAATAATCCAAGAAAGAGATCAGAGGCACAGGAAGCCCCTATCATTAAGGCATCTTTATCATATTTTCAAAGTATAATATTAAAAACTAGCAGTTAGTCCCTACTTTTACGACTTCAGAGATAGATATTTGTTATGATCCTACTATTCTTCAAAATTCAGCATTAGAACTATTTAATAACTGGGAAAAAAGAAATGAAATAAAAAGAAGAGGCTGAGCATACATCATTTTGCAAATTATGGTAGTGTTACATTTTCTTTAACTACTCATTGATTAGTATTTTTTGAGTAGACCGCTTGTACCTGTTTGCCTTTCCCTACTCCCCAAGGGTAGCAGAAGAGTATTCTTCCACATAATGAACACGTATTTGGAGTTAATGTTTCGAGATGTTTTTAAAGGCTTTAAACCAAACTACTACAACGTCTGGTAGACTAAAACATGAATATTTCCCACATGAGAAAATCATTACTTTGGGGATGCAGCTACAGCATTCAAACTCATTTGGCTTGGAAGGTGGGCCTTTGCACCAAATCCAATCACTGGAGAATAGGATTAGAGAGTTTTATCACTAACCTCGATTGATTCAAGACTGATCAATGGTATGAAAATAAAGTATAAAACGATTTTGATCTTAAAAAATGCTTTCAAACAGAGTGAAACGGGACACTACCAGGCTTGAAAACAGTGTTTCCGTCGACACTTCTAAAGGGTTGTAACAGGCCCGCAGTTACAGTTATGAAAGAAACCGTCAACTAAATTGCAGCAGGTTAAACTGACACAGTTACTAACGTCCCTTGAGTTGCTTTTCTGTTGCGAGTTGGCACCGCACCCTCCACCCCGCCCTCCAGGAAGGGACTTAGATAGCTAGTAAAAGCTTTTTACTAAACCAGGCAAGGGATATCCACAAATGAATCAAGAAGATTTATAGGAGGTCAACAACTCGGTCTCTATTTTTCTCCGTCTCAAGTGCCCCGCCCGTTCGATCAACAGACCCCGGAGAGAGCCTGTGTCGCAGGTCGCCTAAGCGTCGTAGGCGGCGGGAGGTGACCACAGTTGCCCAACAGTTGGGTTCCCAGGCTGCCTGGTGTGACGCACAGCCCCCTCCACACCCCTCCGGACAGTCGCTCAGTCCGGTCCGGAAGCCCGAGGGAGATGCGATTCGATGTCTGGGCAACCGGACCCCACGCAAGACCCTGCTCCCTCAGCTTATTCAGCTCAGCCCAACCGTAGCACCCCGAGCCCCAACGTAGTTTTTAGCATTTCCCCATCCCCCCGCCCCCGGTTCCCCGGTAGCTTCTCCGTCTCTCCGCCGCGACGCCCTTGCGCAACCGTTCTAAGTGACAGTAGCGTCCATACCCGCACGGAGCGGGCCTGCAGCGCCCACTTCCCGGAATTCAATTCCGGGTCTCTAAGGGAGAGCGCCGGAGCAAAGATCTGCGGCCCACGGCTGTGGCCAGAGTCCGGCGGCCTCCGCGCGGCCGGCGTGCGCGCTCCCATCAGTGCGCGTGCGCGCCCTCACTCTCCGCCCGCCTCAGCACCAATAGCAATCCTTCTACACCCCACGACTCCACAACGTAGCTCCTCCCACCGCCCGCGCGCCTGCCGGAGGTGTTCGGCGTGCGCGCGCCCGTTCGCCCGCCGGCCCGCCTCGCGCTGAGTGGGGAAGGGGAGTGAGCAGAGGCGCTTACGTCGCGCGGGAGGCGGAGGCGACGACGACCTCGGTGGTGGTGGCGGCGGAGGCGGCTACGACGGAGACGGTTGCGCTCGTTCTCTCGGCGTCATGGCGGCTGCCGGGAGCCGATAAGCGGCGGGAGCGGGAGCGCGCGCGTGGCCGCGGCGACGACGACGGCTCGTTACTTCTCGCTTTTGCTGCCTTCGCCGTTGGTGCTTCAATAATGAATTGATTGTTGGATCCGCTCCGCAGGGGATCGCGCGTTGGTGCCGCGGCCCGGGGCTTCCCCTTCCCCTCCGCGTCCTTCCCCTTCCCCCTCCCTCTCACGGACTCCTGCTTACCCCGAGACGCCCGGAGCCCTAGGACTCACTCGGCGGCGGAGACCGAGGGCCCGGGCGCGGGGGAGGCCGCCGCTCCGAGTGGGCTCTCTCCGCCCCGCGAAGCCTGCACGCCCGCCGGTAAGAAAGGGGGTGGCGGGCGGGTCAGGATGTGGTGGGGAGGACGGGAGCCGGCCAGGCGGAGGGCGGGGGCGGCGCGGTGCCCGGGCGGCGGCCCAGCGGCCGGGCGCCGGGCGAAGGCCGGGGCCGCTCTGCGAAGGCCGGCAGTGGCTGACGGGCTCTGAGCACAGGGGGCGTGTGAGTAGCGAGCGCAGGCCGGCGCCGAGGAGCGCATCCTCGCGCCGGACGGGCGGGCAGCTGGGCAGTCGAGCCCCGGCCTTCTCGGCTTGGGGCTGGCCGGACCGCGAGGGGAGAGTTGCAAGGCTCGAGCTGCAAGCACTTGCCGGGTGCGTTGGTCCCGCCGTGACCCGGACTCCCAGCACGTGGGGAGCGGCGGGGAGGGGGAGGGGGCGGCGGCCCGGGCGAGCCCGGGAGGGCGCGGGGCGGGTCTGCGGGAAGTTTGAGGCGGGAAGAGAGACTCTGGGACCGGGATGAAGGCCCAGAGAAGGACGGGGCTGGAGTGGGGTCGTGTGCGTCTGGTTGGGAGGCTAATTGGAGCGAAGCTGCGAAGTATAGTTGAGAGAGGAGGGAGGTTTCCAGCCTCTTTTCGAGTATCGCTTCGAAAACTTAGGAGCGAAGCAACTGTTAAAAGACGGGACTCTGAGAAGGAAGATTGAGGAGATTTAGCCACTTAGGGAAGAGTCATTGTTAAGACCCGTGAAAGGCAGGAGAGAGCTGCCTGTGCCTAGAGCTTCACAACTTAAGGTTGTGAGAAGGGTCTCAGAAAGGGGATTTACTCGGACAAGGAAGATGAGGGGGGAAAAGGAAGTTACAATGTACGGAGAAAGCCATTTTGAGGGGCCAAAGGAAGGTGAAAAGGAAAGAACGAAAAGATGAGTGAACTTTCTCGATTAAGAGGGACTTTAGGGAAAGAGAAGCAGTTGATTAGAGTAGCTAGATTTTTAAGACATAATTGTTTTATGGCTTAAAGCTCTCTGACTAGTTGGAATTAATATTTAACGTTAATAAATGTTGCGTGGAAGAGTTACTTTTTGGATGACCAGTTCTTGCAAAGAGTGTACCGGACTGTAGTCTCTAGAGAATTACATTCCCAATCAAGATACAGAGTTTGCTATGATTGAGTTGGCAGCAGTATATTTTCCCCCTCTTTTTTGTGGAGTGGAAATAATCGTACGAGTAAATTCTCTTTGCTGAGGTCGGCGGACAGCTCTGCTTTCAGTCGCCTGTCTCGGTACTTTCTGGCTGGGGAAGGATCTGACGTCTCCTTCCCCCGCTTCTTCCTCTCCCTCCCCTGCCAGAGATCTCCTTTGTTTATTCGTGGATGGCTTGTAGGTGACTCTCCACTGTTGTGCTGAAATCTTGAAAGGTAGAAATGCTATGTCTTGGCTCATGATTTCTACCCCAAGCCCCTTTTCTTAAGTAATTCCAGTGTACATTACCTTTTTTTTTTTTGAATGGAATCTCTGCAAGCCCGAACTAGATAAATATTATTTAAATTTTATCACTCCACTCTACGTTTACCTGTGAAAGAACACATTTGTTTTGACCTATACATTTTTTGCTAAGATTATGTGATACACTTTTATTCTGTTCTTATGCGAGCATTTTCAAAACTTCTTCACTCAAGTACGTGAAGTTCTTAGTAATAGGAATTAGTGCTTAATTAAAGGTAACGTTTTTCCCCCACTTCATTTGTTTGACCAAGTATCCAGTAAGATACCATTTTGGGTTCTTGAGATGTATGTGTATGTTATGTACTACCACTTTGCTTTAGTTATCTATTTATCTATAATGTGTATGTACATGTATTGATACACAGTTATATTCAGTCCAAAAGTTTTATCATTCCACAAATATTTTAATTTCTTGTCAAAAACAAGCAGTCGTGTGCTAAATTCTAGTAAGTAGGCAGGAATGTAGTTAATAGAAGCTTAAGTATTTTGAGTGAAAGACCCTTACCTCTTCCTTACCATCTCTAATCTAATGGCCTAAGTAGATTTGTATAAGATCTAAATAGACTGATTTATCTTTTTTTCTACAGGATATTTTCTTAACTTTCTTAATATATTTTCTTTAGGTGACTCAGAAAGGGCCCCAGGAAGCCTGTGAATTTGGAGAGAATTCATCTGTGAATTTTTGACGTTTAAGGAGTTCATATTTGTATTCATCTTTTAAACTGGGAAGATTTATATTTTATTTTAAAACTTCTTACTATTTACAATGAATGGACACAGTGATGAAGAAAGTGTTAGAAACAGTAGTGGAGAGTCAAGGTAAGCTGTTTTTTTTTTTTTTTTTTTATCAAGTATGTATTATAAAGAGAATGTAAAACTGGTGTAACTCTTTAGTTTTCCTAATAGGTGGTGGAGTTTTCAGATCAGATTCTTCCTCTTAGTTATCCAAACAGTTAAAAAGATTCCGACAGGTTTTGTCGATAATACAGGTTTTAATTATTTTTTCATCGAGATGTACAAAGAATTTAAATACAGAAAGTTTAGATAACTTAAATCTCTTTGGAGGTTTACACTGTTTGGGTCAATTATTGAAACTAGAGCAAGTAAAAAGAGACATTTAAATCGATTTGACTCTTAGTGCACTCTCCATATAAAGGCAATAAGAAGTTCTTTACTCACTTTTTCCCAGGATTTTGTCTTATATACCTGTCCTGTCAACTATAGGAGCCACTAGCCACATGTCGCTATTTAAACTTAAACTGTTTAAAATTGCAAAATATTCAAAATTCAGTTACATAGTCATGCTCAACACAATTCAAGTGCTCAAAGCCATATGTGGTTAATGGCTACCACGAATAGTGGTATAGTGCAGATAGAAAACGTTCCTATCAATGCAAAAGTTCTTTGGGGCAACACAGCTCTGGACATTTGTTAAAGTATTGTTGCAACCCTTTTTTCTCCTATTTTCTTTTTAAATCTGAGTTTTAATTATGTATAAATAAGTAACTTGGGCCATGTCTTTGCAAAGAATATATATTTAATGGGAATAGGCCATACTAAACTATTTGAATGTGTAAGAAACCTCTTCAAATGCAAAGACTCTTTAAAATCTTCTGTAGCCTCCAAATTTTGAGTTATCTGCACATTGATACAGTCCATGTAGTTATATACGCTTATCAGTAGAGATCCGAGCATTAGACTACCTGATTACTTTTCCCAGTTCTTCTTATTGGCAGTGTCAGGGAAAATTATGTTAACCTCTGAGGTTTTGATTTTTCACTACTGTATGGGAATTACAGTATTGTTTATTTAAAATTGAGAGTAAGTGAGGTGTTCTGTGTAGAGGTCTTAAACAGTTTCTGATGTAATGAGCACTCAGTATTTGCTTATTATAATTAGCATCATGTTTTATGTACCATAGGATACTACATACATAACTGGAACATTAATTACAGTGGTGGAGAAAAGTGATGGACAAGAAACAGGAAAGTTTTGGCAGTTGGGAGGGTTTCAGAAAAACTGTTGGATAGAAAATTAGAAAATGAAGCAGTGGTATAAGTATTTGACTGAAACTTGGTGTTTTCTGGTCACTTTAGGAATACTTTATCAACAACTTTATCTTGTTTAGATAACAAGAACATCATAGAGAAAAAGGAGCAGTTATGGAAAGAAGTATTATTTAGTTGAACAGATACTGATCTAAACATTGCAAAACCTGAGTTGACAACTCTGTATTAAACTATTACTGAGACGACTCTGTATTAACTGATTTCTCAATTGTAAAAAAAGACTTAAACCAAATGATTTTGAAGTTTCATCCTACCACATAATTTACAAGGTATGGTAATGTATCAGACAACAGAGTTCCAGAATCACCAGAGTTCAGAGGTTAAATTATAAGAGTTGTGAATCTCATCTTTGATTCATATCTCTGTAGGTGTATTGACTGTAGTAAGCGATTAGGATAGTCACCTTGTCCACATTCTTTTATTCATTAGTGAGCAATGAAATGATTAATAGAAGTATCTAGAGAAAACCCACAAATGAAACTTCTCACAAAATAGGAAATACGACACGTGAGAGTAAATCTTCTGGTTGAGTATTCAGAGAGATTGTGTGCTTTTACACTATGAGCCCTTACTTGATTCAGTCTTGTTTTAGGTATTTTGCTGCCATATCCAAAGCAAAAAAGGAGTAGTAATAAGTCAGATTTGGTAGTACAATTAAAAAAAATCCTGTGCAGTTAAATTTACTTAAAGTAGTTTTTACAGTGCATACTTATTTAAAATAATTGCAAATCATATTCTCTAATTATTCTGAGTCATTATTTCTACTGTACAAGTTTTATGTGCTTCTGAGAAGTGCGATTGTCAAGTTAT
Organism: Paguma larvata; assembly: GCA_030068075.1. Taxonomy (NCBI): domain Eukaryota; kingdom Metazoa; phylum Chordata; class Mammalia; order Carnivora; family Viverridae; genus Paguma; species Paguma larvata. The sequence goes on from CM057826.1 coordinate 75,236,738, forward strand.
CTTGCAACTGCCTTGGTGTTTATCAGAAGGGGGAAGACATGCTTCTAATTTGCTTTCATTTTCTTCTTTATTGGTGTTATGCTATCCTTTTCCTTTGCTCTACTGTCATTGTTACCATCCCTTAGGCACCGTCACCACTCACCCCAGAAAAAAAAGTTTTCATATTAAGTCAGTACAGAGAAGGGAGATTGTGCCTAGTTAAGAGTGAGGACGTGAATTGATAGGGGGATTTCTTGCAAAAACACAGTTTATTGTAACTATAAATGTTAATACAGAGTTGAAAGAGGAGAAATAAGCTCTACTTTTAAAATTGATATACATTGTAAATAGTTTTTGAAGTAAAACTTGATTTTTGTTAGCTAGAAGTTTTAAATGTACTATTGCCTTAGATTTTCCTTTTTTCTTTATGGAGGTTCTACGTATTTCATGAAATGAAATAAGATTAAGTAGTCATTTGACAATTTTGGTTGGTATAATTAGCTTTATACTAAAAGTTTTTTGATTCTTTTCCATGTGGAAAGGTGTCTGTGACCATTGACTGAAAGGACGAAAACACAGGAAGATGTCTCTTTGGCTATGCTATAACTGACAATTTTGAAACTTATTTACCAAGAAATGTGGGTCAGGATGCACCTGCACATCAGTTTAAACTCAGAATAAAGTTTATTATATAACCGAAGTTAAGCTTTCTAAAGGTGTTTTTATAAGATTTCAAAGCATCAATTCCCAGCTGTGTGAATTTGAGAGAAAACAAACAAAAAAAACCCCAGGTTTTCCAAATCCTGATTAGACTTTTTATTTTAAAGTTCTCTTGAATGATGATTACTCCAGGAATAGATTTGTAGATGAGGACCAGAAATACATAGTCACATTTTACTAATTTTTAGGTCATTACTACATGCTTAATCCTCAAAAGAATTTCTCTCCTTGCCTACAGATTAAATTTTTAATAATCTAGAATTGATCATATAAATTTGGTAATGTATTTGAATCACTTTTATTCGTGTCTACATATTATGCTTTTGAAAAATTGTTGCAGAGTCAGGGAGATTGTTGGTGATGTGCTACAGTGGTCTTAGGCATTTACGCTTAATCTGTGTCCGGCAATTGAGCTTTATCAACCTGACTCTTAAAATTCTTTGGATCTCAACTTTTAAAGTGTTTTGTATAATCATTGAGTAGGAAATACAATCACCGGAAAGGTTCTAACTGAAAAATCTCCTTTTGAAGAAATTCAGAGTTTTTTTAAAAAGACCTTTTTAAAGGCTTTCAGAAGTCCTGTAGTCTAGGGGCACATGAGTTGCTCAGTCGGTTAAGCGACTGACTTCAGCTCAGGTCATGATCTCCTAGTCTGTGAGTTCAAGCCCTGCATCGGGTTCAGTGCTGGCCCTTCAGAGCCTGGAACCTGCTTCCAATTCTGTGTCTCCCTCTCTGCCTCTCCCCTGCCTGCTTTCTGTCTCTCTCTCTCTCTCAAAAGTAATAAACATTAAAAAAAAAAAAAAAAAAAGCCCTGTAGTCTAAAGGACCTGTTAATTTTAAGGAACACCAAGTTAAACTTGATTCAAATACAGGCCATGTTGTTTTTTCCACCATATATTTATTTGTTAGTGTCTTGTTGAAAACTACTATGGTGTACCATTTTTAGAAACATTGCATTTATGTACACATATACCAGAAAGATTTCTTGTATCAAAAACAGTTTTTACTAAGTAAATTTCAATAATTTTTAATGGCAATACTAGTTAAAATGGTATTTTCTAAGCTTCTTTGCATTTATCTCAGTTTTAAAACAAGGCAATTCTTTCTTAAAATTTTTTTAATGTTTATTTTGAGACAGAAAGAAAGCAAGTGGAGGAGGGGGCAGAGAGAGAGGGAGAAGGAGAGAGAATCCCAAGCAGGGTCTGCAGTTTCGGGTAGAGCCCCACATGGGGCTTGATCCCACTGACCCTGAGATCTCAACCTGAGCTGACATCAAGAGTTGGGCGCTTAAATGACTGAGCCACCTAGGTGCGCCCCTCAGTTCATTCATGAATTTCAAAAGGTGGTGCTATGAAACATTTTAGGGAATGCAGAAAAATGTGAAATCATATCAGCAGAATGGCTAGAAATCATTGAGTTAAGAAAACTGGTTTTTAAAATTTTCTCCTGATGTCATTATTTGCAGGAAAGTATAGCTCTTTTATGCCATATTCTATTAATCCCTGTTTTTCAGCTCTGTATGCACTTTTGTCATCTTTTTCTATTAGTTTTTTCTTTCTTCAAATATTTTATACATGCTTCTTAATCTAAGATCATCTAAGATCGTTTCTTACATTTCAAAATCTGTAAAATATTATCTAGGAGCTTTAGCAATACGTTACTCTCTCCAAATAGAATTTACTGAATTAAAATTTTCATATATTTCCTAGGATTGTGGTTAGTCTAGGTTACTATAAAGTGTTTAAACTTACTTATAACTGGTAAGGATAAAAAAATTGTGCATGATTTGACTTTCAAATACGGTACTTTTGTCTCCAAAGGCTTGAGATAATGTCAAGGCAGACATTGATTGGTAATTGGCGCTTTTTATACTGCTTAAGTAGTTGCTTATTTAAGGTCTTGTTGACTGATGGGTTATATCTGGTATAGTTTTGTATTTAAAAAAAAGAGTATTTCTTTGTGGTGAAGAGATAAAGAATAGATGAAAAAAACTTTTTTTACCTTTTTTACAGAAAATTTTTAAAAAATACATAAATAGAAAAGTTAAAGCTCCAATTGTGGTCCTTGTACCAGTAGCATCACCTGGGAACTTGTTGGAGATGTACAACCGTGGCCTTTCCCCCTTCCCCTCCCCCCCCCCACTTCCTGAATCACAATCTTCAGTTTAACGAGATTCGCAAGTGATAACGTGTTCCTATTAAATTCATATGTATGTAGATGAAGCTTTTTGCCTGGAGTCTTTCAGCACCTTACCATTTTTATTTTTTTTGTCGTTATCGAAGTTGTTGTTATTACACATACCTTTTTTATTTTTATTTTTTTTCTGGGAACCCCCAAAGGATGGTGTCATGGCCCATGCTAGCAAGACCCTGAGTACATTTCATATCTCTTGAAACAATAATAATGGCATGCAATAATTATTGAGCTCTTATTCTGACTAAGGCAGGCATGGTGCATGCACGTAGTGCAAAGTGTATTACATGAATTTATCATAGTTCATCCTCATAAAATTCCTGTGATGTATGCAGTATTATGATTCCTACTCTCCAGAAGGGGAAACCAGATTTTTAGCCATTTTTAAAAATCTTTTTAAAAAACTACTAACTAAATTCCACACTTTACTTGGATTTGATTGGTTTTTCCATTAATGCTGCTTCTGTTCCAGGATTCAATCCAGGGTACCATGTTGCATTTAGTTGTCAACTCTCCCCTGTATCCTCTGGTCTGTGAGAGTTTGTGTCTTTCTTTGATTTCGTTAACAGTCTTGAGATGTGCTGGCCAGGTATCCTATAGAATATCTACCAATTTGAATTTTTATGATATTTTTATTAGGGTAAACTAGGGTTATCAGTTTTTAGAAAGAATATCACAGAGACAAGCGATCTTCTAGTCACATAGTGTGGGAAGCAGAATATCCACATGATATTACTGATGATGTTACCCTTCATCACTTAGCCAACTTTGCTATAGTTCTCTGGTTTAAGTTACTGTTTTTTTCCTTCCATACTGTATTCTTTGGAAGCAAGTCACTGTGTCTAGTCCTCTCTCAAATACTTGGGGGGAAGGTTGGAGTTAAGTTCCATCTCCTGCTGGGAGGGAGTATTTATATCTATTAAATGGAGTTCTTCTGTAAAGAAGTTTCTTGTCCATTTTTTCAGTCATTCATTTATATAAGCCTGGACTTAAGTATTATATGAATTTTATACTTTGAGTTATAATCCAGTAAGTTACTTATTCTGTTGCTCAGATCATTCTAGCCTTGCCCATTGAGAACTGACTTTCAAGTTGGCCACTGTATACTTGTTACATACTTCTATCCTTTTGCCCTAGAACCAGCCATTTTTCCAAAGAGCCCTGGATCCTTTTATTGGAGACAAGGGTATTAGAAAACCAAGGTTTAGGTGCTAGGCAAGCTTGTTACTATCCAGGTATCACTGCTTCTAGGTCCTCTCAGTGAAAAAAGCAGACAGAGCTATGTAGTATATGTATATATACTAAACCACCTATATCTACATATCTGTGGTTTCAGTATCTATCAGTATGCATGTTAGGTAAACATGAGTTCGTACTGATGTCTCCAACTCTAATTCTGTACTACAGGATTCAACCTAACCTTCCTTTCTTGCTCCTTTATAACTCCAATCTCCTTCAGAGAAATATCTGGCTCCTACCATCCAACATCCCATCATGCATTTCAAGTTCATATACAGGTAAAGCAGTTTCAGAATTTTTAGGCCATACTTCCAGAAGAAACAAACTTATCAGCTAGAATACAGTGTTTATGTATAGTATTTATTTACACAGCTCATAATATATTTAGCCTTACAGTTTCTAGACAAAACACTGTTTTCTAAAGTTACTAAAGTTAGCTTCTTCCTCCTGCCCCCTTCAGTGTGGTTATCATAAATTTGTAATAAAGTTAGATTCATTTGGCACAGTTTGCATTCCATTGTGTGTTCTTCAGTCACATGGGTTGATTTTTTTTAAATTGCATATATTACATTTACTCTGTGATATACAGTTTTATGTGTTTTGACAAATGCATAGAATCATTTATCCTCCACCCCATTACTATACAGAATGATTTCTTCACCCTAAAAGTTCTCCTCTGTGTCCCAGATCTACTGAATCAGAATTGTCATTTTAGCAAGATTGCCAAGAGATTTATATGCATATTGAGTTCATATGCATATAGGAGAAGTTATTCATTCACCTGGAATCATTCAGTATCATGCCATATTTAAAAATTATAAATTAACTTGAAGAAAGATTATTATGACTTACAGATGATAATGGAATAGCTAGGATTTAACACACAGTGAAGTGAATATACTCAAATTCATGAAACCATCTAGGTTTACAAGTGAGGTGAAAGAAAATGGAAATGGGCAAATTACTGGAGTAATATAATAGGCTACAGGGAAAGTTTTCGTGGAACTCTTCAACTTTTGTAATCTTGATGATAAGAAATGATGTAGTTCAGAAAGAAAGGAAGACCAACTGGTATATAGTCAGTAGTGGGATGGAGAGTGAGGTTTTTGCAGAGGTCATAGTCCTCCAGTAAAGAGGTACAAGTTCCCTAATAAAGAGAATGTGTTGGACCTGCTAGCTTTCCAGTTCTTTACTCTGACATTTAGTCCCAAGAGAAGGAAGGAGAAAAAAGGAAGTATAGCTGAATAAATGCAACATTTATTTTTTTTAAATGTGTATTTATTTGAGGAGAGAATGCATGTGTGTAGAGAGAGGGAGGGAGAGAATCCCAAACAGGCTCCACAGCTCCGTGGGAAGGCAGGCATGGACTTGATCTCATGACCTTGAAATCATGACCTTAGCCGAAATCAAGAGTCAGACGCCTAACCAACTGAGCCACCCAGGAGCCCCAAATGTAACATGTATTGAGAGAATATTACTCATGCAAATGGACTGGTCAGAACCACTGGTTTAAGGAGATACTCTAGAAATTTATTGTACCAGAACCAAATTTTTAATGTATGAATGAGAAAATTACTGTTTATAATTAAGGATATATTATCTGTCACTGCGATACCCTGGAGGTGATTGCTTAGTCAACTTTAAGTAAATGGTGAACTGTATTTGAAAGTTCTTTGGTGTGGATAGATTGGTATCTAAGTTAGCATGTACAGAGACTTGAAAAGTTCTGCTAAACAGTACTGGCTTCTGGTGTCCAGCATCAACAGTAACTCTCTGAGATGAGACATAAGGCACAAAAATAGTGGGGAGCTCTTTTCCTTTTCTTTCCTCCTTCCCCTTCCCTTCCCGTCCCCTCCCCTCCCCTCCCCTCCCCTCTCTCTTCCTTTCTTTTCTTTTCTTTCTTCCTTCCTTCCTTCCTTCCTTCCTTCCTTCCTTCCTTCCTTCCTTCCTTCCTTTCTTTCTTTCTTTCTTTCTTTCTTTCTTTCTTTCTTTCCTTCTTAGTTTGTTTATTTTGAGAGAGAGAGGGAGAGAAAGAGAATTTCAAGTAGGCTCTGTGCTGCCAGTGCAGAGCCCAGCACGGGGCATGAACTCACGTACAGTGAGATCGTGACCTAAGATGAAACCCAGAGCTGGATGCCTAACCGACTGAGCCACCCAGGAGCCCCTAAGTCAAATATTTGCAGTGTCAGTGGTTATAGTCAGTAGAAACAGAATGACCCCATGTGTCAATTCAAAGGTAGGAGACAGAGACGTTTAATCGTAAGGTAAATGGTTAGTTTCTACATCAAGCCCAATGAGGTTTTTTATTGTTGTTTTTTAAAGAGATCATGTAAAACCCTGGTGATCTTAGATTTTATGTGTGTTAAAAGTTTTGATAATGGGACTTTTATGATGTTGAGGTATATTGACAGGCTTAGGCAAAAAGCAAAGAGAAATTTTTATATCCAGGAAAATGATGTTAGATGGCAGTAAATACCGTGCTGAACAGCTATTATGTAAAGGAATGGGGCCTTTGGAGAAGAGTGGAGTTGCAGTCTAAGTTCCCTCAAAGGAGACCATTCTTTTTGTGCTTGAAGTTGACTATACTAATGATTATTGCTCTTTGATACAACTACTACAATATTCCCATTTCTAGATGAGTAAGTCTTGCAGTAATAAAGAAGTATCTGAAAGGAAATTTTATAAGAATTATAATTAGTTGTACATGAGTACAAACAATGTAAATCTCTTTATTACAGTTTTAGTATGTATTTTATAGCAAAGGATTGACTTAGTGTTCAGTAGTTTATCGTAGTCATGTTATACTACATTGGTGATTTTACTTAAAAAAATTTTTTTTATTGAATGGCTCACAGTAAATGGAGGTTGTTATGTGCAGCACACTCCCATGGGTATCTGCAGACTGGTGAAATACCACAAATAACTTTGTTAGTAAAGCATACAGTGCTGGGGACTTAGTTTTTTACAGTGCTATTCATTAAAGTAAGAAAAAGTAGATACAGTACATATGTCAGAAATCTTTTTTAATTTGTTTAATGTTTATTTTTGAGAGAGAGAGACAGCGTAAGTGGGGTAGGGGCAGAGAGAGAGGAAGACACAGAAGCTGAAGCAGGCTCCAGTCTCTGAGCTGTCTGCACAGAGCCCAACATGGGGCTCAGACTCATGAATCATGAGGTCATGACCTGAGCCGAAGCGGATGCTCAACTGACTGAGCCACCCAGGAACCCCTCAAAAATCTTTTTTAAAACAAATTAATCAAATGGATAATCTCTTGAAGGTTTATTTCTTTATATTTGAGAGACAGAGAGAGCTCACGCTAGCGAGGGAGAGGGGCAGAAGGAGAGAGAAAAAATCTGAAGCAGGCTCCAGGTATGCGGAGCCTGATGTATGGTTGATCTCATGACCTGAGCTAAAATCAAGAGTCGGATGCTTAACCGACTGAGCCACCAAGTTGTCCCTGGATAATCTTTTTAAAATTGAACTTTTAAATATAGTCTTTTATTTTATTACTGTTAACTTAAAAGTTGAGGATAATTTTAAGCATATGCAAAAGTAGTGACCAGTAGTAAAATGAACCCTCATGTACATATCATCTAGCTTCCCATTTCATCTCATGGCCAGTCTAGTTTAATCTCTAAATTTCCCCATTCAGTTATTTTGAAATAGCATAATTTCTACATAAATTAGACTTACGGTAGGTAATACTTATGGGGAAAAAATAAATGTCAAAATTAAACTTTATCTACTTGTTATAAATTACAGAATTAGAGATTTGTATCATGTCATTAGTAGTACAACAAATTTTATGTGTTATGAAACTACTGTTTAGTAACTTTCAAATACTTAGTAGCCTTTATTTCTCATCTGACTTCCTGAATATTTACTAGAGAAACTTTTGAATTTACTGTCTTTACCTTATATTCATCGTAACTAAACCCAGTCATCTTTGAAATTAGTGATGCTAAATGTGACCCTTCCTAGCATCTGTTCCTAGCAGTTTTATTCTCATTTATTCAACTTTAATAAGCTTTAAGGTGGTAGAAGCGTACTATATTTTGAGTTTATAGTAGAATTTTGACTTGAATTTGTAATTTTGAATGCTAAAAGGAACTGTTGGGTTGCTGTTCAGTGTCTAACACAGCAGTGGCATTAGTTGGTTTTCAGAACCATACAGATGGATAGATACGTTCCAGATTTTCTCAAACCTTTGATATTTATTTGACTTCTTATAGTAAAAGATAAGCTGGATAACAGATTTTAATATGATGTAATTTTAAAGAATTTAAACATAGTCTGATCTTAGTTATTATCTAGATGAAGTCTTCTCATTTTTTAAATTATTGTTCTAGGGTAAAATATTTTAAATAGTAAGTTGCAGCATGTTAGAGGATTAGAAAACACAGTGTGCTTTTTGTAGAGTACTGGCTCATCATATTTTTATGCCTAGAGTGCACACATGTGCGTGTGTATACTGCATCATGATATAAAATATATAAGTCATGGTCCAGAAAGTTTAAAGGCCATTGCCTTTAGCCATCAATTCATTTTTCTAGTTTTAAGTATTTCCTTAATACCTACTGATTTCCATATTGTTTCTTTAGTCCTGTTGAGGTAGGTAACGGTCTGTAAAAATAACTGAAATGAAGTTCCTGACTTAATGAATTCTAGGATGTAGTTAGAAGACAGATACATGCATAAAGATATAATTGTAATATTGTGAAGGAATTAATAATAACATACGAGAAAAGTATTGTGAACATATAGGCTGGTACAATGATGTGCCTGGAGAAATCCGAGAAGGTTACATAAAGAATACGATATTTTTGAGTAACCTTAGAGTGGATTATCAGTTGTTTCAGAGAGGAATCATTCTCCAGAGGGAAGATTATAGGGAATACTACCAATGAGTTGTTCTAAGATGACCCTCTCCATAAAGCCATGCCCCTGATTCCATTTCCCTTACCTCTAGTTCCTTAATAAGAAATCAGTCAATCTTTATATTATCTTCGATTCTCATTTTCCCATGGTATTTTCTCTTAACTAAAAACTCGTGTTAGTTGAAGAGATGAGCCAATGAATTCACATTGTATATGTATAGGACTTATTCTTTCAATAATGTTTATTGTGTAAACATTATTATATTAATTAGAGAATCAGTTAAGGTGCTATATGTACTAGAGACCTCAGAACACAGGGACTCACATAGTTATTTCTTTTCCACTCTCAGGTGAGCTCTGTTCCTTGAGGTTATTCAGTTACTGTGACTAGTGGGACAGTTTTGCTATCCTTAATCCATAGCTTCTCTTGCTCTACTAGTTGCCATTTTCAGACAGCAGGAACAAAATGGGGTAGGGGAGGATTTAAGGCAAGCCACTCTATTAAGGCTATGACGTAAGATTTCCACATCATTTCTAGCCATATCCCGTTGGCTCGAACCTGTTCACATGGCCACATCTAGCTGAAAGACTGAGAAATCTAATCTTTAGCTGGGTGAGCATGTACCAGTGAAAACTGGACAACAGTTATGCAATACTAAAGGGCAAACAAAATGGATACTGGGAGGAGCAAGTAGACAACGTATATAAGGCACAAATATAAAAGTTATTTTAAAATAAATCACTTATCATAGTAAGAAATAAGTGGCTTTTGTTTTTCTGAATTTTCCTTCATTTCTTATGTGTTCATAGTTTGTACACTTGTTATAATATTGGTATTTGATTTCTTCACTTATCTTTCTCTGAGCCTCAGTTTGTTTATTATATGAAAATGAAAGGATTAAATGAGAATCCAGGGTCTGGCACATAGCACCAAGTAGTAATCATCATGTTTTTCCTTTTTAGTAAGTACTTTGTAGTGAAGATTTTAGTACATCTATAGGTGTTATTCATAGACATTTATGTATTTATAATTATGACAGTCTGAAGAACAGCTTAAAGCAGAACTTGATGTAATGATTCTGATCTTGAACTCAGGAAAAAGACCAGTTTTTTTGTTTGTTTTTGTTTTTATTTCTGATAACTACTCGTATTGAATTCCCACAGTACACCAGATTATATGCTTTACATCTCCTTTAATCTTCACAATAATCCTTAAGTATCTTTATTATTTCCATGTGGCAGAAACCTGAGGCTTGTCTAATGGGTGTACATATATAAATATAATTAACAATGAGAAGAAGGAGCTAGAAAGCTAGGAAAAAATAGGTTAGGGTTGAACTTCAGAGCACTCCATCAGGTTTGCCCTGAATTTCCCCTATAATTGTCTGTCAGAAAGTTCTTTCACAACTTCCCCCAAAGAACTTCTTTTGAATGGTATTGATCTTAAACGGTTATTAGGAGAGGGAGCAAGGCTTAAAGTGAGCATTTAGGGCAGGATGTTTGTTCTTTAGCATAGTAAATAACAGTTGTTTATGTATTACTATGTTTATCAGGTATTTAATCTTCTATTAATATTTCTGTGGAAAATCAGTTTAGCTTTTATCAGTGTATCCTATAGCATTCCTTCCCTATCTTTCCAGAGTCTAACCTATAATTTCTTGACTTTTTCAGTCCATTCCTAGTCCTTTATCAGGGCCAATTTCTTTTGTCGCTGATCTGATGGTAAGGAAGGCAGCTGCTTGTTGTTGCCATTTTCTTAGAAGATCATTCGTTATTTATTCATTCTTCCTTTGTGTGCCATTGCAGACTTAGTTTCAATTCCTGTGATAAAAAAAGCAAAAAATACTTGAAGACTTTTTTTTCTTGTAATACAGAAGAATCTTTGTTTATTCACTTTAGAACATATTCTTTTTATGTACCCATTATAGGTCTTGGTGGTTTTTTTTTTTAGTTTAAAGAACTGATGTGAGTGGAGAGTTGAGTGCAGAGAAAGGAGATGTTGCTATTCTGTCATATGGTAGGTTAAGCTCTCCTAAAGTAAAGTATTTCCTACCCACAAACATGAAAATCCTAAATAAAATAGTGCAATTGGGCAAAAAATAGGTATACTGCTGAAATTCAGAGAAGACTTCATTGTGCAGGAATAAAAAGGACCTCAAAAACCAGCATTAGGAGCAGTAAGCTCTAAGCAAACATGGCAGCTCAGGGGTATTTGCTGGGGATACCGGGTCTCTGGACAGCAGGCTAAGATTGGAATTGAAAACAAGTGTTTGACTATGGAATTAAGTCTCCTTAAAGTTGGGACCCTGTGTTGTATGGATAAATTAGAGTATAGTGATGAAGATACTTTCAAGTCTATGAAGAGCTACTTTAAGTTTTGTCTAAACTAGAGTATAAATGAGAGAAGGGACCGTAGGGTCCAAGTAGATAACATAAATGAATGAAGCTGTCTGGGCACTTGTTTGGGGCAGGTGACCAGTGAAGAGCATGCAGAGATTTGGCGATTATGTGCATCACTAGAAGGAACCAGTGCTACTAGGATATAGACAGTTGTGACCATGTGGGAAATAGTGTTCTAGATTTTCTTTTTTTTTTTTTTAATTTTTTTTTAACATTTATTTATTTTTGAGAGACAGCACGTGAGCAGGGAAGGGACAGAGAGAGAGGGAGACACGGAATCCACAGCAGGCTCCAGGCTCTGAGCTATCAGCACAGAGCCCGACGCGGGGCTCGAACTCACAAACTGTGAGATCTGACCTGAGCCGAAGTCGGCCACCCAACCAGCTGAGCCACCCAGGTGCCCTGTTCTAGATTTTCTGATTCCTCAAAACTATTTTCCCCCAAACAATTTTATTTTTATTTTTATTTTTTTAGCAATATTTATTTATTTACTTATTTTATTCGAGAAAGAGAAAGCACATGAGAAGGGGAGAGAGGCAGAGAAAGAGAGAATCTAAGCAGACATGGGGAGCCTAACGCAGCCCTCAATCCCACGACCCTGGGATCATGACCTGAGCAGAAATCAAGAGTTGGACGCTCAACCAGCTGTGCCACCCAGGCACCCCTCCCCCAAACAATTTTAAGTTAGATGACTTAGAGAAAGAAAAATCTGAAAGAAGAAAAGTAGAGGCAGAGAAACCAGGAGGAAAGAACAAGAAAATTTTGGAAAACTTAGGCTTAAGATAGTTTTGAACAAAAAGCAAAGAGGTGGTAGTACTAACTTTTTTAATTCACATATTTTTAGAGTCTTTTAGATTTCTACAAAGTAGGGGTAGAATTAGGTAAAACACCCCAGCAATACAACTGTCTTAATCATGTACCACTGAATTATTTAAGAGCACATTGGAAAAATCATGTCACTTTTGCACCTTAGAATATATATACCCTTAGAATATATGTATTTTAAGAATAAAGACATTCCCTTACATAAACCATATATAGTTATTAAATTTACATTGATAGAATACTTTAATCTTCAGTCAGCAGTCAGTTTGATCAGTCCTAATCATCTTTCCATACAGAGTCCAGTCCGAGATCACATATTGTGTTTAGCTGTCATGTCTCTTTAATCTCCTTTAATCTGGAACACTTGCTTTTTGTTTTTCATGGCATTAGTATTTTGAAGATGATAGGCTAATCGTTTTATAAAATATATTTCTTGATTCGGGCTTGTCTTCTATTCGCTAAGATTAGATCTAAGTTGGGCATCCCCTACCACATGCATCCCTGGCTGGAGTACTGTGTAAGTGGTGATACATCTTTCTCAAATAAATCTGGAGGCTCATGTTGCCTGTTGGTCCCTATCGATGATGTTTGTTTTGATTACCAGGACAAGGTGGTTTCTGGTTTTCCAATGAGTTTCTCATTTATCAGTTACACCAAAAGTGTAAATATCTTACTCCTGAAACTCTCTCCCTAGATTTAGCATCTCTTGATGATTCTTGCCCCAACTAGTATTTTCTCTGGTGATTGAAAATGGTAATTTTCTAACACCGCTCTCCTGGCCACATTGACCAATTGGTGTCAGAGCCCTCCACTGCCTATCTTTCCTCCTGTGTACCTACCTACCTGCTTATTATCAGCATGTACTTGAGGTTTCCTGTTTTGTTTACTGGGTAATAACCTTTTATGGACTGTTTCGATGCTTAGATCAGATTTGGCCAGTGAAAGCTTCTTCAAGTTGGCCCCTGTGTCCTGTTTTTTTTGTTTGTTTTATTTTCCTGTTCTTTTGAAATGCCTCCATTTCTCTCTCGCGCGCTCTCTCTCTCTCTCTCTCTCTCTCTCTCTTTCATTTTGCTTTTTGGTATAGCAAGATAGCTTAGATTCATCTTTTACTTTCCCTGTCCCTAGAATCTGCCATTTTTCAAAGGACTCCCAGTTTATTTAAGTGTGGAATAGTACTTAGCTATCAGGATCTGGGTGCTAGGTGATTATAAAATTTAAAACTTCAAAGGGAGTATGTTTACATTGGTAAATGTAGCAAATCAAAACATATGCTGTCATAAATACAAAATACTCATTAAACTCTCCCTAGATTTAGCCTAGATTCATCTTTGAGGGACAGATTGAAACTGATATATCTACAAGATGGAGTATGTGCAGTTACATAAAGGAAGAGGGAACATATCTACTGCTGTAGAATGATCTCCAGAATACAATGTGTATATATCATTTACTTAAGAGTGTAAATGTGTTAATTATTTATGAAAGAGGAGATACAAATATTTCCTTATTCATTATTTGCTTATATTGAAAAAAAGGGAAAATACATTTAGAACTTTAAAAAAGAACTTCAGGGGGAGACCACATAGTGTAGAGAAGACAAAGATGGAAAGTAGATTTTTACTTCTGTACCCCTCAAGTTGGATCCAAGTAAATAATAAAGCAAAATTAAGTCAAAATGAATAAAAAGCAGTCTCTAAAATGAAGAAAAGGTAAATGACCCGAAGTAAACCAAATTGGTGGCTATGCAGCAATAAACTATTTCAGTTGATTTTTAAAGCAGTAATTTGATTCTAGGAGTATTCTTAAAGGACAAAACAATTTTAAAGAAATCTTAACATTTAGTAATCATAATATTAATAATGTATCATGTTGGAACTATTATATACATTCTAAGATAAGCAAATAAATAATTCTGTAAATGTCATTTGGAACAAGAAAACTCAAGTGATACTGTAAATATAAAACCAAAGGAAAAAAAAACCTACAAATTTAAATTGGAAATGTTAGTATAAATTCTTAATGCATTGTCTTTAAAAATATATATACTAGCTTATTCCATTAAAAACAATCTTAAAAACAATGACCAATCTCATAGTAATAGACTCACCTAGTACTCAGATTGCAGTTTAAGTTCTAACCTAAACAAAAGTATTTTGATGAAATGACTAAGTTACATTCTGAAACAAGAAATATACAAGACAAGCCTGGTTCATCTCCTCAGGCCAGAAAATAAGGAAGCTATCAAAGACTACTTGAGGTCTTGTCAAAAGGACTCTAGAACTAATAAAAGTATTTCCTGTTGGTTAAAGATGGGACAATTTGGACATCAATAATGATATAGTGGATTAAAATTCATCAAATAATTCAAATCCATGAGTTCATGAAACATAAAAACTATTGGTTGACTTTGAAAGGATGCTAGCAATTTAACTCATTTTCAAAACTGACAAATAAGGAAAAGAAATAAAAAGGGCTTTCGTGTGTGAACTGTACCTCAAGGTTAACAAACATGAGGGAAAGTTTCTTATTTTAAGTATTTCACCCTGTTAATGAATAAATGATATAATGGGTAAGTGAAGAATGTTCTATCACCATTTTACTGTCTCTAAATAAATAGGTGATAAAGCCTATCACTGGCTGCTAAAAACATTAGGTATAGAGTTTATAGGAAACTGTGTAATGGATGGATAAGGCTGAAAATGCCACAGCTAAAATTTATTGTCATGTAAAAAGAGACAATCAAATTTAAATTTCTTCTGATACAAGTCCACAAGAACTCTTAAAAAATATTCTTGCTAAAAGAAAAGCTGAACTTGAATCTGAACCCCTTGACCTAACAGTTTACAAGAAATACAAGGGCCATAAAAATATGTTAATAACACTAAGTTACAATAAGCAAAATCTGAGAAAGCAGGAAAAAAAACAACAACACTAATTTCTTCCACAAAATAAATTGCAGGGGAATGCAAAAAGGAAGAGGGAACTGTCATGTTAAGAAGACCTAAAGAATCAGAGAAAAAACAAATACCATTTGATTTCACTCATATATGGAATTTAAGAAACAAAACAAATGAGCAAAGGGGGGAAAAAAAAGGAGAGGCAAGGCAAGAAACAGACATTTAACAGAAAGAACAAACTGATGGTTACCAGAAGAGTGTTGGGTAGGATGAGTGAAATAGGTGATTAAAAAAAATGATTCAAGTGCAATGTTTGAACCTTATTTGGATTCTTATTTAGTTATTGGCAGAAATGGAATCATGTGACTAAAGAGATTTACTTAACTGGGAATTAATATTTAATGTTCAGAAGTAACTAATGTTTTAAAGAAATGGTGCTGTTTTTGTGGATATTTAAAAATAGTGGTTTTTTAAATTTATAATATTTTAATACTTAAGTATTTATGGATAAAATTTTACAGTGCCTGAGATTGTAGGTCTTTGGGAAGCTGAATTATTTGAAACAAGATTGGTAAGAGTTGATAATTGCGAAGCTGCTTTTTAGATATATGGTAATTCATTATATTGCTCTCTTGTTTATATTTGAAGTTGAATATAAAAATAAGCCCGAAAAGGGACTTTAATTTGAAATGCTATTTTATGTTTTAAATATTGTGTTTCTATGTAACTTACTTTAAGAAACAATATAATTTAATCAAAGCACCTATAAATTTATCCTGGGTTTTCTTGTGTACATTGAGAAAGATGAGAAAAAGAATTCAATGTTTCTACTAATCTATTGCTTTATTGTTATTGTGCTAGTGAGATTTAATACAATTAATAAGGATAATTCTTAAGTGGCTTATATTGTTGAAAAAGTTATTGATATTGGTTATTACCTAATAAATAGTTAGTTGGAGCTCAGCAGTATTTCTCAGTAGGCAGATTATAATTGTGAATTTTAAACAGGAATTTGAACCCAGATATCTTGGATTTATGTGTAAATCCATCTACCCATCAAACTTTTTTTAAATGTTTATTTATTTTGAGAGAAAGAGAACTCACATGTGTGCGTGAGCAAGGGAGCAGCAAAGAAGAGAAAGAGAATCCCAAGCAGGTACCACACTGTGTGTGTGTGCAGAGCCCATTGCAGGGCTCTATCTCATGAAGTGTGAAGTCACGACCTGAGCCGAAATCAAGAGTCAGACACCTAACTGATGGAGCCACCCAGGCCTTACCACCCCCCCCCCCTTTTTTTATTTAGAGAGAGGGACAGAAGAAGAGAGAGAATCCTGAGCAGGCTTCACACTTGTGGAACCTGACACAGGGCTTGATTCCATGACCCTGGGATCATGACCTAAGATGAAATCAAGAGTTGGTCGCTTTACCAATGGAGCCACCCAGGTGCTTCCACTCATGAAACATTGAATTCATTGTTTGGTGTTCAACATACAAAGGGCAACAAGTAAAAATCCCAACACTCTAGAAACCTGTGATAAAATATGAAAGGTAGGATACCAAAAAAAAAAAAAAATGAAAGCAAAACTATAGTGATCATTGCATAGTGTACTCACAGCCAAGATATTAGTATGTATATAATGTTTTGGGAGTGCTAAGGGAGGATACCTAATTTACGGTTGTGTCGGGAATACTCCGGAGTCAGGAGAGATTTGTTGAAGTGCGTCTGAGATGAGACTCAAGTAGGAATTACTTAGTGGGGAAAAAAGAGAAGTACTTGTACAAAAGCAGGAAGTGGAAAGAGAAACTGGCTCTCAGAAGTACAAATAGTTTACCATTGCTAGAACTAAAGGTTTAAGTAGAAAACTGGCTAGAAATAGGTTGGCAAAGACAGATTCCTGAAAGGCCTCATAGGCGTTTTCACTTTATTATAGAAACATTGAAAACTTAAAAAAAAAAAAGATAAGGCTATGCCCAGACTTTTATTCTGGAAAGAGCATGGGCTGGAACAGCCCATTTTCCTTTATTAGGTAAATGTTAGTCAACAATTTTAGCTCAAAATTTTATGTCTGAATATAGATATTTTCCCCTAAACTTGTATCTATTTTTCTTAAAATTTTTAGGATTTTCTTTTTTAAAAAATTATGTAAAACATATACATGGTTAGAATCTGATTCTTTTCAGACCTTGTTCCTTCTACTCTCTTCCTTCTGTCCCTCCCTCTGTAGATAACCATTTTTAACTTAATTGTTGGTTTATCCTGTAAGTAGTGCTTTTTTTTAAAGTATAGGCAAATGTGTATGTTTTTCCCTTATACAAAGGAAGCATACTATACAACATTGTTTTTTGTTTTGTTTTTTTTATTTAACTATATCCTGGAGATTGCTCCGTGGCAGTATGTAAGATATTTCTTAATCTTTGTATATATTCTTAATCTTACAAAGAGCAACTGAATAATATAAATTATACTTCCAATACATAAGGTGAAGACATTCTGTAATAAATCTCAGCCATTAGGATAACCTAGGTTCAGGCTGTTTGCTGTCATCTCCAGCTAGAACTACTTCTACCTAGAGGTGTTTGCACTTTAGGTGTAGTAAACATCTCAACACTCTAGGAACATTAGAATATGAAAGGTAGGATACCAACAACAGCAACAAAAAACATGAAAGCAAAACTACTTTACTACTTTCACTTAGAATTTTGATATATTAACAAAGAATTTTGACCAGCAATTCATCTAGAATGACTAATCAAGAATATAGGCCGAGGATAGCCCCCAAATTCAGTCATTCTCATGTGTTTGCTTTTCAGGTATAAAGCACCCTCATTGTGTAAGGTGCTGTTGTTGGGTACTCTGGAAAAAGTAAATGGTATCCTCAAGAAGCTTACAAGCAGTGACAGAGATACCCCTCTGCTTAATACTTTTCTCTATCAACCATACTTTTCTCAGTGTTCCCCAGTTACTCGGTTAAACTTTCTTGTATCTTTTGTGCTCCCCATATGCCTAGATCAGTTATCTTAAAAATAGCACAGAACAGCATTTATTGGTTGATATGACTGTCATCTCTCCATACCAGACTTGAGGTTCTTTTAATAGTAAAGCTTAGTCTTTCCTAGGGCCTAATAACATGATACTTCTTAGTAAAATTTATTGAGTAAATGAAAGTTATCTCTTACCTAATGGGTTAACGAAGAAACAAAATTCTATGTCAGGAAAAATATCTTCTTACTATTCTTGCTGAAATTTATCTGAAGCGACCCAAGTGAAATATAGTAAGTGGGGTTTGTTGTTTATTTATTTATTAAAAACCATTGTGTTGTTTTTGATCTCTGAGCCATGCGACCACTGGTTAGAAATGTGGCAAAAGTGATCTTAGTATCATAGCCTTTAGAAGGCAAATTTTGCTTATTACTGTTTTCTGTGAAGAAAAACACTTATTCCACTAGATTCCCAGATTTTAAAAATACGCATTTGTTCACACTGTAAGCATTTTAATTAAATCTAACTTTTGGAATCAAGTCTTCTTTCAGACTTTTATGTCTGTGTTTCCCATGTGAATACTGAACTCCTTGCTCTAGAAAAGGAGATATTACTTTTATAAATGAATTACTTTTAATATTGCAGTCTATTTCCCTAGAGTAATACCTCCATCTGGTGGTATTTTTGAAAATTACAGCAGAGGACATGAAGCTTGAATTTAGTTGTGTATACACGAACTGTGTTTTTTTTACCTGTTGTTTGTCATGAAGCCAGGTGGTGAAATTATATTAAAAGCTGAGTCTACTGTGTGCATAAAAAATTTAATGCCCTAGTTTTCAACAATTCAGATGTAAATAACTTTGTGAATAAATGGCCTTGGGAATAATAGTAATTTACACAATCACCTGTTTAAGCCAGACCCTTTCTAGGTTACTTTGGACTAAAAATCAGTATTGGAAAAAAGGTAGTTTCTCAGTGAACCGTTAATTGCTTTCATAAGTGCATACACAGAGGTTAAGAAAGATTGAGAGTTTACTGCTGTGGAACCATGACCAATTCAGTGATATCCTCAGAGAAACAATTACTGATTTTATCTTTCAGTAAATTGTATTTGATCATAGCTTAATTTAATAAATTATTTTGCCCAGGAATGATAGAACATAGATTTAAATTTGAAAACAAGTAGCAGCTACAGATTTTTTTCCATCTGTGACTGAGAGAATTTTCAGCACATTTATCCTTTTCTTCACACAGTTTCTACGTTATATTTACTATAGTTAAATAGCCTTTTAAGGATAGGGATTATGGCTTCAATTTCTTGTTTTCCCAAGTTCATAGCTCAGAATTCTGTAATTTGATAGATTTTGTTCATTATCTTGGAGGAAGATAATGGTCTGATTGTTATGTTTTTGCCAGAATTATACTAAATCTATCAAGTATGTCATTAGATTAATATTAATTCTTTTTTCTATTTTTTGGCTGTAGAAAGTTAAAATATGAAATAAACAAGATTTAATGATTTGGGGCTTTCTTTTGACTTTTAAGGAAAATTAAATTCCTAATAAGTATTGTTTGAAATCTTTTTATTTTCAAATTGTAGCCAGTCGGATGATGATTCTGGGTCAGCTTCAGGCTCTGGATCTGGTTCAAGTTCTGGAAGCAGTAGTGATGGAAGCAGTAGCCAGTCAGGTAGCAGTGACTCTGAATCTGGATCTGAATCGGGCAGTCAGTCAGAGTCTGAGTCAGACACTTCCCGAGGAAACAAAGTCCAAGCAAAGCCTCCGAAAGTTGATGGAGTTGAGGTAATAAATAAAATATCCTGAAAGTTACGTTTCTTGTACTCCTTTGGGAAAATTTATAACATTGGTTTATAGCATTCTTAATCTAGCTTTTAGAATACATTAATTTTAAACATTAAAATTTACTCTCAGTGATTCTCAAGCTTGTGGTTAAATATCTCAAAAATGTGGTTAACTGGCTTGGAAGAGAAGCTGTCAAACAAGTACAAAATAAACACACAGAACTTTCTAAGGCAGAAACTGAATTTCATGAATATTTATTGTCTCAGTGGATAAAAATTAAAGACTTTGTGAGGTCTTTCTGTTAATCTTAATATGTCTGTTCTCTACTTTCAAGATCTTCAAAGGAGATACTTTATTGCTAATAGCAGGAGAATCTAATAGACTTGTTTCCTTGAAGATACTTGATGGAGTAGGCAAAGGGTCCCTCTGAACAAAGCTTCTACAGGATTTAATAAAATCTTTCTATACTTCATAATAGAATACAGTAGTGTTACTTACAGTACCAGTCATGATAAGACGCTTGGGCCAGAATATACATCAACATGTTTCTTTTATGGAGAAAATTTTGCTATCTAATAAATAAAAAGTCACTTGAACTGAAACTGTGCTTAGTCACATAGTTGATTTGCATTCCGACACAAGCTCTTGATCTTCACGTCAATTAAAAAACTAGGCAAACACTTTTTGAGTAGCACTGGTGTCACATATTGTCACTTTGTTTTTCGAAAATAATACTCCACACCAAAGAGTATGTTGATTAATATTGTTCATCTCAGCATACTATAAGTTTTTTTATATGCAACTAAAGCTCAGAATTTTAATTACTTTAATACTGTATTACATATAATGTGAGTAAGGAAAGTAGTCTGAATTTATTATTTGGAGGCGGTGAAAATGTTCAGTATTTTAACCTTTTAAAAAGTTTTTTCAAAACTTCATCCTTCACTAGTTCATATTTCTTTCTATGATAGTTTTGGAAATCTAGCCCCAGTATTCTGGCTGTTCAGAGATCTGCAATGCTCAAGAAACAGCAGCAGCAGCAACATCAAGCTTCATCTAATAGTGGATCAGAAGAGGTGAGTTTTCATTAAGAAAGCTATTCTTTTAAAAGTAGTTGCAATGCGCCATCATTTAACTAGATGTAGATATTTATAAAATTATTAAAAATAGTAAATGTTTTGAAATGATAAGGAAATAATTGCTTAAGTATGTGTATCAAGAGCCTCGAAATATCGATATACTGTTACCCAATAATTCCACTTTTAGGAATTCAAAATAAACAGTGGAAATATGTGTGCATTTGTGCACACCTAGAAAATCTAGAAATAAACTAAATGTGAATACTATGGCAATGTGCAGAGATACACACGTATCTATTAAACCATATTTGTTATTCATACTGAATAACAGAATTCTCACCATGTCTTTAAAAATACAGACTACAGCTTTAAACAGTATAGTTCCTATGCGCACAAAAGCATATCTGCATGTTTGCATAGAAACATTTAGAAAGAGCTATATCAGAAGCTGTCGGGGTGCCTGGGTGCCTCTGTTGGTTAAGTGGCTGACTCTCGCTCAGGTCATGATCTCACCGCTGTTGCGTTCAAGCCCCTGCATCAGGCTCTGTGCTGCCAGCTCAGTGCCTGGAGCCTGCTTCGGATTCTGTGTCTCCCTTTCTCTGCCTCTCTGCTGCTCACGTTCTGTGTCTCTCTCTCAAAAATAAATAAACATTAAAAAAATTAAAAGAAAAAATGCTAATGGGGAACAAAAATTCTGAATCAAAATTTGACATACCAACAATTAGAATTCCTTTTTAAGGCCATTCTAAGCAACAGTAATGGTCTCTAACGATTGATATCTTGGTCACATTTTAATCATAATAACATTAACTTTGTTTTTTTTTTCTCTGTAGGATTCTTCCAGCAGTGAAGATTCTGATGACTCATCGAATGAAGTCAAAAGGAAAAAACATAAAGAGTATGTTATTTTGTTCAACCGATCATTCTCATCAGGAAGACCCTATTGATTTACTTCTTGTGTTACTTCTTTTTGAAAAATTATTGTCAAAAGTAGACTTTTGTAAATTCTTGACGTTTTATTAGGTTAATTTAAACCATTAATCCATAACATTTATCTTTCTGTGAGGACCTGAGATTTTTTTGTGTCACTTGTTTATCTTCTATACTCTCTGTCTCCAGAGGGGTGTTTTTAAACTCCAGAGATCCACTTAGTCATAATATCAGAAAATATTAATAACTTGGGAAACCTGTATAGAAATGTAAGGACCAGTGGATGATAAATATTAAGTTTATGTTAATGGCTATCTTACTGTTCATCTGCACATGAAATTTACTTTCCCTGTAGAACTCATTTAGAAACTCAATATAATTTCCTAAAGATCTTGACCTGGAAAGTCAGATTCTTAGTTATTTACATGGTCTGAGGTGTTTTTTGTTTTTTTTTTTCGTGCACATGTTTTGTTTGTTTTTTGGTTTTAAGTTTATTTATTTTGAAAGAGCAAGTATGTACATGCACAAGCAGGGAAGGGGCAGAGAGAGAGAGAGAGAGAGAGAGAGAGAGAAAATCCAAGCAGTCTCCATGCTGTGAATGCAGAGCCTGACATGGGACTCAGTGCCATGGACCATGAGATCATGACCTGAGCCAAAATCAAGAGTCAGACACTCACCTGACTAAGCCACCTAAGTGCTCCTGGTCTGAGTTTTTTTTCTCTCTTGTTTTATCAGAAATACTGTTCCATTGTCTTGTGTCTTATTTTTCTACTTTCCTTGGATATTCTGCAGTTTCACTTTGGTATGTCTACCTTTGGATTTGTTATTTATTTGTTCCACTTTATTCACTCCTTTTATACATCTTTAATGTGAAGATTCCTATCTTTTACTAGTTTCTGAAAATCCAGTCATTGTATCTCTGGACATTTTCTCATTTTGTAAATCTTTCTAATATATATCTTTCTTACTCTATTATGTTTATAGTATATATCTGTTGGATCATCCTTCTCCTGCATAAATCTTACTGTATCATGTTTTTTATCCCTTTATTGCTGTGTTACATCCTGGCTCATTTCCTCAGATCTGTCTTCTGTTTTACTAGAAGTTTACTAGTTTACATTTTCAACTACTGTGTCTCATCAGCTCTATAACTCTTCCACTGAGTTAGTAATTTCTAAACTTGGCCTAGGTGCAGGCAAGGACTATTTTTAAAAACTAGTGATTTGCGATGTTGGGTAGGTTTGGTTAGATATAAAAGTCTCAGAGTGTGTATTATAAAAAATACGGAGACATTTTCACATATTTTACCTATTGGCGTTTCTAATGTACATACTTTGAAAAGATCTCAAAAAAGGAATTATTTCCCTCTAATATTTTTACCATGAACCAGATTTTATCATATGTGCTTACTTATGTAACCCTTAACATAGTCATAATTGATGCTTGAGATACAGAGGAGTGGAGCAGTAGCTGTGAGACCAGATAGGGCGTATATATAAGAATTTAATGCGTATCTTCCATTTGAAGTTGATATTATAGCAGAATATTAACATTTGCATCCAGTAATTTTTTCTACATGTTTGCTAGAATTAAATAGACCAAATAGACTAAAACTAGCAATGAAAGTAAGATAATAATTAAATGTTGGTTAAAATGGGCTAATTTTTTTCTTTTTTATTACATTTTTCTATACTATATTTTAGGCTTCTTAATGAACATGTACTACTTTAAAAATCAGTTTCAGAGTGTATTTATTTTAAGTTTATTTATTTATTTTGAGAGAGGGAAAGTGAGCATACATGGGGAAGGGGCAGAGAGAGGGAGAAAGAGAAAGAATCCCAAGAAGACTCCTCACCATCAGCGTAGAGCCTACTGCAGGGCTCAAACCCATGAACCATGAGATCATGACCTGAGCTGAAGTCCGATGCTTAACTAACTGAGCCACACAGGACCCGGAGTATATGTGTTTAAAAATAACAGTCTCCAGAAAATTAAAATGAAAGAGATTAGAATTAGAATCTATTTTTTTGAGAGAGCAAGTGTAATTATACAAGATTTTCAAAATTAAACCCTGCGATTCTTTAAATTAGCTTTAAATGTTTTCATCCATAGTGATAATCAGAGTAACATTTACTTATTTGCCATTCATTGAGGTATAACTAAATGATTAATAAAACCCCGGAGTTATAGGAGAAATGTATGAAGAATATTTTAAAACATTTTTTTATTCCATACACATTTAACTATGTTGGTGTGAACGAAAAGCAACATTTTTTTATATTAACTGAAATATAATTTGGTTAGTTTTTTTTTTTTTTTGTACTTTTATCAGAGGTAAAATTTGCCATAGAATGTGAGGATAAATAAACATACTTTGTATATTCTGTATACAGTGAAGATTGGCAGATGTCTGGGTCGGGATCTCCATCTCAGTCTGGTTCAGATTCAGAATCTGAAGAAGAGAGAGATAAAAGCAGTTGTGATGAAACAGAATCTGATTATGAGCCAAAAAACAAAGTTAAAAGCAGAAAGCCTCAAAATAGGTAAGTATAGTTTTCATTTGATGCTGAAAATTGTTGGTTACAGAGGTATTCTTTTTGTGTGATATCTCAAGTCTTGTTTTATGCCATTGTTTCTGTAAAACACCTTTACCTCCTGGTATTCCCTAGATCTAAGGCAAAAAATGGAAAGAAAATTCTTGGACAAAAAAAGAGACAGCTTGATTCATCTGAGGAAGAGGATGATGAAGAAGATTATGATAATGATAAAAGAAGTTCTCGTCGCCAAGCAACTGTCAATGTTAGCTATAAAGAAGATGAAGAAATGAAAACAGATTCTGATGACCTACTGGAAGTCTGTGGAGAGGATGTTCCTCAGCCTGAGGAAGAGGAATTTGAAACAATAGAACGTTTTATGGATTGTCGGGTTGGAAGAAAAGGAGGTATTTTCTTTAAAATATATTTATTGTTTGCTTATTTCAGTGATATTTACTAGCGTAAAGAAAGTATTTCTTGATGTTATTTCAGTTTTGAAAGCCAAGAGGGTGACTTTTATTCTATTTTACTTACTCATTATGAACTATACTTTTCATAGCCTGAGTATTTTCTCCCCACAAAATGATCCATTTAACCTCACTTGACCTCACTCGGTTTTCTGTAGATAATTAGACAATTTTTTAACCTATATATTTGAGTTTTTCTGTTGTCATACCTAAATAATAGTTGTTACTTAGGTACTTTAAGTTTCATAAATGGGTTGGTTATTTTTAAATGTTTTTATGTAGGTTATTTTTAGTTATCTTGACATCCTTTTTTTTCTTTTCAATTTTCTTGAAATACAACATAGAATGTTGTATAAATTTAAGGTGGACAGCATAATGACTTACCTGTAATTGTGAAATGATTAGCACAATAAGTTCAGTTTATATTTATTCATCATCTTTTATAGATAGAATAAGAAAAAAAATTCGTTACAATAATTTAGAATCTATTCTCTGAGCAGGTTTCAAATATACCATACAGTGGTGTTAACTTTGGTCATTATGTTGTACATTATGTCCCCAATACTTAAATTTTTTTTTTAATTTTAACATTTATTTATTATTGAGAGAGAGACAGAATGTGAGCAGGGAGGGGCAGAGAGAGAGGGAGATACAGAATCTGAAGCAGGCTCCAGGCTCCGAGCTGTCAGCACAGAGCCCGATGCGGGGCTTGAACTCATAAACCGTGAGATCATGACCTGAGCCGAAGTCGATGCTTAACCGACTGAGCCACCCAGGCGCTCCCCCAATACTTATTTATTTATCTTCTAACTGGAAGTTTGTATGCATCTACATCATTACCCCCACCATACACACCCACACTCACTCGCTGTGTCTGCTAACTATAGATCTGATCTCTTTTTCTATGAGGTTTTGTTTATTTTAGATTCCATGTAGTAACAAGATGATACAATATTTGTCTTTGTCGGACATTTCATGTGGTATAATGCTCTCAGTGTTCTTCATTGTTGGAGACGTGAGGATTTCCTTCTTCTTTGTGGCTTAATAGTATTTTATCAGATATATAAATATATCTGTATATATTTATACATATATATATATATATATATATATATATGTATATACACACACACACACACACACACATATATAGATATAGATCACATTTTCTTTATTTGCCTGTTGATGGATACTTAGGTTTTTTCTAGGACTTGGCTATTGTAAATAATGCTGCCTTGAACATGAGGGCTGCAGATAGCTCCAACATAATGATTTTGGATATGCAGTGTTTAAAAATGGTTTTTCATTATTTTATTTTCAGTTATCAGGCTGCCAGTTATTATAAATTGCTGTATGATCTTAAGTGTGCCACTGACTTTTAACCTTGTTTTTTCTAATTTTAAAATTGAGGGAATTAAATTAGTAATATTTCTGTTCTAAAATGCAGTTTCTTTTATGTATGTGTAATTTTCCTTAAATTCTTATACCCCAATACTTATTTAAAAGAGAGTATATTTTTCTGTTCATGTTCTTGAGTTTTTGAATTGAAGGAAATAAGCTTATAACTGAATTATGTGGAATGTATTGTGCTCGCTTTTCAGCTACTGGTGCTACTACAACCATCTATGCAGTTGAAGCAGATGGTGACCCAAATGCAGGATTTGAAAAAAACAAGGAACCAGGAGAGATCCAGTATTTAATTAAATGGAAAGGATGGTCCCATATCCACAATACTTGGGAGACCGAAGAAACCCTTAAGCAGCAGAATGTTAGAGGAATGAAAAAATTAGATAATTATAAGAAAAAAGATCAGGAAACAAAAAGATGGTAACTGTTTTATATTACACTTAATTTGTTAACAGTTCAAATATTATTACTAAGCTTTTTGTTAATAAGGAATACATAGCCAAGAATCTAGTAATAACCCTAAAATAACTATTTTTAGACTTACTTGTATTTCATATCACGGTAAAAACTTTTTAGAAGTAGCCATATCTAAATTTCTCCTTGGTGACAGTCATGTAGAATGTGTCTCATTTATATGAATTATACATTTTTAAAAGTAACAATTAATGATGCTTCACTTTATTTCAATTACTTCATTATTCAACTGACTCATGTTCAGATGAGTGGCAAAATGGGACATTTTGTGCTATAGATAATGTGTGGGCGAATGGATTCTTTAGGGGAGATTTTGAAGTCTAATTCTGGATTAAAATAATTTTTCAGGTTGAAAAATGCTTCTCCAGAAGATGTGGAATATTATAATTGCCAGCAAGAACTTACAGATGATCTACACAAACAGTATCAAATAGTGGAACGAATAATTGGTTAGTAATTAATGATTCTAATTAAACTTTTATCTTCCCATGCTTGAAATCAGAAAAAAGTTAAATTTACTGTTTATACATCAAATACAGTAGCTTAGTCTTACTGTAAATAGGGTATTATAAACCAGATGACTAATTTTTGCTTGTGTTGTTTTTTTGCCAAAATTTAGTTCTTGGATAAAATTCACTATAGAAATAAATAAATAACCTGATTTTTCTCACAGCTCATTCTAATCAGAAGTCAGCAGCTGGTTATCCTGATTATTATTGCAAATGGCAGGGCCTTCCATACTCAGAATGCAGCTGGGAGGATGGCGCTCTAATTTCCAAAAAATTTCAAGCATGCATAGATGAATATTTTAGCAGGAATCAATCAAAAACCACTCCTTTTAAAGATTGCAAAGTGAGTATTTGAAATTTTTAATTGTTGAAAATAGTATTTATGCATCATATAAGTATTAGAAGCTCAGATAAAGAGATGGATCCTGCCTGATTTCAGAGAGGGTAAGAGAGAGAGAGAGAACTGCTTGGTTGGTAGGTCTTAACAGAAATGGTGTTCCCTTAATTGGTATGTAGTCTTTAGATGTGGCTCTGTCTTTTGACCCTGGTGAGTGAAACTACATCATTAAGATGATAAATTGGTGGTGGTGATGGTGTGAGGAGTGGCTTGTGGAGACCAAATAGTATTTTCTTTGAAGGTAGAAAAGAAAAAGAAGGATGTATCCATAAGAAAAGAGATAGTACCCAGGATTACCTTGCTAATGTAAGATCTTTCTTCATACTTAAAGTTATTATTAGCAATAGTTTTGAGGATCTATATACTAGCAAAACTTGTTTTGTTATGACAAGATTGAATTAAGTTGATAATGGTAATTGAGAAATCAGAAATTTAAGCCAGTTGCATGGTTTATTTCTGGGTCAGGGCTGCAGCAGCAGCAGTTAATTGCAGGAATTTAACATAGGTTTTGCTTGTGAACTATGTAAGACCCAAGTGTTTCAGTCAGAACTTTTTTATTTCTATCATTTTGTGTCCAAAAAGGGCAAAATATTTCACTGTGCATTTTTGTTATGGTAATAGAAAATAGTCTTTGAGTGAATCCTGAGATACATTTTGAGTCATGGAATTTCTGAGTTTGATGATTTGAAATGAAATTATAAAATTTATAGTAAAAGCTGAATTTTTCATCTTTTAAAATATTTTCTCACATTTAATAGTTCTTATTAACATTTATTTCTACTAAAGGTATTAAAACAAAGGCCAAGATTTGTAGCCCTAAAGAAACAGCCATCCTATATTGGAGGACATGAGAGTTTAGAATTAAGAGATTATCAACTGAATGGTTTAAATTGGCTTGCTCACTCTTGGTGCAAGTAAGTGTATTTTGAATTATCTGTTTAATTTGAGGGCATACAAATTTTAAAAAAAATTGATTTAATTTTATTTATTTTTGAGAGAGAGTGAGAGACAGAGCGTGAGCAGGGGAGGGGCAGACAGAGAGGGAGACACAAATGTGAAGCAGGCTCCAGGCCCTGAGCTGTCAAGATAGAGCCTGATACAGGGCTAAATTCATGGACTGTGAGTTTATGACCTTAGCTGAAGTTGGTCACTTAACCGACTCAGCGACCCAGGAGCCCCTGAGGGCATATAAATTTTGCAAGTAGAGGATTTGGAAGAGATATTCACCAACATAAAGGATAAAGACTGGTTTTTATATGCAGATTTTTAAATTTCCT
Organism: Paguma larvata; assembly: GCA_030068075.1. Lineage (NCBI taxonomy): Eukaryota > Metazoa > Chordata > Mammalia > Carnivora > Viverridae > Paguma > Paguma larvata. Next base: position 75,265,724 of record CM057826.1, read on the forward strand.
TAGTATATAAAGAATACTACATAGGAAGAAGATTCCAGTGAAGTTTGAGTTTAACCTTTTTGCTGCACTGCTTCATAGTTAACTTAAAATCAGCATATGTATATATATTCCTATCCCACATTAGTCCTGGACTTTCATTTCCATTTATTTCTAATACCCATTTAGGCCTCTTCCCAACCCCCACCGTGGGGGTTCTTGGCAATATAGGTGACCCTAGAATGCAAATTTTTGTTTTTTAATTTTACTGGAGCTATAGTTTTTCCTGCTGTATATTTTCATTTTGCTAATTTTTTTAGTTATTTAATATGTTTAGACTTATCCCTTGTGGATTGTGTTCTTGGCTACGTAACTGATTAAAAATAATACTGTTAATATTTAAGATTCTTTTGTACTAAAATGGTAAACTTTGTCTACTTCTCTTACACTGTTACAAAGGCCTTTATTTACATTTATACTTATAGGTAATAAAAATGGTATATTGTTTTTATACCTATCGGATTTATTTTAATTGTTCATATAAATTTATATGTGGGTAACGTACAAAAGTTTCTTAACAAATTTAAATCTTTATTGAATACATAATTTTTGTTTTTAACTTTGTAGAGGAAATAGTTGCATACTTGCTGATGAAATGGGCCTTGGAAAAACAATACAGACGATCTCATTTCTGAACTATTTGTTTCATGAACATCAATTGTATGGACCTTTTCTGTTAGTAGTACCACTTTCCACTCTTACTTCCTGGCAAAGAGAAATTCAGACGTGGGCTTCTCAGATGAATGCTGTTGTTTATTTAGGTGACATTAACAGCAGAAATATGGTAAGTTGTTTCTCCACAAATATAGAAATCTAGATATATTTGTCTTTGAAGACAGGTATTTTATTTGTCTTTGTAATCTTAGTTTCTAGAGTAAAACTTGCCACAGAGTAAGTGCTCAATACGTGTTTAATTGGCTGAATACTAAAAGTAAATTTTCAGTTGAGTATTACTTTATGTAATAATTTTTTTCCCTAATTTATTATGGATAGTGTCAAATACACATGAAAGCAGACAGAAGAGTATAATAAACCTCCACGTGCCCGTCTCCAGCATCACAGTTTTAATGCATGCCAGTTTTGTTTCCTCCCAAATATTGTGAAGCAAACCTGAATATCATTTTATCCATAAATGCTATGCTATTAAATGAATTAATCACTTGTGTTTTGTTAAATGAGAACTTCCTTCAATGGAAAATGTGTATGAAAAACATATCTGTTTTATTTTTTACAGGTTTTGATATGCTGTGGCATTTACGTTTTATTTATAAGTGGGATTAGTGCAGCTTGTTGGGCTATGTTAAGAATAAAATAATTTTTAACTAAAATTAAAAAAAAAGAATTAAAATTATTTTATTACATAAACATATACATTACTTTTTGTGTATTTTGAACATATTTTAGATATTCAAGTACAAGTTTACTTTTCATAATGTTTGTCTTAAAATTATCTTTAAAATTTCTTGATAGATAAGAACTCATGAATGGATGCATCCCCAGACCAAACGGTTAAAATTTAATATACTTTTAACAACTTATGAAATTTTATTGAAGGATAAGGTGTGTATTATCTATGGTTTTCTGTTTGGTGTATATCCATTTTTCCTTTACCATATATTGTGGATAGGATGAGAAGATAACTTAAATCAAGGGTCAGCAGACTATATATCCTGTGAGTCAAATCTGATTTATTTTTTATGACCTTTGAACTAAGAATGTTGTTTACATTTTTAGCGGGTGGAAAAACCAAAGCATATGCAGCAGAGATCACCACACAATTGTCTGCATAAGCTAAAATACTTACCATCTGGGTCTTTACAGGAAAAGTTGACCAGCTGCTGACTTCTGTAAAACTAGTTTTGCATAGTGGTTGGTTCGTAAGATGTTTTAAAGAGGAGAAAAATACCTAAAAAGGATTAACCTACCCCTGGATGAAGCATTGTACGAAATGATCTATAGATGTTGTCTTATTTAATTCTCTATAGTTAATATCTCAAGTAATTCCCATCTATTTTTTTTAAGATCCTGCTATCATCTCTACTTTATTGGAAAGAAAAATCAAGTCTCAAAGAGATTAATGAGCTTGTCTCTTGGGTCATACAACCATTTCATAGTAGAATCTGGCCTGTCTCTGTTTTAAGTCAGAGACGCATATTTATATATACAGATCCACAGTGTTTAAAGGTCATACAGTGAATTATTCCTACACTTGGAATAAGACACTTCCAAATTTATATCTTATTTTCTCCAAATTGACACTAATAGAGGCTTCTGCTGGCCTTAGGCTGAAATCTTTTGTAAAAAATTTTAAATAATACTATTTTAAATGATACCGTTTTAAATTTTCTTATTCTTTTGTCTTTGTCTTTTCCTTTTTTTTTTTTTTTGAGAATGTGTAAGGTAGTAAAAATTTTCATTTGCTATTATGCTCTGTTTTCCAGTGGGTAAATTAGTCATGGAGGAAACTTTATTTTGCATGTTGAGTTATTTGATTTGAAGATTCCAATAAATCTTGAAATAATAAATAGTTTTTATTTGAAAATAAGACAGAAGCTTGCTTTTAATTTTAATTTGCCTCAGTTTAATAATTTGAATTTCATCTTTCTCTTAAATCATTAACTGTATTTTTCTGTTCATTTTAAGGCATTCCTTGGAGGTCTGAATTGGGCGTTTATAGGTGTAGATGAAGCACATCGATTAAAGAATGATGACTCTCTTCTATATAAAACTTTAATAGACTTTAAGTCCAATCACCGTCTCCTTATTACTGGAACTCCTCTACAAAACTCCCTTAAAGAGCTGTGGTCTTTGCTACATTTCATTATGCCAGAAAAGTAAGATAAATTGGGATATGCAATTTTAATGTTAGTTTTGAATGTTAAGCTTAGTAAGAAAATAATTATTATAGGTAATAAGGTCTATAAGAAGTTTTATTGTCCTAGAACATTAGATCACAGATTTTCAAGAAGGAAAAGAAAAAAGGAAATGGGATGCAGCATTTCACATTTCTAATAATATCTTAACATTTCAAATTTGTAAATAAGCAAGCTCGAGTCATGTAATAAATTACAACAGTTGATTTTGCCCATGTTCAAAATATACTTTTCAAAATGAAACTGTAACGGTATCATTCTTAGTACTTAAGAATAGCAATAACAATAATAAGGTGCTGGTAATCCTTTTTCCTAAATAGAGAAAACTAGAGTAGGTAAGGATAAATAACTTGTCCTAGATCACAAAATTACTCTTTCACTAGATTCTGAACTTTAAAATTATATTCTTTGAGAAATATTTCAGTGATAATTAATTCTGTATTTGAAAATACTTTAACTCCAAGAGAATTGTAATTTTCATAAAATAACCTATTTTTCATCTTTATATAGATAAGATGGGTTTCTTGGGAAGGATAGTTCTTAGAAGTGACAAATGTTAGCTAATCTTTTTTCCTGAAAGTCTGTATTTTGCGTATATATGACTACCCTGAAAAATCTCATATGCAGTGTGACATTTTTCAGTGATTCTTCCATTTTCTTAAATTTTTAAGGTTTTCTTCATGGGAGGATTTTGAAGAAGAACATGGAAAAGGCAGAGAATATGGTTATGCAAGCCTCCACAAGGAGCTTGAGCCGTTTCTGTTACGCAGAGTTAAAAAAGATGTGGAAAAATCTCTCCCTGCCAAGGTTGAGCAGATTTTAAGAATGGAAATGAGTGCTTTACAGAAACAGTATTACAAGTAAGCTGTAAACAGAGCGCATGTTCTAGATGTTTAATTCTAAATAATGTCCCCCATCCTTGTCTCATGGAGGTGCCCTCTTCCCCCCCAGTAGGGTCTTAGAGCAATAACAATTCTTGAACATTAGACTGGGTTTTTTTATGGCACATTGAAGCAAGGAGAGATTGAATTACATGTCCAAGATAATAGGTAACCTAAGATTAATTCATCAGTCATTGCATTTGTCTTCTTTATGCTCTTTTAAAATATAGGTAATTTCTGGTAAGTATTAGTTAATACTGATTACTTAAGTGTTGGTGATACTAAGGCATTATTATATAATTATTATAGTTGGGTAATTGACAGAGGTAGAAGCCAGAAAAAGAAACTTCAGGTTTTAGGATGCACCCTCCCCCCTTCTCCTCCATGATGAAGAATGTTAATCACACTTTAGATAAATTATATATGTCAGATCTATACATAATGTTTCAAAAAATCAAAAATATTTATCAAAAAAGAATATTCTAATATGTTTATACATTTAATTGCATAAAATGCACGGCTACATGCATTTGGACTCTCAGAAATTTATTTTATAGTAAAAATCTCTATCATATATTTAAAAAATTCATTGCATGAATTTTAGGTTTGTATTATGGAAAATCTCAAACATACACCAAAAGAGGATGACATAATAAACTCCCAACACTCAGCTTTGTTTTCAACTCATAGCCGGTCTTATTTTATCCCTAGACATTCCCACTTCCTATCATTTTGAGGCAAATCAGAGATAAAATTGTTTCAAGTCCCTTCAAAGACTAACCTTATAAGAATGAAAACAAAAGGTGATAGAAGACAGAGTACATCATCGTGAGAGGAAATGTTATATAGTTATATAAATAGTTTGGAGAAATAAAATCTACCATAACATTTCTACGAGTTACTGTTGTAATGTGTAACAGTAATTAGAGAAGGCAGTGTGGTTAAACCAGGGATGCTTACGAGGTTTCTTACAGGTCCACCTATTGGTTGCCTAATATGCTAAGATTTGTAGGAAGGTTGATATAGATAATAGTTAACCATTAAAAAAAAATTTTGTTAATGTTTATTTTTGAGAGACAGAAAGAGGGACAGAATGTGAATTTGGGAGGGACAGAGAGAGAGACACACACAGAATGTGAAGCAGGATTCAGGCTCTGAGCTGTCAGCACAGAGCCCGATGTAGGGCTTGAACTCACGAACTGTGAGGTCATGACCTGTGCTGGTCAAACACTTAACTGACTGAGCCCCGCAGACACCCTAGTAGTTAACCATTTTTGAAGTAACTTTGGGGGAAAAAGGAATAATATACTATACTCACTATGTTACATTCAGCCTTTACTGTATATTAATCAGATAACAAGTTAGGTTTTCTCAATAGTCTTATGAACAAAGTTCATGAGTCTTGTGAATGAGGTTTGGACTCTAGTGTATCCAGTTGTGAACTTTATAATAGTGCAGTTTTGCTTTGGTGGTGCTTGTTTTTTTTTATGGTTTTAGAATCATCCTGGTAATTGTTCTGCTCACCATCATTTTCATGGTATTTTTTTTCTTTAAACAGATGGATATTAACTAGGAATTACAAAGCCCTCAGCAAAGGTTCCAAGGGCAGTACCTCAGGCTTTTTGAACATTATGATGGAGCTAAAGAAATGTTGTAACCATTGCTACCTCATTAAACCACCAGATAATAATGAATTCTATAATAAACAGGAGGCCTTACAAGTAAGGATTTTAAAATATTTTTATTTTGTAGTAAGGCAAAATTCTAGAAATGTTTATTTCACTTATAACTGAAAATGGCATGATGCTTTAATATATTGATTAGAAGTTCTCTTCAGTTATGGTATATTTAATGGTGTTGATTATATTCTGTCGTTATTAAAAAGGCCTTCAAAGTTATAATTTATCTGATTATTTTCACTGTTTTTCTAAAAATGAATTTGTACGGACTACAAGATTTATTCAGCAGAAATCTCTTAGTATATTCTTAAATGACAAAATTTCACAGTGTGATGCTGAATTTGTGATATGGCAAATGATAATTTTTTAAAATATTTTGTTTAATGTTTTTTTTTTTTTTTTTTTGAATGAGAAAGACAGCATGTAAGTGTGAGAGGGGCAGAGAGAAAGGGAGACACAGAATCTGAAACAGGCCCAAGGCTTTGAGATCTCAGCATAGAGCCCAATGTGGGGCTCAAACCCAAGGACCACAAGATCATGACCCGAAGTCGGATGCTTAACCAATTGAGCCACCCAGGCGCCGCAAATGATAATCTTAAGAAAGGCATCTTGACCTCACAGTTTACCCTTCCTGTCACTTCGGGAAGACAAATGAGAAGCGTGAAGAAGACCACAGCTGCCATCTAGCCATAGTAGTGCTTTAAAAGTGCTAGGTTCAGTGGCTGGTACATATAAATTAAAATCTGTTTTGTTACTCTTTTAAACTTTTAGTTGCTTAGTTGCTGCTGCTTTCAATGTATTGTTTTTCAGCTGACATTTTTGGAGAAGTAGTGTAATAACTAGCAAATAGAGTGAAACTCGCCCCTCCTTCCCCCTGAAATACAAGGAAAACCGAGGTGCTAAAGGGCAAGGAAAATTTTAGCTTAAATCATAGATAAATAAAAATGATCCTAGAAACGGTTCTAGAAAATTTTGAAAACTGAAATAAACTGTTTTTCAACATTATAAAAATACAAAAATTCTCAATTTCAGTAATTAAAGAAGCTAAAGTATGAAGCGGGGCATTTGTTTCATTTGGTTGATTCTTTTGACATGCTCTAACCATTGTAATTTATTGTTTCCTAGCACTTAATCCGTAGTAGCGGAAAATTGATTCTTCTTGACAAACTGTTAATTCGCCTAAGAGAACGAGGCAATAGAGTTCTTATTTTTTCTCAAATGGTGCGGATGTTAGATATACTTGCAGAATATTTGAAATACCGTCAATTCCCCTTTCAAGTAAGCATTTCATTTTTTCCTTTTTGTTGACTTAAATTTCATCAAATTCTTGAGCACGTTCTACAAAATTACCTCTGAAATGCTTTTGTAAACGAAGTATAGAATTTTCAAGATAATATATCTGTTTGAAACATTTCTGTTTGTCATTATTTCCTTTTTTGCTTCTTGACCTTATGTTTAGTAGCAAAGTAATTTTTCTCTAATTTTTATTTTAACTTTGTATTTCTCTTCTATGCTTTATTTTGAGGAAGGGAGAGAGAACAGTCCTTGTGAATGTTACCAAGGCCATTGCAGATTCTGAAGAATAATGTTCTCATAGTTACTCTAATGCATAGTTTGCTGAATATAACTTCTAGATGACTCTAGGGAAGGTATTAAAGACCAAAATGAGCTTATATTCCATCTATTTAGTATTTATTTTGAAATCCACTCAATGTAATTAAAGCTAGTATTAATGAGGGTTTAATGTTACAGCCAGGTGCTAGTTTCAGTACTTTCTAATAATTTGTTTAATCCTTATTTAATCCTTTCTTGAACAGTGCCTAGAACATAGTGAACATTAATGCAGCTAGTAAATGATGAATATTAGTGTAGGCAATAAAATAGAAGTAGAATTATAATGATGAACCTCAACAGACATAATCCCTGCTCTGATGGTGCTTACAGCCCGATGTGGAAGATAGACATGAAACTGGGTATTACAAAAAATATAACTCTGGTAATGTCTGCTTTGAAGGACGAGTTGTTGGTGATATGAACATGACTGAGAAATATATGGTCATTTAGGCTTAGAGAAAAAGTACCATTGTTTGATTTTCTTAACAGCTTTATTGAGATGAAGCTTTATTTCCATTCTATGCAGTTCATCCATTTAAAGTGTACAGTTCAGTGATTTTAATATATTCACAGAGTTGGGTAGCCATCAACACAATAAATTTTCGAATGTTTTCATGACCTCAAAAAGAAACTGCACCCTATAGCTATTGCCCTATTTCCATTCCACCCCTCTATCCTTACCCCAACCCTGTGTTGGTTTGTTTTTAGACAAATTATTGTTTGTACATGGTCATACAAAATAAATAGTAAAGAAGTGCTTGTAATCAGTTCTGTGCCCCTAATCCCTTCTCATTCCAGGACTAATTCCCAGAGATTATTTTTAACATTCTTTTGGTTTAGATCATGTTTTAATAAATGATACACCACTAGGTTTTCTTTTTTTGTTCTGTTTTTTTTTTTTTTTTAAACGTTTTTTATTTATTTTTGAGAGACAGAGAGACAGAGCACGAGAAGGGCAGAGAGAGAGGGGGAGACACAGAATCTGAAGCAGGCTCCAGGCTCCGAGCCTGACGCGGGGCTCAAACTCACAGACCGTGAGATCATGACCTGAGCCGAAGTCGGCTGCTCAACCAACTGAGCCACCCAGGCGCCCCTGTTTTTTTTTTTTTTTTTTTTTTTTTAAAGTTTATTTATTTATTTTGAAAGAGAGAGTGTGAGCAGGGGAGGGGCAGAGAGAGGGAGAGAATCCTAGGCAGGCTCCTTGCTGTCAGTGCAGAGCCTTGATGTGGGGCTCAAACTCACTAATCATGAGATCGTGACCTAAGCCGAAATGAAGGGTTGGACGCTTAACTGACTGAGCCACCCTCCCTAGTGCCGTGATGTACTACTGCTTTTAAGAAGTTTTTACTAATTGTAACTTTTAGTGAAAGAGAAACAAATAGCACTATTTAAATTTTTTTTAATATTTATTTATTTTGAGAGAGGGAGAGAGAGCCAAAGACGGGCAGAAAGAGAGAGAGAGAGTCCTAATCAGGCTCCACCCTCAGCGTAGAGCCCAGTGGGGGAGGGGGGGATGAGGGCAGCTCGATCTAAGAACTGCAAGATTACTACCTGAGCCCAACTGAGCCCCCAGTCACCCTAAAAAAATTTTTTTTTTTAAATTTTGGACATACGCTAATGTTTAGTAAGCACTCAGTATATGTCAGATTCTGTGCTAAGTGTTTTACTATGTTCTCTAACCTGATACTCTGAGTTTTGTGAAGGAAATGCTACTCTTATGTTCATTACCTGAGAAAGAAACAGACAAGGCGAAAAGTCAGATTGCTTACTCAGGCACCCACGGATACTGAAGATACTCAAATGCCAGCTTTTTGACTAGAACCCATCATGCCTCAAATCAGTGACTTTGGAACTTTAATCAGGGGCTTTGCTGGACCTCTTAAAGTTTCTGATTCAGTAGATCTGGGATGGAGCTAAAAAATGTGCATTTCTAGGTTCTCAAGTGACAGCCTGCTGTTGGTCCAGTAACCACACTGGACTTCATCAATGTTTTTAAAACTGTGGGCTGTAACCTGTTAAGGGATATGGGAATCAACTTAATGGGTCGTACCAACATTTTGAAAAAATAAAATACATCTTAATACATGAGGGCATATCATGGTACATTGTGTCATATAACTTGCTTTGGATGTACAGCTGTGTACTCATTCACATGTAAAATGTATTTCTTAGAGTGGAACTCAGGCATAATGATAGCCAGTGCTATTATGTACTATTATTATCTGGGAAAATAGTCCTAATGGTTAAGAGCACAGACTCTAGAGACAGAATGCTTCAGCACTGTTTTCTTGCCTAATAAGTACCTTCTACTCTTACAGTCTTAACGAAAGTCATGCTGCATTTTCATACTTAGTTAATTTTATAATTGATTTTAATACTTTTTTAAATATTTAATTTTGTTATGTGCAGTATTTTAATGTGTTTTATTCTAGAGATTAGATGGATCAATAAAAGGGGAGCTGAGAAAACAAGCTCTAGATCATTTTAATGCTGAAGGATCAGAGGTATGAATGCTTTTACAATTGTAAATAATTGTAGCCATTATTTTAGTCATATTCGTTTTTTAAAAAAGTCTTATTTTTGTTAGCTAGTTTTGCTTTCTAAGTAAGGTTTTAAAATCAGTATTTTGTGTTAAATCTGAAGAATTTTACCATTTCTTGGTCAATACTGTTTCAGCATAGAACAGTTAATTTGCTTCAAAGTAAATTATCCCCCTCTCATTTAAAATTCTTTTTAGATTTGGTGTTCATTATTTCCATGTATATTTGTATTTTGGAATCCTCTTGATTGGTTTTGCTAAAAGTTTTTGTATTCTATTAGTATTTTTAAAAACTATCTTTCATTTTTACTGGTAAAATACTTTTAAGTTCAAAAAATCAGTTGTAAACTTCTCTTACTGATTATTCATAGTCACAGTTCAGAAGAATTTAAAATTGAGCCTGTTTATAATTTCTTACAGGATTTCTGCTTTTTGCTCTCCACAAGAGCTGGAGGTCTAGGAATTAATTTAGCCTCTGCTGACACTGTTGTTATATTTGATTCTGATTGGAATCCACAAAATGATCTTCAGGCACAAGCTAGAGCCCATCGAATTGGGCAGAAGAAACAGGTATTTTTTTAATTTCATTTATTTTACTTTTAAAATATTTTTTTATAATTAGTGTTTGGAAGTGATTTTGGTTTATTCTCCTGGAAAGATTATTGGAACACAGTCATGTTGCTCTTTAACGGGTGAAATACTAAGGAACTCAAATTTACCCAAATCACCTGTAAGGTCTGAGAGAATTGAGGTAACTATTGCCAAAATAAGATCATGCAGTCTCTTTTAGTTAGAGTGTTTACAACTGTAGAGTACAGTGTTTTTCATTCAGTACATAAACCTTTAAATATCTTTATTTACTTAATTTTAACTATTGAAAGAAATTTTGCTTAGTTATATTACTTTTTCTTAGGCTTTTTAAGACTTTAGGCCTTGCTTAGTATAATACTACCTTTTTGTTAGTATTTTATTTCCCTATAAAATTCTTTATGCAAAAAAGGCATTCTCATTTTACAGTTTTTGTATCGCTCTCTGGCACAGTAATAGGCCTTGAGAAAAACCATCTGTCACCGTACTGATGGGTTTGTCCTTGTATTTTAGTTGATTTACCTCCATCTAAAGAAGGGCTTCTCAGACTTCTCTAATGCCGAAGATACAAACAAGTAGCACAGAACAACTTACTAGCACATTTATATTACCTTTTAAATATTTCATATTTTTAATTGAAAAATGTATCCATAATTTTAAACTAAAAAAATATTTTACCAAATAATTCTCATAAAAATATTTTCATCGGGAATATACTGTGCTTCTTTCTGTAATTTTTTATACTCTGGAACAATGTCGTGTATCCCTAAGTGAAAGCTTTTATTTAGAGTAGTGGTTCTTAACATCTTCAGACCCAGCGACCCCTTTTTAACGACAACTGTTTTTAGCAGCCCCTTTTCCTTGAATTGAATACATGAATTTGAAAAATAGTTTAAATGCCCTAACAACAATTTAGTTTAAAAAAAAAGTTCTTTTTAAATATATATTTTAATATAGATGACTACACTAGGATATAAAGAATAAATCTAGAGTTGAGAAAATAAGAGCAGGACTCATTCTCCATAGAAAGTACCAAGGAAGGAAAGCACAGGGATGTATTAGTAGATAAGAGAAGAGAAATTCTTAATAGATTAGGTAATACCATTTATTTGCACATTATAAAGAGAGGGAAACTGGAAGTAGGGATAATAACATACCAGTATAAATTGTAGATTGTCAGAGAGGAGGTGGTGAGAAAATAAGATAATCTCATAAGTGAGCTGACCCTAACCTAGATGCGAATACTCAAAATAGGCCTCTTTTGTGAATAAGATAGGGAATAGTGATTAATTGCACTAAACAGATTCCTCCTGTATTGAAATCCTCGACACATGGCTGAACTTGCATTCTGTTTATACTGCTCAAAGAACTACTTAAAGGCCACCACATTTTTTAATAGTAATAGAAAATAGAGGGTATTAGAAGAATGAGTTAGACAAGATACTATAGAAAGTTGTGTGGTAGACCTCTCTGAAGAATATCTGAATAAGATGGCAAAATAATGGTAACATATATTTCTATTATGTTACAAAACTTTGTAAAAACAAATGTGATATAAATATGAATATGTTTTTAAATTAATACATTTATTGTACATTTAATTGTTTAATACATTATTAAATACATTTAAAATAGAAGTGAATATACAAATATTTTTTAAATTTTTTTTTTAATGTTTATTTATTTTTGAGAGACATAGAGACAGAGTATGAGCAGGGGAAGGGCAGAGAGAGAGAGAGGGAGACACAGAATCTGAAGCAGGCTCCAGGCTCTGAGCTGTCAGCACAGACAGCTGTAATTTTAGATTTACAACCTAAAATCGTTGTAAAAGCTATATAAATTGTTCCCATAAGTTTTCAAATTATCACTATAATGGTGCCATTTGATATAGAAACTGATGACCTTGAGAAATAGGGCAAAATTATTGCACATCAGTTTTTGCCTATTTTGCAAGTCTTTGCTTTATGGCATGATTTCATCATTAACCTGGGGAATGGTACATGGAATTTTAAATTATGTGGAATATGAAACAATCAGAATTAAGGGGGAGGTGTAAGTTGTAAATTTACCACTTTTTTCCCTTTTTTTTCTCAGCTAAAAGATAAAAATTACTGTTAGCTCTTTAAAGAAAGAAAAATAAACAAAATCTAGTCAAAATGTAGGAATACACAACCATAAAATACTCCTTAAATTGAAGAAGTTTAGCTCTCTATTTATTGCTACGTATTTTTTATTGTGAGCAGTAAAATTTTCATGTAGGATGAGCTTCACTTCATAATATATGGGTATTTTGCATTAGCAAAATGAATCCTTTTTACTACGTTATATGTTTCATCGTGTGTATCTTTATAGGTGAATATTTATCGTCTAGTTACAAAGGGATCAGTTGAAGAGGATATCCTTGAAAGGGCCAAAAAGAAGATGGTTTTAGATCATCTTGTGATTCAGAGAATGGACACAACTGGGAAGACAGTACTACATACAGGTTCTGCCCCCTCAAGGTGGTTACCTTAATGTATTTTTAGAAAGTCATTTTATAATTATACTATACTCCTTTTCCTGAAAGGTTACATGCTATAAGCAGATCTTTGAAGTACTATATTTAGTACTATAATTTTTTACTTTTTTAAAGCACTAGTCAAGGTATACATTCATTACTGGTTTCACCACTCAAATTTTGTAAATCTTGGGAGAAATTCCTTTAATTTCCGGGTTTCAAGTGCTTTACTTTTAAAATGAGTAAACTAAAGATATTTCACCTGTCAGATAACTTGCGTAAAGTTGACTGTGTCCGTAATTAATAAAAGTGCAATGTAAATGTTAAGTTGTTAACTGTTAATATTAAGCGTTTTTATTTTTTTTTATTTTAGTTCTACTCCTTTCAATAAAGAAGAATTATCAGCGATTTTAAAGTTTGGTGCTGAGGAACTTTTTAAGGAGCCTGAAGGAGAAGAACAAGAACCCCAGGTAAATTTTTTAAAAATTTCTATCTATAAATATATATATATATGACATATATATGTATATATACACACGATGTTTCTTTAAACTGTAAGTACAAGTTATATTTACTTTAAACTATATTAAAGTATACTTTATAAGGATTTCTTTCTAATTACAGGAAATGGATATAGATGAAATCTTGAAAAGGGCTGAAACTCATGAAAATGAACCAGGCCCTTTAACCGTAGGAGATGAATTGCTTTCCCAGTTCAAGGTAGATTTTCTTTTTTAATTATTTCAGTTGAGAGGAAGTGATTAGTTTTTTGTCATTGTGTTTTATTAAAACCTCTTCAAGCACAATCAGCAAGATCATTTTCTTAACATTTTTGCTTTTTAAAATTTGCTATGGTATATGAAAACTTCTCTCCCTTATTCTCACAAACCAGTAACAACTTGTTGTGGAAAGGACCAAATCATTTATGAATAGGTACATTTAGTGGAATAAGGAGAGCTGTTATTTCCTAATTAGCATCTGAAAAAGTGCTTGGCAAATAGCATGCCTTCAAATACTTGGGCAAATGAGGGAACGTGATATGATCTCTAAATTTAGAGTTCTGTGACGCAGGCTTTTAGCTAATGTTTGTGGGAGGAGGTTTGGACATTAGATTAAGTTTAAGCCTTATCACAACTAAGAATTTTGAAGTTAATCAGTCCAAGTAAGCAGTGAGCTCCTGTTAGTACTTATAAATACCCCTGGTTTGGTGAGGGCTAAAAAGGTTGAGAGTAAGTTGTATGCCACTTTAGTGTGAAGAAGCAGTTCCTCAGTAGGCATTTCCCACAAACTGAAGGTTTTTAAACAGTGAGGTGGTGGTGTTTTTTTTTAATTTCTTTTCTGTGCATGCGTGTGTGTGTGTGTGTGTATTTTTGAGAGAGAGCGCAGGCTGGGCAGGGACAGAGACAGAGAGAGACAGAATCCGAAGCACGTTCCAGGCCCTGAGCTGTCAGCACAGAACTTGGGGCAGGGCTCAAACCCATGGGCTATGAGATCATGACGTGAACCAAAGTCAGACGCTTTACTGACTGAGCCACCCAGGTGCCCCCACAAACTGGAGGTTTTCAGCAGCAGTTCAATTTGTGTCATTTGTTCATTCAATGAACCAGTTATTTATTGAGCACCTGCAGATTGTCCATGGGACAATCATTGCACCAGGGACATAGCAATGAACAAAAACTTTTGTAGTTTAGCGAATCACTCTGGCTTCAATGTGGAAGATCTGCTATAATGAAACAAGAATTAAAAGCAGGGAGATAAGTTAGAAGACTATTCTTTAATCTTGAGGAGAAATAAAGATTTCTGGAACCAGTATTCATTCTGGGTATGGTTTGGTGAACTCTACGTGAAGTTAGCTATTTGGTTTTAATTTGACTAACTGGCAGTCTGAAAAATGTCACTGATAAGCTAAAGTAAATACAGATTATTTTTACACCAGTGAGTTGATACTAATATACTGCTGGCTTTAGGGCTTCCATCACACTTAAATAATAGACATGAGAGAATGAATACTATTTGTGCAATGTCATTCCTTACATAGGGTAAGCATAGGTTCTTTCATCCAGTTTCTGTAAGTTTTAATGTGTCAGTATTGGCAGTTAGCTTTAACGAGTGCTTTCTGTGTACCAGAGTCTTCATAGTTCCTTAAATGTATTATCTCATTTAATCTTCAAAAAAGGTAGTGAGCTCTTTCTATCCCTTCTTTTTAGAGATGAAGAAACTAGGAACCTAAGTAAGTTTATCTATGGACTGAGAGCTCTTTGTGTTTTGTCAGCTCTTTGTACTATTTATTATCATAAAAATAAGAATATTGGGTTGCCTACAGCACTTCGCAGTTAATGGGCTGGTGTGGTATTTTCTGCAGAAGATGAGTAGCATGTTACTATACATCATTTTGTTATTGTTCTATTAGCTACTTTTGTTGAGCAGCAGGACAAAAGAATCATTCCTGGAAGAGATTTCTTACAAGTCTTTTGGTCTGATCTACTTTGACCTAATAAAGAAGTCATAAATAATAAAGAACTAATAAAGAACGTTAGCAGGCAGTTTGGTTTAATCTATAGTCCTAATATTTATTATCCTAGGGATATTTAAGTTTTATTGTCTTGTTCTGGCATGTCACTTCTTCTCTAAAATTTAAAATGTAATTTAAGGATGACTTCTTTAATGCTTATTGTTCTTTTAAAATTCTGGAATTTAAGGTTGCCAACTTTTCAAATATGGACGAGGATGACATTGAGTTGGAACCAGAAAGAAATTCAAAGAATTGGGAAGAAATAATTCCCGAAGATCAAAGAAGACGATTAGAAGAGGAAGAAAGACAAAAGGAACTTGAAGAAATTTATATGCTCCCAAGAATGAGAAACTGTGCAAAACAGGTGCCATTTTAATTTAAAATATATGTCTGTTGATGTAACAGTATAGCTGGGCTGATCTGGCTTTGTGTATAAGGCATACTGGTCCATCCTTTTCTTCTTTTGTAAGTGTTTTCATTTGATTTGATAACTTTTGCCTTATAAAATGAGTTGGAAAGTGTTCTCTCCTCTTCTGGTTTTGAAGAGTTTGTAGGGGCGCCTGGGTGGCTCAGTCGGTTGAGCTTCCGACTTCGGCTCAGGTCATGATCTCGAGGTCTGTCAGTTTGAACCTCGCCTCGGGCTCTGTGCTGACAGCTCAGAGCCTGGAGCCTGCTTCGGATTCTGTGTTTCCCTCTCTCTCTGCCCCTCCCCGACTCATGCTCTGTCTCTCTCTGTCTCAAAAATAAATAAACATTTAAAAAAAAAAGTTTGTATAGAATTCTTCATTAAATATTTGGCACTATTTGTCAGGGAAACCATCTAGGCTTGGAGTTTTCTTCTTTAAAATTTTTAATTCTACTTCCTTTTGTAAAATAATAGAACTATTCAGAATATTTCTTGAGTGAGTGGGTTGGGAGTTTGTTTCTTTCAAAGAACTTGTGTATTTAAGTTGTTGAATTTATAGGCATAAATTTAGTCATAATATCTCCTAAAGAATCATCCCTGGTTTCATTGATTTTTCTCTTTTAGATTCATTGATTTTTGCTTTTTCTTATTTCTTCCATTTTGTTTTGCTTTTAATTTGCTCTTTTTTTAGTTTCTTAAGATGTACACTTAAGACAGTTGAATCAAGACCTTCCTTTTCTAGTATTACTAGCATTTAGTGCTAAAAGTTTCCCCCTAAGAACTGCCTTTTCTGAATCCTGTAAATTTTTGATACCTATTGTGTTTTCATTTTCATTCATTTCAGAATATTTTCTAATTTGCCTTATGACTTCCTCTTTGGTGTTTTTTGGTTGGTTTGTTTTTTTTCTTTTTTTGATGTTATGAAGGTTGTTTAATTTCCAATTATTTGGGAGATATTCTCAGTATCTTTCTTTGTTAATGATTTCTAGTTGAATTCTGTCATTGTCCTAGAGCATACATACCTTGTATGATTTGAATTTTTAAAAATTTACTGCTGTTTATTTTATGACCCTAATGAAGACTATAGGAGATTTTTAAATAATGGTAGCAGTGCTTTGCCAGGCTGTATCAGATCCTGCAGCAAAAGTAAAAAAATTTAATACTAGATTTTTTTTCTTTTGCATTAACTTTTGTTTTTTTGAATACTGTATTACAAGATTATGTGTGTTGATTACTGAAACTTTTAGTGCCTCCTTAAATTTCGAGTTGGAGCCAATTGAGGGAATTGCCTAGTCATTGTTCTGCTATCCTTCCCCCAGAGGTAGAGTTTTTTATTTTCTTTTTCTTCTCCTGCAACTCTGTCCTCAGTACAGTATATGACTGCTCTCTTTCTCCAGGCCTTCTTCAGGAAGGAAAGTTTTTTTCTGATATCTTGGGCTCTGGTTCCAAGTCTTACTCATGAGGACCTGTTGGGACTTTTGTGGAGAAGTGCCTGAGAATGGATACAAGTTCTGTGCTCTATGTCTTTGGTTTCCAGGAATCCTATCTTCTCATGGTCACCCAAATGCAGCCTTTAGCAAATTTTAGCTAACTTTCTTTTACCTGCTTCTATGTTACTTGGTGTCCACCACTCATGCTTTTCACAGCAGAGCCAGTGTTCGAGTTTCACCTCTTCCTACAAGCTCTACTATATTTCCTTATATTTTAGACTGTTAGATTGGCTTGCGATTTTGATGCATGTAAAAGAAATTAGAATTTTGTAGATGAGGTTTGTGGTTAGGCTGGGAGCATCCTGTCATTATGCATCCCAGGCAGAAATGGAGTCAAATAATGTGTGTTTGGTTTGAAAGTGCCCGTATACATAGTTTCTTATTAGTGTTTCTTTTTCCCAACCCCAAAATGATTTCCTTTTATAGTACATGGGAAGCATAGCATTATATTACATCTTGTGAAAGTACGAAAGGAGAGTAGAATGAGTAAGAACTGTATACCAAGCTTGACTTCGAATTAGCTTCAGCATATTAGGGATTCAAATACGCACTGTGACTGTGGAAAAACTCCAAAGACTTACAGGAAATATGTTTTGATGTTTCTGTTAAATAAAGGATGTATAAATAAATTTTGTTACTTTAATTCTCATTTGAAAAATTTTACCTGTGAGGTTCTGTGATCTCTGCTTATGTTATTGGATTAATTGCTTGTTGATAGTTTTTCTCATATTTTTACAAAAGGACAGTCTTGTATTTTCCTGCTGATTTATAAGAATGTTTTTTTGTTTTTTTGTTTTTTTGTTTTTTTTTTTTTTTTAAATTTTTTTTAATGTTTTATTTATTTTTGAGAGCAGGAGAGAGAAAGCATGAGCGGGGTAGGGGCGGAGAGAGAGAGGGAGACACAGAATCTGAAGCAGGCTCCAGGCTCTGAGCTGTCAGCACAGAGCCCGACGCGGGGCTCGAACTCACAGACTGTGAGATCATGACCTGAGCTGAAGTCGGCCGCTTAACCGACTGAGTCACCCAGGCGCCCCTGATTTATAAGAATGTTTTAAAAAATATTAGGGCTGTTACTCTTTGTCATTACCTGCCATGTTTTTCTCCTTTTTGTTTGCTTTTTACTATTATTTATAGAAAATTTTTGATACACAGACAACATTTGAATTTGTTTTGTTGATCTTTTGTAGTGTTTTCTTTGCTCTTGTAATAGAAGCCTTCTTTAAGCTTTGCTAAATTTTTGTTTTCCAATTCCAGATTAGTTTTAATGGAAGTGAAGGGAGGCGCAGTAGAAGTAGAAGATACTCTGGATCTGATAGTGACTCGATCTCAGAAAGGAAAAGGCCAAAGAAACGTGGAAGACCACGGACTATCCCTCGGGAAACTATCAAAGGATTTAGTGATGCAGAAATTCGGCGGTAAGATGACATATAAGACTATTTTACTTCAATTTGGTTTTTTTAGAAGGTGAAATTAAAATACACAAATCCCAAATTTTCAAAGATTAAGGTGAAAGTTTTAGAGGAGGCAAATACACGATTGTGCAGGCATTGGATGGGTGTTCATTATAGGTATGAAAAATAAAGTTTGATATGTAGTCTGCCATGTTACTTACTATTATTCTATTTAGACTGCTAAATTTTTTTGGTTTTATTAATGTGGTTCAGAATAGTGGCCCTATTAAATAATGAATGTATATTTTAGTACATTCAATTTGTTTATTAAAATTTCTCACTGCATTTATGATTCCCAACATGTCTATTTTTATGTGAGAATACTTTAGTTCCATATTTTTCTAGTTTTTTAATACTGAGATTTGCTTTTTGAAAGTAAAAATGTTAAAAACTATTCCTGGTATGTCCAAGTTGGAATTGAGGTAAGATAGTCATGTAGGATAAATCATAGTTTTCTTTCAAAGTATGCTTGTTTCTTTATACACATTTAAGGGGAATGGGATAACAGCCAACTTTTGTTTATGTCATATTTTTGCTTATGAAATTTGTAAAAAGGTTTCTCATCGTTGTATTTTGAGAGTTTACTGTTTCTTTCAAGCCATTGTAACTCTTTTCTTTTAAATCACAGACCTGACTGATAAAGTTCTCCCTCCTTCTTTCTACCAGAAAACTAAATATATTGTTAGATTTTATTAAGGGTACTTTTACGATCACCTGATTTGCTGGACTTTCTGTCTTTAGTTGAAGAACATTTCTGCTTCTACTTTTCGTGGATATTTTCCCTCATCCATCAACCGCTTGGGTAGCTTTGTTCTTAAGTAAAATTTTCATTTTCCATTGTTGGTATAATACCATACATCTGAGTTACAGCTATTATTCAGAAAACTTTTATCAATACTTGGACTGCGAGGAGGTGTTTTATGATTGATTGATAACTCTGAAGACACTTCCTGTGGTAGCGTTGAACTTGTCTTGTGAAAATAATAAAGTAATTTCTAAAATAAAATTTAGCTTCTATTGTTTTATTTTATATTGGTTTCTGAACATCATCCTGGGTGTTGAAATATGTCTTGTCTTACTTGGTATATCTTAATGTTTTAACATTTTTGTCTTTAGGATAGTTTGTTCATTTGTGTTGGTAGTAACAGTGCCTTGAATTAATTTTTGCACTAACAAGTGTACAAAGCTATTTTTTAATGGATAGTGAAGCCCACATTTAAACCGAACAATTATTTTCTGTTAGGTTTATCAAGAGTTACAAGAAGTTTGGTGGCCCTCTGGAAAGGTACATACATTTCTTATTCTCCTAGAATTACATGTCTGTTACATGTTGTCAGCTTATTTATGGTAATATTCACTTTAGCTACTTTGTTAAGTTTGCTTTAAAATACAAAATCTGTATAAAACAAATTTCCAATAGATTTTTAAAATGATTTTTATATTTTCAATTCCTTCTAGTCTCTAAAATTTTATCTACAAATGAAGTTTTCTGTAAAATATGTAAGTCTGTAAAATAGCATTTTTTTTAATGCTTAGTATTTTCATAATTGTACTTTGCAAATGCTTTTATCCCTTTTTTCCATCACAAACATAAAAAGCAGATTGACCCTTCAAGAAGGTGAGCTGCTAACTTCAATCTTTGACTTAAAGACCAATTCTGTTTTCCCTATTAGGGAAATTTTCTTAAGTTTCTCTAATTGTAGTTCCTTCTTATACAAACTATAATTAGATTATCAGGACAGGTTATTTTTTTATGTTAATGGTTAATCTCAATGATTGTTGGTGATTTGAATATTCTTTGACCTTTGGTTGTGGCGCACCCACTGTCTAAATATACAGTGGCAAAGACTAAAATTGGCTTAATTCTATTTTTTCTCTCTAAACCTACATTTAAAAGTATTTCTGTTTTGAATATTTAGAGCATTATACTGTATTTATTTAAAAAAATATATACATATAACTGGACCTGCCTAATTCAAGCCTATGTTGTTTAAAGTTCATCTGTATTACAATCCTTAACCACTTTTGAATTTAATAATTGATCGGTTATGAAAAGCTTTTGTAGAATTATTACATAATCTTCAAATTTGAAGCATACCTTTTATTCTGTAATGAATTAACTTTATTATTCTTGAATATATAAATGAATTGTTTCCCTGCCAAATATTTTAACATTTTTTAAAACTTTTTTTTCTAGTGTGTCTCATGCCAGTTATATGAACCAGAATTTGTAGGGCATGGAAAGTGGCTTATAGAGCTTGAGATAGAGTGAATCTTAGTCTCCCTTAAATAGTACCACTTTAGTTTGCATATTTACCTGAAAATTATGTTATTTTATTAACAGATTAGATGCAATTGCTCGGGATGCTGAATTAGTTGATAAGTCAGAGACCGACCTCAGACGATTAGGAGAATTGGTACATAATGGTTGCATTAAAGCTTTAAAGGATAATTCTTCAGGAACAGAACGAACAGGTAATATTAAAGTGAGAATGATTTAAAGAGGTCAATAGAATTTTCAAATTATACTTTTATTGAGTTGGGTATATATTATATCATAGCTACCTATTCATCACTCTTGAAAGATGCTTTAAAAAATAAAGCAGGACCATTCCTGGGTGATAGGAAATGGGTAATAGAATTATATTATTGAAAGCAATGGAGTCTGTCTTTCTGTCTGGTATATTCTAGCTGGTTGGTAGCATCAGCAGTTACTGTGTTTTTCGTGTAGAGATGGCCAGGAAAAGATCGTGTGCACGTATAATAGGGCCTTTGGGCACAATTCATTATGCTTGTTTCGTACTTTACCTAAATGTAAATTTTTAGATAAGATTTAGTCATAAAACGTACTAGAAAAAAAATCATGCTAGAACTCTTATTTAGAAGGTGACAGCATTAATAGATTGAAGTATCTCTTGCAATTGATAGAACAATTAAGAAATGCTTTCTGTGAATTCACATCTGCTATAAGCAAGTGTACTGAAAAATCTTGTAGTGACTTTAAAGTTGGCCAACAAGTGCCCTCTCCCAATAATATAAACAAGTAAAATTTGTTAATATAGCTAAATAAGTAATGCTTATTAACATAAGTCATAGCATATCATGCTTTGTGTTTCGTAGAATTGTATATTTCATACTTTGTTATGTCTTTAAAAAAAATTAAGGTGGTAGACTTGGAAAAGTGAAGGGTCCAACATTCCGAATATCAGGAGTACAGGTGAATGCCAAGCTCGTTATCTCCCATGAAGAAGAATTGATACCATTGCATAAATCCATTCCTTCAGATCCAGAAGAAAGAAAGCAGTGAGTTGTTGACTTTATCCATTGTAAAATATTTGTTACTCAATAATTCGGCTGTGTGTGGATGTTAAAAATGGTTTTTTATGTCACTGGCTAGTTAGAATGAAAGTTTTTAAAAATAAAGCATAGTATTTTGAAGTTCTAGTAATTCAAGTATGTTTCTCAGTTAATTTTTAATATGGCAGTTTTAAACTTGACAGTGGTTATTAACTTTGATATTAGGTATACTATCCCATGCCACACCAAGGCAGCTCATTTTGATATAGACTGGGGCAAAGAAGATGATTCCAATTTGTTAATTGGTATCTACGAATATGGATATGGAAGCTGGGAAATGATTAAAATGGATCCTGACCTCAGTCTAACACACAAGGTACTGTTAACCATTGATGTTGATTAGATTTTTGCGTAACTTTTTTCTAAAATCAGTGTTTAGGGATTTTCGTGATTTGGCACTACCTCAGTAGGTAAAATCATTTCTTTGCCTGAACTGGAAAATACTGGCAGCATTTCCTTATTTTCATTTATCTTTTTATATTTTACTCTTTCACAGGCAGAGGGCAAATTTTTGATATTGTTGCTATGTCGTTTGATACCTATGAAGCCATACTTAAACTAGTTTAAATTTCCACTGTAAAAATTTTCTCAGAGTGCATGCTTTGGGTCATCTTAAATGGATGATAACGTATTCTAGGACTGTTTGTATACTATATAGTAAAATGTACTGTAATTGAGAAAGGAAGGATATCTAAGAATACTGTAATGTTTAGTAACACTGGATACTAAATATACTTGTATATTGGGAAAAAAATTTTTAACCTCACACTTTGTATTATTATTTTGAATGGAGGGATTTTTTTTTTCATGTATTTATTTAGAACTCATTCCCAGGCAGATTAAATCTTTGCTATAGCGTAGGTATAAAAAAATGTGTTTTGCACTCTTAGTGGTTTAATGCCCATAAATTTTAACAATTGTAACCTGTTAGTAAATTATATGTATTTCTTTCAATGAGAGAGAATTTCTTAGGCAATAACATTTTCATGTTATTTATTAAAGACAACCTGAAAAAGTTAATTTCTTTTCAGATTCTTCCAGATGATCCTGATAAAAAACCACAAGCAAAGCAGTTGCAGACACGTGCAGACTACCTCATCAAATTACTTAGTAAAGATCTTGCAAGAAAAGAAGCTCAGAGACTTTCTGGTGCAGTAAGTTAAAATTTAGATGCTTGAGAGCTATTTATTTCTCCATAAGGGGCGCCTGGGTGGCTCAGTCGGTTTGGTGTCCGACTTTGGCTTAGGTTGATCTTGCAGTTTGTGAGTTCAAGCCCCGCGTTGGGCTCTGTGCTGACAGCTCAGAGCCTTAAGCCCCCCTCAGATTCTATGTCTCCCCCTCTCTCTGCCCCTCCCATGCTCATACTCTGTCTCTGTCTCTCATAATAAATAAAAATGTTAAAAAAAATTAAAAAAAAAAGATAAGTGTAGTTTACTGGTAGCCCTAGACATCGATGTCTATATGACTTTATAAGTGTATTTTTCTATAATTTAGTAGCTTTAATTGTATATGGTGATATTTTGCCTTAAGTTATCTTTGTATTCGTATTAAAACTGGTAAGTCTTACCTTTAGGAATAGGATACTGGTTTTTTTTGTTTTTTTTTTTTTATGGTCTTTCCATGTAGATAGTGGGGGCAGCTTGTTTAGAGCAGATTAATTTTGAGAGGTCGGACCTCTACTACTATTTGATTTGATGGTAGTTAGAGATCTAAAGGTACAATATTAAAGGTCACTGAGCTTATTTATGAGAGGAGTTCAGAAGAGTAGGAAAAATACACTGAGAAGTCATTAGAAACAGTCTCTACCATTTGCATTATAATCACAGTGTGATAATGTAATCACATTGTGTGAAATAATTTTTATGTAAAATAATTTTTAAAGCTGTCTCTGTTAGGATCGAATTTAGTTGAAGATAATTGTAATTTAAGAAGGCAAAAAACCTTCCTTCTGTTTCTTTCAACTTCCACTTTAATTCTTTTTTAAAGGAATAATTAATTATAGTTATCTGTTATTCATGATAATGTGTACTTGATTCACTAAATTATATCACTTTTGTTGACTTTCTAAGATTGGTGTTGCTTATTACCAATAGACCAAGGATTGGGTAGTAGGAATATGTGTTAGCTTTTAGATGTACTACTTAAGAAATCTTTTAAAACTGAATCTGTGGAGTTGGTTAGAATAAAAATAATTATTTTTAGGGAGGTTCAAAGAGGAGAAAAGCAAGAGCTAAGAAGAATAAAGCAATGAAGTCTATAAAAGTGAAAGAAGAAATAAAGAGTGATTCTTCACCCCTGCCCTCAGAGAAGTCTGACGATGACGATGATAAGGTAAGAATGTATTTTGGAAGAACAGCCTTTTATATTAGAAAGGGAACATATCATGTTTTAGTATACTTGACATTTAAAATTTGAACTAAGACCTAAAATTTTACGTTTAGGTACTGAAGTTCCTTTTCTGTAGTTTATTACATACATAGTCTCACGTGCAGAACAGAATATTGCTTGTCCCATGGAATGTCACTAAGAGAGATAGAGCAAATCCTTTTCAAAGATATGCCATTTAAATGAGGTTCTGTCTCCTTTGATTTTACTTTGAATGGGACTGGCTTACTTTAGTTTTTATAGGAAGGTTGAACATTGCATGTATCATTATTAATGGGATTCTGAGTTATTACTTTCCGAATCCACATACGTGCAATCCATAGTCCTACAAAGAAGAGAAATTAGTCTTTGTTGAGATTTGGTTAGTAATACATTGGCCGTACTTGCACTTTTCAGGATGAGATCACTTCTGTGAAACATCCAAATAAAAAAATTAAAACAGAAAGAGACAGTGAAGAAAGACCTGAGCCAGATGTTTTTATAAAGAAGGAATCAGAAGAAAAGAGGGAAGCAAAAGAAAAAGAGAATAAAAGAGAACTTAAAAGGGAGATAAAAGAAAAAGAGGATAAGAAAGATATAAAGGAAAAAGATTTTAAAGAGAAAAGAGAAAACAAAGTAAAAGAAGCTATACAGAAAGAAAAAGACATGAAGGAAGAAAAGGTATGCAAATCATAATGTAAAATTTAGAAAGTGACACAATCAACGTATTTACATTTTAGGAAAATAAATTGCCTATCAGCCCAAATTAGCCTGAATAACTTAAGTTCTTTTAAAATACATGTGGGTATCTAGAAGAGGAGAAACATTTTTTTAAACGTCTTACCTGTAGGTTAACATCACAGAGTAGATTTATTTTTATTAAAGTGAGACATTAAATGTTTTCTGGAAGTATTAATCATTTCACTTTTATTGTTGTTGGATTTTTTTCCCCTCTTTTTCTTTAGTTGAGTGAATCCAAGTCTGATAGCAAGGAAAGATCCAAGAAATCTTCAGTGTCAGATGCTCCAGTTCATATCACTGCAAGTGGTGAACCAGTTCCCATATCTGAAGAATCTGAAGAACTAGATCAGAAGACATTCAGCATTGTGAGTAGTAGACTTACCGGTTGTTAGTAAGAATTCATATAATATTTTAATTGGCAATTCTGTCTTTTGGAGCTTTTAATTTAGAAATGTATTTGAATTGGGTAGTATTGCAATTCATATTGATAAAAGGCATTAGATTGCAATGTTGAAATTTATCTTAAATTTAGAATTAACTTGGAAAAACTTCTTAATAAATTAAAAACTTTAAGGAAAGGCATTTAGGGAACACTTAGAGTGAACTTTTTCCCTTCAACTTTAGAATTTTAAACTTTTTAAAAGTTCCTGAACCTTTTATCTGTATGAAAGAGTACTTCTTACCTACAGTGAAGGACTAACTTTTTTTTCCCCAATATTTTATAGGCCAGTATTCTTACAAAGTATAGTGAAAACAAAAAGTGAAAGTATTTCATTGGAGAAGTGAAAGTAAGGGGGAAATATGCAAAATGTAAGCCCCAGTTTTACATTACTAGATTCAGTAGACATAAAATTGCACTGTCAAACTGATAGCAAGGTTTCTAAAATTTCTGTAACTATTCCCCTTGGGGACTAGTACAGGTTCATAGACTACTTTGAGTAACACTGGTCTAAAAAATACTGGTTTTACATGCTACCATGCTTTTATGTTCATCAAAGTCAGGAAGGATCTATCTTGGCCTTTTTCCAGATGATTTATTTACTGAATATAATCAGGAACACAAAATAGTCTCAACTGTGAAATTAATTGTGATACAAATTTTGAGGAAAACATTATAGTGAGGTTGCCATATAGAAAAACTCTTTGGTATAGTAATTGAATGTACTGGCTCTGGAATCAGTTAGGAAAGTAAGTATGGTGGTTAAAAGAGTTATTACATGGAAAGTTTTTCAGCTAGTGCCTTTATTTAAAAAATTGGTAGTGGTTGTGATGGATGTTGTTGTTGAATACAGACATGTCATCAGATTGATAAAGGACTAACACATCCAGATACAGAGCAAAATCAGGAAGGAGTAATAATAATGTTAGAGATAAAAGACTGAGTGATATTAGACAGGTACAAATTATCCTCAAATAAGAGACCTGCTATTATTGGTAGAAGCCAAAGGGAAAATTTATAATCTGATATATAAATGTATCTTACTGGGGCGCCTGGGTGGCTGTCCGTAAATGGTCCAACTCTTGATCTCAGGTCTTAATCTCTGAGTTGTAAGTTCACGCCCTACAATGGGCACCTCTGCTGGGTGTGGCGGCACCTCAAAAAAAAGCATCTTATTTATATGTAGTTATAGTATGCACAAATACATGTAAATATACATTCATGTAAGAAAGAATCCTTCTTTAGGATCTCTAGAATCTGACTCTGGCACTGTTAAGGTGTAATCTTAAGTCAGATTTATCGCTGGTATGAATTAAATGCTATACTTGAAAGGTGGAAATTTTCACTTCTAAGATCACGTTTTTTGTTTTACCTATTGTACCATTCTAGATGCCCAGGTTAACTTCTTGTCTTGTTTTCTTCTACTTTGTATCCTAACTAGAGATTGTTGATCAATGAGCCCATTTATTCATTCCTGGTAATTCTTTGGCATGCCCTAATAGGGCTTCAAATATTATTCATGCACTTTAAGTATAATAGTTCCTGCCACAGGTTTTTCTCCTCCTTATTTTTGACTGTTCACATCCCTCCAATCCCTAATAATATTGGAGACATTCAAAATAAATTACTCTTGTTCCTGTCTTCCATCTTACTTTTTTGAGCATATCTCTAGACTTTTCATTTTTATCTCTTCAGGTTTACAGGCCGGGATTCCTTAGCAGCTTTTTAAGATAAACCTTTCTGTTTGTGACTTGGTTCATAGCCTATCCATTTTCTGTCAGTTTGTTTTTTTAACCCCTCTCTGTTGGGTGGAAATGGGGAGGTAGATGGTGGTATGCTTTTGCTTTTCTGAGGTGAAAATGAACTCTTCTGGAACTGCTTCGTTTACGTGCTCATTATTGAGTTTGGTGAAATTGTACCTCTTGCCTCTTTGCCTACATTTCCTCCTTGGCCTTCTGATTCGCTCATGTGACTGCTGAAAAGGAAAATTTCCTTTGCATTGTGCCCAATGCATGAATTTCAACAATTCCACTAACCCTCATAATTGATCTTAAAATCTCTTGTATTATGGAGATGAAGAATGGAATAATTTTAAACATGGATGCTGGAGCCAGAGCTTGCATGATTAGGATTTTACTGCTATATAAATTTTATTTGGGAATAGCTCTAATTATTAAATTCAATGGCCTTTTGTCAGTCTTCATTTTTCTTCACATCCTTGCCTAATTTGACACCTTATATTGTGTCTTACTGATCTGTCTGTCTTCTAAATGTCAGTATAATTTAACAGTCAAGAAAGAATACAGAGCTCCAGGTCAGACCTGGATTTGACAGATTTTATTTCACTCTGAACTTCAATTTCTTCAGTAAAATCTGTGATATCGTCAAGGTCTACTACCAGAGTCAAATGAGGTGCCTTTACATAACACAGAGCTTCTGATACATACTACATAGTAAGTACTTTACAAATATTTATTACCTTTGCTCCGTTTCCCATCTTCAGGCCTTAGCTTTAGCACGTAGATTTTAGTCGTGAATTCCTCCTTTTTTTCTTTACCCCCAACCTCCCATCAGTCAATGAGCAGATGGTACTGGCTCTACCATACTGCTTCAAGCTATAGTCCTCTCTTCCCTGGATTATTTCAATAGCTTCATAGCTGTTTTCACCACTCCCACTCTTCTTATCCCCTGCTATACCCTTTTCTTTCCTCAGTGCATACTCCCCACAGCAACCAGAGTGATAGTGACTGTTAGGGAGAATAAAATCACCCCTCCTATTTTTTGCATAAAATCCTTGAGTGGCTTTCCCTCTCACTTCAGGATAAAAGATTCATAATTACACATTAAAAGATATACTGCATCTGGTTTATTACTCCCGTCATCTCTTCTACTTCCCTCACTCAGTAGGTTCCAGCCATACTGGCAGTTATGCTATTCCTTTGAACGTAAAAGTTTTAGAACTTCGCTCTGCTCAAAATGGCTTACTCCTTCATTTTCTTTAGATGTCTGTTCAAACATCATCACTCTTCTCTGATACCATATATGAAGTAGAAACCTCCCTACTTTTTCTTTATTTTTATCACAGTTGTCACCATCTAACACACCATCTTGCTTATTTATTGGCTGTTTTCTCCTACTAGAGTACATGTTCCACAAAGGGAAGGTGTCTTTTATTTACTGCTCTATTTCCTGGGTCTAGAATAATGCTTTGAATAGGGTATGCATTCGAATGACATACATCGAATAAATCATTTTCTAGCAGAATATAAACTACTATATATTTTTTATAAATATAAAAATTGAACAAGAAACAGGAAATGTAGAGAACAGGTATAGGAGTAGTGCTGAAAATTAGAAAGAAAAAGACAACAGGCCTGAGTTCTAATTTTAACTAAAAAATATTTAATTCTAATGTTATTTAAATTATTCCTGACAAATGTGGTTAAGTTTCAAATGGCTTGGAGAAATAGGTTAATAAACTGAATAAAATCCGCAGAAACAATTCCACACATAATATAGACAATTTATAATAAGAATGGCCCTTCTACTCCAGTAATACGAGGATTTTTTTTTTAATTTTTTTTTTTTAATGCTTGTTTATTTTCGAGAGAGACAGAGCACAAGTGGGGGAGGAGCAGAGAGAGAGAGGGAGACACAGAATCTGAAGCAGGCTCCAGGCTCTGAGCTGTCAGCACAGAGCCCGACACTGGGCTGGAACTCACAAACTGTGAGATCATGACCTGAGCTGAATGAAGTTGGTCACTTAACTGACTGAGCCACCCAGACGCCTCAAGGATTTGTTTTTTAAATAAATGGCATTGGATCAACTAAATATATTGCCTCTGACTGATCCATCCTTAACATTCCTAACTAATCCAACTTTACTACTTGTAAATTATTAATTATTATTAATCGTTCATTTTAAATTTGTTTTCATTTTATACATAAATTAGTTTGCTTTTTAAGTGATATTTTCATTTTTCTTTCGGTATAAGGTTATAGTTTTTATTGCACAAATAGAATTTTAACTGAATCATACAGTTTTTGATATGTCATCCTTTTATTAGCATGCTAGTGATATGTAGGCTAAAGAAGAAGGTTGGTTTCTATCAGGTATCCCAACTCCTTGACTAACCAAAGTATGGTAAAAAGCAAAACTCGTTGCTTTGTTTTGTCTCAAAGGTTTAGAAGAATAGACAATTTATACTTATAGGTCAATTGATTTTAATAGTTCGGTTAGCATATTTTATTTTATAAAGATCCTTATTTTTTAACATTTTATTCTATATTAGAGTGAGTCTAGGGTATTAAATTATATTCTGAAATCTTTTATTTTTTTTAACATTCTGTGTTTAAGACTGCTTGATGATGATTGGGGCGCCTGGATGGCTCAGTCGGTTAAGCACCACACTCTTGGTTTCAGCTCAGGTCATGATCTCAACCTTGTGCTGTCAGCATGGATCCTGCTTGGGATTGAAGAGCTGTGAGACAAACTTTAATGCTTATTTTAGCATCAAACAGGACTGTATTTACTCACATAGATACCATTGAAAGAAGTAAATCTTTGTTGAATTCTTACTTTAATCCATGTTATTTTCCCATATTAAAGTGTAAAGAAAGAATGAGGCCTGTCAAAGCCGCTTTGAAACAACTTGATAGGCCTGAAAAAGGCCTTTCAGAAAGAGAACAACTGGAGCATACTAGACAGTGTTTAATAAAAATTGGAGACCATATCACAGAATGTCTGAAAGAGTATACAAATCCTGAACAAATCAAGCAGTGGAGAAAGTAAGTGATGTACTTTTCATAAAATGTTAATTTCCTAAGTTGTAATTATGTAACCCTCTAATTGTCACTTATATTTCAGTTTATTTTTCTTATTTTGAAATTAAGGTAACAAAATACTATTTAAAGAGGTAATCTGAGGGCGATTGTTTTCATTTTTTCCCTTTAAAGCATTTTATTTATGTATCATTTATTTATACATCATGGTGAACCACAAGTGGTACCTCTCTGTCTTTAAAAAATAGTCAAAATTGTTTCATTAAAATTCAGATTGCATTTTATTTTTTAAAAAATCCACACTTCACCAAATTATTCTTAGTAATATCTTTAGAATTTGCAGTTCCAAACAAACAAATTTATTGTTACATAAATTTAGCAACTCATCTTCCAGGTATGAGTGTATATCCTTGTAAAAATTAATATTCTCAAGCAGTGTAAAATGCAGACTTTTATTTTCCCTTTTATTTTAGAAGCAGCAGTAGAGTCGATCTTAAAATTTTAAGTCTGAGCTGCTATATTATACAAATCGCTTAATGATTACCAGATCTAGTTCAGTGTTAAGCCAAACTACGAGATGAGTTAGGAATACTATAAAATGACCACAAACCAGTCCTGTCAGTTTGTCTGATTTCTTTGCTCTGTGCAGTGCAGCTACATACCAAAGCAAAAACCTTAATGACATATTTCTGAAAGAGTGATGATTACACTAAAGTTAAAAAAGAAATTCTGTTCTTGTCTCTTTTCTCCTTAATGCACATTATCTGATGGTATCTTTATTCAGACTACTAACACAGCTTGTTTCTTCTATACCTAATATGAGTCATATGAGTTCCTTTCTGATTTGTAAATATACATATTTTTGGTTTCAATAGGATGAATTACTGCTTTTCACTCTAAAAGGTAATAAAAGGAAGGGATTTGAAAGAGAAGTAAAAATGTTTAGTTTTATTTGGAGTCTTATCCAGATGGGGACACCAATTTGGCTCAGTAGGTGGAGCATGCAACTCTTGATCTCAGGGTCATGAGTTCAAGCCCCACGTTGGGTGTAGAGATTACTTTACAAAAAGAAAAAAAAGAGTTGGAGTCTTAGCCATATAATGTTTTTATTTTATTTTATTTTATTTTTTATTTTTTAATTTATTTTATTTTATTTTTGAGAGAGAAAGCATGAGCAGGAAGGGGCAGAGAGAGCGGGAGACACAGAATCTGAAGCAGGCTCCAGGTTCTGAGCCCCACATGGGGCTCGAACTCAGAGACAGATCATGACCTGAGCCCAAGTCAGAGATGTAACCAGCTGAGCCACCGAGGCGCCCCCATATAAAGTTTTTGTCTTTTCTTGTCTTTTCTTCTTCTTCTTCTTCTTATTCTTCTTCTTTTTTAATTTATTGTCAAGTTAGCTAAACAAAAAGTGTATGCAGTGTGCTCTTGGTTTCAGGATATTCCGAATATTCCCATGATTCATCCCTTACATACAGCAACCAGTACTAATCCCAGCAAGTGCCTTCCTCAATGCTCATCGCCCATTTTTCCCTCTCCCCTTTTCCTCTGCCCCTCCTCCATCAACCCTCAGTTCATTTTCTATATTTAAGAGTCTCTATGGTTTGTAGAAATAATCTCTTTAGACTTGGTTCCATGGAAGGCTGAGTATATGTGTATGTGTTTCTATAATAGGGGATAGGGGCTCCATGAAAAAGCTAAATATTTTCCATCAGACTGATTACCTGTTCTTTTTTTAGAAACCTGTGGATTTTTGTATCTAAGTTTACGGAATTCGATGCAAGAAAATTACATAAATTATATAAGCATGCTATTAAAAAACGACAGGAGTCTCAGGTAAATTGATGCATCATATTTTTCCATTAATTTGTGTTATTAAAACTGAGACATTATTCCTTGTGGAATAATTCAATTAATGTAGAAGGAATGAAGGAAATACAGAATCACTGTTAGAACACAATAAAAGTTGCTTCAGGTAAGATGTTCTGAAGGAAGCTAAAATTAGTGGGCAAGAAAATAAGATATTGGCATAGTCTAAAAGTATTTCCTCTAAGATGTTTATTAATTACAAAGAGAAAAATATTAACTTTATAGAAGAGATACCTGCCTACACCACCTTAAACAGTCAAGGTTAACATCAGCTAAAATAAGACATTTCAACATCATGAACCATCAGTAGAGTGCACTAAGAGAGGTATATCACTTCTGTGGAATTCTTGGCAAAAATGTATTACCTTAGTTTGTGCATGTGAAAGTACCAGACAAACCCCAGATATTCTCCAAGATAACTGTCTAGTACACTTCAAACGTGTCAGGGTCGTCGAAGACAAGAAAAAAAGTAAAAAGCTGTCCTAGATTGGAGGAAACTAAGAAGACATGAAAACTCCATGTAACATGGAGTTCCAGCTTAGAGCCTGGAGCAGAAAAAGGATCTTAGTGGAAAAATGTAAAATTTGAACACAGTTTCTAGTTCATTTCATGGTATTGTACCAGTGTTAATTACTCCGTTTTGATTATCTTACAGTGTCCTATAAGATGTTAACATTAGGAAAAGCTGGCTAAAAGGCATATGGGAACTCTAAATAGTATTTTTGCAGCTTTTCTGTAACTCTAAAATTATTTCAAGGTCAAATTTTTAACAAAAGACAAATACTCT
Source organism: Paguma larvata (assembly GCA_030068075.1). Lineage (NCBI taxonomy): Eukaryota > Metazoa > Chordata > Mammalia > Carnivora > Viverridae > Paguma > Paguma larvata. Next base: position 75,298,629 of record CM057826.1, read on the forward strand.
ATGCTTTTAAAAACATACCTGCAAATGATGCATTTATACATTCTCATATATAGGACTTCTTTTAGCACCAGGATTTTCTTTTTAGGGTGTTTTTTCTTTATCCTATTTTGTAAAGATATTTGAAGCCACTTAAAAGATTCTTACATATGTGCATTTATTTTAGCAAAATAATGACCAGAACAGCAACTTGAATGCCCAAGTGATTAGAAATCCAGGTAAGTGTTACTAATTGTTTTAGAAAGTAAATTTAAAAATTGTTTTCCTCTTTCAGGTTTATTTTAGATAATGCATACTCAGTTTTAAAACTGAATCCATTATATTAAACAGTAATTTTAGCTTATTAACCTTTCCATAAATCAGCCCTTTTTTACCAGTTTCATGAAATGATAGAATAGTTGTTAAAATGAGTGTATTTTAAAAAAATAGGATATAATACTCTCTCTGCAGGAGTCACAAAAGTATGGTCTGAGAACGAAATGGGCTTTAAATTTTTTCAGTTGTGTTTTTTCACATTTCAGAATACAGTAACCCTTTATAGGCCTTAGTTCTGCCTTTATAGACCATTTCTAAAGTCTTTAACTGTATTTGGCAACTGATTTTGCTTATCGGGAGTTGAAATAAGAGTTCTTATGATCTAGCAGCAAAGTTATTGTTGTTTACCCTGTATTTTTTTTAAATCATTAACAAAAGCTGTACTCTCTTATCTAACAGATGTGGAAAGATTAAAAGAGAATACAAATCATGATGATAGCAGCAGGGACAGTTATTCATCTGATAGACACTTATCTCAGTATCATGATCATCATAAAGACCGACATCAGGGAGATTCTTACAAAAAGAGTGACTCTAGGAAAAGACCCTATTCTTCTTTTAGTAATGGTAAAGATCATCGTGACTGGGATCATTACAAGCAAGAGAGCAGGTAAACTGGACAGTTTTGCATATTTATGTCTTTCTCTTTTTCACTTTTCTATACTCGGTTTGACCTTACTACCAGCCAATTCAGTATTCAGATAATCAGAACAAATCTTATGTGAAATAAAGGTGTTTATTTACAAATACAAAAGCTGATATTATAATAGAGTACTTTTTGTTACTATTGAGAACTGAATTTCTCCAAAATGTTTTTAAATTACAAATTTAAGATCAAAGTGTGCAATAAGAAAGTATGGAGTTCTGTATAAGTCATAGGATTCATTTTTGTTGGTTTTAGAGAATATTGGCTCAAATACTCTTCAAAATACAATAATAGAGTAAAATAGAAGCTCAATAGGCTGAAGTTCGATGGGGGGAATTCTATGTTCCATTCCATTGAAAAACTAGTGGGAAAATTAATTTATGTGAAAACACCTTATCAAGGGTAATCTTAATCATAGCAGTCTGGCCTAGTCCTGAAATCAGGAAGTTTTCACTGTTATTGTTGTTTTGTTGTTTTTTGAAGCCCTTAAGTAGTAAACAATCTGAATATAACAACAGAATACATTTTATTTCATAAAGGAGTATTTTCATCAGTGATAATTGCGAAAAGCAAAAGAAAAAACTGAGAAGAATAAAAGATGAGAAATAGAGAAATTAGTAGATTTTCTTTGCATTTTAGTTGTGCTCACTGCATTTTTCCCTATGGTAGAAGCACTGTCACATAACATATCAATTATAGAATGGCTTTTGTAATTAGAAAAGGGCACAAAGTGAAAAGTCCTGTTTGTAGCAGTAAATATAATTTCATAGGCTTGTAGAACATAATTTATATTGTTTATAACAAGGACCTTTCCCCAACCAGTTGAAGTTCTCTTCTATGAATTAGTTCATAGTTTATATTTTTAGAGGTTTTTATTTTTTCTGCTTAGAGTTTCATAAAAGGCTCTGATTTCAAGGATATGCTAGATCGTTATCTTAACCCCCACTTCCAGATAATTAAGATGCATTAATACAAATGTTGCATAGAATAAAAATAGCAACCAGTTGAAAAACGGGCATGTGAGCTAAGTGAAATAAATCAGAGAAAGATAAATAGCTTCATCATTTCACTTGTTCACATTATTCACTCTGGAATAAAAAACAAAAAACAAAATAAAAAAAAACAATCGACAAACAGAAAAACAGGATTCATAAAGACAAGAGAAGAAATAGATGGTTTCCGAGAGGAAGGGGAAGAAATAGGTACAGGAGATGAAGAGGTATAAACTTCCAGTTACAAAATAAGTCATGGGGATATAAAGTACAGCTTAGGAATATAGTCAGTAATATTTTAATAACTTCATATGGTGACAGATGGTAACTACACACCACGGTGAGCATTTCATGATGTATATAATTTCAAATCACTCTGTTGTACACCTGAAACTACATGATACTGCATGTCCATTTACTTTAATTAAAAATAGAATTAAATAGTTAAATAATTTTAAAAATGGGCATGTAAAATTAGATGCTATCAAAAGTTCTATGTATGGTTCACTTTAGTTTTGCAAATTGAAAGATTTTTCCAGAAAGGCATGCAGAGACAAGTCCAGTGACTTAAGCTCACTTAGGAGGTCTTATCGTGAAACACAGAGCCTCTAAACAATTTAAAAAGATGCCTTAAAGTATTTTGGTGTTTTATTTTTAATAATTTTTCTGTTGGAAAACATTTAATTTGCATCATTAATTTAATCCTTGATTTCTCTTTCATTAGGTATTACAGTGATAGAGAGAAACACAGAAAACTGGATGATCACAGGAGTAGAGATCACAGGTCAAATTTGGAAGGAAGTTTAAAGGACAGATCTCATTCCGATCATCGTTCTCATTCAGACCATCGGTTACATTCAGACCATCGGGCAAGTTCTGAATATACACACCATAAATCTTCCAGGGATTATAGGTATCACTCAGATTGGCAGATGGACCACAGAGCTTCCAGTAGTGGCCCCCGATCACCACTAGATCAGAGGTCTCCTTATGGCTCCAGATCTCCATTTGAACACTCAGTTGAACACAAAAGTACACCCGAGCATACCTGGAGTAGTCGGAAAACATAACAAAAACTGATACTTTGTCTTTCTGGACTTTTCCTTTAGCCATATATCATAAACCAACACAGTAATTGCCTTACATGACTTGAAAGATATAAACAGATCTTCTATCAGTAGCAGTATTGTTACTTCTTTCCAGGATGCAAGGTCTATTATCCCAACAGAAGAGAAAATATTTTTATATTTAAGGATTATGCTGCACTGTACTACAAATGCTGTAGTACTTTTTTTTTTTTCTTTTTTAAAGAAATGGAAAATGTTTACTATTACAGGGACCTCAACACTGCCCTTCCATATAGGCTGGATAAAACTGTTTTTAAGTCAGTGATTTTAGACTGACCTCCATTTAAATTATGTTTGTATATGAACTTTACTCTGACCTGTGATCATGTTTCAGGAAGGAATGAAAGAGAGTTCTTTTCTTAATAAAGAAAAAACACTCAAGGACTTTGTTCACTTTCCAAAGCTACTTGTTTACATTGTACACTGCGACCACCTTGCCGCTTTTCATCACAAGCTTGAATATTTAAATTCTGTACTTATATCTGTAAAATAGCCAGGAATTTCCTGTTTGTGATCTATTATTATGCCTTTTTACACACATACACACACACACACACGGCTGTAAATTATTGTAAATGGATTAAATGAGCTTTCCTTACTTCCTTTCCCTGCTCAGGCTTTTTTTGACTGTTCCTTTCCCTACCAACTCAGGCCTTCTTATCATTTAAAAAAAATTATCAGTGTAATAACACTTTTTAATGATTTGTCTGATGGAATCATTGTTTAGAATGTAAAAAATGGGGAAAGGGGCCACTTAATTCCATTAGTCTCTTTTTATATTGACTATTTTATTAGATAAATGTTATTTCTTTTTTTCTTTTTTAGTAAATATTGTGTTTGTAGTAACAAAACGGTGAGATGATATGTAAAATCTAAACTGCATGCTCTGGAAACCGTTTTTTCAGATGCATTTGGTTTAAAAGGGTAGGTGTATGAACACTTTTCAGAATCCAAAATGGCCAAAAGTTATTGTAAAATCCATTTGTTTTCCCTTTTCATGTGGGCAATAATGTCAAATGTGCTATGCAGCCAGGTAACATTTTAGATAAACTTGATTGACTTTTAATATAAACTGTTACAATGCACACTGATTGTATATAAAAACCTTATATATGACAAATTAAATTTAAGAAAAAGGATATGTGGGCTCCTGTAATTTTCTGCTGCATTCTTAATCCCTCAAGCACTTAACTTTTTTTTTTTTTTAAAGTAGTAGCATTTAGCTACCAGGAAAAAGGTATTTTGGTAAGCAGTTGAATATTGTTAGTGTGTGGCACTACAAAACTAAGTCTGTTTTGAAGACTATATGAATCTATGAAGTAAAATTTAGATCATAGAAATCTTTGTTGGACTCTTTTTCATTTCCTGCAGATTTTATTTCAGAATGCCTTATATTTATTCAGAGATTTTTATTTTGTTATATTCAGTGAGGATTTTGGAACATGTGACATACATTCTTGGATGTGCTCTGTGATGTAACAAATTTGAATCTTAACTTTGACAAATAGAAGTATATTAGTATATGCCTATAATATTCTTTAAAGTGTCCCTGTTGATTAACTGTGGGAATAATCTATAGAAATTTGTCCATAGATGGATGTATTTTTAAACATTTTTGTTTTCTTCATTTAAGTCTAAAATTTGTGTACAAAACAAAGCTTTTCTTTTTTTTTTTTTTTAGTGATCCCTCTTTTTAGTTACCTGAAGAATGATAATCTGTTTTTTCCTGGCAAATCAGATAACATAGGAACAATAACTCAATTTTTAAACATTAGTTTATAATTAAATATAAAAGCGATACAACAGTATAGTGCTGGTACACATTTTTAAGCTTTTCCACCTTTTTCCACATTTAATATAAATGATTATTCTACAAGATAGCATTTAACAAAACAAGATAATGCTTAATGAATTTATAATATTCACACAGTAAAAAGATCAGGGTTGCATTTTTAATCCTCACTTTGTAGCTGGGACAAACTTTGAGGCAATGAAATGGGCTCTTTCTTAATGCCATATTTAGTTGAATATATCAATCACCTAATTAGCTAAGTTGAATGAAAAATCTAAAACTGTATGTAACATTAATTTATGGAAAATATGTTCATTATTTGTAAAAAGTCAACAATCATGTAGAAGAGGAACAAGCCATAAACTTACTAAGACACAATGGAAAAGAACATTGGTACATAGATATAACAGGAAACATTCTCTATAAAATACGCTTAAATTTTGTCTATTACATGCTCATTCTGCTTTGATATTTTTATCCATTTGTGTTTAAATTTTTAAGAGTGAGAGATTATGCATAGTACTGTACCAGTTAACCCTCCACTTTAATAATATACAATAAATGATTTCTTATTAAAAGCAATGGCCTGTTTGCTTATAAAGAAAATATTCTTTGTTTAGGATATGTTAGAAAATAATTTTAGACTGGAAAGCTGTGGAAAACTGGAGTGTGAATGATTCATTCATTAATTTCAGAGTGAGTGGCTTAATAAAACTGAAAGTTTTATAAAAGTTGTACAAGACATAGTAGATTACATATAATAATTTTTGTAATCCATTTTTGTAGTAAAATAATGAAAGGGTTGTATAGATATACTGATTTACACTGTTGTCACTTCCTGGAGATTTATCAAGATTATCCAGTGGGGTAAATGACATAATTCCTATCTTTGTTACTCTGTTTCTGACTAGATAATGATCTTTGAGCCATAAATAAGAATGCAGTTTTATAGTTGTGATGTTTCTTTACAAGAGCTGTGGTGATTTGAAAGGGGGAGGGTGTTGGAAAAGCAACTAATTTTAAATATGGACTTCTTTTAGACTTTCCCTGCTTTGTCTGAAATTTTAATGTAAACTTTAATGAAATTTAATGTAAATTTTAATATATGGCTTGTTAATTTTGAGTAGTTCATTTCTTAGCTAGTAATGGAATAGTATTTTAAAATGTTTCTAAATTGATATTTAACCATATTAATGTAAACAACCATCAAGCCCATTACTTAAGTTCAAGACTCAATTTTAAAATACAGACAAAACTGTTAGATATATTGCAGCACTTTATGCAAGATTTGTGATGAGCATGTTTAAGGGGAGGCAACTAGGCAATAATACAACAAAAAAATTTTGAAAGTGTCAGAACTTCTGTGTTAAAATTTTAGACATTTAAAACAAAACAATTCAATTGAAATTATATTTTCTCCTGACATTGTCTGTAGTGAGTTATTTTATAGACACTTTATGCTAATAATTCTTTTCCTTTCCTTTCCCTTTCCCTTTTTCTTTTCCTTTCCTTTTTCCTTTTTCCTTTTTCCTTTTTCCTTTTTCCTTTTTCCTTTTCTTCCCTTCCCTTCCTAATAGACATTTTATTACAGGAAATCTTTGGATTCTTTTATAAAGAAAGATGTAAGGATAGGAATATTAGCTATGTTAAAGAATGAAAGATAAGATTACTTGGTAAAGTAGGACCAAAAAAACCTTTCCAGACTGTTCCAGACTTTTCCAAATATCTATACAAATTCTTCAGTGGAGCTTCATGTGCCAGATTTGTATCCTAAAAGGGCATTAGCCATCTTGGCCTTTAATTAAAAAAAAAGGGGGGGGGGTGCCTAGGTGGCTCAGGTCATGATCTCATGGTTCCTTTGTTTGAGCCCCACATCAGCCTCTGTGCTGTCAGTGTGGAGAACACTTTTTATTTGAAACAAGATTGGTAGTTCAAACTCCCAAATGAATAAGATGCTTTTAATTCTATGTCCCACTCTACATTTGAGTCTGGATCTAACTATTAAGTTGAAAAGGTATAAATAGCCTCAAAACAAAACCTGAGCTCATAATTCTTCTGTTAAATGAGCTAGGATTTTTGATTGCATTGATGATTTGCATTATCTGGCAGAAATGGGAATTGCATTGTAATTTTATTACTGTAGGCTACTATTAGGTTTCCAGCCTGCAGGTGAGCTGTGGAATTAACCTGGCACTCTTTGTTTTTTCCTCTTTTTACCCTTCAAAACTTTGCTTTGTCTCTGGTGTTCATCACGTTCACTGTCCTGAGTCTAGGTATTGTTTTGTTTATTTTTTTTTCTTTGATCATGTCTTTCCTCCTCTTGACTCATTTCTACTTTCTGGAAACCTGTCGTGTTGCTATATAATACTTCTGTCCTCTGTCTTAACAGCTTTACTATTTTTCCTTCTCTTTACATTTCTGTGCTTGGTCTCTTCAGCTTCAACCACTCCCCTGAACTTGTCTCCACTTAGATATCTAGTAGGTCTGTATTATTTTTATTTTTACTCATTTTAGAGAGAAGCAGCAAGGGAGTGGGGCAGAGGGACATAGAATCTTAAGCAGGGTCCAACCTAAGCCCTACTCAGGGCTTGATCCCACACCCTTGAAATCATGACTTGAGTCTAAGCCAGAGTCAGATGCTCAGCCAACTGATCCACCCAAATGACCCTAATAGATACCTACTACTAAAATACAGAAACCCAGACTCTTCTCTGCCAATGACATTTAAAAAAAACAAAAACAACTGACATGGTGCCTGGGTGACTCAGGCAGGTGGGTGTCCAACTTTAATTAGGTCATGACCTCATAACTGTCAGCTCAGAGCCTGGAGCCTGCTTCCAATTCTGTGTCTCCTTCTCTCTACCCCTCTTCCTCTCATGCTCTGTCTCTAAACTAAAAATAAACATTAAAAAGAAAAAAAAACTGCCAGTGTTACATGATTTTTGATAAGGGAGTAGACTCAACCTAACAACTTTTATAATCTTTATCCCTAGCTTTTTCTATTTTTCCTGTCTCACACTACCTTCATTGTTCTTAGAATACACCAAAGAAATACTTCTGGGTCTTTGTATTGCCTTTTCCTCTGTCAAGAATGCCTTTATCCCTGATTTGTACAAAGCTTATTCCCTCACATTAATAAGTCACATCAAGTCTCTAAGCTGGTAACCCTGTCCCTGCCATTTTTGTGTCCCTTGCCTTGCTTTTTCTTCTAGCACTTAGTATTACTTGCCCTCATTTTTTTTTCATCTGTCATTGCCAACTTACTAACATGTAAGTTTCATTGTCTTGTTCACTGCTGTATCCCCACTCCTTAACAGTGCCTCAACATATCATTTGTATTTTTTTCATTATTTTGGTTCTTTCCCAGAAATGCTATGTCTTGTAAGTGGCCAGCATTATTAAACTTTTTGTCCTTCCACCGTTACCTGATGTGTTCGTATTTTTGGAAACATTTGTGACTTTTCATTATCTCTGTAACTAGAGTCTTACTGTCTTTTGTTTTTTAACTCACCTAATAACAATCACCTGAGACAGAGAAACACCCAAGTCTCATGTCTAGAAATTAAAGTAGGCAGAGAAAGGCCTTAGGTAATATGATTTTAGAGATTTTAATATTTATCGACTTGAATAATATAGAGGCTAATTTTCCTGTTATAATTAAAACACTTATGTGATGAAAAACTAGTTTTTGTAACTTATGGCTATTTAAGAACTATAATGATACTTTGTGAAGAGATATTCAGAAATGTATGTTAGGAAAATATGAAACATTTTGATTTGTCTATCTTTTTTTTTTAATGTTTATTTATGAGAAAGAGAGACAGAGTGTGAGGAGGAGGGCAGAGATAGAGGGAGATGCAGAATCCAAAGCAGGCTTCAGATTCTGAGCTGTCAGCACAGAGCGTGACGTGGGGCTCGAAATCACGAACTATGAGATCATGACCTGACCTGAAGTCAGACGCTTAACCAACTGAGCCTCTCAGGCACCCCTGTCTGTCTTTTGATAGGACATGTTTTTTTTTTTAGGTGGCATGATAGACTGTCTTTCTTTTCATAAGGAAAGAATACAACTTGTAAAGGCACTATAATGCAAGAGAAATATGTTGCATTTCCAATGTTTTTAAAGTGAAATTGAAAAAACATCTCTCTGGTTTTTTATGTTTTTTTTACCATTAAAAAAGCTTTAGATCATGTTTATATAAGGTAAATTCATCCTTTTTAGGTGATATACAGTTGTTCAACCACCAACATCTTTAAGATCTAAAATCTTTCCATCACCCCCAAAAAGTTATCACATGCTAATTTCCCCACACCTAGTCCCTGGCAACCACTGATTTGTCCCTATAGTTTTTACTTTTCCATCATGTTACTTATATAAAGGAATTATACAGAATATTGGCTTTGAGCCAGCCTGTCACTCTCTAATGTTTTCGAGATTCATCTGTGTTTTTGCATTTATCAGTGGCTCGTTACTTTTTATAATGAAGTGCTATTCTTTGTATTGAGTGTTGCACACTTTGTTTATCCATTCACCAACTGGGTTTCCAGTCGTTTGGTCATTATAATTAAAGATGCAATAAACTTTCACATACAAGTGTCTGGGTACATAGTCTAAATTTGGGGGGAAGTACTTTGGAGTGGGATTTCTAGATTTTATGCTGAAGTGTATGTTTTGCTTTATAAAAAACTGCCAAACTATTTTCCAAAGCGGATATACCATTTTGTGTTCCCACCAGCTGTAGATGAGAGTTCTTGTTACTCTTCAACCATGTGAACATTTTATATTGTAGGATTTTGTTTTTCACATAGCCATTCTGATTGGTGTGTAATGGTAATATTTAATTTGTATTTCCCTAGTGACTACTGGTATTCAGCGTCTTTTAATTTGTTTACTTGCCATTCTTATTTCTAGTATTCAAGTTTTTTTTAATTTTATAAAGTAGATTTGTTGATACAATTCATGTATCAGATAAACTATGATATGAGTTTAGCCAAACTAGTCTATGGCTTATCTTTTTATTTTAACAGTATCTTTCAAATGAAGAATTTAAAATTTTTTGATAAAATCCAGTTTTTCCATTTTTTTCTACTGTGGTTCCTTCTTTGTGTGTAGAAATCTTTGCCTAACTAAAGATCACAAAGATTTTTCTCCTATGTTTTATTTATTTAAAATTTTTTTTAATGTTTATCTATTTTTTAGTAAGAGACACAGAGCATGAGCAGGGGAGGGGCAGAGAGAGAGGGAGACAGAATCTGAAGCAGCCTCCAGGCTCTGTGATGACAACTCAGAGACTGATGCAGGGCTCAAACTCCCAAATCCAGAGATCATGACCTGAGCAGAAGTCTCATGCTTAACCGACTGAGCCACCCAGGCACCCCTCCTATGTTTTCTTTTAAAAGCCTTATACTTCCAAGTCTGTGATCCATTTCAAGTTGATTTTTGTATGTCGTGTGGGGTATGAACCAAGCGTTGGGATGGGGGGTTTGGTTTTTAGTTTGATATGCATAACTAATTTTTCAAACACCATTTATTGAAAACACTAACCTTTTCCACCAAATTTCTGTATTATCTTATTGAAAATCAATTGTTCGTATATGGCTGGGCCTGTTTCTGGGCTCCCTATTCTGTCCTATTAATTTATATTTGTTTATGCCAGCAACACATTGTCTTGATTACCACACTTGAAATAGTAAATTAGGAAATCAGGTAGTTTAAGTTCTAAATTTTGTTCTTTTTCAAAATTGTTATGGCTTTCCAAATTCCTTAGCTTTTTCCACATATATTTTAGAATCAAGTTGTAAAATTTCTACCAAAAGCCTGCTGGGATTTTGATTGGGATTATATCAAACCTATAATTAATTGGGGGGAGTATTGTGAGTTTAACAAGATCGAGACAGCCGACTTAGGAACACAGTATATATCTTCATTATATAGGTCTTTAATTTCTTCTCACCGTGATTTTTCAGTGTACAAATCTTGCGCATATGTTGTTATAGATTTACCCCTTATAATAATGCAAAGAAGCATAAAAAATAACTTGATTATATTGATTTTTGAATTTAACCTTTTTCCCGCGACCTTTCTGTAAATAGTTAAAGTAGCTTCTGCAGATGCCTTAAGATTTTCTACATCTATCTTCTGTGAAAAAAAGTTTTATTTGTATCTTCACAATCTTTTATGCCTTTTGTTCTTGCCTTAATGTACTTCCTAGGACCGCTATTACAATGTTAGTAAGAATGGATGTCTTATAAGAATTGCCTTATTCCCATCTGGGGTGAATTCATTCTTTCACCAATGAGTATGGTATTACTCATTGGTAGGTGACCTTTATCTCGTCAAGGAGGTTCCCTTCTAAATTCTCTGAGTATTAAAAGAAAAAATGATATTTGTTTTTATTCTTAATATAACCACAGTGCTTATTCTCAAAACATGTGCACCTGTTGTACAACTTCTTAAATCATGGAATCAGATTGGACACTGCCATCCTCATTGCCTATTGTACATTGATTTTCTCATAGTACTGGATTCTTATAAACGAAACAATCAAAAAACAAACTTCGTGATGTAGTGGGACCTAATGATGAAACTGAATATCTCTCAAATGGATAGTTAATGTTGTATTGGACAAATGGACATCATCAATATGTTGGCTTCAAAAATTTTAAATTTCCTTCAGTACCTTTGTGTTATTTGTGCTTTTGCAAACCATGGCACTAGCCCACAATCAACCTTTAAAGAATCCATTAAAAAATTAATGGATTGGGGGTGCCTGGGTGGCTCAGTCAGTTAAGCATCTGACTCTTGATTTTTGTCTCAAGTCATGATCTCACAGTTCATGAGATTGGGCTCTGCACTGGATTCACTCTCTCTCTCTTTCTCTCTCTGTCCCTCCCTCACTTGCATGTGTGCTCTCACACACACACACACACACACTCTCTCTCTCTCCCTCAAAAATAAACATTTAAAATATGTCTGAAAAAAATTAACTGATTTTTTTTAAGTTTATTTTTAAATAGTCTCTACACCCAACATGGGACTTGAATTCATGACCCCAAGATCAAAAGTTGCATGCTCTTCTGACTGAGCCAGTGAGATGCCCCTAATTGATTCTTAACTGCTTTATGCACTCTTTCTTGTCTTGTCAAATATATGGTTCATTTATATCAGCTCTTTGGAGAGTCTTGTCATTTTTTTTAGAATTCAGTTTACTTTGTTGCCTGGTGACCTCTACTCTCTAATGGGTTCAAGTAAAACCATGATTTTTAGGTTACCTGTATTTTTTCTTGTTAGGATAGGAGGAATGTTCTCTTATAACTATATCCTAAGATGAAGCATCTCAAATGGGGGTGTGTGTGTGTTTCTCTTTTTAGTCACCTTTATTGAGGCATAATATACCTACAATAAATTGCATGCACTGTACTTGTGCAGTTTGGTGAGATTTGAGAAATGTATACATTAACATAATCATGATACAGAATATTTCCATCACCCCAGAAGTGTTTATTGTCCCCTTCACTGTCAATCCTTACACTTAAAAGGTAGCCCAGGAAAGCACTCACTGATCAGCTTTATTACTACAGATTACATTTGTCCAACTAGAGTTTAATAAGTAAATCAGTGAAATCACACACTTTTTCTGTCTGACTTCTTTTGCTCAATAGAGTGTTTTTAAGATTAGTTAATGTTATTGCATGTATCTGTAGTTCATTCCTTTTTATTGCTGTATGATACCCCACTGTATGGCTATACTGTTCACCTAATGAATGGGGTTACAGCTTTTAGTTAATGTAAATAAAACTTTTGTGAACATTCCTTTACACATAGTTTTGTGCATATGTTTTCATTTCTTGGGTAAATACTTCAGAAAAGGATTGACAAGTCATGGGTAACGCTTAATGAACTTTTAAAGAGGCTACCAAACTTGTACAATGTAGCTGGAGCATTTTATAATATGTGAAAGTTCTAGTTGTTTTGCATCTTTGCCAGCACTAGCAATGTTTTTTTTAAAGCTATTATAATTGTTATGTAGTGCAATAACATGGTTTTATTTTGCATGTTATTCATGACTAATGATGTTAATCTCTTCAAGTGCCTTTGTCTATTTATATGTCTTATGTGAAGTATTTATCAAAACTTTTGCCCATTTTGAAGTTGGATTGTTTGCTTTCTTATTATTGAGTTGTAAGCATTTTTTTCTGCCCCTTTTTTTTTAATGTTTATTTATTTTTGAGAGACAGAGAATAGAGTATGAGCAGGGGAAGGGCAGAGAGAAAGGGAGATACAGAATCTGAAGCAGGCTTCAGGCTCTGAGCTGTCAGCACAGAGCCCGATGCGGGGCTCGAACTCACAGACTGTGAGATCATGACCTGAGCTGAAGTCGGCCGCTTAACTAGCTGAGCCACCCAGGCGCTCCTCTGCCCCATTTTTTAAATAGATTTATTATTATTATTATTATTTTTAGAGAGCACAGATAGGTGAGTGAGGGAGAGGGGTTTATGGAGAGAAGAGAATCTTAAGCAGGCTCCATGCTGAGTGTGGAGCCCAATGCAGGGCTCAATCTCAGAAACCTGGGATCACGACCTGAGCAGAAATCAAGAGTTGGATGCTCAACCATCTGAACCACCCAGGCACCCCTAGATTTTATTTTTTAAACCAGTTTCACGTTAATAAGCAAATTAAGAAGATAAAGATTTTGCATATATCCCCTCCCCCGACATATGCACAACCTCTCACATTATCAACATCCTCTGTAAGCATTTTAAATATAAATGTTTTATGTAGATATAAAAAATGTTATTTTGAATACTAGTCTTTTATCAGATATGTGTATTGTTAATATTTTCTCCAAACTTATGACCTTGCCCTACCTTTTTTTCTTAACGGTAATTTGTAAAGAGCAAAAGTCTTAAATTTTTATGAAGTTCACGTTCTAATTTTTTCCTGAATATTTCATGCATTTTGTATCCCACCCATATAAGAAGATTTTGTTTACCCTAAAATCAAAAAGGTTGTCTTGTGTTTTTTCTAGAAGAGTTATTTAGATCATTGTTCTATTTCACCTTAATTTTTTTGTGTGATAAGAGCTAAGAGTTGGGGTTCATTTTTTCCTCCATGTGGATATCCAGTTTCTCCAGCATCATTTACTGAAAAGAGTAATTTTCCTTACTGAGTTATTTGACTAGTTTGTTAAAAAAATCAGTTGACCACAAATATGTGTCTATTTCTGAACATCCTATTCTTTTGAATATTCTATGTCTATGCTAAAATAAAATAGTCTTGATTATGATAGCTTTATATTAAATTCTTAAAGTCCGGTAGTAAGGCTGTTTCAACTTTGTACATTTTTCATGTTGTTTTGGCTTCTCGAAGTCCTTCGTGTTTGTTGACCTTCAAAGAGCCAGCAATCGAGTGCATTGGGGAAGAGCAGAGGAATTGGATTTCAGGACAAGTAAACTATGGTGTGCCAGAAGCAATTCTGGAGAACAGAGATGGGCTTACTTTTACAGAAGAAAGGTGGAGGCTGAGAGGAGTGTTTCACTGAGTTCTCATTAGCTGGGCTGTTGTTGTACAAGAAGAAACTCTTCCTTCCCATTGCTGGGGTATGTAAAGTAAGTTTCCTTTTGGGCAATATCAGGTATGCTTCTTGCAGTGACTGACAGTACCGGAAAGACCAACCTTCAGGGCTTCCTGATTCCATTTGAAATGTTTTCTTTCATTTATTTTCACATTGCCCACTTTTGATTAAGATCTTTCCTCAACATTACTGCTCAAGATCAGGGTTTTTTGTTTTGTTTTGTTTTCTTGTTTGTTTGTTTGTTTTGATAGAGAGCAAGGAGGGGCAGAGAGAAAGGGAGACAGAGGATCCAAATTGGGCTCTGCACTTACAGCACAGAGCCCAATGTGGGGCTCAAACTCACGAACCATGAGATCATGACCTGAGCTGAAGTCAGATGCTTAACTGACTGAGCCACCCAGGTGCCCCAAATCAAGTTTTTGATATTCAGTGTTTTTGTCCCTTGGTGCCAGAAAGGACATTTACACGTTGTCCTGTTCCATGTCAGAGAGAAAGTACACAGATTGCAAACCATTGAGACCACATTTGAGTAACAAGGAAGGGAATGAGAGCGAAATCGCAGGCATTTTCCAGCTGAGGTCTATATCTAATCAAGGTTGTAAGCATCGGAGATCGTCTTTAAATGCTGAGGTAACACCACCCTACTGGGTGCATCACTTCTGTAGAGATTTGACACCACACGTGCAAAGTTTAAAAACAGCAGAATAATGACCCCAGTTTGTATGTAGTTCTAAACCAGGAGCCAACTGGGTTGCTCAGGTTGTTTCAACCTAGTTGAAGGCAACCAGCTAAAAGGGATGGCTGTGGTTAGAGAAAGGTTAAAACAGGCATGAGAACATCTGGCTCTAACAGCATAACTGGACAGGTCTTGTGGATATAATTTGGGATCAAAAAGATATTGCTTGCTGATAAGACCAAGGGATCCCTGACATCATCAATAGATTGGAGTTTCAGATAATAGATCCAACAGAGTTTTCCTCCTTTTGTTGCAAAAAAATGGGTCAAGAAAATAAAGAAGGAAACCAGGTAAGAAGCAACAGCAAGAAAAAGGCATAAAAGCCTGGTTCTGTCATCTTAGGAAAGGGATCTCCTTGAGCTGTTTCAATTCCTGGAAATCTTTATTTTCAGGCCACCGGTTGGTGTGCCGGCCCAGTCAGGGTTTGGTGCTTTCTTTAGATGCAACACATGGATCCAAGAGTCTATTCCTTGGAGTTTGGCTGTGTTAGGGTTGGTCACCAGTACCTGAGAGGGGCCTTTCCAACAGAGTTGCAGTCTTTCTGGAGATACCATTTCCAGTAGACAAAATCTCCAGGCTGCAAGGTGGTGATGTTTAAGGTCTTCACCCCCTGGGGCGTGCTGCGTAAAGATTGTTCTGCTAAAGCGTGTTTAAACAGGCCTTTACAATACCATCAAAAGGGGTAGACCAGAGATTTAGAAGGATTAATGGCAGCGCCTTTGGCCAGGGTATTTGAAGGGTCTCTGCAAATTTTACTAATTGGGTCTTAATTATACAGTTTTTGTGCTTGAGAACTGAGGGTGGTACGCACAGTCGAAGTGTTATAAAACTGGCCAACCAAACAGCACTCTCTTGTTTAAGCAGTTGCCCAGTGAAGTGAGTTCCCCCATCACTATGGAGTGCCAGGGCGATTCCTCAGGTGGGGATAATCTTCTCTAATAGATCGAGATCTTTCCTTGTTCTGAAATGAGGTGCCCCAAAGAGCAAACCTCCTTTAGGGAATTTAAAGTGCCTGGGAGCAGTGAGGATAAGTTTTCTTGAATTGCATTTTGGCAGGTGGGGCAGGCAAGCAAGCAAAGTGGGCACTTTTTGCAGCCTTATTAATATTTCATTAATAATAAAAATTGTTTCCAGTATACCAATGATTCAAGGCATGGATAGTCAGTAATGGAAATTCAGAGTCTCTGGCAAGGCTCAATTATTTAGCCTAAGCCAGAAGTTTTTTTTAACCAAACAACAATTAGTAGATTTCCAATATTGGTTTTCCTTTCTAGGACCAATTGCTGGGCATGCCTAGTCAACTTTTCTAGATTTTCATTTGGAGGAACATCTCTTGGGCCACGACAGAAGTTTCGTTGTTGGTTCCTTTGAGAGCAGAGTTCTTTGTGGCATTCCAAAGACATGAGCTACTGCAAAGCATACCTATTGTTATATAGGGATATGCGGTTTTGTTTTTGGCCACAATTCAGGCCAGAGTAAGACAGTTCAGACTGTTGGCCCAAGGTAACCAAGCTGATGACTTCAAAAGGAGTTGAAATAGCATATCCAGCATATTTGGCATTTTAATCCTATCAAATAGGAACTGTCAGTACAAAAAGTTGGTGTTAACCAAAGGAGTTTCTGGTGAGACAACAGCCAGGGCCAGGGGGTGATCTGTCAAACAGTCCTGAGGAGCACCATCCACAGAAGAGGAAGGAAGGGAGGGTAGCAGGGTTAAGATTAGTTATGTGGGGAGTGGGTAAGTGTGGTGAGAGTTTGGGAGGGAGAGGAAAATAGGAAATTGGTCATTGGGATGTCCAGGGGCAGGGGAATTTTTAAGCAGTCCTTTAGAGTTTTAAAGGCTAAATCATCTTGATCTTCCCAAACGATAGGGTCAGGTTTGTTGTTTTTTTTTTAATACAGTAGCCTGCTAGTCTGAGAAGACCTTGTAAATGGCACTTAATTTTCGGTTTGGGCAAGTTCAAGATGCCATGGAACCTCTTTGGATCTAAATATAGCCCTTTTCTGAAATAAGGTGCCCCAAATAGTAAAGCTTAGTTTAAGCAAATTGCAATTTCTCCTTGAAGACTTCATGTCCCTTTAAGGCTAAAAGTTTTAACAGGTGGATGCTGTGTTCCTGTGAAGAGGCCTGAGAGAGAGAACAGAGAAAGCAAGTCGTCTGCAGATTGTCAGAAAGCAGAGCCTCCAGGTAACTCTGTATCATCTAAAACCACTTTTAAATTTGGGGAGAGGTAGGAAGGACTTTTGGTAAATCCTTGGGCATTACTGTCCAGTTTGTAATGTTTTCTGTCCTAAAAAAAAAAGGCAAAGAGATATTGATGGGTCTTATCCCCAAGGCAGAAGTCACAAGGCCCTGAAACTTATAATCCTTTTTTATTAGGGTGTGATGCCCTATAGCAGATATAATAGGGACCAATGGTTAATATCTTTAAAATTAGGTCTAGTGTTGTCAGAGATGGAACAAACAAAGATATTGAAGCGTTATTTGATTCTTCTGGCTGCCTATTTTGGTTGCAGCTATCAAATTGTAGAATTATCTCCCCTTTTCAGGAGAAAGAAATTTTAGCATGGTATTTCTCTAAGAAACCTCGGCCCAAAAAGAAGAGAGGTGAAAGAAGTAAAGAGAAAAGGATGAGTATCTCTTGGCGGGCTTAAGTAAAAGGGAATAAATTTAGAGACAGCAGGAATATATTGAGTTTTATTAGAAACCCCTGGTATTTGAACCGCTTGAAATCTCCTAGGCAAGGGCCCTTTAATAACAGTGGGGTTGAGCTCCAGTTGTGTAGCCTTGCTGTCGATAAACACAGAAAGAAAATCGTTTCCAAACTTGAGCGTGTACCCTGAGCTATAAATACAAATAAGTCAGAGATTCTCTGATAATCATATGCCTAATACAGCTGGGGCCACTCTGCTCATGTCCGGTCTCCTAAACCTGCTCTCCAGTAATGGGAGAGACTGCTATGGTCAAGTTTGCTCTTCGTGACTGTATTAGTCAGGGTTTTCCAGAGAAACAGTATCTATCTCTATATCTACCTGTCTGTATTTATATAGAGAGAAGGGAAAGAGACAGAAAGGGAACGGAGATAGGGAAAGATTTAACTTCAAGGCCCTGGGTTACATGATTTTGGCAACTAACGAGTCCAAAATCCTTATGACAAGTCCGAAGGCTGGAAAGTGGGGGTCTTTAAGTTGCAGACTTGAGACAAAATTTCTTCTTTGAGAAAACTGTCTTTGCTCTCAAGGCTTTTAACTGATTGGATGAGGTTCACTCAAATTTAGGGGAGTGGGGGAGAGTTAATCTGCATTACTCGAAGTCTTCTGATTTAAATATTAATCACATCTAAAAATACCTTTACAAAGCAGCATCTGTACTGGTGTTTGACCAAACAACTGGGCACCATAGCGTAGGCAAAATAATGTAAAAATTAACTATCACAGGGACCCTGCCACTCCTTGGCCATAGCTAATTGAGAAAAGATGTAGACTTTAAGCTTAGACTAATCCGGTTTCTCTCATGGAAATTTATTGTGGGAGGCTAAGGGACTCTTGTGGGTCTTGACCTAAAATGTTATATATTGGAAGTCTTCAAAGGAGCAGAAGAATGAAGCAGACACGCAGAGATGAGGAGGGACAAGAGACTAGGCGTACTCAGCGTGGCCCAGTGAATTATCTTCTAAGACATGGCTGTATTTCCTGCCCTTAGATTTTTGTGAGACAATAGCGATTTTTTTTTCCAGATGAATCTTTGTCTATTTAAGTTAATTTGAGTGACTTTATATTCTTTATCACCAAGTCATCCCTAAGATATCGTTTGTACATGTCATATTTTTTGCTCATTTGAATGGTCAACTGTCAGAAGCTGCTAAGGAATCTATTAAGAATAGAGAAAGCTTTATTGGATTTGGCATCAGAATTAAATTTCTGACCTTGCCAAGTCTCAGTCAAGGGGAAAGACATTATTTCACATGGAGTAGATTGAAGAAAGCATGTGACAGAAACTGTGAATATAGACAACTCTTTCAAGATGTTTAATGATGAAGGGGAGCAAAGAAATCAATCATTATCTGCAGCATTATGTGGAATAGAAAGATCATGTTGAAAAAAAAAAAGATCATGTTGGTTTTTTTTAGGGGGTAGAAGTTGTTTGTTTGGAGGAGAAGCAGATACTTGGAGATTTTTTCCATTAGAAAGGAAACAAGATAATATAGAGGAGAGGGGTAATTGCAGTGGTCAAGCCTTCATGAAGGCGAGAGTGGTGGGGTGTCAGAGCATGCGGAGAAGCCGGTCCTCTCCATAGTGAAAGAAGTGAGCGTTACATTGCTGACAGGGTCTGATTACTGGCAGATAGGTTATTGAGGAGGTTGCATCTATTTTCTTGTTATAAACCAAGTTCAAACACCTGAAGAGGGGAGAAGAGTGAGCAAGTTTAATACAGATTTTTAAAAAGGTGAGATATTTCTCTCAGAGTGTAGGAAAGAAAACAACTTTGGAAGATATATGTGATGGAATTGCTGTGAATGAATAAATAAAATGACCAAGATACCCAAAGCGATTCATTGTGACTATATTCCGTATCCTTCAAATGGAAAGACCTGCTTATCTTTCACGTATGTAAATAGCATCAATTAGAGTTCGTTGCTGTTTTTGAGCACCTCATCTATGTGTTTTTACAGTTGTACATGGCATCTGTGAGGTATATAATTTACTGTTGTAGAAACTGGCCAAGAGAATTCTGTTAATTGTACCAAGATCACAGTTAGTGATGGGTGGGGTAAAAACTCAGATACTGTTCTTCCCAATTTCATTATCCCCTGCTCCATCTACTATGCCACACGGTCTCCATAATGGATATTCTAGTTGTTGCCAGCACCAGGGCATGGGGCTTCTGGGGGTAGAGGTAGGAGGGGAAGGGCAAGGAGGGAGGAAGTTGTTACAGAGATGGGAAAGAAGGTAGAGCTCCAGATCTGCACAGAGAACGACCCGAAAGTATAGGCTGATTTTGCATTCAGCTGATGGAGTGTCCGGATCGTGGGTCTGGACTCTTATGGACAGTCTAGATATCTCTGGACGGCAAAAATCTTGTTACTTGGTCAATATTAAATCATAATTATTGAATGTGGACAAGCTGGGTTTTTTTGATCCATCTGGTTGTTATATACTAACTTGTTTACAGTATCCGCATTTCATAAAACTAGTATGGGTCTGTGAAATGTAGTCATCTCTGTGACCAGTTGGTATTTGTTCGATGCAACAAGAAGGAAATGCAATTACCCAAAACGCCGCATGTCCAACTTTGTACTTCATGTGTCCCACCAGTATAACCACAAGAGGGCAGTGGGAATCCACCCATTAAACTGGGCAGGGGTTCTGCAAAATTTTTGCTCTCAGACTTTTAAAAATAATTTCAAAAATTGTGAATCCCCTCAGAGAGTTGATAACTAAATTTAAGATATTTAAAATTCAGTATCTTTATTTACATTGATATCTAAAAGTTTTCAAGATGAGGGCATAATTTTTACATTATAAGATGTTGTTTCTCATATATTTTAAATATTGACATTTTAAAATAAGATGTATATCACCTTTTCTATATAGCCAAAGGAATCCAAACACATGACAATTTTATAGCCATCACCAACCATTCAAAAGTTAGATGTTGGGGTACAGAAGAGGGAGGGACTCAGGGAGCATGCCTTCCAAGAGTGGTATTCTACTCCTGTCCTGCCTGGCCTCACCCTCCTATTTAACTCATTTAAAAACAAAAAAACACAACCATTGTAATCTCTAAAACCTTATAATTTGAAAACAAACAACCTTTGTTAATTCCTTAAAAAAATTATAAGGAAAATCTTTCTTTAAAAATTGGAAAATTTGTACTTTTTCTACTTCTTATATATAAATTCCACTTCTATCACAACATATATACTTGCAGGGTTTTCTAGACTGCCCTTTCATATTTTTCCTGCAACAAATATAAATCAAAAGAATTTATATAAAAAAATTAAGTGACCATAATTATTAGTTATTACTAATCATGATAGCATAAATATATTATGAAGGTTGATAATTATTAAACTTAAAAAGTAAAATTGTATTTGAAATGTAGATGTTGATGGGATGGAAGAGGATATATTTATTTTTAAATGATACAGGATTCAGCATCAATTTTACGTCTTCCACTCGGGCAAACTTGATCACGTAAATATACAGATAGCCCTACCTGGTGTTAAAAAAAAATTGAAAACTCCTTGATTGGTAAATGCTTGTTCCCCATTCATGAGAGTCATTCACTTGCTTAAGTAGTATTTTGACTTATCCAATGGCTTGATGTGGAGGGAATGGGCAACAAACACCAGCATTGTCTTCAACCCCAAGGATGTCTTCAGGCAGAACAATTTTAGAAGATACAACATATGAAACAAGAGAATCTGGAAATCATGGGCACAGTGAAAAGTCTTAATATAAGATAGCTGGAAGGCTGTCTAACTCAAAATTCAAGTCTTTTATCACCTCTAGACCTTAGAAATCACTTGAGTTGAGAACATGTGATGAACAATGCAAGGATGCAAGCCACAGCTTTCATTTTTATCTAAATAAACATCATGTTTATTTCTTCAGGGAAGAAGTTTCTTTCTCCAAATCAGTGCATTTATTAGTTCATACTTTTTTTTTAAAGTTCATTTATTTATTTTGAGACAGAGAGAGAGAGTGGGTGTGCTCTGGACAGAGAAAGGGAGAGAATCTCAAGAAGGCTCTGCCCAATGTGGGTCTCAAACTGTGAAATCATGACCAGAGTGGAAATCAAGAGTCAGAAGCTTAACCAACTGAGCCACCCAGGTGTCAGTTCATACCTTCTTTTAGTTCTTGTTCATATTATAATAGATAGGATTTTGTGTTCTGTGTCTTAACTGTTTGAAATATATTTTTTGATTTTTATTGAAATTAAAAATAAACATATTTTAAAGACATAGATACCTCCAGAAACCTATTATGAAAAAGAGTAGTCTTCTATCTGCCCCACTCACCCCCCACATTATTTACCTGACATATCAGACTCTCCTGCTTGATCTTATGGCTGTAACCAACATATACCTAAATAAAATGTGTGTTAAGTTTACTTCTCAGTCTTACAGTTTTAGGCATTTGCTACTAGTAGTAACTTTTCATTTGGAAAGAAGAAGGTTTAGTTCACTTTTACTCCATCTGAGCCCCACCCAGAGTTGCCTTGCTGATCTTTCCTGTATAGATAGAACTTTAATAGAACGATGTTCAGTTTTCATATTATGATGACCTAGTAAAAACTGCTGCTGAGTCAAACAGTACCTTGTGATTATTCTGTCTCTCTACACAACATTTGTTTTCCTTGGAATTTTAAGTGTCTTGTTTATCATTTACATAGCTTTATGCACTCAATTCACTTCCAAATTCTCCCTGAATTGTATAAATCTTCAACTAATATGTTCCAACACATTAAGTCCTCTTCCAATTCCATCTTTAAGAAGTCTTTTCCAAGTCTGCTGATCTTTCTCATTTGGGATGGGTGCGCCTCTAGCTTCCTACAGACATGGCCTTAGGATCTTCCCGTACCTCATTTTGGGATCCTGTTTGACTTCCCTCCTGTGTTGGATGGTTCACAGATCATTTATGTTCCTTCTTGGTTTATTTATCCCCTTGTTTTGGTGGAGCGTATTCTCCAATAGCATTCTGAAAAAGGGTAAATAGAAGTTAAGTTTCTGAGAGTGTATTTCTAAAAATGTGTTTTTTCAACCCTCAAGTCATTGGATAATAGGGAACACATCAAAATTCTAGGTTGAAAATCATTTTTGCTTTTTTTGTAATCAGTGAGTTTAGTAGAACATGACACATTCCAATATTTGTCCTTATTTATGTCACATTTTCTTCTACTTCTTTAATCCATTGTGCCAGAAACAGTCTTAGATATATTAATTTTTTCACTCTAGGGAACTGGTATACTCACCACCCACAAAAGTACCTAAGTTTTCATACTTCTGTGCCTTTTGATCGTACAATTTTCTGGGCCTTGAAACACGTCTATTAGCAAAGTCTTTAAATTCCTACTTGGGTTCCTACTTTCTTCATGATATTTTTACCATTTACTTCTTAAAAATACTTTAGTTTTTGAACATTTAAAGCAAACTTCCAGTAGCTTTGAACCACTTTATATGTAAAGCAGAGCCACCAATATTTAGGGAGGTAACAAAAGACTTCACAACTTTTAAAAGGGGAACAATACTTGAAACATGAATGATCTTTGTCTGAAATCTTACAATATGTGGTCTTCATGAAATTAGCACAGTGAAGCTCCATAGCTGGGGGATTCGTTATCTTCATCTCTATTTCATTTGAATTAAAAAAATCACATTTGTGTATAACTGAGAATGGGAGCGACTGACAATCGGTTTTTCATGTTTGTATTGAACAGGGATCTCAAAGTTAAAAGAGATTGCTTACTTTGAATTGCTTTGCTGGACACTGTAGGTGGGCCGTCACACTAAAAACAGCAATAGCAGCAATTAAAAATGTTTAAGGTTCGTTGCTTTGACATACACAGTTGAATTTGTAAGTTTCATTTAGATCTGGAGACGTTTGACACAAAAATAAACTATTGATTACATTTTACAAATAATGAAAGCAAAAACCAAAACAAAAACCAAGTGCTTGTGGAGTCAAACTCTGGAATGCGATAATTTGAACCACAGTTTTGTCTTCTCGTGAACGGTTTTATGCTATTTTCAATACAAAATTTGTAGAGATTAGTGTTTTGAGCTAAATAGAAATGGGCTATTCGCTGGAGTGATACAACATTACACTAAAAATGTTTTGCTTGTTGGCATTTTCAATGTTAGGATCAAGTGTGTTCATTTCATCTCTCCTTTCAAAAACTCACACAAGCAACTTTCCCTTCGAAGCAAGTTTACCATGGGATGTGAAGGCAGAGAAACTTACTAACTCGTATTTCTTCACATAGCTTGTGGGAATGAGTTACAGTCATATCCACAATTTAATTATATTAATATTTTTCACAGTTTCAATTAGGGCTGACTCATGGTTGCCATATTCTCTACATAACTGTTCTCTGTGAATTAAGCAGTGTATAAATTGGCATTAATATATAAGTGATTTCCAATTTATGTCTTCCTTTTGCAAATCAGATGGAGCGTTTTGAGGTACACGCTTACAGTCTATGGCAGCGGGCTTAGTAAACTTTTTCTATAAAATGCTGCAGAGTCAATATTTTAGGCTTTATAGGCCCTACATTCTCTATTGTAACTACTCTGTCTTTGTAGTATCAAAATAGCAAGAAACAATATATAAAGGAAAGTGCCTGTGTGGAAAACTGTTACGAATGCTGAAATTTTAATTTCACATAATTTTCATGTATCAAGAAGTTTACCTTAATTATTATGAGTATTGTTATTTTTTACCATTTAAAAATATAAAAGCTATCGTTAGCTAGGGGACTCATAGGTGGTAGGTCAGATTTGGACTCTGGGCCATAGTTTAATACCGCCCCCCCCCCACTCCCATCTATATTGTGGCTCAAAAACAAAACCAACCAACCAACAAAACCCAGTTATTGGGGGCACCTGGGTGACTCATTCGGTTGAGCATCCAACTTCAGCTCAGGTCATGTTCTACTAGTTCTTGAGTATGAGTCCACATCTGGCTCTCTGCTGTCACCTGGAGCCTACTTGGGCTCTCCCTTCTCTCTCTTCCTCTCTCTTTCTCAAAAATAAATAAACATTTATAAACAAACAAACAAAAACCAGTTACCAAATGAAAAGTCTGTTTTCCTATAGTCTGGGCTTTCAGTGATAAGCAAAACAAAAATCTATCATCAAATACTTCTACCTTATATGTATCACACACATAATCTGAATCATTGCCTTAATCATAAATTGTCATAAACAATCATAAACTATTTGTAAAGAATGAAGTAAATTATCTGCTAGCACACAGAAGAAAATGTTTGCTCTTTGATACTGTATGCCATTTCTACTACATAACATCTAACTGTGTCATCTGGAAAGGGAGTTTTACCAATGGTTTAATTTCTATTTGTTCATTGGCAGACTGATGAGCATATGTAATGGTTGGTATTCCAGTTTGATAGTAAATTGGTTCCATCTCAGTCCGGAGGCTTTGATTCTTCTAGTACAAATTGTAGCCAAACCCATCTTAGTTCAAGCTTATTGCTCTTTAAGAAAGGTGTGTATTCACGAGAATTCACAAAGGGTATGTTTAAATTTTGATTCATATCTTTGATTCATTTTAAAAAGTATTTAGCCATTATCTCTGAGAATACCAGTCTCCCATTCACTCTAACATTTCTTTCTGTAACTCATATTCCATATGTGATGGAACTCACATCCTATCTGCCACATTTCTGAAACATTCTTTAATGTTTTTTCTCTAAACTATTTTAAGCATAAAGTAGAGAAATTATAGAAAACACTATAGCCCATGCCAGCAAATTAACTTTATCACATAATAGCATTTTACTATATATGCATAAGCACACATATTTGGGAGAAAGTCTATAGACATAATGGAATCTCCTGGGTACATTCTTTGAATCTGTTTCCCTTTCGCTCTCTCCCAAGTCCATAATTCATTTAAAAAATATTTTCTATATATAAATATGTTCTAAAATTTCATATCAAAGTTAAAAATTTCACATTTACCAACCTTTTTGTTTACCTAGCTTGCTTTTTTAAAAAAATTGTTTACTAATTTTTATTGAAATTGAGTTGACATGCAATATTATGAGTTTCAGGTTCACAGCATAGGGATACAACATTTATATACATGACAAAGTGGTCACCAGGAAAACTTCTAGCTACCCTGGGTCCTATACAAAGTTGTTACATATTATTAACTATATTCCCTATGTTCTACATGTACGCTTGTGTTTTACTTATTTTATAACTGGACGTTTGTACCTTTTATTTTTATTTGTTTTTATTTTTTTAACGTTTATTTTTTAAGAGACAGAGAGAGACAGCATGAGCAGGGGAGAGGCAGAAAGAGAGGGAGTCACAGATTCTTGAAGCAGACTCCCAGCTCTGAGCTGTCAGCATAGTTTGTACCTTTAAATCTGCTTTACCTGTTTTGCCTATCTCCTCACCCTCTTCTCTTCTGGCAATCATCAGATTGTTGTCTAAATCTAAGAATCTGTTTCTATTTTGTTTTAGTTTTTTTCTGTTTATTTGTTTTATTTTT
Organism: Paguma larvata; assembly: GCA_030068075.1. Taxonomy (NCBI): domain Eukaryota; kingdom Metazoa; phylum Chordata; class Mammalia; order Carnivora; family Viverridae; genus Paguma; species Paguma larvata. Next base: position 75,325,053 of record CM057826.1, read on the forward strand.
TAGATTCTGCATATAAATGAAATCATATGTATTTGTCTTTGTCTAATTTATTTCACTTAGCATGCTGCCCATTCCTTCACATCGTCACTAATAACGAGATTTGATTTTTTTCTTTTATGGCTAAGTAATTCTCCATTGTGTGTCTATACCACCACAGCATCTTAGGTCGCTTCCATATATTTGCAATTGTAAATAATGCTGCATTTTTCATTGAGATGCATATATTAAAAATATTTTTTTAATGATTATTCATCTTTAAGAGAGAGACAGAGCACCAGCAGGGGAGAGGCAGAGAGAGAGGGAGACACAGTATCCGAAGCAGGCTTTAAATTCTGAGCTGTCAGCACAGAGCCCGCCGTGGGACTTGAACTCACGAACTGGGAGATCATGACCTGAGCCCGAGTTGGGCGCCCAACTGACTGAACTATGCAGGTGCCCTGGGATGCATATATCTTTTTTTAATTAATGTGTTCGTTGTCTTTGGATAAATACCCAAATGTGAAATTGCTAGATCATGTGGTGGTTCTACTTTTAATTTTTTGAATACATTCCATACTGGTTTCCGTAGTGGCTGTACCATTCTACATTTTTACCAATAGTGCATGAGGTTCCCTTTTTCCACATCCTTACTAATGCTTATTTTTTCTTGTCTTTTTGATAATAGCCATTCTCTTTTTTTAATAATTTATTTTCAAATTGGTTTCCATACAACACCCAGTGCTCATCCCAACAAGTGCCCTCCTCTGTGCCCGTCACCCACTCTCCCCACCTCCCACAGCCCCCTCACCCCTCAGTTTGTTCTTAGTCTTTCAGAGTCTCTTATGTTTTGTCTCCCTCCCTCTCTGTGTCCTTTTTCTATTCCCCTCTTCCCCTCCCCCATGGTTTTCTACTAAGTCTCTCAAAATCCATCTATGCGTGGAAACATGTGGTATCTGTCTTTCTCTGACTGACTTATTTCACTCAGCATAATACCCTCCAGTTCCATCCATGTTGCTACACATGGCCAGATTTCATTTTTTCTCGTTGCCACGTAGTAGTCCATTGTATATATGTACCACATCTTTATCCATTGGTCAGTTGATGGACACTTGGTCTCTTTCCATGATTTGGCTATTGTCGAAAGTGTTGCTATGAACATTGGGGTACATGTGCCCCTATGCATCAGCACTCCTGTGTCTCTTGGGTAGATTCCTAGCAGTGCTATTGCTGGGACATAGGGTAGTTCTATTTGCATTTTTTTGAGGAAACTCCACACTGTTTTCCAGAGTGGCTGCACTAGTTTTTCCCACCAACAGTGTAGGAGAGAGCCTGCTTCTCCACATCCTCGCCAGCATCTATAATTTCCTGATTTGTTCATTTTAGCTACTCTAACTGGTATGAAGTGATATCTCATTGTGATTTTGATTTGCTATGTCCCCAGTGATAGGGAGCATATTTTTTTTTTTTTTTGTCTGTTGGCCATCTCTATGTATTTTTTAGAGAAATGTCTATCCAGGTCTTCTGCCCTTTTTTAAAAAAAAAATTGGATTGTGTTTTTTTGATACTGAGTTGTGTGGATACTAATTCTTTCTTTATTGGTTATATTATTTACAAATGACTTGGTTACCTTTTCATTTTGTTAATGATTTTGTCGCTATTGAAAAGTATTTTTTTTGATGTGGTGTCATTTCCTTATTTTTGCTTTTGTTGTCCTTGCTTGAGGAGGCAGATCCACAAAAAAAAAAAAAAAAAAAAAAACAAACAAACAAACAAACAAAAAACAAAGCAAAACAAAAAAACAAACCATTCATCAGACTGATGTCTAAGAACTTAGTGGCTATGCTTTCTTCTAAGTGTTTAATCGTTTCTGTTCTTACATGTAAGTTTTTAATTCATTTTGAGTTTTTTCATGTATGGTATAAGAAAGAGGTACAGTTTCATTCTTTTCTATGTAGCTGTCCAGTTTTCCCAGCACCATTTATTGGAAAGACCGACTTTTCCCCATTGCATGTTCTTGCCTCCTATGTTGAAGATTAATTGAGTGTATGAGCATGGTTTTTTTTCTGGACTCTTTATCTTGTTTCATTGATTGATATGTATGTGCCAGTACCACACTGTTTTGATTATTAAAGTTTTGTAGTGCAGCTTGATATCAGGAAGTGGATTCCTCCAGCTTTGTTCTTTCTCGAAATTACTTTTGCTATTTAAGGTCTTTTGTGGTTCCAAATAAATTTTGGGATTATTTGTTCTAATTCTGTGAAAAACGTCATTAGTACTTTGACAGGAATGGTATTGAATCTGTAGAATGCTTTGGGTAGTTTAGACATCTTAACAATATTAATTCTTCTAATCCATGAGCATGGTATATCTTTTCACTTATTTGTGTTGTCCTTCTAATTTCTTTCATCAATGTCTTAGAGTTTTCAGAGTAGTGGTCTTTCACCCCTTTGGGTCAATTTATTCCTTAGGTATTTTATTGTTTTGATGAAATTATGAATGATATTGTTTACTTAGTTTCTCTTTCTGATAGTTTATTATTAGTGTATAGAAATGCAACAGACTTATGCCATTAATTTTGTATCCTGCAACTTTACTGAATTTATTCATTAGTTTTAGTAACTTTTTGGTGCTCTTCAGGGTTTTCTATGTACATAGTATTATGTCATCTGCAAATAGTGACAGTTTTATTCTTTTCCAATTTGGATGCCTTTTATCTTAGTTTAATTTATTAATTTTTTAATCTCTTTATTTTACTCATTTTATTCTGTTTTACTTTTCTTTATTTTACTTTTTGCCTAATTGTTATGGCTAGAACTTCCAATACTGTGTTGAATAAAAGTGGCAAGCAAGAGTGAGCATTCTTGTCTTTTCTCTGATCTTAGAGGAAAAGCTTTCGGTTTTTTCCCCATTTGGAATAATGTTAGCTGTGGGTTTTCATAAATGGTCTTTATTATGTTGAGGTATGTTCCCTCTATACCTACTTTGTTGAGAGGTTTTTTTTATTGTAAATGGATGTCGAATATTGTCAAATTTTTTGAATGTATTGAGATGATCTTAGAATTTTTATCCTTCTTTTCATTAATGTAGTGTATCATGTTGATTGATTTGTGGATATTGATCTGTTCTTGCATCCTTAGAATAAATACCACTTAATCATGGTGCATGATCCTTTTAATGTATTGTTAAGTTCAGTTTGCTAATATTTTGTTAAGATATTTACATCCTTGTTCATCAGAGATATTGGCTTGTAATTTTCTATTTTGTGATATCTCTTTCTGGTTTAGTATCAAGGTAATAATGGTTTCATAGTATGAGTTTGGAAACTTTCCTTCCTTTTCATTTTTTTTTCTTTTTCTCTCTTTCTTTCTCTCTCTCTCTCTCTCTCTCTCTCTTTTTTTTTTTTTTTTTGGAATAGTTTGAGATCAATAGGTATTAACTCATCTTTAAATGCTTGGTAGAATTCACCTTTGGATCCATTTGGTCCCTGACTTTTTCATGTTGGGAGTTTTTTGACTGCTGATTAAACTTATTACTAGTAATCAGTCTGTTTAAATTTTGTCTTTCTTCTTGACTCAGTGTTGAGATGTTGTGTTTCTAGGAATTTATCCATTTCTTCTAGACTGTCCCATTTGTTGGCATAGGATTGTTTGTAGAAGTCCCATATGATCTTTTGTATGTCTGCAGTATGGTTGCGGTTTCTCTTTCACTTCTTAATTATTTGAGCCCTGTCTCTTTTTTGTGTGTGTGATGACTCTGCCTGAAGGTTTATCGGTTGTATTATCTTTTAAAAGGACCATTTTAGTTTCATTGATCTATTCTATTGTTGTCTTTAGTCTCTATTTATTTTATTTTTTTCTTATCTCTATTATTTCATTCCTTCTACTGTGTTCTTTTTCTAGTTCCTTTAGGTGCAAGGTTAAGATTGTTTGATATTTTTCTTGGGTCCTCACTTGGGCCTATAGCGCTATAAACTTGTCCCTTACAACTAATTTGCTGAGTCCCATAGGTTTTGGAAAGCTGTTTCCACTTTCATTTGTTTCATTTCTTCTTATTTCGTCTTGGATTTCTTCATTGACACATTGGTTTTAGCTTCCACACGTCTGTGTTTTTCCAGTTTTCTTTTTATAATTTCTAATCTCATACTCTGTGGTTGAAAAGATGCTTGATCAGATTTCAGTGTTCTTAAATTTATTGAGACTCATTTTGTGGTCTAACATGTGATCTGTCCTGGAGAATACCCTGTGAGCACTGGAAAGAATATGAATTCTGCTGGTTGGGACGAATGTACTGTATACATCTATTTTGTCATTTAAGACCAATGTTTTCTTACTGACACTCTGTCTGGATGATCTGTCCATTGATGTAAGTAGGGGATTAAAGTCCTCTACTTTTGTATTACAGTCAGTTTTTCTGTTTATGTCTGTCAATATTTGCTGTATGCATTTAGTTGCTCTTATGTTAGGTGCATAGATGTTAAAAAACGGTATATCCCCTTGTTAGATTATTACATATGCCCTTCTCTGTCTTTTATTACAGTCTTTATTTTAAGTCTATTTCGTCCGATGTAAGTATTGGTATCCTGGCTTTTTGTTTATACTTGAATGAGATAACTTTTCCATCCCTTCGCTTTCAGTTTGTGTGTATCATTAGATCTAAAATGAATCTCTTGTAGGCAACATATATGTGGGTCTATTTTTGTAGCCATTCAGCCACCCTATGGATTTTGATTGGAGCATCTAGTCCATTTATGTTCAAAGTAATTATTGATACGTATTTATTGCCATTTTGTTGATTGCTTTCTTGTTGTTTTTGTAGTTCTTCTCTGTTCTTTTGTCCTTTTGTTCTCTATCCTTGTGATTTGGTGAGTTTCTTTGTGTTATTCTTGGATTCCTTCCTCTTTATTTTTTGTGCATGTTTATAGGTATTTGGTTTGTGGTTAGCTTGAGGTTCATATATAACATCCTATATATATAGCAGTCTACTTTAATTTGACGGTCACTTAAGTTCACGCGCATTCTAAAAGCGCTACATTTTTTGGAATGGCCTGGTGACTCAATTGGTTGAGCGTCCGACTTGGGCTCAGGTCATGATCTTACTGCTCATGAGTTTGAGCACCACGTCAGGCTGGAAGCCTGGAGCCTGCTTCAGATTCTGTGTCTCCTTCTCTCTCTCTGCCCCTTCCCTAGTCATGCTCTGTCTTCGTCTCTTAAACAAACAAACAAACAAACAAACAAATAAATAAAAGCACTACATATTTACTCCCCCTCACCATATTTTATGTTTTTGATGTTACAATTTGTATCTTATTATTTTGTGTATCCCCAGACTAATTATTGTGGGTGTGGATGATTTTACTATTTTATTCTTTTAATCTCCATACTAGGTATGTAGGTAGTCAATCCATTACCTTTACTCTATCTCTATCTTTGCCAGTGAAATATTTTTTTTCATAGTTTTTGTCTTTCTAGTTAGGACCTTTTCTTTTTCATTTTAAGAAGTCTCTTGAACTTTTCTTGTGAGACCGGTTTGGTGTTGATGAACTTCTTTAGCTTTTGCTTGTTGGAGAATCTCCTTATCTCTCCTTCAATTCTGTGTGATAACCTTGTCAAGTAGAATATTCTTGGTGGAATTTTTTTTCTTTCAGTACTTTCTAAATTTTTTATTTTTTTGAGAGAGCACACACACATGCAGGGGAGGGACATAGGGAAAAGGAGAGAGAGAATCCCAAACAGGCTCCATGCCCAGCGCAGAGCCTGATGTGGGTCTCAGTCTCATGATCTGAGCCAAAATCAAGGGTTGGACAATTAATTGAGCCATTCAGGTGCCTGTTTTTTCAGTATTTTAAAATATATCATGCCACTCTTTCTGTCTATGATTTTCTGCTGAAAAATAAGCTAATATTCTTCTGGAAGTTTCCTTATTAGTAACTGCTTGGTTTTCTCTTGGTGTTTTTAAGATTCTCTCTTTATCGTTAACTATTGATTCTTTGATTATAATGTGTCTTAGTGTGGGTCTCTTTGGGTTCATCTTATTCGGGATTGTTAGTGCTTTCTGGATTTGGATGTTTGTTTCTTTTTTCTTTAAGATTTTATTTTTAAGTACTCTCTACACTCAACATAGGGCTTGAACTTACAACCCGAAGATCAAGAGTTGCATGCTGCATGGTCTGAGCCAGCCAGGTGCCCCTGGATGTCTGTTTCTTTCACCAAATTAGGGAAGTTTTCATCCAATATGCTTCATCGAGTTTTCATCAGCCTTTTTCTCTCTCGTCTTCTGGGACCCCTACTATGTGAATGCTATTATATTAGATGTTCTCCCAGATTTTCCTTATCCTTTTTTTTTCTTCTTTTTCTTTTTGCTGTTTTGATTGGGTGATTTCCATCACCTCATCTTTCAGATCATTGATTGGTTCTTCCGTGTCATCTAATCTACTGTTGATTGCCTCTAGTTTATTTTTCATTCCAGTTTTTGTATTCTTCACCTCTGATTGGTTCTTTTTTGTAGTTCCTATCACTGTTATCCCTGTGTTCATTACTTCTTTTGCTGAGTTCAGTGAGTATCTTTATGACTATTTGAATTCTTAATGTGATAGATAGCTTAGCTCTTTTTTAATTATTTTTCTGAGGCTTTTTTCTTGCTCTTTTTTGTTGAGGACATATCCCTCTGTTTCTTCATCTTGCCTAACTTCCTGTTTCTATGTGTTAGGTAGATTATTTATGTCTCCCCATCGGAAAGGAGTGGCTTTGTGCAGAAGAAGTCCTGTGGAGTTCAGTAACACAAAACTTGGTAACCTGAGCCAGCTTCCCCAGAAGTACCCCCTGTGTGGGCTGGATGCACCTGCTTGTTGTAGCTGGGTTGTGACTGGTACAGACTCACTGTTGTGCAGAATTGTTCTCTGGTGCAGTTGTATGTGAGCTCTGGTTGTGACTGCTATTGACATACCAGTAATCAGGGCTGGTTCCTGGCTTCTCTCACTGAGAGGCCTGGCTATGACTGTTGTAGGTCCACTTGGGTGTTGTGTCAATTCTTGGTATAGCTGGCTACAGGCGTGGCTGTGAGTAACAGTGATAGTATACTGGTGGGCAAGACAGGCTTCCAATGAGGCTTGCTCTGAGGTCTGCTGTAACTTTTGTAGATGTTTTAGTGTGCTGGGCTGACCTCTTCAGACAGAGGTGCCCAGGAAGAATTCTGGTGCTGGCTGAGGCCACCTGTTGGGAGTGGCAGGGGTGGTGAGCCCCTTGAAAAGGGCTTCGGTGATGGCTGTGGGTGCCTGTCAGGTCTGGCAGGGTGGTGAGCTGTTTGGAAGGGTCTTTGGGCCACATGGGTGATGTGGGCCCATGAGTCTGCAGAAAATGCTATGGCAAGTGAGTAGATGGAGAGTGTCAGAGCTCCACCAGAGCCAGGCCAACTAGCTAGAAGGGAAGGGCCAAAAAAAAGGTGCCTGCCAGTGCTTTCATCCTGGGAAAACTTTTCAACAGATCCCCATAATATATCTAGTTCCTATCAGTGCTTAGGTCAACTTCTTCCCTCTATTCTGTTGACTAGATTATTTTTCTCATTCTGAGGCAGTATCACAATGTTTTATTGTTAAGGTGTTATATAAGTTATTGATACCTGGTAAGACATGTTGTTTGAAGATGTTTTTCTTAAACATAATTCTGCTTTCTCTTTGACATAACATATGATGTTGACTTTTTTTGGTTTTTAAGTCCTCACAGCTATAAAGGGTAACTTTTAGTATTTATATAATACTAGTGTGTAGTTTGGTCATTCATCTGCTCTCAGAAAAAAATGTAAGTGACTGTATATTAAATAACATTATTTTGCATAGTTTTACAAAAATGTGATTAAGTTTACAAGAATAGTCACTATGCTAAAACCCTGTAGGGCTGTGTGCCACTGTAGACAAGTATTTTAACAGATAATGCACTGGGGCTGGTGGCATTGGATTATTTTCCTATAAAGTTCATTTATCTTATGTTTATCACTGTATTTAATTTTCTTTATTGGTTGCTTCTGGAATATCATTACATGTCTAGATTTTCTTGATCTCGCTTTGGCAGATTCACTTTCTATATTTATACTGGTGTTTTCAACCCTATTTATTTTTCTACTTTTATTATGAGTCACTGAATTTACATTACCATTTTTGTCACTCATTTTAATCTTGAGTGAACTACTTTACACTATGGATATATTTTTTTTAAATTTGGATGATAACAATGAAAAATGCAAATTTAACAAATCGAAATGGCAATACTTAGTTGACTTGAAAACCCTGTGAACAGATAGTATTTTCAAGTAGTTGAATGTTAAGCAAGATTTTGTGGTAAGTACAGTCCAAAAAGTACATGCACAGCTCTGAAAGCTTAGACATTGTTAAGATATAAGGAGATTTTAGCAAAAATTAAAATTCACCTTAAATGTAAAATTTATGAAATAAAAGGAAAAAATTGTAACATTAAAAAAATGTTATAATTGCCAAACGGACTCATAGACCATGAGGAACCACCCAGGGTTTGAAACACACTGTCCTAAAGCATTTACTTCACAGTTTGGAAGCTCTATACGGGGTGCCTGAGTGGCTCAGTTGGTTCAGCGTCCGCCTTCGGCTCGGGTCATGATCTCAGGGTTCCTGAGTTCAGGCCCCGCCTCGGGCTCTGTGCTGACAGCTCAGAGCCTGGAGTCTGCTTTGATTCTGTGTCTCCCTCTCTCTGCCCCTCCTGTGCTTGTGCTCTGTCTCTCTCCCCCACTTCAAAAAAATAATTCTGTATCGTGTTTTAGAAAAGTAGAATTCAGACAATCTAAAGACCTGTAAGTTGACAAAAGACTTGTGCTAACAGCTTCAGGTGCAGCCAGATCTATATTCTAGCAAGCATTACCTTAAATTTCACCTTGTTACCTAGGAAATTCCTATGATATGCCATCACACTATCCATATGCTTTCAGTGAACAGTCAATTATCAAAGGATAGTCACTTTTGTGATCCGAAAAGTTTATGCAGATGTTGTAATCATATTTTTAATTTTTTAGGGTAATCATGCTCCTGATTTAACCTTTTTTTAAGTATGTGGACATCTCGGTGGCTCAGTCAGTTGAGTGTCCAACTCTTGATTTCGGCTTAGGTCTTGATCTCATGGTTCTTCATGGGATCAAGCCCCGTGTTGGGCTCTGCACTGACAGCATAGAACCTGCTTGGGATTCTCCCTCCCACCCGTCTCTACCCTTCCCATGCTTGCATGCATGGGGAGGGCATGCAAACCCTCACTCTCTCTCTCAAACTTAAAAAAAGTTTAAATATGAAAATGCTTTAAAAAACCCCATAGAGTACCCATGTCCCTCACCCCCAAATCCCACTCTTCAAAAGCAGTCACTTTAAATTGGTAGATTTTGTTCTCTGTATTTACCTCTGTATTTCTATATATTTATTGCTTTCTCTTAATTCATTAATTTTAAGCATTTTCCATGTTTATAGTCAACAATAATTTTTGCCCTCTTACATTGTTTATCCACCTCTTTTTTTCAATATGGTGCAGCCACAAGTTTTAGTTAAATTCATGTAGCATTTCCATTAGTATATTCAGATATTTCACCTCAGTGGACGAAGTAGTGCACTATGACATTTTTGTACAACTTTGCCCCACTCCCCCACTGGAAGTTGTTTCATGTTTTCATTTGCTAGTCACTCTTCAATTCTCTTTGTGTTTTCCAAATGGTTTTTAGGTCAATCTTTTGTAATCCCCAAGAGTCAATGTTCACATCAAGGTCTGACACTCAAAATAAAACCAAACCAAATCAACATTTTTTCTCCCCTTATTCATTACTTAGTTTTTCTGTTCTACCTTAGAGATTTCCTAGACTTATTTTCCATGTCTCCTAGTGGTATCTTTAATTCTGCTCTCCTGTTTTTAGTCCTCCAGAATTCCTCATTTGTTCTCAAGATTTTAAAAAACAGAATCCAGTTCTTTGGCTGTGATTGTGATATTTTGTACATCTCAAAATCTCTTCTCTGCAGTTCATTTTTTCCCTGCATCCTCCCCTTCCCTGACACCTTGAAGCTCAGGACAGGGCTGGGGTGGGTTAGAGGGTGGGGGGGAGTTTCTCTTTCATGAAGTGGTGTCCCTTGACCTGTTGGTGGTGGCTCGAGGTCTCCCATTCATATGTAGGTGTGGACGCTCAAACTCCGTGTGAGTAGTGGGTCTTACCCACTTACTGACAAGCTTCACTGTGGGTCAGCAGAGCGTTCATTTGTCGCTCTTTATTGGTCTCCTCTGGACCAGTTTTTCAGTGGAGACCTGGGTTCTTATTGCTTAATACATAATGAGCCTGTATTCAGTTGCCAGAATCACCTTGACCTTTCTTGGTACCCGCTATCTCCCCTGACTGAGGCTTTCAGAAATGCTCCATGGCAAATTGACTTGTTTTCCACTGGTATCTACCTTTACCTGCACCGGATGTTTCTGTATCTGGCAAATGCATGCCCATTCTCATTTCTGATTTAAACAGGGTTTAGAGAACGTGGATTTATTTCAGTATCATCTAAAACTGACTTTCTTTTGTCCTCATTTTGGGGCTGATTTTAAAGTGAATAAAGGATCAAAAGATCTTTTCTTTGTCATTTTGTTCTTGGTAATGGGATTAGTCTTGTCTGAACTGATAATTCCTCTTCCAGCCACAGAATTGTCCACAGGCAAACTCAAGGGCAGAATACCAACCCAGGAGAAGAGCACTGTGCTTTGGGAGTAAAAGACTCATTTAAATTTGCCCTGCTAATTAACCCAGATGTCCCATGATTCTTAGTAATTCAAGAAAGTATTCAGAGTGTGCTTCACTAAAAACCTCAAAAAGAATCCTTAAAATACTCATGGAAATTCTGTTCCTGGGTTCTCAGGATTTTTGAAGACTTACTTTCAGACAGCTAACAAGACTATTAACCAATAAGATGAGTGACAGAGGCTATTCAGTAGGGCACTTTAGGTACTATAGATTTCTAAATAAAGAAGTGGGAAATAGAACTCTCAGAAGTCCAGGAAGAAGTATACTCTGAAGCATCAAGTCACTGATGTTTCACTAATCTTTCAGTGCCTCAGTTTTTAATCACCTCTAAGTGGATATAATAGTCGGTACTACTGCATGGCATAATTATGAGAACTCCTTGAGTTAATATTTGTAAAGTGCTTAGAACAGTGTCTAGCACATGGAAAATCCCATACAAGTTTTTAAAAGTAAAACAACATAACAAAAAAAAAGACAACATAAAGTCAAAATAAGCGAGGGGGATGAGACATGGAAAAAAAGGTTTGGAGACAAAATGCAGTACATAAAAACATGCCCATGAAATCCTTTACATTAATAGGAAGGAGAATCACAGTCTTAGCTTTGAGCTTTCTGCTACCAAGACAAAATAGAAAGGCAATCAGTTATATGATTCATAGAGCCCATAACTTAAAAACAAGAGCTAATATTGTTTCTTGCATGAAGAGCAGAAAGAAATACATCCCCGGGTCCTAATATCTCTTGTTTCCCAAAAGTTTCTCGCGGTTATTGAAGCAACAGGTTTTACTGGCCTGTGTGTCACCATCCTTTTCAGTTGCATCATAAATAGTCCATTGAGAGCAATCTGGGGCTGCAGCAAACCTACAGAAGGTGGACCGATGGGTCGGTTACAGACTATCTTTATGGCCTGCCTTAGCCTACGACTGGCTTGGAGAATGTCGTTAGGAAGATAGACTATCTTCCAGGACTCAGTTACCTAAAATTAAAAACAAAAGGCAGAATCAAGGGCGGGGCTTGGCACATGATAAGCACTCAAAATCAAAATCAACTTAATGAATGATTTCAGCCATTTTATTGAAAAAGATTATGTAATGGACAATACACATTTTGCCTTCTTATTTTGGTGAATTCAAAATATAACTTAACCTATTCTGGATGACTCAGTTCCACTGTAATGAACATCACTGATGGCCTCAGGGGGTATTGAGATGTGTAAGCTTGTCTGCTCCTGCACTCTGCTTCAGAAGGATGTGTCTCTTATTATGATGTATGTTTGGAAGTTCTCACTTCTGCCTCCAAAGCACTTGTTGGGTTTGTTTTTTATTACTGCCTGTGTGCCCGCTTCCCTTAGCCTTCTCTTTTCCCTCTGGATATCTGTTGTTTTCCTTCTGATGGTGAATAAGAAGTTGGATGGTTAGGAAGTAAGAATCACACCTAAAATAGAAGTAAATGAGCCCAGTGTGATGGCCAGAACAATTTTCCTGTGGGTAAAATGCACGATTTTGTATATACACTCTGTAAGATTCCTTTTTGGCTCACTTGGCCTTTTGTCTTTCTGTTTATTTGTGGCTGTGTTCTGGATAGCGGAGTTTTTCAGATAACCGATCTCCAGACAAATGCAGTATTAATCTACACAGGATACAGTATTATTCTTTGTAAGGGGTCGAAGGGAGAGCTTTCATGTCAATATTGCATGAGAAGGAGGTTGCAGAAGTGTTTCTTGGAAAGTCATCTTACTCTACATAATAGATTAATTAAGCAAGAGCTCTAGGGGAGTGGGCACTAGGTAAACCAGACCGTAGCATTGAGTCATCCAGCACAGGAGACAGGGGTGTCGAAGGCTCAAGGGCTTAGAAATTGAATGTCCTAGATACCCATCTGTACCCATTTGAAACATTGCTTGCCTGTCCTTGGATTAAGAGTTTGAGGTTAGTCATTGCCTTTCTTCATCATTTCCATATTCTTAGGGTAGAGTAAAAAGAATCTTCCTTTATTCTCTGAATTTTTTTGCATATTATATCCAATCTTAATTAAGTGATTTCATTGTTTTACCTAATTATTTTTAGTAACCAAGATATTTTTGGGCATAGCACAACAAAATGCATGGACGATATAACACAATATGATATTAAGAAATTCATTTTTAGCATCATGAACAAGGATATCTGAGATCAGTTTATTTTGTAAGTCGGTCAGTGTAGTTCAATACACTTGAGAAGTGAAGTAAGATTCTCACGAGAATAAGGGATATATAGTCTGTCATGAAGAAATAAATCCTTGAGATTTTTTTTTTTTTTGGCCAGAAATTACCCAATATATTCTTGCATAGTCAGTAAAGAATCCTTTAAGAGGATTTTAAAATTTTACAAAATTTAAACCACTCTTAGCACCTCTTTGGACATATTATTTCCCCTCTTAATCATTTGCAATTGAGCTTGTGGTTCTTGCCAACCTGATTAATGAAACGGAGTGTTTGGAACCCTGACCTATTTATTCCCCAGAAAACAAACCTTGTATGTTTGTTTCTGAAGAATTTCCCCACATTTCAACCATCTTGGTCCCTATCAAGTTCTACCCAAGACCTAAATGCATCTTTCCTGTAAAAAAATGGGCTTCATAATAGGTGATTATCACCTTGTTAATGGGCTTGTTCAATTTACTTGAAGGTCATAGAATCACTACATTATCCCAACTGTAAATAAATTGCTTAAATTGAGGTCAAAAGTAGCCCAAGGAAGAACCCTTCTTCAGTGAACCACCTGAGCCCATTCCCAGAATTCATTGACCTGCATTCCCAACACATGTTGGGTATCGATTCAACATGCCCTCCTGTGAATCAGCCTCCTGCGACTTTTTCTAACCTCATCATTCAGAGGGCTTGATAGCCATCAGGATTGTCTCTACTGATAAATGGCAGCAAGTCTTACACTGGGGAGGGAAGCTAGGAAAGAGGACTGAATTTTTGCTTATGGAGAACATGAGGTGAAAGAGGAATTTCTCTCCACTGTACCAAAAGGTGAGGCAGGAGGAAGTTCTTCTCAGAAAAACTGCAGCCTTTTAATATACTTTTCTCTCTTCTGGCCATGGAAGAACCTATATATTTACCATCTGGGATTTTCTAAGTCCCCACTTAAGTAAATTGTCTTTATAAGAAGACTAAAATATGTAGAGATCTAGGTAGACATTTTTAAGCATCAGGAGAATATTTTTGGATTTTCCATGCCTATCTAATGACCCTACCCAAAAATGAATAGTTGACAGCAGTTTCACCAAATTTATGATTCACCTTTCTATTTCATACAGAGTGCTATAGAAAACCATTGAGACTTTTACAGTGATGTTGAGTCTGCTGATGAGCAACAAGAGATCCTTGAACCTGTTTGAAAATTAACACAGTTAAAAGGCAATTCACTCAATTATGTATTTTGTGTAACTAATTTTGGTGGCCATTGCGGGTGGGGGTGGGGGAAGAGCCAAAAATACAAACACTAAGTAATAGACGCATTAACTGTTGTTAAGACTCTTCATGAAGAAGAGATATTTTTCTCCACTTGGACATAGGTTGTAAATTCCAAGAAGACATGATAATATAGTTTAAAATACGCAACAGTATCGTGTAGATGATTTCAATGGATTAATTTCGGTTTGAACTGATAAAGAGTTGAAAAGATCTGACACTCATTAAGATAAGCACTTAGATTCATTATCAGTGAAGGTTGTGTTTGGATTTATTATCTTGCCTTGCATATTAAAGACTTGTTTTCTATGTGGGGTGTGGGTGTGTGTGATGTACATATTAGACATGAACTAGTATTTATCTTACTATTTTAGAGGGTTCTTTCTCCAAATAGGCATTTCTTTCTTTCCCTCAGGAAAGTGTAGATAGGATAACTTAGTTTGCTAGATTGATAATAACTTCATACAAAGTTTTAATGATAAGTTAAAATAATTTGAAATAAATCATTTGCCAAAACAGTGCTTTTGTATTTGTGTCAGATGGTGTTATCCAAAGATACTATCTTTTACATTATCTTCTACAATATGATTGTGATACTCTCTTACCAAGAGATGGTTTATTTCTCTATTTTCCTATACGTATTTGGATAAGCCCTGTGATTGCTCTGATGTGTGGAATACAGTGAAAGTGACACTGTGCTAGTTCCCGGTATAGCCATTAATTCCATTTGATATACCTTCTCGGCTTTTGTACTCTCTCTCCCTTAGAGCCGCCATGCTATGTATGTAAGCCCAAGGCAAAGTAAACACGAAAGGCGGTGTGCAGTCACTCTAGTTTGCAGCCGCAGCTAATCCCCCAGCGAAGTCACTAGCCATTTGTGTCAAATCAGTCATCTGAGTGTGCCATCTTAGATGTTCAGCCCAAGTGAGCATTTCGATCGCAATATCCTCAGATGGCCTCTAACCACCACTGAAAGAGGAATCTCAAGGAAGAACCACCCCACTGAGTCCAGCTAATCCATAGAACCATGAGAGAAAGTACTTTACTTTATCGAAACTGTGGATACATATTATAGAAATGAAATATTGCTATATGAAAATTATATTAGCCCATTTAAAAACTTTTAAAGTTGAGCACTGAGGGTAGAACATAATATTCCTCATTGCTAGATCGTAAGTTCCTCTAGTTAAGGAAATAAGACTATTTAGCTTTGAATCTCTATCATTCAACAGTGTTTGTAATTAGTAGGTACTCAACAAACATTTGTTAACTGAATAGCTCTTCCCTTTAATATCACCCTCAGTCCAATTCTTCTGCTCATTAAGATATCTCTTAAGTTGCAGAGAGTTATTTTATAAAGTGAATTTATCGTCCTATCGCATGATTGCCAAAGAATATACTTCTGATGAGTTGCCAAGTTCCAGCACATTTTTGTGAGGTGATCAGTAATGTTGATATTCATATTAGATTTTATTGATGTTACACACGTACACATAGTTTATATCAGTATTTATATATAAGACAGCCTATATATTTAAAAATTTTTGACCCTATTGATTTAAACGGGATGGTGAAGTTCATTTTTATAGTAACTAAACAAAGTATTTAAGTAAGACTATGGGTATGTGATTTATCTTCTTAGGACAACATTCTCAAATATTGCAGATGAACTGTTAGCAAACAAAATGATAATTTGTCGTATTTACTAATGCATAAAATAATATTTTAAATAGACTTTCTTAGCATCTTCTTTCAAGTAGGTACTATAATTTAATGTAAATCATATACAACAATAAAACTAATGGACTGAGCATGGTTTCACATGGCAAGCATGGGCTTTATAATCTCAGCGAGCCTGGATGCTAATGTAAGCAAGCTCGGTGATCACATTCTAACTAGTCAACCTCTCTGCTCATTTTCTTCAAATAGCATAGAGTTTGCTAAGTGCCTGCATTGACATGATAGATGATCAACAAATCCCTTTGCTTCCCTCTGTTGGTGTAGGATCAGTCAAGTTCTAGCATTCTTCCCTTTCACACAGCCTGCGTGTTGGTATTCCTGATAGATTGGGGTAAAAAAAGAGCGATTACCATGAGCTTGGAATCTTTATGATGATCTCAGTTACATCTGTCAATGTATTCTTGACTCTTTCCTTCTTTGTTTCTTCTAATTTCAGTCCTGGTTCTACTCTTGTGGCATTACTAAGTTGAATTTTAGCTTGTCTTCCTCCCTCCTGTTATTCCTTCCTCCCTTCCTTCTTCTCAGAACCTGAATAAAGTGGGCGACACCAATGTTCTAGAGCGCCAAAGTGTCAACACTTCATGGAGATCTGTGATGAAGTGAGGGAGAGGCTCAGTGCCCATTTTGTGTTACTTTCACCTAACAAAGTGATTGCTCCCAAGAAGGTAAACTCCCTGTAGGTAGTTGGAACCACAACTTGGCCACTTTCCATTAAGAATTCCTGTGAAGTAGAGAAATTGGCTTGCAGAGTGAGAGAGAAAAAAGTACTTGTAGAATCAAAAGCAGAGATGAGACCCTAACAGCTTTCCAGGCATTTTCCAGCCTTGTGGGCCTGGCTCCATTTCTGCCCTTGGGTTTGCATAAGATACCTCTGAAATCTTACAATAAATCCTTTGTTTCTCCCTTTGTGCTTGAGGTAGTTCAAACTGGGATTTTGTTGAGGAAATCATAGAGTCTTGATCAGTTATTACCCCTTCCAATGCCTGAGGGATGTAAAATACATTTTAAAAGCAAATATATAGAAGGAGGATGTGATGTTTAATTTCATATGTCAACTTGAGTGGACTAAAGGATGTCCAGACTGTACAACATTACTTCTGAATATGTCTGTGTGAGTGTATCTGGAAGAAATTAGTGTTGGATTCAGTAGAATGAGTAGAGATCTGTCCTCACCAATGTGGGTAGGCATAATCTAATCTACTGGGGACCTGAATAGAACAAAAAAGTGGACAAAGGGCGAATTCTCTCTTCAAGAGCTGAGACATCCATCTTCTCCTGCCCTTGCATATTGGGGCTGCTGCTTCTTACGCCTTCAGAGTCTGGGCCTTACACAAACTGTCCCCCATTTCTCAGACCTTGGGACTCAGGCTAAATTCCACCACTGGCTTTCCTAGTTTTTTACCTTGCAGATGGCAGATTGTGGAACCTTTCAAACTCCATAACTGCATGATCCAGTTTCTATAACAAATTGCCTCCCCCTACTCCACATCCCTGACATTTGAACAGCATGGGGCCTGGGGGTCCCAACTCCTAACACAGTAAAAACTGCACATATAACTTTTCCCCAAAAATTAACTACTAATAGCTTACTGTTGACTGAAAGCTTTGCCATAACATAGGCAGTCATGGACACATATTTTGTACATTGTATTATATTCTGTATTCTTAAAGTAAGCTAGAGAAAATACCAAGAAAATCCTAAGTAGACCCATGTAGTTCAAACCTGTGTTGTTTAAGGGACAACTGTTGTATTTTACATACATACATACATATATATATACACATATATACAGACACACATATATACATATACACACATATATACATATATACACATGTATATATACATACATGCATATATACACGTATATATACACACATGTATACATATATACACATATACACACACGTATGTATACACATATACACACATATACACACATATACACATGTATATACACGTATATACACATATACACATGTATATACATATGTATGTATGTATATACGTGTATATGTACATGTGCATATATATGCATGTATATATATAAATTTGGTTATATGCACAGTATATCTGTATCTACGTACATGTGGTTATACATATATATATATACACACCATTGGTTCTATTTCAGGGAGAAATAGAACACCATACACACCATTGGTTCTATTTCAGGGAGAACCTTGACCGATATAGAGGCTATGGGTTTACTCCAGGCCACTACTTTTTTTCATAAATATCTCTAGCATTGCCTGCATTTTTGTATCTCCATTCTGTGTTTTTATTAGCTATGTACAGTGTTTTTCAGTTGTCCCTCCTTCACTGTTTACTTCTTTGTCACTCTTTCCTTCCTAGTTCTGTTATTTTTATAGTCCTTTTCAACATCTTTTCATTAACTTTTGTCCATGTTGCTTTTTTATTGAGCATCTGTGTGCAATTTTTCATATCTCCTCTCCTCTCACTTGTTACCTTTGAAAAAATTCTAAGATTACAGAGTGGAAGGACGTATTCAGCCATGAGGGTAGGCTGCCTTCCTTTTGCCATTTTCTACTACAAGAAATTCTGAAGAGTTCAGAATGCTATCCCTGGCCTAGTCTGAACAACTCTAAGGGGTCTGCAGACGAAAGCAATGTTGCAAGCACTGCAGGGCTCTGTCTCCAAACCCTCTATGTGCAACCCCATCTGTGAAATCATTTTAGAGTGTCCTTTCCCAAAGCCGGATACTCCACTGGGACTCTTACTTGCTGAAGTACCTAACACATGACCAGAAATCTGTAGCAATAATTTCTCTGGTAGCAGCTTTTCTTCAGAGTTCTTCCTGTCCCCAGGCCACTCTTCATCCCTAAGGTTCTGTCCAGGGCAAATAGTTGCTTGCAGGTCAGCATTACTCTGAGTCAGGGCCTTACAGAGTTCATGTTTAGATTTCTGGGGCATTACTGTGAAGAGGTGAGCAGGAGTCACCTAGTATGTGAAACTTTTGCATTTGGTCTCACTCATTCTTCTAGAAGCCATGGTACAAAGTTTATCTCCCTTATGGATATGTCTAAATTCAGGTGTCTTCAGAACTTTGACCCAGACCTAGATTCTGGAATGTTCACAGGGGCATAAATGCAAATTTACATCTAGGAATAGCTCAAGGGGTTGTCACTTCCCCAAAATTAAAATACCTTCACTTCCTCCCAGCGCCCCAAATAAACTTTCACCTATATCCCAACCCCTAAATGTCAACTAAATTTCCAGTTTGACAGAACACTCAGAATCTTATATTTTGTGCCATCCCAAGTTATTTTACTACTCTTTCCTTTTTATTCTCAAGAAGAAAGATGAATATTCATGCGGTGACTTTGGCTCAGAGTCTATCGCTTGTACTTAGAGTGAGCACATGAATAGATCTCTCACAGTCCTCACTGCACGAAGCACCAACAAGGTATTAATGGCATTGTTATTTGGCAGCTTAAAAGAAGATATTGCTAGAAAATAAATTTATCGTCCCCAGTAGTGGTTACTACCTTGCTGTTTCCTGTGTAAAGGCTTTGGAAGCACTTTGTGCCATCAAGTAGCACTATTTCCCTTGGCGGTGCCAAATTATTTTATCTTTTATTGATGTATAATCAACATACAATATTCTGTCAGTCTGAGGTATGCATGATAGCGATTCAGTATTTTTACATTATGAGATGATCCCCTTAAGTCTAGTTATCATCTCTCACCACACAAAGTTACCACAGCATTACTGACTGTAGTTTCTATGCTGTACCTTTCATCTCCATGACACGTTTACTTTTTAACTGGGAGTTTGTGACTCTCAATCTCCCTCACCTATTTTGCCTGCTCCCCCAGCCCCTTCCCCTCTCTGGTAACTCACAGTTTGTTTCCTGTATCTGTAAGTCTGATTTTATTTTGTATTTTAGATTCCACATAAGAAATCATATGGTATTTGTCTTTCTCTGACTTGTTTCATTTAGCATAATACCCACTAGGTTCATACACATTGTCACAAATGACAAGATTTCATTCTTTGTATGACTAACTAATACTCCCTTGTATATATGTATATACCACATTCTACTTTATCTGTTCATCTATTAATGAGCACTGGGTTGCTTCCACATCATGGCTATTGTAAATAATGGTGCAGTGAACATAGGGGATGTACATATCTCTTTGAATTGGTGTTTTTGTTTTTGTTCAGATAAATACTTACAAATGGAATTGCTGGATCTTGTGGTGGTTCTATTTTTAACTTTTTTTTTTTCATTTTATTTATTTTAGAGAAAGATAGAGGTGGAGAAGAGGGGCAGAGGGGGAAAGGGAGGGAGGGAGGAAGAGAGAGAGAGAGAGAGAGAGAGAGAGAGAGAGAGAGAGAGTTTAAGCAGGCTCCATGCTCAGTGTGGATCCTGACTGGGGGCTCATCCCACTACTATGGGATTATGACCTGAGCCAAAACCAGAGTCAGACACTTAACCGACTGAGCCACCCAGGAAACCCTTTAATTTTTTTGAGGGACTTCCATATTGTTTTCCATAGTGTCTGCACCAATTTATATTCCCACCAATAGTGTACGAGGGTTTTCTTTTCTTTTCTGCACATCTTTGCCAACACTTTGTGTGTGTGTGTGTGTGTGTGTGTGTGTGTGTGTAATAGCCACTTTGATAGGTGTAATTCTGTAACTCACTGTGGTTTGATTTACATTTTCATGATCAATGATGTTGAGAACTTTTCATGTAGCTGTTGGTCATCTGTAGGTCTTCTTTGAAAAAGTTTTCTGCCATTTTTAATTCTTTTTTTTTAGGTGCTCCTGGGTGGCTCATTTGGTTTGGCATCAAACTCTTGGTTTCAGCTCAGGTCATGATACCACGGTTTGTGAGTGTAGGCCCCATATCTGACTCTGCTCTGTCTCCCTCTCTTCCTGCTTCTCTCCTACTCACTCACTATCTCTCCCCCAAAAATAAATAAACTTAAAATAATTTTTAAAAATTTTAATATTAAGATGAGCAAGTGCTTTCTGTACTTTGGATATTAACTCTTTATCAGGTGTATTTGAAAAATCTCCTATTTACTGGGTTGCCTTTTTGTTTTATTCATGGTTTCTTTTTCTGTGGAAAAGCTCTTTAATTTGATCTACTTCCATTTGTTTATTGTAGCGTTGGTTGCTCTTGACTGAGGATACTTGTCCCCCAAAATACAGCTAAGACCAATGTCAAAGAGAAAGGGGAACCCTCTTATACTTTAGTGGGAATGCAAACTGGTGCAGCCATTCTGGAAAATATTATGGAGATTCCTCAAAAAGTTATAAATAGAACTACCCTAAGATCCAGCAATTGCGCTCTTAGGTATTTACCCAAAGGATACAAAAATACAGATTTGAACGAGTACATGTACCTGACGTTTATAGCAGCCTTGTCAACAATAGTCAAACTACTATGCAAAGAGCCCAAATGTACATGAACTTATGAATGGATAAAGACACACACACACACACACACACACACACACATATGTATATATACACATACACAAAAAGAATGAAATCTTGCCATTTGCAATGATGTGGATAGAGATAGAGTATATTATGCTAAGCCAAATAACTCAGAGAAGGACAAATGCCATAGTATTTCACTCATATGTAGAATTTAAGAAACAAAACAGATGAATATGTGGGAAGGGGGAAAAAGAGGGAAGCAAACCATAAAAGACACAACTATAGAGAACAAACAGGGTTAATGGAGGGAGGTGGGTGGGAAATAGGCTAAATGGATGAAGGGTATTAAGGCATTTATTATGATGAGCACTGAGTGCTATACGTAAGTGATGAATCACTAAATTCTACTCCTGAAACTAAAATGTTACTATATGTTTTTTTTTTTAATTTTTTTTTAACGTTTATTTATTTTTGAGAGACATAGAGACAGAGTATGAGCAGGGGAAGGGCAGAGAGAGAGAGGGAGACACAGAATGTGAAGCAGGCTCCAGGCTCTGAGCTGTCAGCACAGAGCCCGACGCGGGGCTCGAACTCACAGACCGTGAGATCATGACCCGAGCCGAAGTCGGACGCCTAACCAACTGAGCCACCCAGGCGCCCCAAAATGTTACTATATGTTAACTAACTAGAATTTAAATAAAAATTTGGAAAAAAAAAAAGACTCATGTCACAGAATTTACTGCCTAGGTTTTCTTCTAGGAGTGTTATGGTTTCAGATCTTTAATCTGTTTTGATATTATTTTTCTGTGTGCTTTAAGATAATTGTCCTGTTTCTTTTTTTTTCTTTTTTCTTTTTTTGCATGTAGCTGTCCAGTTTTCTCAACATCATTTATAGGAGAGACTCTTTCTCTCTCATTGTATATTTTTGCTTCCCTTGTCATTGATTAATTGACCATACATGCATGGGTTTATTGTGGGGCTATTTTGTTCTACTGAGCCATGTGTCTGTTTTCATGCCAGTCCCACACTGTTTTGATAACTATAGCTTTATATTCTAGCTTGAAATCAGGGATTGTGATACCTCCAGGTTTGTTCTTCTTCTCTCAGATTGCTTTGGCTATTTGGGGTGTCGTGTGGTTTCATACACATTTTAAGATTATTTGTTCTAGTTCTGAGAAAAATGCCACTGATAAATTGTTTTGAACTCTGTTAAATCTGTAGATTGCTTTGGTTAGGATGAACATTTAACGGTATTCTTTCAGTCTATGAGCACAGAATATCTTTCTGTTTATCTGTATTGTCCTTCAACTTCTCTCATCAATGTCTTACAGTTTTTAGCATATAAGTTTTTCACCTTCGTGCTTAAATTTGTTCCCAGATTCATCTTTATTTTTATTTTTTGGTATCTCCATGTTTTATTTTGTTTAAGTACAATTAACAGTGTTATATTAGTTTCATGTGTGCAGCATAATGAATCAATAATTCTATACATTACCTCTCACCACAGTAAGTGTCAATATCTGTCACCATATAAAGTTATAACAATATTATTGACTATATTCCCTATGATGTACTTTTCATCTCTGTGGTTTCCTTATTTTATAACTGGAAGTTTGCGTCTCTGAATCCTCTTAATCTATTCCCCTCCTCCTGCCACCTATCTGCTCTCCTGTGACACCAGTTTTTTTCTCTTATTTAAGAGTCTGGTGTTTTTTTGTTTGTTTTTTGTTTTGTTTTTCTCTCTTTTTTCTTTGTTTTGTTTCATAAATACCATGTGTTAGTGAAGCCATATTTGTCTTTCTCTGACTAATTTAGAATAATAGCTGCTAGGTCCATCCATGCTGTGAAATGTGAAGATCTCATTCTTTTTTAATGGCTGAATAATACTCTCTGGTGCCTATATACCACGTATTCTTTATTCATCTATGGAACACTTGGGTCACTTCCATACTGTGGCTATTGTGAATAAATAATGCTGCAATAAACCTAGCAGTGGATCTGTCTTTTTGAATTAGTGTTGTTATCTTTAGGTCAATACTCAGTGGTGGAATTACTGCATCATGTGGCATTTGCATTTTTAGTTTTTCTCCCATTTTTAAATTTTCGAGGAACCTGCATCCTGTTTTCCATAGAGGCTGCATCAGCTTACATTCTCACCAGAGGTGCATGAGAGTTTTTTTCTTCACTACCTTACCATTTCTTAGTATTTCTTATCTTTTTGAATTTAGTCATTATGGTAGGTATAAGGTGATATCCCCTTGTGATTTTGATTTGCTTTTCTTTGATGGTTAGTGATGTTGAGCATCTTTTCATGTGTCTGTTGGCCATCTGGATGTCTTCTTTAGAAAAACGTCTTTTCAAAAACGTCCTCTGCCTATTTTCTTTTTCCCTAGAGCCTACTGTGGCTTAATCCTGCTGCGGCCACCTGTGTTGTAAGATAAGTTGGTCCCAGGTTTATTGCTGAAACTCCATGGCAATATCAGTAAATTTGCCAGAGTGGATTTCCCTGTGGTCACACATTTATTTAGTCAAATAAATGGCCTTGGTTCCAGTAGGTAGCAGATGTTATCAGTTGTGGGATTTACCATTTTTAATTGGATTATTTGATTTGTGTGTGTGTGTGTGTGTGTGTGAGCTATATTAGTTCTTAATATATTTTGGATATTAACCCCTTATTGAATATATCATCTACAGATACCTTCTCCCATTTGGTAGGTTGCCTTTACATTTTTTTGATTGTTTACGTTGCTGTGCAAAAGTTTTTTATTATGGTGTAGTCCCAGTAGTTTCATTTTGCTTTGGTTTCCCTTGTCTGAGGAGGCATATCTAGAAAAATGTTGTTATGGCCAATGTCAAAGAAGTGTTTTCCTCTAGGATTTTTATAGTTTCCAATTTCACATTTGGGTATTTAGTCCATTTTGAATTTATTTTTCTGCATGGTGTAAGAAAGCGGTGCAGTTTCATTCTTTTGCATGTAGCTTTACAGTTTTTCTGGCACCATTTGTTGAAAATCCTTTGTCCTGTTTTATGCTGTAATCTCCTTTGTTGTAGATTAATTGACCACATAAGTGTGGATTTCTTATTAGGCTTTGTATTCTGTTTCATGAGTCTATGTGTCTATTAAAACAATTTTTTTAATGTTTATTTATATTTGAAAAAGAGAAAGAGTGCATGAGCAGGAGAGGGGCAGAAAGAGACAAAGACAGAATCTGAAGCAGGCTCTAGGCTCTGAGCCATCCGTCCACAGCCCAATGAGGGGCTCATATTCACGAGCTGTGAGATCATGATCTGAGGTACCCAGCCACCCGCTATGTGTCTATTTTTGTGACTGTGCAGTACAGTTTTGATTACTGTAGCTTTGCAGTATATCATGAAACCAGGGATTGTGAGATCTCCTGCTTTGTTTTTCTTCCTCAAGATTGCTTTGGTTATTCAGGATCTTTTGTGATTTCTTTCAGATTTCAGGATCATGTGTTCGAGTTCTGTGAAACATGCTGTTGGTATTTTGATAGTGATTGCATTGTCTCCGTAGATTGCTTTAGATAGGATGAACATTTTAACGATAGTTTTCCAATCCATAAGCATGGAATATCTTTCTATTATTTTGAGTGTCACCTCAATTTCTTTCATTGTTGTTTTATAGTTATCAGATTACAGGTCTTTCACTTCCTTGGTTAAGTTTATTCCAACATGTTTTATTCTTTTTGGGACAATTGTAACTGGGATTGCTTTCTTAATTTTTTTTTCTGATAGCTCATTATTAGTGTATAGAAATGCAGCCAGTTTCTGTTTGTCTATTTTTTGTCTTGTGAATTTACTGAATTTGTTTATTCTAATAGTTTGGTGGGTTCTTGACTGTTTCCTGTTTATATTATCATGTTATCTGCAAATAGTGGTACTTTTTCTTTTTTCTTGTCAGTTTCCCTTTACTTTCTTTTTCTTGATTAATTGCTATAGCTAGAACTTCCAATACTATGTTGAATAAAGGTTCCTAATCTTAAGAGGAAAGGCTTGCAGCTTTTCATTATTTAGTAAGATGTTAGTTATGGGCTTCTCATAAATGGTCTTCATTTTGTTGACGTACATTACTTTTATAACCACTCTGTTGAGAGTGTTTATCACAACTCGGTGTTTAATTTTCAAATATTTTTTCTGCATCCATTGAGATGATCACAGAATTTTTATTCTTTTCGTTACTGTGAGTATCATGTTGATTTGCAGATTTTTGTTTGTTTTAATTTTTTTTAATGTTTATTTATTTTTGAGAAACACAGAGGCACAGCGTGAACAGGGGAAGGGCAGAGAGAGAGGGAGACACAGAATCGGAAGCAGGCTCCAGGCTTTGAGCTGTCAGCACAGAGCCCGACGCGGGGCTCGAACTCACAGACCTCAAGATCATGACCTGAGCTGAGGTCGGCCGCCCAACCGACTGAGCCACCCTGGCGCCCCTGATTTGCAGATGTTGAATCATCCTTGGATCCCTGAGATAAATCCCACTTCATCATGGTGTATGACTCTTAATATATTGTTGAATTTGGTTTGGTAATATAGTTGGAGATTTTTACATCTATGTTCATCATAGGAATATTGTCCTACAGTTTTCTATTTTGTGGTGTCTTTGCCTGGTTTTGGTATCAGGATAATGCCAGTCTTGCAAAATGAGTTTGAAAGCATTTCTTCCTATTCACTTTTTTGGCAAATAATTTGAGAATGATAGGTGCTAACACTTAAATATTTGGTAAAATTCACCTGTGAAGCTGTCTGGTCCTAAAATGTTACTTTTTTAGGAGTTTTATTTTATTTTTATTTTTAGAAGGAAAGAAATTGCAGGGGAGAGGGGCACAGGGTGAGGGGAAGAGAGGGAGAGGGAGAGAGAGAAAGAGAGAGATAGACAAAGAATCCTAAGCAGGCTCCATACCATCACAGAGCCTGACATGACATTTGATCTCATGACGGTGACATCATGACCTAAGCTGAAATCAAGAGTCAAATGCTCAACTGACTGAGCCATCCAGGTACCCCAGGAGTTTTAAAAGTGGTGATTTAATTTTATTTCTTTATTTCTTGTATGGGTCTATTCGTTTGCTGTTTCTGTTTTTGTTTTTTTTTGTGTGTGTGTGTGATTCATTCTTGGAAGGTTTGTAGAAAATTAACCATTTATTTCTAGATTTTCCAATTTGTTGGCATGTAATTAATAACTGTAGTATTCTCTCATGAGCATCTGTATCAGTTGTGACTTCTTTCATTTTTATTTATTTGGGTCCTCTCTTTTGTTCTTGATGAGTCTGGCTAGAGGTTTACCAATTATGTTTATCTTTTCAGTGAACGAGATTTTGTTTGAGATTTCTAGTTTTTAAATCTCTATTTTATTTATTTCTACTCTGATTTTATGATTTCCTTCCTTTTAGTAACTTTTACTAAATCCATAGATTTTGGTAAGTTGTGTTCCAATTTTCATTTATCTCAATGTATTGATTTCCTCTTTGATTTCTTCATTGACGCTTTGGTTGTTCAGTTACGTGTTGGTTGGTGTCCACATATGTGTGTTTTTTGCCAGTTTCTATCTTGTAATTGATTGCTGGTTTCATACTGTTGTGGTCAGAAAAGATTCTAGATATGGTTTCAATCTTCTTGAAAGCACTGAGACTTGGTTTGTGGCCTAATATGTAATCTCTTCTGGAGAGTGTTCCACATGCACTTGAAAAGTACTGTCTCTTCTGCAGTTCGGGATAAAATGTTCTATATGTATCTATTAAATCCATCTGGTCTAATGTGTCATGGAAGGCCGATGTTTCCTTACTGATTTTCTGTCTGGGTGATTTTATCCATTGATGTAAATGGGGTATTGAAATCCCCTATTACTGTATTACTGTCAATTTTCCATTTACATCTGTTAATATTTGCTTTATATTGGGTGCTAGTGCTACCTTAGTGATTGAGATAATCATGTTTTTTTTAAAAATATGTCATTTATGGCAAGCGCAATTCCCACTTGGTTAATTTGTGTATGGTTTGGTCTCGTGTATTCCATCTGGTAGCAGAGTGCTTTTTTTTTTTTTTTTCTTTTTCCGGAGTTGGACTTTTCATTACTGGAATAATAATAATAATAATAAGTGCCATTATAGTGTCATCCATGATGAACTGTCAATTAGAAAATTTTGCCCTGTTGCTTTCTTTTTGCTGGAGTTTGGTAGCCCAATTTTAATCTATTTAAGCTGACTAGCCAGGTTGGTTCACTTGATTTGAACACGATTGTAATCAGGCAGGGTGCACATTCCATTTGTGTTGGATCTGTTAGTGTATGCTCCCAGGCTGTGGATACCCCCCTCTGCTTATAAATCTACACACTGCTCACAAGAGAGAGGAAACACCAACACTTCTGCACTCCAAGCACCTATCTATTTGGGGTACATAGGGCTGAATATTTATTTAGTTGGTAGTATTTAGTTGATATTATTTTGTTGATAGTGTCAAACATTTGGTGAAGGTAGAGTAATAAGTTCAGAGATGAATATTCTTTAAATAATAATGTTATGAATATGCCTTATCCATTTGGAAGACAGAGAATGGAAGGAGAAACAATATGGCAAGCTTAGGCAGTCAAATAATGAACTGTGAACTGCTTCCTGTTTTTTTAATGTCTTAATTAAATTCTCTGATGCAGGGAGATGCTCCTTAGGACACATACAAAGGGATTACTAGAGTTTTTCTTGCTGTTCCCCTAAAGTATCTTTGCTCAGAAAGGACTGCAGCAATCCAAGACTCTGGTATTCCAGTTGTTTTCAGTCAGTATAATGTTAAATGTGGCTACCAAAACAAACAAAACCCCCCAAAAAACCAACGATCTTGTAAGTAACAGGATTCTTAGTGTTTGTTAATGTCATCATTTCCTATTAAAGATCTCCTTGTTAGGTTTTTGGACGGTTGGTTAAATTCCCATTGTTGAAAAGCTGGGGGTCTGGATGTAGAGGACACAGAGAAATTTTGCCTTGTAAGCATAGACTTCAGTGTGATGTAGATTCTTAGTGTTCATTCAGTACAGGCGTATGCATTAGGTTTTCAGTGGCTGTATCATAGTCATCGATTTTGTGTGTTTCAGAGGACTGTTTAAAAAAATTTATTCTGAACTACACATAAACACTAGGTATAAAGATTGTCTTCTATTTAAGAAATGATTATGTAGGTTTCCCCGAGTTGGAATTTGCCCTGTTTAGTATTTGACTTCATAGCAGTAATCGATATCCTTTGCTTTCAGTTTGGGTTTAATTCTTTTTCAAGTTTTTCTACCCTTCGGCATGTTTCTTGAACTAAGAACAAGTTGAGATCTCGTGATGTCTCTTTTTAGAACATCCAAGAGATGGGGATTTACAAGTTCCCAAAGCCAAAAACTGCCCCCAAGTCCTTCCCACCAGAAGGAAGTTCCCATCCTCGCTATCTTAAAAGAACATGGGAACCAGTGGACTAGTTTCAGATTCTTACTTGAAGTTGCTTAAAATTCAAAAAGGAAAAACCTCAGTAAAGATGTAGTTTAGGAAATACGCGAGTTTGTGGGCAGGTTTGGATTGTCAGTAATCAAAGGATTTTGAACAAACACCCCCTCACTCCCTTTCTTCCACTCCTGCGTTCTGCAGCTCTTCCAGCAGGTGTCACTATAATCACAGAACAAACATTCCACAGCAGGGTATGTAACTTTATTTTTCTAGCATAATAATTTAAAGTATTTACACACTGCACACTCACTGTTTTACACAGATACTTATTCATATACCTATGAACCACATCTAAAGGTTTCTTTGCAAAGACTCGACACACTGTGGGAATCTCCAAGCATTAACAAAGAGAAGAAGAGGACAAAAAAAAGTTTTGAGTCTTTTAAAGACAGCCATGTGGAGCATCTGTGAAAACCAGTGTTTCCCCCCAAGTTTTAAGCTCCCCCAGGAGACCTTTGGATAGCTACAGCCTACCCATGTGGTGGGATCCCCTGAAACTCTTGGTTAAGGAGGATTTCAAGAACCAAAATGTACAAGTACGATTTTCCCTCAAAGTCCTAGAAAAGAAACGGAAAACAACCTGGCCCTTCTCTAGAGGAGCATCTGTATTTCTTAGTCGTCTGTGGGGACCGTAAATGTCGTACGGGGACATGGATTATAAAGGGACAAAAGCCAAATGCACTGGTACAAATACTAGTGAAACAGAACGCTTAATGCTTGCGAGCATCCTTCCCAGCTAGAATATGGCAAAGCAACCTAAGTGTCTTTCTATTAGCAGAGGTGGTGGTTTTGTTGTCCCTGAAGAGGACAAAGGTAATATTAACCATAGACAGTCTAAAGCCAGACACTGTAGAAACTTCTATTGCTTTTACTTCACTTTTATACTGTTTGCACAAGAATAGTGGTTATACTCTAAATATTCTTCTTCCTTTGTTCTACTCAATTACCTAACAAAATTACAAGCTAACTATAGCTTCTGAACTGGTACATGGTTCCATAAGTGAACAGAAACAACCACACTTCAGAGCTCACTGTAGGTAGGCCCCCCGTCTTTATAGAAGGGTAGCAAGTTCAGTTTCACTTCTCTGGTATTGCATCTTTGTCAAGTAAGAAGTAGGACGCCTTTGTGATTTTCCCAGATTCCCCAAGATTATTCTCTCCTAGATCAGAAAAAGAACAGTTTCCCACCTCTAGAGGAACCCACAGCTCCATGCCGCGATTGGATGATAGATCAGTTCATTAAGAAACAGAATTTCACAAAACAAAATCCTCGTTTCCTGCCAGTTTGGACCTCTGACGGTGACTGTCATCGATGGGGTGTGGCACAAGGCCAAAATTACCTGGCCACCTAAAACTCAGCACAAGTTGGATCCAAACTGCTGCGGTATTTAAAGCTAACTTTCTTTTTGCACTGATGGGAATCTGAGTAAGGTAAGGTACAAATGTACCACTTCTCCTTGGAACCACTTACACGGATACAGTAGAAATCCACCTGCCCCAGAACTCACTTCCTCATTGTTCTTGGACTTTATGGGTGGTGCTCTCTTTTGCAAGGGCGTGCCAACGGGGAAATGGAGGAGATATTTTACTTTATAGGAATTTTACCAAGCTACATGAGGAACTCACTAAATCATCACTACTACAGATGTCATAAGGGAGACTAATAGAAGAGAGAGACGAGCTGGGGAGCAAAGTTGTGCAGTGAGAAGGTCTGGGTAAGGAGCACCCACTGAGCTGCACACTAGCTCAGGCCCGGAAAGGCTTCCTGTCA
The DNA here is from genome assembly GCA_030068075.1 of Paguma larvata. Lineage (NCBI taxonomy): Eukaryota > Metazoa > Chordata > Mammalia > Carnivora > Viverridae > Paguma > Paguma larvata. The sequence continues at coordinate 75,355,689 of CM057826.1, forward strand.
TTTAACACCCTATTCATTCTGTCATGCATGCAGACACGTCAGCGCCAGTGACTGTGAAGGCCATGGTATGGACGGCACGGAAGAGCGGCACACTTTGTGACGGGATCTGGGCCTCGATATGAAGAGAGAATCTAACAAACCCTAGTCTCTGGGCTCATCAGGTGAGGCTGAGGAGGGCTTACCGGGGGTGGAGTCAGGGAGCACTGTGTTTCTGGGCATGAACAGCCAAGGAAAGAAGGCTTAGAACCTGGGCTTGCACAAAAGATACAGAGAAGAGCAAGCGATGGGAAGAGGGAAAGTGTGCGAGCTCCTGGCATCCAGCAAGATGCCTGGTATTAACCTATGAAATTGCCATCACCAGCCCCTTCTGACCTATAGAAACAGCAGTTTCCTCGGGCTCAACCTCACATACCCTAAGTGCTCAGATAGAGATCCTAGTTCATGAAAACTATAGTAATGTACTCCCTGCCCTTTGAAAAAGTGACAGCTGTGAAGGAGGGTAATGGTTTCTTAGAGAGGAGTGTTTCACAAGAGCCAAAGTGCCTGACAGGGCGAGTTCGCTGTTCTCCCACATGGGGTGAGGGTGGCAAGGACCCCCTCACTCACAGGAAGGACGCAGCTCCGCCAGCAGGACGCGAGTGAAAGCTGTGCACCTACTGTGGCAGATCAGTAGCAAAGGGCAAAGGCAGGGACGGAGGGACAGCCAGGAACAGCTACGAGCACCGTCACTGGTCCTCTTCAGAGGGAACGCTGTGATGGTGTCTGTGTATATGTACTATACGTACTAACCAGGTACACACATAAATATTTAATATATAAAAAATAAAGTGCTTTCTAACAGGTCCCCCGGCAGGGACATTATAAAATATTTCACAAAACTGCAAAACAAAATCAATACAGTCGAAGAACACTACACCCAACATACATGAGAACAGTCACGCACATTATGTACAGTCTGGTGGGTGCCCCAGGACAAACATCCTGTCATATACATGGTATATACATATATACTCTTTTACTCAATATATTATGACAATATATATTTTAAAATTCTGTTATAGACAAAAAATAAAAAAACAAAAGACGACCCCTACAAAAACACAATTAAGATCAAGCATGTGAGTCCCAGACTGACAGACCAAAGGTCACCGCCACGGGGCGTCCCCAGGCTACTGCTCGGGAAGATGTGCCAGCGTTCCTTCCTCGGGTGCAGCGCCTCCACGTCCTCCAAGGCACTGTGGGCAGCCGCGGTGAAGTTGGCATCGCCAGTGGTGAGCAGGTCGAAGACACAGGACTGGAAATAGATGTCCTTCACTGGCATCTTCTCGTGGCACTGAGCATTGGCGGCCTCCAGTGTGTAGCCAGGCCAGGCCTGCGCTAGTGAGGTGTGCCCCAGGATGGCAGACACCTGGCCCTGCCCGTCATCGATGCGCTCGCTCACGGGGCAGCCGTTCACACACAGCTGCAGGTCCTGGCTCTCCTCATAGGACATGGCCAGGTCTTCAGGCACGCGGATGGCGAGGGTCAGGTAGCGACCCAGCTGCCGCACGAACACCGTGGTCCCGATGTAGCGGGCGTGCATCTCCACGTAGCGGCCGCTCTCTCTCTCCACGATAAGCAGGCTCTTGGTGTCGCCATCCCCGCCGCTGGTGCTGCCGTCCACAAAGGCGGCCGGCAGGTCATCGGTCACAGCTTGGTACACTTTCTGATCTGTGCACTCACGGTGAGCTTTGAAGATGATAGTTATCTGTGGGAAGGAACACAGACAAATTTCAACGGGGGGGAGGGCAACAGAAGCGTTCCTTCCAGTCTGGAGTTGAAGGGCGCGAGACAGAATCTCGAAACTCAGTCCATGTGCTCCTGCCTCACACATGAAAGAGGCCACTGTTAAGGGGAAAAAAAGTCCCCTAGGCTTAGAATAAAAATTTAATGCAAATCCCGGAAATGCACATCAAGAAGAACTTTAGTTTCTTCAGACAGAACCACGCTGCTGTTGGGATACAGGTCATTTTTACTGATAATTTGAGATCTTCTTCCCAAAACGGCTGAGTGGTGGTATAGCTCTGAGAAAAAAGACTCCTAAGTTATGTAGAAACTTAAGGGACCTAATTAATAATATTCCCACCAGAACCTGGATTCCTGGTTCCTCGCTGACCATAAATCCACTTGCTTGGGCTCATCATTACCAACTTTCTTACAAACACTCAAGAGCTGAAGCAGAGGTGAGGAGGGGGCCGTCCTGCCACCAATAGTGCCTCAGCTAAGATTTCTCTAAGTCTCTTAATCAAATGTTTCACATGACTGGCTAATCCCTGGGACTGGGAAATCACTTGGCAAATACAGGTCCCAGGCGCTGGCAGAGAATAAATACCCTCAACCTAGTTACAGCAAATGTTTTCCCCAAACAGCACCATGGCCCTTGAACTTCTCAGAATTTTTTTCTCTAGTCAATTCTGAATTCTCCAAATTAAGCAGAAAAACCTGATAATACAAAAGCTTTCTTTTAGTAAGCTTGTTTTCCTTCCTTATTTAGAACTACAAGACACTGAACCTTCACCTCCAACATATTCAGCATGTCTGGTACACGTGGTATAAGAGGACCATGAAGAGCAACAGGGCCTTCCGGGTCACGCAAGGTAGGAAAAGCGTCCTGAAGAAAAGCAAAAACAAGAGTCTGCCATTTCTGTTAATGTCAGGACCTGAAGTAATGGTGTTTTTTTTTTTTCTTCCTTCATCTTGAAGAAGAAGAAGGAAGAAAAATAAAATCAGGTGACTTCAGTCCAGGAGGAAGGTAGACGGGCCACACTACAAACTTCTCTGGAGAGAAGAAAACTCACAAAGGCCAGAAAATGCCCTCCTTGCCCCCTCCCCACCTCTCTTCTACCCATCCTCACTCCCACCCTCAAGTTTATGTCTGAAGTTTTTTTCCTCAACCCAGCCAGCATTTACTCTATTTAATTCCACATGTTCCCCCTGGTGTTACTTGACTGGAATTTTCCAGCCATTTAATTTTACTTCAGCCAGTTACAAAGCCAGATCCGAACCAGCTGCACTGTAGCAACTGCTTAAACTCATATCTGTTGTTTGCAGCTGCAACTAAAAGCCAGACAATGTACTATGAAAATGCTCGGTGTTCTCCCTTCCTAATTACCCTGACCCACAATTTAATTTCACTACCGGCCTTCTCACGTTTCAACACCTTCTTAACAACCCAGAGGAGGTGCACCAGAGATGACTGCAGGAAATTTGTTGTGCATCCAACCATAGGACCTTCCAGAGTGAATGGGATTCTGAGCTAGATATCTAATGGGGCTATAAAATAGATTTATTTGGTGGCTCTAAAGACACTTTGACAAGTGCCTTTTTTAAGGCAAGCCAGGATCCTTTGGAGGTGAAAAGATTAATTCAAGTAAATTCTGCACCTGAAAGAGTAGAAAGCTAATACAGATGGCTCCAGTAATTGTAAGTATAACTTTTCATTGAACCACGGTCCTCCATTTCAACGCGAGCATTCACACTCACGGACTAAACCAATGATTCTACAACAGCTAAGTAATTTGTCTTTCTAGTGAAAACCACCTCAAATTTAAATGAACATTATTTACAAAAATCAAGTACTGTTATGTTCATCTTAGGAGAAACAAAGAGGAATTAGTTTTGTTGAGATACAAGTTCCTAAATGGGCAAGCAAGGGTCAATATTAAGATGAACGGAATAGTTCCACATGTCTTACCAAGCCTAGTGTTTTCATTAAGCACACCAACTCCAACTCAAGAGTCATTTCAAACACCTCATGCAGTATCATCCTCTGCTATGCCTGCTGCACTAACAGTAACGCCCCTAACTCTAGATCAAATAACACTCAAAGCTGGATTTCTGCACTAGGATCTACACTTACCAAACATCCCAGTTTTTCACACAGATTTCTGTCCCGTTTCCTAGGCATAATTTTCTCTACGAGACAGCAAAGCTCTTGTTTCTCTTTTAGGTGAAATAATTCTCACGGAGCAAAAGTATAGAATTAGCCCTTGAGTCAAAATCTTGGGACGCGTGGGTGGCTCAGTCAGTTGAGCATCTGACTCTTGATTTCGGCTCAGGTCATGATCCTAGGGTTGTGAGATTGAGCCCCGTACTCAGCGTGGACCCTTCTTAAGATTCATTTTCTCTTTCTCTTTCTGTCCCTCTCCCCACCTCATGTTCTCATTTCTTCGCTCTCTCAAGGGGTTTCCTGAGTGCTTCCCTGTAGTCTGAGTATGTACTGAAGACGTACCTAGAGATATAACCAACGTGAACGCTGAAAACACCGGCAGGCAGCTGTACGTGACTTCTGTTTTGTAATGTAACCTCATTCCTTATACAATTACAACTCAAGCTCTTAAAAAAGGCACTCAGCTGTGAAGGACCAGAAATTCATTTTCAGCTTGTCTTGTTTTCAGAAAACAACATTTATGTATTCTTATTAATTCTCGAGAAAAAATCTCAACTCAGAATTTTTGGAAATTCCAAATGTTTTCAACTCCCAACCAGCGGCTATTAGAGTGTGAAAACAGGACACTGAAAACTGTATTCTACAGCTCGCAAACCGGCAATTTAAAACAGTAGCCATAGTGCTTACTTTTCCCCTTCCATGAACTGATCCATATGCTGTAGTAACTCAATTTGGCACATCTATTCTATGCCACACCATTTATTATTGATGGATGGCATTTCTGTGCATTTAAAACATCAGTACCTTTTGTTAAACCTTTCCCACCAAGTCCCTCTCAAGCCCTACCTCAGACAAACTACTCCAGCACTTCTCACTCATTTTTAGTGTTTCACTCCCTAAGATCTTCATCACCCACAAGTCAATTAGGAAGACAGAGATAGCAGCTACAAATCAACCTTTCTACATGGGATATACGGATTTAAGGTTTGCTGTGAAAAATGAAACTTCAGAGGCAACGGCCTCTCCTTTCTGCCATGAAAAGAAAATGCATTAAAAGAAAACGAGGTAGCCAACGAAGAAAACCCAGGCCCTGCTTTGCCAGGATACAGAAAGAGCTCCCCCACGCTCAACAGCTTTGCAGAGTGCTGTGTGTAGGTTTTCCAACAGCAGAATTCCCTGAAGGTTGTACACTTAACTACTGGTGCTTATTGTATTTTGGAAGAAACAACTATCAGTGTTTAGTCAGGCTAGTCAGCACTGTAAATGCTGGACCTTACCAGAATCCTCAAATTCTAGAACTGGACTCTCAGATCTAGGGACTCCTATCTCTTGGATTAAGATGGGCCAACAAACTAAGCTGAAATAGTCACAGAAATCAGGATGGAACACAGAGAAACACAATTTTGATAAGTACCTGGTTAAAATTCTGTTTGTGTTAACTATTTCACATAATCAGCTGAGATGTCTACTTCAACTAACTGATCCTCTGGGTGCAATTATAGGTTGAAAAAATAGGCACCTCGAAGGGAGGATAAGAGAACCACTGCTCATAGCCCCCGTTACCCTTACTTAGGTAAGTTGGCACATAGCCTCTCCATTAAGTCCTCTAGCGTGAGCAAAAATAAACCACTCCAATAAGAGTACATGCTTCACAGGAAAACATTCACAAGCTCTATCTCTAGGTCTAAAACATCTACTCTTTACTTCTCAGGGTCAATTTCCTCTCAGATGAGGAATAAAATAGGATGCCCACTCTTGCCACACAAATCAGACGAGAAAGATAAGTTATTCTAAATCCATAAGGAGGAAGTCCAGCTGTCACTGTTGGCAGATGACATGGATACCGTATGTAGAAACCCTAAGGACCTCACCAAAACCTATTAGAATAAATGAATCCAGTAAAGTTGCAGGATACAAAATTAACATATAGAATCTGTTGCCTTTCTACACACTACTAAGAAGCTCTCAAAATGTGAAATTCAGAAAACTATCTCATTTGTAATTGCATTAAAATGAATAAAATACCTAGGAATAAAGTTAACCCAGTAGTGACACACCTCTACTCTGAAAACTATAAAACAATGATGAAAGAAATTTAAGATAAAAAACACACAGTAAGATATGCCATGCTCATGGAGTGGAAGAATACTGTTAACAGGTCTAAACTACCCAAAGCAATCTACAGATTAAATGCAATCTCCATCAAAATGCCAACATTTTATACAGAATTAGAATTAAAATTTGTATGAAATCACAGAAGACCCTGGATAGCTAAAGCAGTTTTGAAAAAGAACAAAGTTGGAGGCATCACAATCCCTGATTTCAAACTCTAATACAAGGCTGTAGTAATCAAAACAGTACGGTACTGGCACAAGAACAGACACACAATAAACAGAATAGAGAGTCCAGAAAGAAACCCATGCTTATATAGTCAATTAATCTATAACAAAGTAGCATAAGAACATACAATGGAAAAAAGAGAGTCTCTCCAACAAATGGTGTTGGGAAAAGTGGACCACTTCTTACACCATGAAAATAAAATCAAAATGGATTAAAGATCTAAATGTGAGACTGGAAACCATTAAAGCTCCTAGAAGCAAACATAGACCATAATCTCTCGAATGTTGGTCATACCAAGATTTTACTCTGTAGGTCTCCCTGGGCAAGGGAAATGAAACCAAAATAAACTACTGGGACTCTATCAAACTACAAAGGTTCTGCACAGTGAAAGAAACCAACAAAATGAAAAGGCAATCTACTGAAAGGGAAAAAAGTTATTTGCAAACGGTGTAATCAGTACGAGAATTAATTTTCAAAAACATATAAAGAACTTCTATAAGTCAACACATACAAAAAAATCCAATTAAAAATGGGCAGAGGGCCTGAATATGCATTTTTCCAAAGAAGATGCACAGAAGGCCAACTGACAGATAACAAGATGCTCAACGTCACTAATCATTAGGCAAATGCAAATGAAAACCACGATGACTCTCACTACCTTACACCAGGTAAGATGGCTAGTATAAAAAAGAGACAAGTATTGGTGAGTCGCAGAGAGAAAGAAACCCTCGTGCACTATCGGTGGGAATGTAAGCTGGTGGAGCCAGGTGTCACAGCCAGTGTGGAAAACGGTATAAATGTTCCTCAAAAGTTTAAAAATAAAAGATCATACCATCTGGTAATTCCACTCCTGGGTATTTACTCCAGGAAAACGGAAACTAATCCAAAGAGATACAAGCACCCCTATGTTTACTGCAGCATTATTTACAATAAACAAGATATGGAAGCAACCCGTCTATTGAAAGTAGAATGGATAAAGTGGGTGTTATCCTAAGTAAAATATGTCAGAGAAAAAAACACTATATAACTTCACTTATATGTGAAATCTAAAAAACAAACAGACTCAAAATACAAAGAACAAACCGGTAGTTGCTGGGATGGGGGGTGGTGATGGATGGGCGAAATATAAAGGAGATTAAGAGATACAAACTTCCAGTATAAAATAAGTAACTCGTGGAGATGAAAAGTACAACAAAGGGAATATAGTCAATAAGACTGTCATGTCGTACAGTTACAGTGACTATACTCCTCGTGGTGAGCGCTGTAGGAGGTACAGAGTGGTCGAATCACTATGTTGTATACCCGAAACCAAAATGACACTGTAGGTAGAGTATACCTGAATTAAAAAAGGCACAGGAGAGTATTATATACAGTATTTAGGGGCAGTAAGAGGAGGGTGGTGGACTCCTTTTAGGGCTGGAAGGAGGCCTGCTACCTTCAAAAGAGGTATCAAAAGGTAGGTTTCTCTACCCTCACAATCTCTTTCCACAGAGCTCTGTTCTAGGCGCACTTCCAGGATTCCAGAGAAATGGAATGGATCAGACTTATTTATTCTTCACTGTTGCCCCAGGTAATACATGCAGGAACAAGGGCTGCCTTGGCTGCTGGAGGGGTTCTTGGCAGCGGATGGAGAAAGAAGAAACCAAACCAGAGGCGGAGGACACCCACAGCTGAGGCTGCTAGGGTGGTCCGGGGGAGAAGCATTAAGCTCAGTGGCTGGAAAGAATACGCAAGAGTGAAAGGGAAGCAGGCCCAGGGATGACACATAAAAGGGACACGCACCAAAATGTCGACTTCCAAAGAGTAACTTTTGTGTACTTAAAACAGCGAGGACTGTAAGTATAAATAGACCCCAAGACAGTGAAATAGGCCGGCTTCCTTGTACAGAGCAAGACAAGGCTCTGCTGGGCATGAGGCGGGAGGGCCTCCAGTCCTCAAGTCTTAGCCACTCAGGACTCAACATGGCACGTGTCTGTTTGCTGTATTTGACTTTGCATTACGAGGAGGCCACCATCATGATGCTTCTAGGTGCTTCTAGATGTGAAGTCCGGCACTGGTGGACAGTGTTACAGGCCTCCGCTGCCACTCTGCTTCGACCAGAGGCTAGACGTATTTTGAAAGGTGAGAGCCAGGGCTGGAGGCATTACTCTAGGGGCAGGAATCTGCCCTAACAGGTCTTGCCTTCAGGGGGAGAGGGCGGGGCCACAGCCTCGAACCTGAGGCCCTAGAGCAGGACCTCTGGCAAATGCCCTACTGTTCAGCACAGCTGTAGCCCAAACCAATGGGGATTAGGAAATCAAAGCTTCCCCTCAGTTTTCAGTTTTGAGAGGGTGATTTGAAAACTAAAAGGGTCTGAAGGTCTTTACAATACATTCCCGCTCTACCACTTCTAGGTTCAATTTCAAGTTCCCAGGACTATTAAAAAGAAACAAAAAGAAAGCCCATTCACGAAAGGAGGCGATGACCATGTATTTCAAGAAGTCAGTTAACGGAACTACAAAATACAAAGCAATGGCCTGGGTCTTCATTTGCCTAAGGCAGGAGAGAGGAGGACAGCAACGCCGCAGAAGCGCATACTTGGTTGGACACATGGGCACACTCCACCACACCTACAGTATGAAGATTAAGCCCTGACCCCTCATTTCAGGAGCAAATGCAGAGTAGAGGAGAATTTAGCATTCAAATACCATCATTATCAATCTACCCACAGCACACATATGATGTTCTAACCCTCACAGAACCCCACCGGAATAGCCAAACTTTCTTTTGGCTTCAACTCTTAAAATAACCGGCGCACTAGGACACAAAGAACTGGTCTCGCCCAAGTTTCACCAAGACCCAGTTTCACTGAACGCTCTTTCTACAATCAACAGCACTGTGTTTTCACTGCCAGCCTGTCCCGTTCAGGTCTGCGCCTCAGATGTGTGCTGCTCCGCTTGTTAGTTACCACTCGAGTCGAACGGTTTAAAAAGTCCTTAAGTTACCCCACCCACGAGAACACAAAACTCACTACAGTGGAAGAGCAAGTTCTACTGCAGTCAAAACAAACAAAGACAAAATGGGTAAGGTAGATTTTTCATTGTTCAACACTGTAGGTAACTCTTTTTTACGTGCCACATTCCGCACAGGCAGAAACTGTTTGGTTAGCATTAACTGAAGCCAACAACCAAAAAGTGCCAACCATCCAGCGTTTCCTTCTTGCCCCTTCCTCTCAAAATGTTGGCCCAAAGAAAATTTAACAGCGCAGCTAGAGACAGGTAGAAATTTGACAGTAGAAGTTCTGTGGGCTGTGTATCGGACTTGGGCTGTGCCGCTGGTGTAAGCTGGAGGAGTGCGGATCTGTCTGAAAGGAGCGGAGGCCCAGAAGCAGCATGTGGAGTCGTGCCCGGCTCGGGCGGGACTTGGGTTCACTTCATTTGCAAATGGGGGATATTCTGAAGGTCTCCTCCTAAACCACAGCTGAGACAGAGGGAGGGGCACAGAGACGGATGACTCAAAATACAGGGCTTGATAGATACGCGGATACAAACTTTATACACTTTTAGATGGTTTCTACTAACATCTTCTAAGTCTCTTCACTGTAGGGAACAGAGATGGTAAAAGACTATAACCCAGAGGATTTTAATGCACATAACAATAGGATGATGTAGCTTGTGTGGAAAGTACAGCATAAAGAACCACTGAGGAAGGCCAGTTCATCACACGGAATGATCTTGCACACTAAGAGAGAAACCGTACAACTAATAATTTCTCCTTCTTCTTCTTCCTCCCCCTTACAGATACTTGGAAATCCTTCTCCCTCCAGGAAATTTGCTGAACCTGTACGAGGCAAAGTTGAGTAGTTCCTGGGCCTAAGACCTTCTAATCCAGTACAAACAGGAGCTAGGCAGGAAAAGAAAAGGACAAAGGAAGAACACGACCACCTGGAATTATAGCTGACTTCTCTTCTAAAAATGGTTTACTGTTTCAATCTACTAAAAAAAAAAAAGTTTATTTATTTTGAGACAGAGAACAAGCAGGGAGGGGGCACAGAGAGGGGGGAGGAGAGGGGAGGAGAGAGAGGGGGGAGAGAGGAGGGGGAGAGACAGGATCCCAAGCAGGCTCCACACTGTCAGCGCAGAGCCCAATGTGGGGCTTGAATTCACAAACCGTGAGATCACAACTTGAACCCAAATCAAGAGTCAGATACCTAACTGACATCCAGGCACCCTGTTTACTGTTTCAATCTTGTCTCTATAAAAAATAAAGTCCGAGACGAGAAGATATGCTTTAATGAATTTTAAAGAGGAGACGGGACCCAGAAAAATGAATTTAACAACCAGTGACTCTGAGAGTCAAATTCTAGAAAGCTTTTGGTTATTAAAGACCAACAACCTTTCAAAAGTGGCAGCTAGGGTTCTAGACCCTTCTAGGGTGTACGGGAATAAGGAAATGCAGGTTCAAGAGAGGGACCACGTTGACCATGGTGGGTGGAAAGGGAGACTGTGCCAAATACCAGAAGTAAAAACAGTGACTTGTGACAGTGACCGGGGGGAGGGGTATGCCCTGGGTACAGCGAGCTGCCCATCTCTCTGGCCATTCTTGACATCTGTGACAACCTGCTAAATAGGAACACATGAAACCAGCTTATGAATGTCGGCCACTGCTGTTCTAGAAAGAAACCCTGAGTGGCTACTTAAACACACAAGCCCCACAATTCTCCACCAACTGCTGACTTGCCAGGTGCTTACACCCAGAGACTGATATCACCTCTGCTTCTCCCTCACCAGCCCCACGGCAGGCCCCATAAAGCCTGGTGGTTCAAATGCAGCGCCAAGTTAATCACACACTTTATCAGAGAAAGGATTACACTGAGCAGGGAGCTGCAACTGCAAACTTCTTTCCCATCTGTTCCCCGATATGCCTCAATCACCTTTTTTTTAAGCATTTCGGCAAATGTCAGGACAAGGAGCAATCCTAAATGGCAAGAATTGCCTGCATAACAGATAATCATAACAAAATAAAGAGCCATGTCAACCTTGAAAAGTTAGTTACAAGTACCTACAAGAAAGTTTCTGATCTCTGAAAGCAAAGGCTTCTATATTCTCAAAGAAAATGCCAGTGTCCCCTCTAACAATGCAACCAGCATGCAAGAACAGTGTCCATATACTCAAAATACAATCCTGCATATGGGAGTATGAGGCATCTTCCTTAATCGATAAAAATAAGAATGATCATCACTGTGTAGCTCAGACTATCTCTGTAAAGATACTAAAAACATAATGGGGCGGGGGACAAAAACTCTGCTACAAAGAAAATGTACTAGGCCTGGGGACAGTCTTCAAAAGACAGTCTTCCCAACCTTGATCCGGAGATATGCTTAAAGTGACAGCTGAAAGCCTTTGCAATGCAGGCACATCTCCTTTTGATTTTCTAACCAACAAAGAATGACCCCGAACACTGGTTTATATGCCTACGTACTGCTCTCAACAACAGCTCCATGCGAAGGGGCACCAGAAAGGAGGGGAGGGCCCAAACCATGCTCTAGGGCCCCACGAGTGAGTGTAATTTACCTCAAGGGAACACCTTGGGTTCCGGTTTGAAGCAGACAGAAAGCAAGAATCAACCAAACGATCTAAGTCTTCCTATATCTCTAGTATCATCAACCAGTGCAAGTTCTTAGGAATTTCCCAGAAAGTAGCTGGAATTTCAGAATTAGGGATAATCATAGACTTTAACAAATAGGTAACTGCTGGGCATGGCCTCTTCCTCCCAGGCCTTGGGTAGGTGCTAAGTGCTACTGCTGACAGGATTACCGGGGACTGGAAGCCCACGGAACATACAAGGCACCTCAGAGTGCTCACCCACCTGGCCAAGAGTCACCTGGCTCGGCCCAGATAAAGAACACACCCACCTTCTCTCACTAAAGGAGGAAGCATGGAAAATTCTGTAGCAGATCTATAAAGGCACGTGCTGTTATCCCCAATCTCCCCTCCTACTTATAATTTGGTTTTACAAAGACTGAAGGACAGGATGACAAAGCCAGAGTGATGCACAAAAGCAAAATTACATTAAAATAAATGGAAAAATAGAGCAAAGGTACCCAAAGTACTTGTTTAGGTGTACAATAAATGTATTCCTGAAATTTTTTGGTAAAGGAATCATTTTAAGTGTACCCAAGAGACGGGCAACTTTAATACATGCTACTAGGAATACATTTGTGAAGTACAGAATCTTTTCATCACATCTACTCCAACATCGCCTTCTGTAACCATGGCACACACAAGGCCTGAGTCCATTTAAACAGAAATACGTAGATACCCAGAGCGAAGTGAACAGGAGATGAAGGTGCTGGCAAAGAGAATGTGCAGGAGACAGCACCGAAGGGGAGTCTCTCTAGATGATCGGGCTTATCTGTCCGAGGCCCAGAAGAGCTATGCACGTGTGCCCTCTTTGGATCCTAAGTAGTGTGGCCACCTTTCCCCAAAACGAAAACTGCTCTTCTCTCCTATTAAGCTAGCTCTGCCAGTTCTAAGCCTGTCCCCCTCATCTCTCTTCTCCAAGGCCTGCAGGCCTGAAGCCACCGCTCACAGTCAAAGGTGGGGAAGACGGCCCAGAGCTAGTGTGGATCTCAGCCAAGGAATGTAGCTGTGCCAGACACCCTGCTAGCCCCTGGGTCGAGGTAAAAAAGCTAGCTCTGGCCTCCCCATTAGGAGCACACCTTCCTGGCAAGGTAGTGACCGCACAAGACTCCTCTGAAAAGAGGGAGACTGGCCTACAAAAAAGAGAGCCTAACAAAAAGAGCGGCCTGGAGGAGGCATACCTGTGCCCATCATGACCAACTGGAAAACCACGCTAAGTTTCCCAGGGACGGAGCAGAGAAAGTGGACAAGGGGGGGAGGAGGCCACATTGTTGAGGGCTGCAGGTCTAGCTGGCCTAAACTCATTGCCTGCTATGTGGACAAAGAAAAAGGCTTAGCTTATAAATGACCCCTTGAATACAGAAAACTTTACTTCCATTCCATTTAGATTTTTTTTCCCGCCCTACATTTTGTCTTTTTGTGAGGAGGGAAAGGTACTTAGGGGCAGGTAGAGATCACAAAGATTACCTAGTGTGGATCCTAGGTAGGATCCTATCAAGAAGCCAGGTTCCCAGGACTGAGGAATTATCTTTAGGCCCTCGCTGAGCATAACGCTGGGGTTCGGTGCTCTAGACACTTCAGAGCTGAAGACAGTGAAATGAATGAGTGCTTACACGACACAATTTCAGCAGCACAGTTGGCCAGCCTCTACCACAGCACTGGTCAGCTTTTAAATCCAGGGACACTGAGCACATGCATCATTAAAAATGCTTGACCCCAAGGATGATACGCTATCTCCAATGTGCAGTGCTACGTTATTAAGGAGCTGGTCTATGTACATGTTTGAGGTCTCAGCAAAGTGGAGACTCATGCAAAAAAAATCTTCTGAAAGATTTTTTAAGAAAAAAGTATTGCAGTAGACATCAGGGGGAAAAAATCAGATCTTTTTTGGAACTTATTTCCTACACGCTTTTTGCCTCAGAGCATTTTTATTTTTATTAACATCATTTTTTCATTGCTTAGAATTTTTAAAAGGTTTTATTTTGGCCCTGGGTAGGTAAAAGGAAATTGCGCTGCAAAATTTTAGGCCTTTCGTTGTGTTTCACCAGCACAAGACAGATCAGCATTGAGACAGGTCTTCAGCAGTAACCTTCCAGATGTTTTTGGGGACTTTGCAGAGAGTTGCAAGAAGTTAGCGTGAAAAAAAAAATCAAAAACAAAAACCCAACACAACTACCAGAGGTCGTGAAGCCTCGGAGGCGTCTACCGCTGAAAAGCACGGTCAGCAGACGTGGGGAACTGCTTTCCAACAGTGCACTTACAGACCATGCATCCTCACTGTCTGCTTGAACTTAAGTCAGAGGACAGGTTTTCTCCCACATCCCTTTTGGAATGGGTGAAACTTTTGATTGTTACGAAACTGAGGGAGAAAACAAAGTTGTACTTTTTATTTATTTGCTAAAAACTATGACGGATTCGATCACAACTGAAATGGAATGACCTAAAGTACTTCAGTGTCAACGGTTCCATTTAGGTAATATTAATACCCATAAGAAAATTGGTTGTCCCCAAATAATTCTACCATGATCAGTAAAAAGTATAGAATTTTGAAAGGCTAAATAACAAGTAGAAGTGACAAGGTGATTAGATGGAAGGCAGGGAAAATTAAATGTAGGGCTTGTGAAAAGAACCAATATTTTCCCATGCACGAAGCACTTACTAATCTTAAAAGTATTGTTGAAGGCCCTCTAAGCCCTCAATTATCTACAGGATCGATGATCACTCTCTCCGTTCCCAGTGGAACTTCTTTCTTGACTCTTCAGCCTCATGTTTTCCCAAAGACTATTCCCAGGTCTTATGCACTACGACTCTACAGCATTGATGGACTTTTGGCCATCATTTGTGTAATAAGTTCATAATTGTATAACTGTCTACTGTAACTTATAGCTAATACATATTTTAATATACATACCGGAAAAATTATTTTCATACTTATAAAAACCAGAGGAGGTAAAGTTTATTTGAGATGTAGGATTTGGAAAGGCAAGCCTGGGCTTTTATTGGGAGTGAAAGCGTAAACATTTTTCAGTCCCCCTAAAATGTCTGGACTAATGTAACAGACTTCTTTGTTCAGAGCAATGACTTTTAATCTTAGATTTGTGACACCCCTGGGTGTCTCCAGATATCTCTGGAGATGTTGTAAAATTACCTCCACAAAATGCCAAGTAAAATAATTTAATTCACTTAAAAATATGCCACACGTGTTTGGAGGCAAGGGAGGGTATCCTGGAATCAAAAGAGCAGTCATAAATATTACAAAAGGTTGGTCCTTGTCAACTATGTTTTAGTCTAAACCAAGTGATGAACAAATAAAGGAAAATGAACAAGATGAGACAGCCTGTATGTGTGATTTTGTAGTTGCGGGAGACAGGGAAGGAGCTGGTTACTTGGGACAGTCTTTTTTCTGGAAAACCTTTTTTGACCTCTATATTTACTTACTAATGCCTGAATTAGCAGTGACTGCCAACTGGGAATCCAGTTCATAGCCCCTTCACCTAGTTGCACTGACAGTGGTGCCTTAAAGTTGGTTCAAATGATCTCTACTTGGTATTAGCTTCTTTAACACACACACACACACACACACACACACACACACACACACACACACACACAGAGGAACACAGACAAGAGAAGTGAGGCAGGGTAAGCTTAACCTAATTTCGTCAGTTTTCCCCTCAGCTTAATTAAATTGTTATCCTGAGATTACACGGGGATTATATATCACTGCTCCACAATAGCCAATTCTAAAATTCCTTGGTCACGACAACATTAATAACTAAAACACAATTGTGGCTTTGCCACTGGGAAGCTGGCTTATAGCCATTATTTTACTATGGCTTCCAAATTTCCAATAAAGTATGTTTCCTGATGGGCTACTGCCCCAGGCTTCACAGCTTTCTTTACTTGGAACACCCACTTTGGTCATCCGATAAATTGGAAAGTGGATTTTTTCAACAAGAGTCACACTCAAAAAAGAGTTCACAGAAAAAAAAAGTATACATTTTCCCATTAAACAGGCCTGTCTTTTCCGTAGAGAACTCAACTTTGGTGTTGTTTTGTTTTTTTTTTTCCTATCACTGTTTGGTGTTAAACTTAGACCCACATTTTACATAAGCCCTAGAATTCCAGTGAGAAATTCTTTGCTAAATGATTTTCATTTAATCCTTCATTCACCCTATTAATTGCATGCCCAGAACAAGAAACAGTTCCTTTTAAACTTGGTCTTTTGTATCATACTTCAAAAACGGTCTGAAAAATCAAACATCTGCGAGTTATAAGAAGGAAAAAAGTATACTTGCCTTATTTGTAGCAGTAGCACTGGATCCAGGGACCACGGGCACATTCGTCACTTGAACTGAAAGATAATTATTATCTATGAGTGGCCAGGCTCCTTCCACTTTGCACGTCTGAAAGTGATCCTTGAAAGTTCTAAGGTGAGGATCTCCGAACAAGCCACAAAAAAGGTAACTGGGAGGGTTCAGGTCCCCTCCCCTGTGTTCTCTGGCTCCTGCGTGGCTGTGATAGTTACAAGGGTCATGGGTCACTTCGGGGTTGGTAGAGGATGTGGGTCCATCCTTAGAACAGTTCCTCTGGCTCATGAGGTCACTGATGCCCAACACAGCAGAATGGTACACCAGGTTACCACGGCAGGCTTTTGAAGTTCGCTGGGTGCAGCCAGCATAGGCACGCAGAGCCTTGCAAAACTCAGAGTCAAAGCCGTCAATGGCAGAGTTCAGGTGTGAAGTCAGGGACACAAAGTCTGTGGTACATTTCTGGATTCGACATTGGGCCGGCTGTTGGCAGTCACCTATGAGAAAAAAGATAAGACCAAACGTTTTTTAAATGCTTCATAACTTCCTGAGCTACATGAGAAAATGACACTGTCCTCTGGGAACTGTTTGTTCTATTTCATATACTCCTATTTTAAGAAAGCCTTCAGCACTAGGGTTGCGTTGTGCTTCTGTTTCCCTCACAAACTAAGCCACTGGGAGAAAAACTGCATGCAATCAGTTACCTTAAAACTTTAAATCATGGAGCACTATGAGGAAACATGAGTCTAAGCCCAGTATTCTTACGTTAAAATTAAATGGAATATTTTATCAACTTTGCTACTGTTTACAGATTATGAAAGGCTTCCTTTGCTCTAAGGCCAAGTTGGAGATGTGAACTTTGTTTTGATTTTGCTAAGTGTTTAACTCATTTGCTTTGGAAAGCACAAAACCATGATTAAGCTTCCACATCTTAGGTAGGGACCCCCTAAATTATAGCCTTAGTTTTAATCCCTATACCTGATTCTAGTACGGCTATAAGGTAAGAATATCAAGAAAAAAAATCCAGATACTAAGTCATTTTGCATTTCCTTAGGGATGTTTATTGGCAAACTGTACATAGACCTACAATCTCCTGGATGCTACAAAGTACAAATGTTCTCTTAAAAAAATAAAGTGGATCATTTAACCAAGCTGCGTATTTACTTCTTCCTTAAAACCCATCACACTGGATCTCAGACCCCAAGCAGCTCATGAGGAAGAGTACAATGAATTAGAAAGGACACCACACTGAAATCATGCTGCGCAGGTGGATGATTGCACCGACTATGTTTTATCAGAACCAGGGAAACAGAACACATGGAATTCTTAGAACTTATATAAATGACTTTTTTCCTTAAGTCGACAGTTCCAATACACCTGACGATTTAGCAAAGCTAAAATGAAGTAATGAGAAACCACTTACTACTGCCCTACTATTTAAAAGTCAACTTTTGAGATGCCTGGGTGGCTCGGTCGGTTAAGGGTCCGACTTTGGCTCAGGTCATGATCTCGCAGTCTGCGGGTTCAAGCCCCACATTGGGCTCTGTGCTGGCAGCTCAGAGTCTGGTTCAGATTCTGTGTCTCCCTCTCTCTCTCTGTCCCTCCCCTACTCATGATCTGTTTCTCTGTCTCAAAATAAGTAAACATTAAAAAATTTTTTTTAATAAAAAAGTAAAAAATTCATAAAAGTCCATTTTGAAATGGTGTTTTGCCACTAGCTTCTCATATGAAAAAAATAAAAACCTCTCAAAGCATAAAAAGATACAAGAATTGACAATACTAGGTCAGTCGTATGGGCCAATCAGTTTAATATTCTGGTTGTTAAAGTGGGAACTCTAAAAATACTGAAAAGGAAGATACTTTTCTTAATCATCCACCTCAAGTTTTATAGAAACTAACTGTATGACATATTTTGAGTTACTTCCACGTTCTTTATACATCTTTACATTGGAGGAAGTTTCAATCCTTTCAAGTCTTAGGTTCCTCAGCTGAGAAATGACGAGACTGTTCAAAATGAACTTTGTGATCTTTTCCATACATAAAATATTTTATAATTCATATTCTAGGTGAGGGAAAAAAAGAGTATTATTAAATATATAATTATTTTAAGATGCTGACACAAACTTCAGGATACTATCATCTGACGAAGACTTAAAACTAACCCTAATAATGTTTCAGAAACATATTTTAATCTTTTCAGTATTAAAACACTATTATGCCTGAATGAAATCACCTGTAATCTCTGTTTCTGGGTTGAATTCAACAGAAGAGACTATGAGAGGAGAAACTCTCAAGCTGCCTCCCTACCACTTTTAAATTTCAAAGACCAAGAAGGAAATGTAGTCTAGATTGGGTATTTACTTTAACCTGAGTCGAAAAAAATTTTTTTCAATTTTTTGGAGCGATGGGCTTACAGCTAGCACTAAATCATACTTAAAAAAAAAATCACGAGCACACCTTCCTGTGTTTGGGTTATTTCATGTTTACTCCTCTCTCCAAAGTAGATCAAGTCATTTTCAACTGTTTTTCCTCAAAAAAACCCACTCAACCTCAAAGGCACTGAAAGCCATTTTACAGTTGGGAAAATCGAGACAAAGGGTTACTACGGGCCTTGTCCTGGCGCAACACAAATGGGCAGAGCAAAGTCCAGGCCGCAACGCCTTTCCGCAAATCCCGTTTTCCTTCCTCACATCACATCTCCTCCACATTCCTGACTCTCACGACAGTAGTTGATGGCTTAAAAAAGACTTAAGCAACCACCGGATCAATTACGTTTTTCTTTTTAAATCAGTCATAGCAAGCAGAAAGCAAGGAAATGAAAACTGGGCCAAGATCACTCAGTAATGAACAGCTCCTAGACTACAATTTAAATGACAGCACAAGAACTTTCCGCTAAACTTCCAGTGCCTATTTGTTCTTTTTATGGTCTATAAAATCTATCCGAGCATACATTTACTTCTAATTATTTCAAATAGTCATAAAATATCCAAAGTAAGAAGAGCATGAAATGCAGATCCAACTGTTCAGAAAAGAATTCAGATTCCCACCTCCTTTTTCCTTCCTCCCCCACGCCCCCCACCCCCTCCCTTTTTTATAGCAGGCAGGTGCGGATTCTTTAGAGAAACTCCTTGGGTTCTTTTGTTTGGACGAGGTTTCTAACAGCCTTTTCAAACAGAGATGATGGCAAAGAGGAGGGCTAACTAGAGAGTGCACCTAGGTCAGCAGTTTCAGCCCCACTGCGGGCTCCTGTATAATGACTAATTTGCAGCATACACCCAGAAATATCCAGGCTTCATGAATTTATAATGACAGTGCACACTTTGCCTGTTACGGGCGGTAAAGTAAGCCTCCTGTCAAAATGCCAAGACAATGCAGAGCAGAAACAATCTCAAGGATGCAGCCAACAAGCCCATGAAGTGTATGAGTAAGCAAGTAACTCCCATATATCGGATCTCCATTCAGGAATGGTAGAGGTTTGCTTCCAGTGGGGGGAGGCGGCAAAGTATAAAAGTTCTCTTTTCATTTCCTAAGGGTAGAAATCAAAACCCGCAGCTACAGATCTCTCCATTTTTGGAGTCAGGTCATCTATGATTGGCCTGACGCTATTTTCATTCCAGTTCGTTAATGATACAAAGACTTCACCATTCAAGACCATTTCCTTGATGCCAGGACTGCATGTGTGAATTTGCAAAACAATCACCAGTTTATAACAAAAGAAATAAGATATGCTGAAGCTGAATTAAGTAAAATGCAGGGACATATGGGGTGCTGTGGCAAATTATATGGATCCAGGCATAAAACATATGGTAGCCCATCTGCAAAGAGCACTCGGCTAGGCTCCCTTCTCTGAGAAACAATCCCTGCATGATCAATAGCAAAACTCTTCAAAGCCATCTTTCAAAAGGAGCCTTTTCTTCCATAACCAAATTAATCACCCGATCCCAACAAGTTTTCCATAGGTACCCCTCACCACACAAACTCTAGGTAGAATTAACAGTGACTTTAGTGAGGGCACATTAAGACACTGAGTGGAGTTTCACATTCCTAGTCCTCGAAATAAGGCACCTTAATTTTCTAAAACATTAAAACAACTTCTTTGGTCTTTCACTATTAGCCAGAAAAGAAATCTTCAAGGACCACATTCCCATCATGTAATAGAACTCTCTGGCAACTAAGGGAAACAATATTCCAAGCAGTCAAGAGGGACACACAGTCCTACCTAGTACTTCAATTTCCAGATTAAGAAACCTACACTTTAACATTATGAACATATATTCTTCACACAAAACACTTGTGAATGTAACTTTGACACATCATGAAAATTTTCTTGGAACCATCGGCGGACTGACATTATTTTCTAAGGTTCTAAAGTTAGTCATTTAAAGCCTTAATCATTGTAAAACTTACTATTATACTCTGTTTCCCCAAGCTGAGTGTTAAAACGCAGCTGTTCCATCACAATGCAAAGTTACAAAAAGTAAATTAGGTCTCCTCAAACGCCACATTTTTTCCCCCAGTACTTCAAAGACCTCCCAGATTTTTAGCAAGGCTAGTATGACTTAATAAATAAATACTACTCCACACAGTTGGGTGGCATTACATTCAAGATTCTCCAGACCCCAGCGTTGAGACTGCTGCTGTCATAAAACACAGGTCAAAAAGATCTCAAAGGAAAACTTCTCTAATGGTCTAGTTCTCAAATTAAGAGAATTTAGCTTTCAATTTGGCTCCCCCCCCCCGCCCCAGCCAGATATACAAATGACATATAACACTGTATTAGCGAAACTTATTTCACAAGAAAAATAAGTATCACCTGCTAGAAGGCTCATCTGCAGGCCTACTTGGCTAAGAACACTCCGCTCCCATAGAGAAGGCGCCGACCTCCAGAAAGCAGGGAGATGTGTCAACCCCTCCGGGACCCGAAAACACGCGACTAGCCACAAAGCACCAGTTTTTCCAGAGGTTGAAAGCTGAATTAAAAGCAGTTTTGGCAAATACGAAGAAATCCCTGCTTAAAGACATTTAAGTTACTTCGAGGTTAACCCCCAACCCCAGGTTTTCAAATTCCGGTGAAAATCTTTACATCTGGTGCTATTTCTTCCCCTCGTCGCCACCCCCGACTCCAGAGAAGGAGCACAAGGCTCCTTGTCTCGCCTCGAAGGGGGCGGCGGCGGCGGAAACCTGATCCCAGCCTGACTTTCAGTAAACACCAATGCAGCGAGCAATAAAGCATCCGGAACGTTTGTCTCCGGGGCGCAGCCCCAGCCGCCCCCGCCCTCTAAATCTTTGATAAGCGACTGTTGGGAAGCTTTATCAACGGTCCGAGCCGAAGGCGGGGAAACGGGAGAGAGGGAGGGGAAGAGGCCTTTCCTTTGCGCCCTGGGCGCGCCGCACGACCAAGCGGGTGCGTTCCTGCCGCTGCACCGTGAGCTCGGCAGAGGTGCAGGGCGGGAGCCCATGAGGCCTCTCCCGTCTCACTACGCCACGCCGCCCTTTTGCCCCAACGTGTGCCTTCTGGAGCGGAGGTTTTGGGGAACAAAGCACTCGTCCCTGCGGCTGGCTCCCCTCGCGCGCGCGCCCCATACCTGCGTGGAGCAGCCCGAGGCTGAGCAGCAGCAGCAGCAACAACGCCAGGGGCGGAGGGCAAAGCTGGGGGCGGTGGCGCTGCTCAGCCCCGGCGGCAGCGGCGGAGGCGGCGGCAGCGGCGCAGGAAGGTGCTGCTCTCAAGCCCATGCCCGTCCATGCAGGTCTCGTGGGCTCCGGCGAGGGCGGCGGCACGGGCGCCGTGGCGGGTTCGAGGCCGTGGGTGCGGCATGGACCGGGGGAAGTGCCTCGCTTTCTCTTCTTCCTCCTTCAGGCCCGCGTCGGATACGGGCCGCCGCCACCGCCGCAGCGAAAAGCGCGCCGCGGGCGGAGCGAGGCGGCGGCGGCGGCGGCAACGGAGCGAAGCGGCATCGCGGCGGCCGGAGGCGGCGGGCGGGGCGGAGGGGGAGGGAGAAAAGACACAAAGACGGTGAGCTTAGTGCCGAGCCGGGCTCGAAAAGCGCGGGCGCCCCGGTCCCGGCCAGCGTGGGCTCACCGGGCGTGGACCTACAGGAGGCGCGCCCAACCCTAGCGTGCGGCCGCTTGCAGCCCGGATATCTCTGTGCTGCGACCCCGCGGTCAATCAATCTCAGCCCCGCACTGCCACCCCGCCCTCCCCACACACGCCAATCCGCGTCGTCCCCACCCCCGGGCGAGCCCCTCCCTCTCACCCCATTGGCTGCAAGTGCGGGTCCGCTGGGCTCAGTCAGCCATTCGCAGGGGACAAAGTGCCCGCCCCCTCTCCCTCTCCCCCCCTCCCCCCACTCCTGCTCCCACCCTCAGATTACTCATTGTAATTTGAGTTCCGCGTCCGCCGGCTGAGAGTCCTGTTCGCCGCGCCCGGGCCCAACCTCCTTCGCGCTCCCTCCTCTTCTATCCCCTTCACCCCTTTCCGCGATTTACTGTTTCCTCGTGTCCTACAGAAATTGGCGACGGCACCTCTCTCTTGCCGGCGTTACAAAGGAACCGGCCTTTGACTCTCCTTTTAATTAATGTGACTGGGTTCGCCTTCCTTTTAAGGCGGTGGTGTGTGTATATGTGTTTTAAATCACCCCAGTCTGTCACTCCCGCTCCAGCTCCTGCTCCAGGGAGGAAGTGGGCGCTTTTACCCGTCGCCTGGCGGCAGGTCCCTTCGCAGCCAATCACATCTGCGGAACCGCGTTGCGAGACTTTTCCGGACGTTTGATAAAGTTAGCGCCCGGCCGAGTTGGAAATCCGATGTGACTTGCGGTCCGGAACAGATCGGATGGGCTGGGAAGGTACCCACGAGCTCCCGGCGGAATTCGCTAGCAGCTGTTCAAGGCTCTGGCGTTATTGTTCCTCTGACATTTCCTTTCCTGAAAGCAGCGAGGCGAACTTCAACGTGTTCGGTTACAGTGTAATTAGATTAATGAGGATAGTGAGTTTTTAATGCAGTGTAGAGTAATTATGCCACGATTTCTTGTTGCTCGGTGGCTTTTCCACAAATTTTCGTAGTCTTAGTATATAAATTCAAAGACAGACAGTTTCTACTTTTGCCACTTGGATGGGTCCAGAAATGAGGAAGAAATCCCACTGTGTGCCAGAAAAGAGGTTGCCAAGTGGAGATACAGGAAAGCATGTTGTGAGGTTGATGATAGGTTCCAATTTGTTATCAGTCGGTGTCAAGTGGTATCTAATCTAAAGGATGGCTTCAAAGGCTAGGAGCTACTTAGACTGACTTCGCCTTTGCCTTTCCTCCAACGGGCTCAGGGCTGCCATTTTAAATTCATTTATAGCCAAATTGTAGTTTGCAACTCTACCCGCTCACTACTCATAATCTCTAATTAGTAATTTCGTATCAACCACGGACACGTTAATGTTCCACATGTTACAATGTGCTAATCAATGGACTAGGATAATTGAGGGCAAACCTTCGATCACCCCGGCTTACTCATTAGACACATTATGAACTGTACAAACCACTAGGTCCCTAATGAAGGATGCCTATCTATTTTTACTGTAACTTTTCATTACTTACTTATTACATACTATGATGACTCAAGTGGTAAACACACCTTTCACTGCCCAAGATATAATCCAAGCCTTGTGTATATCCATAGTATGCTTAATAATAGCTTCAGAGTTGCCTGGAGAAATGACTTTTTGCGGGCGGAGTTATCTGATACAATTTTTAGTTACTATTATGGAGTAAATACTATGGAACGAAAAATTTACTCCCTTGAAATCATTACATAAATCAAAGAACTAAAGTTAATGAAATCCTGGTAAATATCTTTTTAAAAGTAATCAAATGTGAACAGTTTTTCAAAGTATATTGCCAACAAAGACTAATAGTAAGACGGTTCTTCTTCCTTAACCCAAGATTTTAATTTGACCCTTATGAAAGGGGCATGGCATTTTATTCACCATTCTTCAAAACACATAACCAAAAGTTAGGCTCAAATTCAGTTTAGCTGGGGTCTTTTCGCTGTCATTACTTGCTTTGATTCCACCCCCCTCCCTTCAGACTTCACTTTCCCCCACCTCCATATCCTGTTCTTAAACACACAGTGCTCTAAATTGTCTTATCAATAGAGGGCGTCCTCGAGTCACCACAAATTCCGGCGTCGAAATGGAACTGTTCTTTAGAGGGAAAACTTCATTTTTTCTAAGGTGCTTTATTGCTCATCTGTTGTAAAATTTGACAAGCTCAAGATTTATAAGCCTAACAATTCATTTTTTATTACCACGTAAGTGTTCAGCCGGCTAAAGTAAAATGTTAATTTTCACAATTAAACCGCAAGGTGGTTCCGGTTTTCAAGACTTAAGGTCACTTGACACACTCACAGGGTAAATTCGGACTGGTTAGCAAGATCCCCCGAATTGCCTTGGAAAGCGAGAGGGTGGTGAATAGTCGCTTATAGCGCATCCACTCCTCCAGCTCGAATGCTGCAAGTTAAGGAGAATTTTAAGATCCTATGCAGAAAAATCTGGGTATTTTCCCCCATAAAATCAATGATTTAGAATAAGCTTTACATTTTAATCAGAAAAAAAATCATGAAGTGACAGCTTGCACAACTCACAAACACACCCTGTTCCTTGCCACTTGTAGTCTTTCTCCCTTCATCTTTGTTTTCAGGAAGGAAAGATGAAACCAGCACTGCACAATTAGGGGTCACACCAAAACATCCCATGGTTTGAACGTGCGAGTGGATAGACTTAAAACACATGCCAGCAACATTAATGGGTTCTAAATAAGAATTACAGGTTTATTTTCCTGAACCCATACATGATGTCTTAACTATTGCCCTGTTAATATATCTCCATTTCCAGAAATCTAACACGAAAGTCTCTCTGCTTAACAGATCACCTAGGACAGAGGGGCTACCAGGGTAGCGATTTGTGCGACCCGTTCTAGAGTAAAGGCCCCCTCGCTGCTCCCCAGTCCAGGGTGGACGCAAAGCGGGGGCTGAAATAGCCCGAGTCCCACAGCCCAGCAGCAAGCAGCTAGTGGATTGTACTTACATCATTCTTAACCCTTCCGCTCCTGGAGGGGGCTTGGCGGGATCAGGGGGCCCCCGAGCTCCTGAGCACGCAGGACCTGGGTGTGAGAGAAGACCCCAGAGTCTGGCGTGAGCGCTGCGCCCCCGGAAGGAGAGGGCCTGGGGCGTGAGTGGGGCTCATCACCCGAGAGTACACAACCGGCCCCCAACGATCCCTGCGGGCTCTGCAACGGATCGCACCGCTCAAAGCGGCAGGTGCAAAAAGCATTTGGGAGCCGCTTGCCAGCGCGCGGAGGTAATGCGCTTCCTGTCCATTTATCTCAGGAAACCAGCGCAGCCTTCCCTTCCAAACAAAATTAACCTCTCATTAGCCAGCCACTCACTCCCTAGAAGGCCTTAAAAGCTTTACCAGCTCGCTAATGTATTTAGGCTTTTCTTCCAGGCAAACGCAGCAGCGGTGGTGACTGTCATCATCAGCCCTGGGGGTTCCTCTGGGCTCCTCTGGGAGCCAAGCGCTTACCTACCCCCAGCCTCAAGTCTGGGAAACTCTGGCCAACCTGGATCCCAGTTTGTGGCACTCGCAGATCCGACACGCCTGAACGGACTTCATGCCAGAAGTAGCCAAAACAAGTTCCCACTAGTTTAAAGAGCGCCCCTCCTATCAAACACTCAGCTCTCCCATCTTCAAGAAATGGGGAAGGGTACTCGGGAAGAACTTCTATGGCCAGCTGTCCCTGCGTCGTGGGCGCTGATTGTCCTTTACAGCGCAGCCGTGTCCGCAGCGGGTGCGGGAAGCAATGATTACGGGTATGGGGCGTAGTGTAAGCTAGGATCTAGCCGATTCCAGGAGTGGAAAATCAAATGTAGTTCTGGGTCTGCAAGTGGCAAAAGAGGCCTTTTGGAGCCCTGGGGTTTTCTCACCCTGGCCCCCTGCCGCCCTGAGGCTGGCAGATTTATACCACACAGGTGGACCAAGACCTAAACAAAATAGTCCCGGCCGCTGCCTGCCGCTCGCCCCCCACGTCCCCCTGGCCCACCGCAAACTTCGACAAAATAAACAACTCACCACAGGCATTCCCTTGTCTGCAGCGCGACGCTTGCCAGCTGGGAAAATAAGCCGCAAGCCACGCGGCGGGGGCGCAGAGGGAGGGCAGCGCGGCGCCCGCCTCTCTCCCCCAGGTGGGGGCAGCGGTACCCGGGGGGCAGGAGGGAGGCTCCGCCTCGCGGACCGCTCTCTCGGCTCCCTGACTGCTGCGTGAGCGCCCGGCGAGGGGCTGCACCCTTCCAGCCAGGGCGATCTCTCCGCCACCTAGGGGAGGGGGCGGGGAGACAAATCCCTCAATTCCGTCCCGCTTTCTCGAAGAGTCTTTCTCTTCCCTCTGGTCTCAAAGACTACCAAACCCCGGAGCCTTAACCTCACCCCTCCGGCGTCACACCGCCCCCTGCCGGCACTACCCGGATCTTTCCAGCACGACTGAGGAGTGGCGGGTGGCGGCGTCCCGGAGCCCCAGCCGCCAGGTCCCGGCTCAGCTCTCGCCATTCTCACCGCCTCCTCACCCCAAGTCCCGCACAAAGACGCCTTTCATGCTGCCAGCGCCACCCTCCGCGCCGCCCTCCGCCCGGTCGTGTTGTCTTTGCCCACCCTCGGCACCAACAGATTCCCGATTGGCAATCGTGCCAGCAGTCTCGGGGCCGGGAGACAGAGGACACGTGCAGGCTGTTCCCGCTCTGCGCCTCGGCACAGGCATGGATGCGGTCCCTCGCCCGCCTTTCCATGATTTTCAGTAACTGTGCACCAGCACCCACAAAAATGCACCCCTCTTCTCCATAAATGATCTCTGAGGGTCTTCCTAGCGTGTATAAATAGTGGGTATGTGGGGGTGAGGGGTGGGGGCGGGGGTTGGTGTGCGGGGTTGGGGTAGTGGCAGGAACAGTCATCTAGGCTTTCGCTGAAATAAGGACTCTAGCCACCTTTTCTGTCAGCCTGAGGTGCCAATGTGGTAAAGTTTACAGTTTACGAAAGCCCACGATAATAATTTGCAAATTGCAAGGGGACAGAGAATTTAAAGAGGCACCTAAGAAACAGGTGAGGAAGTGTGTTATAAAGAAAAAGCCCACAAAGATGTTTGAGGAACGACAGTCACTTGGATCCAAGTAGAAGGTGTGGAGGGCACGAGGGAAGCGATTAGCTTTCTTTCGCTAGGCTGATCTTACAAAGTTCAAAATGAGCATCGGAGGTATTCAGCGGTAGCTATTGCTCTGTGCATTCAATGCTTGGGACAGGCAGGCTGCTGCTTCTTATCCAGGCAAAGGTTCAAGCATCTTGACTTAGGTATTTTCACTTAAGTACCTTTGACCCTCTCCAGCTTTTCTTCTATTCTGTCCCCAATCTTCCTTACAGTTTCCTGATCTAACGCTAGAGGCAGCATAGGGCAGTATAAAGAGGACAGAGTGAAAATCCAAGGAGAAGGGTCTTGTCATGACTCTCTCAGTAGGAGTCTTGGGCAACTGATCTAATGTCTTTGAACCTTGGGGTCACTATCAGGAAACCGCGTTAGGGGCAATGGTCTGATTCTTTCTGGTTCTGAAATTAGGTGTCAAGGGAAGCCTCCTCACACTCTGTTTAGGTTCCGTTTTAAAGAGTTTTCTCGCCTTGCTTTTTCCTGTCAAAGTGCCAATCAAATTGAAAAATAAATATTGGGGATGTTTTAAGGTAAATGTAAAATACATTGAAAAATCTTTTTTCTTGCTACTTAGAATAATAATAAATAAATAATAATAATATTAGTAATAATAATAAACCCAAACCAAAAAAACTAAAAACAAAAGCTTCTCAGCTGCTTGTCCATAGAAACAAGGAGTTTTAATGTCCCCACTTGCTTTGCCTTTGAAAAGCCACACCAACAATCAGCAGCACAGAGCTTTGATTTAGAACCTAAAGGCCAGGCTTATGTTTTTCTTTTTCCTTTTCCTTCCACCAACACAAAGACAAGCTGACACATAGTGGTGAACAAGAGTTCAAAGCAAGCCTCATGAGCCAGCCCAGAGAATGTTTCCTAACGCAGAACCAGTCCTTCCACACTCCCTTGCTAAGCTTGCTTTGGACATCACAGAAATGGTAGGCACAAGCTGCCAGAATCCCCTTCCCCCGACTCCTTCCCATAAATATTGGGCAGTGAACCTGGATGCTAACTTGTCAGTCATCGTGTACATGCATTCATTAAATCAATACCTTTACCTCAGCTTCATGATGCCTTCCAGGATTTTTGATTCACTACCCACTCTGGAACCTGGGGCCTTAGTTCTCCCTCTGGGCAACTTTAGCTATTTGTTTTCTGTGGAATCTATTCTGAAACCAAGACAAAAACGGGTGAAAATTCATAATGAAGTATTAATTCTTGAACTACAAACCTCTTGCTTCTTCAATTTCAATAAGAATTTCAGAATTGCCTAACTTTCATAGCAATGCACACTTTAAAAATTATCCACTAAAGAGAATATATCTTCATTGGGGGAAAAAAGTTCTTTAAGCAATAGTGGAAAAATATTTTGAACTTATGTAATTTGGTTGCTTTCATTTGGATTAGTCCCCCACAGTCCCATTCTGACAGACTAAAAACAATTATATTTCTAATTGGACCTTGGATGTTCCATTAGTCAAAGGACAGAACTTTTTTTCTCCCCAAATTTTTTATCTCGTTCAATGCTCCACGACTTATTTTTTCTCTTATCTCACTTTAATCTTTCTTTTTTGCCTCATACCAACCAAAATAAACAAAAGATGGGAATAGAAAAAGCATAAGAAATCAC
Organism: Paguma larvata; assembly: GCA_030068075.1. Lineage (NCBI taxonomy): Eukaryota > Metazoa > Chordata > Mammalia > Carnivora > Viverridae > Paguma > Paguma larvata. Next base: position 75,384,745 of record CM057826.1, read on the forward strand.
TTTTCAGTAAAATCGACTTACCATTTCTCTGCTGGCTGTTTAGAAACCTTCTAATGATGCAGTGTGTATTTGCACCATCTTTTGAATTTCCACTTAAACGTGATGGAACGCCAGCTTTTAAAATGTTCAGCTAATGTATACATCCAACTCTCCGATTGTCAAGGCCATAGCTTGCTTACTTTTGCTGTTTCTCACTTTTTCCTTTTGCAAATTGGGGGAATCACCTCAAATATCAAATAGCATATGAATCTGTTTTCTTGTATTTCTTGTTTTGGTTTTCTTGCATATTTTGTTGAAATTCTTCTCTAGTTTCAGACTAATTCTCGATTTGACAATTCCTTTATGTACTCATAATTTTTGAGAATTATTATTATTGCTAATAAATTACACTATTTTAAATATTAACAGTAATTTTATAAGATTGGTAAGAAATAGAATATTTATAAAATAATGCTAGGAGAAATGCTACTTTCTACATGTGATTAATAAAAATAGCTTATTAAGCTAAATATTACTGAAGTTCATCATGATCCTTTTTTATTTCAGAGGATCATTGTTTAAACTAAGTAATAACATAAAGAATCCAAGATCTACTTCTACTTTTAAAAGGGTGAGAATTTGCTATGCTTTTTTTCTTCCATATAAAGATGTAAGACAGCTGTTTTTTTTGTTTGTTTTAATTTTTTTTAATGTTTATTTATTTTCGAGAGACATAGAGACAGAGCGTGAGCAGGGGAAGGGCAGAGAGAGAGGGAGGGAGACACAGAATCCAAAGCAGGCTTCAGGCTCTGAGCTGTCAGCACAGAGCCCGACGCGGGGCTCTAACTCACAGACCGTGAGATCATGACCTGAGCTGAAGTCGGCCACCCAACCAACTGAACCACCCAGGTGCCCCTAAGACAGCTGTTTTGCACCATAGTGATGGTTAAGGTAAAGAATTATGGTAAATTATACATTTTAAAAATGGAACCTCTGGACACGTAGCCATTGAACAAAGAAAACAAACAAAAGAATACCAGAATGTGAAAACTATTTTGTTCTTTCAGCAATGTAAGCCTAATTTTCTAGAAAAATCCTGTAGGTCTAAAATATTCCTACATATGTGCACAATAAAACAGGTAAATGAATGCATATTAAATTCATAAAGTCAATGTTCATGAAAAAATATGTGATGAACAAATAGACCCTCCTCTCCTTGAAGTACCAGGAGAAAAGCCGTATTTTTTGGTCAGCTTGCTGTTAGAAAATCTTTGTCATGAACCATCTAGCCATTCAGCACAGTGTGAAATAGTAGAACATGAAACTGCAGGGACTGGCCTTTTCCATATTGTATTCGCTGATTATTTCAGTTGCAGTCATTATACACACACACTATTTTTTCTAGGTCTTGTAATATGAGTTTTAAGAGGCTAAATATATATCCCCTAAATGTTCGCTCTTTTTCATTACATGTGCTCTATAAATAAATAGAAGTTGGAGAATAATCTTTTTAGAGAGGTAAGTAACTGCAGAGTTATTCTTCTATGAACCAGTTTAGACCTATGATGGTAATTCATAGTTTCTTTCAGAGGCAAGATCTCTATCCAGACACCCAGTTGTATACACAGTGGCAAGAACATCATAAAAACATTACAGAATGGAATATATTACAATCCTTCAAATTCCATGAAATCTAAGATATATGGGAGATTGGATACCATGTGTGTATTCTAAAAGTCAGTACTACCAATTAAGAATTTTAATTTCTGTGTTGTAATATAATAGATGATATATGTTTATACTTTACCAATATTAGAGGAAAATTCCCCAAATATACATTTTAATTCAATTTGATAGACTGGAACAACAATGGGATGAAAGGAATCTGTTCAAACAACCACAAGTACAAAAATAATAAGTGTTCTTCTCCTAGTGCATCATCCCATCATTTCAAATTGTCCAAGTCACATAAAGAGGCTCAGGTCGTGTTTGTTCCAGAAACAAGGCGAGACTCAAGCCTGCAAATGAACCCCGGGATGAAAACTGCGTGTTTGTCAGAAGCTTGAGTGGAGTGAATCCAGCTGAATTCAGGAGTGGGGTTTGTTTCAAAAGAAGAGGATCCTTTAGGAGTCGGAAAGGGTTCTCAGAGGTCAGGCTCTTGCTGTTGAGTTGTTAATCGGCTCTTCAGCTGTCCCAGTTGGGACTGTCCATCAACAAAGAATGTGAGGAATGTATGAGTGATGCAGCATCTATGTGAAATAGATGAAGCTTCCCTTTCTCTGCCCTCTAGGGGCGGGGTCCATGGGGGAGATCTGGATGCAAGCCCCAGCACCCCTGGTAAGCAATCAGCACCCAGGATACTTGCTCCTCCTTAAGAAAACATTTGGTACTAACTAAATATAAATCCTTCCTTTTAATTCTCCCATTAAGCAACTGATTTTTGAGCACTCACTAATGAGCCTGGCACTCTTATAAGTCCTCTGGATACTGCTGTAAACAATTCAGACCAGGCTCTTTAGAAAACATTCTGGTGGTGGAGGGAGAATAAAGCATTAAATAAGTTAATACACAAAATAGCTTTAATAATGCTATAGAGTTTGAGGAATAGGGTGCTATGAGAGAGAGTAATAAAGGCGGGAAGGAGCCACCATTGAGAGAAGGGACTTTCTAGGATATCACACCCACAATGAAGGCCTGTAATGGAATGGGGCAAAGGGTTCCAGGCAGAGGTGAAAGTTTCACGGTATGACCAATCTTGGAGTGTTCCAGGAACAGAAAAACCTATGGCAGAAAGTATCTTAACCTAGGAGAATTTTAGCAATTTAAACAAAGTTCTTTAATTCCCAGTTGGTATTTGAATGAGGGGAGATTTCTTGGTTGGTCCCAAACTTCAGGAAGATTAAAAAGAACAAAAACCAAAAAATCAAAAAAAACAAAAAAAAAACAAAAAAAAAAATACAGAGGTGGTGCTTATTTAATGACTAGTAGTAGTAACATCTAGTATTTGGAGCTCTAACTGCACTATTGCAACCTCTCTCTGAAGCACAGATCATTGTTCTCATTTTCTATATGAGGAACTTTAAGTTAGAAGATTTAAAAACATGGCCAAAGATACATAATGAATGTTTGGTACAGGATTTGAACTGAATCTTTCTGATTCTAAACTCCAAGTTGTTTCCATTGGACTTTATTGTTCTATATTATTTACTGGACAGTCTTTAGAGATTCATCTAAAGTTTTGGAACCACTGACAAATAAAATGAGTATAGTTAATAGGGAAATTGAAAATGAACTGGTTGGAAAAAAAACCTTAAGGACTCTTCTAGCCCAATCAAGAATCTCTCCTCAAATAGTGCAGAGAGCTGAAAAGCCTCTTATTAACTCACCTCACATTCTGCCACTCTGTATAGCTCTTATCAAGACTTGAATGAACATTCTTGACTTGATTAAATGCCCAGTAGCCTATGGCTTGGGCATACGGTTTTTGATATATGCTCCTTTAATGGAGGTCTGTAAGGTTTTTTTTTTTTTAAATGTTTATTTATTTATTTTTGAGGTGGGGGAGAAGGAGGGGCAGAGAGAGAGAGATAGAGAAGGGGAGAGAGAGCATCCCAAGCAGGCTCCAGGCTCAGCCCAGAGTCCCACTTGGGCTTGATCTCACTAACTATGAGATCATGACCTGAGCCCAAATCAAGAGTTGGACCCTTAAATGACTGAGCCACCCAGGTGCCCCCAGGCCTCTAAATTTCTCATGAATTCACAAATAGAATTATCTTATGGACATACTGTTGCAAGATTCACAACTTGGCTCATGCCATTTCCTTATTATTTAGGATGGTGCGGCTATGGTAATGCATAAGTAGTATCTGCAGTGCCAGATACACAGTAATACTAGTGTTTCTTACCACTTTCAGAGCCTGGAAAAAGAACTAGGGGTAATTGTGTGGAAAAAGTCCAACAAAATCATAATGAGAATAATCCAGGTCATCAGTGCACAGCTTCATCACTGCACTCATTATTACTACAGACAGATAGCTAGTATTGTTATGCCCACTTATTCATTCAATCAGTCAAGTTAATTACTTACTGGCCAATCAATCTTTCAACCAAAACTTAGGGAACTGCCTACTATGTGCCAACGCTCTTCTAGGTACTAGGGATATAGCAATGAAAGAAAAATAGTTAGGAACTAAGAAATACATCAATGAATAAAACATAAAAATGTTTCTCCTTCCGAGGGAGAGAGAGAGAGAGAGAGAGGGAGAGAGAGAGTAAACATAGGCATGAAGACATTCTAGAGTGTATTAAGAGGAGTAAAGTGCTCTGGGAAAAACAGAACATGTTAGTGGGATGTGGAATGCTGATTTGTATGCACAATTAAAAAAATGTTTAGTTTTGAGAGAGAGCAAGTAGGGAAAGGGCAGAGAGAGTGGGAAGCCAAGCAGGCTCCACACTATCAGCACAGAGCCCAACATGAGGCTCAAACCCATGAACCATGGGATTATGACCTGAACCGAAATCAAGAGTCGGATACTTAACCAACTAAGCCACCCAGGTGCCCCTGTTTGCACAATTTTTAAAGTGTGATTAAGGTGGGCTTCACTGAGAAAGTGACATTTTGAACAAACTGTTGGAGGAGTCTATTGAGCCATCTGAAAGGAGGGAGCTCAAGGCAGAGGCAATGGCCAATGCAAAGATTCTGAGGCAGGAGCATTCAACAGTTTTATCAGAATGGAGTGAGCAGGGGAGAAAGGTAGGTTATGAAGTCAGAGATATGGTGGGGGCCTGGATTGCAGAGAACATGTAGGCCACTGTAAGGTTTCTGACTGAATTTAGGAAGCTTTGGAGAACCTTTGAGCATGGAATGATCTGAATTTCAGGAATTCACTCATGTTGTTTTGTTGAGAATATACAGTAGACAGGCAAGGGTGGAAGCTGAAAGTCCAGTGGGATGGTTATTTTAATAATCTATGTAAGAGATGATAGTGGCTCAGATCAACGGGAGTGAAGAAATTGTTCAGAAGTTGCTAGATTCTAGATATGTTTTGGTGTTTAAATCAAAAGGATTTCTTGATAAATCAGATGGGGATGTTTGAGAGAAAGAGAGGAATCAGGGATGACGCTAAGACTTGTAGCCTGAGCCGCCATCAGGATGGATTACCATGAAGAGAGCTAAGAGTTGGAACAGGTTTTTTTATGTATGGAAGACAAAATGCACCAGACAACTAGGGAGATGATTTTATTCAGTCTGTTGCAATAGGGAGAAAGATTATTAATGAGCACCATCTCAAAGAAAAAGAAAGGGGCTTTGAAGGAGAGGCAGGTAAGGCAAGGGTTGTCTCACAGGAGTCATGAGGAAAGATGGAGAAGATTCCTATCTGAGTCCTCAAGGAAGGGTGGAGGTGAGGTACCTTGGAATGTTTGAGTGCAGGGTGGTTACCCACTTTTTTGAATGCAAAAGGGTGGGAGTAGAGGGCTCAGGTAAAGATAAATTTTGTCTGGGGGAAAAGCAAGAGTTTAGTTTTGGATTTATTAGGTTTGAGATTTTTGTCAGACTTCCTAGTGAAAATCTCTTCGATATTTTCTTGACTGACCTCAAGATAGTACCCAGCCCTGAATTCTCAAATTGCATATAAAAAATCTGTGTTGGAATAATCAATTTTATTTCAGAATGCAGGCGAGGTCTCTGAATTATTTTTTCTTAGGTAAGCATCTTCATCTTTAAATAATATCAATATTACTAAATGATCTATTTTAATGGAATTGGAATCAAGTTTTTCTTCATTTGACACCTCAGATAGTCTAGGTCTCAGTGATAGGATTCATGAATCATGAAAGACTGCTGAGTGCTCATCATGATTGATTTCATATTCACCATACCCCCCAACCCCGACATGTATCATATGTTCTCTCCCCTGTGGGCACTTAGGTGTCCCCTGAATTAGAAAAAAACATACCTTTCTTTAGTAAAATTTCTCAAAGATACATGAAAACCTTTCTGATAAATAAATATAGTAAAATACAGGAAATGGTGCATTTTGTTATAGTGTTAGAGGTTATTGATTTAGATTTTCACCAAATGTCCTACCCCTCATAGAGTGCCTCACATTTTGTATGAAATTCAGGACAGCCAACATTTGATCAGTGTGGTTAGGGAAGTGACAAGAAATGTAGGCCTTTTGGGAAAGAGACTGGAAATAGTAGACTTCAAATTATATGTATGAAGAATGAGAAAAGAGTGAGGATATAAAGGTTTTATAAAGGTAAGAAAGAACACACTAAGTTTAGAAATCTTATAAGTTAAGTTTAAGGCACAAAAGATAAAAGAGCGAGAGCAAACTGCACCCGCAAGGACAAAAGGCACTTGTGAAATACATTAACATATTTTAAACAAGTTTTGTTTGCAAGTTTGGGAATCTGATTTAGATCATTCCCTTTATTTTTGGGAAAAAATGACTTGGTTTAAAATAACCCATAGTTGGGGTGTAGTCTACTATTTCCTGTTTTTCACTTTAGAAAAGCATTACTGTAGGGGTGCCTGGATGGCTCAGTTAGTTAAGTGTCTGACGCTTCATTTTGGCTCAGGTCATGATCTCACAGTTCATGCAATGGAGCTCCACGTTGGGCTCTGCGTTGACAGCATGGAGTCTGCTTGAGATTTTCTCTTTCTCCATACTCTCTCCCCCTCCCCTGCTCATGAGGGCTCTCTCTCAAAATAAATAAACTTAAAAAAATGTAACTAAATTATCTTAATTAACAAAAAAAATGAGACTCAGCAACGAAGGCAAACTCTCCAGTAATCTATTATTTCACTTATTCTTACAAGAACCCTACAAACCTAGATATTATTATTTTCTGCATTCTACAGAGCAGGAAATTTAGAGGGTGAGGTAACTTACCAAGTCATGTTCTTTTTTCTGTGGATAGTAGAGAGTTGAAGAGGTAGGATTCAAATCCCTGTCTCTGCCTATAAAATCTCTTAACTATCACAACTAGTACTATTTTCCCTTTTTATATTATTCAAGACCTTTTCATTTCCACTTTGTCTTCTTTTTTCTGGACTAACAAATTCCTGTAACCTTCATATTGAAGGTATTTCTTTCTTAACCTACTAATTCTTCTATTCTCTTCTAAATGATATAAAATGTATGTCTTTTATTACATAATTTTTTTAGAATGAATTTCACTTGGTACCAAACCAGAGCAATGCAAATAAAATTCACTCAATTGTGTTAAATACTATGTTTAATGAAGGATAAAATGTATCATAGAATTTTTGAGTTAGTGACACATTATTGACATTTTTCATTTTTCTCATGCTCTTCAGTGTTCTGTTCTCATTAATGTTTTGTAGGACTCTGTTTTCTGTGTGAACCACTTCCTTTTTTTCCTTTATCAAATGAACTATTATTGTTGTTTTTAAGCTGTTTCTCCAACATCTCAGGCTCATCTTCTATTTTAATCTTAATTTTCAAAACCAATGTAATTCTTCTAATCATTTGTAAGTTTGATTATTATTAACATCTTCACTCTGAGTTTTTAATGAAAGCGTTAAATAATACTAGCTTCTAAAGGACTTGTGTGAAACTCTAGGTTTTCTCCCAATCAGGGTATCTTACATTTATAATTACTTTCTGAGCTTGTTTTTCTTTTTTTTTTTCTGAAATGGCTCTTTCTTTTCTTTTTTTTTTTTAAAGCAATGTTGTCTCCCAAGTAGTTTAATTTTAGTTTCTCCCATCTCCTGTCACAGAAGAAATTACACATATTGGCTTGAATAATGATTCATAGGTAGAGCCATTTTAGTGACAGGGGTTTTTGGTCATTTTGCCTTCCCCACTGCCAAAAGGCTAATTGCCTTCTGGCTTCCAGCAAGGGCTAACTCAGTTAAGAAACATATCAGGCTGTGTGTACCTGCAATACTCATAACCTGATGACTTCAACAATGCGGTTCCCGTCACGCATCCTAGAGTTGGCCACCAGTGGGTACCACTAAGTAAATCAATAATGAAATCATGAAGCTGCTTGCATGCTATAGCTCAAATTTATGGGAAAGATATAATTCAAAAATTTAGCATGTCATTGAATTCATGCCCCAAATTTACCTTTCTAACATTTCTTACAAGGCATCTGAGTCTTGGTATATCCTTTGGATTTTCTATACTTCTTTGCAAGGCACTTCATGTTAACTCACTGATTTTCTTTAACTGTTACCACTGATGGTAAGCAAAATGTCAATCAAATGCTATATTCTAATGTGAAACTTCTAGTTTCTGTTTGGGTTTCTGCCAGAATAGATTTATTATGAGTAAGTCCTCAAGTCAATCTTTCTCTCCTCTTTTCTTAAAAATAATAAAGTGCAATTTGAAGAGAGTGTTTTCTTTCTTCTTTCCTTCTTTCCTTCCTTCCTTCCTTCCTTCCTTCCTTCCTTCCTTCCTTCCTTCCTTCCTTCCTTCTTTCCTTCCTTCCTTCCTTCCTTCCTGTTCTTTTCTCTCTCCCTTTCTTCTTTTCTTTCTTTCTTTCTTTCTTTCTTTCTTTCTTTCTTTCTTTCTTTCTTTCTTTCTCTTTCTTTCTTTCTTTCTTTCTTTCTTTCTTTCTTTCTTTCTTTCTTTCTTTCTTTCTTTCTTTCTTTCTTTCTTTCTTTCTTTCTTTCTTTCTTTCTTTCTTTCCCTTTCGTTCTTTCTATTCTTCAGAGATTGTTTCTAATCAGAAGGGTTAAAAATAATTGGACATTTTAAATCCAATAGGAGAAGGACCTCCAATAGGTACCTTTTATTACTGTCCTTTGTTTGGAGAATATCAGGTAATTGGTAGAATACCTGTAGATATCTAATCATCTACCACCCAATTCTGTCTGGTTTGACAATATGCACTTTGCATCTTCATTCTATAATTTAGAGCTATAAGAATCCATGCTACTTTGAGGTGAATTGTACCATAATTGTTTTAGGCTTTTTAAAAGACTTTGATTGTATCATAACATTGATTTAATTAATCAACCAATTAATTAATTTTGGAGACAGAGAGACAGCAGGGAAAAAGGATGGGGAGGGAGAGAAAGAGAGAAATAGAGAGAGAGAGAAAGAGAGAGAGAATCTTAAGCAGGCTTCATGCTCAGTGCAGAGCCTGATGTGGGACTCAATCTATGATCCTGAGATCAGGACCTGAGCCAAAATCAAAAGTCAGACGCTCAACCCACTGAACCACACAGGTGCCCCTGAATTTTTAACAGATTCATAGAAGAATGCTAAGTTTGGTAGTTTTTTTATATCTACATTAGAGACAGTTAATCATTATTTTGTAGTTCCTGGACATCAATGAATACTTTATTTATTGAGCAAATAAGTATTGATATCAGGAATATACAAACTTTCTGGTTTATTTATTTATTACCTTTTATTAATAAAATTATTGAAATAACTCCTAGGATGATAAACAGCAAAAGGAAATGGTGTCATATTAGAAATACACATATATATATAAATACACATATATGTGACAGATGAAGTATAATGTATCTATCAATGTTTTGGTATACAGATGAGCCTGAAGGAAATATATTATTCAAAAACATGTTTACCGAGAAACACTTGGTACTGGAAGAGCAATTCACTTTACTTTCTATTTATGATACTCAACTCTCTACTCTTTAGTAGCATATATTTTTATTAGTTGTATTATGCAACATGTTCACAGGAAAGAGACACAGACTCACTGAAGCAAAGCAAACAAGAAAGTGGATAGGCAGATATACAGTGAAAACAAAAGAATTCAGGATATTCGAGATCTTACTAAGTAGAGATAGTGGTTACATGCTATGCTAAAATCTATGAGAATGAGATAATTCAAAATTTAACATAAGCTTTTCTTATAAAACATATCAGGGCTGGCTTCAATGTTCCAGATTAATTTCTCTCTTACCAAAGCACATTTGCTGCTTTGTCATTGTCATATTTTTCCTCCTGAAATAAATTGCCTTTCAGCTAGCATTTTCCTGTTGCGACAATACATAACTATGTGCCCAGATGGAATTCAGGAAAGAATGAAAAGAGATGAAAATTTTTCTGGGTAATGAAAATCAAATTATAAGGTCTGTGCTCTGAACATTGGAGCCTACAGTTCATGTGTTTCCTTCTCACTGGAGAGCCCAGTGGATCTCAGTGTGTTGTCTCAGGACCAGCAGCATTGGCGACAACAGGGAGCTTGTCAAAAATGCAGATTCTCAGGTCTTACTCTGCCAACTCAGAATCTCTGAGGATTGGGTCCAGCAATCTCTGTCTCAATAAACTCTCCAACGGCACAAAAACAGACACATAGACCAATGGAATAGAATAGAGAACCCAGAAATGGACCCACACCATATGGCCAACTTATCTTTGACAAAGCAGGAAAGAGTATCCAATAGAAAAAAAATAGCCTCTTTAACAAACGGTTCTGGGAGAACTGGACAGCAGCACGTATAAGAATGAAACTGGACCACTTTCTTTCACCACTCACAAAAATAAACTCAAAATGTATGAAGGACCTGAATGTGAGACAAGAAACCATCAAAATCCTAGTGGAGAAAGCAGGAAAAAACCTTTATGACCTGAGCTGCAGCAATTTCCTACGTGACACATCTCCAAAGGCGAGAGAATTAAAAGCAAAAATGAACTACGGGCACCTCATCAAGATAAAAAGCTTCTGCATGGCAAAGGAAACAACTAACAAAACTAATAGACCACCGACGGAATGGGAAAGGATAATTGCAAATGACATATCGGATAAAGGACTAGTATCTAAAATCTATAAAGAACTTACCAAACTCCACACCCCAAAAACGAACAATCTAGTGAAGAAATGGGCAGAAGATATGAATAGACACTTTTCCAAAGATGACATCCAGATGGCCAACAGACACACGAAACGATGCTCAAAGTCACTCATCATCAGGGAAATACAAATCAAAACCACAGTGAGATACCACCTTATACCAGTTAGAGTGGCTAAAATGAATACAAAGGCTCTCTAAGTGCCTAGTGTGTGAGCACCTAATACATTTAGTCATTTAAAAAACAGCTTTTAAGTTCTATTTGAGATTTATCTATAAAAATTTTGATTCACAATAAAGATATGGATTGTGGTGGGAAAACTACAGTGAATGGCTAGGACACAGCATAGTTGCAAAACTGCAGGAATGTTGAACATAGGAGTCTGACTCTGCTTGTAGACTTAACTGGAGGTTTACCTCTATTTATTTTATTTGGTTTCAATCGAAGGTGTTCTTAGTAAAGGAATGATGCGTCCAATCTGCATGTACAAATAGGCTAGAGCAGTGGTTCTCATTCAAGGGAGACAATTGAAAAATACTAGTATCCACTGAGATTCTACCTCACACCAGTTAGAGTGGCTAAAATGAATACATCAGGAAACTATAGATGCTGGCGGGGATGTGGAGAAGCAGGCACCCTCCTACATTGTTGGTGGGAATGCAAACTAGTGCAGGCACTCTGGAAAACGATGTGGAGGTTCCTCAAAAAAATGCAAATAGAACTACCCTATGACCCAGCAATAGCACTGCTAGGAATCTACCCAAGAGACACAGGAGTGCTGATGCATAGGGGCATGTGTACCCCAATGTTCATAGCAGCGCTTTTGACAATAGCCAAATCATGGAAAGAGAATAAGTGTCCATCAACTGATGAATGGATAAAGAAGATATGGTGTGTATATATATATATACACATACATACACACACACAATGGAATACTATGCGGCAATGAGGAAGAATGAAATCTGGCCATGTGTAGCAACATGGATGGAACTGGAGGGTATTATGCTAAGTGAAATAAGTCAGTCAGAGAAAGACAGATACCATATGTTTCCACGCAGAGGTGGATTTTGAGAGACTTAGCAGAAAACCATGGGGAAGGGGAAGAGGGGAAAGAAAAATAAGATACACAGAGAGAGAGAGACAAAACATAAGAGCCTCTGAAAGACTAAGAACAAACTGAGGGATGAGGGGGGTGTGGGAGGGGGGAGAGTGGGGGACAGGCACAGAGGAGGGCACTTGTAGGGATGAGCATTGGGTGTTGTATTTAAATTATTTAAAATTTATTTTAATAAATAATAGTTGACAATGAATTATTAAAAAAAAAACAAAAACAAAAAAACTCTCCAAGTGATTCTGGTGCATGCTGTGAAAATTTTTGAATTAAACTCTTGCTACTCACAGTGTGGTTCTTAACCCAGCAGCAAAAGGATACTGGCAGTTGTTAAAAAGAAAACAGACCTCAGATCCATGAAATCAGAATACACATTTTAACTAGATCTTCAGACGACTCCTCTGTTCCTTAAAGTTTGGGAAGCACAAGGCTAGCCATTCTTTCCTGGTGTTCAGCCTTGGGTGAACAATGAAACCACCTGGGGATGTTGGAAAGACTACTTTCAGAGTCTGATTTAACTGGTTTGGGATGCTATCTGGACACCAGAGACTTTTTTCAAAGCTTCCCAGGTAATTCTAATGGGCAGACAAGGTTGAGAACCACTGCTCTGAGCCCTCAAACAGAGTTTACCTTTTTTTTTTTTTCTAATAAGCTTCCTTATACAATTTCCAACCTTGTAAGAAAATTTAATCTTCAGCTAAATTAATAGAAGAAGATCCCAGGTAAGAGAGATGATTATTTCTCCTTATTCTGAATGATAGATCACTCTCAAAGCACTGCCTTCAGCTCTGGCTTCCCTTCTAGAGAAGAATGTAGAAAAACTAGAGCTGGTTTAGAGGGGTGGGACCAAGAGAAGCAATGCAAATCATTTCTGTGAGAAATGGTTACAGGAATTTATAAAGTTTAGGCAGCCAGAATGTTCTTTTAATCATAAATCAGATGTTATCACTCTCATGCCTGTCACTTGCCTTCGCATCTGGAAAGAAATCTAAGCCTCTTACCAAGTTCCTACATGATCTGGTGCTTCCTACCTCTTCCACCTTATATTATAGTCCCTGCTTCACCCATTTCTTTTTCCAGCTACAGTTGCCTTCATTGTGTTCCTTGATGATTTTGTGAGTTTTCTTATTTAAGAGTGAAGTCACATTCTGTTCCTTTTGCTTAAAATGCTTTTCCCTTGACTTTTCCAATGGGTGGAGTTTCAACTTCCATGTCTACTTAGATACGGTGCCTTCCCTATGTACTCAGCCTCTCTCAATACCTTTCTCCAACAAAAGCCTACTTAGGTTCTTCCTGACACTGCTGTGATCTATAATTATCTTGTTTACTTATTTATTTTCTTGTTTATTATCTTCCTCACTACAATGTGAGTTTGATGAGGACAGAGACCTTATTGGTCTTACTCATTACTGTATGACCGGTGTCTAGAGTAGTGCTCAGCACAAAGTAGTGGGTAAATAATGATACACTGATTGAATGAAAAATGAAGTAAAAGACAAGACTTTGGGTACTATAATGGTCCTTTTTAAATATTTCAAGAATTGTGACTGGAAAGCATTTATATTTGAAAGGCTTCAAGGGCTATCCCTAAAACCAAACTGTTAACATTGTAAGGAAACTAATAGAAACTCACAAAACTGAAAGGAGCAATAGGCAGCCAGAGGGAGAAGTTGTCATAAGTGCATGGGTACAAGTTTCGGCTGAGTGGCATTTGACAGAGTTGTCAGTGAGGTGACTTGAGCATTGAGAAGGTGATTGGTTTCAATGATCACTGACATCTTATTCACTCTCATGACTCTAAGAGAATGAAAATGGAATAGGGTTGCTATGGACAGATGTTCTGTCAATACTGAGAAGACAGAGCACGCAGCTGTACTGCCATGGACAAAGGCAAAAACATCTCAAAACTCAAGGATGAGACCTGAAAAGGACTATAATAGAGCCCGATTTTGTGTATGTGTTAGAGCAAACAGCTCTATGTTCATCTGTGGAGTTTTAAGGTCACCACTGTGTCATTGCACAATATCATGGTTAATATCTTCACAGTAACATATTTTCTTTTTTTAAAAAAATGTGACATGTTCCTTATCATTTTTATTTTGTGAAAATTATGTAAATGTTGCATATTTTTGTCATTTACTTATACTATTTTGATGGCTTTTGAGTACACATTCTATAAATAATTATGTATGAAACTAATCTTATATGAATATCCTTGTAGTAAAATGTTAGGCACCTTTAAGACTGACTATACTGTAAAGACAAATTCCTAGTAATGAAAATATTAATTTAAAGGGTATTTAAATATTTAAGACATTAGCAGTGCCCGGGTAGCTCAGTTGGTTAAGCATCTTACTCTTGATTTCTGCTCAGGTCATGATCTCATGGTTGTGAGATCCAGCCCCACGATGGGCTCCAGCTCCACATTGGGCTCTGGGCTCCCACTGGGCGTGGAGCCTGCTTAAGATTCTCTCTTCCTTTCTTCTGCCCCTCCCCTGCTTGTGCTGTCTCTTACTCTCTCTCAAAAAAAAAAAAAAAAAGACATTAATAATTGTTGGGGCACCTAGGTGGCTCAGTCGGTTAAACATTCGACAGGCTCAGGTTATAATCTCACAGTTCATGAGTCAAGCCCTGCATCGGGTGCTAAGCTGACACTGCAGACCCTGCTTGGGATTCCTTCTCTCTTCCTCTCTCTCTGCTCCTTATCTGCTCTCTCTCTCAAAATAAATATAAATCTTAAAAAAGAGACTTCAATATGTTATTTATAATGATAAACTTGAATCATTAATATTCTTTGTATAAGGAATCAGGCAAATAAGCAATTTATTTCGGAAAGAATCCCACCCAAAAAAATAAATAAAAGAATTTGGATATATAAAATTAAGAAATCAACTTTCAAAAAAAAGTATTCACTAAGGGTCCCCGTAGCCAAGATGCTACACTCTTTGTCGAAATTCGAGCACATAGATTTATATTACTTGAATAGATATGGTTAATACTAGAGATAATCCACACATAATCTCACTGGCCTTGTTGACACTGTCCACTCTGTCAGTAGAAATACATTATCATAATTAAGTTTTGCTCTTTTCTAGTAATGAAAAAGAGATTAGTGGGCTAAGATATTTCACTATTGATCTGTATAGTATCTATGTGTCAAATACATGTTTCAACCTCCACTTCATTCTGATGGTTCGATCTGTTGTTTTCAGTCAGCAAATTTCATCAGAAAGGTTCTGTGGAAATTCCATAGAAAAGCCTGAAACTTTAATTAGTGAGAGAATGGTACCACCTAAATATTAAGGTAATTTCTATAAGGCAGCTCTACCCCATTTTGGATAGTCAGCTGTTTCTTCTTTGCTGTTACCATATGCTTTGTTATCATTAAATTGTTTATCAATGAGCTCAATGTTTACAACTAATTTTGGCAATTAATTACTGGAATGGTTGATGGAGGTTCTAACAGAGAACTGGAGTCTGACTAATTAACGTGTTCACAGCGCTTAAATTATAGTTTACCGTTGCTACTGCCAGTTATGGTGTTAGAGCTCTGGAGGGAGATTTCTTAACCAGCTGATAACATGCTCTGTGTTTTTTTTCTGCACCGTAATGAGATCATCAGTGGTCTCTCTGAGTCCCTAAATCTTCTATGTTACATTTAATTATCTGCGTTCTTCATTCCATTTAGTCCTTTGCCAAAATTTGATGATTTTACTTTATCTCCAAAATTTGGTCTTCTTTTTTCCTGTAACTATATAGCTCTCCATTACATTCTCATTAGTTCTTGCTTGAATTATCGAGCGCATTGGAAATGGAATTAAAAAACCAGTAATTATTTAGGACTTTCTGTAAGTTAGGCATCATAGAAACATATTTCGAATATTGTTTACTTTTCAGAAAAATCATGAAAGTTATATCATTATTCTTGTTCTACATAAGGGGGAACTGAGATGCCACAATATTTTATACTGTAGTTAAGTAGTTAGTTGGAAGCTAGTTGGGCTTGCTTTAGGGCTCGCTCTGCAGCACCACACATACTATCTCTACAATTACTTTGAGTCCCTACCATATTCCAGAAATTAAATTATGTAGTTCTGACTGAGTCCCGCGGGCACAGCCGCGGCTGCTTTGCGGCGGGTTCCGGGGTCTGGCCAGTCTTCGGGAGCCCGACCCGGGGCCTGCAGAGTCGGTCTGCGACATGTGCGGGGCTGCAGCGGCCTGACTTCCACGCGCAGGAGATGTGGCATCTATCAAAGTTTTTAGAAGAAAACATGCATCATCACCTCACTGGGAGAGGCCTTAGGAAGTACTGCTAACACTGTCTTCAAAATAAAAATCTTCCTGAATTCACATGAGACACAGCAAGCTAGATTGAGATCGTCACCTCCATGACAGTTGGAAGGCCATCTGTATGAGTGACCCCAAATTGAGGAATTCCAGGCTCCAGAGGCAGATGACACCATGAAGTCGGCAGCTTTGTCCAAGATCTTGAATCAAGAATGTTGTCTTCATTTATCTTCCCTTGAAGCCTCTCTCCCTGACTTGGAAAATTCTCTGACCTAGAAATTAAAAAAACAAACCAACCCCCCCCAAAAAAATATGTAGTTCTATGAATATAAAACAAATAAGACATAATCCCTAACCTGGGAGAGCTCATAGTTCAGAAGGGAAACAGGCCTACACACAAATAAGACAATTCTGGAACACAAGCACAAGTATTTGGAAAAAGGTAGAATGAGTACACTCAGAAAACTCACCACCTCACAGATGGTTGTGAGGAGCAGGAATCACACAAGAACAAGGGAAGAAAAGAGGAAGAGGTATATATATCAGTAAGAACTGCCAAGAGCAGAGAAAATTAAAGATTGTGTGATATGGGGGGAAAAAACTACGGCTCCTTTTGCTGAAAGCTGTGTTCCAAAATAACACTGTGAGGCAGACACACATGGTGCAGCTGGATTCAGGGGCTCAATCAATGTGAATTGGAGCTGGGGTTTCTCCTTCTTTCATCTCTGCATTGTTTTGGCTGACTTTGACCCTGGGAAGGCTCTCCCCTCATGATCAGCAGAAGCTGTTAATCTGTAGCGGTCTGGTCTTCAAATCTCAAATGCAAAATAGTGAGAACCCTTGTCCCCTGATTCTTTTTGTTTCTTTAAATTTTTTTAACGTTTATTTATTTTCGACAGAGACAGAGCGTGAGCAAGGGAAGGACAGAGAGAGAGGGACACACAGAATCTGAAGCAGGCTTCAGGCTCTGAGCTGTCAGCACTGAGTCCGATGTGGGCCTCAAACTCACAAACCGTGAGATCATGATCTAAGCCGAAGTTGGATGCTTAACTGACTGAGCCACCCAGGCGCCCTTCCCCTGATTCTTAGAAGTATCTTTGTGTCTAACTGGGTCAGGTGCCCATTACTGAGCTAACTGATGCTGCCCAGGGTAATGTGCCCTGCTGGCTGGCTTCGGTTTGTGTCACATGCTATTCCTCAGCTATCTATGGAGGGTCACTTGGAACCCATGTGCTGAAAGGGAGGGGAACTACCTCAGGGCACTGTTACCAGCAGAAACACAAATGGGCCTGGGTAGTAAAAACAGCCATTTACTGATGTCATTGTTCTCCACACATGCTCACTTTTCCTGTGTTCCCTTTTCATCTCAGATCCAGGTAAATGCGCCAACGCCTTCTTAATTCAATTCCATTCAACAATCAATCACTGAATGTCTGTTTCATGCCTGGCCTTGTGTTGGTCCCTGGAGAAACAGTCGAAAAAGATATGGATCCTACTTTCAAGAAGCTGATAGGCAATAAATAATCTCTCTTATCTTTAAATAACTAATCTTTTTTTTTTTTTTTTTGCATTTTGTTGACGTAATTTAATCTTCTGGCCTCATCAGTACTGTCTTCCTTAGATAGCGGGTTTTTGGAAGACAGGAACCTGCTCTTTTTAGCTTGTTTTGTACTAGTTCTCAGTTTTCCAGACAACTGCTTTTCATTGAAGAGTATTTCCATGAAAATTACTTTCCCAAAGGAGAAGAGGACATTGGGAATTCATGAAGTTTATCCATTTAGCTTCAAGTAGTGTCACGCACATTGGTGGAAGATCAAAGTAATGGGAAAGAATTCAACAACCTTCATTATGAACTGCATTACTATTTAACTACTTTGTTCTTAAAGCACCAAAATACCTAATTTTTAAAGAAAATCTGTCATATAAATTGTCATATTTTACATATTTTTGTAATGCAGCTCATTTTATCTTAAAAATTAAAAAAAAAAGCTTCCATCAGAGCAAATACCTCCTGATGCAATCCAACTACCTTCATTTTTTTAAAAAAGATACTTCAGGAGACACTTTAGAGCCAATGGTTTTGTCTGTTTTAATGTTGACAACCTATTCACTTATGAAATAGTCAAGAATGGACTTATTTTCTATACAATTTAAATAATGCAAGGTCCCAAAGGAAACATATTTTTTATTTCTTAATTATGATTTGTAACTCCCTGGATCCAGATCTTTGTATGTAGCTTTTTTTCTTTCTTCCTCTTTAATGTCCATCATGACTTTTATGGTTTAACCTCTGTCCTCAATTATCCATTTCCTTTTGTAGAGATATTTGTACCTGATGATACCTGAATTTTTGCTGTGGATCTTTTGTTTTTCTTCTTTTTTCTCATCTTGTGTCTGTTAATACCTACATGTATAAATATACATATACCCAGACACTCTTACATACATATATATATATGTCTATGTATGCATATGAACATATATATATGTATATACATAAGTCAGTATATACTCGTCTATTAAGCTTTATCTAGTTAAAAACAAAAACACTGAGTTTGGTAAGATGAGCATGAACATCACCATTTTACAAAAAGAAAGCAGAGTATAGCTGATTGATCTGAATTCTTTTAATTAGTTCTCCGGGAAGCAGTAGAAAAAAGTTCTCCTTGGGGCGCCTGAGTGGCTCAGTTGGTTAAGCATCTGACTTTGGCCCAGGTCATGATCTCACAGTTTCTGAGTTCAAGCCCCACATCAGGCTCTGTGATGACAGCTCAGAGCCTGGAGCCTGCTTTGGGTTGTTCTGTGTCTCCCGCTTTCTCTGCTCCTCCTCCATTCATGATCTGTCTCTCAAAAATAAATAAATGTTAAAAAAAAAAAAAGAAAGAAAAAAGTTCTCCTTGATGTATGTTCCTAATAAAGGTAATTAAAAATTTTTGCTCTATGTTTATACCTATACATACAAATTCATGAATATTATTTCTTCTTGGTGGATTGTTTCTTTTATTACTGTATAGATTTCTTCATCTTGGTTAATGACTTTTGACCTTATTTTGCCTGATGTTAATGTTGTTACTCGATCTTTTTCAAGACTAGTATTTTCGACGATATCTCTGCTTTCTTTACCTTTATTTTGAATTTTCAGTTTGGTTTTTTGTTTTAGTTAAGTTTTTTTTTGTTGTCGTTTTTTTTTTTAATGTTTATTTATTCTTGAGAGACATAGAGACAGAGCGTGAGCAGGGGAAGGGCAGAGAGAGAGGGAGACAGAATTGGAAGCAGACTCCAGGCTCTGAGCCATCAGCACAGAGTGCGACGTGGGGCTTAAACTCACAGACCATGAGATCACGACCTGAGCTGAAGTCAACTGCTTAACCGACTGAGCCACCCAGGCGTCCCTAGTTAGGTTTTTTAAAAGCAGTGTGTAAGTTGGAATTAAAGAAAAATCAATTGATAATTGCTGTAATTAGATGTATTGTAGTTTTTTTGTGGCAATTCATATATTGGGCTTATTTCTACTATCTTAACGTTGTGTTTTGTGGTTACTGTTTTTTTTCTTTTTACCTTCCTTGCTTTCTTTACACTGACGAACTTTTCTTTCTTTCTATTCTTCAAAAGCTATAACTTCTGTTTTTATTATTTTAGTGTTACTCTTAAAATTAAAGATACATTTTTAATTATAACTTTTCCTAAACAGGGCTTCCATTATTCAGTATGTCTATTCTTTTCCTAAACACAGAAAGGTATTAATATGTTCTAAGTGTGCATTGGGAATCTTTCTGCAATGTTATTATTATTTAGATTTTTCTTTTTACCAATTTAACCCTACAGATTTGGTATTTTTGTTTTATTATTATTATTATTATTATTAAAATAGCTGACATTATTAACTTCTGTGGTTTGTATTTATTTAACAGTTCTCTTACGGCAGGTGAATGGATGGTAAGCTGAATTTCTGAAAATTTTTTTGTTACTTTCACTGCTAAATATTGGTTTCAACTATTTAAAAAATTCTAAATTGATACTTTATTTATTTTTTCATCTAATTGGAGTATCACTTACTAAGAGGGGTATTAAAATCTCTAACTAAGATGGTGTAATTTTCTATTTCTCTTTTCCATTCGGTCAATTATCACCTTATCACCTTATATGGATTGTTTGAATATTTTAGAATTCCATCTTAATTTATCTATTTTTTACATTTATAACTTTGCATTGCTTCTTTTTTTTTTTTTTTTTTGAGAGAAAGAGAGGTTGCATGTGAATAAGGGGCACAGAGAGAAATAGAGAGAAGAAGAGAGAGAGAGAGAAGCAGGGCTCACTCTGGGCTCATATTTTACCCAAAGTGGGGCTTGTGCTCACTAGATGAGGGACTTGAACTCAGTTACTGTGAGATCGTGACCTGAGCTGAAGTCAGATACTTAATGACCGAGCCACCCACATGCCTGCATTGCTTCTTTTAATAGATGGTCTATAATTACATTCTTAATTTTTCATTTTCCTCAGAGTAAATATTATACCACTTCACATGAAAGAAAGAAAGCTTTCAATACTATAGGTCTCTTTACCCTTGTTGTTTACTCTAGGTGTCATATATATTTCATTGTACTTTTTAAACCCACAAGACAATACTATAATTTTTGCTTTAAATAATCCTGTGTTTTAAAGAGAGTAAAAGGAAATACTACTCTTATATTTACCCAGATATTTACCATTTCTTATATTCTTCATTCTTACCTGAAGATTTAAGTTTCTATCTTCTATCATTTCTCTTCTGTCTGAGGAACTTCTCTCAGTACTTTTTGTAGTACAGAATATATATTTTTTGTTTTCTTTTCTTTTATGTCCTAATTTTGCCTTCATATATGGAGATATTTTCACCGGATATGGTATGCTGAGTTGAGATTATGTTTTCTCCCCAGCTTTTTAAAGATGTTGTTCCACTGTTTTCTGGCTACTGGAAGCCTTAATAAGTTAATGGTAGTTCCAAATGTTGTTGCCCTACACAGAATGTATCATTTTCCTCTGGCTGCTTTCAAGATTTACCTGTTGTCTTTGGTTTTCTGCGGTTTAACTACCATGTACTCATATATACTTTGCTTCATAGTAGCCCTGCTTGAGGATCTTTGAGATTTCTGAATTTTTAATGTGAAATTTTTATCAAACTTGGGAAATTTTCAATGTTTTTTATTCAAATATTTTTTCTGTTTCATTTTCCTGTGTGTTGCTGTGACTCCCCTTCTGTGTATGTCTGTTAGGCCTTTTCATATTGTCTAATAGGTCCCCGAAGTTCTATCTTTTTTTTCAATTTTGTATCTTCTGTTCTTCAGGTTGAATTATTTCTGTTGACCTAACTTAAAGCTCATTAACTTGCTTCTGTCATCTTCCTTCTGCTATGAAATCCATCCAAATATATTTTTAAAATTTTAGATATTATATTTTTCAGTTCTAGAATTTCCATCATCTTTTAATATATTTCTCTTCTGAAATTTATTTATTTTTATTTATTTATTTTTGTCTTGACAGAGAGAGAGAAGGCACAAGTGAGCAAGGGGCAGAGAGAAAGAAAATCCTTGGAGGGGCAGAGGTGGGGGGGTGAAAGAGAGAGAGAGAGAGAGAGAGTTGCAGGGCTCACCCAAAGTGGGGCTCGTGTTCACCTGAAGTGGGGCTCAAGCTCATCTGACATGGGTCTCAAACTCACAAACCATGAGATCACGACCTGAGCTGAGGTCAGATTTTTTTTTTAAGTTTTTTAATGTTTATTTATTTTTGAAAGACATAGAGACAGAGTATGAGCAGGGAAAGGGCAGAGAGAGAGGGAGACACAGAATCTGAAGCAGGCTCCAGGCTCCAAGCCGTCAGCACAGAGCCCTACGTGGGGCTTGAACTCACAGACCGTGAGATCATGACCTGAGCCAAAGTCAGCCGCTTAACCAGCTGAGCCACCCAGGCGCCCCTGAAGTCAGATGTTTAATGATTAAGCCACCCACGTGCCCTCTGCAGAAATTTATTTATTGTGTACATTTTTTCCTTTAAGTACTTGAGCATAGTTATAATAGGTGCTTTAAAACCCTTGTCTGCTACTTCCAATTTATGATCGCCAAGGATTGGTCAGTATTTATTATATTTTTCTCTTGAAAGTGGATCATATTTTCCTGGTTGAGTAATTTTGGGTTTTATCCTAGGTATTGTGAAATGTTATGTTGTGGAAACTCTGTTATATTCCTCCAAAGAGTGTTGACTTTTGTATTTTAGCAGACATTACTTTGGTTGGATTCAAAACACAAAGGGAGCATTGGGAAGCAGCTCAAATCTTATTTGGGTTCTTTAATCTTCAGTGGAGTCTGTGCATTGCATGCATGCTTAAGGAATTAGGTAGGGATCTGTACAGAGTCTATATATAAAATCTGGAGATTTCCTTGTCTGTTTTTTTTTTTCCCCACATAATCATCCTTCTCCCAACTTTCCACTGTTTGTGATTCATTTGAACTCTGTGCTCTGGTTCTTCAGGTGAAAAAGATTGTGGTTTTTCCTACTGGAATCTTAGCCACATTGTACAGCATCAACTTTTACTTGCTTTCAGGCTAAAAGTTGTAAAAAATGGAGATTCAAACCTTGCTTTGGTTCTCTCTTTGGTGACTTCAGGTTGTTGCTTTTTGTATTTTGTTCAGACTTTGTAGTTGTTATTTGCCAGAGAGTAAGGTGCGGCAGGAGCTTACACACCTGCATCATCATTTAATACCAACTTGATCTTATATCCTTTCTGCTTATATTGGTTTCATGATATCTTATTATTTCTCAATGGATATTGTATCTTCATTTCTTTTTGAACTCCTCCATACATTATTTCAAGCTCATTTTTATGCTTTATAAAATAAATTCCACCTCAGGTTAATCTGTTTTCCTCAATGGTTTCTTTTTTTTTTTTTTCAGCTTCTCACTCTTTCTCTCTCTCTTTTTAGAATTTGCAGGCTTATTTTGAATGTTTTTTGTTTTTTTCTATTTCTCTGTACTATTGACCTGTTTTATGGTTACTTCCAGTTAGTTCTCTGAGCTCCTGGTCAAAAACCAGGATTTATAATCTGCTCTACTGATACATAGGGGAATGGAGGACCCAGTAGGCAGTGTAGCTGTGCTTCTAGCACCAACGTCATATTTCTCCTTAGGCTCACTGTCCCTGATGAAGCTAAAGTCCCAATCACGAGGTCTGCCACCTTTTTTCTTAGCTTCCTCGTACATGTGAGAGAACTTACATAAGGCCCTGCTTTTCAGCAGTGATGCTATTTCCCCATCTTGCATGAAACACTTTCGGCATCCCTTCCTCCACAGGAGTCAAATTCCCACTGGCCAGTTGTTCCCTTCTGACCTGGCTGGCAGCGCACACACTTGACACTTTAGCCCCTATCTACTCTTTGGACAGTATGGATATTATCTTTTATATGAATCTGAGTGCATCTTATTTGGTTTCTCTTAGTATTTCGCCCATTATTGCTATGTGTTTTGAGTAGATGCTGTTTATAAAGCGTGATCCCACTGTATAAGTAGTCCAGGAAGTGAAGACAAGTTTTTCTATCCTCTCTAGTACATACAGCAATGCCTCTCTATATTCTTTTGGTTGCTCCTTTCTGTGTCTATCAGAAAATACATTAAATTTTCCTTTCTATTGTTTTGTGTAAGCCAGATCATGCCATCTTACTTGTATGAAGCCAGGCCTTCTGATTTTATAATTAAGGTGAAGAAGATGGAGTTAGTAAGTATTTATATGTAAGGTAAGGATATCAAGAAGAGGAAGGGATAGTATTTGTGAAGAGGACACATTATAATTTTGGGGTTAAGATAACAGATTGTGGAGTCCAAGTGTATGGGCCACAATCCTGGCTCTACCGTGTACTGGCTCTGTGGTGCTGAAAAGTCTCATATTCAACAGCTGGTAATAGACTTCCTATTAGGCAGAAAACTTCTAATTTTGATTCAGAAAAAAGACTTTGATAGGCTATTGGTATAGATGATGAAACTCTTAAGATAAAACTAATCATATTTCTCCAGGACAAAATAAGGACTCCTTATTTTGTAGTGAACTTCTGTATAGGGGAAAATAAAATTCATTTTTTTTGCTCCTGAAAGGGAATGGATATAGAGTATGGTGTTGTGATGCTAAGGCATGATGGAGGAGGACTAAGCACTGAAAGTTCTCCAGTGGTGGTATGGCTAAAGGACATCTCAAGAATAAGAATGCATATTGCTTACTGTAAAGATGCTTCTTTTCCTGAACCATGATCCTGTCTTGTTTCACAGCCCCCAAATTTCAGGTGACATCACTAACCTCATTGATGGGTTATATGAGATTTATTTTTATTTTTATTTTTAGAGAGAGAAGAGCACATGAGCAGGAGAGAGAGGCAGAAGGAGAGAGAGAGAAAGAAGATGAGAGAGAGAGAGAATATAAATACATATATATATATTTTTTTTTTTTCAAAAGAGAGAGAGTAGGGAAGGGGCAGAGAGAGGGGAGAGAAAGAATCCTAAACAGGTGCCACACTGTTAGCATGGAGCCAGATGGGGGGGCTCCATCCCATGACCTTGGGATCATGACCTGAGCTGAAATCGAGAGTCGGATGCTCAATGGTCTGAGTCACCAAGGTGCCCAAGATTTTATGTATTTATAATTTTTAATGGAAATAATATGCTGAGGCAGTCCATAGACTGAATGAAATCCTCAGAACCAGTGGAAGGAGCCCCAGAGGTGAACAAGAAAATAGATGATCTTTGAGTATTTATAGAATCCCAAGAAGGGCTTCCGATTGTAATTAGGAGATCCTAAGTTAACAGGTGGTTCCAAAATATGAGGAAAGGATGGAAGGTGAAGCAAGCAGAAGAACTCTTTGTTGAGGAGGGGAGGTTAAAGATCAACCGAAGGCATCTTATACACATCATCTGATCATTCATACACTAATTCTGACCATAAGTACTTACAGAAGATTCTTATTTGTGATAGAGGTGTTCTCTAAAGTTGCCACAAACACTGAATTAATGATATCGAACTAAGAGAAAACAGAGTTAGGTCTCTGTGAGCCTAACTCTATAGGCTCACAATATTGATCAATGTTATGACTGATTAATATGTAACCTTCTTTTAGGTGTGTTTCCATTTAGAGACACCTTATTTAACATAGACCGTTGACACATTAACATTGAATTCATGGCCACCAGCTCCCTAACTCACTCCTGAAAGAAGTTTCTCTCATATATAGACTTTTTGTGTGAAGCACATCAAGACTTCCTATGGTTAGGAACACTAGACAGAACTGTATTACTTTGCTTGTGGGTTATTTTAAACAGCAGAATGGCTAACAGAAAGCACAGAATCATGAAAAACACGTGGCACTAAACAGACCACAGAAAGAACACTCATTTATAGTATAGTAGCTGAAACAAGAAGGCAGAATGTCATCTTGTTCAACTTCAGCTTTGAATGTGAACTTCGGATGATTTTTTTCTTTTTCTCTTTCTTTTTTTCTTTGCTGCTCTGCACATGTCTGTGAGTGACCTCAACAGCACAGCAAGTATTGATTTGGAGGTGACAAATAAATTTTAGTGAGTAGGCAAATTAACAAGTACAAAGTCCATAAATAATGAAGATTACCTGCATTTTTATCTTGAGAGGTGTCAAAATGCGTTTAGGACTTGGCAGCCACAGGAAAATCTTCAGTTCTGCTCCTAATATTCCAAATGAAAAGAAAAAAATAGAACGTGATCTTTAATTATATACTCCTATTCAAAACCCAGTTAGAGAATATAGGACAAGTTCAGTAACTCTACTTCTTTTAGAGGTTCTGCTTTCGTACAAAATGTGCACTTCCTCCAGAAAATTAATGAAATAAATTCCTAAAAATGTAAAACTCAGAAGTTTACAGACTTATGAGTTCTTTCTGAGTAATATGTAGAAAAATTTAGGGGTAACTGGATACATTAAAATTAGTTTTAGTCTATATTCCCCAAAGTCCCAATGGCTTTTGAAATTTAAGCACTTAGAAACATTTATGAAACCACAGCCATTACTAACAGAATGTATAAAAATTTGCAATCACTAAAGATTCCTCCCTGACATCCTCAAGTTCCGAGTAAGTCAAGCAGGTATCTAACTCCACAATTCAGACCATATTGACTGGATCAAAAATAGAGCATTCAAATAAAAAACAACAACAACAACAAACTTTAGTGAGGCATCTGGGTGGCTCAGTCAGTTAAGATTCCAACCTTTACTTTCGGTTCGGTCATGAATGCAAGCCCAGCGTGGGACTCTGTGCTAACAGTTAACAGCACAAATGAGTCTTGCTTGGTATTCTGTCTCCCTTTCTCTATAGCCCTTCTCCGTGCACGTGCAGTCTCTCTCTCAAAAATAAACAAACATTAAAAAAAAACAATTTAAAGATATTAGTAATAAAAATGTAGTATTGGGTATCTGACTTCAGAGAACGAATCCTATTTTTAAAACTTTGGCAGTCAGAGTCTATTTACCTGGCGCTTCTTTCTCTCCTTTCCATTTATTATCTGTAGCAGCCAAGATTTATCCAATAAAAAAATTATGTACAGCAACAGGGAATACTCTTATCTTATTAAAACTATTTATATGTGGTGTTCATGAGGGTACACCATGGACCAAGTTCATGAGGGTACACCAAGGAAGGATGTAATAAAGCCTCTGCTTAAATGGTGTCAGCATAAGAGTAAGACAAGTGAATAGGGTTAGAAAGAAAATGTCTTGGTCCCACTACAGGTACCACTATCAGAATGTGGCAGTTAGTCAAAGAGATTTTAATCTGAATAAAACTTTAGGAAGCTCAGACTTATAGGTACCTAATTAGTGATCAGAATTTCTCTATCAGATGTGTGCAGGGGGGAAACTTGATGGAATGGTAGTCAGTAGTGACTTGTGTCTTTCCCTACAGGGGGTACCAGGTCACCTTCTGTAGGGTTCATGCCTTGATCCTTTTGTCTAATGGAGCCATAATATCTTGCTTGGTTTTCCTGTTGTGCAAGGAAATGAAATCTTTAATTTTGCATTGCCAGGGTTCGGTAAGTACTCTGTGCCCAGATAAAAGATTTATGTTAACTGGATCGTTTGGAAGCTTGATTTTACAAATGTGGTCCCCCCAGTGCCATGCTTAACCTGAATAAACTAAATGTGGCACCTAATATTCCTCTCTGCCTGTGGTAAGAAATGTAAGCAATAAGTGTTGATATTACCTGAATTAAAATCGACACGATATACAGATTAAAAAAAAATCCCAAACCTTATTTGTTTTTTTAAATTTATTTACCACTATTTGGATTACTAGAGTAGGTGATCAATGAATGGCATTAGCCATATAAAGAGGTTAGATGCTAATTTTTCCACCTGTTGGGAGACAGGATCACATAGTAATATGGCCGTAAGAGCCCATTTTACAGATGGAGGTAAATATATACATGGAGACACTAGGTGACATATCTAGGAGAAATGGACTTAATCAGAACTAGACATTGATATAAAATATACACAGCACCTTTACCTTATTATTTACCTGACTCCTTTGTTTCGAACCCAGGAAGTGAGGTTTTGTTTACTTGTAAGGATTCCGGTTGAAGCCTATCAAAACTGGACCAAGGGCCTTGGGGTCTGTTAACAAATAGTAAAATACATGCTTTGACTTGCTTAGAAATTGCTTAAAACATTAATCACACTCATATCACTTGACTGAATTGTCTACCTCCCTGTTTTATTTCAATCTC
Organism: Paguma larvata; assembly: GCA_030068075.1. Lineage (NCBI taxonomy): Eukaryota > Metazoa > Chordata > Mammalia > Carnivora > Viverridae > Paguma > Paguma larvata. The sequence goes on from CM057826.1 coordinate 75,412,699, forward strand.
CGTTCAGTAGTCAGTGAACAGAAAGCATCTTGCGGTACCGTTTCTTTTCTACTTCCCTGACTTCTCTTAATGTGTTCTGTTTTGTCTTTGAAAGATAAATGCAGAAATTTGAAATGATTTAAAGAAATAGAGAAACTTCCAGGCCAGATTCTATACTTCCCGGTGTGACCTAGAAAGAAGGCAAACCCATTAGCGCAGGATTTGATTTCCTTGGAGAAGCCCTGCACTTACCAAAGCAGGTATTTGTAAGCATTGAGTCCATTGGCTCATATAGTAGACAGCTCTCCTGCCTCTGAACACTTACACACAAATGGCAAGAATAGTTTCACTTTCTTACTTGCAGTCAGATATGATCTATCTTTCCTATCATGCTCAGCATGGACTCACAGCTTCACTTGTCTACAGAGAGATGATCATGGAAAGGGGCAGACCCAGCAAACTATATTATTTACCACATGACAGATCATATGTTAGAACATTATAAGCACATTGTCATATCTGATCCTCCCAACAACCTATGGAAGTGAATACTATTCACATTTTATGGTGAAAGGTTGAAATTCAAGCAATTAAAATGACTTGTTAAAAATGCTATGGTTAGTAAGTGGAGATGGTTGCTACACTTGGGCACAAAACAAAATTAGAAGCTTGGTGTAAAGAAGGCCCAGGAAGAAAGCAAAGGGTACAACACCTGTGAGGAATCAAATCTGCCTGGAGTCCTTTTGGGAGGTTCAGTCACTCCTTTTGCAGAATCAGATGAGTAGTACAGTTGTCTATGTCCTTGCTCTTTTACTAAATTCATCCCCCTCTCACAACAGGGGAAGTTTTTCTTCATTTAGAGGTCATGTTTTTAAAGCTATTGACCTGCAGTTGTCATCACATTCTTCCTACTTCAAATAGTCTGAGTATTAAGGTAAAGATATTCTCTATCACTATGCTGCTAACCAAACTGACCCTTCAAGCATAGAGAAAGAGCTAACTCAGGAAAAATAAATAATACTTGCCTCCTTTCTAAAATATACATGGAGGAATATCGCCATTCTGGAATAGAAGTAGACCATGCAAGAAGGCAGGAGTCTAGAACAAAGAAAAAAAAAGTAAAGAAGTACATTAAGCACAATTGGTAAGTAGAAAAAAAGGCTTAATAAGGCAGCTGGGTTCAGGAGAGGGAGATCAGTGGAGAGAAGAGGAAAATTCCCCTTCGACATTTTCTTCAACACATGCTAGAAGAAAAGAAACTCAGGGTTGGTCTTCCTCTTCCATGTTTCTCAGTGGTCAAGTTTCATGCTACAGGGCTCTAACTCCTTAGCGCTTCTGGGTTGTGTGGTCTGGCCTGCAGCGACTGCTTAGGAAGCCAGCCTCTACAGATTCAGTGTGGCATTTCATGCAGAAGTGGAGAGAATGACAGCAATAAGGGGCATGGATGTGTCACAGGGCTATGCAGGCATGGGAGTTCACCTAGAGTTCCAGCTTGCTTGAAGAACTTATCAATGGCACCAGTATAAGGCATCTGCAGAATGGTCCAGGTAGTGATTATTATCTTTGGAAAGAATGAGATGATCAGACATTCTGAGAAGGCGCAAAGGATTGTGTCCAATAAGCAGGGCTGTCAAAGTCTCCCTGAGGGTCATCTCCTTACTAGCCACCCAGGAAGAGAGAACATAGACATGTGTATCTAGGACATTTATATGGGATAAAACCTCCAAGGCATACATCACTTCTGTTCACATTTTATTGATTACAACTCAGCCACATGGCCAAATTTAATTGCAAGGGAAGCTGGGAAATGTAGCTTAGTTGTGTACCTAGAAAGAAGAGGGAAACATGGGTTTTGAGGGGCATCAACTGTATATTTTAAAAAGTGTAGCCTAGCGAAATCAAGTGCGTTGCCAAAAGTCACACAGCCTAGAAGCTGAGTTCTCCCTGCAATGATATGCTTCCTACTTTTTGCCTCCAAAGCTATCTTCAAGTCTGTAGATATGAACCTCCATACTGTGTTCCAGACAGAAGGGCCAACACTTTTGTTTGGTTTTGAAAGGAAAGCACACCATTTAGAAGGTACATTTAGTAGACCTAACTATATCTCACCTCTTTTGATATTTAAAAAGAAAATCTGGAATTATGGGAAAATATTTAATTTTATGACATTAAAATTAAAGTTTAGCAAAAATTTTTTGTTTTAACTAATAAAAAATTTTCTTGTTTGACATTTCTGTAAATGGTTGAACCAAAAGAATCAAATCATGGCCCTCTATGAGAATAAAATGTAGGTAGATACTTCACTTTTTCCAATCTTCGAAGAAAAGCAAGGGATTCTCGTTTACTAAACGTTAGACTATCCCAAAATATGGAGCCACGAACAAATGTTATAAACAAAATACTTATATTACCATGTAATATAAAGTAAGTAGGATAGTAAATAGTTCAGAACACTGGCTGATGGTTCAGTTCCTGATAGTTCAGAACATTGGCAAAATCTTAAAGCTGAGGCCAATGGATGATAAGTACTTCCTGATCTGAGTGGATGGACTAGATACATCTTTGCAGCATGCACTTAATAGGTGATCATATAGATCGATGAACATCACTCAACTCTAGTCTATATAAAAAAGGGCTAGAGAAGCACTTGGGTGGTTCAGTCGGTTAAGCATCTGACTCTTGATTTTGGCTCAGGTCATGATCTCGTGGTCCATGAGTTTGGTTTGTGAGATGGAGCCCTGTAGCAGGCTCTGCACTGAATCCAAGAGCTTGCTTGAGATTCCCTTCTCTCTCTTTCTCTCTCTGCCCCTCCCCTGCTCTCATACACTTGCTCTCTCTCTTTCTCCCTCTCTCTCTCAAAATAAATAGAAATAAACTTAAAAAAAAGGGCTAGAAATTTATCAACTGAGTTCTTTAAAGAGAATTTTTAGGAGTGGGGAATACTGTGGCATTTTGTCCCTCTGTCACTTACGGGAAGGAAAAAAGGATGGAGAGGGTAGTTCATTTCCTCTTCCTCAAGGCAAGTGAATGGTGGTGGGACACAAAAGAACCATCCAGGAAATTAAAGCTGTTTGCAAAAGGAGGAGACTTGTGCTGACATCCTGTTCAGAAAATACTGAAAGCAAGAGTCAGGCTGGTGTGTTTCCTCGGCTGGTGAGGCAAGGATTTAGGAGCCAGCAGTTAGTTAAGCTGTACTCCAAAATTTGGTGAGAGTCAAACATTCAAGAGTCTTCCTGCAGGCCAAATGGGCACATGAAAAAGATAGCCAGGCTTGAGTTTTCTCAGGGCCCAGTCCAATGGGGCTGAATGTTGAGGCAAGAGAAACCCAGCAGAAGGTCCTGGGTCAGGCGAGTGTACTGGGCTATGGGATATCTGGGGAAACCCTCCAGTGCACCTCATGGAAGTCATTGCTTTCAGCTCTTTATTCTTACCTCTTGGAAAACGTCCTTGGATTCCATATTCTGTTCTGCTAAACTCTCCTTTCTGGCAGCTCTCATCCATCTCTCTCATTCTAGTTGTCCCTCTGCTTTGCTTCCTTTGTCTGTGGAGGTGAAAGTAAAAGTAAACATTTAAGAAGTCTTCCAGGTAATTCTGGTGCTATTTAATTGCAAAAACCAGGTGATCTTCACATAGGCTTTCTAATTTTCTTTCACCAGGTCGATTAACCTTCTAGTATGTTCTTGATTTTTCACTTTTTTGATTCAAATTTTCTAAGCACTTGCAGTGGGTTCAATTATTTTTGGTAAGTCACCACATGAGTCTTTCCTGCTTAATTTAAGTGAGAGAAAACCAAGTTGTGATTTAGGGAATACTTTTGGCTTCTGGTGTGTTATGATCTGTTGTGGGGAAAAGGGTTTCAAATCTAGCAGGACATTCTATATTCTCTGCATTGTCACACTTTCTTCTCACCAGACCACATCCTTCAGATTGGGGCAGGTATTGGTGAGATTTTTAAAAATATATTTGGGACTTCCTTCGTCTTCTCAGTGCTGGTTGGGGGAATAGGAAAAAGTGATATGTCATTCCCAAGGGCCTTTACTTTTCAAATATAATAGTGGATCATCATTAAGATTGACATTTTTAGATTTACAGAAGCACTTGTTAACAATTGATCCACATTTAATGATTGGGAAAAAGGCAAAATAATCCAATAAAAATTCAATTATTTTCTGGTCCTTTTAAGGATAGTAGATGTAAATAGAACCATTTAAGTATAAAATTATTTAACTTGAATTAAAATTATTACTTGACATAATAACATAGTGAAGACTATGCATAGATTTAAAATGTCCTTTTCAGAAAATACAATTGAAACATTTACTCATTAAAATAAAGAATATTCTTGTTGAGCTCTGGTGAATACACCAGCTGAAAAACAAAACTAAACACCTTTCCTTCTTTTTGAAATGTTCTCTTTGGTAAAGAAAATCAGATATTTAAGATTTTCTCCCTTTTTAGTTCATTTAATAATGTATCCTGAAGGAATATGGAGATCATATTCTTCAGAGATTTTCTGTATAACTCGAAAATAAAAGAATGATTTACATAACTTTTTAGGAAGAATGCTAGGAAGATGTCTGAGAAGAGAGAACCAGTTTTATCTGATTGTTAAACTCTCTATACTGTAATAGGCCCATAGGACAGAGCCACTGAATTTCACAACTTTTGGAGGCACCAGTGACATTGTAGTCCCTATCAGTGTCATCTCATGGAGTTGTATGGTATTGTGTGGTATGCAGTCTAAGCCCCGTTGACTGTAGGAAGCCCTGCCTTAGCACCTCTTTTATATTACCTTTAGAATAATAACAATAAACACAACAAGAACAAAAGAAAATGTCTTCTAATATCTAGTAAATTTTAGCTTATCCCCACTGAAGTATACACAAGTTAGGTAGGAAATCTCGAAAGACTGCATCACAGATACAGCAGGGAGAGCTGTCCAGAGGGCTGGTTGGCTTGGAAAAATAACAGGAGGAAGCAAATGAGATGTGTGGGCCTGGCAGGAGGAGAAACAATACTGCCTGTGCCAACACAATGGCAGCTGGCATTCCATGGGCTTTTGCTATGGATGAGAGTACTCAAAATTGGGCAACTTCAATATTTTCAATTACGAGTGGCAGCTTTAATGGTCAGCTGCTGGTCTTTCTTGACCAGTTCCTCTACAGGTATACATTGTTCACTGTTATTTTTTAGATCCACTCTTTCCCACTCTCTTCTCTCTCCACAGTCCTGACAGTTCATTTTGAAACATGGACAAGAATAAATTAAATTACCTACAGTTGGCCAGATTGGTTTTTCCTATTCAGCTTTCATGTTGGTATGAGGATGAGGGAAGAAAAGCTTAAACAGACTTGCTTTGATGTTATGAAATGGTGGTGGTGTAAATTCAAAATGTAAAGTATCAACCTTAGATAAATAACTTCAGATTTAATATAATGTTTTCCATTTGCAAAATGTCCAAGACAAGCAGACTTTGGTTTATGAAAATTTTATTTGTCTTATTTTTCTTCTGTGGCTCAGATTGAGTTTCTCTGCATACAGTTTAGTTTTTAATTGTCTTTGCTACTGGAGTCTCTTCAGCAATGTCAATCCTCATGGTGTCTCTCCCCTCAGACAATGTTCCCTCAAAGCTCTCTGAGGAAGGTGACTTGGGAATACAGGTAGAAGCTTCCATTTCATAGATAGTAGGTCCTTATTATTGTCAGTCTTAGATATGTTTCTTCATAGGAAGTTTGTATGCTAGAAAAGCCTATTTATTGTGCTTGATGATATATGCAAGATTGGGCTTTTGGTTATGATAGATTCAAACGAAATAAACAAGTGTGTCTTTTAGCTGCTTTCCCAGGAGAGATGATGCATTTTTATAGAACAGATCACATTTATTCTCAGTTGCACTTCTCTGTTACCAGTAGAACGTGTTTGTTAGATAGCTGGGTCCGTGAGAATCTACTAGAATTCCTGGCATTATTCTCAGTGTCACTGCTTTTGACAGGTGACCTTGATTCTCTTTGGTTTTACTACTTTCAGGATTTTGGACTTCATCTGAGTGCTATTGTAGCTCAATGGTTCCTCCACTTAGAATTTAAGAACTCTGTAATACTTGGCTATTTGGATTCTTAGTGGAAATATCTATCACAGTCTGTCTCATGGTTATACAGTGTTCTGTGTCATTTTTTTCTTGTTCCTAGTCCCAGTCCTAGCCTGTTCCTAGATCTTTCTAACAGAGTATGAGCTTTCCTACAAAGGGAAGTAACTGTGCCCTTCTTAATTGGAACTTCCCTGCTGCTTGACATAAATGTTATAATGATGCAGACCACATCTCCCACCCCCACTCCTCAGCCCCTACCTTTTTTGTTAGTTTCCTAGATAGGGAATGATATACAATATCCTATAAGAGATGATCAAAAAATCATTAGAAGCGATCATTTAGAAAATAAATCAGTCAGGAATAGCTGGGCAACAGTGACTCAGGGAGCTAGTAAAAATGTAGGAGAAATATATTTTAGTCCACAAGAAAATTAAATAATGATAACTATAGGTAATAGGAATATTTTCTCTTTGTTTGATATTTTTACTAAGAGAAGTTCAAAATAATTTACAGGCATTCATTAATAATTAGTTCTCCGCACACCTCCATTTTTAATGCTTAAATCAAGGCAGATGGCTGATGATTGATTTATTCAAAGCACTCAGCATGTCAGTGGTTGAATTTTGTTGAGATCCCTTTCACTGTAGACCACACCGCTTCTAATGACCTATGTATAATTCATCTCAGCTTCATCTGAATTAGGAGCTGACATTTTTTGGTAACACAAATCACAGCTTCTTGTCAGTAAAAGAACTCCAGTGTGGGGAACTCAGACAGCCAGGAAGCTCAGCATGCTGCTAACTTTGTTGTTTTTGTACAGATTTGAGAGAATCTAATAGTTTGCCATCTTTATGTTGGCACATCATACATATGTTTATTGATGAAGCTGATTTTTCTTCAACCCAGGTATTTCCTGGACAAGCAGAAAAGGAGATCATTCTGGTGATTTTCTCCCGGGTGGTTCAACATGAATTAACAATAAACATACATTAAACATTTTTTTGGTTCAATAATTTCTCAGTAATGATCTTAGAATGATAATTAGGAGCCTCAAAAATAGAATCACGTGGTTTTATTTCGTGTTTTTCAATATATATTTAGAGTTTTCAAAAAGCTTTTCCTTCTGAAGCTATGTGACCCTTCTTCTCTTTTAGTCTCTTCCTGTTGTGAGTGTGAATGCTTATGATCAAAGGCCCAATTTTGTCTCCTTAGTGTGCAAGAGTCCTTGATTTCAACCCCATTGGAGATCACCTGATCCATGCACATACAAGGGAAGACCGCAAGATCCAGAAAAGACCAAGTGATACCAGAAGATGTATTTGAACATTGATTCTAAATGTGAACTAGAGATTTTCCTTTCTCTATCTACAGCATACAAAATAGATTTACTAATTACATCTTGACTTGGATAAAATAGAAATACTCTCTTTGAAGGCTTTGGCTGGTTTGTTAACTTTTTTTTTTCCGTAGGATAATTTTTTATTTTATAGCCTGAGAGATATCCATGGTTGAATTCCATTTAAGTTTAGGAGTCTTTATAGATACTATATAATTAATTATAGTTGTTTTAACTTATTACAAAACTAGAAGTAAGTGAGACTGAAACAGTGCAGGTTTATTCACATGCAGTTTCTTATAAGAAGACATTGGTTTTATCTAACCAGAATTCATAATGAACTGGAGTTTAAAAGTATAACTTTCTTCTGGGAAAGAACTGAGTCAACAAAGCTGATGCTAGAAAGCTAAATTTAGGGGCGCCTGGGTGGCTCAGTTGATTGAGCACTGACTTTGGCCCAGGTCATGATCTCACAGTTTGTGAGTTCAAGCCCCACATTAGGCTCTGTGCTGACAGCTCAGGGCCTGGAGCCTGCTTCAGATTCTGTGTCTCCCTCTTTCTCTGCCCCTCCCCTGCTCACACTCTGTCTCTCTGTCAAAAGTAAATAAAAACATTAAAAAAAATTAAAAAAAAAAAAGAAAGCTAAATTTAAAGTCACCCTAGAGAGGTGCCTGGGTGGTCCAGTCAGTTAAGCATCTGACTTCAGCTCAGGTCATGAACTTGCAATTTGTGAGTTCAAGCCCTGGGTGGAGCTCTGTGCTGACAGCTCAGACCCCAGAGCCTGCTTCAGATTCTGTGTCTCCCTCTCTTTCTGTTCCTCCCCTGCTTGCATTCTGCCTCTCTCTCTCTTCTTTCAAAAATAAAGAGGGGCACCTGGGTGGCTCCGTTGGTTAAGCGTCCGACTTTGTCTCAGGTCATGATCTCACCGTTTGTGGGTTCAAGCCTGCGTTGGGCTATGTGCTGACAGCTCAGAGCCTGGAGCCTACTTCAGATTCTCTGTATCCTTCTCTCTCGCTGCTCCTCCCCTGTTCCTGCTCTGTCTCTCTCTCTCTCAAAAAATACATTAAAAAAATTTAAAAACAAATAAATAAATAAAGATTAAAAAAAAACTCACCCTAGAATGTTTGCCTTGCTCAGTATGCGTCCAGTACTTCTATAAGATCAGTACATGTCTACATCTTCTATATCTGTCATCCTCTATAAAGCCGTTGATGTGACAGAGATAACCTTGATGGCCTAAAATATGCAAAATCAAAATTATATGATATTGATTATATTCTAGTGACTAAGGTAACACTAATTTTAATACATTTTTTAAAGACTTTAAATAAAAATGGTTGAAATAAAAAAAAGAGGAAGGATGCTTAAGTTAAGACTAAAATAGTTAGAAAATCATCCATAGCCTAAAGAGTAAGAAAAAGTGAATATTGGTGTTTGCCAGAATTTTTTATTATCTCTTAGCTCTCTAAACTAATATACATATAGTTATGACAAATCAATAAGATAGCCTTGTCTATTTCTCCTGGTGTTATATAAATAGCCTCCAAAATGATCCCAGAACTCACAGTTTGTGAGTTCAAGCCCCACATTAGGCTCTGTGCTGACAGCTCAGGGCCTGGAGCCTGCTTCAGATTCTGTGTCTCCCTGTTTCTCTGCCCCTCCCCTGCTCACACTCTGTCTCTCTGTCAAAAGTAAATAAAAACATTAAAAAAAATTAAAAAAAAAAAGAAAGCTAAATTTAAAGTCACCCTAGAGAGGTGCCTGGGTGGTCCAGTCAGTTAAGCATCTGACTTCAGCTCAGGTCATGAACTTGCAGTTCATGAACTGAACAGCAAGAAAAAAAAATCAATTTAGTCAGGATCATCTGGTATATTACTAATAGAATGGGAATTAGCATTCAAAATCTATGTTCCTTAATAGAACTTTTTCCAAGAGATGTTGGGAATGCTACCATTTTAGTATCTAAATACACATTTGAAGTCATAAACCAATATTTAGCAGTCAAAATCAAATGCCAGCCCAATGACCCCTTATGAAACTGTACAAATCATTTACTGCACTGGAATTTCACTATTGCTTTAAATGAGATGGTTGGAGCTTAAAATATTTGTTGTTAGTGCAGAAATTATTGTTGAACTCACTAAAACTATAGGATCTAATTAATTATAAATAGATGTTTAATGCCTCACATATTTTCAAAGATGAATGATGTAGGTATGAATATAATCTATCCAACCATCCACCATTTCATCTATCTGCTCAATACTTTAATATTGATAAACATATTCTAATTTCAAAAGGATTTTAAATGCTGAGGTAAGCATCCACCATTATTCTACCAATTGTATTTTATGTTTACTCTGTGCTAGGCACTGGACTTAGATATATCAATATAAGCACAAAAAAACCAGACAATTTCAAGGCAAAAAACTTCAAATTCATTTCATGTAGAAACAGGGAGCTGATGCAAGAGATTCGTTGCCGATGTCCATGACATGAATAATTAATCCAAATATCTGTATGATTTTTCTGTTAGTTAAATAAAAAGATAAATTGTTCCATTTTATGCAGCTGAAGAGAAGTCCTCAGAAAAACCTCATGATTTATGTATTGTGTTTGTGGCCCTAATTTAGCCAAGCAATTCTGGTACTTGACTAGATACATAGGAAATTCTGCATAAATTGACTGTCTCCATAATGTTATTAAACCCTATATGGAGAAACAGGGATGAGGATAGTTGGCAGAGAGGACAGTATCAATTACATCTCGAAATGCTTAATGAAGCAATTTTGCAAGATAATATTTGTTGACTGTCTTTTCCCAGATGTTTTATTTTCTAAAATAGAACTTAATTATTAACATAGATTTTAAATTACACAAAAGGAAAAAGTGCTGGCAATTATTTTTGTAAATCTTATACTCATAATTAAAGATTTGTGACTGATAATTAAAGTAAAATATAAAATGGTTTACTGGTAGGTCCAGTTGCCATTGCCTTTTGTATTTCACCACAAAAAGTATATTGATCATTTCATAAAGTATTTCAAAGTTGAAAGCTTCAAATAATTTTTGTTTTGCAGCACAAACAAACATGATATCAACCATGAAAATATGATTGCTTCAAGTTACACAGACAAATCAAATTAATATATATTTATTGAAGACCTTCTGCATATAAAAGAATCTATATATACTGGGTGCAAGTCAGTCCCAATATTTTTATGTTGACAAAGGGCTTTCAAGTGACCATGGAGCTAAGATAAGTAGCACATGCAAAACTGGTAAGAAACCAAATATGTAATGTAGTGGAAAGAATAATGGGCTCACTTAAACTTTGTACCAAATTATTTTTTAGATGATGAAACTTGCTTTTTCTCAGCTTCTCCAATTATGAAATAAGGAGTTTATAATACCCAATGTCTCTTTGATCAATAGTATACAAGCATGGCCTGAAGTCAGAAATATAGCTATAATATCATAAGGTCTATCAAATTTTCCTTCATTATACTTCTTGCACTTTTTTAAATTTTTAAATTTTTTATTGTTTTTCTATGTTTATTTATTTTTGAGAGACAGGGGCAGAGAGAGAGGGAGACACAGAATCTGAAGCAGGCTCCATGCTCTGAACTGTCAGCACAGAGATCGGTGCTGGACTTGAACCCATAAACCATAAGATCATGACCTGAGCCGAAGTCAGATGCTTAACCGACTGAGCCACCCAGTTGCTCCTCTGCATACACTTTTGTAGAAACTTGGGCAAAACGGTTCATCTTATATTTTACTAGGAAATACAAACATTTCTTAAAAGTGACCGGATTTGCCTAGACTATCTGTAACTGAAACTTAGTATTCCACAAATAAAAATTATACCTGATATTCCACAATTTCATGTAAATACCTTGTGGTCATTGTGTTGAATAAAATTATGATTAAGTGGTAACAGCATAAAATAGAAAATTGAAGGGAATATTGCACCATTTATGACTAGTCCTGGTGCTACTAATCTTTTTTTATGGATTTTTTTTGACACAGAGAGAGAGAGAGAGAACAAGAGAACAGGCAGGGGAGGAGCAGAGAGAGAGGGAGAGAGAATCTTAAGTAGTCTCCACCCCCGTCATAGAACTGATGCAGGACTCCATCTCAAGACCTGAGCCAAAATCAAGAGTCAGACGCTTAACCGATAGAGCCACTTAGGTGCCCCATGGTACTACTTATCTTAATTCGTTTTTAATCAAAAGAGTAACGCATGGGGTGGGTGTATCTAAGACCTAATCTATACCAAGTGTTCTCAAAGATTTTGAGACGTGCTCATTGACATTTCCATGAAGATTTGAAAACTCCTTTCAAGGGAATAAGAAGAGAGGTTCTATAATTTTTTTTAACGTTCATAGAGACAGAGTATGAGCAGGGGAAGGGCAGAGAGAGAGGGAGACACAGAATGTGAAGCGGGCTCCGGGCTCCCAGTCGTCCGCACAGAGCCCGACGCGAGGCTCGAACTCACAGACCGTGAGATTATGACCTGAGCCGAAGTTGGCCGCTCAACCAACTGAGCCGCCCAGGCGCTCCGAGAGGTTCTAAATAGAATAGAGGTTCTAATTGGGCAGGTGGGAAAGTAGATAGTGAAATTCTTAAGTAGAATAGTATAAAAGGTGCCTTAATGGGTTCTTTCTCTGTCTACTGTCAAATGCCACCAAGAATGGTACCTGGCTGGAGATCAACAAGCTAAGTCTTCAAGATTTATCTTGTCGATTTACTTGTTGGACACTTTATCCCATGCTATGGTATATTGTCTTCTTGGCAATATTTTATTTCTAACATAATATCCTATGTATGAGAGCACATTTTATTAAATACATATTAAAGAAATACTAATCCATGAGGATTCAGAGATTAGAGGGATCCTTCCTGGTTTTAGTGATCAGGAATCAGGCATTTCTCCAAGGAACCTGTATTCCTTTTAGTGCACCATCGTATTATATATAAACTCATCTGACATGGATGCTGCTACTTGTTCTTAGTACCTCTCAGTGGATGGAGTTAGGGAATCTATGTATAAACACAAATATAAAATGTGCAATAAACACCTTTTTTATCTCTACTTTAAAATCTATATGTATATGTTTAAAATAGTAAGTTTATATTGTTATCTCTAATTCCAGTTCAAACCCTAGACTTCTTTCTAGATTTCTCACTTTTCTTATTGTAACTTCCTTCCCTAACACTGAGAAACTGGGCTCTCGTTGTCATTAAGATCAGTGTCCTCTATACATAATCAGTCTTGCTTTGTGCCTTCCACAAGCAGAGCTTTTCTCACCCCACCCAGGCTTTGACATTCTGTAACCAGCCACCTGACCATGTGATATCCTACCCACCCTGATAGGTCACAACACCCTGCATCATCAGGTCAGCAATATGTGGGTTGCTCAATAAAAACTTGATTGACTAATGTGTCTCAATAGTACAAGGTGTATGGTTTTCATAGAGCAGCATAATGTTACCAGAAAGTGGCTTCCTGTGCTGCTAACAATTTGTTAGCAGTAGGCTTTGTTTCTGCATTAAAATTGCTTTCTGTTAGTGTCAAACTCCAGTTTAGTTATTTCATTCCAGACAATAGAAAATGAAGTATGCAAATACATTTTGGATGATGAGGTTTAAAAAAACCTAGGATCAATGAAGAAGAAGAAAGAGAATTTTCTGTTGACATTTTAAACTGATTTCTTTACTTTGGTTAAAAAGTAAAAAGCTTCAGTTAATTCGTGGTATTTCCTAGCCATATCTTCATATATATATGGAAAGAGAAAAAAAGTAAGAAAGAACTTATACTTAATTAGTTTTGGTAGAGTTTAATTTAGGCAAAAATGCTCTGCTATGGAAAAAATAGTAGGAAATTAAAATGTAATTTTTATATTACATTTTTTAAACTAAATTATGATTTAGGAAATATAGCCTAAAGTAAGTTGCAATCATATACTAATAACAATTAATCAATTAATCACCACCTGTAAACCACAATAATATGGATCAGCATATGTTATTAGTGAAAGGTCAATGACTTGGTAATGGCCAGTAGACTGATGTCAGTTCATTGTGGGCAAGGGTCTATGATTTCTGATCTTTCATGGGTATCCCCATTTGCCTTGTTCCTTGCCCTGGAAGACTCAGTTTGCTTGAAGTATCATTATTACTAGCACCCTCTTTAATTCTGGAAAGTATTCCAGCTGGGGTAATAAATTATATGGTTATCATAACTTTAGATAGAACTTAGAGAGAGAAAGCTGAGGAATCTCTCAGCTCTTTTTGTCATTTGATCTACAGGAAACAGGCAATTTTAAGTAAAGCCACATAGGCCTAGTTGCCCTCTGGACTAAATATGAATGCAAATTGGACCAATCAGCTGCATTTTACACCAGCTGTAGCTTCTGGGTGGTCTTCAAAGAAACCCTATTTAGAGTGTATTTCAATGATGCAAAGGAAATTTCACAGCCTGGTAAAATGAGGGTGGGAGGTATGCAGTTGAGAGGGTTTCAATCACTATATTATGGAGAAAAGCTTTTTAGCTACACATGTCATCTGAAACTTCAGCCACGAGTTACTCACTAATATACATTGTTCATAGCATTCTACTATTTCCCTGTAATATCGAGATGAATTCTGAACACCCATGTTATTCAAGGTGATGTCATGGATTAAAAATGTAATTTAGCACTTTTTGTCCACAGTATTCGATGTTGACAAAATACGCTGTCAATGCTGTCTTTTGTGTAATGAAGGGAAAACAAGTTTTAATAGGATTTCATACTTCAGTTGTGTGATTCAATACTAATATAGTATGCTCAGGTGCAAAATTATTAGTAATATAATACTTTCACATTGAGTATTAAGATAGGAATGAGATTTCTGTCTGTCAAGATTAACTGAAAAATTCAAGACTTGATTGTGAAATATAATATAAAGTCTTAAAGTCCACCTTGTTTGATCAAATCTACTGAAAGAAAATTCTATGTATACAAATAAGAATTATTTGATGCAACACCCTTTGATTATTAATATGCTATGAAAGCTTTAATCCATTTTGGATGAAGTGAGGAAAACGTGATGATGAGGTTGCATCAAGATATGAAGAATGAAAAAATAAGTTCAAAAGAGTAGAGGAAGAAAAATAAATCAAAGCAAAGAAGAAAGAAAATACAGTGGCTAGGAGTCTCCAAAGATGAAATAAAAAAGGAAACCAGCAAAAAATTTGAACCAACACCACATTTACATTTAAAAAATACAGATTCTCAATGGGCATGGACTTTACTTATCCTAGGCAGCCAACCTGTAACTTGCTTGATAAAAAGTAAATGATCAATGAGCTGTGGAAGATTCTGTACAGTCATTCCCCACTTCCAAAACAATAATTTGAAGGGAATGTCCAGTCTTGGGCCAGTGGTATTATCCTCATGAACAAAAGGACAGCTCGTTAATCATTAATTATGCTGCTGTGAAAGCTGCAGAGTGGTTTCCAAAGAATACACCATTCTTCCTCCTTCATCCTTGATCATATTATTCTCGCATTAGAAGTTGCTCTGACCTCATTTCTGGACATCAGTTAGCTCAGATATAGTAGGCAGGATAGTAAGGGTAGAGTGAAAGATAAGTAAATAAGAGGTGCTGAGTTTTAAGAAACATGATGCAACATTGTCTTTCCTTTTAGACCTTCCCTCAATAACACTAACTCTTCTCCAATGAAGGGGGAACCTTGAGTCAAGAAGTTTTGGCTCCAAAGGCTGTACTTCTGAGTCTACCTATCCCAAGGAAGAATTTGACCATTTTTAATCTATTTTAAAATGTTGACAGTACAGATTGGAGCAGAAGGTTTGAAGGGCAGGACAAGGACCCTGGAATTTCTAAAAGCCCTTGTGTGATGGAGTAGTATCAGTGGATCATCATGGTGAGGACAGGGGGAGTGGGGAGGATGGACAAGAAAAAGGTAGGAGGCAGCAGAAGACAGGGGGAGTCCTGATGGTGGAATTCAGGATCACTATGCTTAGAATGAAGGTAATGATTGCAGTGTTCATACCAGATGTTACGCAAATGGGATAAAAAGTTTAAAAATCAGAATTTAAATGCAGGCAGAGTTGTATGGTTGAGATGGGATTATGATTCTCAGAGTTAGTTTGAGCATAACTGGAGAAGACCACTGTCTTCCCTTCCACAGAAGATACGTTTTTCGATTTCTTTTTGTTTCTCAAAATTTGTTGAGATGTTGGTTAATTCAATTATTTCTTCCTGAACTTAACTTTAATCAATATCATACTTTTAAATGACAACAAAGATCATTTATGCATAAAATATGCATAAAATTGCTTTTCACAAGTCTTTTAAAATTTGCAGTAGGTCTTGCCTCTCAACTTTGTGGATTCAAATATGTCATGAGTCCATAATGTCCCCCAACACAACTTATAATCAAAGCCTGTTATCATATCTTTTGCCTATTCTAAGCATCTTAATTCTATTTACTACACACACTTTAAATATTAATAAAAAATTTTCATTTGATTTTCCAGTAAAATCCAAATTATTAAATAAAATAGAGATTAGGTAATATACAGGTTACAGTGTATAATATATATAATATATAATCAAGAAATTAAAATCTGTAATGTTAAATAAATAATAGTACCTTTAGGAACTAGTGCCATCTCTATTGATTTTACTCTGTACAAGACATAAAAAGACCCACTGTCCTCTTTGTCCTGTTCATTCATTCATTCATTCAATTCTTTGTGCAAGCTACTGTGCCAGGTGCTTAAAAAAAGTGCCAGGAGAAATTGCAAATGTTTTGGCAAAACCACTATTAAATCATGCTTTAGCGCATAGTAAAAGTTGGGTAAATATTAGTTGAATTAATGAAAGAACTTTCAAGATTTTCTCCATATAAACTTACTCTTATAAGTTAGTTTCTCATCCCACCTATTTTTCTTCCCAAATATCTGAGAAAAAAACAGGTAGAAACAAAACACAGTGATTAGTATAACATATTATATTTTACTTGTATTGGTCCATGCTCTGGATAAGTCATAAAAGATACTGATTTTTTTCCTAAACATAAAAGGATTTTGTATTCTTTTTTTTTTTTTTTTTTTGGTGGGGGGGAGTGCTGAATCCTGGCTACGGCTCTTTTTTTTATATGTATATATATATAATTTATTGTCCGATTGGTTGTATTCTTCTAAGACCAATTTTGCTTTAACACTAATCAGACCTACCAACTAACACAGTAACATGAAAACATGTTTAAAACTCTGTTGCCCTAAAATTTTCATCGTGTTCTGTGTCTTTAAAAATAAACAGGTAATAAACTGTGGAATCAACACTCTTCCCCTTTTTTGCTGAGCATAAATTGGCCCTTAGTCTGCTTATTGGTCAGTTGTTTTAGGTGGAGAGATAAATAATAGTAATTACACAACAACCTGCTATAATAATAATCATAATAATAATCATAGTAATCATAATAATAATAGATTTCCCAATAACATATTACATACCAAGTGGTTTAAGCTTGACTTTCATTTATTTTCAAGACTTTTTTTGGGAAAGAAACATCAGGAAATCAAATCTTGTAACAGTGTTTCAACAATTCATTAAACAGATTTTAACGCTAAGATGCAAAGGCCCTTGTTCAAATATTCTCTAGATTTCATAGCAATTTGAAAAATCTATTGTCTTAAGTCATCTTACAAGGGCAATTTTTCCATTAAGTAGATGAGAACTCTCTTAAAGTTCATAATAGTGATGACTTTGCTTCCCAAATAATGACTGACTTAATAATAGATTGTAAAAAATCAGCATTGCTGTTAGTAAAGGATTTCAGTTGGTATTTCTCATCGCTAACGAGTTGGATTGGGCCATTACTGATTCTGGAGTTCTGACATCCCTGCTGTTTTCTTTTCAATTGCCAACTTCTCAGAATCCAGAGAGATTACACAAATGTCTCTAACCATAGTTTGTGCTTGGAAAGAGTAAAGGCTCCTTAATTTCGAGGTATGGAGGCTTTTTAGTTGAGGAAACTTCAGTTGAATGTTGTTTTGAATTTACTTGGCACCTTGTAGGTCTTATTGCAGTTTACTCTTTTGCTTTCCCATTTTCAAAATAACTGAACAAAACGAGTACAATTTAGGGAGAGTTCAAGCCATGGAAGTAAAAGGATAATTTGTCTTAAGTTCTCCAAAGACATCGTGTTCAGGAAAATGGGAAATCTTCTACCTTGGGGTGCAAATAATTGATGCTCCCTAGGGACCAACAAAACAAGAGAGGGGAAAATGTACTTAATAGGAATTGACTCAAGGGTCTTGTGTGTTCAACCACTATGCGCAAGCCACAGTTCTTTTCTTCAGGGGTTCCTTTTGGCATGCTCTCAGGAAGTGCTTTAGGACTTCTCTCAGGAGATCTTTTCACAGTCTTTCATTTCCATGCTGAGGCTGCAGTCTTCCCACACAGAAACCTGTACAAACCCTCCAATGAAGGATTGCTCAGCTTTATCAGCCTTGTGGCTCTCTCCAGGATGTGAGCAAACAACATTGAGGAAAGACATTTCACACCTTCCAGTTCCTAAGCCTCTATCTTTATACAAAGCCAACGTATTGTGTACGCCTCAAGCTTTTGCATGAACAGTGCAGGTAGCCTGGCACCACTGTATCAGCATTTTCTCAAATCCTCGTCTAGGGAAACAGTTATCCGTTATCACAGGAACAAGAGTAAATTTATTTTTGCTGCTGAAAAGAAAAAAAATCGTTCAACTTAAAGGATTAACAGATATTAAAATAATATTTGTGTAAGGGTAAGCCCACAGACTGGCAAACAGTGAGCTCTCTTGAACATTAATAATCTGGAGATAATGCCTGTTATACTTCAAAGACTTTAAAGAGAGCCTCTCGGTAGCATGGGAAATTAATATGAATGATCGAGAATTCATGGTACAGTCCCAATTTTTAGCTGAATGATCATAGGCCAATGTTCAATCACTATGTTTCATAGCTATTTGAAAATCTGTAATCAAAAAACATCCTTTAAAGGAAAACTCCTATTTAAGTTGCTCAGCTTGAACGGAGAACATCTCATGTTAAATTTCACAAAATTTTTCATCCAAAATAAAGAACTCTTTGTATCATGTTTGATGTGTTACTGGAAGGTATGAGGGTCAAGTTTATTATATAACCATTACAAATCACACACTGCATTATGCTACATTTCAAAGTATTTACAAGCAATATTTCAGATAGTAATGCACAGAAATGGAAAAAATAATTAATAAGGGGTAGGAAAGGACTAGAGGAAACCTAGGGTCTGAGCTTGAGTCATTAGAAAGCAGAGATGGAGATAAGAGCTTGTTTGTTTGGGGAAGTGATCTAGGGAGGTAGGGGTATAGGACAGAGGGGAACAAAACAGGGAAAGAGAGAGAGTCAAAGCCAGTTCAAAATGGGTGTTTTCTAGTTGATCAATACTATGGTCAACTCTGCTTGATCCTCTAGGGATGTTCTGAGGAGCTATATGGATTATTACATCACAGAACCTACCCATTTCTCCACCAGGGACAGAAAATAGCAGAAATCACTAACAATTTCTCTTCCCTCATTGGAAAAGAGTTGCCTATGGGGTATCAATTTCTTTGCACACATATTGTACATATATGATTACTAGTGGTCCTGTCTCACGGATCTACATCAAAGAGTCAGAGAAGCCTGGGGGCAGACAGTAAGAGATATGTTGTACAGCTGAAGTGAGACGCTTTCAGGTTACACTTACACAAAACTCCTTGCTGCAGCAATGGCTGGAGTAAAAAGTGGCTGAGAGGATGTGAGATGGGACACAAGAAGTGTCTACCCCTTGCATTGCTCATATCTGCTCATGTTCTCCATTAAATCTAATCAGTCAAGAATTTTCAGTGGTAGGATCGACTTTGATTTTTATGAAAGACCTTAGACAGGAAATCATTTCTGTGTGCATATGTGTGTAACACTCTATGATTCCTATTATGCAGTTTTCTGACTTCTGTTGGTATTATTTTTCTCCTCCACTAATTAATTTAGGTTTCCACCATTCATACTAGCTCTTTAATGGTCTAGGTTGCTTGTCTAGTGGGAAAACACAGACCTTCATCCACAAGGCATCTGAGCCTTTATTTGCCTTAACTTCATTGAGCCCAAGTGTTGTAATTTCTCACTTAAATTTATCACTGAGCACATAAGCATCAAGTCCCACCCTGAATCCTCTAGATTCCAGAAATAGTTCATTCTCATGTTGCAGAAACTCTAGCTCTTCATGACAATCTATTAACATTGACAATATGCAGAACTACATTCTTTGCTATTTTTCTACTGGCACAGCCAGTCATATGAATAGGTGGTATTGATGTCTTAAAGTCAATGGAACTGTTATGGCGGAATTATTCCCAGTGGAGGCATTCTCTCTTTGGGAACTAGAACCTCTTATTTAGCAGAGCCCAAGTTTTCAGGGACGAGAAGCACACCTTGTGCCACTGGTTCACTCTGAGTGATGGTGTTAGAGGCTGCCATATTTCCACTCCTTGGGCTCTGGACTCATGCATTCTAGCTCCTGGGAATGCACTAATATATTTCAGTTGGTGATTCAGTGGATAAACTATATTCTGAAGAATATGCCCCAATTCTGAAGGGTGTTGCCCCAAGCCAATCTCTTACCTGAGCTTGTACAAGCCCATTTCATTGCTGTTTCAACAGTGGCATGGTATATGGTGGGGCAGGTGGATCCTATAGTTACTTTCCCATTCTTGCACCAATCCCTTGTAATCTCCTTTTGTGATGATGTGTAAGACTTCTAATATTCCAGAAATGACCAAAAACAATAGACTGTCTTTCCCAATGATTGTTTATTTCTCACTCAGGTTAATGGCACCATTCTCCATTCATTGGGTCTAATCAGATAAATAGAGGTGATTTCTAACTTCTTCCTCTTTCTCACCTCCCTGCAAATCTTTTTCTAGTAGCTATATCTGTTAAACAAAAGGCCAAGCATACTTACATTTTTGGGATTCAGTTTTTCTTATCTACACAATGTCTATTCCTGACAAAAAATTCAAGTGCCATACCATCTTGTTCAAAACTTGTTACCCACAATCCTACAGGGCACTTGTCTTTCTATCAATTTGCTTTGTAAACATCTCCTAGATCTGTTCTTTTCTTTAACCAGAAATTTTCCAAATGAGTTCATGTCCTTGTTAGTTTCCACCTAGTTGCTAAACCATAGTGGACATTTGCTATTTTTGTCTATACAAAATCTCTTCCCACTTTCTTCAAATAGTATCCATCCTTCCTTTAGGTAACAGATTCTTACATATTACCTTTCCAAGTGTTTTCAGTTTGTCTATCATAGTCGTCTGCTCCCATGGCCATGGACATGAGCATCCATGCCTGGTCAATTAGAATGTTCCCTTCTTGTAACCACAATGCTTCATGAAAAAGCACAAGATCCAGCCAGGCCATCTGCCACCAGAGTTTTCTGAATTGAAGGTAGAGTGGGATATCTTTTTACTTATGTTTTCTGAGCTCAAAAGACATGATCCTGAAAGTGCCAAGTTCCTCAGCACACAGAGAAGTCTGACAAGGTGAATTCAACACATGGGTGATGTAGAGGGGAAGGAGTGAGTTCTGATGACATGTTTTGATGCTGTTTGTTCAATCTTGAGTAAACCCACTTTCATCCTTGCATTTCCAGTTATAACTGTCAATAAATTGGGTGTTTTTCTTTGTGGTTTAAAATGGGTTGATTTGAGTTTATCCAATTCCAAATTAAAACATCCAGTAATGAACTTTTCTTGCCTAACCCTTACCAAGACCCACATAATCTGCTTTGGCATAACTCTTCTCATGATTTTACCCACTAATTCATTTTCCATCTTGCTTACAGAGTGAGCAGTCTAAAATGAAAACCTGTTCAAGTTACTCCTTGTCTAATCCTCCAGAAATTTCCTTTAACTCTCTGAGAATAGACTTCAGTTCAAACTCCTTAATTTATCACATAAGACAAATCTTTCTACTTTCAAATCTCATCTCCTCCACTCTCTACTCTCCCTTTCTCTATCCACGGGTAATTTCTCAAATGCACCAAAGGTCTTATACCTCTACAGCACTCTTTATCTCGATACCACTGCCTGGAACACCAATTTCTCCTTTTCATCTAGTTGCTTGATTCAAGTACCAAGGCACCCAGGATATCTTTCTTGAATCTCAGCAAAGACTTACTGCTTTGTAATTATTGTTTTTTCCTCAAGAGACTCTGAAGTTTAGGAAGGCAGATGGGATGAGTTCTCTTGTTTTCTGCGCCTGTAACAATACATGGCAAAAAATATGTGCCTAGTAAATATTGGTAAATAAAGGAATGGAGTTACTCAGATACAGGATCCTTGATGGTATGCCTTGATATAGAGCAATTAAAACATACAGGCCTTTTGCAACAACGCGGATGGAACTGGAAGGTATTATGCTGAGTGAAATAAGTCAGTCAGAGAAGGACAGATACCATATGTTCTCACTCATATGTGGATTTTGAGAAACTTAACAGAAGATTACAGGGGAAGGGAGGAGCAAAAATAGATACAAACAGAGAAAGAGAGAAGGAAGCAAACCACAAGAAACTCTTAAATACAGGAAACAAACTGAAGGTGGATGGGGGTGGGATGGGAGAGAGGGAAAATGGGTGATGGGCATTGAGGAGGGCACTTGTTGGGATGAGCACTGGGTGTTGACAATTTGACAGTAAGTTATATATAAAAAATACATATATAGGCCTTAACAATGCTGGAGCAAATTCTTAGACAATGTAGTTAGAGTAATATATTAGCTCTCAAAAAGAGAATTCAAAATGAAAATCATCATCAAGCATGGATACGTTCCTTCTTTTCTCTTTCAAAAAATTGTTTCTTACCTTAAAAAATTTTTTTTAATGTTTATTTAATTTTTAAGAGACAGAGCATGAGTGGGGGAGGAGCAAAGAGAGAGGAAGACAGAATCTGAAGCAGGTTCCAGGCTCTGAGCCGTCAGCACAGAGCGCAACGCAGGATTCGAACCCACAAACCCTGAGATCATGACCTGAGCCGAAGTCGGATGCTTAACCGACTGAGCCACCCAGGTGCCCCTCATTCTTACTTTTTGAAAGACTAAGACACAACAGGGTCTAAAATCTCTCTATGTCATGAAATATTCATTCCTGAAATGAACTTTTTGATTTTGAAGTATAAACAATTATCGTAATAATGGTGGCTCTATCTATATAATTAAATCAGATGTTATAGCCGACATTTATTGACAAGAGGCATAGTTGTTAGAAAAATTCTCATTCCGTTTTTCCATAAAGCTGACATGGTTTAGGAGAATGGAAAATTTGATGGGGAATACAGAGGCAAAAGAAATTATGAAAAATTATTTCTCTTTAGTTTTTTAGTTTCAAGTAATTAACTTTATTGAAGAGATAATTTTCTTCAAGAATAGCTGATTCAAACAATATTAATCTTTTTTACAAATGTTAGTTAACATCCTGCCCATGTCACATTTGTCTCTTTGATAAAAGGGCATCTCAAAATCTTTGACTAAAGAGAAGTGTCCAAAATGATTTTGGTCACCATTCTCTGTGTTAATTTTAGTTAAATTTCAGTGTGTGTTTGTGAGTCTGCGTGTGTGTGTGTGTGTGTGTGTGTAAATGTGCATTCCTGCATGAGCATACGTGTGCTGAAGGAAAAGGACTTTCTCTCCAAAGGTAACATGTATGCCCCAAATCTTCATGTTACATCCCTTGAAACTGACTAACTTCCTCAGGACATATCTGTTTCTTCCTAGGTCTTTAACTTCTTAACCATCTTTCACTCTAGGTCACTGTGGAATTTTCTTATAATTTCTTTATATCCTTCAGTAGTAACAATCTTCTTTTTTCAAGGTATAATATTCAGTTTGTTTGTAATTCCTTTCCTAGGTGTTAATTGAATTCTGATCTGCCAAAGTTTCTGACAAATATTAACCCACATTGCCTCTTCTTTGTTTCTGAAATGCAGGATCTTACTCTACCATCCCAGGTCGACTGCTCTCTGACTTCAATTCTTTTTGTATTTTCCTTCAAATATCTTTAAAATTGGATTAAACTATTCTCTCAAAGCTCCAAGTTTTTTTCTGAACTTCATTCTTCAGAACCCCTACCTTCATCTAGAATCATCCTGAAAACTCTGTTCCCCACTCCACTCATCTTGTCAATCCTTCAACTTCTAACACACTCATTATGTCATACCTTCATGTAGCAGTCCTTTGTCATCCTTTAAGATAGCCATCTATGATTAACATCTCTAGAACTTATGGTTCCATTTCTCTGTTCTAATGCAGACTGGAGAAAGCTTCCATATTTCTGGCTGTATTTATCTCACAAGAATAAAATCTACGGACATTGTTTGACATTGAAAATATGGAGTCAGTAACAGCTCTGTAAAAGAAGTTTTGAATTTATGTTTCTTTTATATTATGGAAGACAGTCGTCCATTATCCATGCCCTATAACAATAATCTGTGTCTGGTACGTGGAAAGCAAAGAATGAGAGATACTTCTTTTATCCCTGTGAATATCCCTGTGTTTCCAGTGCTAATAAAGAAGCCTAGGCTAATGTGCAGAATGAAGCCTTTACTCTATCTGAGGCTTTGTTGGTTTTCAGAAGCAGGGCTTCTTCATCTCACATACAGTATCCATATTTCATCACATGGAATCCTCTATTTAATTAGACCAGCTTTAAGCAAATTTCTTCCTAAATAGCCTTCTCTCTTTGTATTTTCACATCACAGATCAGAACAACTGTGTTCTTAGTTCTTGCTATTCAAAAGGGCACCAGCGAGTTGTCCCTGGGGGCTAGTTAGGATGGACAGAAACATCAACTTGAACCTATCAGAGCCCACACAAGATTCCGAAACTTGTATGGCAAACTAACTTCTCATTGATGATAAAAATAGAAAAAATTCAAAAAACATGAATTAGTAATTAAATAATAGTATCTTAGAAATTTTATAAAATATTATTTGTCGGTGGGGATTTTATGCAAGTATAACTTTCAAGAATTTTTTTTGGGGGGCAAGGGAGAATGGTTAGGTTTGAGCCAAATTTAATTAGGAGCACTTTCATAAAAGCATTGTGTTCCCCTGTTTTTATATTCTTAGAATAGAAAGTTAGCCATTAAAACTGGAACAATGTCTCCAGTAATCTGTGTTTATAAACATTGTGTATGTGAGGCCTATTTTCTTTCTTGTATTTAGTAACAGATTCTATTAACTTTTTAAATGGTTTTTTATTTTTAAGAGAGAGAGACAGAGACAGAGAGACAGAGACAGAGAGAAAGAGAATGTGAATGAGAGAGGGGCAGAGAGAGAGGGAGACAAAATCCAAAGCAGGCTCCAGGCTTTTAGCTGTCAGTACAGAGACTGATGTGGGGCTCAAACTCACAAACTCTGAGATCATGACCCGAGCTGAAGTTGGACGCTACACCAAGTGAGCCACCCAGGCACTCTAATAGATACTACTAAGAAAACTACTTGGGTGCCTGGGTGACTCAGTTAAGTGTCCCACTCTTGATTTTGGCCCAGGTCATGATAACGGTTGTAATTTCGAGCCCCATGTCAGGCTCTGCACCGACAGTGCAGAATCTGCTTGGGATTCTCTCTCTCTCCTTCTCTCTCTGTCCCTCTTCTCCCTCCTCCCCCCCAAGATAAATAAATAAACTTAAGAAAAAAAAGAAAATTACTCAGTAAGATAGCTAGATATAAGATACTAGCTGTTGATAATGATATAAAAAAGGTTATCCTTATTATCTTAGCCAATAGGTAGCTTGTCTGTCTATAGTAATTTGGTTTCCAAAATCAAAGGTCATATCCCTAATGGGGGAAAATAATTAAAGTAAAGGATACTTTTTCCAGTGTAAGTTTCTCTTTACAATTTCCAGCATTCATTACACATTAATTTCAAGTAAATTTGCTCTGCCCGGATTTTCTTAGTAAATTTAGGCAACTGATCAATATTGTAGGCTTCTTTGCTACTTGTCACAGGAAACATCTGGATCTTTTATCCGTCCATACTATGGAGATTTCACAGGTAATTTCCAACTTAAGTCTCTTTGGTAGCCCAGAGCCAGGTAAAACACATTGGATAGCTGGAGCAATAATTTTGACAATAAAACTTACTATGTAAGGAAAACAAAGGTTTTAATTGGGCCCAGGTGTTCCTGTTTGATGTTTGGAGGCCATGAAGAGTGATGAGTTCACCTCAGCTTCATCCTGCCAGGCAAAACTGAAGACCTTAGGCTACAACTGCTTAAAAAGAATTTCATCCATGGATTTCTCTCCACAACGAGCTCATTAATTGGAGTGGATCTTAACATTTTGGTGGGTTGCTTGAAAATGTTTACTTCATAATTGAAAATAAAACTATTTGATTTAGTGGCCTGAAGGGTTTGCTCCTCTCAGGAGGCCATATTTTGATGGTGTCCTACAGTGACTTCTCCACAAAATGGCAGCCTCTAGAAATCGTTCTGAAGATAGTGTCCAGGTATGAGGATGTGCTGGCCACAGAAGACAAAGCCTGCAGGCCCAGGCTGAACTGGCAAGTCAGTTTCCATTTCTAATTCTGCAAGACCATCTTCAAAGCCACCTGTGGGAGGCAGGCTTTTCAGCTCTCTCTCAAATTGATCCATATTTCCTGAGCTTCTATGTTCTGGAAACCATATTGCTTTCAGAAAAGGAAGAGAACTTTAGAGATCATTATTCAGAACCCCTCTCACCTCCTATTTTATAAATTGAATTGAGGTCTTGAAAGGGTTAATGAATTGTCCAGACTACACAGTTACCCGATGGCTTTGCTGAGACTAGAGCCTCATGTTCTGGGTCTCAGTCCAGAGCTTTTTGAACTGTGCTATGCTGGTAAATTCTGTCTCTCTGCTCTGTTGTAATCACTATTTTCCATAGACTTTCTAGATCTGAAATATTTTTTTCTGTATGAATTCCTAAAATCTTAGGTTCCATTTTGGTTCCCAATTATGGTTCATTATCTTGATTCGTCAAACCATTGCTAAGCAAGGCCCATGCTAAAAGTACCCATCCTGGCCCTCCTTTCACCAGAAGCTTTTTTCTTCATTAGAAATTGCAAAGAGAGAAATATGCAGTTTGTCTTTCAAGACTGTGCTTTCTAGTTCCATTTCAAACACCAATCAACTTTACCTTTTCTGACCCTCTGCTACAACTAATTGACAACTGTTCTTCCACTAAAATACTATGGAGATGTGTATCTTTCTTGTGGAATAATTGTTCCTGTGTACTTAGACTATTTATGAGTTATATGAGGACAGTGAGCACATATATAGTCTTCATATTTAAAGTGAAAGCTTATTATAAATCATCATAGATGGTATAGTGTTAAAAGTGCTATTTTAGGAGCCCAGGATGCTCAGTTGACTAAGCATCCAACTTTGGTTCCGGTCATGAACTCATGGTTCGTGGGTTCAAGCCCCACATCTGACGTCAGCTGTCAGCATGGAGCCTGCTTTGGCTCCTCTGTCTCCCTTGTTCTCTGCCCCTCCCCCACTCTCCCAAAAATAAATTAAACATTAAAAAATAAAATAAAATAGGTTTTGAAAACAGTGCTATTTTGGGGCTGTGATTATGAATGTGGTCATTTTTCAAGGAGCATGTGTTCTCTAGGACTATTTAATCCAGGATTAGCACATCCTCCTCTCTGCCCACTGTTCAAAGTCAGGTTCTTGTTTTTTTAGATCCCCTGAGTAGTGAGGTTTTACCTTCACATGGGCCAGGTCATGCCCAACATAAAGATTCAGACAAAGAGAGCCCAGAATTTGGGTTTGCCTGTGTACCCACTCCCTCAGATGTTATTCTCCCTGGGTTCCTCTCTCCCCTGTACCTGAGATGTCTCCCCATTAACCAGGAGGCATATCAGATCCTTCCCCTTTATTGTCTCTATCCTTTGGCTTCTGTGTCTGGCAAAGTTTCTCTTACAGTGAATAATAGATACTTCATTAAATGTGACGCTTGCATTCCTAACACGTTTTTAGGTGATGATGCTGGTCCAGACACCACTCTTTGGGAATTACCGGTCTAGAAAAACATTTTCTTTTGTTTTTTTTTTTTGTTTTAAAAACTACTTCCATTTTTAAAAAGTGTTTGTCTCGAAAGGATTTCAAATTTGCTAAAAGTTGTAGTAAAATACACAGAGTTCCACTATACTGTTTACTCAGATTCCTAATTGTTTATATTTCGGAACCATTTGAGAATAACACTTCTGTATCTAACCAATTCCTAGTTATTTCTGCCTAATATCAGAATACTAAACTGTTAGTGGCTCAGCTATTAACCTCTTTGTTTTTGCTTTTTTATCAACTGCTGTTTCATCTTTGGCTTTTAACATTTGAGAATTTATAAAAAAAGGAAATTTTGGGGCACCTGGGTGGCTCAGTTGGTTAAGCAGCCGACTTTAGTTCAGGTCATGATCTCACGGTCTGTGAGTTCAAGCCCCGCGTTGGGCTCTGTGCCGATGGCTCAGAGCCTGGAGCCTGTGTCAGATTCTGTGTCTCCCTCTCTCTCTGCCCTTCCCCTGCTCACACTCTGTCTCTATGTCTCTCAAAAATAAATAAAAACGTTAAAAAAAGTTTTAAAAAAAAGGAATTTTTAATTTTGAAAATCCCCTTAAAGCCTCCTTTTGAGGGAGAACTTTTCTACTTGTATCCAATTTTTGAATAAAAGAGAGTCAAAGGTAGACAGAATCTCTAGAAACTAGGACTGGTGAGTTTGAAACCACTGGTAGAGCCATTCCTGCAATGTCGAGATGAGTATTCGCAGTTATGTGGTACTTTCTACCAGCAAATTCCTTACTCTTTAGTTTTCTTAGTTATTTATTTCAACAACTACATGAAATATATAGGAAGCTTGGATCTGTTAATTGGATTTCCTTTATAGAAAATCTTTAGAAAAAGTCTTTCTCCCATGTTGACATGGATTTGACTTTCCAATCTTGAATTCAAGAGATGTCTGTAAAGAGATGTCTGTCTTGTTTTATAGACAGATTAAAGAAAAAATTAGTTGTTAAGAAACTTTATTGGGGCACCTGGGTGGCTCAGTCGGTTAAATGTCTGACTTTGGCTCAGGTCATGATCTCACAGTTCATGAGTTTGAGCCCCACATCGGGCTCTGTGCTGACAGCTCAGAGCCTGGAGCATGCTTCATATTCTGTGTCTCCCTCCCTCTCTCTCTGCCCCTCCCTGCTCATGCTCTGTCTCTCTCTCTCAAAAATAATAAAAAATTAAAAAAATTATTAATCTACCAAATTGTCCAGTCTTTTCTCTCACCTCGTAATGTCAGGGTCTGATTCCAGTGTATATTACAGGCTTTGTGAAGTCTAGTACAGTTGCTGAGGATAATAGTTTTAATTTTTATGAAACAACATATCTTCCTGGGATATGATTTATTTAGGCATGCCCCAATTTTTTTTCAAGCCTTAGGCCCAAGTGTCTGTGATAATTTGTAACACTTGATGAAATAACCTGGTGTTCTCCACATTCAATGTAGGATTACTGCTTCTAATTTTGCAGACAGAAAATGAAGGGACATAATAAAGCGAAAGGTGGCACCAGAAGTCAGCAGAATGGCTAGATTAGACTTCAATCATTTAATTCACTATCAAGTTAGAAAATCTCTCACTTGTTAACTTCTTGTTCAGTCTGATTTCCATCTCAATGCATGGGTCTCTTCATCTATTCCATGCACAAAGCTTCATTTACTTCAAAGGCTCTCCTATATGAAGGACAAAGAATGAGCACCTGGCCTGATTGGGATTCTGCCTCGAACTTTGTAAGGATGTTTGTTGAAGACTAACACTGTGAGCTCGGTTAATGATGTGGATTCCATGAATAAAACTCAAATCTTGACCTATTGTTTAAAATTATATAAGCTACACAATACAAACCTGATGGTTAAAACGATTAGTTGTGAGAATCCATCTATTGGCCTTAAAGCCAAATAATTTTGCATGATAATTTGCCCCCTACTGACAGGAGACTTTATGTTGAGGGGTACCTTCCATATTTTAACAGCTCCTCTTATACCTTAGAACTCTCCTAATCCACCTCTTTGCTGATAGATTGATTTGTCAATCAATATTCAGAGGCAAAAACCCATTTGAATGTTGATCCTGGTGACATATCATCCAAAAGATAAAGCTACCACTCCTCCCTAATGACTCCGTAAACTATTTCAAATAATTTAAGTGAAATAAAAATGACGTCTATTTTTACTTTCAGAAACTTATTTCTATCCCTGCTGCCCTGCGTCATTGATGATCACCCCAAACTGGAAGCTGACTTTGGGTTTCTCTGTATTCGTGTTTTCCTTTTTCCCTCTACTGTGCTCTACTGTGCCAATTCAGCACCGCTCCTGCTGCCCCTCCCCCATTATTATATTCATATAATAAGCATGAACTGATAAAGGAACAGCTGCTATAAAACTTTGCACACATATTTAAAAAGACAAAGATCAAAGATGTTGACTTTGAAGCAGATAAGGAAAAAAAGGATAATATTCCCTTTCTTTATGTCTGGGGCCTCACACTGACCACTCTCCTGGTGGGAAAGCCATTTAAACACCACTTAAGAAATAGAGCTATTAGGCGAGAAGAATTCCCATTGAAAACAGACACATTCAACATCTACACAATAAGAAGATCTGCATTTGGAATGACCCGTTATCCTCCCTTATTATTGCTCAGCATTCCAAAGCAACGTGGATGAACAATAATGCTGCGGTCATTGGGACTCATAAAAGCATTGAGCGGTTGGGGCTCGCCCAATAAAACCCAATTTAGTGCTCAGTTGAAGGGAGACTTGTAGAGTAAAATGGCATCTTGCGCTTTAGGATCACCCTGCTAATTCTATCTGCCTTTTTACTGATTTGACTGCTGCTGCCCTATTGTGTTGTTGCTCGAGGCTGTGTGAATAAAGAGCTTTAGAGGAAATCATAAATACTTGATTTAATTAATACCATTACCAACACCACTTCTAGCCTCCTTTCTCCAAGTGCCAAGGTATGGATTACTTTTGAACAATAGTGATGCAATAAATATGTAGGGACAAAATGCAGTTCTTTTGTGGTTTGTAAGAAAAAGTGCATCACAACGAGATGCCCTGTAGCAGTTAAACACTGTCTGGTCAGCAGTTTCCTTTGGAGTTGAGGTTTCTAGGTCTAAAGACTAGGGGGATACAGTCATACCTCTCCACGTCAGTCAAAGAAGAAAAGGAGGAAAAAAAAAAGGCAGCCCTAGTTCAGCCATCTGATTCTATGCTGAGATATCCAGGGCTGTTCTTTTAAAGCCACAAGCCACAGGGATTGTGCTATTTTCTGCTCCAGCTGGACTATTTTGACTTTCATGCAAATCTCTGCATTAATGCTAAGAACCATGTTAATTCTGTTCATCCACTGACCCTTATATTTAGTCTGAAGAATTCACAATGTTTACCCAGATGCTATTACTAATATTGGTAATCATTGCAAAGAGTGAATAAATTTTATCCACTTCTGAATCTGTCTTGGGGTTAAATATGTTCCTTCTTTTTTTATGGATAACTAGCTCATCCTGGTTTTCCCGGTTTTAAAACTGAAATTTCTGCACGCTGAGAAACTGTTTAGTCCCGTTGGTAACTGTTTCCCTTTGTTTTCACTTCTGCACTGTGCCTTGTAAATCACCATCAGAATGCTTTTTATATACTTTAAAGTCTAACGCCACAAGTTCTGTAGCTTCGGCTAGCTGCAAAACGAAACAATAAACAAAACAAAACAAAAACAAAACAAAACAGAAAAACCCATGAAAATTAACAGTAGCATGCCTTATCCTTGAGCACAAACGATTTCCAGAACTAAAGTTACTTCATTTTAGTTCTGCTCTTCACACTTCCATAAGAAAGAAAAAAAAGTACAAAAAACAGAGTACCACATCTGTTGGTAATCCTAATTATGAGTCACTGTCACATTCTACCATTTGATTCTTCCCTTTCAGAAATTTTCTTTTGCAAAAGAGGTTAAATATAGCTAACTTTTATTGAGTGCCTTAATACATGCCAAATACTGTCTAAATCCTTTAAAGAATTTGCTTCTTTTATCCCCTCAAGTTCCAGTGAAGAGAGTCTACTTATAGAGTTGCAAGATATGTGTGCTACACAACCCCAGGCACCAATTACAGAGATGAGGTGGCTCTGCTGAAGAGGTAGATATTATTCTTATCCCATTTTATAGATGAGAAAACAGCAGCACAGAGAGATCAAATAACTTGCCTATGACCAAACAGCTAGTAGGTGGTAAATGGGTTTACATTGGCAGTGTTGTTTGAGGGCTCCTGATGGGGCCTATTTTTAATAACAGTTGCAATAGCAAATCCTCGCTCACCTTTGACAGATATTTACATATCTGTTGTTTTTCTGCTTTTATTTGCTCAAAGCTGTCCTGAAATTGTTGCATTCATAGTGCCTAATCTAGTAAGTTTTCTCTAACTACATTGCTTAACTCTGTCTTTTTAAAGTTATTTATTGCTTTTCTATTTCCCCATAATGATTGTTGGGCAGAATGGTACCTAAAAATATGTGTATCCTTCCTGGTTCATTATGAAAATATAACTTAGAGAACAATACTGCCCAAGAGAACTTTCTGTGAGGATTGAAGTGTCCTGTATCTATGCTGTCCAGTTATAGGAAACATTAGCCTTGTGTTGCAGTTGAGTACTTGAAAAGTAACTAGTGCTGCTGAAGAACTAAATTTTAAATTTTATTTAATTTTAATTAATTTTGTATTAAATTTAAATAGTTCCTTGTGGCTAGAGGCTACTGCATGGGGCAACATAGGTCTTGAGCCATTCACTTATTAAGGTCATCTTAATATTTATTATGAGAATTATACTCATTGCTTCATTAGTTAGAAATACACCTGTCCACTAGCTCCTACATGACTAGATTTAAAAGAGAGATAAAGGACAGGACAGGAAGGAGAGAGAAATCACACGAGGGGAAATCCGTATTTTCAATCTTCTGTGTTTCTTTACTCCAACATTGTTTCTAAGGGTGCAAAGATGATCGCAGAGTAGTTTACTTGTGGGCCATAAAACCCATATTTAGGCATTTTTACAGGCACTGGACACAGCAGGGCTTCGAGTCGTCGAGATGAAGATAAACATAAAAATCATGGGTCTTTTATGAAAATTGCAAAAATTACCTCTGAACTACCAATTAGCCTTCGCTATCCCCTATCCTTCCACCGTCTCTCTACATTCGTCCACAGTTTTACGTATTACACGTGGAATAGGAATGCAGTTTGTTTTCTGCTATTTTAATACACTTTGAACACAAGATATATCTGAGAACATCTGATGTATTGGGAAATTTCTTCAAAATAAAGTTGACTTCAAGTCATAAATTTTGACCTTTTGACTTTGTTCCTTTGAATGACTGGGTAGAACAGAGACATCTAAAAAAAAGAGGGGGTGATTATGAAAACAAGCCGGATGGCTAATTTCTCCCTTTAAGGTCTTTTCCTGGCTTTGCTCGACTACTACGATGGTCACACATCATTAATTTTGAAAAGAATGCTCACAGGGAAGCCACCTTACGGTGCAAACGCATTTGGAGCAGGTGCATGTCCTTTATTATCTGCCCAAGAGCACCACTGAGGTCTTTGTTGTTGGTCACCCCTCTCCTCTCCTCAGGGCTTGGCCTCTCTCCAGAGTCTCTGCTCACTTACCTTGCCAGCCAAATCTCTCTTTGCTTGCAGGAACAAAGTATCCATAAAGGCACTATGTGCTACCTGACTTTTCGCTTGTTTTATCAGCTGCTGCCATCAGTTCCTTCATCTGCAATCTCACTTGTCCACTTAAAGTGACATCATCTGGTAGCAATGCCCGCGACAACACACAACACTCAGTTAAATTTGAATGTCATAAATAATGAGTACATTTTTAGTAGAAGTATGTTTCAAATTTGGCATGGAACATAATTTTTAGGTCTATGTCAAATTTTGCATGAGACATACTAAGAAATTATTTGTTGTTTATCTGAAATTCAACTTTTTTTATTTTTTATTTTTATTTTTTATTGAGAGACAGAGAAAGACAGAGCATGAGCATGGGAGGGGCAAAGAGAGAGGGAGACACAGAATCCAAAGCAGGCTCCAGGCTCTGAGCTGTCAGCACAGTGCCCAATGTGGGGCTCGAACTCACAAACTGCAAGATCATGACCTGAGCCGAAGTCAGACGCCCAACCGACGGAGCCACTCAGGCGCCCCTGAAACTCAACTTTAACTGAGTTTAACTTTATTTTTACTTCCTGACTTGAGCAATCCTACATCAGGAGCATTCTCTTCATCATGACAGCGAAGAGCTGATGCCACTCAAACTTTGCAGGAGGGCATCACAAGTCATTTGAACAGTGTGTTCATCTTTCGGAAATACCAGATATGCTCTTCTTGGAGTGACTAAGACTTTGGTAATGGCGACAGTCACTGAATCTGAGTCTTAGCTATGACAAAAGAGTGCCAAAGGGACTAATGACTTATTGACTGCCTCTGAATGAGCACCTCACGGAGCTTCGTTTAACCACGAACATAGAACAGCAATTTAAACTACAGACAGTCAATGACTAATTCAGAGTCTGGAACTTTATTTTTTGTTTTTTGTTATTTTTTTTTTGTGTGTGTGTTTTTCTTTCCTCTCCTATAGAAGTGTGAAGAGCAGAACTAAATGAAGTAGCTTTAGTTCTGAAAATCGTTTGTGCTCAAGGATAGGGCATGCTACTGTTAATTTTCATAGGTTGTTTAGTTTTGTTTTGTTTTGTTTTGTTTTACAGCTAACTGAGGTTACAGAACTTGTGACATTAGACTTCAAAGTTTAAAAAGAAAAACATTCTGATGGTGATTTACAAAGCACAGTGAAGAAGTGAAAAAAGAATAGAGAACGTGCCATAATAAAATTGGTATTAAGTAAAATCAATGATACAGACATCAATGCCATTGTTCATCATCCTGCTAATGACAGAGGGGACAGAGCCAAGAAGGCAGCATGACTTTGCAGCCCACCTAGCAACTTCTGGCTCTATCAGAGGTAACCCTAAGATAGAGGCAAAGCCACCATGCTCAGTCCCAAACATAGCTCTTTTATAGCTTTCTGAATTTGTTTCATCTCCCCTTTATTCTTGGATTAGTGGCTTTAAAATGGAAATGCTGGATTCATTTCAGTTATTAGACTGATGTAAGCATTGTAATTCTCTCTCTTGAATTCTTAAATGTGTTGATTGTGCTCTGGGAATTTTATGGTTCTTTTAAAAATACTGAAAGTGCTTTGCTCCATTTTTCTGATGTAATTGCTTGTACTATTTAATTCCCAACTCTATTATGTTTGAACTTTTGCAGAGGAATCAAACACAAAAGGCATTCTAAATGATAAATTTCCATTTCTTTTTTCAAAATACAAATAAAACTAGTTCGTGATAAATTGGAGGAAAAGAAAATTGCGTTAAGGTGGAACTTATTCAGAGTCAGGAGTCTTGTTTTTTTAAAGGAAATATTCTGGTGACCAAAACAAATGATGGTGAGTTGGTGACACAATAATAATTGGCAGTCTCTGGTGTCCAAAGCCATTTGCTTGAATTATTTATGTCTCAAAACTGACAGGAATTTCATAAAAGCAAATAAGGCAAGTCCAGCGGGTGTCGTTTACATGATGCAATCACACATCTGATTGACTGCAGGTCTCATCTGCCAGACCTGATGCCTTAAAAACCCAGGGGAGGAGTTTATTTCAAGACAGTCCCATACCCATCAAGGTTTGATTAGTTCTTCACCAGCTTGATTCCACTGATTGTCAAAAGCAGGTTGACAGAGAAGAACAATGCATCTACTGTTGTTTGCTTCAAAGCACCTCAGCCTGCAGGAATTGCTACTGGATTAAATCCTTAGACTTTGAAATGATCTTTCAGTCCCCTAAAAAATACTTTCAAAAATATCAGTAACCAACTGAATTACGATTTGTTGCTTTATAGTACTTGAGATGTGGCTGTTTCAGTCTGGCAAACCTCCTTGGATGGTTTTTCAGCTTTGTCTCCGGGACTCAGCTGGTCCTTAATGTCTTCTCCCACTCCTCATTAACTTGGTTTTCTCCCACCACAGTGCCCTTCTGGCAAGGTGGATGGAAATGGGGCCATGGTTCCACTATACTGGCCTTTGGAGTTGCAATAGTAAGTGAGAAAAATGAAATTGCCCCAAGATAATTTATGTAGTCTTCATTACATACAGATGAGTGGCTCTTCCTACCCATTTTAATGTGGACTTTGGAGTGCAAAATGAGCAACATATTTATGAAATTTTCATTTAAGTTCATATTTACTTTTGCCCTGGACATCACAACAGACTTTGGGAATTAAATGAATGACTTATAATACTCTTCAGATTTTTTGTATTTTATGGAATATTTTATATTTCATATTTTTAGATATTTTGAATATTTATTTCATCAAAACTCTGTGAAAATAAATTGTTCAGAATATTATGGTCATTGTTCATAGTTAAATTGCTAAAGTCATTTCCATGTCAGTAGATGCCAATGACAAGTTATTTCCTTTGAATACTGCCATTTGTGACAACAGGATGAAACTTGAGGGCATTATTCTAGGATAAGTAAGTCAGACAGAGAAAGACAAATACTGTATGATCTCACTTATACATGGAATCTAAAAAAAACCAAACTCAGAGAATCAAGGAGTAGAATGCTGGTTGCCAGGAGCAGAGGAATGGGGGAAATGAGGAGGTGTTGGTCAAAGAGTACAAACTTCCAGCTACAAGATGAATAAATTCCAAGGATATAATGTACAACATGGTAACCATAGTTAACAATACTGTATCGTGTACTTGAAAGTTGTTAAGAGAGTAGATCTTAAGTGTTCTCACCACACAAAACAATGTTGACATGATGGAGATGTTAGGTAACACAATACATAAGTGTTGCATAGTATGTGTATGAAATCAACATACTGGACAACTTAAACTTATACAATGTTAAATGTCAATTATATCTCAATAAAGCTGGAAAAAAAAGAAAAAGTTCTGGAAATGGATGGTAGTGAAGGCTGCACAACAGTGTCAGTACACTTACTGCATTCAAACTGTCCCCTTAAAAATGGTTAAAATGGGAAATTTTATGTTATGTATATTTTATAAAAATAAAAAAACCAACACAATAAAAAAGAACGTAAAAAATTATTTTCTTTGGATATCCATGATGTAAAATGAATTAATGGTTGACAATTAATGGTTAAAAATGAGGATCTGCAGTTAACGGTGTTTGAAAAGCAAACACTGCCCTATTCATAAATAAAAATTCTGGGGCAAGGCAGTCAACATTTGCTCTTTGGTGGGGCTTGGGACAGTGGAGAACTATGAAAGATGATGAGGAGAGTTAGCTCATCCAATGGCGAATTTTAAGAGGAAAGAATGGCTGACTTTTCCCTAGAAAAGAACTCGTTTGTTGCAAAAATTTTCCACTGGGGACCTCTTGGTGGCTCAATCAGTTAAGCTTCTGACTTTGCTCAGGTCATGATCTCACGGTTCCTGAGTTCGAGCCCTGCATGGGCTCTCAGCTGTCAGCATGGAGCCTGCTTTGGATCTTCTGACCCCTCTCTCTCTGTCCCTCCCCTGCTCACTCTCTTTCTCTCTCTCAAAAATAAATAAACTTTAAAAAAATTCCACTAGAGGCAAAAAGGCTTATTTCGTATCCTAACCCATTTTTCTGTTCCTTCTAATTATCTTTTCTCAAGTCAGTGGTATGGTATTTCTTCTCTTTTATGCTGAATACAAATATAAAATTTCTTACTGTTATACACGGGTGTCTAGGTGTATAATTGCATCAGAGGGAAAAGAAAAGACTTCTTCGAAGGGGACACTTTCTAGCTTTTATTAAGCAGATTATCTTTTCAGCGGTACATAGCTTTCCTGACCTTCCTAGAATGTCCCACACTCATTGCTCCCACCGGGTAGAGGAAGCTGCTTCTCCTGCCACTTCATCTACTTTAAATGTTTGTGGTCCTGGTGTGAGAGGGGAAGTCTATCCATAAATCATGCTGGGATTTGTTCAGACTTTCAGAGCTTCCCTGTTCCAGGCACATGTGAAAAGGTTTAAGTCATGCAAATATCACGAATAAATGAGTTGCATTCATCTCCAACTCCGGTGTTTACAAAGATGTGCTGGACACCTGGGAAAGCAGTCAAACCTCAGTCAACACTTGACATTAAGTTTAACCTCCTCCTAAGGAAATAAGCACTTAAAATCTGCTGAGTCATCGGACTCTCACACTTTGCATGGGAACGGTGGGCTAGGAGGTTTCAGATATATCCTTCCACTGAGTGTGCTCGCAGTTGGAAAATATCTATTATTTTTTTACTGCTCAGCCTGGTGTTTTTGGAACATGGCTCCTTCTTATAAACATATTAAGATACTTTAAATTCTAAGACTTTCCTTCCGTTAGCCAGTCTGCCCGTCTCCTCCTCCTCCCAAGGTCTCCTCTCGTCTTGTTCAGAGAACAGCAAGAGATGACATGCTGGTCACATTCAGATCAGGAAAGGCAGGCAGATGACTATTTTTAAAAATAGGAAAGTATTATTGCTCCTTAAAGTGGCAGGATATTTTACATCATTGGATACTTATTAAGAAGTACCTTTAATTGCATTGTGTTTAGTCATTCAGTGAGCACTGTCTTAGCCCCTACAGATAATGAACCTGTTAGGATCTAGGAGATGGAAGATCTAGGAGGCTGGACATGGTCTCAGCCATCAATGAACATACACTAGATGATCATCATAATAAGTACCCGAGAGAAATACGTGCAAGTGAAAAACCATGACTACGAAGCAGGAAGAACATTTACTTTTGAAACAGAGTGTTGATGTTAGTAAGGAAAAGCTTCCAAACAGCTTTATTGCTACAGGGTGAATATAAGTTCATTTAAATATGATGGGAGAAGGTTATGAATATTCAGAATTTATCCATTTCTGAGCTATATCCATCACAGAACTGACAACTGC
This sequence comes from Paguma larvata, assembly GCA_030068075.1. NCBI lineage: Eukaryota > Metazoa > Chordata > Mammalia > Carnivora > Viverridae > Paguma > Paguma larvata. The sequence goes on from CM057826.1 coordinate 75,451,246, forward strand.
ATAACTATCTCACATTTTGGGTATGTGAGATACGTTGGAGAAATGAATAATTTTTCCTAGAGAGAAAATACCCATCTCCTCCAGACACGTTGTACTATACCCTTCCTTAATTTGTTCTGTTTGCCTTGGCACACTTACTAGTATCTTTGCAGTATTTTGCATGGGAGAGTGCCTGGAGAAAGGACAAATCTCCCCTTTTTTTCCTTCTTACTACTATATAGCTCATTCAGGAAATGTGAAAAAATGGTATAGCTGAATTGTAGACCGAGGTACAACTACACAGATTTTAGCACAAATATATGTTATCAGCAGAGAGTAAAGAAAGCTGGTTGAGAGAGAATGGTCTAATTACTTTGGTGCAGGTACTATGTGTTTTTTGATAAGTAAAGACAATATTCTGCTCCTCACTTTTTTTTTCTTTAGAGGATAAAGTGTAGTTAAATGAACATCAGAAGAATATAATTGGAGATTATAGGGAAGAAAAAATCTGGATGCCCTAAAGATGTTACCTTTCTTTAAGATACTATGGGTTTGTGAACTGCAGTCATTTCTTTGTGCCGTATTTTATTATGAAATGTTACAGGAGATATGATTGATTTAAACTTTGGTTGTATATTATTTCAAAATATTAGATTAAATCACAAGTAACAAGTGAGTAATAATGATAACAATTTGTTTTTATTTGCCCTGTGCCAAATTCCTGAGATTTAATTTGGATTTTTAAAAATAAGTAGTTATTTCTAAAACCAGCTTCTATGAACAAGCTGTGGATAATACTAAAAGATAGTGGTGAAACTGAGTGCCTGCTTCAATTGGTAAGTAAGATGGCATATTCAGTGCCCAATACTCGATGTAGTCCTACCTTAAGATCTGCTATAGACGGGATGCTTACATTCCTCCTAAATTCATATGTTGAAGTCTGAACCTTCAGTGTGGTAGTTTTGGGAGGTGAAGGTTTGGGGAGGTAAGTAGGTCACAAGAGGAGAGCCCTCATGAATGGTATTAGTACCCTTATGAAAGAGACCCCATGGAGTTCCCTGGTCCCTCCTAACATGTGAGGTTATAGAGAGAAGATGGCTGTGTAGGGACCAGGAAGCAAGTTCTCAAACACTGAATGTGCCAGCGTTTTGATCTTGGACTATCCAGCATCCAGAGCTATGAGAAAAAAATTCTGTTGTTTAGTCCAAAATACCTAGTCTATTCTTTCTCTCCTTCTCTCTCTGCCCATCCCCTGCACTCTCTCATGCACACTCTGTCTCTCTCTCTCTCTCAAAATAATAAATAAACTTAAAAAAAAAACTACCCAGTCTAAGGTATTTTGTTATAGCAGTACAACAGACTTAGTCTATTTTTCTAGTTGGATTTCACATGGAGTAGCTACAAGCTGATATAAATGCTTTTATGTCAACAAGCAACAAGGATTCTGAGTTGAGACAAGCAAACATTTTTTTATGAGTAGCACATAGCCAATTCAGGTGAAATTGGTTTTGTTCATATTGGCCACGTAAATAAAAATAAGTAATAATATTTTCTTAGAAGTATATAGACATTTCCAAAGTATTTCCTATCCAATTTACACAGAAGTTATTTCATCATGTACAATATTCTTGGGAAGAAGGGATATCAATGTCACTATTTACTAAAATAGGAAAAATTATGGACTCTAAGAGGTCAATTCACTAAGAAAACAATTTTCCTAAAACCAATTTGCTGAAAGCTAATTTTCCAACAAGCCAAATCACTAAATGATACTTCAATAACAAAATTTTGAATTTAATAATAATATATTCATGGCCATTAAATAAATTTTAAAAATGCTTCTTAAGACATATTTGGTAAACTAGGGAATTCGAAGAATTTGTCATTCAGCAAATTGATTGTTTAGTACTTTGGCTTGCTTTCAAACTGACAGATTCACTAATTTATTACTAAAATAATGCATTTAATGACCACATACTGTATGTCAGGAGTTGGATATTTAATACTGAATGAGGCAGTACTAAATACATTATAGTTAGTGGAAGAGAGAGTTGAGAACATCGTCACAATAGTAATGTTATGGGAATACAGAGGAAGACCATAGGAGAGAAACAGCCATTCTATCTGGTCACAGGAGGGTTCTAAGAGGAGGGGATACACATGAGCTGAGATTTAGAGGCTGAAAGTGATTTACCTAAGCAGAATGAGCAAGTGATCAGAATGTAGGTCAAGGGACCAGAATGTGCTTACGGCAGTGTTTTTCAAAAGCTGGTGACAGTGCTCATGAAATAAATATCAAATAAAAAGAAAGCCAATCCTGACATTTAAAAAGTAAAATAGAATGGAACAAGAAAATACCAGAAGGCACTGGATGGGATCAGGTAACTATTATGTTGTGCAAATCTGTTTTAAATAGGTATATGTCATATGTATGTCATATTATCAAATATATTTCCTACTGTGCATCATAGTCGATAGGTAAGGCACATAAGATAGGGGGAATACGTTTATAAGGGTGCTACATGTAGACTGTTAAAGTGGGGAAGGAAAATTCAATGTGAGAGAATGTAGGCAGAGAAGCCTGGGTGAATAGATAGAGGCCAGATTATGGAGGGCCTAAGAGGCATTCCATGAGGTTTGAACTTTATCATGAAGATAAAAGAAGTCACTAAAATGATTCCTGGCTTCAGTAAACCAATTTTGTTGTAGTCAAGAAGTTTGAACACCCCAAATGGGATAGAAGAATAAATATAAGAAAGAAAATTTTCTTTTCTTTTTTTTTTTTTTAACATTTCTTTATTTTTGAGAGACATAGAGACAGAGTATGAGCAGGGGAAGGGCAGAGAGAGAGGGAGACACAGAATCCGAAGCAGGTTCCAGGTTCTGAGCCGTCAGCACAGAACCCGATGCGGGGCTCGAACCCACCGACCGTGAGATCATGACCTGAGCCGAAGTCGGCCGCCCAACCAACTGAGCCACCCAGGCGCCCCAAATTTTATTTTCAAATGCTACCCCTCAACTCAAGCTTTTTTTCTTAGAAGCTATAGCTTCTATCAGTTTCTGTATTGGTACACAATATGCTCTATTTCTTGATTTTCTACTTCTGATGAGATCATTTAATTTCTTACTTAATAAAATGAAGAACCTACTGTAATCACATGACCTACTACCTTCCCTTTTCCTTCTACCTTATGAATTGTATTAGATGTTTTTTTCTTTTTTTGGGTGGTTGCATTATAATTTAAACTACTATACTTAACTCTTGATATTTCAGTTATATAGCATACCTATTGACTTATGGAAATATAGAATTAATATTATAAATGTTTGACAGAAAACTGTAGACTGAAAGAATCTGTTACTCTAGAAATTTCTAATTTATAGGGAAAAGATATTTCTCTGAATCTCTCTCGTCTATCATGTATATCCTTATCTATATATCTTTATATAATAACCCTATGATATTCATTAGAAATCAAGAAGGTGCCAGACATAAACCTGTGGGAAGAGAGAAAGCAAATGTAATCATTTTGATAAAGTCCTCGAAATACAGAATCAGTACCGGGTGTTCTATAAATCTGACCTAATTCCTTCTTTAAACTAGTGACTTTATTACTCATGTTCCATGTTGGTTTCCTTGGGACAAGAGATCTTTATCTTTCCCTTCTTTTCTTTACCTCCATTTTGAGTACTGAATGCTTTTGAACTGAAAACATTAACAATTGCTTCTAAAGCCATTAAAGTTTGCAACTACATGTTCTTGAATTGACAAAGCACTTCCACATGTTTCTAATTAAAGCATGACAGCCTGAAAGATAAGTGTGCCAGACACTATTATTGTTCAAATTTTATATACATAGGCCCAGAAATATTATGTTACTTGTCCAGAGTAATGCGAATGGCATGAGGTGGCCCAATAATACTAATAATTGTAATGATAATGAACATTATTTGGAAGCTTACTAAATTGCCAGGCTCCATTCTATTATTATTGCGTTTGCAATCGCTAACAATATGCCTCGGGAAAATCCAACCTCTCCTAGTTCCTTACTTACAAAATGGGGAGAATAGTAATGATCTACTTCATAGACTATTCTGAAGGGTAAGGATGTCATGTGGGTAAGGTGCTTAGTACGATGCTTGGAATATGGATAGTTCTTAATAAATGTTAGCAATTATTATTGGCCACATTTTACTACATCCACCACTTCCTAGCTATGTAACCTTGAATATATCACCTAACCTCTGTGAGCTTCAAAGCTTCCTTATTAATAAAATGGAATAACTGGTGCTTAGGGAGTCTAAATATTTCACTGAAAATCACACAGCTAGGAAATGATATATTTAGGACTTGAACTCAACTCCTAGTACATGTATTTAACCATTAGGTTACATCTAAAAGACTTGTCCCATGAAATTTGTATATAAGATTCCTGTGTGGCCATTAATGACAGTTACTTAAAGTGTTATTGGTATTGCCATTTATTAGACATTATATTTCATAGTTATGACAAGTCTGTTACAAATCTATACATGTCACAAAATTGAGAAAGATTAATTTGAGTGAAGAGTAGAAGGTAAGTTCCAATATAAATTCTTGGTGTTTCTCAATTTCTTTTGAGTGTTTTGTTTAAATAATCAAGCCAATGATCACCTGTTTGTGGCTCCCACAGTGGGTTATCTTTGAGTTAAAAATTCTGTTTGAGTTTTGGGGGGAATAATCTTTGTGTAGGAGAGGTGATAGAAAAGTGGGAGATTTTTGTTGGTTTTCAATGTTTATTTTTGAGAGAGAAAGAAGAGACAGAGCGTGAGTGGGGAAGGGACAGAGAAATGCAGAGACACAGAATCCGAAGCAGGCTCCAGGCTCTGAGCTGTCAGCACAGAGCCCGATGCCAGGCTTGAACCCACAAGCTGTGAGATCCTGATCTGAGCTGAAGTCAGTTAACCAAGTGAGTCACCCCGGTGTCCATGGTTTTTTTTTGTTGTTGTTATTGTTTTTGTTGTTGTTTTTTTTTTTTTGTTTGTTTTTGACTTCAGAAAACAAAACAATGTAATAAAGTACATAGTATATATGGGTCCTATACGAGCCACCTCTTTTGTCTAGTATCATTAGGAGGTAAAGCCTACATATATGACTTTTTCCAGATATGTCCATCTTATTACTGTAAACAACAGTAACAAAAAAACCCCTTAGTTCAATTACTTTTAAAAAATGGATTAAGAACCATCTAACTTCACTATTTTAAAAATCACATTATTTTGTTTTCATGACTTGGAGAAGATGCTAATTAAGGTATGAGGTTTGCTTTCTTTAATCTATAAAATGAGGGGGCTTTTGTGATAATGATGTCTGTCCTGCTTACCTCTCAGGGATCTTCTGACGCACTCTGGGATATTATGGTATAATTATTATGATCCAGGCTCGTCAGCTTAAATATACAAACATAATTATCATAGCTAACCTGTTTATATTGCTTACAATGTGCTAGGCACTGTTCAAGGCATGTTACATATATTAAGTCATAGAACTATCACAATAATCTTATGAGGTAGATACAACTATTACCCTCCTTTTATATTTGACAAAACTGAGACCTGAGGCACCAGAAGTCAAACTCAGGCCGTGTATCTCAGTCTGTGCACTTAATAACAATGCTATACTGCATTCTAGGAGACTCCAGGATTTTTGCGTCCTGTATTTTTTTTTCCCATCTAACTACATTAGACATCATTTAAATGCAATGAACAGACCATAAGCTTTTGGAGTTCTTGATAATTCTCACACCCTTCCCGTATCAATCTGTGATGCATCATTTTTCTCTGTTGTCCATGGGCCTGCTTCTGTGAATCTTTCTTCCTGTCCCCAGTTTTGTTGCTTCTAATAATTACTGAGGGGCCTGAGGCTCAGTTTAAGTAGACATTAGGCTCTATTTTTTACACAAAACACTTCTGACACCAAATGTGTGGTTTTAGTTTTTTCCCCACACTGATCAGTTATCCAACTCTCTGGACACTAACATAGTGTCTTACAAAAGCAATTCTGACACTAACTATTCAGGAGTCAGTGCAAACCCCACAGGTTAAGGGCTCAGTCGCATAAGACTGCCTACTCTTTAGACACCAGTTGCAAGTTTGGGCCACCAGTATTTCTGACAAACTGGCTATAAATTAATTATAACAATAGATGATCCAACTAGTCCTATTATTCAGGAAATTAACAAGGGTTTTAGGAGTCCTAACCAGGAATAGGGGGTAAGACGAAATATTTATTTCTTATAATATATCGCTATATCACATTAGGCTGTGGGGTCTAAAGTAGTCGAAATGATCATGGAAGAAGCCTGAGGAATAATATTCTATGAGTGAGTACTGGAGTAATCTTCCATAGATGTGGTGATATCCAGATTTATTTTGCTGTTTTTCTTTGACTTTGTTCTGTGTAACCAGATTTAGCAGCTATGGCGACCATAATGCCTGGATTTCAAGCAGTTGGTCTCATAGTTAGAAATAATATCAGTCCATATGTTTCAATTTCATCTAAAAGCTTTTGTTTCTATACAAATAAGTGACTTCTAGAGTAAAGAAACATTTATATCACAAGAAAATCAGGCCTCTAGGTTGCAAAGCATATAGGTTTTTCTGTAGTTACTAGTAGTCTTCAGTTTAATAATAAAAAGAATGCTCTTCCAAAAAGAATACAGGAATTGGAGAAGAAGAGGCCCATTTGGTTGGGTTTGGCCAGCCCCCTTTCTGACTGTGCCAGTGTCCCCCAGAGCCAGTTGCAGTCTGGTTTTAAATGAGTCAATCGGCAAAATTTCTTAGGCTTTCCTTTCGGGAGAGTCTACAGCCTAATGACTATCACATCCAGGAATGTTTTCCTGACTTTTAGCACAGACATCACTCTGGAAGACACTCATGGCTCTGGTAATGCTAACCCAGGATAGCAATAGTTCTTTGTTTTTATGGGTCCTCATACATCAGATGAAGTACTTGATAATTATGTAAATACCTTGTATGGATTCCAGACTGAAAGTTGACAAAAAGCAAACAGATTAATCATACACTAAAAGAAGGCACAGGATTCACTTGTACTCTTATTAGACAAATAGGCCATCTCTGAGTAATGCATTATTTTGAAAGAAATGCCTGAGCAAGAGAAAAATGAGTGAAGCTTGTGGGGTAGTCCAAAAGTTTCCATTTTCTCCAGATTCTAGATGTTCCTCTTTCCCCCTTCTCCAAGCTTCTTTCCCAGATTCAGTCCACCACAGAGATCCAAGTAATAAAAGTTCACCTACAAACAAGTGTACTTTAAGCGTATGCTCACTCATATACACTGTACTTTTGCACTCAGTTCTTAAATATTCCCACAAGTCCTGTGCTCAAGGCTTTTGTCTATGCTCAAAGCATTTCTCACTCTATAATTTATTTATGATATTTTGCAAACTGGGCTAAGAAAACTGTCCAGAAAGTGTCTTGAGTTTTCTTGTGGATTTTTAGATCCAGTAGGAGTGACATTGGCTACAGCTCCTTTTGGGTCTTTATTAAATATTTTTCTCTAGTAATACTCAAGGAGCCATAACTCCTAAAACCTGTTAAATTTGAATTAATTCAAACATAAGCAAATAAACAGACTTAAAATGTATATAACATAAACAAAAAGAAGAAGGAGGAGGAGGAGGAGGAAGAGAAGAAACAAACAAGTAACTCTTCCATCTTGAATAAAGATCTACTAAATGTATTGTTCTTAATTAGGTTAATTAACTACTTCCTAAGATTTTTAATCTTTAGCTTTTCAGGGCCTGGTTGTAATGTTCAAGAGCTTTAAAATCCAGGTATGGTTATATGGTTCTGTTAGCATCTCTATCATATCTCCTGATTACTTAAGCTTGGAATCAAAGAAGTGTATCAAGATCACTCTGACATTCAGTATCTGTGTTCTTGGTCTATTAGCAGGTTAATCAAGAAGGTTTAGAGATGATAAGATTTAAAATATGGAGCACTTTTTATTCTTATTCTTAATTAAATTCTGGTGGGAGAATCCCTGGCATTATTTTGCCTTTTCCAGCAAGTAACAAGCATCTAAAAATGCCAGAAAAAGCTCCACACATACTTTTCTTTGAAGCACCTGTAGGTTACCTGCCTCAGAAACGGAATACAAAAAACAAAAAAACAAAAAACAAACAAGACTAAACAAAAGAAAACCGGGGGTCAGGTGGGGAAAATGAACTGCAACTGACTAGGACACAGGCTCCATGAAAACAGCTGAAGCAGAACTGACTTTCTGATGTCATTTTAGCTCAAGACCTCAGTTTTGAAACTAAATAGAAAATTGTAAGGAGGCTCAATTAATACGTAAATCAGTACCATCATCAAGGAGAGATGGGAACATACTCAGTTTCTCATTACATAAAACAGACCTATTGATTAATCTTAGTCATATCAATAATAATGATAAAAATAGCAAACATTAAATATTTATTATGTGCTAGTCATTATAATAAATGCATTAAGTGCATTATCTCATATATTACTCACAAAAACTCTGTGAAGTAGGTACTATTTATCCTAACGTTTTATTTATTTATTTATTTATTTCTAAAAATCAATTTTAGTGAGATATAATTTAGGTGCAATAAATTCAGTGAGTTTTGAGAACTATACATTCTTGTGAAGCCACACCATAATCCAGACACTGAACAATTCTGTCACTTTTAAAAATGTCTGTGTCCCTTCGCTGTTCATTCTTCCTTCTGCCCTTAGCCCAAGACAAACACTGCTTTCCTTTCTGTTACTATAGATTGGATTGGTTTGCATTTTCTATAAATTTTATATAAATGGAATCATACTGTATGGGTCTGGCTTCTTTCAGTCAACATAATGATTTTGAGATTTATACATACAATTGTGTGTAACAGTAGTTAATTTATCAATCAATTAGTTATTGATGTGTACCAATGTTGTATTTTGTTTATACATTCACTTGTTGTTGGTCATTTTTTTCCCCCCAGTGTTTGGCTTTTGCTCAATTTTTATTGGGCCATCTGTCTTCTTACATAGAGTTATAGGTGTTCTTTATATGTTCTGGATACAAATTCTTTGTCTTACAAATGTATTGCAAATATTTTCTTTCAGTCTGTGTCTTGAATTTTGGTTTAAATGTGGTTTTCAGAAAGCAAAAATTTTTAATTTTGATGAAGTACAATTTATCAATTTTTTATCAATTATTCGTGTGTGGTATTTAACATATCTTTGCCTACTTTAAAGTTACAAAGATTTTCTCTATGGTTTCTTCTATAAGTTTGACAAACTTTTTGATTTGACATTGAAGTCTATGATTCATTTGTTGTTAATTTTTGGTAGGGTATGATGTCTTTTTTTTCCCACATAGATACCAAGTTGTTCCAGTACCACTTTGTTGAAAAGCGTTTCTTTGTCATTGAATTGCTTTGGTACCCTTGTCAAAATCAATTGGTCATGAATCTATTTATGACTCATGACCAGTGAATTCACTGATTTATAGGTCTACTCATTGACCAATGATCAATGTGTTCCACTGATTTATAGGTCTACTCTTTCACCAATATCTCTGTGTCTTGATCATTTTAGTTTTATAGAAAGCACTGAAATCAGGTAAAATGAGTCGTCCAATGTTATTCTTTTTTAAAAAATGACCAGCTATTTTAAATTCATTGTATTTCCATATAAATTTTATAAATAACTTGATCATTTCTACGAAGATCCTCCTGGGATTTCTGATCGGGATGGCATAGAATCTATAGATCAGTTTAAGGGAGAACTGATATCTTAACAATATCGCATCTTTTAATCTATGAACTAATGTAATTTTAAATTTATTTAGGTTTTAATTTCTCCTAGAAATGTTTTATACTTTTTAGTGTAAAGGTCTTGGGTTAGATTTATTAAAACATCTTTTGTTAATTTTTTTTACAATTCTAAAAATAATATTTATTCCTAAACATTTTTGATATAAATAGAAATATTTTAATCTTATATCCTGTCTGCTGATATGTAAAAATATAATTGATTTTTGTATATTAACCTTATATCTTATGACTTTGAAAAATTTACCTGCTAGTTCTATTAGCCATTTTGCTGATTCCTTTGGATTTTCTATAGAAAGCAATAAAAATCAGAAACTTACTACATGCTTGTTATTTATTTAAAATTTCAAATTTTCTACAAAATTTCTAAAGCCTTCAAGTAATTGTCTTCTGTATTTTCCCCCAGAGTTTATAGGTATTATCTATATAGAAACTATAATTCTTTATTATTATTCCTATTTTATAATGAGGAAATTAAGACCATGGGAAATTAATTGACTTGCCCAGTGTCACACCATAGTAAGTGGGAGCCATATTTTAATTCCAAGTTTTTCTTAATTTAGAGCTTTTACTATACATGCCTCTATAAAATTTACCACAGTGCCAATTGAGTTGCCCACTAAGTATTAACTGATAAATTCAAAATGATGTTTTCCTGTTTCCTGTTGAATTACTTGAATTTTGATATTTCAGTGATAATGAGAAAGTACTATTTGATTGAATGTCATTTGCTTTTGTTTGGTTTGGTTTGTTTGTTTTTATTCATTTCGTCCTTTACCTGGTAGGGACACGGTCAAGAGATAGTAATTGGGTCTTTGCTCCACTTGTCGATGTTCAGTGCAATTTGATGAATAGAGAAAAGCACTTCACTTTACTAAGGGAAAAGAGAAAAATAATTTATCACTTAACCTTAAAACTCAAAAAATGGATTTTTTTCCAGGAAGCAATTTTCACAGACATATTTAACATAAAGATGAAAGGTATGCTTCTAAATAAATGTTCAGGTATTTTTACTTTTTCAGGCTTATTTCACATATGTACTAAGGCTACAGATTTTCTACTGAGCTCGTTTTTGGCCATCTCCCACATTTTTTATATATAGTGTTTTTATATATGTTCGTTTCTAAACAGAGGCTAATTGCAGTTTTGACTTACATTTTAGTCTGGGTTGAAAGTGATGCCTGAAACAAAATAGTTTGGGAATGTGACTGTACCTTGAAAGTGGTGCCTGAGATAAAATAGTTTGGGAATGTGACTGTAGGTATCAGGTGTGTCGGACAGTGGGCATGAATAGGGAGGAAACAAATATCAAGACCAGATGCATCATCAAGACAGGCGAAGGTGCTCAGTCTCGTGGGACCTTTGGAGAGGTTTTTTGGAATAAGTCTTAGAATTGCCCAACTGGAGATAAAATGGGGATATGCTTACTTGTTAGCTTCCAATCTTCAATAGCCCAAAGGTAGTTCTATGAGTCTTAAGTTCCTTGCACTTCAAGAAAGAACACACCCAAGTATAGAAGAGGTCCCCAATGTGTCCCCTGCTAAAATACAGAGAAGTCCCAGGGCAGGAAGAGAAAGGAATAGTTTGTGGTCCAAGGCCATGGTGTTCCCAAGTGCTTATACATAACTATACCCAAAGCTTCTGTGACACAGATTACCACAGGTATGGCTGCAGTAAGAGAGGACGCCAAGAGACTATGAAAGTATACAAACTATATGATACAATTTCCTTTTTAACTAAAGAGCTGATTAGGGGCCTGTTCTTAAAAAATGTTCATACATTTAGGTTTTGCTGTACTTTGCTGTTAGTTTTACTTTCTGCTCACCTGTTCTTTAGGGCAAATTCCATACAATCCGTGGATTGCATCTCTTCTAAAAATCTAACCACTCTTGACAGAGAAGAGATGGTTTTTTGAAGAGAAAGTATTATTTACCAGAAGGAAATAAGGGTCAAATTTATTTACTTTAAGACCTAATAATCAATAATATCCAGAAAATTTCTCAAAATCCTCCATATCTTACTCTAATAAACCAGTATTTATAGTACATTGTGACCAAGACTACAGAGAAATGTACAAAGGGCAATGGGAGGAGAGGAGAGTAAAAAAAAAGGAAACTGGACTGGGTAGTTTATGAAGGAGTCAAAGATGATATGGCTTTTGAGTGTGGACTTTGTGAGTAGACAAAGTTTTCCTGGCATAAGGCACAGTATGTGCAGAGGCACAGATATTTGAATGAAGTCTTCACAGAGAATGTGTGGTGCCTACTTCAGTAGGGAATCAACTTATCTTGTCTGTTCACTCTGGGCCCCAGCATTTTTCCCATAATTTCCATGTAAGTTCTACTTGGTCTAATTATCTACCTAAAACAATAATGACTACCTAAATGACTTTATTATGTGTAATTTATGAATGCAACAGAAGATTAATTAAAAGTAATTAAAAGTACTTTGGAATGAGAACTATATGAAGTTTATTGTATAATCCAACTATATATAGTACGTGTGGGCATGAATAGGGAGAAAACAAATATATTTGTTTCCTCAAATATGTGTATATTTGTACATATACACACATCTAGTACATAGGAAGCTGGTATAAATTTTTAATTTGTTTTGCTAGAGAATTGGCAAAGCTTTACCTAGGTATGATTGAAGAAAATGTCTCTCCTCTGCTCTAATTTTTTATACAGTTGGTTTTAAACACTGTGATTTTTGGCTACTCTGAAGGTTCCAGGTTGGTGCTCTCTGAAATGATTGCTTATTTGTATTGATGTCTTTTATAGAACTTCTAGAATTTGAGATTGCATACATTTGATTTTGCTAAGTACAGTTTTATCAGCTGTATTTCCAGGGAGGTGTTACTCGCCCCCAACATAATTTATAAATATCTGCCTTAAGTTTCTTATTACACAGAAAAGAGTTTCCCTCTCTCTGTCATAGTTCTATAGCTCTATATGTCTGTCCATTCGGTTAGAGCTCTCTGCAAATTGTCTAGGTGTATTAATAAATGCTTTATAGACAGAAAAAATTGGGGCGAATTATCCACAAAAGATTTCCCCAACATCATGAAGATTCTCTTACTTATCCTGATGTGGTTATGACATTTCCTTGGAAAAAAGACTTCATATACCATGAAGTATTTTGTGTGTGTGGTTTTGTTTTTTTTTTGATTTTCTTTTTAGAAAGGGATATAATTGTTCTGGCTGAAAATCAGATGCTAAGGGGCCATATTATAGCTAACCATGGGAACAGCTTTTCACAGCTGACCAACAAACTTCTATAATTCTTGTACTTGTCATTCTCAGTTAAAGGAAACCGTCAACAGTATTTGTATTCTCTATCCTGGAATTAAATGCATGGACTACTCTTACAGGCAATGCATCTACAGTATTATTTTATCTTCCTCTGATACTGCTTTTTAGAATCTTAGTGTCCATAATTTTGGGTTGATAGAAAATATTTGTGCTATAAATTGTCAGAGCTTGTACTAAAGGATAATTACTTTCATAAATTAGGTAAGACATTCTGGAGGTAAAGGACACTTTATAGTATAAAAGTACATAGTATAGTATAGTATAGTATAAGGATTGAAGCATTTATCTAGCTACTCCATCCAGCCATTGTTCACATCTGGCTAATTTGAAATTTCTTTGTCTTAAAGTCTCCAAATCATTTCCTCACTCTTCTACCGCATGTTATGTGTGTGACTATAACACCTTAACGATCCTTGTGTAAGTAGATAAAAAGAGTTGTCCCTGCAGTACTTAATCTCTCCTTTTAGGAAATATTTGACATGTAATTTGTTAAAAAATGAAATATATAAAATAAAGTTGTATAACTTCTGCATCCACTTTTCTCATTTAGAGTAAAATAACTATTTGTTCTGTAAGTAGATCCTAGACTTTCTGTCATCAAATCTGCCACAAATATTCTTACCACACCACTGACCTCCATCTCCACAAGGGAAATTGGAAAGTAATTTTTAAAAAGAAACAGCAGCTCTTCTCTTCCTCCTTCCTTTTCTGTTCTTCTCTTCTTTTTTTTTTTTTCTCTTAAGCAACTGGTCTAAAAGCCATTTAGGAGAAGAGCAAGGTAGGGGTCTAGTTATGGGGGCAGGGAGAGGGGCTAGGAGGAAAGAAGAAAAGGTTTGAGAGGGATGTCACAGTGGCTGGGAGCAAGGCGTGGAAGTCTGAGGACTTCTGCCCAGTGCAGGGGATTGGAGCCTAAGCCTGACAGGGAGGACAGGTATGCATGGGTGAACTTCACACCGTGGTTGAGGCTGACCACAGTAGGAGGCTGTCTGTATGAGGTGGTAGCTCAGAGCAGGTTGTGAAGCCCAAAAGGGGTGACAAGAGCTTCCATGCAAAGGAGGAGGCTGTGGTGGTGATGAGCAACTGGTTAGTTAAGGGAGAATTGATCAAATATGTATGTTAAGGTTAACACAAACCAAGATTTTTGCTGTCAGAGGAGGGAGTTACAAATACAAAAAGTGAGGCAACTAGAATAGACTCTAATGATTGGAATAGGTGTAAAAAAATCCACTTAATCTGTGGTTTTGGTACACAGGCAGATATGGAAATAAACATCACTGTAAGTGAATGCACACACATGCATGCATACATGTATTCCCTAGATATGTCCGCAAAGTGGATTTGGGAGCAGCAACTCCCTAAAGGACAGGGCACATCTAATGTCCAGATCTTGATTTCTAAATACCATTTATTTAAAGGAATGACATGAAAGGGAGAAATGGATAATTTCAGGGTTTGGTTCGGGGGATTATAGATGATGTTGGAACATCTTATACCATAAACTAAGGACATGCTCAAAGAATGATAAGGACATATCAGAAGGTGGAGGATGCAGCTGAAAGAGGTTGCCACTCACTAAATTTGGGATCAATTGAACATCAATATAGACAATAATAGTAATGGGTCTAAGTCATTTAATAAAATTAGAATGTATGAGTCTATTCTGACATACATAAATAAATGACTACATTGAAAATATGATGAGAAATGAGATTTTCACATAGTTTAAAAGAAATTTCTCACAAAATTGATTACTAATTACAAAGGAAAAAGGAGTTACAGCCTCATTTCTGTGATATTCCTGCCAAAGGTGCATAGTCTAATGTAATCATGGGGAGAAAACTTCAAAAATTTCTAGTTAGGGGACTTCTGGTAAAATAACTGGCCCGTAATCTTCAAAACCGTCAAGATCATGAAACCCAAAGTGAGACTGAGGAATGGTTCCAGACTGAAAAACATTGGAATGACATAGGTAAAAAGGATGTGGGATTCTTTTAATATATAAGATACTGAGATAATTGGAAAAGCATCAATAGGAAATGAGGATGCGATGGCAGTGAAATATCAGGGTAATTTCCCGAGTTTGATGGCTATGTTGTGATTATCTAGTGGAACAATGTGTTTCCTAGTGGGCACGACCCACTGACGTACCTGAGCGTGAATGGGCATCAGATCAACATCTTACTCTTCGATAGTTCTGGAAAAGAGTTCTTAGTAATTATTTGCAGCTTTTATATAAGCTTGAGAATATTTCAAAATAAATATCCTCAAAAAAAAGTAACTCTGATGCCAATATTGTTCATTGTTCATGACCGGGTATGCCCAGCTATTTTAGGAAAAATACAACAGCATTCTGAAGTTCACTTTTTTTTCCCTTGAGCTTTGATTCAGGTTTTCGAATGTCATTTTATCATATAAAACGAAGTCCTTAGGGGGCTTTTTTCCTCATAGCCTTAGTAGAGGTTAATATTGTCCAAATCAAAGTATTGTCAACTAGCTAAAATACTTCCAAAAGCCTTGCAAAGGGTATACAGATATCTTACTCTCAGGTTTTTCCTATTAAATTAGAAAGGCAAGCTTTCTCGCAGGTCCTCTGCTTCATGTAATTTTAAGAAGTCCTTCCATGTCAAGCTTCAACTAATCCTTTAAGGTGATTTTTATATCTCGTAATCGTGAATGGCAGCTAATTATTGCCAGTCATCTCTCTGGTCCTGAGCCTGAGCAACAACCTGTTAACATCCATGCACCTTGGCCCGTTTGTTTCCCCATGATGTTTTAATTCACAGCAGTGATGAACTCTGAAAGAAAATATTTTTTTGAAAATCTTCCATGAGTGAAAGTTCCAAGGAAGAAGAGCATTGAAAACTGCAAAGACAAGTGTACTTAAATCAGTGTAGTTCCCCAGAAAGAGAGTAACTTGAAGGGATTTTGGTAAGTTTTTTCTCCTTATACTTTCTGAACAGATCCATCGAAGTATGAACTGGCTCAGGTTTTTTTAGAACATCCTATGGAGAATGCTGCTTCACTATTTGTAGATAGATTTAGTTTATTTTATTTGTGTGTGGAAATTGTTTTTGTAACTTTGGTCAACATGGCATAGAATTATTACTGTGAAAATTAACAAAAAATTTCCAAAAATATTAGCTGGAGTAAGCACAGCCATATGCTCCAATTTGTGATGAGACACGTGTGGAGCAAGTCCTACTGATTTACAGAATAATTAGCAGCACATATGTATATCTGGTCTACCTGAAAATATTTAGACCATTAGTTTTATCTTGTAAAAAGTTAAACCATTTCCTTATTTATTATATCATATCATATCATATCATATTTATTATATCATGTAATATTTCATATTCTATCATATTCTATCATATATATAATATATTGTACATACTGATTATGTACAAGAAACATCTTGTATGACCAGACAATATGCACTTTTTTTTTTGGCATTTATTTATTTTTGAGAGAGAGAGAGAGAGAGAGAATGAGCATGAGCAGGGGAAGGGCAAAGGGAGACGGAGACACAGAATCGGAAGCACACTCCAGGCTCTGAGCTGTCAGCACAGAGCTGGATGCGGGGCCCGAACCCATGATCGAGATCATGACCTGAGCCGAAGTTGGACGCTCAATCGACTGAGCCACTCAGGAGCCCCGATATGTACTTAAATACTTACTGGGGGTATTTTATCTGATTTACAGGCAAAAAAAATGAATTTTTGTTTTACTTGTTCATTAAAAAATTAATTCAAATATAAATTAGTTGGGTGAAATAACTAAATTCATAAAATTTTCATTATTCTCATAGGTGAAGATCAATAATAATTAATGATTGATTGAAAATTATGAAGTGATAGTTGGGCATTTACTGTGTCTGTTTTTCTTATATCCTAAAAGCCAGAGAAGTTAGGGCTTTGGAAAGCAGTGGGGTCTTACTTATCTTCCTTAGTTGTTTTAGTGTCAAGGGAGATAAGAAAATATTGATCCAGAAGTGGAGGGCTGTTTTATTTGACTAGAATGGAAATTTATATTTTGTTATATCTTCCCCACTGTCTTCCATGTTTTGATAAGAACATTTATGTTTCTTTTTTCTAATTCCTTTCCCGCATTCCACATCGTTAGTTTTAAAATACTAATCGTGGTTGCATTAGCACAGTCTCCAAGACTTTTCATTTAGTAGAGTCTATTCTCTACATATCAGAGAAGACAAAAGGTTTAGAAACGCAGATAAAGGAAAGAAAAACTAGGCTACTGTGGAGATGGTATGTATGATTTCTATGCCTCTACTGGAGTTTGGTACTCCAATAGCAAATGAAAAATCTGTCCTTATATAAAACTGAGTAGTGACAGTTGCCCAAGCTTTCAACATAACCCAAATTGCTGTTAACATTCTCATAGTTGAAATGAAGATTCATAAACTCTTTCATTTACTCAACACTGCCAGGTACTTTGCAGGGGAATGAGGATATAATCTTGCCCAAATTAGCCATGATTCCTGCCTTCATGGAGTTTATAGTCTCACAGTGGATACAAAGAGTAAATAAGTGAAAACCAAGCAATCATTACATCGTGATCATATTTTGAAAAATGACAGAAATAAAGAGGAAATATAGAGGTGGCTATATCCCAGAAGAAATAAGCAGGGAGAATAGTTTTTCAAGATGGCCTGTGAAGGAATGATATTGAGTATAGGGAATGTTTCTCAGGCATATGAATAGATAGGGCCTCCAGACAGATAGGACTAGGTTCACTCTAAGGGAACAGGGGTTATAAGCAAGAGAGCAAGAGTGTGGCAGTGAGGATAGGCTTTGGCCTCTTTGTATTTTGAAGGAGGAGTATAACAGTTTTTTTTAAATGTTTATTTACTTTTGAGGGAGAGATAAAGAGAGAGCAGGCAAGCAGGGAAGGGGCAGAGAGAGGGGTGTACGGAGGATCTGAAGTGGACTCTGTGCTGACAGAGCCCGATGCGGGGCTCAAACTCACAAACCGTGAGATCTTGACCTGAACGGAAGTCAGAAGCTTAACTGACTGAGCCACTCAGGTGCCCCAGGGTATAGGAGTTTTTGATGAAGATCGTAATCTATCCCAACATTTAAAAATGGACAAATAGCTTCTGCTCAAAAAGGTGTCCTATAACTCCCTATGACACTTAAATATGTTTCAACTTCCTTACCATGGCTTTCCAGGCTCCGAATCAGGCCCCCAGCTATTTCTTTGATCTCCTTTTATGTGTGTCTCTTCCTTGCTATACTTCAGAAACTTTAGGCATTGTATACTTCTCTAATGATGCCATGATCTTTCCTTCTGCAGTCCCTTTGCACATGCTGTGTCTTCAGCCTGAAACCTCTTCCACCCTTTCTTCCATAGCTGTCTTCTTACCATCTTTATATTTCTTTTAAATATCACATGTTCTGGGAAGTGTTTCCAAATCATGCTTTGCAAAGCAGGACCTTCCCTGACCCTCGCAGCTTCATTTCTATGGTAGCTTTTGTGTTTTTACTCCATAATACTTTATAATTTGAAATTATTTAATTTTTTCTGTTTCCGTTTCTTTTTTTGTTCATTAGTCTGTTCCAATAGAAGTTGGGAAGTCAGGGTCCTTCCTGTTCACCAGGCAGTGTTTGTCACATACACCGCAATTAAACAACAGAGAAGAGGTAAATTAATGAAAAGAGCCAAAGAACTTTCTAATCAAGGTTGATGTTCCCGTAACTGAAGCACCCTGCACTATCGTTACTTTATGGCAAAGTAAACCACATGTACATAAAACGTCTTTTCTAGTAGAAAGAACTTCACAAATCACATTTTGGCAAGTTTCAGATAACTCATCATTATTTTCACCTGAGCGAGTTTATCAATATGATGCTTTTGTTAGACTTGGTTTAAAAAAAAATCCCAAAGATTTGTTCATGGCCCTGGGGTCTATTTGGTGGGAAAAAGTGAATTTTTATATATATATATATATATAAACCTGTATATACATATATATATACAGTAGCAATTATTGGTGAGAGAAAGACGTGTTTGGAGGGGCAGAAGTAGGCATGTTACCTTCAGGGAATTTGAGATACCTGAAATCCACAGGATGGCAGGGTGTCGTAGTCAAACATCATTTATCCTCAACATCTCAGTATTTCCACAGTGAAATCCAACCAATACAGATTGTTTAAGTCATACTAGCTTTTTTGCTCTTTCTATGCATTGTCACTGAAAATGCTTCAGGTTACATTTTTCCCTTACAAATACGTGGCATCCTTTATTAGATTCTTGCATGTAAGGTTAGCTCCATAAAGGATTCTGCTGTTAACTTTGCCTTCTCTTTAAACTGCGTCTGAAATAAAAATCTTTGAAATATATTGGTATTCTTGCTGGTTGAATGCTGAAGGAAAAATAGAAAATGTCTCTGCGTTGGGAGGGAATGTTCTTTTTTTTTTTAATTTTATGGTCAGTATAAAGAGAGTCAGATATTCAAAAATTGTATTTTTGCTTCCAGACTTGGACTTGAACTTGGATAGTTCGTTACTAAAAATAATGATCTTTTATTATACTTTAGTCACTCTATATAAGAATTCTATTTCATTGTAATATGATCATCATTCTGTTTTCTATGTTCTTCTAGTAACAATTTTTTAAATGCCATGCAATTCATGACTAATATATTAAAATGTGGCCTCTTAAGACAACAATGCCAACATCATGTAAGACTTATTTATACCAATAGAAACTAAACAGTAGGAGTTATTTGGATGGGTAGAAGGAAAATTGTTGATAGGTTTATAACTTTCCTGAGGTTAATTGTCATGATTTTTGTTTTGAGTTTTCTCCAAATAAGAGATGCCTTTGTCAGAATTAAACAGTTGCGTCACAGACTTCTTTGTCTTTAATATTTTCCTTATACTTAAATTATTATACCAAACATGTATATACATGAATGAATGTACATTCCCACATGATGGTTTTTAAAATTTAGTATGGTGTGGTAGCACTGTGTAAAATTGCAGACATTCAATCCCAAACCGCAGAGTCCCATAGAGTAGTTGGAGGGTCAGGCTTCTAAAAATATGCATGCTGGGTGATGCTGAGACCCGTGACTCATAGTCCATTTTGAGAAATCCTGCCGTAGGTGTTAACTTTTGGAAGCAAAAAAAGGAATCCTAACCTTCTGATGATACGATATGGGGTCCCTGGGAATTGGACTCAAGAAGTTAGAAAACTGGTTTCAGAGAACTCCGTGCTCCCAAGTTTTACTTTGTTCCAGATACTCTCCCTCTGCAGAAGTTGTCTCTAGGATTAATGCAAGACTGCAGTTTTCTATATACTGTCCAGGCAACAGCTGCCAACTGGCTTTTGGGGAGCTAACTGAAGAGCCTGACTTAGGGGCTCCAAAAAGATAATGATATCCTCCCATATCTAATATAAAAGAGTTTATTTTTCCAGATGTCATGAAAAACTAGACATGCCGAAATTAAAGTAGCCTCCTACAGATACTCTGATTGTGAGAATTAGAATCGTGAGTAGATTCATCAAGGCAAAAATGTTTGTGTTCTTTGTCTCCGTCTCTGTGTCTGGTGCCGCAGTGGTGCAGGAGCCCTTAACTCCTGCTGACTCTGCCTAGAGATTTATCTAAGCCCTCTCCTAACTGGACACCCCCCTTGTTCTAGAGCTCTGCCTATTCATTCAACAAGTGTAAAAGTTGTAGTGTCGCTGTCAGTGTCACAGAACGCAGTAGAGCAGGGGAAAGTCGGGAGCGTATGGCCTGGAGAAGTGCGGGTCAATTCGGCCGGGTGAAGTTTGGGATGGGAGCTGGATGAAGCCAGTCTGGAGCCTCAAGCTCCTCTTGACCACTTTTATCTGAGAGGAAAACAATGAAAGTGAAGCATAGGAGTGCCTATTATCTCTAATTCCTTTTTCTTTTCCTTTGAGAAATTTTAATTTTTCAATATTAGAAAGCAGTTGGGGGTGGCATGGTGCCTGGCCTGCTCAGTCAATAGAGCATGGGACTCTTTTTTTTTTTTTTAAGTTTATGTATTTATTTTGAGAGAGAGAGAGAGAGGGAGAGAGAGAGAGAGAGATAGGCAGAGAGAGAAAGAGAGCGAGCACAAGCAGGGTAGGGGCAGAGAGAGAGAAAATCCCAAGCAGTCTCCGCACTGCCAGTACAGAGCCTGATATGGGGCTCGAGCTCACAAACCATGAGATCATGACCTGAGCTGAAACGAAGAGTCTGACACTTACCCAACAGAGTTACCCAGGTGCCCCGAGTGTGGGACTCTTGATCTTGGGGTTGTGAGTGCGGGCCCCACGTTGAGTGTGGAGATTACTTAAAAATAAAGTACTGAAAAAGGAAGAAAGCAAGAAATTGGGAAGCAAAAAGTAAAGACTGGAAGAATAAAAGGGCCCCACAAAGTAATGTTTTCTTGACCTGTTCCAACTGAATATAACAGCCTTCTGGAAAAAAGAGAAACCATAGCTCAGTTCTCTTTTTGGATCCGGTTCACCGTTTGTCTTATGTTTAAATTCTAATAGGTACATTTTTTGCTCTTTAAGTACAAAGGTATATATATTCACTATTCCTATAGGGTTTTGAAAGGTAAGCAAAGTGTTAAATGAGGTGTTGAAACTGTAAAAGAACACAGGTTTTTCAGTTCTCATTTAAAACCTACCCCATTGAAGTACAGACTCTACTACTATTCACTACAACATAAAGGGCAGAGATGAACTATTTCATTTGTCTGGCAATATTGGCTGGGAAGTTGGAGTTTTAAAGAAAAGGAAGTAATAGACTTTCAGCTGAATTTTTACTGCTAGAAGATGGCCCAGAAGAGTGTTTTCTCTTTCTTTTAAGCACAAAGACCTAGGATTTAATTGCATTATAAACCATTTAATCAACATATCCTTGAAATAACAAGTATCCACATGCTTTGTTCTCTTCTTACCATAATATGTCAGAAAGTCATCTAAAATTAAAGGGGAAAAAAGGGTTTTGAGATGAAGAGGCGACCAGCAAGTTAATATTCGTAGAGAAATAGAAAGAGACAATCATAAATAGGATTAGAGCTTTCTCTCTTTTGTCCTTTTACTCATAGGGAGGAACCTGTTACAGAAATGAGATTGGGTCTTTTGTGGGATCTTCAACAGACTCTGAAAGGATAAATGGAGCGATAGGTCCTAATGCCTCACTACCTCAAACTAAATCCGGAGTATTAGAGGGAAAATGGAAGAGAATCTTCTAGATGGACAGGAATTTGGAGTTGGGCTCTGGACTAAACACTTGGCTTAGAAGGGAGAAATTGAGGCCTGCGTCTCTTTCTCATTCACCTCAAGAGCAATCTGCAACAAATGTACAACGTCCATTCCCCTCCTTCCTGACCCCTAACAGGAAGTCTCTTTGGAGGAGTGTGTTCATTTATGTTGTTATCACAGCAGAAATAGATCTGGTTCTTTCCTCATGCCTTTTACCCCTATCATGAAGGATGCTCCATGAGTAGTGTCTTCTTTTTAATATACAAAGTCATATCTCCGTTCTTTGTGGATCTTCATGGTTTAGCTGGAAAAATATAGTGGTTAAACCTCAGGTTGTTCAGCAAGAAAATTCAGTGGTCAGAATTTGCTGATCTTTGCTGATCATGCCACCCAGCAGCTATGCGCGCTAGTTCTGTGAATGGCATCCTGGATAATTGCACCCTTCGCTCCAAGGCTCTGACTTTGCTTAGATGCTCATGATTTCTTCAGGGGCAGCCTTTGACCCAATCACAGTGAAAAGATTTCATGAGACTTTTCCAGCAGTCCTATGCTGGGCTAGAGACAGTAGTGATTTCCTGCTGGTCTTGGGTAAGTCTGGTTATGAGGCCAGATCTGCTGGAGACATTCTGATATCATAACAGGAGGGGATGTTGAGGATGGAACCAACACAGAGGCATCAGGGTAAGGATGAAGGCAGGGAAACTGTATGCTGATGACATGGTGTGAGCTGCTCATTATGTTCCTTCTGGGCAGTTAGCCCCTGTCCAGTTCTTGGACATTTTAATTATAGAAACTCATGCATCCCTTTTTTCCTTAAACTTGTTGTGTCTGGGTTTTCTGTCATTTCCCAAAGAATGAAGCCTAACCAATACAACTGAGTTCTAATCCCAGATGAGCCACTTTCTACTCAATCACTCTGAACAAGTAACCCTTCTTCTCTCAGTATTACTCCTACTACTTGAAAAAAAAAAAGTTACACCAAAATCGCCCACCTGATATGTTTTTTCTGAAGATTAAGTGAGGTTGTGCTTGCCATGTGCCTAACTATAGTAAATGCTCAATAAATATTAACTGTTGTAACCACACAGAAAATAAATTGTACCACAACCCTAATATCCAGGACAAAAACAGACTCCAAAGAACTTTAAAATTCGAGTGTCCTCCTTTTGCCAGTGTTACACAATTTCTTATAATGCTGAAGTGTCATTCTAGTTCAAATTTCATTCTTTTTCCCTCTTTATGTTTGATGGAAAGAGTTAAATTCCTTAGGACCAATAATTGCTACTTCTTGACTTCTCAGTCCACCTCAATATGTGATGTTGACTTATCTGAAATTTATGATAACAGAGAAATGTGCTAATAGGATCTTGAGAAACACGAGATTTTCAAAACAACAGTATTAGAGGTTGACCAGGAAGGAAATGATGACAGCAAATATTAAGGTCACTGACCACAGTACATCCAGAAAAGGTAAATTTCAACCTTGGTTGTTCTCAACAGATGACTGAAGCTAATGAAAGAGAATTAAGTGGTAGAGGTGTTCTCTACTCAGAGTTCTCTCTTCCACCATCTCTTCTTTAACTATTTTTTTGCAGCTCTTACTTTCATGCAGCTGACTCCCAGGTATATCTTTCTAGGCCCAGCATGTCACACCTCCAGTCTCCTCCAAGTCTCTGCAGGCTCTTTTCCACATTTCTGTATAGGAATCCCAGTGGCTCAGACTCTTGACTCAAAATATAATCTTAGCTTGTACTTTTATACAATTGCCAATCTTGTAGAGTCTATCCCTTGCATCTGTTGCTTTCTTTCAATTCTCTGTGTCGATATCCTGGATTAGGTCCTCATTGCTTCTTGCCATAGATTTCTAACTACTTTCCTTATATCCTGCCAAGATCCGTCTAATTTATTGCCTTCTGTCCTTCCTTCTTCTCTTTCCCCTTCTGTTCTCTTTTAATGTTACTACTTCTACAATGATTGTTTCTAAAGAACAATTCCGATCACATTATCTCCCTTCCCAGGAGCCACATTACCTTTGGAAGTAGGCCCCAAATTTTGGATCGCACGGACCAAGTAAAATAAAAATATATTAGGGATCCGAAAATAGTGTTGCCAGCTCTCATCTTGCCCAGTAAGAGCATTAGAACCTCCTACCAAACTGCCATCTACTCTTATCATCATTTCATAAAAGCAATTGCATTTGATTCCAAATATAGGAAAGATACAATCCCATAATAAAGGAAAGACCTTTGAACTGAATGCATTTTGTTTCATTTAAAAACTTACAAGTTGTCTTTATTTTCCTCATTTCTCTCCAGTTTGGTGGAAACTTACACTTAAACCATCACTGACCCATGGCCAGCTTTTAGGAATCACTGGCCCTACAGACCAAAGTATGAATTCTGAGCATAGCATTTAAGACCCAATCCATCTGGTCTAGAGGAAGCTTTAGTTTGTGTAGGCAAAATATAATTCTTTATAGTTTCACAAATGCATTTTGAAAATTCCTTCTTCCCTGCCTTGCTCATTCTCTTTTGTCTAAATTGCAAGCTTCTTAACTACTCCCCACTTCTTCCCCCTCAGTTCTGGAGGCATTCTTTTTGAGAACTAGCTTGCATTTTGTGTTTCTCCCCATGGTGGTAATTTGCCCATTCATAATTAATCTCTCCTTTTGTTCTGTGTTCCATCACACCTGGAACTTTTTTACCTTTCATATTCTACTTGCCATGTGTTACAGTGTTATTACTTATGCACAATTTTCTCTATGAGTAGGAACTATGTCTTACATCCATTAATATGCTCCATAGTAAGTATCTGTGGAAACTGGGTAGAATTTGGGAATCTTATTTTTATAGGAAATGTAGTTTTTAGAAGATAGAAAAATAATATTATTCATAGTATCAATGGTCTAGTGATGGAAAATATTCCTCTGCCAAAGGAGCAAGATACTATAGGACTGAGGAATCCCAAAGAGCCAACAGAAAGTGGTGGGAAGAGGGAGAGTGACCCATCCAAAGGAAGGGCAAGTTTAGAATCCTGTGGTTATTTCTGTCTGGTTGGCACTGGATAATATGAGCTGATGGTTGCTGAGAAAGTCCTAGCAGGGAGGCAGGTGGCCAGGTTTACCTAAACTGACTTGCAGACCGACATTCCTATGCAGTCCTGCTCGCTGATTAGGAGAAATGCCAAGGTAAGTGTAGGAGGCCGACAGGAAGACAAACAAGAGTCAAGCCATGTGCAATGGAATTAAAACAGAACAAAGCACAACACCCTTTTCTGGCAATGCGTTTGATTCCAACATATTTATTCCAAAGAGAAAAGTGCCTTGTTGGTCTGACTGGGAAAGAATTAGCAGGCTAGAAGTGTATGAGCGATATTCCTCCACTAAATATGATATTTCTTGACTCTGCCCTGGTTCACAGGCAACACTGTAGTGACATACAGAAGTAGGGTGAAAGAAAAAAAATGTGTGTATACAAAAGGAAGTAAATTCAGAGTTAAGCCCATTTTCCCTCTGACACATACACATGAAATGCTAGCTTTTCCAAACGCCATTGAATTGGAAACCTGGTAGATTAATAAGGTCTACCCATCTATCCATTTATTATCCACCTTTCATCTATCTATTTAATTACATGCTTGGTAAATGACTTGCATTTTCAGCCACCTTACTATCTCTCACCC
The DNA here is from genome assembly GCA_030068075.1 of Paguma larvata. NCBI lineage: Eukaryota > Metazoa > Chordata > Mammalia > Carnivora > Viverridae > Paguma > Paguma larvata. The sequence continues at coordinate 75,477,305 of CM057826.1, forward strand.
TGAAATTCTCTGAGATCGGAAGCTGCCAGTATATTCGTCTGGACGAAATGTTTCTTGTGGAATGAATACTCTAATTTGGCACCTGCTAATAGATATCGTGGCTGCTAACAGATATTCTAGATTTGTTGCATAGATGCTTAGAAGTGTATCTGCCTGACTGGCCTGCTACTGTATGAAGTGGAAAGAACACATTGGAGAAAATCCATAGCATTTATCTCGATTCACCATTGTGAGAGCAGAAGGCTGTGTAACAGTAATGTTTACAGGATATGGTTTCAAAAACTGTGGTATGCTTCATTGTGCTGGTGAAAAATATCGACCGTGAACATCATAATGATTTGAGTAGGATCTGAACCATGTCAGACAATTGAAATTCTAACAGAGCACATGTTTTTTACAGAAGCTGCAGAGCTTTGTATCTCGATATCTCCCTTTTTATTGAATCAGCAGCTGTACATAATACACACATTTACTCTTAGACTTGTTTTTCCATACAAATCATGCAATGATTAGGCTTAATTAAAAAAGAAATACAAACTGCATTTCTGGAAAATGCCACTACTGATAATTTTTTACACTGTTATTTGGAATTTGCATGCTACTCGCTAAGTGCATAAATATACATGTGCCTCCATTACAGCATGTGATTATAGTAATGCTTTTGTTTTCTATCATTATACTAAGTGAACATGGGACATAGCCCAGGCACAGTGAAGGTATACACTAGGGGCTGATGAATTTATCCAGTCTGATCAAAGTTGTCTTCCCAAAGACATAGGCAGGGCTTCATTGTTTTTCTTAAATTTTTGCTTTAGTTCTTTGATACAATCTTCTCTCAGGGGCCACTTATCATTCATCCAGGTAGCTAAGTCTGATGCGAACAATGAGGAATTTTGCTTCTTTAATCTTTTGTCCACATGAGGTCTGCAGTGTGTGTGATATTGCAGGTTTTTGAAAGGTGAAATTTTGGAGTTGAGATGTTCCTGTTTGTTACATTTCAGTGAACTTGGAATAATTTTCTTTTGGAAATACACTAAGTTACCTTTTATTAAAGACTGAATGTTTGTGTCCTGCCCTGCCAAGTCATATGTTGAATTTCTTTTTTTTTTATTTTTTTTTCAATGTTTATTTTTGAGAGACAGAGAGAGACAGAGCACGAGAGGGGGAGGGGCAGAGAGAACGGGAGACAGACTGGGAAGCAGGATCCAGGCTCTGAGCTGTCAGCATAAAGCCCAACACCGGGCTCAAACTCGTGAACTGTGAGATCATGACCTGAGCTGAAGTCAGATGTTTAACTGACTGGGCCACCCAGGTGCCTCATATGTTGAATTTCTAACCTCCATTGTAACTGTATTTGGAGATGGGACCTCTAAGAAAGTAATTACAGCTAAATAAGGTCATAAATGTGGGTCTTGATCTGATAGGTTTAGATAAAATCAATGACTTTGTAAGAAAAGACATCAGAGCGCTCTCTCTTTCTTTCCCTTCTCTCTCTTCTCCCTCCTTCCCTCCCTCTCTCTCTCTCTCTCTCTCTTTGTAAATGTGGAATGAAGAGGTCATATGAGTACACAGCAAGATGGCAACCACCATTCTTTTTTCTGAAGAACAAAGGCTTCAGAAGAAAACCTACTTTGCTGGCACTTTGATCTTGAATTTCACAGCCTCCAAGACTATGAGAAATAAATTTCTGTTGTTTAAGCTACACAGTCTATGATAGTTGATTATGGTAATCCAGTTGGACTAATAAACCCATAAACTTGTATGAAATGTGAGAAAACACAAAAGGTAGGGACAAGGGTGGCTACGGCGCATTATCAGTGTGGCAGTTAAGATCTCAGAAACTAGAGTCAGTCAGAACAGCTTTCCTGTCATCCTTGTTTGGTCACCTCACCGGACTTTAGTGTCTTCATTTGCATAACTGGAACAGTAGTGGATTCTACCTAATGAGATTAATACAAAGACCATAGAGTAAAAGAGTCACAGCAGGCCTTAAGTGCTCAGTTAATATTAGTTGTTATTACTATTACTATGACATGAAAATAGGCAAAACATTGTGTCAACTTCATGTACTGAAAATGAACAAATGTGTTTATTATCTCTTATAAACTACAATCACAAACAGTATACTCATGAAAGATTTGTTACAATTCTGATTTAATAGTGCAAATGAAACGTAGTTTTTCTTTTTCTTTTGGAAGTGTTTTGGTGGTAGAACTATTTTATTTTTCTGAAGTTTTTTAATGGTATACTAAAATATTTTTTTCTTTCAGAGTAGGTCAGATAGTGTGTTAAATACCTAATAATGTATTCCTTATTCTGAAGAGTAATTATCTGTCTCATAGTCGGATACAACCTCATTGAAAATAGCTTCTCGAAAGTGATACTGAAGTCATACAGCAAGTCTGTAAACACCGAGGCCTGTGGGGAACACCTGTGTTTCAGTCAAAGTCAGTCAAAGCCACGTCGCATTAAAGAGAAACGGGACAGAACTGGAGAGGCAGGGCTCCTCCAGTCATTCCAGCCCCGCTGGAAAAGAGGAGCCTGCAAAAGTTCAGAGTGTGGTACATAAACAGTATAGCAGCCAATCTCGACTTTTGAAGGAATGGGCCTACACAAAACTCTGGATATCTGTCTACCTGGAAATTCAGTGTTTTACTTCACAACTTGGCAAACTCTATTTACCGTTAATAGAACTAAGAAGTGCAAAAGGTAGTAAGAGAGAAAGAACAGAAAGTGCACCTTTTCCAGGTTTGTGGAAGATTTGTGGTTCATGGTTAATCGAACCCCACAAGAAAAGAGTTTTCGATATGGGTCAGTGGCAAGAGTCCTTGCTTGAAATAGTGGAAATGTTTCCACAAAGGTTTATGACAGAAAGCCCTTTCCTAAGGAACAAATGAATTAAGGAAGGGCCAGACAAATAAACCACCAGACGAATCCCTGAGAAGGGGAAATACTGCAGTGAATGGCGTTCCTTAAGTGAAGGTCTGGGCACAGCCCAAGACTAACGAATTACTTAGTCTCTTTCACTCTGGAGGCACGTACTTTGATTAGCGTCCGGGGCTGTGGTGAAGGGACTCACAGTTTATGGCTTCGTCTCTTTCAGAGCTTTGTAAGAGTTAAGATACATTGGTCAGTATTTCTCACCAACTGAATATATCTCCTCTAATTATCCCAACTACAATTGACACCAAGCAATTTAGAGGAGAAACTAATTTAACCTTCAAGCATTTCAAGGTGCTTTTTAAACTGCTTAATGTAGATCTCGATATCACAATGATTGACAAAGTATTATCAGTGTCACCATAGGAACCAGAAGTGTTTTACATAGTCCCAAAAGGACCTGACACATTTTTCAAAAGACAGACCCCACCGATACCACCTGCTGTTAAGAGGTTTCAGTTCTTTGGTGTCTCTTATCTCTAGCAGTCCTTGATCTTCATATTTTAAGATTTGTTTCTCTGGTGAGAAGAAGAAAGGCCCTTTTCTATTATTCAATAGTTTCATTGTTTATCTCAGCCTTACAAATGACAGTTGAGGTGACTGCGATTCCATTTAGTTTCTGGTATGGCTGTAGTTCGTGACCCTTTGAATACTAACAGGCTAGCTAGAATGCTGCCAGTGAGCCCAGGACACTTCGTGTACATCAGGCACTGCAGGGCAGATTAGAATCGAAAGCCAGAGCTCTGTTGTAAATACAGATGCTCCCTTTATGCTGAACTCTGGGCAGTTGGGATCCGCACAACATTTGAAACCTTTTCCTTTAACCTTGAGAGCAGAATCTCGAGGATAGAAAGTAAAGGGCCTATGTTTCCTGAAGGCTGTGATTTTGGATTCCAAAATGTATATTTGTTTTCCCCTGATATTCCCCACAATGAAATTTGCAAGATCAGCCATGCCCTCCTCTGATTTCTGTTACAGAAGGCAAATATTTTTTTTAGGGTGAGTAAATAAACATAACAAATCTGAGCAAATATCAGTTCATAATTCGTTTGGTGCTAAATTCCATGTGCTCTGAAACTCTTTCTTGAGTTTGGGTAGAGAGGTTTACATTTTTGCCAGGCATTTTGTTTTTTAAGTGAGTTAAGGCAAGAAAATGAGCTAGACTGTAGTTGGATGAGGCTAACGAGTCTACGGCCCTTCTATAGTGTGACGTAGGCTTTCTTGCCTAATCAATGCTGCTAATTAGCTTCATTTGGTGAGCGGCGTGGGCAAACATCCCCCTGATGTGGGAAGTGACTCTGAGGTCAGAATTATTCAGAATATGTTGTTCCCAACCTTTTGTTTTGAAAAATTCCAAGCCTGAAGAAATGTTGAAAGAGTAACACAATGACCACCCAGATACCCTTCACTGATATTAACAAATTGTTAAATTTTATAATATTTGTGTGCTCCTTATTATCTGTCTAACTGCTATCTATTTTTCTATCATCTATCTATCTATCATCATCTATCTATCATTTTTTCTATCATCTATCTAAACATATATTCTTTCCAATTTCCTTTTTTCCTTTGAGCGCTTTGATTTTTAAAAATTTTTATTTAATGTTTACTTATTTTTGAGAGAGAGAGCATGAGTGGGGAAGACACAGAATCCAAAGCTGGCTGTCAGCACAGAGCCTGACAAAGGGCTCGAACTCACAAACTATGAGATCATGACCTGACCTGAAGTTGGGCACTTAACCGACTCAGCCACTTGAAAATAAAGCATAACATCATGTTACTCCTCCTCTAAAAACCTCAGTATTTATCACCTAAGAGTAAAGACATTTTCCTACATTATCACAATGCTATTTGCACTCTCAAGAATTTAAAAAGTGGTATAATATACAATAATATTTAATAGAGAGTACATATTAAAATTTTTTAATTGTCCTTTAAATATCCTTGATAGCTTTTCAAAAAATCCAATCAAAGTTCATGTATTACATTTAGTTGTGATATATTTTCAGTCTTCCTTAATTTGGGGCAAATTTTTGTCTTTTATGATAGAAACATGTTGAAGAGTTTAGTCTAGTTGTCTTTGAATGTCTCACAGTTTAGATTTTATAGGCTGTTTCCTCATGATTAGATTCTAGAAATGTTGTTGACAATACTACATAGGTGATGTTGTATACTTCCCATTTCATTATATCTAAAGCCACACAACACTAAACTTAATCACTTGGCTAAAGTAGTTTATGAAAGCTCTCTTTCACAAAAGCACTGTTTCTCCTTTTAGAAATTAACCAACCTATGAGCTGATTCTTTGGTATATAAATAGTAAGAATATTGTTTTCCAGCAAACTTTTACCAAATGATTGTAGCATGAATGGCTTCATCAAGGATGGAGAATAATGATAAAGATGGAGATATGCACACACACAGATTTTTAAATGCAAAACTCATTTTTCTACTTACATGGGGGGGCGGTGAGTAATGAAGACTTAAAAGAAGAGAATATACTCCCTTACCTACTTGCACTTGCAATTTCTCCAGAATCATCTTCCATCCATTTCTCACTAGGCACCAACTCTGTAAAAATTACATAGATTAACAAAATGAAAGGGCAATTTTATTAACATAAATTCATTTTGTAATTTCAAAGGTATAGCATTTGCTTATTATTAATTCAGTTCGTGAGATCCATGAGCCTGTTTTAATGAATGTAATAACTTGATACTGGGGTCTCTGGATGGTATGTGCAGTCATATGAGCTCCAACACCCAACTTACAGTTGAATTTTGTTTGATTGTTCAGCAGGAAAAAAAATTTTTTTGTAAAACATAGCACCTTAGTGTGAAGTCTCAAGATATATTTTTTTAAATATTTACTTATTTTTGAGAGAGAGAGAGATAGAGTGTGAGCAGGGGAGGGGCAGACAGAGATGGAGACACAGAATCTGAAGCAGGCTCCAGGCTCTGAGCCCGACAACACAGAGCCCAACGCAGGGCTAGAACTCCGATAGTGAGATCATAACCTGAGCCTAAGTTGGACGCTTAACTGACTGACTCACCCAGGAGTCCCTCAAGATGTTTTTAATAACCTTCTCTGGAAGGAATAAATATTGTTATTGCACGCAATTTAAATTTAAAAATAGCTTGTATTCTTTATCAATAAATAGAAGTTTGATTAGAAGTCATTTAAACCTAAAGTGATGGTTAGAGCTAATCCCAATTTAACATTATCAATAGGTTATGAATTTGCTTGTTGTTGGAAAAGGGACATAAATAGATGTCCTTGCCTGGCATGTAATTTAACTTAAACCACATTCGTTGTCATAAAAATGTGTAGTTTTTGTTCGAATGGACTGAGGCCTGATTTTGAACAAGATTAGGATAGAAATAAAACATTCTTCTAGAAGATGTGGTATATATATACAATGGAATACTACATGGCAACGAGAAAGAATGAAATCTGGCCATGCATAGCAACATGGATGCAACTTGAGGGTATGATGCTAAGTGAAAGAAGTCAGAGAAAGACAGATACCATATGTTTCCAAACATAGTTGGATTTTGAGAGTCTTAGAAGAAAACCATGGGGGAGGGGAAGAGGGGGAAAAAAAAAAGACACAGAGAGGGAGGGAGACAAAACATAAGAGACTCTCAAAGACCAAGAACAAACTGAAGGGTGAGGGGGGTGTGTGGGGGGGAGAGTGGGTTACGGGCACAGAGGAGGGCACTTGTTGGGATGAGCACTGGGTGTTATATGGAAACCAATTTGACAATAAATTATTTTAAAAAAAGAAATAAAATATTCTTGTTCAGTACCATATTCAAGTGGGCATGAAGAGAATACAAATGAGCTTCACATAAAAGTACTGGACTGATCAGTAGCACAGATTAAGGGGTTAAATGTTTCCATTGTATTAAAAGGCAGAGATCTGTGATGGCTCCCAGGCCTCTATTTCTGTGGCTTCTCTCTTTCAGTTTCCCTCCTGTCTTAGGCACTTTGCACCTGCTATCATCTGACTCCCTCTTCACTTCCTTCAAGTCTTTATTAAACTATATCTCAGATAGATGTATTCTAATATCCTGATTAATTCTGTAGCCCCTACTTAATTTTCCTCTTATTCTTATAAAATTTTGGTATGTTATATAATTTACCGTTTTTGTTTCTTTTTTTTATTTTTTTTTCTCCCACGACTGGAATATAAGTTTCATGGAGGGCAAGGATTTATTCCTGAATTCTGAGACCTGAGGACTCTTCTCAACATATACTATGCACTCCTTGAATATTTGTTAAATAAGAAAACACTGTAAAATAAAGATATACATGTTTCGTATATAACATATATAATGTTTAGTTTGAAAAGTGAAATTCAGATCAAATGTTTGCAAACTCTCTGAAGGGGTATGTAGAATTCTAGAGTTTTCCAAGCCCAGTCTGAAATCAATTGCTAAATTGTTTTTCTAGAAACTGAAGGTTGTATAGGAAGCCCAGGATGGGGGGGGAGGGGAGCACACTTGTGGTATCATTTCAAATGGTTTCTTTTAACAGAAGGTATCACAATGCATCGCTGCTTCTTTCCAATGTTCCCACCTAACTGATTCGGTTCTGAATCTAAAGAAAAATTTTATAACCACATATTTCTCCCTCTAATACAACTTAAAGCCGCATCATTAAGAAATTAATAGACTAGTGTTCCCTTCTTAAGCTTTATATAGATTGTTAGAACTGGAATGGCTTTTAGTCATCATCAAATACAAATGCCTCATTTCCAGGTGAGACATCAGGCTCAAGAAGTTACATCAGGCCCTAAATCATCTAGCTGATTCGTACAAACCAACCAAGATTAAAACCAGGTCTTCTGCAGTCCAGTTGAGTTCTCTCCTCAATGTGTGCATGAAATGACACGCTGTTTTTATACAATATGGAGTCATTTAGAAATAGAACAATAGCTCAATAGCTCATTTCTTCATAAAAAGGGATGGCTTAGAGAAAGGACCACATTAAAAGGACATGCTCAGGTGTCCTCTGGACTGAAAGGCGAGACTTCCATCCAGTTGTTCAGATGAAGACTCCACGAACCCGCTCAAATGCTATTTTCAACACCATCACATTTAGGTTCACATAAGAACTTGGCATTACTTAATTTTTCTTTTTTTTTTTTTGCCAAGGAAGAGAGAAGTACACAAAGCTTGTAATAAGAATTGGACTTAAAAAGGGGAATATCATGCAATTTTCTTTCTGTTGTACCAATGAAAGCAATACTGACAAAATAGAATTAACAGCCTGCCAGCCGACAAGCTCTCCAATACCCTCCAATAAAATCTTTGTGCTGTGGAAGAGAGCTTCAAAGCAGGTAAAAATGTGGAGGAGATCTGAAAATAATTACATTTAAGTGCAGTTTTCAAGATTAAATACTCTCTGGTTTCCAGAGTCTCATTAGTTTCATTTTTCAAAATATGTAGGAAAAGAAATACAAATGCAATTTTTTAGGAGTGGAAAATCACTACGAAATTTTAGTTGGGAAGAAAAGCAGTTTTTTGTTTTTCATATTTTTTATTTTAATTTTTAATTTTTTAAGTTTATTTATTTATTTTGAGAGAGAAAGAGAGAGAGAGCATGTATGCATGCATGCCTGAGTGAGGGAGGGGGAGGGAGAGAGAGAGAGAGAGAGAGAGAGAGAATCCCAAGCAGGCTCTGTGCTGTCAGCCCAGAGTCTGATGTGGGGTTCGAACACATGAAACGTGAGGTCATGACCTAAGCCGAAATCAAGAGTCACGTACTTAACCAACTGAGCCACTCGGGCCCTGAAGATCAGTTCTTTTTTTAAAAACAAATATTCAGATCCATGTACTTATTTAGTGTTCTAAAATTCATATTTAAATATCCAAATAATTTGTAGAAAAGCTAAAATAAAAAACTTCAAATGAAGTGTAAGTTTGTGAAGATGTGTCCCCATTCTTATCCTGCCACAAGCCTCTCTGGGGTGTGAAGGAAAGCCTCAGACTAAGAGAGCCGTGGGCGGACGCAATTATACCCGACGTGTGGAGCGCATACCTGCACTTGGCCTTCTTCCTGTGTCACAGGCAAGATCCTGTCAAGGAAAGATAAAAATGCATTTTTGCTCATGTACACTTAAGTAATTTTAAGGTTTTCAAGTTTGTTTATTTAAAATCCTATTTTTATTTTATGTTTCTGTCTTTTTTCCCAATTTATTTTCCTAGGAAGTAAAAACACACAAGAATATACTAGAGATATAAAGAATGTAACAATATGGGAGAATATGAAACGAATCAAAACACCTCCTTCTTGATCCTGCTTTCTGTCCAACCCCACTCTTCTCCTCAAACCTCTCCATTCTCACTTCATGCTCAGAAGCAAATCTCTGTAATGGTTTTGTTTTTTCTTCCAGTGGCTGAATTTTGAAATGGAAGGGAGAATGGAGAAATATTAAAACAGACTATTAGAAGTCTAGATACACACAGATGCTTAGTATCCCCACTGGAACTACTGCACTGCCATTAGAAGTACAAAATTATATAACTACTTTGGAAAGCCATATAATATAATTTACTGAAGTTGATTTAGCCATACCCTATAAAACTTTTGGGATTAGAAATGAGACCAGAATTCTTGTACTCTCCACTTCAATTCAACTTCATACTATAGTTCTTGCCAGAACCATAAGGTTTAAAAAAGAAAGTATGATTGGAAAATAAAAAATGAAATTGTCATTATTAGTAGGTGATACACTTCTTCATGTAGAAATCCCAAGAGTCTACAGATACAGTTAGTATAAAAACAATCATTTTTAATTCTAACCAACAAAGACTATAAAATTTAAAAATTAAAAAAACAATTTAAATGCCCTTTATAAATAGCATCAAAAGTTTCAAGTACTTAGGCAAATCCTCAAAAAATAAAACTAGAAAACATTATTGAGACAATCATAGACTTAAATAAATGGAAGCATGCTCACTGATGAAAAGTTTCAACATTTTAAAGATATCAGTTTCCCCCAAATAGATCTATAGATTCATTGCATTTCCACTTGAAAGTTCAGTGTTTTTTCTTTGTGGAAATTAAAAAGCTGATTCTAAAATTTATATGGAGAATCAGAGGGCCCAAAAGAGCCAAGACAATTTAAGAATGACAAAGTTGAGAGATACAAACTACTGAATCTCACGACTTGATATGAAATTACAACAATTAAAACACCGATATTGTAAAGAACAGTTCTTTCAGTTAACGGTGCTGGGTGTATTCAGTTTCTGCACGCAGTGGGGGCAGGAACTTGACAACCTCCCCTCCTCTCACCCAACTCAGCACACAAAGCAGTTCCAGGGTGGATTGTAATTATAAATGCGGAAGGCAAGAAACAGGGCATTTGCAAGATAACATATGGGAGTACCTTTGTGACCTCGGGATAATCAAAGATTTTTATTTTATTTTTTATTTTACTTTATTTTAGACAGAAAGCAAGGGAACAGGAAAGAGGGACAGAGGAAGAGAGAGAGATAAGCTCAAGCAGGCTCCACACTCAGGGTGGAGCCCGACATGGGGCTCTATCCCATGACCCTAGGATCTATGCCATGACCTTAGCCGAAATCAAGAGTTCAATGCTCAATGACTGAGCCACTTAGGGGCCTCATAGGAGAATCAAAGATTTCTTAAACACAACTGCAAAGATCACTATAAAGGGTAAGATTGATAAATTAAAATATATTAAAAGTAGAAACATGTATCAAAACATCTTTTTATCTTTTTTTTAATTTTAGAGACAGAGAGCATGAGTGGAGGAGAGGAACAGAGGGTGAGAGAGAGACACAGAGAGAGAGAATCTCAAGCCGACTCCAAGCTCAGCATGGAGCCTGATGCGGGCTCAATCCCAAGATCCTGAGATCATGACCTGAGTGGAAACCAAGAGTCTGATGCTCAAGTGACTGAGTCACCCAGTGCCCCCCAAACATCCCTTGAATAGACTGAACAGGTAAGCCATTGCCTATGGTTTTCTTTTTTTTTTTTTAATTTTTTTAACGTTTATTTATTTTTGAGAGACATAGAGACAGAGTGTGAGCAGGGGAAGGGCAGAGAGAGGGAGATACAGAATCCGAAGCAGGCTCCAGGCTCTGAGCTGTCAGCACAGAGCCCAACGCGAGGCTCGAACTCAGACCGTGAGATCATGACTTGTGCCGAAGTCAGCCGCTTAGCCAACTGAGCCACACAGGTGCCCCTGCCTATGGTTTTCTAAATCAAGATCTACGACTGTTTTTATTTCATAAACACTGATTTTGTTTATATTTTTAGATAGAATCATCCCTTACATTTATTTGCAAGTGTTAATTATGCTAATTTTTAAATGTTTCTTATTTTTTCACAGATTTTCATTTTTCTGTTTTCAGTTTCTTCCTTTCACTATGTTTGGTTTTTGGAAATGTTATGATTATTGCTTGTTCATTTCACACTAGTATTTAAACTTCCTATTTTCCCATTTGTGTATGAAGGTTCTGATTAGAGCAACTTCCCTCCAGTTACTGTAAAAGAGGGTTAGTTTGTGCCTCCAGGGTGGGAAGTGCAGGGAGTGTATGTTTTCAGTTTGTGAGTTCATCTTGCTCCTGGTAAATACCGTGAACCTGGAGCTTTCCTCTCCATTTGCAACCCGTCTCCTGCATTCAATGCTTTAGTCCGGAAATAAATGTTTCTCTTATTTCTCAACTATTGCTCAGCATAAGCAGAAGTGGAAGAGGGTGCTGACCCACCATGTTGCTACATGTGTCTTCTCCAGCTCTCCTGGTGATCACCACCAAGTCCTATCCACTTTTTGGATCTATTTACTCTTCATTCAGAGCACTGTTGAGACTTCATAGAATTCTTCTCCTTTCCATGTTTCAGCCTATGCTTTCTCCAGTCTTCACAGCTGTTTTCAGAGGCATGTTACCTATGCAATCATCTAGAGCCTGGCACTTAGAAGAGCCCAATACTTGGTTTAATGTTGCTGTCTCGAAATTCTTAATGATTTTGAAACAATGGTGCTGGATTTTCACTTTGCACTGGGCCTTTCCAATCATGGAGCTGGGCCTGTCTAATATGGCTTTCAGTACAATCTGGATTCCTTAATCACTTTTAGGATTCCATAAACATTTTCTTCTGCTATAATATTTTTTCCTATATCTAATGCAATTACCCTTTTTTAATTTTTAATTTTGTAAGATTTATTAAGGTATAAAATTCACTTATTTTAAGTGTACAGTACAATGATTATTACTCAGTTTATAGAATTATGTGACCATCACAACAATCAAGTTCTAAAATACTTCCATCATTCCAAACAGATTTCAAGTGCCCATTTCTAGTCACTCCCTGTTCTCACCATCAGCTCCAGCACTTTTCATAGTTAAAAGGAACTTTTTAAAAAAATACAAAAATTCGTGTGTGTGTGTGTGTGTGTGTGTGTGTGTGTACGCTAACTTTCTCTTCAAGGAAGAGAAAGAACTTTGAAGGAAATGATAATCTTCATAAAAGGACTGTGTGAGTAGCCAGTCTGAGTAGCCAGTCACCTTTCTCCTCTTTTTCTTTCTAATCGGTAGTTAGTAAGAGACCATTTTGTGTGAATTCAAATCTGAATACAAGGTACTGAATAGAATCTGTTTAGAGTTAGGAACTTCGACTTAAAGAAAACATGTTTGTTCTTGTTTTCTTTTGGATTTAAAAAAATTATTTGAAATCATGTAAACATACTACTTAAAACCATAACCTGTTTCATTGGTAAACTCAATTAAACAATAATTAGAGTTATATTATGCCAGGCAGACATTTACATCATTCTTTTTTTGGTTTTAATTTATATAAAAATGCTTCCTTTTTCTGATTATAAAACCCCCAAATGGTTATATTTATAGGTGTGCACCATATAGAATGATACATGGAGAAAAACAAAATTTCCAATTATCCTAATACTATATCACATTTTTCCTCATATTTTTCTTTGCATATATGTGTTTATCTAGTGGAATTTTTTTTTGTTTCAGTATGGGATCATAATTCATATATAATTTTCTCCCTGTTGTTTCCTATGCACATGATCATTTATCCATATCCTCAACTATTTTTCAAAAACATAATTTATCTGTGACAGCTAATTATGGACAAAAAAGGGCTCAGGAGCAAGGTGTTAAATACTGGACTGAATGTGAGAGTCATTTAGCACCTCTTTGTGATTCAGATCTTTCTTGATGACTCTGTAGCGAGATGACTGACTCAAGGTGATAAAAATTCTTTTGTAGGCCACCCCATTACAGAACCCTAATAAGGGAGCAAGCTAAAAAAGGTAGAAGATGCTTTTAACTAATTTTCTTAGACAATCCCCATTTCATAAAACTGATTGCTTTCTACATATTTCTTTCCTTTTCCTTCTTTCTCTTTCTCCTTTATTTTTTTGATATGATTCCATTTATTTGAGATGTCCATAATAAGCAAATCCATAGAGCAGAAAGTAGATTAGTAGTTTTCAGAGGCAAGGGGATGGAGAATGATTGCTAATAAATAATGGTTTCATTTGGGGATGATGAAAATGTTCTAGAATTAGATGGTTGCACGTTGTGAATAAACTTAAAAATCACTGACTTGTACATTTTTAAAAGGTGAGTTTTATGGATAATGAATTACATATATTTCTTAATATATTTACATTATAGTATTTATTTGTATGTTTCTGCTTCAAGAAATTGTTATTCCTAAAGATGAAATCTGTACTTAATGCAGGCCCTAACACATAGCAGGTGTTCAGTTAAAAATTTACCGGTAAACCAATGAGGAAGAGATGAAAACGAAGTACTGTTTTTGTTCTTAATCACTATTTAGGTCACCGAATAAGCATGCTAATCTCCCTGAATGCAGAAAACAGAAAGATCTATAATGTAATTAGATAACGCCTATAAAGACATATAACATCACTTGGCAAGACTCCTGGCACATAATGAAAATATTATTACTAATAAAAATAATCTGCCTCCATATAGTGAGAAGCCTGAGCACCCAATATTGGAGGCCAGGAACAAGTCATGGCTGCAAATGGCTAGCAATTGTGGCACCCACACCTAGGGGTGGGACGGGCACAGGCCTTCTCTCCTCTGGTTTGTCCAATTGGAAACTTGCTTGGAGAACCCCTCGGGCTACCCTTCTTTTCATCTGCACATATATTATGAACATTGTAGCTCAGTCCTGTCAGTCAAAATTACATTAGGAGGATTAGGAGATGCTCTGTTAGGAGAAAACAGGATTTGGCAATTTGATTTCAGGAAGACTTGAAATGTCAGAGATGGAAGTCCAAGTGGAATAAAAAGGGCTTTGAGCTTTGGCAGTGAGAACCAACAATCAGAGAAGAATATAGCAGTTTTGGAAGTGTAGAAGTAATGTCTTCTCTAAGAATCATGAATATGGTAGAATTTTGCCTTTTTGAAGAGGTGGGAAATACACCTGAATTGTCTAAAAGAAATTGTTTCGGGTCATTTTGCTGTTTTCATCTGATTTCTAATTAAAATAGTCTTTTTAGCTCATCAAAACAATTTTCCTTATTGAGTAAAACTAAAAGTTATTTTAGCATCCCCTTAGTGGTTTTCAGTACATTTTTGTCAAAGTGTATCCAAAGCTGCTTTTAAAAACAGTGCTACTTTCGACAATAGCCGAATCATGGAAAGAGACCAAGTACCCATCAACTGACGAATGGATAAAGAAGTTATGGTACTTATATACAATGGACTACTACGTGGCAATGAGAAAGAATGAAATCTGGCCATTGTAGCAACATGGATGGAACTGGAGGGTATTATGTTAAGTGAAATAAGTCAGTCAGAAAAAGACAGATACCATATGTTTCCACGAATAGGTGGACTTTGTGAGACTAAGCCAAAACCAGGGGGAGAGGAAGAGGGGAAAGGAAAAAAAGACACAGAGAGGGAGGGAGATAAAACATAAGAGACTCTCGAAGACTAAGAACAAACTGAGAGTGAGGGGGGTGAGGGAGGGGGGAGAGGGGGTGACGGGCATTAAAGAGGGCACGTGTTGGGATGAACACTGGGTGTTATATGTAAACCAATTTGAAAATAAACTATTATAAAAAAATAAAATAAAAACAGTGCTAAAATTTTTATGCTTTAAATAAAATCTGTTGCCTTTTTATAAGCAATTGGCAATTATGTAAGAAGTGAACCAAATAAATATACGTATGTGGAGTTTTCTGGAATACGTTTTTACCCACAGTCACTTGTTTGTTTTACTACCAGTTATCATGTCATATTTTGTTGGCTGTTTGCAGATGAAAGGTTTTTTTAAAAACCAAATATAGTTTTAAATAAATAGACATATAAACCTGAAATATAACCCCGTAATCTTGTTCATTAAGTGGTTATTATTATGTGTTTCGTGTCTGACCCTGGACGAGTTACCCCACATTCTGAGCTGTAATTTCCTATACAATCTATAAAATGAAAATAATGGTATCCTGTTTACAGAGTTCTTGTGACAATTAAATGAGAAAATTAACTTTAGAGTTAAGCAGAGGACTTGGTGCATAGTAAGTGCTCAATAAATAGTTTTTAGAAACTTATTTGAATGTGTGAATGTGAGAAACAGTCCAGCAGGCATTGTTTTCCTGACAGATTGTGTTTATAGGACTGCGCGGGAAGATTGTAAACATCTGTGCCTTGGTTACCATTTTCCTAATTTATTTAACCATGTGGATTTTGTCAACTATTTTCAACTAATCAGACACAGGCAATACCATCTATGCTGTACAGATGGTTTCTTCAATCCATCCATCATGCCTGGGTGTGGCAATGCCTGGGACTAGGCGCATTAAAAGTTAGTGGCAAGAAAATTTGACCTTTTGAATAATGAGATCTTTTGAATTGTGAAATGTTTTTAAACTCCTACGTGCTTCACCTCTGATACTGGAAAAGTTGATCTCTCTCTCTCTCCGTATATATATATACATATATACATATATATATATACACATATACACACATATATGTGTGTGTGTGTATATATTTACATATATATGTATGTGTGTGTATATACATACATATACATATACATACACGTACATATATTGTGTGTATGTGTGTGTGTGTGTATATATACATACATATATATATATATATTTTTTTTTACAGAGTCGGCATCATCAGCTGCCTGACTCATTAGGAAATGATCTGAGTTAGCTATAGGAAGGAAGCAAGTAAGAAAGCTTGAGAGAGTTAAAGAACATAATTTAATGTCTGCTTCACTGCTCATTTTAATTACTATAATATTAAGAAAATGTAGAGGTAAGAGCAGAATTTTTTTGAAATAGTCTGTTATATTCCCACTGTAGACAAATCAGAAAACACAGAGAACAGGACAAAAAATTCTCATAATCCTTCCACCCAAAGATATTTTGATAATATCCTTCATTATGATTATTTATGTACATATATACACACATGTGCATGTAAACACATGCACATACATACATGTGTACTTTGCAAAAAAAGGAATCTTATTGGAAAGGATTTTTGTCACCTGCTTTTCCCGCTTAGTGAAATACTCCTAAAATTCTTTCACGTTGTTTTCATATTCTTTTTCATGATTCTTTTAAATAGATATAAATAATCCACTGCAGAAATGAAATGTTATTTCCTTAATCTCCTAATTTTTGAGAGTTAGTTTCCAACCTTATTGCTATTGTTAAACAATCACTATTAAGCAGTTTTTAGCTAAAAGAAAAAATTTTGAAAGGAATTGAGTGAGTAGCATATCCAAGCTCTCTATTCTAGCAAGGTTATGTCCATAAAATTATTATATTTGAAATCACTTACCAGCATTAGAGAACAACACAAGGGAATAAAAACAAGCTCCTAAGACAAAAGACATGAAAAAACAGAAGCTACAACTTCCCCAGAAGAGAGAGTAGATAATATGAATTCATGCTGAGTTTCTCAGTACAGGCAATTCTCGATTTGCATAGGACTGCAGGACTTTGAAAACAGCCATGCTGACTGAAACGGTACAAAGTAATACTCATAATGAATGAGAAAATATAAGATTGTTCCATGACCTTTAAAAATTTCTATCAAAAGCTGAAAATTCTCTGTCGGTTATAAAGGTAATGTTGGGGCAGCTGAGTGGCTAAGTCAGTTAAGGGTCCGACTTCACTCACGTGGTCATCTCCTGGTTTGTGAGTTACAGCCCCGCATTGAGCTCTGCGCTGATAGTGCAGAACCTGCGTGAGATTCTCTCTCTCTCCCTCTTTCTCTATGCTACTCCCCCACTGACACTCTCTCTCTAAAAATAAATAAACTTAAAACATATAAAAGTACTGTATAATGAAATGAAAAAGAACAACAAAAGAAATGCTTATTTAGTACACTGTAATGTAAACTATTACAGTTATTGAGAATTCCATATTTTATTTCCTTATAAAAAAGTTATCAAAAGTTGTTTGAACAATGCTTGCCTTATTCTTATAAATAACTTATGGTGTATTCAAGGCATCTTTTCTATGCGTTGGCAAATTTTGATCAGCTTCTAACATTGAATCCTTGGCTCTTTCAATGTCCATAATGCTTGCTGAGAGTGCCTTTCACATGAAGGGTTTTGCCAACATTGGGCATTTCCTCTGGGATACCTGCGTCCTGTTTGTCACAACCATTTTCCTCATTTCTGTCCATAAGTTTGCCTTCTCTAAACTGCTCTGATGCTCACGTAGAGTGTCTCCATACCACCATCACCTATCTTTCCTATAACTCCTTGAATGTTAGATTTCATTTTCAGCAGTATTACTTTTCATTTCTTTGCTCTACTTTCATCTTCGTTGGCCAATTCCCTCTCCTAATTAACCATTACTGTAAACTTTCATGTGGATTTATCACTGGGAGACAAAGAGGCAAAACTACATGCTTTGCTGCCTGTACATGAATTGAATAACATAGACAGTAACCAATCACTGACAAATTTTGGAAAAAAAAAAAAAAAAAAAAAAAACAACAACAACAAAACCCGACATGATTGGCCATTGATCAGGATGTGCCTCTGTTATTCATGCAGTGATTTGTGGACTAAAAAATTAGCAGCAAAATTTTTACTTTATGCAAATTACTCACAGTTAATGTACTGTGGTAATAGAAATGTGAACCAAGTTGTCAGGGATTAGAGTAATTTAACTACGCCATGGGAACTGAAAGGTGTCTCCTGGAACTGTGCAAAACAAGGACTTCCTGTGTATATTTACAAATAATGAATGAAGGGGATGGCTTTCCATATGGGTTTTCATAGGCTATGAATGGCATCTATCCCCATCCCGAGCTATCTAGGGGGCAACAATGGTTTTGTGGGATCTGACATATATGTTGCATCTAGGTTTCTAACTATAGCAACTATAAAGGGGAGAATTGTGCTGATCAGACACTTGCTGCAATTTGTAGAAACTGTATTTCTTCCTCCTCTGATGTCACAGCACAGCAGAGCTCACTGAGGATTTCAGGTCAACATGGGGATCTGATTGTTTCCTATAATTCGCTCACTCCCACACTGCCCACACACCCTTCATGGATAGTGATCAAAAAAAAAAAAAAAAAAAAAGCTCACGTCCTAAAGGGCCAAGTCTCTGACAGTTCCCATAGGATGTATCTTTGAAATCAAGGTGAAGTCAATGGTTTTAAACACGGGGCAGGGGCCTAGGGGTGTGGGCACAGGGACAGGAATCAAGAAAACTGAGGAATTTACAGCAAAGTCTGTAAACAAAGAAGATTGATGGAAGCTGAAGACAAAGGAAGGATTCACCGGAAAGAAGGTGAGATTCCCCACAGCGTCTTGATATGTCATCCCAATTATCTTTGCACCACAGTGTCTGTCATATAAAAAGAGTTTACAAATGTTTGTTAAATGAAGCAGGAAGTATTGCTGAGATTTTGGAGAAGTAATATTTTAATAAAACCTAGATTAAATTTGACTAATTACATAGGGAACACAAATAGAATGGACTAAACATGAAAGTTAAGACAGTTTGTGCTCCTCAGGGGCACCTGGGTGGCTCAGTCGGTTGAGCATCTGACTTCGGCTCGTGTCATGATCTCAGAGTTCATGGGTTCGAGCCCTGCATCAGGCTCTGTGCTGGCAGCTCAGAGCCTGGAGCCTGCTCAGATTCTGTGTCTCCCTCTCTGTCTGCCCGTTCCCCATTCATGCTCTGTCTCTCAAAAATAAATAAAGTATTAAAAAAAAATATTCGTGCTCCTCTGCACTGTCCCTCAGGTAGTCAGAGTGATCTTTTGGAAATGTAATTCATACTATATATCTTCTTGCTTAAAACTTTTCAGTGACATCCAATGCACAAAGAATAAAAACAAAAGTGTCTATCCGGGCTCATAAAGCGTACATTATCTGATCTCTAACAAATTCTCGGATCCTACCTCTTACCTCTCTCCTCCACCACTTTCCCCTACCCTCCCATATTCTTTAGTTACATTGGCCTTTTTTTATATTCTACAAATGTGGCAAGTTCACTGTGGTATTAGGATCTTTGCTCTTGCTGTTACCTCTGTATGGCAAACTCTATCTGTAGATTTTCACATGGAAAATTTTTAACACAGTTTTTTTAGTCAAGGATGTGTGATAAGGACACGCCCTATAGGAAAAATTATGGAAGATGTATCATTTGCATCAGTCAGGATAAATTGGTTATGGTGCAGTAGCAAACAGTCTCTCAAATCTCAGTGGCTTAAAACAACAGAGGTGTATTTTTTGCTCAAGCTACATGGCCAGTGGGGATTGGCAAAAAGGTTCTACTCATGGTAGAGATGCTAACATTTTATGATACCACCAACTAGACATGAGGTTTCGGAGTTTGCCATGTCAGAAGAAGATAAGATAGATAGTAGAGCATTGCCAATTAAATGATTTATCCCAGAAATGACACAAAGCATTGCTCAGATTTTATTGACTGTGAGTCCGGATCTGCTGTTTCCTATCTGCATTCCTATGTTTTTACTAGGCCTTGTTGACAGGAACTAACTTTTCTTACTGTGATTTTCAAAATAATTTAAAGTACTTTGAACAATTTATATATTTGAGATAAATAGATAAAGATACAGATGCAAATTGATATTAAGGACAAGGTAGATAATTTGAGAGCTGGTTGAATTATTTTTGAAAAAAAAACAAAATATTTTAGCAGATATCACAAAACAATTATTTCTGTGATTTTAGCAGTATGCATTTTTTTTTCAATTTCTTTCTTTTTTTTCTTCAAATTTTTATTTAAATTCTAGTTAGTTAACATATAGTGTAACATTGGTGTCGGGAGTAGAATTTGCTGATTCATCACTTACGTACAACAGCCAGGGATCATCGCAATAAATGCACTCCTTAATACTCATCATCCACTTAGCTCATCTCCTGCCTACCTAAAGTATTGTTAACATTTTAGATTCCTGGGTCCCACCCTTCAATATCTGATTTAGTTGGTCTGGGATGGGGAGTGGTCATCAGTTTATCTGCATTCCTTCCAGTAACTCAGTTGCAGGTGATTTGGAGACACATTTTGAGAAACACACCCCGAAACTAGAACAATGGTTGGCCTATTGTGAATGCTTAATAAATATTTTTTGATTGTACTATTAGGGTTCCTTTATGAATAAAGATAAAGGAATGGATCAGTGGTTTAAGTGAAAAGAATCTCTATATGCCAAGTTACATTAGGAGGGAGAGAAAAGCCCAGTATTCTATCTATTCACCTTAAAATAACTTCCGACTTCTGGAGGAGGTAATGCTGGGACTTTCTTTCACTTTGTGCATGTCACTAGGTTGATGCACACAGCATCCCAGCTATGTCATATATCTTGTTCAGAAAGGCACAAGTCTAATGATATTAAAAAAAAAAGAATGAAAGAATGAATGAATTCTTTGACTCATTCGATTTACAATGAACTATGGAGAAAGCAAATCCAATTTCATGTAATCAGAAGTTACTTTAATTGTGTGAAGTGCAGCCTACATTTCTTTGACAATGACGGATAACTTTCTTTTTATGTTAGATTAAAAATCTACTACTGGCCAATAACTTTACAACCCTAACTCACTGGCAACTGAACTTTCTTGTCACTTATTTCTGTATTATTTTCACACTCTGGCCACAGAATAACAATGCTAGGAGTAAAGATCATAATGGTGTCATATAAAGAGAACCATAAATGTACACTTTTTAAGTGAAGTCAATGTCTCATTATGATAGAGTACCCATTCCCTTGACAATCTCTATTTAAAAGCCGGATCTGCTAAATTTTCAATATTCAGACTCTTCTCTGAAAGGAAGCTCCAGGCTGGAGGTCTCCATTGGGAAGTATTCATAAGCATTATGTTTTGGTCCACAAAATTTGAAGCCTTCTAAAATATTAAACTTTCATGTAAAACATGTAAGAAAAAAGACAACGAAAAGCTGGTGCTTCAAGTATCCATCAATTGTTTTAAAAATTAATTTGCAGTAGGATTCTATTTTTACAACTGCTGTGAAGTCTTGCTTTAATAATATCACTATTTCCTCCTCCTCTGGGCAAGTTATTCATAATGTCAGACTATTCTTAAAGGCTTTGGATGAATATTGGCACTCACACCTTAGAATGTGGGCTAAAGTTAAGATAACAATAGAATATTTGTCTTGCTGCAAATAACAGTATATTTCTTTAATATATACATTCTGACTAGTGAATCTAAATTTCTTGGCTGGGAAATAAATGGACTGTAATAGGTAGTTTTGCTTTTGCCTGAATGTTGCTCAAGTTTAGCTGATACTTCTCTAATAGATGCTAGAAAACTAAAAGAGCTCAAAGAAATGCAAGAAAATCACATGGATTCAAAGACTTGCTTCTTTCTGTTTCTGCATGAAAGTGGCACTTTTCCTGTATCACATCTGAGAATGCAAAGTAGAGCAGAGGCATAGTCTCCTCTCCTACGAGTGACTCTGTAGTATTGTAATAAAGTGACTTTGTGTATTTGAAATATACTATGAATAATGACAGTCATGAATATCCATAACAAGGAGATTGTGATGTGCTGGTTCACAGGCCTTATATCTTCATAAAGCATAGAATGGGATTAAAACTGGAAGCCAAAAATTCTAAACTGTCTATATTGCTTGGGACATTAGTGGGACACACACACACGCACACACACACACAGACATGCACACACAGACAGAGCTAATCATATCCCTCATGTTACAGCTTATTATAATTACTATTCCTGGGGAAGACCCTCCATCTTCTTAGCTTGTTCCCATTTTCCACGCCTATTTCTTTCTTCCCTCAAAACATAATCTAATGTGTTTGTTATGTATCTTTGTATGTGCTCTTGTCAAATGTGTGCTGTTTTGTGTACTTGCATTTTTAATTTTCACCAGTGGGGCTAGGTTATAAATATCAATCAGTTTTTCTCTGTTTCGCTCAGGTTCTATTTATGTTGCTGGTGTTTTTCTACTTCCCCATGCTGCTCACTGTTTATATCACTCATTAGGATCTGTGTAGTATTCATACTCGCTTTTCAAAAACACAGTTTTGGTTGTCTTCCCTGATATTCGCCACTTATTAATGTGTTCATTCTCTGTCTCCAACTTTCTACTAATCAAAAAATGGTTTGTAAATGAAGATCTTAAGATAGCAGAATGAAGGCAAATAGCAGCCTTTAATAACATTTTCCAGTGAAGTTCTGTAATGGCATAGGAACCTCACATCTCTCAGACTGAAGAGAGGACCTCCCTCATTAGATGAAGACATAATATACCTGAAATACCTCATATTACTCGTCCAGTCTCCCCATGCTTTAATCTAAATATAGACCAACCGATGTTATAAAGCTATCCTTTAGAACACTCATTTTTATTGAAACATAGAAGCTGCTTGTGCAGATGTGGGATCAGGGATGCATGAAGAAATACATAAATTTAAAATAACATAAAGCCAGAAGGTGCTGGAATCAGACCTACTTACGGCATTGGCTTGCTCAGACACCATGCATGGTCGTTAAGTGACTTTACCTTTTTTCTCTTCATAGATCTTAGCCAATAACTCAGAGTCTTGAGTTTCTTAAGGAAAAGCGATTATTACTATTAAGTAGAACCATTTCCTGTACTCTTTTTAAGATCTTTGGGTCCTAATGAGGAATGTGGGCCAGCCTGATGAGGACCTGCTCCTGAGAGCAGCCAGGCTGTACCTCTGTCCCCTGGAACTGTGCCAGTAGGCTGTGTGCCTAATCTGCTCAGAAATCGTTCCTTTCTGTATGTCCCTGAAGCCTGAACACACTCCAGGAATTAGGTACTAATTAATGTCAACACATTATAAATGAAGAAAGAAGGGAAATTGCTTGGACTCATTTCTGAGGAAATTTTCAGCAATTCGCTTCAGTTAAAGTTAATGTGTACCTCAGGGCAGCACTGAACCAAACCGTAAAATGCTGCTCATGTGGATGAGTGACCTGGAGGTGACCCATGTGAGCCTCTTGACCGGTATTTGTTTCCATATCGTGTCTCTTTTGTTAGGATGCTGCTTATAGCATTTGATGACCTGGCTGGTAGGATCAGACAGGCTAGGAATCCAGACTATAGCTTCACGAGCAGTAAATTCTAGGTTACCCATACAAAATTTTAGGAAATAATTTTCAAAATGTCACTTTCCTGATATATTGCTGCTTTATGGGCCTCAATGAATAGTTTCTCAAAGAGTGGAACAAATATATCATTACATCGATCTTAGGAAGTCTTCCTCCTTTAACCAGAAGCAGATTCTAATATGTTTTTATATTTACAAAATTAGGAACTGGATACTAAAATCCAAATCATTATTTTGGGTAATCAGGATAAAATATGTGTAATAGTATCTCAAGCTTGATCTAAAGTTAGCAGATTGAGTCCAATATGTGAGATACCAATCAGGGGTGAGTCTGGAGTCAGGAATGGGAGATTCAACTTGCAGAAAAAAGCAGTTGATACAGCAATACACCAAAAGGGGGTTCAATTTTTTGTTCATTATTCTTTACAGTTCCTTATTACATTTTTTCCCCTTTGAGCATGCCCTTGATACGCACTTTACTGAATTCTGTCTGAGTTTAGACAGGTAAACACTTTGCTGGCTTTGCTTAGACCTTGAGCTCACTAAGACTCTATGCCAGCCACTCTCTCCACCTCCAATGCACAGCACAACACGTGGCACATAGGAGGGAACAAGAGTAACTGAACAGGGGCGGCTCGGTAAGGGGCTCAGTCGGTTAAACATGCAACTTTGACTCGTGCCATGATCTCACAGTTTGTGGGTTTGAGCCCTGCATCAGGCTCTATGCTGACAGCTTGGAGCCTGTAGCCTGCTTCAGATTCTGTGTCTTCCTCTCTCTCTCTCTCTCTCTGCCCTTCCCTTTCTGTTGTCTCTCTTTCTCAAAAATAAATAAATACACTTAAAAAAAGAGTATATGAATGAAGAAGAGTAATGTAGGCATACCTATAATGTCAAACCAAGTTTTGACCATAATAATAAACCATTGGAGAATCCATTTTAGTGTGTAGATTTTAGGGTTAAAAAAACAGATCCCATCCTGAAAACTTGTATGGCCATGGGTAAGTACCCTTTAAGTCCCAATTTCCTCCTCCATACATTAGGGATAAATCTGTAAATAATGGGTTTGTGGCAAAAAGGAAAGAGGTGTAGAGTGAAGATTTGTTTGACCACATCAACCCCAATGATTTTACTAAAGCTAAAAAACTAAGATCTAGAAAATTTTATTCTTAATTAAAAACTGCTTTGAGGGGCTCCTGGGTGGCTTGTTAAGCGGCTGATTTCAGCTCAGGTCATGATCTCGTGGTTCTCGAGTTTGAGCCCCGCGTCGGGCTCTGTGCTGACAGCTCAGAGCCTGGAGCCTGTTTCAGATTCTGTGTCTCCCTCTCTCTCTCTGTCCCTCCCCCATCTGTACTCTGTCTCTGTCTCTCAAAAATAAATAAAAAACATTAAAAAATATATTTTAAAAAACTGCTTTGATTGTATTCTAATATGTGTTTTCCTAAATCTTAACATAATAACAAGACTGAAGTGATTCAAGAGGAAGCATGTTTCTTTACTTTCCCAAGCACTTAGCACAGATTACACATAAGTCTTAGTCTGTGTTCTTTCTACAAACCACAGTGTGTAGGGGATGGACACGGAAGAACATGCAAATAAAAATCAGGACAAATGTGGCTTATTAAGAAAAATCTGTCTGAAGCTTCCTGATTCTATCCATGAATTAGTATTTTTGAAAATAATGTGTGTGATTTTCATTGTGTTTTGGTAAAGTGCTGGAAAAGAAAGAAGGATAGGAGCAATGACCTGTGGGACCTGTAGTAGGAGAGTAGCAGGCAGACCAGGACCAGACAGAAAAGCCACTCATTTCTTTTTTTTTCACCCGTTTCTTTTTTTTTTTTAATTTTTTTAAATGTTTTTATTTTTGAGAGACATAGAGACAGAGTGTGAGCAGGGGAAGGGCAGAGAGAGAGGGAGACACAGAATCTGAAGCAGGCTTCAGGCTCTGAGCTGTCGAACTCACAGACCCTGAGATCATGACCTGAGCCGAAGTCGGCCGCTCAACCGACTGAGCCACCCAGGCACTCCGGTTTCATTCGTTTCTAACAGTGCTGGTATTGGAGGCTTTTGTACAAAGGTGAGAGTACAAGATGTACTTTGAAACATTTAAAAGTTGAAAGAAATAGATGTTTTATCTCTTAAAATTTAACAGAATGATAGCACATACTTACCAAATGTCTTGCAGAGCACCCGTTCAAATTAAAGATATATATTAAGCACACTAGAATGGCTGTCTGGGTGGGGGAGAGAAAATGGGGCCGGAAGGGAATAAATACATACATTGGCGGGGCCTCATTCAGACCAGTGGTGATTAAATCAAGTCTCTGCACCTGGGGTCCAACAGAAACCAAGCACCATCACCAAAACAATGATGAACCTGAAACACACAGTGTGAATGTATAAAGTTCTTAGGGGAGCCTTTTTCATTTCCTACACTGGGGAATGATGCTTCAGGCTACAGAGTGCCTAGGATTCCCAGGTGCAGGTGTAAGTGAATGAGTGAGTGTATGTGAGTGTGTGTGTGTGTGTATGTGTGGTTTTCTGAGACTGAATTTTCATGAAGAGAAATGGAACCTGAGAAAACTGCTGGCTTTTGAATACTTTGGCTTTCTTGAGTCAGGATATTCCCTGCCCAAATATAGCCTTTCCTTTCCATAGGAGCTCTCCTTAACTTTCCCGTGGTGTTGTATGTGGCATGTGTGCGTGTATACAGACCTTTGAGGCTTATAAATAACAACAGCACACTGATTTCAAGACCCACTCCCTGTAAGGGTTAAAATGGTGCTGCGGCCCAAATAGCCAACAATAACGTGCGGCCCATTAAAATGTAATTAGATAAACAGTTGCTACAAGCTTGAAAAATCTGCCTCCTCTACCAGGGTGAATAGGTTGGAATCTATGCACAGTTAATGAAAAGGAAAGGATGCGGAAACATGGCTGAAATGTAAGACAATGGGAAATAAAATACCATTTTTCAAAAAGAAAGCTGGAGGGGTGCCTATGCAGGTACTCAACTGGAAATATGGATCATTAGGTTAAAAATCAGAAGACCTCGTTTTTATAAATCTGTATGTCTCAGTTACCCTCTATGAAAGGGACAATAAGATCATGGTCCTAGGATATCTTGAATACTGCACTGTATTTTCTGTGTTCTATATTCTTGACCATTTAGCGAACTATCAATTAATTTCATGTCTGATCAGGTTAAGATAACTCCACAAACACGCAGAGAGGCGTGCCTGTGTTGGTGAGCTCACACACTCAGTCTTTCTGCATCACCTTATGGCCAAGTTTCCCTCCTACTGTTCACTTACTAAGAGATTCAAAAGTTTAAATAAAAAGAAGCATTATCTCCAAATGAGTATGCTAAAGGTTGCCATCCATCCGAACTCACATGCAAAACAAAGCTGGGTCTGATCTGTGCATTTTGGGCACCAGGCCACAGCTGCTTGTCATCTACCTTCACTGGAGTGTTTTCTCATTGACTGCATTCCTTCTTGTGACTCTTTCATCATGAAAGAGACAGCGAGGGGAAGAAAGAAAGGGAAACAGAGAGAGAGAGGGAGCGAGAGAGAGAGAAAGGGAGGGGGAGAGGAAGATGGAGGGGAGAGGGAGAGAGAGAGAGAAAGGAGCCATCATTAAGACCATAACCACCTCACACCACCTACAGACTGGCATACACCCAGGGCACAGAAGGCACACCCACAACCGAACCCAAAACTTACTTGCCTGTTCACTTCTGTGTATATACAACCAATGCCAACTGAGCACTCGTAGTTTTGTCAAAGTGTATATTTTTGGCTCCATTCTACTGGCTTAGGTAGCTTAAAGAAGAGAGGTATCTCCTGCAAATGCAACCTTCAGTGTAGGAAACGAGAAGTGACAAAGCAGCAGTGAAACCTTTACAAATCCAAGGGGACTTTTGTAAATGTGGAAAAGTCAGGATATTAAGGCAGAGAGTAAAATCATACCAACATGGCTGAAACAGGTACTTTCTTAAACTGTAACTTCCAGTTTGCTTTCATTCAGTGTAAGAATTAAAGGCTATGTCTAGAAGAAGTTGTTTTCATCATTTTGCTTATAATGCAG
Source organism: Paguma larvata (assembly GCA_030068075.1). NCBI lineage: Eukaryota > Metazoa > Chordata > Mammalia > Carnivora > Viverridae > Paguma > Paguma larvata. The sequence goes on from CM057826.1 coordinate 75,504,952, forward strand.
GACTAGACGTAACTTCAATTTCTTGAAAAAAGTTTCTTAGTAAAATATGATCATAAAAGTTTTCATAAATAGTTATAATTAAAGAAATACTGAGCTAGAAATATAAATTGGTACAGGATAGGCTTTCTGAAAGACAATTGACAATAGCTTTAAAAAAACCTATAAAATTGTCTTGTCCCAAAACAATCACTTAAACATCAGCCTTACCAACATTTTTCTGGATCTGTCTCTTCAAGCAAGAGAAATAAAAGCAAAAATAAACTATAGGGACTACAACAAACTAAGAAGCTTTTGCACAGTGAAAGAAGCCATCAGCAAAACATACAGGTGACCTACTGAATGGGAGAAGGTATTTGCAAATGATATATTTGATAAGCAGTTGATATCCAAAACATATAAAGAATGCATACAACTCAAAACCAGAAGAACCCCAAGTAATTTGATTAAAAATGAGCAGAGGCTCTCCATAGACCCTAGTATCCAAAACACAAGAAACAACAGGTGTTGTTGAGGATGTGGAGAAAAAGGAACCGTTGGTGGGAATTTAAACTGGAGTAGCTACTATGGAAAAGAGCATGGAGGTTCCTCAAAAAATTAAAAATAGAATCATCGTATGATTCAGCAATTTTACTTCTGAGTATTTACTCAAAGAAAAGGAAAACCCCAATTCAAAAAGATATTTGCCCCCCCCACCATATTTATCACAGTATTATTTACAATACCCAAGGTATGGAAGCAATCTAAGCATCTACTGATAGATAAATGGATAAAGATGTGGTATATATATGTATATGTAAACATGTATATATATATACGTGTGTGTGTATGTGTGTGCATGCATGTGTGTGTGCGTGTGTATGTATATACACACACACAATGTTGTATATGTATACCTGGACACACACACACACACACACACACACACACACACACACACACGGAATATTACTCGACCATGAAAAAGAATGAAATCTTGCCATTTGTGACAACACGGATGGAACTAGAGGGTATTGTACCAAGTGAAATAAGTCAGGCAGAGAAAAACAAATACCATATGATTTCATTTATATGTGAAATCTGAAAATTTAAAACAAAAACAAAAACAGATTCCTATTTACAGAGAACAGACTAGTGGTGGCCCAAGGGGAGGGAAGTCAGGGGATGGGTAAAGTAGATGACAGGGATTAAGAAGTATAAACTCCTAGTAATAAAATAAATAAGTCATAGGGATGAAAAGAGCAGCACAGGGAATATAGTCAATAATGAAATAACTTCGTATGGTGACAGATGGTAACTATACTCATTGTGGTGAGCATTGTGTATAGAATTGTTGTACACCTGAAACTAATGTAACATTGTATGTCAATTATACTTCAATCAAAAAGTGGCTTGCCAAAGAACCAAAAGTCTATTTCTAAAAAAGTTATTCTAAAAAAAATGAAAGTTTGTACAATGTAGACTTATTTATAATAGCACATTTTTTAAAAGTCTAAAATAGGAGAGTAAACAAATAATTTTGTATTCATACAATGAAATATGTAGCTTTAAGCAACCATGTTGTAAAAAAATATTTATTCTTGGGGAAAAATGGTCATAAACTATTAACAACAGGAAGATGTAGCCTATAAGCTGTTTCAATAGTATAGCTATCATGTAAAACAGAAATGTAGAAGCATCCAGAAGGCAGGAAGGACATTTAGCAAAAATGTAAAACTATTTTTCTTTCCATGTTTTTTTATATTTTCCAAGTTTTTTTTGAGTGCTTTCTTATGTGATTGGATATAATTCTGTAATTATTACTGAAAAAGACTCATTTATATTTAAACACCTTTCTCTGAGTCCAGTGATTTGCTTGAACTCAGAGGTTGTGTTATATGCGATAGATACATTGTGGGCGCTGGGATAGGTGCATTCAATGGAAAGACCCTCATGGCTGCCTCAGGCTTGCATTATTTGGTGATTGTCCATGTAAAATGACAAATTAGAATGTCCTGAAATCCTCGGGAACAATGGTTCTCCCCAGGTTTTCCATCCTGCTGTCACCCATAACCAGATGCTCATACTATAATAGAAACGGTAAGAAATTATGAGTTCATGAAATGAAAGGCACTATTATATCACTGATAGTGAGGAGGGGGGAGTCCAAGTTTAAATTGCTTTGGCAATACCAACCCTGTATTTCCTGATTCTGATGCAATTGAAACCTCAACTTTCTCATATTACAATGGTTTATATAATATATTTACAGATACGCATAGAAGTGTATGATAAAACAGTGCTTTATGGTTGGGGTAAGTAAGCAGCTGGATACTGCTTTGTTTGATTTGTATAGAAGAGTGGAAGTTCAAACATAAAGTGAAAAGACTACCCCTTTGTTTAGCTATCATAGACTGTTTCTTTATCACAGTCACATGCAACCTATTGGAAAATGTAGAGGCAATAACAAACACAGGGCCCAACTCCATTATAACAAGTACTGCTCTAGTATATAATCCCTATATTGGTATTTCTGCACTCAGGGTAAGGGGAACAGTTTACTAGGTCGACGTTCTGTTTTCCTGCATAGGGATTGCTTAAGGCACATTCAAAATAAACACTCATAGAAACACTCACGTACAAAAGCTTTCTATTTACCACCCTTCTGGCTATGATGATGAATAATCTCTGACAAATCTCTATTCTCCACACTTTACTAAGCAGCCCTGAAAACCAGGGTTTACAAACAGCATGCATCCCCTGTGTGTTTCCTTACATTTGGCAAGAATAAATGACCAAAATTATGAAGCAGATTTAAGTCTTGGGTCCACATCACATTTCCTTTTGTAAAATGAAGTAAAAATGTGTTTTTATAAAACAATTTCTATCCTATTGATACTTGAGAGGAAACCTTTGCTACTGTTGATAAAACGTTTTCTACCTTTGTGAATATGGTCAGTCGTGACAGAGTGCTTCTAAAAAAGAGATTAAAGAGTCAAACAAGAACTCCAGTGAAACACCAGGAACTGTTGAGATTTCAGACTTTTTTCATCACATCTCTGATTTCACACAATAAAAAGCATGACTCTGCTCAAGTTAAATATCTCAGCATTGATTGCTAAATATCAGAGAAGGGCTGTTAAGTGTTATCAGATTACCAAACACTTGCAATGTTTGCTTGATTGACAATTTTACAGCTGGCATACTGAAATACATTCTGCTTAGCAACTAATGTTAAGCAGAAGAAAACTTTCCGACTATGTCATGGTTGTGAAAACAGGTGCAGGGTATCTGGAAAAAATTTTACTCTGAAAGGAAGACAAAAGTGGTCTTCAAATGAACAGCTTGGATCTAAAGTATGTTATTTCATCTAATAATAAAGGCAAAGAAAACTTTCTATTTCTAAAAGTTATATGTATTCCAATAAAAATAAACTTAGCTTTCAGCTACTAGGGCAAACTCAATCAACTAAGCGAGTTAGAATAGTTTTTCTTCAAAGAGTGTTTTTTTAAGTCTAAGGACACTTTTATTATCATTACGGTAATCTGTGTTATATTTTGATTCCTGTGTACTAGTGGTGGTAAACTGGTTTGTACAATCTTTTTTTTTTAATTTTTTTAACGTTTTTATTTATTTTTGAGAGACATAGAGACAGAGTGTGAGCAGGGGAAGGGCAGAGAGAGAGGGAGACACAGAATCAGAAGCAGGTTCCAGGCTCTGAGCCATCAGCACAGAGCCCGACGCGGGGCTCGAACTCACAGACCGTGAGATCATGTCCTGAGTTGAAGTCGGCCGTTTAACCAACTGAACCAACCAGGCGCCCCTGTACAATCTTTTAAATGTTACCCAAACATAAACTACAGGACAGAGGTAAGAAAAACTGGAAGATATTTTTACCTTTTTTTAATTTTTCAGATTTTGATTTTTTATTGCATGTTAGACTCTTTAATTTTAGACTACTTAATGAACAAAATGAATAATGGTTATATTCTCAAAATAAATAGAAACAGGAGATTTTGGGATTTTTCATGATGATCTCTAATAGGTCCTGGAAGCCTGAATTAGGATCAGTGGCCATGTAAGCTCCAGGCTTCAGATGGTACAGAGCATGTTAGTGGTGGTTCTTGCAACTAGGAGTTCAGTTTATTCTTCTACTTTTAACCCAAATGAAAATTATCGTTCCTCACATCACATCTACTCTTTTATTGCTTCTGATTGATTCTGGAAGCAATGGAAGTTAGAATAAAAGAGGGTGTTTTTGTTTTTGTTTTTTTAGCTAAAACTATTCACATTAAAACACAATCCGGTGTAGAAATACAAAAACCTATCTTTTGTTAGTTTGGAAATACTGGGAAAATGTCTTTTCACCATTTATACAACCCTAGAAGTCATCAAATGACTCTATTCCAAGTTAATCATCAGTAAATAAAAATAAAATGCTATTTTGTTTTTTTTCGTTAGTATCTTCTAGCTAACATTTTTCAGATTCTTTTCCTCCTAAAGTTATTTAGTTTTCACTCAAATAGAGTTATCAGCCTGGTACAGCCACTCCCAAAGAATGATTCACTCATTCAGTGGCTTCTTGTCTTCTTCCAGGCAATCTGTGAGGAACAATTGTTTGGCCTCTTTTCTATGCTCTCCCTAACCTTCTCAGTTTGGTGTGAGAACACAAGGAGGAAGACGTGTCTAGGGTACATCTTCGCCCACTCAGAGGAGCACAGCTGGGAAGGAAGGCAGAAAAGTTGTGCTCACAGACCACACAAAGTACTCCCCAGCAGGCTGCAGCTGCAACAAGCCAGCAATTCTCCCCTCGACACCTACGGCACATATTTCATAGTCTAAGAATAGATGTGCTTACATTGATCAAGTGGGGGAGGCTGACAGCGTTAGTTGCATATGGCTAGGCCTCAGATGCATAAAGATGTCAAGAGGTCTGGTTTTAATTGAAATGCAAGCGTTTGCCACGTGGTATTCTACACACAGGGTGATTTTGCCTTATATGGTCAGTAACATATGTTTTGGCAATACAAAAGTGAAAAACAAAATAAAAACAGTGAGCATGAGTTGTAATAACTTATTTGGGACCAAAGAAAAGAATTATATCCAAGGAACATTATGTAAAAACATGATATTTATATTTTTGATTGTTATACAGATTTAACATGCTAAGTATAAAAAAAAGCATTCCACAGTTGATTGCTACTTTATTTACTTGAGGAAGGTGATTTTCCTACAGATAAATTTTCTAGTGGTTGATATGTTAAAAATGGATAGAACACTTTGGTGTTTTTTATTTCTCATTTGGCATTGGGATCACTTCTTTGAGAAAGTCAGAACTGCTACAATATTTTTGTTATCATGATACCATAATGTAAACATTGAGAACTGACTCACCCTTCAACTGATGTAGAGAGATCAAAGAAAAGCCATATCATAATTTAACCTTAAGTGAAGGTTTGTGTAGAGATAAAAATTAGCATAGATGGTCAATCCTAAAGTAAAATTTATTTAGTCTATTTCTCCCTTTCAAGATTTAAAATATAAAGCCTTCATTGGCCAATTGGTCCAGAAGTCAATTTAAAATAAAAGCCAAGTTCCATTAGGAAATGATACTTGCTTTTTCATTTCTAAAAGGTGTTTACCCTTTTCTTGTCAAAATGTGAGACCTCCATATTTGCATACTCGCTGTGGCGTACAGAACCGAACTGAAACTTTGTAGTTCTGTTTTTATCTTTATGTGGCCTCTTAGTAAGATAATTTTTTAGGAAAGCATAGAGAAAGATAAAATGTAAATATATTTTTTTAGAGTGAAAAACTTCTGGCTTGATTATTACTGGTAAAGAAATAATTAGACTCTTGAATCAAGAGGATTATGGCTATGCCTGACAAGAGGTAGAATTTATAGTTGAGGCAATGTCCTTTCTTACCTAGTACTGCTTAAATCCCACTAAGCCTTTGCTTAGACACAGAAAAGCCTATATAAAGAGAGAAGGTGATAGATACACCAAATAATTATCCTACCTACCTGCATATTGTTGACTAATTTGTTGATTAATTCAGAGCTATGTACAGGGATCATTGTGATCCAAGTCTGGATGAACTTGATATTCAACTTCTGGGAGGCTGTGAGAACATGTTCTAGATTGTTCTCATACCAGATGTCAGGTGCTTCCTGAGAAAATGTATTGTTGGCCCAGCATAATTCAGGGCAGCTTCAGGAAGTAACGTCTCACCTGGGTGACACTTGTCAGACTGCCTATCAGGACAGCAGACAGTGGTATAGATCTATAGTTACTGCCCCAAAAGAATTATAAAATCTAAGTCTTTCTTAAGCTTTGTCACTGTGTGACTTAGTTATAGTCACCTTTGCCTCCTTTGTCCCAGGAAGAAGTGCAGACCCTAAGTGTCAGAAGTTGCCACAGAATAAAGCATAAAGGATCGCCTGAGAGAGGCTAGTAAAGCTCAGTTACGACCAAACCACGTTCTGTCATGGCTAATGTAGAGCTTTGGGACAGCACCTCTCATTCCAGTTGTTCTCTGATGCCAAATGGCCTCAATACTATTTAATTCTCTTGGTCACCTCACTTTTAGGTACCTGGATTTTGCTTCTGGAATCTGGTGCTGTGCAATCACTGGATTCTGACCATTTCACTTGACATCCTATCACTAGATCCTTTTCTGGCTGCTTTCTTTTGAAAGTTCTATTTCTCACTGACTGCCACCTAATCTGGCACTACCAAACAAGAGTTCGAGCCTTCACAGGGAACTCCCATGCAGGCCAAGTCTTGATACGAAACTTGGGCTGAGTGTTGACATAACGTCTCAAACCGTGTGTGGATCACTTTTATTGAACAAAAGGAGTGTGTGTGGATGAGTTGGGCCTCCAACGGCAGGCCGCATCGGCCACATTGGGAAGGGGATGTTCTGAGGGGTGTGACAGGGTAGGAGTACGTGTGTTGACTATGAGTGTGTTTGAATGTGTGCCTGAAGAAGTAAGTGAATGACTCTGAGCACGTGTGAATGTGTGAGTATGTAAATGTGCGTGCAAGTGGGAAATAAATACAACAGGAACACCTTCTCTGGCAACAGGGTCTGAGAGACATGGTATGCCGGAGGGCCTCTTGGCTCAGATTGACCCAGGCTCTAGTTTGGCTTCTGTTACTAGCTCACTGGGGGATCCAGAGAAGCCACTTTCATGTCTCTTGGACCACAGTTTTTAAATCTGAAAAATGAGTATATGAAACATACTATAGACTCCGAGTACCACAAAAAGTATCACAAAATTGGCATCATGATTCTCTCTCATCTGCCCTACTATATGTTAGAAGGTGAATATACAGCTGGAAAAAGGAGGGTATGGTTAAGAAATGCAAAGGCAGGCTCGAGCTCCATTGTCACACACGTTTTGGGTTATGGTTGAAAAAGTTCAGGGACAGAGACTGAAAGATGACTGGTCCCATCCTGAAGGAGAAGAGGAAGTCTCCAGTGTGGTGTCAAGAGGAACATCAGTGCTCGAATGTTCCTCTGCTGGTCTCTTGGCCTGGAACATCTCCTTCTTAAATTCTTCTGAGACCCAGACATGGAAATAAACCCATCTGCCTTGCTTACTGGTTTTAAAAGTGCCTCAACTATTGAATGCAAAGAAGTGGGTGAGCCAGAGGTGCCGCATGCTATCTTAATTTGAGAGTAAATGTTACATGTCCCTGAGTGGCCTCCATTAATTATAACCAAGAAAACAAGCTTGGCGCACCTCGCTTCTTTCATTGACTGTATCGATGGCTTTCCCAGACTTCAACATTGAAGGCAGGCGCAAAAGCAACAAACATTAGGCAATCCTCGCTTTTCCAGCTGCTAAAAATAAATCAGTTTAATTGCTACCTAAAGATTCAAACTCAAACTAGAGAAAAAGTAATTGTCACCTCTTTTAATAAGAAAACATTAATAGGTTCGTACATTCATCTTCATTCTAACTCAGGCTGGGTAATGGTGTGATCAATTCATGAGCAACAGAGATGACAGAGAGAAGCAGATTTATAGAGCAAATGTGCTGCAAAGCCATAACCCACTATCCCCATCAACTGAAACTCAGACCAGTAAAACCAGGAAGGATTTTAAAGATGAGCCAGAATAAATAAGATGAAGATCTATGAAACTGAGGCCCAGAGAGGTCATGTGGCCGCCACAAGATCGCCAGCAGCTTAGGACAGAGTGTCATTTTCTGTCTCCCAGATCGACGCCTTTGCCACTACGCTCTGCTATTTGCTGTATCCTTACGCTTTAGAAAAGTCAAATATTTTTCCAAGGTTGAGTTTTGACGTAGAAATTACTGTGGCACTTTCAGCGCTCCTTTTTAAAGTTCCCTCCTGGGTCTGACATCTATTTTCCACTGTCCTCTCCTCCCGACCACAGTCTTGCACACTAACACAGCCCCTGCGTCCTGCTTCCCCCTTCCTTGGGCTTCTTCTTCCTGAACATCTTGCTTTGTTCCCTACCTTATTATCAGCTTGCTCCCTTTTCTCTCTCCAGTCACATGGTAGCATCTCTACTTCCTGGAATCTCCAGGGCCCATCTCAAATATTCTAACTTCCAGAGTAATCTCCATCTGTGGTTTTCAAAGCGTGGTCCTCAAAACAGCAGCATCACATCACCCGGAAACATGATAGAAATGCAGATTCTCAGGTCTCAGACCAGACTTAATGTCCCAGAAACTCTGGAAGTGAGGCCCGACAGTTTGTGTTTTAATGAGCCCTCCAGGTGACTCTGAGCTCTACCCAAGTCTGAGAACCACCAACCTACCTTATCTTTTGGTAGCATGAGTTCAAAAGTAAGAGCTCTGCGTTCAGATTCAGCTTTCTGCCTGTGTACTCAGGACGCATTACACCCCCTGGGCCTCATCCTCCTCATCTGTGGAAGGGAGATAATAATAGATTTGCCTCAGATATTTGTTGTCAGACGACAAAATGATACAAGGTATGTGCGTAGTGTGCTTAGCACAGAGCAAAAACTAGGAAATGCTAAAAAATGGTAGCACTTATTCTTTCATAAGACAGTTCTGCTCACAGTACCTGAAATGTGAGTCACTTTTCTTTCCATATCAAACTCTCATGAAACTTGTAAACAAATGTTAATCAATAGTGAAACCACGTTACTTAAGAATGTAAATTACATTCTGAATCAGGTCTTGATATTATCAATTTTTATGAAATTACTTTCATGTTTGTATTTAAAGTAGTTATATGAATATTTAGTTTCTGTATTTCAACAGTTAATAAAAATGATGACACAGTATCACTCAAGAGAATCAGTTTAGAGAAAGCTGTTTCACTGCCACAGAGGAGTACACCCAGAAAAGGCTTTGCAAGTTTGTTCTTGTAGCAGCTGATATCCTTAAAGGAAAACACACATAGGTTTGTTGCTAATAATAAAGCACCCTGGTCTTTCGGTCTAGGACAACTATAAACTTGTCTGTGCAGAATGTCCCTCAGGCATAAAAGCAAGCTCAACAGATGGAACAGGACCTCACAAGCAAGTCTTGAAATATGAATCATACATTTTTCTTGCATGTAAATATCATTTCATATTAATTGATATTACTAAAGAGCACTTACAATTGCAGCAATTCTTGCAATTATCATACAGAAATGAATTCATAGTATTTCACATATAAAATGGGTCTTATGTACATATTTCAAAAAATATAGCAAAAGTTGTGATATCTCTTTACCCGGTGTGCTAAAGTGTAATTCATTTCCTTCCCATGCAAATCTCAAACTCTTTTAAATATCATATACTTTTAATTAAAAAAAATCAAAATAATAGAAACATCATTGCTCTTAATTAGCAATGAGCTTTATATGTGATATCTACATTTTAAATTAGCTATTACTTTCCAGTATAGCCACTTATTTAATGGATATTGCAGTTGTAAAATCCGTGTTACTTGGAATATATATATGTACAGTGTATGATCCCAGTGAAATGGCTCACACCAATAATAAAAACAAAAAGCCCGCCAAAACTGTATGTGCATAGCATTTTCTGGCAAGGCACTGGCAAAGTCCTCGGCTGTGAATATCCTGGACATAAGATTATACAATTGTGGTTAGGGTAATATGGTGGTTGTTAATTTAATTCCTAGCTGACCCAATTTCTATTCATATAAAATATGCTTTGGAGCAGTCATCAGGAGACCACTTGGACTTTGGTTTACATAGAATTTCCTTGCCTTTTAAGACATTTCACATTTTCACTAAGAGATAGAAGAATTCTATAAAACAAATTGCTTAAACCAGTAGAAAAATGTGTAGGTAAAACATTTCAGTGTATCAACAAAGGTTCATATGTAGCAGTTACATACACGGGATTCTAGGACAAGAAAATGAACACAATGGAGTGGATCCATAGAAAACGGAGTCTAAAAATCAGACATGTGAATGGAAGGTGCTCTATTTGAAGGCCACACTTACAAGCATAGTTCTCTGGGTTCTTTTTCAGGCATCACAGTTTTGGCTCTGAAACCATGTTGCCTAGTGCTAGGGAGGCGATCTGGAAATCAGAAACCCTCATTCCAGTCCCGAGGCACTTATTAGATGTCCACAATTCTCTTTGGCCCAACGTCCTTCCAGGGGATTAATGATGGTTAATTTTCTTAATAATCATCTTGGAATAAGGAATCTGTATTTGAGTCGCCATTGTGAAATCAATCCTTTAAAAAAAAAGAACAGAACCACTGTTAAGATTGAAACACTGAGGGGAGAATGGAATTAAAAGAGCTAAAAGAGCTCTGCTATAGAAGAATAGATTTACAAACACGAATAGTGCCAGAGAGTCTCGATAGCATTCTCAATAGGATTAAAAACAGTGAGCACAGTGAATGTACCTGCAAACACATATATTTATATTTTTGTAATGCATTTGATACAGTATCTCAATAAATTTTCTTTGCCAACCTAATTAGCATTGGCTTTGCTGTGTGCTCTGTCACATGGACTGAGAACTGGCTGGAGGACAAGTCCTAATGACTCAGGGCAATGTGTTGACTATAGGGTCACTGTGAGGTCTGGTTTTGTTTAATGTCTTTATTAACGATCTGGAAGAAAGAGCAAATAATTCTTGAATGAAATAATATCTGAGTGACAGGCACACGGGCTAACTGGAAAACATAATGAAGTAGAAGCGTGTAAGCACCAGTCCTAAGCTTGCTACTGATTTGAAAGAGGCAGTCACTTGATCTCTCTGGACCTGTTTCCCCTTGTGGAAAATGGAGATAATGGGGACTCCTGTGAGAAAACAGAGATAAGATTTTATGATTTCAAATACAAAGTATGATAATACTCCTTCTGATAATATTTAGTGTTTATCTACTGCTTAGAAGTCACTTTAATATGGCAGAAATCAGGGTAGGGCCCATGTCAGGGAGGAACAGAACGACACTGTCAAAGGACAGCATGTGTGGAGGACTCGCGGCTAAAATACTCTGCAAAAGGACTTGGTAAATAGGTAGAGGAAGCTCTTAGCGAGAATAGGAAGATGAAGAATACCAACAGACTCATTAGTGGAAAACTACACAGGAGGGTAAAGACACAGGATGGTCTTGCTGGGTTTGGAGATGGGGCAGAGGAATGAGATGGAACCCCAGGAAGACCTCCCACAGGTCCTCCTTTTTTTCTTTCTGGTCCATGGAGACGACGCACAGAGAAGATGCATTCACGCCCAAGTACTCATTAATTGCTGTTCATTTTTTATATCAAAATGGAGCTGTTTAAATTCACAGGCAGAAGTCAGTAGATGATTTCAGATAAAGCCTTCAACATGATTATCTTGGCAGAGTCACTTCTTGTCTGATGCAGTGGAGTCTTAGGAACAGCTTTCTCAGTTTTCAAAGGGGGAAATTAGCTGTGGGGGGGCCAGGGCAAGTGGGTGCCTGGTGCTCATTTATACAAACAAAGCTAAAAATGATTTATGAAGTTTTTTTTTTCCATTAAGAAATATGATTTTCAAACAGATTAGAATTCTTGTGACAGCTGAGAAGTCTCTATAAGAGTTTCAGGAACCAAAATAACATTAGTATATTGGTTCTTGTACTATATAGCGCGGTTGCTCAAACTAACTTGATCCTAAGTATTTTCTAGGAATGCTTTTCAAAAATACAGATCAGGGGGTGCCTGCACGGCTCAGTCGCTTAAGCATCTGACTTGATTTCAGCTCAGGTCATAATCTCGTGGTTTGTGAGATCAAACCCCACATTCGGCTCTGCACTGACAGCATGGAGCCTGTTTGTGTGCTCTCTCTCTCTCTCTCTCAAAATAAATAAATAAAGTTAAAAAAAAATACAGATCTCAGTGTTTCAGCCCAGACCCACCAAAGCACAATCACCAAAGAAACCAAGTAATTGTTATCATCAGGCAAGTGTGAGCAATTCCAATTTGAGTTAAGGGATTATTGTTCTACAGAGTTCTACAATATATGATGGTCTCATGTACCCACATCTACTAAAGTTGGAGTTCATTCCAAGCCAACTCAGAATATTTGTGTTGTTTTATTTGGGATTTTATTTTTTTCCTGCATAGAATCAAAGATTACATAAAAAATAGACTAGTTCATTGATTTTTTCAGTTTTTCTTACCAATTAGCAAAGGGTATGTTAATACTTTAGAGTGTCATTTTACAATTTCTAAGAGTGTAGCTTATTTTTCAAGAGTTATTTGCTTTGAGTTCATTTATAATTTATATCCTATCCATTTCTAAAAAACAGTTTGGGATTTTATTTCAAATCGTGTTTCTAGTGAAGGTTGGGAAAAAATTTCGGAGTCCCTGATGTGACTGGAGGGGTCTCATCAGCAACATTCGTATAGAAATCAGACTCAAATTCACCCTATCTGCTTCCTTAAAGCAGTGTTCTTTATGCTAAGCCACAGATTTTTATCTGGGAGACAGGTAAAGCAATGCAAATAGAGTTAAAATTTGAAAGAACATTTCCTGTGTGCTCTGATAGGATTGTAAAAACAGTAGAAACTTTAGAGGAAGACCAAACAGGCTCCCCAACTAGCACATTACCCATGCCATTTCTAGAATTAGAGATTTCAAGACTAATCTGATGTTTATTTAGAAAACATGTGTAAGACACAACTTAAATTAGCATATGTGGGAAGATAGGTTGGAGGAGAAGATCCCAGAAAAATATTCAGAAAAAAATCCCCAAAAACTCACTGAGGGAAAAAAGAAAAGCTACGCTATGGAATAACATGGAAAAGAACCAAGATTAAAAACAAACAAACAAACATTTTAGAGACCACTATTAAATAGGCTATAAAATGACGAAAACATTCTTTGAAAAAGTAAATCTAACATAAGTGATCACATGTGGCCTTATTTTACTTTGACTAAATATCATGGTTGTTTTAAAATATTTTTTTAAGTTTACTTACGTAGTTTGAGAGAGATAGAGAGCACAAGTTGGGGAGAGGCAGAAGGAGAGAAGAGAGAAAGAATCCCAAGCAGACTTGTGTTGTCAGCACAGAACCTGATGAGGTGCTTGATCTCACCAACTGTGAGATCAGGACCTGAACCAAAATCCAGAGTCATATGTTTAGCTGACGGAGCCACCCAGGCACCCCTATTGTAAAATACTTTATGGGGCACCTGGGTGGCTCAGGCGGGTGAGCAACCAACTTTGGCTTAGGTCATGATCTCACCGTTGCTGAGTTCGAGCCCTGCACTGGGCTCTGTCTCGCTGCTGTCAGCACAGAGCCAGCTTCGGATCATCTGTCGCCCTCTCTGCCCCTCTCTGGCTTGTGCACTGTCTCTTAAAAATAAATAAACCTTTTTAAAAATAAAATAAAATATTCCTTGATGTGCATTATGTGTCTGAGATGATTTTGCCATTTCAACTTATTTTCTCTAAGGATAGCTAACATTTTGCTCTCTCCCTTTCCTAATAAGATGTATCCTAATTAATCTGTCTTCTTCATTTTAAAAATATTTAAAAAATTTTAAATAGCCAAAAAAAAAAATCCCTCAAAGAGAGTTCAGTTTGCGTTGCATATTTGTACTGGTTAATTACTGTCCTAATGGCATTGGCAGGAACATGGTTCCCTTTCTGTTGGATTCAGGTTACATGTATTTGAGACCACTAATCTGGTGTCATTCTGTAGATCCCTCTCCACCTCTTCTTTCCTCCATGAATAATCTCACACGAATTCTGTCCTCACACAGTTTTACGTCCCAGGGGAACCTCAGAGGAGAGTAAGAATCTCTTTCTGACCAGGGTTTACCTCTTCACCGGGGAAGCTATGAGATTCCTTTTCTTCATATCTTCTTCTATTGATGTCTACCTTAATGTGCGTATGAATTTATTGATTTATTTTATGATTTGGTTTTTATAGCAGAGGCGCATGTGCATACAAGGCTGCATGAGTAGTAGCAGCCTGCTCTTATTGTAAGGGTTTGGAGGTAGCCTTTTCTGCAGCCGCTCCTCTGCCTATGTTTAACAGAGCTCTTAGCATGTTTAAGAAAGGAAGTAAAATCTTGAGAAGCTTAGAACAGCCCTGAGTTAACTCTCCCTGTGATTAAATTTGCCTAAAGCATATGGAACACTTGTTTTTACAACAGCATAGTCTCATGATGTTCACTAATTACACCAGTATTTTTATTTTCTAGTGCTGTTTTTGCTATTGTTAATGACATTTCCCAGCAAAACCAGTAATTAAACACACGTTTGGAGAAACAGTGCAAATGATTCATTTGTTTTCCCATTTGTTTATTAAAAATTAAATAGTATCTTATTCATTAATTTACCTGTCCAGCAAATGAAGTAAAAAGAGACAAAGAGAGAGTTCCTGCACCAGGGCACCTACCAGTTAGCTGTGTAGCCATACGCTGACCTCTCTGTAGCCACCAGCCACATATGGTTAATTGAGCATTTGAAACATGGCTAGTGTGACTGAGGAACTGAATTTTAAATTTTACTTAATTTGAATTACTCTAAATTTTAACACTCACTCAGTATAAAATAATTTGTCATTAAGCACAACTTTATTATATGTACAATATCTCATGAATAATATTTATATTGTTACATGTTAAAATAATATTTTAGATATATTATGTTAAATTAAGATATATTATTAAAACTTGAGGCACCTGGGTGGCTCAGTCAGTTAAGACACCGACTCTTGATTTCAACTCAGGTCATGATCTCATGGGTTTGTGAGTTTGAGGCCCGTGTTGGGTTCTGTGCTATCAGTGCAGAGCCTGCTTAAGATTCTCTCTCTCTGCCCCTCCCCCATTCTCTATCTTGCTTAAAATAAATAAATAAACTTTAAATACATATATATTATTAGAATTAAATTCACTTATTTCTTTTTACCTTGTTTTAGTGAGGCTACTGAGAAATGACATATGTGGTGTGCATTTTATTTCAATTGGCTAATACTGGCATAGGCATTCCAAAATCTATCAAATATAAGCAAGTACAAAATAATATTGAAATAACATGTACAAAGTATGACTGGTTAGTTGAGATTTTAGGAATTTATTTTTAAAAAGTTAATCATGATTTAGAAAGACTTAGAAGTGAACCATCTAAACACATGCATTCATGTAAGCAGAAAGTTGAAGAGAGTGTCTGTTGAGCAAGAGAAAAACAATAACCCAAATCCCAGGTGTGATAAAATGACAAATCCAGCTAAGAGGAATTAGCATAGAAAATTGATATTATAAGATATTATAGTTGGAAGGAGTTAAAGATTCTTGTCTAAACTCTTACCCTGTGCAAAAACCTCTTTATTCAGTGAATCTTCAAGAACTATTTATTGTATGCCTGGAGACACAATGGCAAGTAAGCCGGACAAATCCTTACTCTTGTCATATTCTAGTTGAGAAAGACAGATGGTAGATAATTTGTAAATTCATGGGCAAGAGAAGGGATGACTTCAGATTTTGATAGTACTAGGAAGCAAATAAAGTGATGATAGCTATGGAGAGGTGGAGGGTAAAGGAAGGTACCTTCAGCTAATTTAGCTGGAGTGCTGAAGGATGGCCTCATGAAGGAAATGACAGGGGAGCTGGAAGGTTAAAAATAAGACATGTCACCAAAACCAAAGTCTGGGAGCAGAGCATTCAGCAGATGAACTCACAAATGGAAAAGCTTGAGGATGAGTGAACTTAGCATGTTCCAGAAACAGAAACGCTGCTGCGGCTAGTGCACATGAGGGCGGGAACAGGGACAGAAGCCAGGTCACATCTGACCTTAGAAGCCAACATGATGGCTCTGGGTTCATAACATGTGCAATGAAAAACTATTGAAGAATTTTGATCCAAAATGTAATATGAACTGATTTTCCACTGCTCTGTAGAGAATTGATTGTAGAGGAGAAGAGAATACTCCAATATCCATGAACTGAAAGTCATGCCTCCTTCCTTTGCATTCCTATACAAAATTATCTGTATGTCTCCTAGGGCACTTTTCCTTTCTTACCTTGTATTCTAATTATTCAGTTCAAGTCATAGATCCACTACTGGGGAAGAATTCAGTCTGATTCATCTTTGCCTTTCCCATAGTCTCAGCACAGTGCCTTGAACATAATAAGCCCTCCATGAATATTTATTAAATGAATGAATCATGGAATGGATGATAATTCAGACTCTGCTTGAATACTTTCAATGACAAGAAGGGCATTGCTTTATAAAGCAACCCTTTTCCATGTTAGAAGGTTCTGTATGGTTTTAAATGCTTTAAAATTGATAGAAAATGGATATTTCTTTTATTTTCACTTATTCATCTTTATTCTTTCATTTGTCTGTAGAAGAGCAGAGAAGAAATCAATTTCTTCTCCCAAAAGATTATCTTTAACCATTGCTGATAGTGATTATTTTCACAAATGTTTAATTTTTTCCATCCCTAATCTTTTCAATATTTTTATGCAAATTTTTATTTATTCTCCTCATCACTTTCCTCAGTTTATACTTTAGTTTGTCATAATCTCCTTAAAATGTAATGCCCTATATCGATTATAATATGCCACATCAATCCAGAGTCAGAAAATACTGAGTCTATTGCTAACCTTGGTGGAGGTTCATACAGGGATAAATACTAAGCATTTTTTTTGAGAGAGAGAGAGAGAGCGAGAGCGCACAAGTGGGGGGAGGGAGGGCAAGAGAGAGAGAAGGACAGAGGATCCAAAGCCCTCTGCGTGGACAGCAGAGAGCCCTATGTGGAGCTTGAACTCAGGAACAATGAGATCATGACCTGAGTTGATGGCAGATGCTTAACTGATTGAGGCACTCAGGTGCCCCTATGACTAAACACTTTTAATAGCTTCATCAAAATATTGGATCACAGTGAAATATTTAATCACATTTTTAAGATGTCTCAACTGGTTGCAGGTGATGAGTAGGTACTTACATAATCCATTGCACTGGGCTTGTCAGTAGCTCATTGAAGTAATTGAAATTGGTAGGGTAGAGTCAGGAAGCATCTCATTTGAATTAAGGTTAATAAATAACAGTGCTAAATTGGTAATGATCTCCATCTTTCTAAATCAAAGGTATGCATTTAGCAGCGATCTTAATTCTCTTAATCTCCTACTTCTCAATTTTGGTTTTATGAATCACTAAATAATAGATGGCTTGCACAGTGTAGACCACGTCTAGAGAGAAGGAAATTATGGAGTAAAACAAAGCTATTTAGAATAGAGAGTCCTTCTTGGTAGCACATTTCATAGATAGGTGTTAATTGCACTTGCCTTCAGAGTTGCCTGCCTCACAGAGTTGTAATGTTGGAAGTAATCATAAATAACACCTGCCAATCTATTTAGAAATGTTTTTTTCAAACTGTAAGAAATTAACCATGAGCATTAGATCTACTTCCCTTCATTAATTCAATAATACCGTAAAGGATGAAGAGAAGAATAAATAAAACCTGTGTGTTTTCTGTCTGACTAAAGCATGATCCTTAGAGCATGCATCACCTCCTCCTAGCTTCATCTAATTATCTTACTTTGCTCTTTGCCTTAATAACTTTTACTCTTTCAAAATGCACTTTTAGTTTCTATTAATGTAAGTAATCCCAAATCTTTTTTGGAATGAAGCATGATTATTTACAATAGGTCATGAGGCCAAAGGATAACTTAAGATTTTACTTTTCTCTTGATAGAAAAAAATTCACGCACGGTGATCCATTAACCTAGAAAATTCTAGCTGGCCTAGAATCCATTCTACTTCTTTTGCTTGTTCTGAGAGGAATAGCTCATACTGCTGATTTAGAAATAATAATTATTAGCAGTTTGCCATTTTGTTTCAATTCTTGAGGTAATGTTTATTAATGTTTCTGCAGATTTTTTTTGATTTACCTGTTTTCATTATAAATTATTTATATCTCATTATGGTCTGATTGACTAGATTCTTGAATATAATGCTCTCAAAAATGCAATTACAAGTCGATCTTTAGCCACATTAAAAGAATATAGAACATGTAAAATTTTGACAATAAAGTCAATATAGTAAAACCTTGGAATGTGAGTAACTTGTTCTGCAACTGTTCTGCAAGAGGAGCAAACATTTCTAATAAATTTTAACTTGATAAATGAGTGATGTCTTGTAATGTGAGTAGTACACGACACCGAATATCACACGATCACATTTGAACCAATGGTTCTTCTCTCTCTCTCTCACTGCAGAGGAGAAGGAGAAAAGGAGGAGAAATTCCTCACTTCAAATGAAATTAGGGAGATGTGTAAAATGTGGGAAACGGTGCCTATTTTTTTGGAAAAGCACCGCCTGAATTAGGCTGTGGCAGTGCGAGCAATGAATCTGTTTAACAACAATACAATGTCACATTTCTGCAGAATCCTCAAAAGGAGGCAAAAGCAAGTGTCACTGGATAGGTTCCCTGTTAAAGTTTCATGAAAAGAAGAAGATTCCATTGAGCCAATAAATAGCAGTGATTCCGTTGGTGACAGTGAAAGTCATCCTGCACAATAACCCTCCTCTCTCTTGTCTCCCTCACAACAGCCACAAAATTTTCAAAGGTAAATTTATTTATTTTTCTTTATATTTAATGTTTTCTTTATTATTTTGCATTGTATTATAGTATTGTAATCTTTTTATGTGAATATTTTTGGGTTGTGGAACGAATCATTTGAGTTTCCATTATTTCTTTTGGGGAAATTTGCTTGATATACAAGTGCTTTGGATTACAAGCATGTTTCTGGAATGAATTATGCTTGCAAACCAAGGTTTTACTGTATTCTCAAATATTTCTAATTCTTTTATTGTGTTCACAATTAAAAATAGACCTGTTAATTAAGAAAATATATGAATGAAAAGGAAAATATTTTAAATAGAACAGATCCTCTTGTGCCTACAAATAAACTGAGGATATACTTTTTCTTTCAAAAATGTTAGACAATGTTATTTCAGTGAAAGTGGGGACCAAAAATTACTTAAATAACCAAACATAAAGTTAAAAGCTAGTGGTAGCTGTGGTCAATCAAGGCTAGGGTGAATGGAGAAAATGTAAAACAAAAACTAGAATGAACAAATCAAATATACAATTAATCTATTAAATCTGGGGTCACTCGGTTGAGTATCCAACTTTGGCTCAGGTCATGATCTCAAGGTTCGTGGGTTTGAGGCTTGTGTCAGGCTCTGTGCTGACAGTTCAAGCTAAAGCCTGCTTCAGATTCTGTGGACCCCTCTCTCTCTCTGCCCTTCCCCCACTCACATTCTGTCTCTGTCTCTCTCTCAAAAATAAAATAAAAACTTAAAAAAATAATCTATTAAAGGTATCTGAGAGGTGCCTGGGTGACTCAGTCCATTAAGTGTCGGACTTCAGCTCAGGTCATGATCTCACAGTTCATGAGTTTGAGTCCCGTGTTGGCCTCTGTGTTGATACCTCGGAGCCTGGAGCCTGCTTCCCTCTCTCTTTGTCTCCCACCCCCACCCCCACCCCTGCTCGCATTCTGTCTTTTTCTCTCTCTTAAAAATAAAGAATAAAAAACATTTTTAAAAAGGCATCTGAGAACTGCTGCAGGAACAAAAACTAGAAGAGTTAATATTCAAAAAAAGGGGAAATCATGGAGAGATAAGTCTGATATTCTGTATTCTATAGCTGTGTGCATATGATAATTCTTAGTGTAGGCAAGAAGATGAATACACTGGTTATGCACCAGACAGAAAATTGATGTCAGAAAAACCAGCAGAGCTTCTGGTAGACTGAAATATAGAGTGATAAAATTGGAGATTAGAGGAGCTTCAAATACAGAGCTGCTTCAATCTCAAGTTATTTACCAAATTCTGAAACTATGCAATGATCGAGGCTAAAAATGCAAGCAAAGAACTCTAAAAAGTAGAACAAAACTTGTGTTAGTCTCTACTGTCAAGGAGACAATGATTAATTAGAATTTTAGACTTTCCAGGGAGAGAGGTCACAGCAAATTCACCACACTATCAGATGAAAGCCTTCCAGGACTATGTCCTAAGAACAGAATTATATTAAGCCTTTCCAAAGCTGAAAACCAGGCTCAACTCTCTCTGTTCAGTCGATGAGAACTTGAATGTTATGAATTAAAATCAAGAGAAGAAATGGAAAATGAAAACAGACTCAAAATAACCCAGATATTGTAATTAGCAGATAAGGACTTTAGGACTTTAGAGTAACGATGAGTGATAGGTTCAAGAAATAGAACGAGATAAAATAGAAGAAAAGGTAAACAAAACAAAACAAAACAAAAAAAACCAAAAAAAACTTTATTGGAGAATTAGAATCTGCAAAAAGAACCAACTAGAAATTGTCAAACTGAGAGGCACAATATGGCAAACAAGAGCTCACTAGTTTGACCGAACATCTGGCAAAGGTGGTGGAGTAGGAGGACCTTGTCCCATGGCTGCAACTAGATAACACCCACATCAGTATAAATGCCCCAGAAAATGCTCAGAAAACTGGCAGAACAGACCCTCCACAGATAAATGTAGAGAAGAGGCCACATTTAAGAGGGTAGGAAGGGCAGAGATGCGGTTGTGAGCTAAACAGACCTGTGGGACTATCCCCAAGAGGGAAGTATGCCTCAGATGTAGAAAGAGGAGAGGATCAGACCCTTAGACCAGGCACCCCATGCAGGGAGAACCTGCCCAAGGAAGACAAATCTCTATAACATTTGGCTTTGAAAACCAAAGAGGACAAATTTCATGAGTTCTTACAATCCACAGTGCTTAATACCTGGAAGTTTATAAATCAGTAGGCTTGGCTCTGGGAGAGTGGGGGGTGGTTGTGGTGGCAAGAAGGAACAGTCTCTACCCTTAAAGAGACAGCACAAGAAACAACTCCACAGAGATGAAGCATACAAATTACAGTTTGAGGGTTTGCCTGGATGACTCAGTTGGTTGAGCATCCAACTCTCGATTTTGGCTCAGGTCATGATCCTAGATTCGTGGGATCAAAGCCCTGTGCTGGGCTGTGCACTGGGTGTAGAGTCTGCTTGCCTGCTTGAGATTCTCTCTCTCCTTCTTCCCCTCTCCCCTACTCATGTTCTCTCTCTCTAAAATATAAAACAAAACAAAACAAAACAAAAAATCAATAAGATTTAGCAGTTTGGAAAAATGCCTGGGGTATTTGAGAGACAAATTTGTATGCTAATCTCAGAGTGTGTGCTGGAGGGGCAGGGATCCTTGGGACACTTCTCCAGGAACAAGGGAACCATTGTTCCCTTGGGAACTTTGGCACCAATGGTTCCCTTGGCACCATTTCCCTCCCGCTTTCCCCAACCTACACATATAGACACCTGTGAGAACCAGCACTGTGCCAACAGTCTCCACCTAACTTGCTAATAGCATGCCTCACCCCCATGTTCTCCTGTGGACCTGCTCCCTCTAACACACCTTTGGCCAGAGCACATCCAAAGTACTGCCACAAGCCTGGAATGGTGCAAGCACCAAGGGAGCAGCACTACTCCAAAATGACTTATACTTGGGGAGAGGGGAAGATAAGCCCTGTAGCCCTAGTAGTGTGCTGGGGAAGGTATATGGTCTGACAGCAGGCTCCACACACCAGCTAAAGCTTCTCAGGGCACAATAAAGAGGAAGTGTCCTGTAGTTCTGGGCTATTGCATTTCTGGCAAATGCCTGGTTTGACTCAACTCAAGTCCAAAGTGACCTCAGACAGGCCCGCTAACAACACAGAGAGCAAACCCTGCCCACAACAGGCAGAGAGAGGCTCTGCAGATGACTGGCATGAAAGCGAAAATGGCTCAGCCACAATAAGGCACATGCAACACACATAGGAGATATCCCTGAAGCACCAGGTTTGATGAACAGGGGACATTATGCTGCAGGGCACTATAGGACTGCTTCTTCATAAGACAACTACTTTCAAGAGTGAGAGATGTATCTGACTTTCCTAACAAGTAGAAACAGACAGAGAGTTAGACAAAATGAGGAGACAGAGAAATTCATCCTGAATGAAAGAGCAAGACAAAATCACAGCAAGAGAATTAAATAAAATTCAGATAAGTAATATGCCTGAAAGAATTGAAATTAATGGTCATAAAGATACGCTCTTAACTTGAGAAAAGAAGGGGCACTTTAGTGAGACCCTAAACAAAGAGACAGAAATAAAAAAAGACCAATCAGAGATGAAGAACTCAGTGACTGAAATTAAAAAATACACTAAATGAAATAAATAGTAGACCAGAGAAAAAAATTGATAATCCTCTAGCCAGACTCATCAAAAAGAGAGTGGGGCGGGGGGGGGGGGGCTCAAATAAATAAAAGTAGACATGAAAGAAGAGAAATAACAACTGACACCAGAGATATATAAAGGATTATAAGATAATATTATATGAATAAATGATATGCCAACAAGTTGGAGAACCTAGAAGAAATAGATAAATTCCTAGAAACACAAAACTTCCCAAATGAATTCTGGAAGAAATAGAAAATTTGAACAGACTAATTACCAGCAATGAAATTGAGTCAGTAATCAAAAAGCTCCCAAAAACAAAAGTCCAGCACCAGATGGCTTCATGGGTGAAGTACCATAATCCCAGATTTCAAGATACACTACAAGATTTACTTACTATAGTAACCAAAACGGAATGGTACTGGCACAAATATAGACACATAAATCAATGGAACAGAATACAGAGCCCAAAAATAAACCCATACTTGTATGGTCAACTAATCTTCGACAAAGCAAGAAAGAATATCCAGTGGGAAAAAGACATTGTCTTCAACAAATAGTGGTGGGAAAACTAGGGTAGAAATGCACAAAAAAAAAAAAAAGAAAGAAAAGAAAGAAAGAGAGAAAGAAAGAAAGAAACTGGACCACTTTTTTACACCATTCATGAAAACAAGCTCAAAATGGAATAAGGATATAAGTGTGAGACCTAAAACCATAAAAATCCTTGAAAAGAACATAGGAAGTAACTTCTTTGACACCTGCCATAGCAACTTCTTTGTATATGTGTCTCCTGAGGCAAGGGAAATAAAAACAAAAATAAACTAATTGGACTTTATCAAAATAAAAATCTTCTGCATGGCAAAGGAAACAATCAATAAAACTAAAAGGCAACCTATGGAATGGGAAAATATATTTGGAAATGACACACCTGATAAAGGGGTTAGTATCCAAAACGTATAGACAACTTATCAAACTCAATACCCACAAAACAAATAATTAAAAAATGGGCAGAAGACGTGAACAGAAATTTCTCCAAAAAAGACATCCAGATGGCCAATAGACACATGAAAGATGCTCGTCATCACTTACCATCAGGGAAATGCAAATCAAAACCACAAAGAGAAATCATCTCACACCTGTCAGAATGGCTAAAATCAACAAATAAGAAATGACAGGTGTTGGGGGAGAATTTGGAGAAAAAGGAACTCTCTTGCACTGTTGGTGGGAATGCAAACTGATGTAGCCACTATGGAAAACAGCATGGAGGGGTTCTCAAAATGTTAAAAATACAACTACCCTATGGTCCAGCAATCACACTACTGTGTTATCTGCACAATGACTATAAAAACAATTTAAAGGGATACATGCACTCCTATGTTTATAGCAACTTTATAATAGCCAAGATATGGAAGCAGGCCAAGTGTCTATTGATTGATGAATGGATAAAGAAGAGTGGTATATATATATAAGACTATCTATCTATCTATCTATCTATCTATCTATCTATCTATCTATCATCTATCTATATTATTTGGCCATAACAAACAATGAAATCTTGCCATTTGCAACAACATGGATGGAGCTAGAGAGATAATGCAAAAGAAGTCGGTCAGAGAAAGACAAATCCTACATGATTTCACTCATTCGTGGAATCTAAGAAACAAAACCAAAAAGCAAAGATAACAAAAATACAGAGACAAATCAAGAGATTCTTGGGGTGCCTGGGTGGCTTGGTTGAGCACCTGACTCTTGATTTCAGCTCAGGTCCTGATCCCAGGGCCATGGGATTAAGCCCCATATGTGGTCCTGTGCTGGGGGGTGGAGTCTATGTGGGATTCTCTCTTTCTCTCTCTCTTTCTCTGTCTCTCTTTCTCTCTCCTCATCTGCCCCTTTCTTTACTCATGCTATCTTTCTCTCAATTAAAAAAATAAATAGATTCTTAATTACAGAGAACAAAGTGAGGGGAGGTGGATAGGGGATTGGGTGAATAGATGAAGGGGATCAAGAGTGCACTTATCATGATGAGCACTGAGTAATGTATTGAATTGTGGAATCACTATATTGTACACCTGAAACTAATATAACACTGTATATTAACCCATATGGGAATTAAAATTTTTAAAAAGAAATTAATAGATGGATTTGGTAGCAGATGTGAAGAGTAGAAGACAAGATTAGGGAACTAGAAGACAGGTTATTAGAAAATGGGTAAACCAAATCTAACAGAAAAAAAAATGATCAGAAGTACATTAAAAATGAGCACTAGATCCACCTGGACCACAGCGCGAAGTTCTAAAATACATATATTTGGAGTGTCAAAAGGAGAAGAGGGAAAGAGAGAGCAGCAATATTAAAAGAGATTGTAACAGCAAATAATTTTTCCAAAGTTGATGAAAAGATAAATCCATGGTTTCAAGGTATGTTAAGCCAAAACAGGATGAAAACAAAACAAAACAAAACAAACACCAAAAGAAACTAGACACGCAGTGATAAAACTGTTAGGGAAAATATCTTTAAAAATAAAAATATTTTTTAGAAATTAAGCTTGAGACAATTAGTCATTAGCAGCATATCTTAAAAGAAATATCAACAGAAGTTCTTTATGCATAAAGGAAATTATTTTAGACAGATAAATGGGAACAGAAGGTATATGAGCACAGGAAATAAGGAATAGATGGATAAATATAACTGAATACTGATTGTTCAATAATGTCTTTGGTATTTAAAAATATGTACAATTAAAATGCATGAGAATAATAACACAAAATATGGGAGGAAGAAATATAAATAAAGTGTTAAGATACTAGGATTATCATGAAAGCAGAGAAAAAAATTTGTAATAACTTGAAAATCAGTCAATGGTATTGATGTGTTTTGGCCTGCAATCATCCAAAGAATTTATAAATAATGCACAATTGACTTATATGGAGATAATGTAAAAATTTAAATTCTTGATTGATCCAAAAAGAGGCAAGAACAGAGAGGAAGGGGATATATAAAAACAGCTGAATTAAGTGGAAAGTGAGTAAGATGGTAGATACAAACATAATCATGTGGAGATAACATTACAGGTAAATGGACTCAATTCTCCAAGTAGAAGACCAATTAAGATTATCAGACTAATTAAACAAACAGTGGAATTTATCTATAGGCTTTTTATAATAGAAAAACCATAAATATATGGACAGAATTGTTTAAAAATAAACAAAGGAACTAGATGTACTTTATAATGAGTAACAAAAAAGTTGCGTGCTTATACTAAGGTAAGACAAAGTAAGCATTAATAAAAATGCATTTGTAGAGACAGAGTGGGACATTTATAAGTGGTAACAGGGTAAAAGGAAGGCATAAGGTATACAGAAAGGCATAGGGCCCTAAATCTTTACTCATCCAGTTTTATAGCTTCGACATACATAAAACACACATTTACAGAGCTAATAGAGAAATAGAGAATTCCACAATCATCCTTGGGAACTAAGGCAATTCTCTAGATACATACTAAAATACACAAAAATAAAATCCATAAAGATTTAGATCTGAAAAGCCGATGAACACAATGGATCTTTTTGACGTATGTAGAAGACTACACCTAATGAGAACAGAATAAGAATACCTTCCAAGTGAAAATATAATATTTGCAAAAAGTGGCCATGTGATAAGTCATGAAACAAATTTCAAAAGATTGAAATAATTAGGTGTATGTATTTTTACCTCAGTGGAATTAAGCTAGATATTGGTAACAAAAAATAAACTAGAAAATCACTTACTGCTTGAAATTTAAGGCATATACTCATATACTTATAGATAAAGCATAGTGATGAAAAATAGGAAATATTTCAAAGTAAATCATAATGAAGATGCAACATTTCACAACAAATGATGATTCCATGAAAGAACACTGATTATTCTCACAAGCATTATGCTGAGCAAAAGAAGACAGACACACACGAAAGAACACTGTGATTTCATTTACATAAAGATAAAAGTTCATAAACAGGCTAAACTCATCACTGATGTTAGCATTCAGAATGGGTCTCTCCTGGGGTGGGGAGTGGGTATGTGCAAGGCATTACTAGGGAGGCTGTTTGAAGGCTGGTAATGTTCTATTTCTTGATTTAGACGCTGGATGTTTTCACTTTGTGAAAATCCAAGTTATACTTTAGAATGTGTGCACTTTTAGAATGCATATTTTACTTCTTTTAAAAGCTTAGTGTTTTGTTTTTTGTTTTTTGTTTTTCGTTTTTTAAAAAAGCACATTCAACTTCAAGGTGAATGTAGTCCCATTGAGTGCATTCCTGTATTTAAGAGTCATCAGTGCTTTTGGTTAAGTTTGAAGGGAAGGAGCTCAAAAATGCCACAGTCAGTACAAGCTGTGGCCCTGAAGTAAATGGGTAATTGTTTCAATTCTTTGCGTAAATGGAGACATATAACTGTAAGTCATCCCCCAGAAAGCAGTTATTCTGTCTTAGTAACTATCTATGTTTTATACAGACAATCTCTGTATAAAATAGTCCTTCGCTGTCAAATGGGAGAACAGATGCATGAATACATATTGGATTACCATGGTTTTAACTGAGACACATAGGTTGGAAAATGCTTTTTCCTTCTCATGCAAATATTTAAAATGCTTCTCTTTGAACTTAACCAAAGGAGGTTTAACAAATGATGGGAAAAGCAGCGTCATGACATCTGATTTAAGAATTACTGATAACATAAAATTGACCATAAAGTAGAATATGTTGTTATATTTCCACCAAAATTTTAAAATTAACTCTTACTTAAGAATAACAGTATGTTTTTAAATAGGGCTGCTTAGCTCAATAATCATGCCTATATCAATTTGTTGATACCAAATATTGACCTGGACACTAATATAGGTGGAATCATGCTATCATTCTTTCTCTAGTAAAGATGGCTATTTTATTTGCTATATTTATCCTCTACTTTTGTTAAACAGATACATGTTTATTAATTAATTCCAATGCTTATTATGTGCCTTGCCATGTTAGGTGCTGGAAATATAATAAAGAATAGGATGGGTGCCTGGGTGACTCAGTAGGTTGGGCCTCCAACTCTTTCTTGGTTTTTGGCTCAGGTCATGAATTCAACAGTTTGTGGGTTTGTCCAGGCGTCAAGCTCCGCACTAACAGTACACAGTCTGCTTGGGATTCTCTCTCTCCCTCTCTCTGCCCTCCCCTGTTCTCTCTATCTCTCAAAATAAATAAATAAACTTAAATTAAAAAAAAAGAATAGGATAGACACAGCCCTAATCCTAACAAAAGCTATAATCTAGTCTGACAGAGACAAAGACATTTACCATGTACATTCAAAAAGAGGAAATTTTGTTTATCAAACACATGTTATACTCGAACCCTCAGTTCTTTGTCCTCTCTTATAGGTGAGAGATGTGTACTCTGCTCTTAAATATAAGATTTGTGAGTTCCCAATCAAAACTATGAAGTCCTTGGTCACCTGGGTGGCCCAGATGGCTGTGTCCAACTCTGGATTTCTGCTTAGGTCATGAACTCAAGGTCATGGGATCAAGCCCCCCATCCAGCTCCATGCTGAGCGTAGAGCCTGTTTAAGATTCTCTCTCTCTCCCTCTGCCCCTGTCCCCAGTTCATGTGCATGCTCTCTCTTTCTCTGTGAAATAAAGACAAAACAACCCTCCACCCCCAACAAAACTATAAAGCCCTTTACTATGAAAAGAATAGTAAGATTTCTGGAGACTCTTAGTAAATAGTGGACATGGGCCATTGACCATTAACCTTTTAAGTAGTTAATTGATTTTTTAAAACTATATTTTTATTTTATCATAGTTTTATAGAAGCATAGTTTCAAGGTGAATAGTTCTATACAGTTTATTATAAAAATACTCTCCCACAAGCCTTCTCCTTTCCCACGCCATCTTTCCTGCTTCTTGGGCAAACATTTTAAATTATTAAGCTCCTTATTGTATTTTTCTTATTTAGTTATTATTATCATTATTATTATTATATTTTGTATCTTTGTTTGTATTTTAATCCTACAGGATTAAAAATTGCAGATACATTTGAGGCTCTAGAATATTCCTTTCCAAACCCATTCTTCTCCCTCTCTCCCCAGATTTAATCACTACCATGTATTTTATGCTTATTGTTTTCTCACAAATTTTTATGATTTTGCTCTATATCTATATATCCCATAAAGGATATATATTACGGTTTTAGAAAAGTGTCATATTATTTGCTGTAACAATGCAATACTGTAATTTTTCCAACTTTATCTGGGTACAGTTGACATGTAACATTGTGTAAGTTTAAGGTGTATAATGTGTTGATTTGATTCACTGATATATTGCAGCATGAATTACCACCATAGCCTTACCTAACACTTCTATCATGTCACATAATTTCCATTTCCTTTTTGTGGTGAAAACATTGAACATTACTCATTTGGTAACTTTCAAGTATATAATACAGTATTTTAGCTATAACCACCATGTTGTACAATAGATCTCCAGAATGTATTTATCTTATACCTGGAGTTTTGTACCCTTAGACCAACATCTCCAACATTTCTCCCCACCCCTACCCTCCCCCCCCCACTAGCCCCCGGTAACCACCACTCTACTCTCTGCTGCTATGAGTTTGGCTTTTTAAGATATCACTTATGAGTGATTTCACATAGTATCTGTCTTTCTCTATTGGACTTATTTCTTATTTAATGCCCTCAAAGTTCATCCATGTTGTTGCAAATGGTAGGATTTCCTTCTTTCTCATGTTTGGATAATATATATGCCATATCTTCTTTATTGGTTCATCCACTGGTGGACACAGGTTACTTCCACATCTCAGCTTTGATGAATAATGCTGCAAAATGTGGCAGTACAGATGATTCTTTGAGATCCTGTTTTCATTTCTTTTGGATATATAATCAGAATTGGGATTGCTGGACATATGGTAGTTTGATTCTTAATTTTTGAGGAATTCCATACTCTTTTCCACAGTGGCCACATCAGTTTACCTCCCCACCAACAGTGCACAAGAGTTCCCTTTTTCCCACTTCCTTGCCAACATGCATTATCTCTGACTTTTTGATAGTAGCCATTCTAACAGGTGGGAGGTGATATCTCTTTGTGGTTTCAGCTTGCATTTCACTGATGATTAGTGATGTTGAACACCTTCAGCACTCTCAAATGTTTATTGAGTTCCTCTGCCATTTTTAAATTAAATTGTTTGGTGTTTTGCTATTGAGTTGTAGGAGTTCTTTACATATATTGGATATTAAGCTCTTATCAGATACATGATTTGAAAATATCTTCTCCCATTCTGTACTTTGCCTTTTTATTTGTTGATAGTTTCTTTGCTGTGCAGAAACTTTTTGGTTTGATGTAGTCCCACTTATTTATTTTTGCTTTTGTTGCCTTTGCTTTTGGTGTCATTAGCTATGTGAAAATAGATAAAAACCTGAATTGCAAATGCTTCTTTCATTTCATTTGCCTTTCTGGAATAAAATTTCATTTTTAAAAAATGTTTATTTATTTTGAGGGAGAGAGAGAGCAGGGAGGTGCAGAGAGAGGGAGGGACTGAGAAAATCCGAAGCAGGTTCTGCGCCATCAGCGCAGGCTCAATCCCACGAACCCTGAGATCATGACCTGAGCTGAAACCAAGAGTTAGACGCCTAACTGACTGAAGCACCCAAGCACCTCAGCTTTTTTTCCAAGTCAATCATTTGGATAAACTTGAATAAATCAGTTTTTCCAATACAGCATCATAAATATTTGACTACTAATATTGCAATGCCAATCATTGCTCAAAATGGTTATCATAATTTATGATTGGCTATGCTGCCAGACATGTTCCACTAAGACTCTAAAAAGCAAGAAGCCTGGAAATAATTTCAGAATGGATTATATTGTGAATATCATTAATAATAGTAAGAATGTAAAACAAATTGAGTTGTGAAGACACAGTTCTTTCCTTTTCTGGTCAACATGTAAAACTTTGTGGGGCTGCACCAGATTCACACTAAGCCCGTTACTGCACAGATTAAAAATAAGAAATTTCTCCCTGCCGGCACGTAAGCACCTGCAAGGGCACAGCCAAGGCTTTGTGCTGTTTATCAGCAGGAGACCCTCTCTTCACAGAACAGCTGCCTGACATGCAATCCAAACCGTGCCTCCCTCGTGCTTTGAAAAAGATGATGTCTGTGCTGAAAGGACAGGCGCACAATAATGGCAGTTTGGATTTGCAGTTGCTCTGGCCACATGACAGATCTTCACTGGTGAAGAATGGACATACCCAACCTGCTCTGTATCACAAATTCAGAAAACTGTGTTTCAGACGCATAGGTTGACATTCTCCTTAGCTTTTATTTGTTTCAGTGGAAAACATGACATTCAACATTGTTCTGTTTTTATTGACAAAACTGAGATTTTCCATCCTTCTATCCTTTTTCTCCTCCCTCTTTCCTCCTAAGGACAAATTTAAGCAAATTTCTCAGTGATTTATATTGCTGCATGGTCCACAGTACTGCTTTATGGAAATATTTTTATATATGTGAAGTTTTTTTATTGTTGTTGTTTGCTTGTTTTTATTATCTCCAGATGATAAATTGACTCTCATGGAACTGAGAAGATTTAATTTAATGTCCAGAAAGGTCTAGTCAAGTTGAGACAACTTCATGGGTAGGGGTTTGAAAATCTATCTTTTTACTCTAGCACATTGAGCTCATTTTTGAAGAAACATTAAAGAAGAATAAAGTTTTCCTGATCATACTAATTCTGTTCTTAGTTTCTGATTTCTATTTTAAAAGTATGGAGAAGGTATCCTTTATTAAAATACATAATGTGTAGGTTTGTTTGCTTCTGTTTTGTTTTGTTTTAGAACAGACTTTTTCCCTCAAATTTCTAATAACTGGTAGAATTCATGAACACCGGAGATACCAGTCTTTAAAGCTTAAATTACAAGTATTCTGACTGTAGGGTTGTTTAGATAAAATACAGAGCATCCAGTTAAATTTGAATATCAGATAAATAATAAATATTTTTTAGTATAAGTACATTCCAAACATTATATTTTTTATCTGTGAAATCTGTCAACCCTACTCTGTGACAGTGTTTTTAACAAAAGATATTTTGGGTGTCAATGGCTCAAATACTATTAACTACAACTCTCAGAAGCAGAAAAAACTGCAGTTATTTATGTGTCTCAAAATAAACTTTTAAACTTTGGTAAGGTCTTTCATTTTGTTTGTCTTGCACTTTACTGCTTCAAATCTACATTTTATTCAGCACCCATACTAGTACTTTATGGGGCCATCACAAAGAAAAATAGGCGACCGTGCTGATAGGCAATCTGGTGCAAGATCCATTTCTTCAGTGTATTTGTTCGATTATAGCTGCATGGTTTATGAAATCAGTTCCTATTTAACATATGCCTTTTCTTTCACACATTAATGATGAAGATTAGTAATGATTAAGGAACAACTGTTATCATTGCCATTGTTAAGAGGATAATCCAGTACAGTGATTTTAGAACCAATGAATCTGGGTTTTAATCCCAGCTCTACCATATTTTAACTGTATAGTTTTGGAGAAGTTATTTAACCTCTCCATGCCTCCATTCCCACCTGTTAAATGAAAGTGAAAATGGTACCCATCTCATATGTAACTACCTCATAGGATTTAATATGTTAATGTGTATGAATGCTCATAGACGTGTATGCAACATATAGTTGATACTATGCAAGTGTTTGTTGTTGATATTTTTTTGTTTGCTCTCTATAAGCAATTAATGTGCCAAGGTTTTTATACAAATATTACCAAATTTAATCTTTAGAACAGCCATCTGAAGTTAATTTTATTACCATATTTAATAATGTTATATAATTTGCCTAGTTAATAAAGACAGGACTCAAGTACAATGCTTTTAATCAGCATGTTATCTTATAATCTGTTGATCACACACACACATACACACACACACTTCTCCCAGGATATGACGGTCTTTTTGCAGGCCATATTCTACTAGAGACCTAATCCGTATAATGAATTCCATTTAATAAATCATAGTGTTGACTAAGTCTACCACCTTTTACTTCCTTTTTTCAAGGCAAAATTTATGAAATCTCAAGATCCTGCAATCCACCTTTTTTCTGGGCTGTTGCTTTTGGTTGTTGTATTTATCAATTTATTTCTCTCCTTCAAAACATCAGCACTTAGCTCCTCCTTGCTCTGGATAAAAATTCCCCTCCCACCTTCTCCCTGGCCCTTTAAATCATCTCTCTCTTTTCTGCAGCCACTATTCTTTTGTACCCCACCCCCAGCCTCTAGTTTATACATAACACTCAGGAATGTCCTATCATATCCAGTCCTCAGTGGACACAAGATGGGGGAGAAATTGTACAGGCAAAATGAGGACCCTCTTGAAGAAGGGGAGGGAAGAAAGGCCAGGAACATTCAAATACTAATTCTTCCTTTCCTTTTCTTTTAAGCTGCTACATTAGAAACACTTTGAAGATACCTCTAAGGCAAAATTATTTCAAGAATAATTGCAGAAATGAAGTAAATACAATTTATATTTATCCACTCTCCTAACAGACCATATTTGTTATGCTGAATCTCCCCAAGTATCAGCTATTTATGACACTGATTCTTTTTCTTAGTCTCTCTTTCTCTGTCTGTCTCTCTTCCCTCTCATTTCCCTCTCTTTCTCTCTCTCCTTCCACTCTCTCACAGACACACAGACACATAGACATCCAAACAGATCACACACACACACACACACACACACACACACAGACACAGAGTTCTTTTCTGGTTTACAGTTGAAGCTAACCAGTGCACACAATTTATTTACCATTGTTGATCACGGGCAAATAATCTCTCAACTAGTTTTAATCTTTCATTTGTAGGAATGTTGCTGTCTGAAGCATAGTGTCAAATCACCAACAATAACAGATATATAGCAAGAAGGTCAAATATGGGACTTATAATGATGTATTTTTTATCACTTAATATTTAGTAATGGCTTGAAAAAAAGATGTGCAATATAATCAAGAATTTAGTTTCTACACTTTTATGGTAAACAACTGCTTGGCACTAGTAAAGTAAATTAAAGATTTAATGTTTGTGGTGTGGGAAACAAGAAAAGCAAGTGGAGAAATTTTGATTGACAGAGAGGGTTATAAAATATTAATATTAATAATAATAATAGCTACCATTTATTGAGTACTGGCCTTCTGGAAACTGGGAAAAGCTTTAAGCATACATTATCTAATTTAACCTTAAATCAATACTGATAGAGATATTGTTATCCCACTTATAGAGGGAGGATCTGAGGTTTATATGGATTAACTGCCCATCATCTATCAAACTTTGTAAATTGCAGAGCTGGGATTCAAATTCATCTCTACCTAATCTATTATTGTGTTTTAAACTTTATGGTAACTGCACATGTGAGAATGCGTGGGTAATATATGTATACATATTTATGTATATGCAAATACACATAGTAATTTCCCCCACAGGCAGTTTGTGATTTCAGATAAGATGTTTAGGAAGTGAGAACAGCTTTCTGCAAGGGCATGGCATAGATGGTCATAGCATAACTACTCACAGAAATATGTTTGGAGGCTGGAGGATTAGGGAGTCAAGGAAGGGCAACTTCACAGTGGATTCCGTCACATGCAGCAGTTCATCATTATCTTTGCTACCCTTTCCCTGATGCCTTCTCTCATGGTTTCATCTGCTTATTTCCTGTGAGTATATTATTTTCCTTTTCATTGTTTCATTCTTGAGTTCTCCTTTTTCCCTCTCTTGACATCTGCCTTCCTAAACTTCAATGTTGAGTGTCCTCATTAATTGCTATGTCTGCCCATCAGTGGATTGTGGTAAAACATAAGGGTATGTGCAGGGAAGCTTGTTTCATAAGCGATCTCACCTTTGAGGGATTGCGCTGAGTATCACGAAATTCCCAGACACTGAGGATTGGTGCCTGTGGTTTATGCACAGCCTAAGAGACCCTCATTCCTGAAAGAATGGAATAGGGAACCAGGCTGGTCATGCTTTAACACAAACCTTGTCTAACACCATTTGATACTATGAATAGTGCCTGATTTTCATTAGTCTCGGACGCCTCTTGTATGAACATCAAATAGCTAAATGTGTCCCTAAACTTCTGACATGAGGATGGGACTATAATTCTATACTATACATTCTCTCAGAGGTATGTCCAGGGGCCAAAGCACCACATGGAAAGTTGGGCACAATGGTTTAGGTTTCCAGCTTGGTGCACAAATGATGGGATTGTGGAATCACTCAGGGTTTTGACTCCCCACCAATAATAAGAAAGCATCAGCACAACATCCCACATATGCTGAGTACCCAGAAGTCATATACAGGATGCAATGGATTTTACAGCATTTAGACATGGTCACTAGTCTTTCAAACATACTATTTAGTGGGGAGACAGGCCGACCACTGGAGAGGGTGGAACACTGTAAATAGGTATGCAAGAGGTTCCCATTAGTTGTAATCCTGTGAAGTGCTTGATAGCTGGGTTTACATTGTTGTCACAAACTTTGTTCCATACAATAGGGCCTACTTTATCTTGTAGTAGAGGACTTTCCTGAAGTCTGGAAAGTATACTAATGATTACACAGAACATGTTTGTTATTTTCAATAATGTGCCAATATGTAGTGTTGTAAACATAATAGAATATCCAATATAACAAGTATTTTTTTCTCACTTTCTCATTTCATGGGTAAAAGCATCAATAGAGAAGAATCAAAACTACACATCAGTCCTACAACTCTGGATCTTCCTTTGTTTTATCTCCAGTGTGTAGGCCAACTAAGCACTAGCAAAGTGAATAACACAGGGAGAAACAGGACCCCTAGAATAAGGGCTGTTGAACCTCACTGGGCATTAGCATCAGTTGGAGGGCTTCATACACACAGTTCTCTATGCTCCACCCCCAGAATTTCTGTTCCCATAGGCCCAGAGTCAAAGCCCACAGGAGACGATGGTGTTGCTTTCCTGGGGACTATCCTTGAATAACTACTACCTTTAAATGTAAGAAGAAAATGGAAAAGATGTTTTCATGCTGGAATGTTCTCCTGCCTTCTTTCCAAAAAAACAAACAAACAAAAAAAAAAAAAAAAAAAACTGAAGAAAGAGTAAGGACAAAATGTACAACTTATAAAAGAATTCTTTGTTCTTTTAGGGCAATATTAACTACGATGGGAAATCAGAGTTCAGAATTACTTCCTTTGAATATATCCTCTAGTGCTTATGTTTACTTATTCAGAAAGAAATATTTCATTTTTTTCTTTTCAACTCATTTTTACTATACTGATGTATTTTAAGGAAAATGATAGATACTATCACACATACTAAAGTACAGTATTTATCTATAAAAGTATAAGAACACTTGTCTATATAATTAAAATTATTATACTTAAGAAAGTTAATAATTTCTTCTTATCATCTAATATTTATCCCATATTCAAAATTTTTGATATTATCCCTAAAATATCTTTTTAAGCTGGTTTGTCAATACTAGGATCTAATCCAGGAAAACATATTTCATTTGGAGTTGTGTCACTTAAATTTTTTTTTTAGCTTAAAGGAGTTCTCTTTTTCATGACACTGACTTGCCAAAAAGAAAGAATCATTTATCCTGTACAGTATTTCGTTTTTCTGAATTTGTCTTGCATTGTTGTGGAAAGACTTGATTAAATCACAGTAAATATTTTGGTCGGAGTAAATACTAGCTTTTGTCATGTACTCCATACTGTATTATATCATGGGACACATATTCAGAGTTCTAACCATTTACATTGGTTTACATTGCTTTGACTGCATATGTTAATGACTTCCTAGTCATTCATTATAATACTGCATTTTCTCCTTGCTATCTGAAAGTAATCTGCATGCTGTTAGTTTGGTGTTATAAGGATGTCTGATCCCTGTATACACTTTTACCTTATGGTTTTAATATCACTTTGATAATTCTTGACAAAATCAATAATTTCATTAAAGTTTGCAAAGTGAAAATTTATTAATTCTATCACTCTTTCTACATATATTAGCTGGAATTCTTTTTAAAATTAGAGCTTTTGCTTACAACTAAGGCTATTTGATCACCTTGAGATATATGCTCTACTGGAAAGCTTAGTATTTCTCATAATAGACCAATTTTCAAAGTAGCTGGTTTAATTAAATGTCTTAAATGTTGACAAGTCAGATATTCAAGCTTTCTCTGGAAAGCATCATTAAAAATGCGTTGATTTTCACAGATTAAATGTGATTCAGTTGCCTACCATTATTTTGAAAATGTATTCACCTGACAGGAGTAAGCTGTCAAGAAGCAGTGAGCTGGAGACCAAAAGGATAATTTATAATGACAGGAAACAGGTGACCACTCTGCCAAGAAAACTCAAGGCCTCAGATTTTCTTGTTAGTGATTTCTGAGTAAAGCATTCAAGGAAGATGCACCCAACCAGTAAAGTACTAACAAGTAAGAAGCCTTTGCTTTGAAAGGCATTCATTTCTACATGACTTAATAAAGCCAATCCAGATTGGGGAAGAATAGTCAATAATTCTTATTAATAGAAATAGTAAAAAATAAAAAACATCAGGGCAACAAGAAAGCTTTAAAGAGGATGTAATCTTTGCACTGTTTGAGCCTATTCTGGGAATGGTGATGGTGAAGGAAATGATATTTCTTATTGTATTTATAACCATGCCGAGTTTGCAAAAGGAAAACAGACTAAAGTCATTAGATGAATGAAGCAAGGCACTTAAATGTAAACACAAGACGGAATGATTTATATGGAAGGCTTCAGCATTTTTTTCTATCTCCTGGAATTTATTTTTAAAACATCCCCAACAAACAAACAAACAAACAAACAAAAAACAAAACAAAATGAAAAAAAAAAACAGCACTGCAGAATTAGAAGCCATTTCCTGTTACCTCATGTTAAGATAAAAATAAGTGTCAAGTTATTTTGGTAAGGCTGCTGGTGATAGTCATAGTCATAGTTATTAACTATGTAAGGCCAAGTAGTTGAACTTCTAGTAGATGTTTTAGAGTTGTCTCTCTTGGATGTTGTCACCTCTTCTTTTTGTACAAGTCCTAATCAAAGAGGTCTAAATCTCTTTGATATATGGGCCCTGATAGTCTGAAAATAGTTACCATGGGATTTGTTGATGTAAACATAGAGTCCTCCCTCTCCCTTTCTCTCTTTGCTGAAGAGCCATGTATTTCCTGAGTAGTCACACAGAACTCTGGACTGGATGAGCTTTCAATAGCAAATGCCATTAGCTTGGACATATGCATTCCTAGACCTTTGGCCTTGAACTCCTTCTGCTATATTGATCTTAAATCCAAGCCATGCTGATATCTTTCATTTCTTGTAATATTCTCATGTCTGTTCTAGTTCTGGAATGAGTACCAGTTTTCCAGAAATATGTGCAAAAGTAATATCCTGAGAATTTTCCAGGTTGAACTTCCTGAATACACAAGGTTTGTCAGTGTGGAGAGTTGAAAGACAATGGTATCTTGCAGAAGAATAGTAAGATAACATTATTTCTTATTCCAGAAATATTTACTGAATATTTACTATGTAGCATGAAAGAATAACGCTTAAACAGTCAAATATGTTGTCTGTTCTCTACCACCTGTCTTATTCACAGATCATGACTATTGAAGCAATTAAGGTGATAAAGATAGAAGAATGTTTTTTTCTCTTGTAGGTAGGTTTTCCATTTAACCTTTGTCGTGCTCAAAGAGTAAGATCTAAAATGTTTCCAAGTCTCAGTTTATTGCCAGTTATATAGGTCTTTTGAATGTTTGTATCATTCACATTTTTATACTTGTTTATTTATAGCAAAGAACTATGATATGGCATAATTTCATTATAAAAATCGAATGATTCATGTAGCTTTTTGCTATATTCACTTCCTTGGGTATAGTTTATCTTTCATCCAAGGTTCAGATTTGCCTTTGAGACTATTATCTTTGGTTTAAAGACAAAACAAAAAGAAAATAGGAGACACTTTGTGCCTTTGTGCAAAGGATTCTTTGAGTACAATAATAAATTGATAATTTCAAGAACACTGCAATTGTTTTAAGAACAATTTTTTCTCTGGTCTAGGAAAATAAGGATTAGAAGTGTCATCCCTGGTAAGATCTTGAAATCAATTAGTTGTATCTTACGGCCAATGATGTCTTTTGTTGGAGGTTTTGATGTGTGAGTTATGTCGACTTCAAAAGGAAACTTCTGTAATGTGGAATGAAATATCATTTTAAGAATTTTAATTCTGTTTCAGTTCAGAACCAGAGGCAATTGTACTTAATATTCTCTGCATTGGCAAAGTCTTTGGATTTAGATAGCCATGACTGTTAAAATTAAGAAAGTTTAAATGAGAGTTGGAATTGTATAGGGTTTTTTACACAAAGGTTGTGATATTCCTATTCTTGTTCCTTCATTAAAAAGGGGGAAAATTTCAACATTTTCTAAACCTTGGGTAAAAAGCAGTATACAGTTGAAAAGGACTTAAGATGGCAGAGTAGTAGGAAGACCTTATGCTTGCTTCATCCCTCGAACACAGCTTGGTAATTATTAAATGATTCTGAACACCCAGGAAATCAATTTGAGCACTGAGAGAACAAACTGTACAACTAGAGGCAGAAAAGAGGCCTGATCATGGAAGTTAGGAGGTGCAGAGATATGATTTGGGGAAGAAATAATCATAGGTACTGCGGAAAGGAGGAAAGCTCTGATGACAGAGACAGTAGAGAGAGGGAAAGAAAGAGAGAGAGAAGGGAGAGGGAGAGGAAGCAGCACAGGGGACTGCACAAGAAAAACACCAAAACCATTGGCTGGGAAAATTAGAAGGGATGATTACTGCAAGTTTTTACAAGCAGTGGAGCTGAAAGTCTGGATATTGAGAAGTTCGTGCCATCACCAGGTTTGAGCCTGGCAGGCATAGTGGTACTCCTGTGAAGAAGGAGGGCAGAGGCCTAGAAGTGGACAGCATGCTCTGAGGATCTCCTGGGTTGTGCTGGGAGAGATAGTTCACCTTTTTGGAGTGCATTTGGTGGAAATGGCACTGCCTCTCAGGGAACAAAAGAGCCAGCAGGCTCCAATGGGCTGCCCTGTTCATTAGCATATGAGCAGAAACACCTGCTGAGGGCAGCTTTTTGGCAAATTTTACCACAAAATGACCTTGTGCTGTCGTGAGACTTTTTCTGGTACAAATTAGTACCAGCCACAGCTAGTGAGACCCTTCCCCAGAGGTTCAGAGCATGTCTGTGTCACATCACATCTCTAAAATTTGGAATTCTGAAATCCAGCTATGTGTCTAACACACAGGAGCACTGTGTTGCTAGGCCTGCAGACAGCTCAGACACAGACAGGTTGAAGGCAGAGATGTGACAGAAGCTCCGTCACAAAAGGGGAGGCTGTTCACTCTTCTGTGAGGGCTTCCTGAACAGTGACAGTATGAAGTCTCCTTTCCAGGGAAAAAAGCAGGTTTTTTCACCCCTCTCATGAGCATGGACAGACTTCAGCAAGCAGCACAGCACACACAGTGAAGGCTTGAGCTACTCACATGAAGCCCTACCCCTCTGTGCTCTGCAAGTGCCTTTTTCACTAGGGCAAGTGTGATTGAGAGCCAGAGCAGCAGAAGACCCCTCCCCCAGAAGACCAGCACAAACTTCCTGCATGCACCAGGTTTATTGATCATAGAGTGCTTCCGGTCTTCAGCTCTAGTGGAAATAGGGCCAGGCACGTGCTTTCCTAATATACAAAATACAAAGTTCCAGATAAAATGCCATGATGGAAGAATTCATCCCAAAAGAAAGAAGAAGAAGAGGTAGGTCATGGCCAGGGAGCATGCCAGAACCAGAAATTAAAACAACAATCATAAGGATACAGCTGGGCTTGAGAAAAGCTTAAAAGAAACCAGAGACACCCTTACTCCAGAGATAAGAGTCCTAAAAAAAAAGAGGCCAAAATAAAAAATGCTACAATGGAGATGCAAAACCGACTGAATGTAATGACCACAAGGATGGAAGAAACAAAGGAATGAATCAGTGGTAAAGAATATAAAATTATGGAAAATAATGAAGATGAAAAGAATGCGGAGTGAATAATATTGGATCATGAATGTAGACTTAGGGAATTCAGTGATTCCATAAAGCATAACAACATTCATAGCTTAGAAGTCCTAGAAGAAGAGAGAGAAAAAGGGGCAGAAGGTTTGTTTGAGACAATTATAGCTGAAAACTTCCCTAATCTAGGGAAAGAAACAGGCATTCAAATTCAGGAGGCACAGAGAACTCTCAAAATCAATAAAAGCTGCCAATGCCAAGATATAGCATAGTAAAATTTGCAAAATACAGACATAAAGAAAGAATCTGAAAGCAGCAAGGGAAAAGAAATCCTTAATCTACAAGGAAAGACAAATCAGGTTAGTAGCAGATATTCCCAAAGACACCTGCAAGGCCAGAAGGGAGTGGCATGATATATTCAGCATGTTGAATGGGAAAAATATGCACCCGAGAATACTTTATCCAGCAAGGCTGTTATTCAGAAAAGAAGGAGAGATAAAGAGTTTCTCAGACAAACAAAAATGAAAGAAATTCGTGACCACTAAACAGCATGACAAGAAATATTAAAGGGAACTCTTTAAGCACAAAAAAAGACCAAAAGCAACAAAGACTAGAAAGGAACAGAGAAAATCTTCAGAAACACTGAGTTTACAGGTAATGCAATTCATATCTATCAATAATTACTCTGAATGTAAATGGACTAAATGTTCCAGTCAAAAGACATAGGGTATCAGAATGGATTTAAGAAACAAGACCCTTCTATATGCTGCCTATTAAAGACTCATTTTAGACCTAAAGACACCTGCAGGTGGAAAGTAAGGGGATGGAGAACCATCTAACATGCTAATGGATGTCCAAAGAAAGCCACAGTAGCATACTTAATCAGAGAAACTAGATTTTAATGCAAAGAATGTAACGAGAGATGAAGAAGGGCACTATATCGTGATAAAGGGGTCTATCCAACAATATAATCTAACTGATTGTAAATATTTATGCTCCCAACTTGAAACACCCAAATATAAATCAGTTAATAACAAACATAATGAAACTCATTGATGACAATACAATATTAGTAGGGGACTTTAACACCTCATTTATAGCAATGGACACATCATCTAAGCAGAAAATCAACAAGGAAACAATGGCTTTGAATGACACACTGGACCAGATGTACTTAACAGATATATTCAGAACCTTCCGTCTTAAAGCAGCAGAATTCACATTGTTTTGGAGCACACATGAAACACTCTCCAGAATAGATAGCACACTGGATCACAAATCAGGTCTTAATAAGTACAAAAAGAGTAAAATCATACCATGCATATTTTCTGACCACAACACTATGAAATTTGAAGTCAGTCACAAGAAAAAATTTAGAAAGAACACAAATACGTGGAGATTAAAGAACATCTTACTAAAGAATGAATGAGTTAACCAGGAAATTGAAGAAGAAATTTAAAAAAAGTACACGGAAGCAAATGAAAATTAAAATACAACAGTCTAGAGCCTCAGGGATGCAGCAAAGGTGGTCATAAGAGGGAAATATACAGCAATAGAGCTCTACCTCAAGAAGCAAGAAAAGTCTCAAATACACAACCAAACCTTACACCTAAAGGATCTAGAAAAGGAATAGCAAATAAAGCCAAAAGCCATCAGAAGAATGGAGATAATAAAGATTAGAGCACAAATAAATGATATAGAAACAACAACAACAAGATGATAGAACAGATCAATGGAATAAGAGCTGGATCTTTGAAAAAATTGGGCACACGGGTGTCTCAGTTGGTTAAGCATCTGTGACTTGATTTCACCTCAGGTCATGAGCTCATGGCTCACAGGATGGAGTTCCACATTGGGCTCTGCACTGTCAGTGCAAATTCTAGGATTCTCTCTCTCTCCCTGTTCTCAGCTCCTTCCCTCTTCCTCACACTCTCAAAATAAATGAATAAACTTTAAAAAATAAAATAGAAAATAGAAAACTTCTAGCCAGACTTATTAAAAAGAAAAGAGAAAGGCCCCCCAAAATAAAATCACAAATGAATGAGGAGAGATCACTATGAACACCACAGAAATACAAACAGTTATAAGAGAATAATATGAAAAATTATATGCCAACAGATTAGGCAATCTGGAAGAAATGGATAAATTCCTAGAAACATACGAACTACCAAAACGGAAAAGGAAGATACAGAAAATTTGAACAGACCCATAACCAGGAAAGTAATTAAATCAGTAAAAAAAATTCTTCCAACAAACAAAAGTCCAAGGCCAGATGGCTTCCCAGTGGAATTCTACCACACTTTTTTTTTAATTAAAAATTTTTTTTAATGTTTAATTATTTTTGAGAGAGACAGAGATAGAGCACAAGTTGGGAGAGGGGCAGAGAGAGAAAGACACACAGAATCCAAACCAGGCTCCAGGTTCTGAGCAGTCAGCACAGAGCCCAAAAGAGGGCCCGAACCCACAAACAGTGAGATCATGATCTAAGCCAAAGTCAGATGCTCAACTGACTAAGCCACTCAGATGCCCCTCTACCACACCTTTAAATAAGAGTTAATACCTATTCTTCTCAAACTGTGCCAAAAAATAGAAATGAAAGGAAAACTTCCAAACTCATTCTATATGGCCAGCATTACCTTGATTCCAAAACCAGACAAAGATTCCATTAAGAAGAATTACAAGCCAATATCCCTGATTAATATGAATGCAAAAATTCTCAACAAGATACTAGCAAATCTAATCTGACAGTACATTAAAAGATTATTCACCACACTGAAGTGGGATTTATTCCTGGGCTGCAGGGATGGGTCAGTGTTTGCAAATGAAGCAACATGATACATCACATTAATAAAAGAAAGCATAAAAACTATATGATCCAGTCAATAGAGGCAGAAGACTCCACCCAAAAATTGCTAGAACTGGTCCACAAATTCCACAAACTCATAGGATATAAAATCAACATATGGAAGTAGACTGCATTTCTATACACCAATAACGAAGAAGTAGAAAGAAAAATAAAAAAAATCAATTCCATTTGCAATTGCACCAAAAACCATAAGATAGTTAGAGGAATAAACCTAACCAAAGAGGTAACAGACCTGTACTCTGAAAACTATAGAAATCTTATGAAAGAAATTGAAGATGACACAGAAATGGAAAAACGTTACATGCTCATAGGTTGGAAGAACAGATACTAGTTAAAATGTCTACACTACCCAAAGCAACCTACATATTCAGTGAAATCCTATCAAAATCTACCAGCATTTTTCACAGAACTAGAATAAACAATCCTAAAATTTTTATGGAGCCAGAAAGACCCCAAATAATTAAAGCAGTCTTGAATAAGAAAAACAAAGCTGGACGCATTACAGTCCTGGACTTCAAGCTATATTACTAAGCTGTAGTCATCAGGAGAGTATGTTACTGGGAAAAAAAAAAAAGACACATAGGTCAATAGAACAACACAGAAAATGCATAAATGGGACCACAACTACACAACTATATGGTCAACTAATCTTCGACAAAGCAGGAAAGAATATCCAATGGAAAAAAGTCTTTTCAACAAATGGTGTTAGGAAAACTGGACAGCAACATGCAGATGAATGTAACCGATCACTTCTAACACCATACACAAACATAAATTCAAAATAGATAGAAGGCTTAAATGTGAAATAGAAACCCTCAAAATTCTAGAGAACACAGGGAGCAACCTCTTTGACCTCAGCTATAGCAACTTCTTACTAGACATGCCAGAGGCAATAATAGCAAAATGAATAACAGCAAAAATGAACTATTAGGACTTCGTCAAGATAAAAATCTTCTGCATGCCAAAGGAAGCAATCAACAAAACTAAAAGGCAACCTACAGAATGGGAAAAGATATTTCTAAATGAAATGTCCAATAAAGGGTTAGTATCCAAAATCTATAAAGAACTTGTTGAACTCAACACCCAAAGACACATAATCCAGTGAAGAAATGGGCAGAAGACATGAATACACATTTCTCCAAAGAAGACATCCAGATGGCTAACGGACACATAAAAAGATGCTCTACATCACTCATCCTCAGGGAAATATAAATCAAAACCATGATGAGATACCACCTCACACCTGTCAGAATGGCTAAAGTTAACAACACAGGAAACAGCAGATATTGGTGAGGATGCAGAGAAAAGGGATCCTTCTTACACT
The DNA here is from genome assembly GCA_030068075.1 of Paguma larvata. Lineage (NCBI taxonomy): Eukaryota > Metazoa > Chordata > Mammalia > Carnivora > Viverridae > Paguma > Paguma larvata. Next base: position 75,549,898 of record CM057826.1, read on the forward strand.
ATTGGTGGGAATACAAACTGGTGCAGCCACTCTGGAAAACAGTATGGTAGTTGCTCAAAAAGTGAAAAATAGAACTACCCTATGACCCAGCAATTATACTACTAGGTATTTGCCCAAGGGATACAAAAGCATTTGTTTGAAGGGGTACATGCATCCCAATGTTTATAACAGCATTGTCAATAATAGCCAATTATGGAAAGAGGCCAAATGTCCATTGACTGATGAATGGATAAAGATGTGGTATATATGTACAATGGATTATTACTCAGCTAGTAAAAAGAATGAAATCTTGCCATTTGCAACAATGTGGATAGAACTAGACTGTATTATGCTAAGCTACATAAGTCAGCCAGAAAAAGACAAATATCATATGATTTCACTCATATGTGGAATTTAAGAAATAAAATGTATGAACATCGGGGAAGGGGGAAAAAAGAGAGAGAACCATACCATAAGAGACTCTTTTTTTTATTTAAATAATTTATTTTCAACTTGGTTTCCATATAACACTCAGTGTTCATCCCAACAAGTGCCCTCTTTAATGCCCATCACCCACTCTCCCCCTTTCTTCCCTCCCCCCACCCTCAGTTTATTCTTAGTCTTTGAGAGTCTCATAAGAGACTCTTTAACTATAGAGAACAAACTGATGGTTGCTGGAGGGGAGGTGGGCATGGGGTGGGCTAAATGGATGATGGGTAATAAAGAGGGCACTTGTGTTGAGCACTGTTGTGTTGTATGTAAGTGATGGATCACTAAATTCTATTTCTGAAATCAGTATTTCACTATATTTTAACTACCTAAAAGTTAATAAAAGTTGAAAAAAAAAACAATAGACACTTGAACAGGAAGGGTTTGAACTGTGCTGGACACTTATAACAGATTTTTTTCGATAAATATGGTACAGAACTGTATATGTATTTTCGCTTCCTTGTGATTTTCTTAACATTTTCTATTCTCTAGTTTACTTTATTGTAAGAATATAATGTATATGGGGCATCTGGGTGGCTCAGTTGGTTAAGTGTCCAACTTTGGCCAAGGTCATGATCTCGTTGTTTGTGAGTTTCAGCCCCTCATTGGGCTCTCTGCTGTCAGCAGAGTCCACTTCAGATCCTCTGTCTCTCTATCTCTCTGCCCCTCATCTGCTTGCTCTTTCTCTCTCTCTCTCACTTTCAGAATTTAAAAAAAGAATATAGTATATATAACATATAATGTACAAAATATATGTTAATCAACTTTTTACTACCAAGGCTTCCAATTACCAGTATGTAATTGGTAGTTAAGTTTTTGAGGAGTCATGAATTATACACAGATTTTCAGCTGTGTGTGGGGTTGATGCCCCTAATCCCTACATTGTTCAAGTGTCTATTGTATTATAAATGAAAGCATCATTTTTCCTGATTTTATTATATCTGTTCAGAAAAGTTTAGATTATTTTCAAGGTACTAAATACGAGGAGGAATGATCAGCCAAAAAATCTGCTAGATACTTCCAGAGATTACAAAGGCTCTTTAAGTGTCTCCTAGGAAGGTCTGCTCACCCTACTGCAGAGACAGTAAAATGCAGTGATGTTGCCACAAAACACCAATTTCACTGTCCTGGATATCTTGCTTATGAACTCTCCCTAAAGACTCATTCTGGCTCCTGACTTTACTCATTCCCTAGGATCTGGGGCATGATGGGATATTTATTCCTTCATTCTCTAACCTTTAGTCTGATGTTAGAGGAGGATGCGCAGTGCTTCTTATAAACAGATAGTGCTGTACCCTATGTCTGCTGGAGTATAGCTCAGAGTGTCCATCTAGAGAAGATATTATGGCTTTGGAACATGAGCCCAGCCTAAGGTGGAACAAACCTGAGAATCACAGAATTCCAGGCTTGAGAAGGTCTTTTAAGTTTAATATTTTATCCCTCCCCTCACCCACATTAATTTCTAATGTGTGGCTGTACAGTCCAGCTTGACTTCATATAACTCTGCTACATTTTTGAATTTGCTGTGAGAAAAATTTCTGCATTTCCCTTTAGTTTTCCCCCATAAGTCCTACTTGGAAAATTAGGTAATTATTTCAGCTTTGATAGTCTGTATTCCCATAATGCTGAGGGCCTTGGCTTAGTGATGCCTGTCTTCCAGTGAGATTGGTTCAGTGGGACCCCATGATCATGGACATAGTAACGTATTCAACATTTATGAAATACTTAGTAGGTGCCAGACACTTTTTTAGGTGCTAGATAGACAGAAATAAACAGAAGAAAAACCCCTCATATTGTGCTAGGAGAAGAGAAGACAGATGAAAGGAAAAATTTAAAAAGTATCGTCTGTTAGGTGGCAATATGTGCTATAGAAAAAGAAATATAAAGCTCAGTAGGCAGGTTGTAATTCAAAATTGAGTGGTCAGGAAATCCTCATTGAGATGATGAATTTGAATAATAACCTGAAGGAGGTAGATGTGAGGAAAGCTCATCAGATATTTCAGAGAAAAGCATTTCAGGCTGATGATACAGCAAGTTCAAAAGCCCCAAGTCAGGGTCACTGAGGAGTGGCATGGAGGCTGGATATAAGAGCAACCAGATTGGGTAGGGTCTTAGTACATAGGCAACTGTAATAATAACCTTGGCTTTTATCCATATTGAGCTAGGATGTCACTGGATATTTTTCAAAAGAGGAGTGATGCACTTGAAGTTACCTTTTTAAGGATGATTCTAGCTACTGTGTTAAAGATAGACGAGCCAGGGCCATGAGCAGAAGCTGGGAGGGCAGTTAGGAGGAAACTATTTAATAACAGGATGGGATGTGCAGGCTCTTAGAGGAGGCTGGCAATCGTGGAAGTGGTGAGAAGGACTCAGACTTTGAATATATTTTGAAAGAAGAACAGATAGAGTCTGCTGAAGGCTTAGATATTGGGGGATATTTTTGTGGGACAAAAAGAGGACTCAGAGGTGAATTCAAGTTTTTTGGCCTGAGCAAATGGAAGGGTGAAATTGTGCTTTATTGATGTGGAGAGCGACCTGGATTAGAACTCCTATCAGTTACTCAGAATTTGACTTTGGGAACACAGCTTAACCACTCTGTGCCGTCAATCCCTTGTTTTCATTTATAAAATAGGTTAGCCTTATCTACTTTGAGGTGGACATAAGAATTAGAGATAATGTATTAAAAGCCCTTGCACAGTGCCTGATACTGGAGTGTACTCAACAATAACTGGAACTCTTATCTATACTATTCCTTAGGAACCAAAGAACAAATCTTGGTTTCCCTGCATGATAGGCCTTCAGATATTTGGAGATAACATATTTCCTCTGAATCTTCTCGGAATGAATTCCATAGTCTTTGTGGGGGCTGGCTGGTTTCTAGGACTCTCCTTGGTACCTGTAGATTTGAATTACTCTCCTGGTTTATAAAAGGAATGGAAAAGAGAAAAGAACTTTACACGTTTTTCAATGGTGGGCTAAATGATCAGAAATCCATGTGTTAGCAGAGCACATTTTCCATCCTCCACCCTCCAGTAACAACTGTGAAGGGAGAAGCTTTATTTTGGATTCAGCTGACACAAATATACGTGAGGATAATGGGAGTCATTATTGACATGCATTTTCTTTTGTCCATAATTCTTCAGCATACCCCAATGACACAATGCTTAAATTTTAGTCCAACTAAACTTTAATATCTCCAAGGTATAACATCCATCCCAGCCAGCCACAATTAGAAATAGCTGTGGTTCTAAGTATGCCAGTATGATCCTTCATTGCTGTCAGTTCTAAAAAGACTGGTGGCTTTTCTAGCCTCTCAGTCCTGTGAGCTGGCTACATAGCCCATAAGTTCTAGAAAGGACAAGAACAGTACATGAGTTCTATTTGGCTGAGAACTATGTTGAAAGTCAGACGGTTGGAGCAAAAAATGAATACATAAGGAAATATGGAAGATCATACAAAATCAATATGTCTTTGGTCCTTATTCTTTTTTTTTCAACTAAAAATTAAGGAACTGGATTAAATACTTCTTAAGGTTGTGTCTAACACTAATACTTTATATTCTATTTTCTTCCTTCTGGTGCCCTCTCAATTTCAGTAAATTAATGCTAACATTCTGAAACCTTTTCATGGATCATCAAGCCTCACTGGTTACACTGTACTCAGAAGATAGGCATGGTCCAAATCGTAAGCTCTGTTGGCAAAGCAAAGCAAGGAGTTAAAGATTCCTATGCAGAGAAGACAAATTAGAGATTCTCTTTGATACAGGCTGGATCCTCATAGTCAGCTATAAATGTCAGTGTTCTTTATACAGAAAAAAAATTTACTGATTTATCTAAATTACTTAATAAACTTGATGATGCTTCTAAATCACTTAGCACAATGCCTGAAATATAGTAGACATCTAACAGGTGCATTCTGTAATAGTAATAATGTAGTGTTTTAATTTTTTGTGTCTTTCCAGTGCAGCACTACTCTATATTCATTGAGATTGGCCAGTCTATTAGACCCCTCAAAATGCACAGCAACACTGACTTAACTTGTTAATAAACTAGAACTTCACACCTGCTCCCACCAGTCCCCAGGAGACCTTGTGAAGTAGAAACACAGCTGAAATGGCCCAGGGATTGCTGGCTGCTTTTTAGATCCTCAGCATTTGTATTGGTCACACATATATTCTCACTGCCGAATGAAATATATCTTTGTGCAAGAGCAAAGAGGTTGAGTTAAGTTGGTAGCTTGGCTCAGAGATGCTTTTATACTTTTCATCCTTTCCCTCCCTTAATTTCTACTTAAATCCAGAAAGGCATATATATATTGTGGACCCAACAATTTCAAGTGAGTCTGATGTGGATTTGTAGTAAATATTTGTCTTGAAGTCTGGGGAGCAGGCATGTGCACACATCTAGTGGTGTATGTTCTGGGTATGTACTCTGTGCCTGTTTGGCAAATCACATGTTTTCTCTTGGTACTGCTTTTCCAATGGGTGGATTGAGATTTATGTTCGTCTCTAAGAATTTCTCTCTTACTGTTTGGTATTTAATTTTTTTTAAAGTAATGTCTACACCCAACATGGGGCTAGAACTAAAGATCTCAAGATCAAGAGTCACACACTCTTCTGACTGAGCCAGCCAGGTGCCCCTAAAAATTTTAATCTCAGTAAGAATGGATACATTTTTATAGCCTATATGAAAGTCTCTAAAGTAATACTATAAAAAATTCTAGAAAAATCTACAGCAGTTTCTCAGAATTAAAATAACACAAACCAAATGTTTTAGCTATTGTAAATTTTTCATTTTATGTTTTCTGATTTTATGTGACTATAGAAATACATATAAAATACACATATATAAATGTCCTTGTGTGTGTTTGTACATAATCTTTCTTCCCCAGGAAGTGGCTGAGACTTCATCAATTTCATTTTGCTTTCTTAATGTGATGACCATGGATCTCTGTTTTTCCCACCAGAATGTAAGATTCATGAGGAAGGAACTTGTCCATTCATTCTCTACTATATCTCCCATATCTATAAAAGCATATATTAAATACAATATTGAGTACAAAAGAAACCTAAATAGTAAACATGGAACAAACATGGGGCAAAGAATAACTGCTTTTAAAGGACAATAGAGACACTTGTACATTGTTCTTAAGTTTAAATGTGCATTAGAAGAAGAAGAACTAGGAGTGTGTCAAGTACTCAGATTCTTGGTAGGTCCTCAGATTTTAGTTCTGTCTATCTGGAGTAGAGCTCAGTATTTTAGCAAGCAGCACCTTGCCCCACTCTCTTTCCCACAAATGATTCTGAGAAAGGCAGTCTGTTGAACCACATTTTGAGAAACACTGCCTTAATATCTGCTTTTTATTTATATGTACTGAATAACCAATACTCTAAGCTTAATGACTTCGGTTTTTGTCACCATTCTATGCTTTCCTCACCAAAAGTACAGTAATGGAAGAACCTCTAGTTTTTTGGGGTTTTTTTTTCCACCTCTTTATTCCATATATTAGAAACACAAGAATTTGGCCAACAATCATAAAATGAGCTTGCCATGTGTCGACAGAAGATTAAGAGGAGTTGGGGCTGACTGACATCAGGAAACGAGACTAGGACACAATGTGACTGGCCAGGTTTGGGAGAGAAAGAGAACTAGTGAATCTGCTTAGAAACAGTAAAGAGAGAGGAAATGAGATTTGAATTAAGAGCAGAAGGGGACAGGAACTGGTGGAAATAGACCTGGACCATGTGCTAAGAGGCATTCAGGAGGGTCTAATGACAGAAACAACAAAAGGAGAAGCCATCAGTTAGGGGCTTCAGGTTGAGGCAAAGAAGTAAAGCTGTGCCTTGAGTTTAGGACGTTGTGCCTGGGATTTAGCCAGAAAGGATCTGGCATCCCCAAGGAATTGGAAATAAGGGAAATAGCTGGGCTAGCCTGAGTATGAAACAGGTTGGAACTAAAAAACAGGCTTGCACATCATCATTTGCCAAGTTGGACTCTGTGACTAAGCTGGGTAGTTATAAGTGATCTGCCTGTGGGCTCGTTGGGCTCTGAAATCTCTCACCCTCTAGAAGAGAACTGTTTTCATTTTATTTTGATTTATTTATTTTTACTTTAAAATGCCTGGCTGACAAGGAAGAAAGTATACAGACCAAGAGTGTGGAGGCAAGATTGTTGGAATCAAGATTGTGATTGAAAGGCTGCCTTATAAAAAGAAAAAAAAAAAACAATCTCCTTTGACCTTGGGAGTGAAACCGATAAGTAGTGAACACAGAAATTTTGTGCGTGTGCCTCAGGTACTTTAGCACACAGCTCTCAAGAGGTGCTAATTGAACGGCTGAATGGATAACTGGTGGTTTCAGGACACTCTTGCCTAGAGCAGTGGGTGGTACACAAGATCACTTTTCAAAATGATAAACTTATATTTTCTGCTCATTCCAGTCACAACTGAAATAGTCCAGATGAGTCCAGTAACTAACTGTGTACAGTTGCATTAGAAACTTCACTTCTCAGCATATCTTTTTGTTTTTCTCATCTTATAGAAAAGTATATCACCTTTACATGGGCAGAAATATCCGTACCAAATTCACAAGAATACATTCTAGCTCTAGGATTCAATGTCTAAATAGATTCTAAATGTAAGTGAAAAGCACCTGTAACAAAAACATTTATTTAGTCATATAAGACATGATGGCTAAGAGTTTGTGCCCTCAAGGGCTTGTGTCAAGGAAAAACAAGGTAAATCCCAACCTTTGTTATAGCTTAAGAATCTAGAACCAAGACTTAAAGTTATTCTGTGTAACATTTTAAAGAGAGGAAGGAGAAAATCTCTTGAGCTAGATTACTAAGTAAGGAACTGACAAAACACATGGAATGGATGAACATGTTTCCACTGGACACACGTGTAGGACAGGAAAAGTAGGGAGTAATAAGTCAATTAAAAAACAACCAACGAGTGCACCTCTGTGTGGCTTGAGCATTGAAAACAACTAGCGATATCCTACAGGAAGTTAATACATTTAGCACTTTTCTAATCTCCTTACAATGAGTCGTAAGTAAAATCTCTCTTCATTATTGTGCAAATGATCATTGTTCTCTGCAGTGTGCTCTGCAAGTGAGAAAAGGAAGATAAATTAGATGGGATTCCTGCCTTCAGGGAGCTCAAATGTAGAAAGCTATGTTGTGAGGTAGAAAGCCTGAAGGGCTTACAGAGGTTTGGGTATGGTTGTATGAGGGTTCACAGGGAGACTATACCACATCCAGCTAGGCAGTCAGGAATGGCTTTCTGGAAGAGGTGGTGGATTTGAATTGGACCTGAAGATAGACAGAATTGGACAGAGTTTAGGGAGCTGGCCTGAGTTCTAGATACAGAAATTCTAGTAGGATTGAAGACAGTGAAAATAGCAAGTCATATTCGGGGCTGACCAATGAGTAATCTGGTTTGCTTGGGACAAACGGATCTAAGGAAAGGCACAGTGGAGAGAGAAGTTGATGAAATATTTGAATAAATAAATTGATTGATGAACAATCTTTGATTCTTTACTTAGTCTAGAAACTTGGTAAGCAGCACAATGAGGGGAGAGAACATGCTGAAGAGGATTTTGTAAAAAAGATTGCTGAGTTTTTCTCTGTGGAGTGGAAGTTGCAAACTCAACTGTCTAAGAGAGGCTGGCAATTATTGTAGGTGAGTGAACTGAGCCAGGTGTAGGAAAAATAGCCACTGAAGGGAGATGATCAATGTCAATAGATCCTTGGCCCGCATGTCAGGAGGTGATTTGGACTGGGCTTAAGTGTGGCTAAGTAGAAAGAACACATTACTTCTGAAGAGGACAGCTGCTGTGCAACTCCGGACACTTGCTGCCTTGTGGAAATTGAGGTTCAGTATGACCAAATATTCAAGACAAACTAGAAGCTCATATTTTATGTTGGCAAGGAATTCAAATTTTTTAAGAAAGTGGACCTCAGCATTGTGAGGGCCAAGTAAAATAGGTCTGTAGGCAGCAAGTTTGAGACCTCTGATGATTGCTTAGGAGCCTTTAGAGAAAGGTGGAATAGGGAAAGGACTTACATGTTTAAAGAAATGAAAGCACAGCATTGCTAGGAATAGCAGGAATAGCAAAGTGCCATTTGGAAAACCCACAGCTTGTTTGGTTATTTGTTCAGTGTCTGTCTCAGCAGACTATAAACACCTTGAGAGTGGAGACCCTCCCTGTTTAGCTCCCCAACACCTAGCAGAGTGCCTATCATAACATGGGCATGAAAATAAATGTTTATTGAATGGATATTATTCTTAGAAACTTATCCTTAAAGCTAATGAGAAGGACTAGATTCTGATTTCGTTTTTTTGCTTTTATTTTAGATGAGGGAGGAGTGTATCGATATATGAGTAATTATATTAATGACTTAAAATTTTATTACATCAATATTTTAGTAAACACATCATTTTTGTTTTCAGCAGAATCCTTTCATATGCATTATTTTTTTAACGTTTTTTTATTTATTTTTGAGAGACATAGAAACAGCACGTGAGCAGGGGAAGGGCAGAGAGAGAGGGAGACACAGAATCTGAAGCAGGCTCCAGGCTCTGATGAGCCGTCAGCACAGAGCTAGACGTGGGGCTCAAACTCACAGACCATGAGATCACGACCTGAGCTGAAGTCGGCAGCTTAACTGACAGAGCCACCCAGGCGCCCCATCATATGCATTATTATAAAACCCTCAGAGTTTATAACCTATGTGGAATTTCTAAAATAACTGTGATCATTATCTTTCTCTAATCAAAATGCTTCTATGATTTCCTATCACCTGTTGAATAAAGTCTGAACTTAACCTGATTCAAAGTTACTTCCATGAGCTGAATCTTGAATGTTTCCTCAGTTCTATCTTTTCCTTCTATCTCCCAGTCTTGGGATTAGTGAATGGTAAGTGGCTCTTGGTTGCAGAGAGCTATTTTGAAGAATTATTAGGGGATACCTGTTCATATTTTACAGTGCGCACGGAGACACACTGAACACCAGGGCATAGGATATGTTACCAGTTGCCAGATATTCGTGTGAAATTGGGCAAGAACTTGTGATTGGGTCCAAGGCTACCATTCTTGCTATCTCTGTATCATTTGTATTTCAACACCGAGTTTTGCTTAGTTGCCCTTTGTATGAATAGAACCTAAAAGACAGAGACAAAAATTTTTAAATGCTTTGTTAATATCCAGAGTTTGATTCATCAAACACATCTTCCCCCTGGTTTTCTGGTTAAATATTCTATTCACGAATGCTACAGGCAGTACTCACACAATGAGGAGGAAGGCTGTAGACTCAGAAAAGTGCTTTCTTTTCCCTAGATGTTCTTTTACCCATTTTATTCTATGTGTTAGAGTAATGTTTCTCAAACTGCAGACTAAGGAACACTTATGTTAGAATAACCTAGAATGTTTGTTGAAAACAGATTTATGGAACATACTATAGGTATACGCTGAATATAAATCTCTTGGGCAGGGGTGCAAGGTTCTGCATTTTATAAAGCTGCTCAAGTGATCTTGATGCATATGAAATTTAAGAACCACCCTTTGAGGGTACGTGTTCCACCTAGAAGTGGCATCATTTATTTAGTATCAGTGGGTGGTCCCTTTTTTTCTTCCTGTCTACTAGCGTGGAGCCAGCTCCACAAAAATGCTACCCCCTGGAAGTCTGGCTGGGGAGACTCAGTGCAAACACCTGCACCCCAGATGGGCACATCTGTACAGCTTGTACTCCTGATCGAACTTTGGCACGTGTCATGCACCACTTGCTGAATTCAGAATGAATTCAGAAAGGGAGATGAGGACTTCACACCGACGTCTGGAGCACATCAGTCATTTTCCTTTCTTTTTTGTTCTTTTCTTTTTCCTTCCCTATTTCTTCATTTGCAGTCAATTTCTTTTTCATGAACAAGAATTGCAGGAATATTGAATACCGATAAGTAAATAACTCCTCCAGTGGAAGGCACTGCTTTTGTGAATATAGGTCACTTTATACAGAAAGTCTCAAGAAAGTGCTGTTGCTATTTGCAGAGACGGACTTGTTTGGGTTTTTTAATGGATCCAGTTTTCTATTAAAACCACCTAACAATTTAAGGTTTATCAATTACTGAGTGTAAACGTTTAGCTACACTAAAATAGGATCTGCAGACAAAAGCATTATAAATTTTGTTTCTTTTTTTCCCCAATGCAAGTGATCTATGTATCATAAATAGATGGTTAATCTGAACTACCAAAGTGAGATACTAGGAGAAGAAGTTCATAAAATCTTTTAGCTAGCCAAGCATGAGATACATCTAGCTTTCTTTTCATTTTCTTTCTTTGTTCTTCTCACCCGTGCTTTCCCCTCTTATATTCTTTTTTCCTGCTAGATCTAGAGGAAAGAGTACTGCATTGCAAGATAGAAGGGCATAATAACAGTCTGTTGTTGGAATTACAGGGAGCCAGGAAACACTCCATTAGAAATGGGTCAGAAGTCATAGCTCATGGGTGGAGGGAAGGGTACTAGTGGCATGTTGTTTAGCTCTGAAGAAAAAGCTTCCTACCGTTTCAGTACAGAGGGAGACAAGGAAGCTTCCACAAGGCTTTTAAAAAGACCATCATAAACCCTTCTGACGAGAACAAATGATTACAAGAGCAGCATATACATGGAGAGAAAGAGAGAGAGATAGAGTTTAGAGCCTTTCCTATACTTTTCAAGCCATTCTGCTAAGTGCTTTGACTACATCAGCACATTGAACTGCATAAAAACCCTACAAGGCAGGATGCTTCCTATTTTATAGATGAGCAAACTGAGGCTTCTATCGGTTATTATCTCACCTAAGATTACACAGTGGCAGAGCCAGTATGTGAGTTCAAGTAGTCTTGCTTCAGATTTCACAGACTTTATGCTCATCACCACTCCCTTATAACTTCTGGAAGATGCAGCATAGAGAAGCATGAGTTGTTAGGGGTTACTGAATTCTGCTTAAGAAAGAAGACTTGCAAATGCCCTAAAGAAAAAGCAGTTTAAGTGCTAATCTGGATTGGCCAAATCTGGATTGGCAGTAAAAAAAAAAAAAAAAAAAGAAAGAAAGAAAGAAAAAAGAAAAAAAAAAAAGACAAGAAAAGCTCTGCATTATACTATCTTTTGGTTAAATCTGCCCTTTGCTAGAGGGTGTGGGGGGGTGGGAAAAAGCAGAACCGGCCAAATGATTTGCATGATATCTGTGCTGGTTTTGTCAAACAGTGTTACTTTACAGCTCAGCTGGCAGAAGAATGTGCTGAATAAAGCTGAATAAACCTGAAAGATATCCACCAAGTCTGTCTGCCATTAAAACTCAGCAGAATATGGTTGCAGTTCATTCTCCCTTCCTTGGTAAACTGGGATGAAAATGCCTCTTAAAGCTGACTGACCTCTTGTCCCTTCCAGGGACTGCTGTCCAAGTACCGAGCTCCGTCTACTGATTCTTCCACTCCCAGCAATATCGCCCTCTACGGCGAGCTCCTTGTGGCTTTGGAACTGTGGCAAAGGAGCAGAGGTATTAAGTGAGCAGTTAGCCATTCTTCAGTGCTGTGTTGCTTAAGCTGATTTTGCAGTCTTTACAATAGACCAGCTGCAGAGCCCCAGCAGGAATTTCCTGTTTGGAATCCTTTTATTCTTGCCACAGCAAAAGCTCTCAGAAATCTGTTCTGGTGGTTGCCAGGTATGGTGAGATTAAATAATGCCAGGCTGACACTGTATTCCTTGAAGTTCCCGTCAAAGGATTTTATTATCTCCCATCATCGATTGTGGAATACACATCTGCTCATATCTGGCACACATGTAGTTTTGTCTGGTTCCTTTGCTAGGGACAGGAATGTCTTTTAGGAAGACACTTTGATAGCAGTTTTGAGGGTGAGAAATAGCATCCCTCTTTTTTCTTTGCCAGATTTTTCTGTTTCCTCCTTTCCCAACATTTTCTTGACCTCTTTCCTTTCCTTTTCCATCCCTGCCCCCATTTCCTTCTTTTTGGATATCAGAAGTTTGGAACAATGGAAAAAAATCTATGGCATTGCACAGAAATCCAGGAATCATTTTCTGTGGAAAACATTCTTTAAGAATGAGAGTTGAGTTTTTGTTATTCAGTCATCAAAGTTGTATGCTGAGTTCCTCCATGTCAGGAAATTTTCAATAAAATAAATAGAATTGTTTCTATGTCACGATTTGTGCATGGGAAAGCATAAACCTCAGCATTTAGCACTGAGGAGGTGTTCAAGAAATCTTAGTTCCCTGCCTACTTCCCTTTTTCTTTCTTGTGTCTTACAACTCCTGAAGGAATTATTCTGTTTCGATCCTTTATAAATAGTAAATTGAGAACAGAGTGCTATGAAAAGAATTACAAAGAGTTTATCAGAGTTGACACTAACATGGATATATAGAGCAGCTTACAAACAGGAGTTTATAATTGCAGTATGGTGCTGTGTTAACAGGCACACCTCCTTATCAGAGCCTTCATGACCGATAGGGCTAGGCTATTGCTAAGGTATTATGTGACGTTTGATCATGGAGCTAACCAGGGATTCATCATCTCTGTCTTAGAAAAAGTCTCATGGATTCTGTAAAAGCCAAAGTGGAATCTCTGTGCTGGAGAAGGAGGTGATGGGAAGGCAAGGGAACAGGAAGGGAAAAGAACCTCAGGTTTGCATCATCTTTCATATCTGCTTCTGGTGGTAGGAGCATGCTTTCATGGCTGTCGACACGAAGGCCACTGGGATCTATAAGCCAATCATAGCTTCTTGTTTTGTCTTTTCTCCTACTATAGAAAGTTCCCATATCAACTCCTTGGAGGAGATAAAGATCTTTATGGAGTCCAAACCAGAATCTAGAGGTCTGAACTATCTGTCATTCTTGAATGAAAATGAAAAATTAAACTGAAACTAGCTTGTTGAATTTTTGGCTCCTGTAATTTAAAGTAGGTAAAGCAGTCATACACAATATATAAACAATCAGGTGTGGCTCTTGTTCTAATAAGCCTCCATTTACAAAATCGTTTGGCAAGTCAGCTTTGGCCCAGAGGCTGTGGTTTGGGACTGCCACTCCAGCTCCAGTCACATGGCATGGAGAACAGTCACACTGGACTGTTGTCCTCTATCCAGTGTCACACAAGTAGCTCTGTTGCATTTGTGATAGCTCACTGACTGTATCAATGATCTAGCACAGAAATAGCAAATGAGCTCTATCTCATCTGTCACTTTTAAACACTTGGTAGAGAATGCTTGTACAACTGTGTTCAGATGGGTCCTGAGACTATGTCTCTGCTAAGCAGAAAAATATGTCTTAATCAATTAGCAACATTTAAAACAGTCACTGAGGGGGTTGTAGTGGCATACCTCATGTTTTCATCATTTCTCTGGTAACATACAGGACCAACATGGCCTGGTCTTCCTTCAGGTACTGAAACTTTTTCACTCTAGTGCCTCAAAAGGTTTTTCTAGCTTGATTTTTTTTCAGGAGCCTCACAAAGATCCATATTTGGCTCAGGTGTCACCCAATGCAATTGCTCTTTTTTTCAAAAAGATTTTTTAAGTTTAATATAAAAGTGATAAGATCATTTAAAATAGTTTATCAGGTGGAATTAATCAGGATTTCAGAGCCAACTCATTTATTAAATACTCAGATGAGATACCTAATACTTTTTGGTGTGCCAGGAGAGGATGGCAGTGTAGGATTACAGTTTTTAAAAGTCTTCCTTTAGCTCCCAATTCTTCTGTTAGTGGTGTATTTACCTAGTTAGTGGTGTATTCTTATGAATCTTTCTAATGATTTTATTTTCTCTCTTCCTGGAGAAGGCCAGAGCCATTTTGAAAGCCACCAGGAGGAGTGACGACACCAATAACCCTCTGAGAATTCTCCCCATGGATGATCAAGTATTACACACACCTGGGCAAGAAAAGAAGTGGGGCTTCCAGAAAATGTAGTCATTGGGGGGCAGTAAGCAGCTGTTAAAAGTGGATCACTATTGCTCAGAATTCTAAGGGAAGGGGATTTAACCATTAGTTTCTCCAACTTAATATTTAATTACCCTCAGAAGTAAAGTAAGAATTTCTCTTCAGAATTCCTTATGAATCATACCCAAAGTTTCACAAAACAAGTTTATTACAGGTGTTTTATTTGCATGAGCAGAGGGTACAGGGAAAGCAAATCCATAGTTTTTTTTGGTTGGAGTTTGGTTTTAACCAGCACTAGAATCGATTATTTTATTGACCCTTTTCTTTAAAAGTAAATACATTTTAAAAGGTATATATTTAAAAATATTTGTGAAAACTTTCTTTTGCATTGGATTAGAATGTTTTTTCTTGTCAAAAATTGAGGTGTGAAAGAACGGGAAACAGGATGGAGACAGAAAAAAGAGAAAAGGAAAAGTTGAGACAGGGGTTCTTACCCTAGGCTGGCCTTACGGAGAATTTTGTAAATTACCTGAAATTGTATGCAAAATTTTACATTTGTGTGTGTTTATGTGTGCATGTATGCATACATGCGAAGTTTATTTTGTGGGATAAATATTAGCACTTCCATTGAAAATCACTGATACATAGACTGAATCCTTATCCAGAGAGGGCATCCTGACCAAGTTCAGGAATTGCCAAGTCTGGCCTGAAGCCTAAGGAAGGTAGGGGCCAAAGAAAAAATGGATATTAATTAAGAAATATATTATGTACTTCCCAAGTTTGCTCAGGGGCAGCCTTGATCCTAGGTACACAATTATCAGTCCCGGAACCAAGGTGGAATTATGGCAGCAGCCAAGGCAGCCTTTTCTTGGGAATCGGTGACATATGATTGCTTCTCCGTTGTTAAGATAACAGCTGGTGTGCCCTGGAGAGGCCTTGACAGTGAACGATAGCCCAAGGACAAGGCTCCAGCTGAAAGCCAGCTTGGCCGCAAATTAGAGTATAATGGCAGAGTGGCTTCTGCTGCGAAGCGATTTGCATCAGAGCCCATCGACAATGCACATTCTGTTGGGCAGGCATTTGCAAGAGAAGGAAACCAGAAATACTTAATTTCTAAATAACTTAGGAGAAGATTCACGGAACGAAGAGGGACAGAGAATATAAGGAATCTGTAATATCTGTTTTAAGTTATACTACATAGAATACTCATTTTGCTACTCGAGGGGGTAGATCTATATCAGATTCACCCCGTATAGTTGCTAGTTGGTCCTCCTACTCCCATGGTACTTTGCTCATAACTCTATTATAGAACCATATAAATACAGTGCTTAGACATATATTTCATTAAATTGTATGTTTATAATGTTAGGTATATTTTTCCCAAAGATCAGCTTGCTATGGTTTTCATAGCAACACTCCAGCATTCTAAGACTCCTTTACATATATAAATACACATAATATATATATGCACACACACGCATAATGTATTTTAATTATATACATGTATATACTTAATTGCTTTAAGAAATCTTTAATTATTTTAAGAAACGTGCAAATGACTGAAACCTGGGGAAGAACCCTCATAATGTGAAACATCAGAGGAGGGATCCACTAAGAGCTAAATGAAGTTCTCTGAATGAAGACAAAATGCTGAAGAAAGGAAGCAGGTGGAGAGGGAAGAAAACAGAAACAGAATAGGATTCATGAAATAATAATCAACTAATAATCAACAGGGAGGAACATTACACAGGAACATATGTTATGGCTATCAGCAAGATAATACATTATATTGGGTATAAGATAAACATATCAAATGAACAGTAGTATTTTGTTAACGTAACTATGAAGATCTCCTAGAAAGGCATACAGATACTTGTACATTTTGATTGCTGGTATACTCAGTTTGCCTTTTCCATCTGATGAGGAGTTTCATGGGAGTAGAGTCTGTATTTTATGCGTTTTATAATCTCTAGGGATTAGTTCGACACTTACCAGTGAGTGCTGGATAAATATTTGTTAAAAGAAAAAGGGAAAAGAGTCTGATCTTTTTGTAATTAGTCTGATCTTGTCCACAGTTCCTAACTTTCCACTTCTCCCTGTTAATACTCCTGCCTTACTCCTCACTGCCTCATGAAGCCAGGTTACAATGCTTTCTGTTCTTTGCCTTTTTCAATCTGCTTTATAGTCCCTTATGCTTCAGCACAGCTTACATCCCACACGAGGTCTTATCTGTCTGCTCTTTGTATATTGATTTCCATCTCCTCTAAGTTAGAACTCATAATATTCATTTTCTATTGACTATTTCATGTGTTCAAGGTTCGTTTCCTTGCCTAGACTACACACTCTGTCAGAAGGAACCATAATTCAAAGAAGGTAAATGTGTATATTTCCCATGTCACCAAAGACACACTGGACACTTCTAGATAGACACATGCTTGCCAAGTAGAGAGAATTTCTGGAAAGGAGGAGGAATCTAATGTCATAGCAGAAATGACCCGTAAAGGACCCCATCCCAGGTGGGTGGGGATCTAGACTCAGATGGTTTCCCAGGCTTTGGGGTAGGTTCGCCATTTGCAGGAGCTCACATCTCTGGAGATTTGATAAAGCAGGAGGCTGGGGCCCTGGATCTATGTGCTTACTGGGGATCACACACTTGGCTAAGCTTTCCATTCATTTCCTATTTCAGCAGCTGTAGTCTCAGAGTCTACATATTGAAATTAGATGGGTTTCTTTTATGTGGTTACAATTATTAGCAGTTCTTTCTCTCAAGGATAGAAGTTAATAGCAGGTAAGGAAACAGCGGCATAGAGATTTGGTCAGTTTTCTATCATTAGGAAGATCCTCTTTTACTGTCCCTGTTTTTAGGTACAGCTTAAAATAACAACATTGTTCCAATATTTTCATCTGGCATTGCTGATTTGACAGCATTTTTCAGTATATGAAATACAAAAATAACAACTCTGATCTGTGTATTGTGCTAACTTTTTAGTTTTTTTCCTATGGTTTTTCTGAAACTGAAATTAATTCAGTTATATCAGTCAATAGATTAGTGTTCAGCAAAAAGAGAGAAAAAATATATTCCTATATTTGTCAATTAAAAAAATAACCAAAAAACGTGCTCTATAAATTTTTACCCTTCTGTCTTTGTGAACTTCCTTGAGGAATAAGGAAGACTTTACTCTCCTGAAGTCGTAGAATATTTTTGTATAGCTAAGCAATGATGTACTGTTCTTTAACCTTGTTTTCCATAAGAACATCTAATAGTCTATTGGAAGAATAAAGAAAGGCAAGATTCAAGATCTATCTCAGTCTGATAGGATTGTTCTATGTGGTGGTGGCTTACTAATAGCTTTATTATTCAACCATGTAAGCAAAAGAAAGCACTGCAGCTTAGAGAGAACTCAGACAGATCTGCTTTCAGCATGTAACTAAACCAGTGTGTAGAAACAAGTAATTAAAAGGACACAAAGCCCGTAATCAATTGCGTACCGGTTATCTTTGATTGCTCTTGCAAAGGACAAATTACACACAAGGCTCTTGCAAGCCTGAAGAAAAAGAGGTTCTATTATCTTCTTTTTGAAATCATTTCTCTGCAAAGACAAGGGCGTCCCTATTCCAGATCTCTTGGTTTAATTAAAAAGACACAAACATCAGATGATGTTGCAGCATATCGAATGTTTCCCTGTCAGGGCAATGGAGTGAAAGAAGAGCAGGGGGAGGGGTGGGGGAGAAAGGGGAAGTGGGGAACGGGTGGGGGTGGATTGGAAGAATTTCTTTTCCATAAAGACTGGCCTTTTTCCCTCTGACCATCTGTTTTCTCATGGTGAAAAGCCCCATTGCTGGTATCCTGGCATAGCTTTGCATGTCTTTGTGCTTAAGGGACATTCAATCTTGCATCTGATACACGCTGATCTGTGACACTTCCTAACAAATGAGGCTTTGTTCAAACAAAGAGACTCCCTGATAGGAACTGTAAACTTGGAGCTTGATATCCTGTAGGAAAGGCAGGCTATGGCTGAGCTGGCACAGGAAATTCCCTCTGCAATGCAACAGAGCCCGGGGAGGTCACACCCCCGTGCACGCATATGCCCTTTCAGATCTTCCCAGACCTCCTCTCATCTCTGTATTCTCTTCAGAAATGGCAGCTCTTGGAGCACAGCTGTATTTGGACCCGAGAATGGGCCCCCTCTCCATTACAGGCTGAAGCTCACCCTCAGTGATCATGGCACTTGTTCGTATAGCTTCTGCATTTTACAAAGCACTTTCATCATCATTAATACATTTGATACAATAACCTCATAAGGCCCAGTCCAAATGTGATCATATCCAAGAGAACAATTTTGTAAATGCTAATGCCAATTGTTTTAGGTCTCTTTTATTCCTTCTCTAGCCTCTCTCTCTTTTCTTGTCTCCCTTCTTACTCCCCCAACTCGTGGCCTTGAATTCGAGGTTCCTGACTTGAAAACCATCTATCTTTTCAGGGTATGATGTTTCTGTGGCCCCTTACTTCTTAGACTCCGGCTGTGCAAATTAGAAAATGTATAATGAGCGGTTGAATATGGATTTTGATTTGGAGCTTGTGGCAGAGAAGGCCTCAGCTTAGGAAAACACTACTTTTTCCAGTTAAGATTTAGAATCTTGTTAGAATGTAATTAAATATCCTTAGAAAGCAGTCAAATTTTTCCCCCCCTTAATGTGCTGTGTCCTCTCCTTGGCAAACTCCTACACACTCACTTAAGACCTAAATAAGAGGGGGCTTCTACTACAGCCAGTGCCTCCTTTCTTTGGGCAGTTCATTAGTGTTTTCTTCGTCTTCTCTCACCCCACTTTACCTTCAACCCAGCAGCAGTGTGTAATACGTTGTAGCCTTAGCTGTTTGTTTATGTATCTATCTCCTCTACTAAGCTGGGAACCACAGAGCTGGGATAGTGTATTTATTATTCATCCTTGTATATTTCCAGTATTTTATGAAGTGCCCAACCCATAATAGGCTCCCACTAACAGTATGTTGAATAAATAAATTTGGTTGGTTAAACACTGATACAGCTGGCAGGAAAGAAACAGGAAAATAAGGCAAAACAGGGAAAACTGACTTCATTACACACATCTATAAATTTTTCCTTGGCCCGGACCTGGCATTCGGTGTTCCACTTCTTACCACTCCAACTATGTGAAGCAGTGTGTGATTCAGGAATTATCTTAGACCTAGTTTCTCAGTCTTCTGAATCCGTACTTTTTTTACAAAGATGCTCGGATTGCAGAGAACTTAAGTAACCTTTCAAAAATTCTGTCTTTGATTACTTAGTGGACCTATTACCAAATACAAAGATCTTTGGCCCAGTAAGTCCCTGGAGTTATAGGAAAGAAAACTCGTCCAGTGGAATATGTTAACATGAAAATTTCTTAGGGAGGGCGGAGAGTTGCACAAGGATGGGTGGCTACTTATTCCTTCAATCTCACTTTTCAACTGGTTTGTTCAATCTCTTAGAAGTTCTGTAATGTTTCTGAACCATGATTTCTCTAGCTATGAAATGAGAATATTAACTCTAGCATGCCTCAATAGGATTTTATGAGGAATAACTAAATGTGATTGTAAAACATTTTGGGGGCATAAAGTACTTGATAAAATAACTGATATTCATGATTTGAGACTGGATAGAATTGGTGGGAAGCAATTCACATTTGTATTACATTTTTAAAGGGGGTGGCTCAAATTCATTTTGTTCCTTTTCTAATCTCCTTTCTTTACATGTAAAAATATAACAGAAACCTGATTGGGACACCTGTGTGGCTCAGTTGGTTGAGCACCAGACTTCAGCTTCAGGTCATGATCTTCCAGTTCATGGGTTCAAGCCCCACATTGGGCTCACTGCTGTCAACGTGGAGCCTGCTTCAGATCCTCTGTTCCCCTCTCTCTCTCTGCCTGTCTCTTGCTCATGTGCTCTCTCTCAAAAATAAAATCAAATAAAAACTTTAAAAAATCACATAAATCTGCTTAATTAAAGTTCGGTAGCATAATAGAATTATTTGAAAATAACTTCTAGGGGCGGCTGGGTGGCTCAGTTGGTTAAGTGTCTGACTTCGGCTCAGGTCATGATCTCATGGTTCGTGGGTTCGAGCCCTGCATCAGGCTCTGTGCTGAATGCTTGCTCAGAACCAGGAACCTGCGTCTCCTTCACTCTTTGCCCCTCCCCTGCTCATGCTGTCTCACTCTGTCTCTCAAAAATAAATAAATGTAAAAAATATAAATAATAACTTCTAAGAGTAATAGTAGTCAGTAGTCAGAGGGTACAGTAAATGTACCTGATTTGTCTTTGCAACCAGTTTGAATGTTAGCCTGTAGAACACAGGAAAGTTTCACAAAGACAGTAGGGACAAACCCCTTGGCTGTTGGCATCTAGTTACTCATTCAATCACAGGTAATCAAGAGCTGAATCCATAAGTGATTATCAAAAATTTAGGTAGGTTTTGTTGCTGTGGTTATTTAAAGTGAGGTAGCAAAGGGTAGCAACACTTAGTGTAAGGATAGCATTATATACAAAGATGCTGAATCACTGTGTTGTATACTTGAAACTAAGGAAATATTGTGGGTCAACTATACTCAAAAAATTTTAAATGTAAAAAAAAGAAAAGAAAGTGAGATAGCAAAGGAATTGACGCTGTTAGCAGAGCAATGTGTATAACCAATGAACGTAGAATTTGGGGTTCAACTTATTGAAGTTCCAGAAACAGCTTCCAAAGGTGTTTTTAAGGATTACACCGTGGAATCACAAAATTAGTTTATTATCCCAGGGGAGTGGGAATGATAAGTTTAATGTGAAGCTACTAAGCTGGATTCTTAAAGTAATGACTTACGCGAATGTAGTGCTGCCTTTTCATTTGAGTTCTTTGTTCTGTGCTACTGCATTTGATGCTCCTAAACTCTCTATGAAGGAGATAGGAGAGGTGTTTGTCACTCTGGGGTTACTACTAAGCAACCCACCCCGGATGACTTTTTGCCTTGGTATCAGTGGAGCTCTATGTTCTGATGAAGCTTGTCAAATTTCCCACATGTGTTTATCATGTGGAAGTTTTAGGTGTTTTTTTTTTGTTTGTTTGTTTTTGTTGTTGTTGTTTAATTTAATGAATGGGGCTGTGGAAACAATTTTCCCAGTGCTTTCAAAAAGAAATGTGGATTTCCCTTTCAAACTATTTTTCAGATTCCTTTCCTCATTTTCATTTCACTGTCAGCCCTAAAGATCAAATCCTCATGACTTACCAGAGCGACAGTTCTCAGACTTGGCGACCCAATAAAATCTCTCTGGAAACTTTAAAAATACTGACATCTGAATTGGAATCTCAGAGATTCTGACATGATTTGTCTGGGATGTACCCTCGGTGTTAGGATACTGAGAATGCCACGGGTGATTCTACAGTGTGGTCAGGGAGTGGAACCAGTGACCAACGGTCATGAGCTCGTCTGTCCAGTCCATCCTGCAGACCAGTCACTTAGATTTAACTTGATAACCGCTGCATTGACTAGCTCCTCCTGGGTCTTTCTAAAGGTGCGTCTCACCTCCGCTTTTCTTTTCCTTATTTCCTAATCTTCGTATAGATATTTCATCGTCTATAGTTTAAAACTAGAAGTGGAATTGATGATAAATATAATAAAATTCCAGTGCTAGGTAATATTTCCCAAATTGTGCTTTAATCATTTTCCTTATTAAAAAATTCTAAAACTTCAACATCGCTAAGTTCTAAAATTCTTTGACCTAGCATTTAATTTTCTTCAACCTTTAAGTTTTTAATTTTAATTCCAGTTAGTTAACAGTGTTATATTAGTTTCAGGTGTACAATATAGTGATTGGACACTTCTGTACATCAGCTGGAATTCTTCAACATTTTACCTCTCCAGTTTCACCTGCCACTACTACTTTTTCTTAGCCCTACCTTACCAAACTGAACTACTTGCTCATCCTACAGTGTGCCTCATACTCTGTCCTCATGCCTCTGCTCTTACTTTTCTTTCTACTCAGAATGCCTTGAACCAGCTCCAGTTCTTTCAATATAAATTATCCCCAAGATGCCAGTCAAAATGCCACTTTCTTTAATAATAAGACTTTTCAGCTTTGATGAAAATGGGTGTAATTCCTCCTTTTATCAACCTCATAACACTTTTACTTCTATATCTGACAGCTTGCTCTATTATTATTTATATATTTAATTCTATTCACTCTCTTTCTCCTATGATACTGACAGGTCCTCAAGGAACAAAGTAAAATATAAATAGAGCTTTAGGACAGGACAGCCTATTCTAAATCCTGGTTCTACTTCTTATTAGATGTGTGACTTTTAGCAAATTATTTTCCTCTGGGAGATACAATACCACGTTTTTATAGGGTTGTGCGAAAAATTAAATGAATGAATCCCCTGAATGTACTTAGAACAGTGCCCTGGACAAGGTGAGCACCCAGGAAATGTTAGCTATAGTCAATCATTTGCTTTATCTCTATAGAGACCGGGTTAGCTTATTGCACATTTTAGACACTTAAAATGTTTGTCAAATGTACTAAAATCTTTGGGGCTTGAAAAGATCCCAAATACCCAAACTATGAATATTTGATAGCTGATCATCCTCAAGTCATTTTTACAGCTACTTGAAGGAGATATGGGCCCAAGTAACTTGATATTTTGTTTGAAAAAAATGGAAAACATAATTTCTGACAGGTTTGGTACCTTGTGTTAAAACTCTTCAGTCCCATAGTTAGTGCTAGAGAATCACCTCTGTGAAATGCCAAAACTGTCAATCATAGTGATTTATTACATACTCGATTCCACAGACATTTAAAAAAAGAGTTGAATATCCAGAAGCCATTGAAATTCTTTAGCTTAAAACAAGTATGTGCAAAGAAACTAAACAGGTAAATTATGTATTCTGAGAGCAAAACTTCTGAGTATAGATTCCATTTAATATATACACTTCACAGGTCTTTGGAGATAAGACTATAAATATGAGTGTCAGACTTAACCAATAAATATTTTAACACCAGTACACCCTAACCTTATATGCATTTATACCTCAGATGCCATAAAACAGAAAAGACCTTTTGTTTTTCAAGACAGGAAAAAAAAAAAGAATAAATAAAACGATGAAGTCAATGTCAAGTGCGTCTATACAACCAGTTATTGGGGCTTTCCCTCTCCTGAGCTGACTTTTGAAGTGTTTGAAGTAACTTTTGTTTTTAATTAATAATTAATCTTTTCAAGATGTTCTTTTTGCAGGCAGTGAGGGCAGTCAATGTTAAAGCAAAAAAGATAAGAATAGAAGTCAAGTCCTGCCTGACCGAGGCAAGGTGTTTCCAAGGGACTAAGACACCGCCTGGCATGGACTGCTCGGTACTGCACAGTACCCCTAGATGTTAACGTGGCCTTTGTCGTCAGCCATTGTCCAGGAAACTTTGTCAAAGAATTAACTCTGGGCATGATGTTTATGCATGTGAAGCCGTAGTAACCATTTGAAGTAACGTTCTTTAGCTACAAAGAGAGGGAGGGAAGGAGGGAAGGAGTGAGGACTGGAGAAAAGGAGAGAGAAAGAGAGGTAATAGAGTCAAGAGAGACATTTCAGAGCAACGCCGAAGACAGTTTCTCTTCCAGGAGCCACTTACTGAGTATGGTACTTGGGATTTTTTGTTTGTTTGTTTTTGTTTTTGTTTTTTGTAACTAGCATTTCTGTCTATTGTCAAACTTCCAAGTTCTCTTTGTTCAAAAACTTACGGGTGGTATTACATTTGGATCAATGGAAGAGCCAGCATTCATACTGCTATATGGGACTGTATTTCTTTATCAGATCTTTACATAGAGCTCATTATCTACTAGGCACTATGTTCTAAGTTTTGCATGTAATTACTACTTAATCCTCAGAAGGACCCTATAAGGTAGATACTATTATTAGCCCCATTATACTGATGAGGTGATTGAGGCCCAGAAAGGTTTGAACTCTTTGCCCAAGGTCCCAGAAATAGGGCCAGGGACTGAACTCAGGCTGTCTGACAGAGTCCAGGCTCATAACCACTGATTAATGCTGCTTCAGAAGGAAACACAGACATCACAACAGTAATCAGAGCATGTTGCCCCCGCAGCATCAGCACTTTGGTGTTGTTATGTAATTCTAAGCAGTACTCCCTTCTGAGGATAACAAGAGATAGTGCTGCTGACCTGACAAAGGAAAAGAATTAATCCAAAAATGGATAAAAGTACACTAGGAATTTGAAAAGACTGTAAAGATAGAGCAGAAACCTCCAAGTGTTTTGGCCCGGGGCCTGCATTATTTACTGGCCAAGTGAGATGCTGGTGGCTCAGGGAAAGGCAACAGTGAGGGTTAAGGTGCAGTTTTATGAGAAAGTGGCAAAAGTACAAGTAGAAGAGAGAGTGCTAAAGGCCAGAGGATATGAATTCCAGAAGGCAACTCTGTCACATCAGACAATGGTTTCACAAATTCTAAATAGCATGCCTCAACTCTAGCCTTCTCCGAACCAGGAAAATACTGTAAGGATATTTTGCAGAAGCCAGTGGTCTGGAAGCCTTAGTTTAAATTGCCATTCCACAACTAACTAGCTTTATGAGTTTGCCCACTTATTACAATTTTCTTAATCACAGTTTTCTCATTGGTGAGACAGGGTTAATACTAGTACCTACCTCCAGGTTATTGTGAGACTTACATGAAATAACTCAGCAATAGCACTGCTAGGAATTTACTCAAGGCATACAGGAGTGCTGATGCATAGGCACACATGTACCCCAATGTTTATAGGAGCACTTTCAACAATAGCCAAATTATGGAAAGATACTAAGTGTCCAACAACTGATGAATGGATAAAGAAGACGTGATATATATATACTATGAAATACTACTTGGGAATGGGAAAGAATGAAATCTGGCCATTTGCAGGAATGCGGATGGAACTGGAGGGTATTATGCTAAGTGAAATATGTCAGTCAGAAAAAGACACATACTGTATGTTTACACTCATCTGTAGATTTTGAGAAACTTAACAGAAGACCATGGGGGAGGGGGAGGGGGAAAAAAGTTACAAACAGAGGGAGAGAGGCAACCCTAAGAGACTCTTAACAATAGAGAACAAACGAGGGTCGATGGGGGGTGGGGGAGAGGGGAAAGTGGGTGATGGGCACAGAGGAGGGCACTTGGGATGAGCACTGGTGTTGTATGGAACCAATTTGACAATAGATTATATTAAAAAAAATAAAAATACCACATGAATTCCTGCTCATCCATAAGCAGGAAAAAAAATAGCTCAAAAAAATAAAGAAAAGAAAAGAAAGAAAGAAAAAAAGAAAGAAAGAAAGGAAGAAAAAAGAAAAGAAAAGAAAAGAAATAATCTATATGAAGTACTTAGTATATAGTTCCCTGCAAAGCAAGTACTCAATAATACTCTCAATAATACTTTTGGCCTTTTTATCTCCTCCATTGTACTTGATGGATAACAATTTTGGAATATTTATTCAGCTTCTATTGGCTGGGTGCTGGGATATATAAAAATGAACCATATATAGTCCCTGCCATGGGGAGCTTATTCATGAATAAGATATTCATGAACCAGACACAATAGCCAATAAATGCACATATTTGTAATAATATATATTTCCTTGTACAAATAAAAGTGAATTACAAACGATGAAATAATTTTGAGTCGGTTTTCCAGAGGAAAAAAAAATGATGTTTTGAAGATACATAAGAACATGACAAAATGAACTAACCGTTCTCTGCTGTGTGTGTCTCTATGACATTGCTGGCAGCTTGGTGGATATTGCCGGATGGAGTATTCTGTGCCCATAGTGTGTGCACTGGATGTCTCGCAGGGTAGGCACCGGTGGATTTTGTCCTTGAGACCAGCAAAGGTCTTCGTCCTTGATTATGCCCAAAGGGCATCAATATCCATTTTTAAAGAGGAGGCATGATGGGAAGAAAGGGTTTACACTGTTTCCTTAATTATGATAACATATTGTATCTAAAGTTTCTAAGGCCTAAATCATAATTCCTGGGTACCATGTCACAAAGTTTCTTTGAACTGTACATTTTTCAAAAAACTCAGTTTGTGAGGCCAATATGCTACATACTTCATAAGAAGATATGAAAAATTTTAGATATTTAATATTACAGTAAAACCTTGGATTGTGAGTAACTTGTTCTGCAAGTGTTCTGCAAGATGAGCAAACATTTCTAATAAATTTTAACTTGATAAATGAGCAATGTCTTGCAATACAGCTAGAACATGATGCTGAATGTCACATGATCACAACTCAGCCAATGGTTCTTCTCTCTATTTCTCTCTCTCTCTCTTGCTGCAGGATTGTGGGTGATTTTTCCCATGCCCAGATCCTCAGTCTCAGGCTGAAGTGTTTGGAAGAAATCAGTGATTTTTCAGAATATGGGAAGGTACCCACAACTGGCACTAGTGTATTTTTGGTCACTTCTAAGCACCTATGGACAGTCCTTTGCTTTTCCATACCAGAGTAAGCTTAGGAATGCTTTGTCTCCTCTAAGTCAGGCTGCCCGCAGATATAGATCCTTTCCTCTGCTGCCTTACTACCAGTTACATTCAATACAGTATATGACCAGAGTTCATGAATACTGTACTGTAGTCAACATCTGTGCAAGCATATACAATGCCCCCATGCAGAAAAATGTTGAAAAGAAAGATGATAAGAAGAAGGAGATGATTATGGTGGAAGTTAAGAAGGAAATCACTGAGAAGTATGAACAAGGTATGCGAGTGGCCGAAATTGCAAGATTTTATAAGAGGTCTACATGTGCATCCGGTCTGCAGAGGAGAAGGAGAAAAAGGCCTAGGAATCCCTCACTTCAAATGATATTAAAGAGATATGTAAAATGTGGGAAACAGCGCAAAATTTTGTAGAAAACCACCACCTAAATAAGACTGTAGCAGTGCGAGCGATGAATCTGTTTAACGACATTGCAACGTCACATTTCTGTGAAATTCTCAAAAGGAGGTAAAAGCAAGTGTCATTGGTTGGGTTCCTTGTTAAATTTGCACGAAAGAAAAAAATTCCACTGAGCTAGTAGATAGCAGTGATTCTGTTACTGATCATGAAATTCGTCCTACACAATAACCTTCCTCTCTCTTGTCTCCTTCACAGCAGCCATGGTTTTCAAAGGTAAGTGTAGGTTCATTTGTTTGGTTTTCTTTTTGTTTTGCATTGTCTTTATTATTTTGTAGTATATCACAGTATTGGAATCATTTTCATATGAATGTTTTTGGGTTGTGAAACGAATCATCTGAGTTTCCATTATTTCTTATGGGGAAATTTGCTGTGATGTACAGTTGCTTTGGATGACAAGCATGTTTCCGGAACAAATTACGCTTGCTAACCAAGGTTTTACTGTAATACCAAATTTATAGTGTAGCATATACTTCTGATGCCTCATGTCCCATCCTTCAGCCCATCTCTGATTTTAGCCACAGCTGCGGGGCATACTGTCATTCAATGTTAGTTTCATGCTAACAAAATCCAGCATCAAAGCCTTCCCACATTTCTCCTCATTTTCTGTCAGGGACCCTTTCCAAAGCCACAGCTCATGCTCAGCCCGTGGACAAGACAATTTCAGGAACACACTGAGTGTTACTACTCCGGGTGAGCTAGTGGGTGTCCTCAGTCCTTCTAACAGAGTAATAGTGGCACATTCTTCATGCTTCTAAGACATCTGGCTAAATTGTATCAAATATATCTTTGTGTTGCTTCTTTTTCATCCTTCCCTGTTTTAATTGTCTTGCTCTCTCACTCCTGTTTTTGAAGTTACCTCTAAGAAAATAGCCTGCATCCAAGTCCTTGTCTTAAGGTTTGCATGGGGAGAATTCATACTGAGACACACAATCCCAACACCTAGGTGAATTAATAGTGTCAAATCAGTTAAAGAAACTGAGTAAAGGGAAATGGGTAGAGTAGGAAATCTGGGTTTTTCACTTAGTAAGTGAGGCTATGAGGTTGAGGCGATCACTGGAACCTCCAGTCAGACCCGTTAACATCACAGCTCTGTATAGGGTCGCTAGCCTCTCATAAGAAAACTTAATTCAGAGCATTGCAACTCCTAGGGGGAAAAAAACCCTCTAAAAGAACTCATAATTTTGAGAGGTGTTCAGTGGCTACATATTTCTATAATAAGAGCAGGAACATTACATTTTAAACACATGAAAGGAAAAATTAACACTCATATCTTTCTTCTGAAGAAACAGTTTTAAGTCATAACCGAAGTTGTGCTAAAAGGACTTAGAGACATATGGGCCACTTTCACTTAGTTTAAATCAATAAGACCAACATAATGGCCTCATTCTTCTTTGGCTGGTTTATGACAGCTGCTTGTGTGAGAATGTCAATGAAAGCTTGCGACAGCAATATAAAAGCTATGATATTGATTGTGTCATAAGCTTTGAGCTGATTAGAAGAAAAGTACATGGTGCAAAGTATCTTTCTTATCATTTTATTATTATTATAAAAAAGACCACAGTGATTATCACCAGCAAAAGTGTTTACATCATGGTGTGTGAAACTGTCAAGTATATACCCCAAACTGATGCAAATGACAGAAATTAAACATAGAGCAAATACACCTGCTCTGAATGAAGAGAGCAATAAAACAATAGGACCTTTTTGGAAAAATGGCCTACATACTTTTCCACCCCCAAATTTGTGATTCTTAATGAACACGACTACACTTCAGGTTTAAGTTACTATAGGTGAGCTGAAGAATTTCATTTTAGATCCATTAACTGGCTTTCCCCCTTTCAGCTGTAGTAATATATCAGTCCTGATACACATGATGCATTTAAAATTACCTATGACTCTAAGTAAGCCCCATGCCAACTTTTAGAAAAACAATCACCCTAGAAATGATAATCAGGCCCTTTGGTATTCCAGGTTTATAGGAACATTATCAGAGCAAAGTTAAGGAGATCCAAACAACTTAACATCACGAAATTTCTCCTGGAATACAGTCAGAAACTGGGTTTGCCCCAAAACTGTTGAAGCCTCTAGAAGTAAATTAGCAGCAGAGATGTTCCCGGGCTCTATGGGGAAATCTGGTCAGTGTCATGAAGCTGTCATTCCTCTTAAAAGTTGCTGGAGAACTATGTTCTCCATATTTGGTAGCTATCTGAGAATTTATGTCAGTGTTGTTTATGAAATGGCAATGTTTGAGGTAGTGAAGTTGACAGAAAATTGCTATGTGACAAATGATCTGAGAATTGTTAACTGTTGCAGTTCAGTTCACTTCAGATGTCTGCTGCAAAGAAATGGTGTTCCGTGGGGCACGGCTCTCAAATGGGCAAGTCAATTTGTCTCATAGGCTATGATGGATATTACTCACTAATATTTTTGGTTGTTCAACCCTCTGGAAGCATGGGGGGATTGCAAGTCTTTGCCTCATTAAAGTTAGACAAACATGTATCGTGCTGTAACTAAGAAAACAGGGGTAAAGTGACTAGGATCACCTCACAGAAAAGCTTCTGCATGATTCTCTTTGTTCTCTTCACCCCATTAAAATCCGAAGGCTCTTATGAGATAGCAGCTCACAGGAAGGCAGAAATGTTGTCCACCTGGGTCTCTCAGTGACCATCGCAAACCAAGCTTGACCACATGGATTATGTGCTGTGTGTGAGAGATAGACATTTGCTGCGTTAAGTCACAGAAAGGTTGGTGTTTTTTTGTTACTGGATAAGAACAAGCCTGTCCTGACTAATATATGAGGTTTGCTGTAAAAGGTACTATTTCTGTGAATCGGGCATCTGGGCAACTGTAATATATAAAATACACATATTTTGAATTATTTAACCCACTGTAACTCTACCTTTATTAAGACTGTTTGTATGTGATTTTCATGCTTCTGGTAAAATAATATCCCAGGAAAGAATAAAACCCACTTTAGTGACTCACAGTGATAAGAACATAGGAAGTACTCAGAAAATATTCTTTGAATTGAATTAGGTTACATGAGAAAGCAAGCATGCAAGGAAGGAGGTTTTTGCCCATATACCATCTTATAATTCTGAAAAAGGGATGTGGGGGACGGAGAAACGGAATCATGAAGAGACAAGGAAAGGCATCATAGGCTGCAGGAGTTACACATACGTGGTGACAATGTGAGTGGGTTCAGACCAGAAAAATGGGAATACAATGATTTGGATCCGGCTCAAAGTTTGAGGGAAGATAAAGCTAGTTGTGCAGGTTTCAAATGACTTAAGAACTGAAGCTGGGTCTACATGGTATGAAAAGTTTGATCAAGTTCCATATTGGTTTTACAGGCTTGATTTTTCTTTTATCAGCCTCATTAATTAGTGTTATGTAGATAGAGTGATAGTGCATTATATCTAATCACATGCCTTAACTCATGCAGGTTGGTGGTAATTCCTTTTATGCTTCAAAGATTTTTTTTTTCAATATCACCAACTCTTATAAAACCCAGAATAATATAAAACCTTTTAAACTTTTATATTTCCCTTTCCCCCTTACAAGTTTTTGATGTTTGTATTCCCTGAAGGACTGACACTCCATGAGGGCAGGAATATTAGCCTACTTACTGCAGAATCTCCACTAATGCAACGTTACCACCATGTACTGTGTACCAACAGAGCGGATGGTAATCATCTTTGAATGAATGTATTGATATGTATATCGAGCTTTTAAGTTCCCTTTGACATAGTGTGGCCTTATCTATTTGGTTTTATTCCCGTTAGACTCCACATACCTCGCACTTCACTCCTGCCAAACGGATCTGTGTGTAAGCTCCATCCCATCTTTGTTCTCTGACTTAATTGTATTGCTTTCCTCAAAACGGCCCCATCTATCAGCCTGATACTAACAGATAACTTTTATGGCTTAGGCACTTTGCATATATCTTGCCATTATCCCAAACAAAATAAAACAAAACTGTGAGACGGGGCTATTATTGTTAACGGCACGATACAAATGAGGCAAATAAGGCTTGGAAAGTTAAACTACTTTAATTCTCAAGCTCCACATCTCCCAACCGCAGGGCTGCTCAGGTCAGCCTCCTTACAGAAACATTACTCCTAACCACCTTGCTGACTGCTGGCCCCTGTTCACCCTTCGAGCCTCAGTTCAAACACTGCTTCCTCCATAAAACTTTCTTATATTACGTTAATCTTCACCAGTTTCTCTTTTGTTCCAAACACCTGTTACTCTTAAACTCAGCACCCTGTGGTTCGCCCTTACTCAATTCAGTATATATTTCATGCATATTCATTTCATCTCTCTCATGATACCTCGAAGTCTCAGGTAGGAATTGGTCGCTAGTTACTTTCTATATTCCAGTACCTAGCATATTAGAAATGACTAGAAAAGCCTGTCAACAGATTGATAAAGAATAAAATAGTGTTATATTTGCAATATTTATCCTGGAATTCCCATTAACAAATTCTCCTCAAGGTTGAAGACTGAGAAAGAAAGATCTAGTTTTTGCTTTTGACAACTATTATGTTAAAAAAAAGTTTAGTTCATTTCCTATCACTCAGAAACTTAAAATTCTATGTTCAGATTTGGAATTGTTAGAAAGTTTGGATGAAATAGGCTGCTTTTTAAAGATGAGGCTAAAATTGTTATTTCCAGTCATTAAAAATGTTTAGGAACAAAGGAATCATCTGACAACTTGTGACTGGTGCAATCAGAGAAGCCGGAGATTGGGGTGTTTATTTTTACACATTGGGAAGGAAGAAGCAAGGATCAGCGTCCAAGTGTGACACCTTGGATGAGCTCAGTGGCTCTGTATCATATCACATGAACACAACGCCTCTCTTCGTGCCGCCACAGAATTGGGCAGAGGCACACAAGAAAGCCCCAGATAAGAGCTATGAACGTAAACTAGATCTAAGCCTTAATAACGGAATCTGACCATATAAACAACTCAGAACAAGTGAAGAAGTGTCCTTGTGAGTTTCCTTGTAAGTTAAGAATAAACGGAAACAATTATGTATTCAGATTACGGAAAGGTAATGGAATTGAAGCTGATTTAGGTAAATGATTCATGTTTCCCTAACACCTACACCTACTACAAAATTACATTTAACTGTGGAAAAGGAAGAAAAAATAAATGAAGCCCTTGGTTAGAACCGATATTCTTAAATTTATTTCCAAATATTTCATAATGTCACCTTAAATCAGATTCAAATTTCAGGAACAAACAACAGTTATTACCTGAAGGCTCTTCTGTAAAACAAACCCACAATTTAAGTTCATTCTCAATGCAAAAATGTCCATTGCAACTGCTGGTGCTTTAAGTTGAGGACACAAATAATTTACAAATGAGGGACAGTATAATCTTCATATGTCTGGGCATCTTTTTAATGGGAAACAAAAAATATTTTCTTATTATGAATTAACTTCAAAATAGAGACTGACAAAGGATCACAAAGTTTGTGTTGAGTGTATATAGTAAATGAAAATTGCTAAACTGAGTTAGAACCCAGAATATAGTCGGACAGAACTGCCTAACAGCACTTCAAAGATCATGCAATGAGAGAATTAGCAAGGCTTTACTACTATTTTTTGCCTTTCATTCACTTGCCAAAACATTTTGGGGATTATTATACTTTTGTCATCATTATCTGCAATTTTTAAAATTTACGTAAGTGCAACAGCTGCCATTCTTACCACCTTTTTTGACTCCCAAGATACCAAGATGGTGGTGCTTACTTGTGTTGAGGGACTTCTCCACGAGGTCTGTTCTAGTCTTACTCCTCCCTCTTCCCTTCTGTCCTTTTCTTCATTCTGTCTTTCTGACCCACTGTTAAGATAACCTTACAGCCAAGGCAGCTTGTATTAGAGAATTTATCACAGCAACTCTGAGGCTACACAGTCTTAATATCTTCACATTTTACTAATTTAGTAGTCTCCCAAACTCTTGCTCCTTCTAGCTGTCTTTCTCAGAGTAGACCTTCTCAAGTTATCTCTCTGTACAATTATTGAAATGGAATGTTAGAGAGTAGTTGAGGTCCCCCGGAAAGCAGAGGCTCAGATAAAATTCGATTTGTAAGAGAATGATTTGGGTAAATGCCTGTGAAGGACAAAAGGGGAAAGGAGCAGAAAGAGTCAAAGAGTTCCTCAAACCTGATGGAAGTCTGACATCTGTGAAAGGATAGACAGTGAGAGTAGCTTCTGAGAGATGCTTGTTGCAAGCCCTCAGCCTCTCCTGAAGGGGAGGAGGGCCATTTCTTACTGGCAGGGCTGTTGTCTCTGAAACTCCAAAGTTTCAGGGAAGTCTACTGAGCCTTGATCTTTAATTTTTTTAAATTTTTTTTTAATGTTTTATTTATTTTTGAGAGCAGGAGAGACAAAGAAAGCATGAGCAGGGGAGGGGCAGAGAGAGAGGGAGACACAGAATTCAAAGCAGGCTCCAGGCTCTGGGCTGTCAGCACAGAGCCTGACGCGGGGCTCGAACTCACAGACTGTGAGATCATGACCTGAGCCGAAGTCAGCCGCTTAACCGACTGAGCCACCCAGGCACCCCTGAGCCTTGATCGTTAGGGCCGTCTACCCAGTTCTTCCCATCCCTTATCTCAGTGACCTAAATCTCCTCAACCTGGCCCTGACCTTAGCATAAGAGACTTTCCAGAGCTCATCTTTTAAATGATTTTGGGGCTCCACAATCCTAACCGTTAGGGCTTTTGGCCACTGGGCAGCTGTGTTTGCCTTTCCACCATGTGCATGTGTGCACACATGTACACACATACACACACACACACACACACATACACACGATGAAGGCCTCTTAAAAAAATGCCCCCTGGCTCTCATAGTTAGCATTTAATTATTTGTTAACTGATTTAAGTTTTAAATTGTCCTTCTGCAGGATATCAATACAACTTAGTATAACCAGCCAATTCACCGTCTTGCATTTTTCTCACTATACATTTCAAATGCTTGAATAACTGCACCAGCAAAAGTGTTGCCTTCTCCTGGGGCCATTTTCCCAGAGGATCACTGGTGAAATTTTCAGTGCTTGGGCTTTCTCTTTGCACCAGAGACTACGTGTGCCTCGTTCTAGGTGGGCAGTAAGGGATCTAATTCCCAGACCTCATCTTGCTGTGTTTTGTTGGACACTTCTGGTACCAACTGTGTCAGCTTGGGAAGCAGATGCCAATGTGGAATTACATTTGTGAGAGTTTTATTTAGAGAATGATCCACAGAAGACAAAGGGGAGAGGAACCAGATGAGGCTGAAGAACCACGACCAGGATTATACAGGAGTGTGATGCACATTTGACACTGTAAATGGATATAAGGAAACAGCAGGATGGGATGGACAGAGCCTTACAATGTGACACAGCTCTGAGAAGGCATTGGGGGGCTTATAGGTAGTCCCATAGAAAAGATAGCCTGTTAGATAGGGAGCCCCACTTAGGGCAGGAGTGGCGTAGCTCTAGAACAACCTCTGTGATCTGTTGCTGGACATGAACAACCTAGGAACAGCATGGCCTCAGCATGAACACTGTGGTGGATTATATGGCACAACACCACAGGCTATCCATAGAATATACGCTGCTCAGTAGATTATCTTTTGAAAGGATATCTGGCAGCACATTCTAATGGCTGTCATAGTTTGAATTTCAGTTGTGGATACACCATAGTTTTAAATGAGGAAAATAATAATTTCTTGACCTTTTCCCCCTTATCAACTGAAATTGCCCAGTTGCACCTAATGTTTGGTTTACTTTCAAAAACCAGGGCAACCTAATGCAGTTTCCACACATCCTAAGTCTTTTTTCTTGATGGTAACTATTAGCTCAGAAGTTTTTGTTTTGTACTTACAGCTTGCATTATTCATGACTAAATGCATTACCTTGCTTTTTCTCATCACTTTTCTACCTACTGTTCTAACTTAAATCATCTTTTCACAGTGCCCCTATCTCTAGAATTTCTGTAATGGGGATTTCCCATTTATGATGGATATTTGTAAGTTTCGACAAATATTTCTTCAATTTCATGTCTAAGTACCTCTGGGGATTTATCTATTCATTCACCTTAGATGCTTTTGAGATCTCTGAGCAGAATCTTCTGAGGACACTCCCTTACACAGCAACAGGAGACTCATTTGCCCTGTCAGCCTTGCATCCCTGTACTGAGGAGACTGAATGAGGACTCTCAAGCCTGAAGAGCCTATGAAGTACATGCCAACTCTCAAGGGTGAATTTCCTGTATATAGGGTCATGGCTTAAGCAGCAAATTTTGCAGACGAAAGCTGTCTTGCTACTCCAGACTCACTTAACTGTACCATAAATAAAAAGGCAACAATGCCAGGTTATCCATGGGGTAGATCAACTGCCTTTGGTGACTCTGCTGATATTCTAGATGAACAGGGAGAAAGTTCGTCATTTAAGTCCAGGCTGTTATTAAACAACTGTATTCTTTCTATGTAATCTTTTATAAGTAGCATTGCTACCTGCCTCATGAGGCAGTTTCTTAATTTATTCCAGATTGTGTGGGTGCCAGCTATAGGATCTATATCTACCGCTAACCTGTGTAGGTCTCTCTTTAATGCTAAGAAGTTTGACTAGCTTGATTAGTTTTACTTGACTGTATAATTTCTATTTGTATCTAGGCCACATATTATGCCTTTCCCATTGTCTCTCTGGACTGTGTGAATATATTTTTGAAAAGTCCTTTTCTCTAAACCTTTTTTTCTGCTTAGGGAGGAAACTTGTTCTGGTGACTGCTTTCTGATCCTTCAGCCGCATTAGTTTCTAATTTTCTGGTTCATTCAATAATTCAGATGCCTACCAATCCCTGCTTTTCTTCCAGGGAAGAATTATCGCTGGAAGTAGCTTCTTTGTCAGAGACTATATTTCCCAGCTACCTTTGTGGCTAATGCCTGATAATGGAATGGAGCAGAAGTGATATTTGCCACCCTCCTTTCTGCTGGCTGGATGCAAATCATGATAAAGCCCTCAGACATGACATCCCAGCATGGAGGCAACACAGGTATCTGACTTTCACACAAAGAAAAGCTGCTCATCAGGAGAAACTGGGTAGACCTAGGGAGAAATTCATTTCTATGGTATTAGATAACTGAAATTTCAGGGTTCGTCATAGTTACGGCATTCCTATAATGAATGCAAGACTTTTTGGGCAAGGAAAGATCCTAAGTGTATTTGTAGGAAATATCACTACATTTACCTTGAGCTTAGGAACACCTCTGAGCATGTGTAGGCAGAATTTGTAATATTCTATGAGAGAGGTAAAAAAAGATGAAACTTTTATATAAAAACAATGAAACAGGATTGGAATCTCTTTGTATAGAAATATCACTTTTTGTAATAAAAATGGGTAAGAATATATTATAGGCCAACAGACCAAAATAGTGCGACTGAAGTTCTAAAAACAACAATAAAAAAAAGGTATTTTGGTAGGCAAGACAATTAGGTCAATTTTTAAATCCAGAAGATTCATTTAACAGGAGATGGACTGGTAGAATGTTATATCAGCCTGAGGATGAGGGCAGATTTTAGAAAAGATGGATGAAATGTGTCAAGAAAGGATATTTAAGCAGGAATAAGCCCAGAAGGAGGCAATAGTTAAACCAGCAAGAAATGGCAATCATAAATCAATAAATCAACATCTTAAACATAGAAAGTAAGCACAAGTAATGTCCATTTTTATCTCCTATACATCAGTGGAATCTAGCTGCTAGAATCCAAATCCAAGTCTCATGACTCAAATAAACCTTTTTTTTTTTTTTTTTTTTTTTGGCTAACTTTTGTAGCTGCCTGTTGTAGGGAAGGAAAGGTTTGATGGACATGTAGGTCTCATATGAATGTGAAGAACCACCTATGAAACTCATGGGATGATTCAGGGCCTTCCTAACCTTTGCCTTGATGATGCCAAGATATTAGCAGACTGAATTTTTTTATTTATTTATAGAGCTCAGGACTAAATTAGCATGAACTATGGACAAAGTTATGCACAGGCATCAAAAATAAGCATTGAGAGCTCTTTCTATCTGGATCAGCTGCGTGTGCCCGAAGTCTTTGGAGCAAATAGCAAATATGTTTGGTAACAGGCTTCCCAGCTTTATGAATTAAAGTAACTTGAAATAATGTCATTTGAAGAACAGCACAATAACCCTTACTTTAAAAAACTAATGCTTTACAATTTTAAAACATTTGTTCCATTTTTTTCCCATTTATCCTACCAACTCATTATCTGTTTTGAAGTATGGGGAGTGTTGAGGATGTGAGGATATGTAGAATTCAGTCACGTCCCTCAGGGAGCTTTGAATTCACTGGAGGATCCAGACAACTGGATGGATATGACATTAGCATGGAATCAAGCCCTGTGATGCATTTATTTCAGGGAAATATATGCGTTGGACTCAAAAACCTTAATAAAAATAGTAGAACTCATGGGGAGTCATCCAAAATTTTATGAGTAAGTCATTACTGAATCATTTAGTTTTGGTGGCAGGAAGCTAGACAAAAGCAGTTGGAATTCTGGTTTTTCCCTCCAGTTTTCTGACAGCCACCTGTTTTGCCTTTAATATTCTCTCTTTCCTCTCTTCTCCCCATGCAATCCATTCTCATTCTTTCTCCCTCTATTTTTTTAAACTAATCTTACACATCTGCTTGAACTCAACCTCACTTCCATGTAGCACAACAACAGTTTTAATATTATAGCCTTTGGAGTCAAACTGTTGAGGCTCAAAGCTAGCCTTGCCACTTACTCCTTGTGTCCCTATTTACTTACAATTTCTGTGTCTTACTATCTTTGCCTAAACATCAATGTTCATCCTATAAGGCTTTTTTGTGAAGACTTAATGACTTTATATATATATAAAGTGCTTAGTGCCTGACACATGGTAAGTGCTCTATGGTTGAGTATTAGTTTACTATTGTGGCCATAACAAATTACCACATATCTCATGATCTCAAAGAACAGCCACTTATCTCTCAGTTTTGTAGCTCAGAGTCTGTATAAATTCTACTGGGTTCTCTACTAGGCGACTTACAAAGCTGAAATAAAGGTGTTGGCTGGCCTAGGCACTTAGTGGAGGCTCTGAAGGCGAATCTGCTTCCAGATTTATTCAGGTGAATGGCAAAATCAATTCTTTATGATTGTTAGACTAAGGTCCCTGTTTCGTTGACATTTGGGCCTCTCCATAGTAAGTCAGCAATTGCACATTGACTCTGTCTTGTGCTTTGAATCTCTTGTGCTTTGGAATCTTCTTCTACCACATCTCTCTATTTTGCCTGCCTTTTAGGGCTCATGTGAATACACTGTGCGTATTCAGATACTCTTGGATAATTTCCCTGTTTTAAGGTCAGATAATTAGTAGCTTTAATTACATCTGTAAAGTCTTTTTTTTTTTTTTGCCATAAACACAATGTATTTACAGGCATTCATGAGGTGGTGCAGGTTATAGGCACCAAAATTCTGTCTACCACATGTTACTAGCTATTATCATTGTTATTATTTAAGTGAGCGAAGGACTAGCAAGGGTAGGGAATAGAATGTTCTGGACAATAAGTTTTCTAGTGAACTGTAAGGTATTTCATTTAGAGTTAAATTTCGGGTGGTAAGTAATTACTACACTGATGAACCAATTGAAATCCAGAATTCTTATCTGTGTGCACATATAATAATACCAATATCTATATATTTTAAATGTAACACCCTGTTACCTCTAAACCTTAACACAAATCTGTGGATACACTTTCAAAAATATTTATGAAATTACAATGGTAAAGCTACCATTGATTTAAAAAAAATGAATAAAATAGTGAGAAAATATTTACAAAATTTAACTTGAAGGAAGTTTCAGAAATCTGAAAAATTATAGATCTTTCACATACATGTTTGTTCTGAAAAATGAATAGGGTTAATTCCTGATAATACAATAAAAATGAAATATTTATCAAATAGGCTTCAACATAAAATGAAAACATTTAAATTATAATTATCTCTAAATATTTCACTGCCAGGATAAACCCAAACTAGATCTTGCTAGAAATTAAAAATAGAAAACTTCAAAAGATCATGAAAAGGAAAATAAAAAATAAAACAAAATATGGTGTTTAACATCTTTTGCATGCCTGTAATATAAAGCT
Source organism: Paguma larvata (assembly GCA_030068075.1). Classification (NCBI taxonomy): domain Eukaryota; kingdom Metazoa; phylum Chordata; class Mammalia; order Carnivora; family Viverridae; genus Paguma; species Paguma larvata. The sequence goes on from CM057826.1 coordinate 75,589,412, forward strand.
GGGTAACTGTCATTCACATGGGTAAATTATTTGTAAAGCTTTTCTTTCAGTTTATGGACTTATGATAGGCATCTTGTGAGTACAGATATTTGAATCTTCTGAGCATGGTAACTTCTCTCTTGCATCTGTTCATAACCAACGATCTCACTGTGAGGCTAGTTATTTGTGTTTGTATTTGGGGTTGCAAGTGGCCAAGTACAGAAGCCACTTCACATTTTGCTCTGGACAGCGGATCTGTATACATATTTATGTGCATATACATGTGCATGAACTCTCACACTTATACACACACGCGTATTGATATATCTGACCAATTAACAATGATTTGGATTTTTTTTTCAAACATAGTTTGTTTTCGTTTTTGTTTTTTTACTTTAGTGTGTAATCTATATACTAGAGTCAGTACAACATCAGCTATCTTTAAACAGAGACGTGTCACTGGGAAAGAAGCGGACAGAGATAGGCAATGAGTATTTCTAGACCTTCTGAGTTATACCATAACTTGCAATGTTCTTTCTATTTTGCTCTCATTTCCTGTTTCTATTTTTTTCTCATCCATTTTTAGATCTAACTTGCCAAAGTCTCCTTCTAAGCCTGTTTACTCATGCAGTTACTGTTTTCTCTCACTTGCCTCACATTAACCAGATTTTGGCCCAGTACAGACTTTGCTCGACATCTTAGAATAGGGTGATTTAGATCAAATTCAACCTCCTGTTTCATATGGACGAGATGACATTTAAGTCTCCAAGGGTTTTATTTATGCAAATATCAAATATCAGGAGTGACTATGAGTCACTATGAAATTTCCTAAATCTCCTTTTAGCTATAGTTAATAATTTACAGGTTGAAGGATACATGCTGGATTATAATCAAATCCTTCAGAAGAGAGGATGCTGGGATGATAGCCTTACACTATTTAGCATCCATTTATATGATATCACCGAGACTTCTGGCATAGTTTTCATGCCCAAAATGTTTTTAACATCTGTGTGACTGTTCTTTTTTTAAGACTGAGGATTCAGTATTCATTAATCTCTCAAACCCCAATTGGCCTTCAGAAGCAGCTCAATGCTTTCTTTGAGGAGTGCACAAAATATAATCGCAAAATAAATCACAAGAAGTGTAAGGTAATGGTTTTTAGTTCTAGGAAATGCAAGAGTTCCTGGTATGCTTAGGGAGTTAAGTTTAATGTGGTGAAATATTTTATGTGGCTTTGCATTATCTTTCACTTAAATCTGCCATGCAAAAAGCAAAGGAAGTTGAAAATCTCAGCAACAATACTGGCTTAGATTTAGAAGGGAATGAATTGATGCCCATTTTTATGATATATCAACATAAAGCAGGTTTCCAGATTCTGTGCTATTCAGGAATGCATAATATCCACGATGGTGAACACATTAAAATTGCTTTTGGAAAACGAGGATGACATTCATTTGACACAGAGGGTGTTTAATCTCTGTAGGCAAATCAGATGGGGGAAAAACAGTTTTTTCATTTGAGTTGCATTCATTATCATTTCTGCACGTTTGATAAGATGGTCAAAATGAACGGATCAGCCCGTGTAGCCAGTCAGAAGGCTATGCCCATAGGCATGAAATGAACAGTTACTGACAGGGTTTTCAAGAGAAATGGAATATACTGAGCTGAACCTAACCAGAATGCTAATATGGAAACGACCTAGAGATGGTTTAGTAAGAGAAATTTTATTCGGGGCGAAACAGAAATGCAAAATACACAACTCCACAATTTTACATTTAGATTATTGTTATTTGGGAAAATAACTTTCTTTTTTTTAAATTTTTTTTAACATTTATTTATTTCTGAGAGTGAGAGACAGAACGGAGGAGGGTCAGAGAGGGAGACCCAGAATCTGAAGCAGGCTCCAGGCTCCGAACTGTCAGCACAGAGCCCGATGTGGGGCTCAAACCCATGAACTGTGAGATCGTGACCTGAGCCGAAGTCGGACGCTTAACCGACTGAGACACCCAGGCACCCCGGAAAATAACTATTTCTAAAATTTGATGGACGTTGAATATCCTGCTTGCCTTAACATTTTTACAAACCAAATTATTCCAAGTATGTTGAAGCAGAATTTTTATGGCCTTTCAGGAAAGGGCATTTGTAATTAGTCTTATAGTAATGGAGAGACTGAAGGAAACATTTGGTTTCAAGGAAATGGCCAAAAAGTGTTATTTTCAAGTGCATTACTATTATTATCCTTGTAGGATAATTTAGAAACTTTGTGAATAACTACATGATTAGATATGAAGATCAGTCCTTGTTAGAAGACATATACTTGCATAATCCATTGTACATGACTACTTTTAAGTTCATGGTTGCCTTGGATGCAGCTTGCCAATAAATGTCTCTTCGATATAATATGAGACAGAATTAATAAGGAGCAATAATGAAACCGACTTGAAAACAGTCGAAAGTATAAATAGTGCCTTTGATTTTTAAAGAGAAGATTTCTGCCAGAATAACACAGATCCAGATAATAGAGAACTCAGGAAGCAAAGTTCTAATAGTTTGTAGTTCCTTGCTGGCATGGCTAAACCACTTTGGAAATAGGCTTTAACTCTTAAATTTCTGAATAAGCTGGTGTGGTCCTTCCTGGCTGAACGTTGCCCTCTCTCATTTTAGCCTCTTATTCTTTTTTATTTTTATCAAAGTTATACACGTACATAAAGAGTCAAAAAGCTTTATAAGGGTTGTAAGAAAAACAGCAACGCCTTACCACGCTTCCCAGAGGAAACCACTTTTAGCTGATTGTTTTGGCACTTCTTTCCCTGTTGCTAGTAATGTACTTATAATGCTACATCTTGATTTTTCAGTGTCAGGTTAGAATCTTTTGACTTCCCACTACTAAAATGTTTTTGTCACATCCCTGCTCCCTATACCTCTAGAAAATAGACTTACCCTTCCATTTCTTCATCTGTCTGCTAAAGTTATATAGATCAATAGTCATTGCTTATGTTATTTTGAATATGTAAATACTTATCACAGTTACTCCATTTAGTAAACTGTATTACTTTTCCTTTTGGGCACAAGTTTAAGTTTTTCTATGAAATCAAAAATTGTCTAGCTTTCCTTGGTTTTCTTTATTATCTCTTTAACCACAAACTCTTGTGCATCAAATATTCTATTAATTTAATATTTTGGAAGAAGTATTTCATTGAGCCCTCTGACCTGCCATAATCTGGGTTTGTTGCCCTTATGTGGCTGGTTACCCAGCTGCGGTGGGATCTTTTGTCACCGCCATCCTAGGGACTCACATTTTCTTCCCTGTGCTCTTTCCTATTTTTTTATGCTTTTCTTCCTTTACTCCTCCCCTCCCCTCCCCACCTCTCCCTTCCCTTCCTTTCCTCTCACTTCTCTCCTCTCCTTTGGTACAGCATAGTCACCTAGGAGCTCCAAGAAAGGATGTGTGCGGAGCAGGGGAAACTAGTGAGGTTTTGTGTTGTGTGAAAGTGTCGTTACCTTTATTCTATCTTATTGATAGCTTATCTTGATATAGAATTCTCTACCAATTTTTCATCAGAAATCTGAAGGTACTTCTGTTTTGGCTTTCAATGCTCCCAGTTTCCAAAGTTGCTGCTGACAAAAATTTGAAGCCACTTTAATTCTTAATCTTTTTGGGTGAACTCTTTTCTCTCTTGTCCTATCCACCTCTCTAGAAGCTTCTTGTATTTCCTTTTTTCCTCAGTATTCTGAAGGATGACAATGATATGCTATGATATAGGTCTGTTTGCATCTATTACATTAGGCATGTAATGGGTGTTTCAATCTGGAGACTTATGTTCTTTGAGTTTTAGAATTTTTTAAAAAATTATTTTACTTTTCTTTCTTTTTTCCAGTTTCCCATTTCTGGAGCACATTTTCTTTCTCCTTCTTCTTTTCCTTCTCCTCATCCTCTCCTCCCTCCTCCTCCTTCCCCCTCTGCCCCTTCCTCCTCTCCCCTCATCCTTCTTCTTTTCCTTCTCCTTCTTCCCATTCTTCTCCTTCTCCTTCTTCTTCCCCTTCTCCTTCTTCTTTCCTTTCTTTTTTTTCTTTCTTCTCCTCCTCCTCCCCCTCTTCCTCCTCCTTCATCTCCTGCTTCTTCTTTTTTTCTCCTTCTTCTTTCTTCTTCTCCTCTTCCTTCTCCTCCTCCTCCTCTTCCTCCTTCTTCTTCTTTTGGCATTATACCTTCAGGATTGATCATTTTTTTGTTATTTTTGTTTTCTTTATTTAAGTTTATTTCTTGCTACTCTTGATTTTGTTATGCCATATGAAGTCAATGTTGTCTTTGTATTCTTGTGCCTTTAATAATTTCTTTTTATTTCTATTATTTGTTAGGTTTTAATTTGATACATTTAATTAGACCTCTGTTTTTCAATTTACCACTTCAAATGCATCATCTCCTTCCAAGTCAAATGACCTGGGAATTATTACCATCTACTTAGCACTCTGTTCTACTTTTTTTGGTCTTAGAGATTGTTTAAACCTATGTTCTATAATATTTTGAATATACTAGAGCTCTTTCAGTTCTCAGGATGTTTCTTTTATTATAACATCCTGTTCTTTTTTCCCAAAGTTGCAATATCTCCTTTTACATCTCTCTGGATATTAATAACACATTTGTCTTTAAAGCTCTCACCTCTTTGCACAGTCTGTTTCTTCCAAGTTGCTTCTTCTATTTTTTCCTGCTTTTCATGTTGTAGGCTTTCCTTGGATATCAGGTAATTCCAGGGGACAAAAAAAGTTTATTGGAGGTCCTGAGACATAAGTGGATCTTGTCGTTGGTGAACATCACAGTAGGGTGATGTAGCTGAGCTTTTAGTTTCATGACCTTTATGTTATGTTATTCTGAAGGAATCAGAATCCTAGAGAAAGTGTTTCTAGTCCTCTGTCTACAGGGTGAGGGCCTAGCTGCTAGTCATCAGGAAACCAACTAGGAAAGGAGAGCTGGAGGTTTCAGTCATCAGTGTTCATACTTGTTACCTTTGTCTTCAACACTGAGAGGTGTCTAACGCCCTCCCTGTTTCCTTCCTAGAAGAGAACATGTCTTCACTGTTGGGTGAAGGTGCTGTCATTTGGCTCCCCAAACATGGGGAGGGGGATCTAGGGGTTAAACTGCTACTTAAAAACCTCCTTATTTTAGCTCTTTCCTCCTACTCACTTACAATGGTATCTGATGCTACGATAGCCTTAGCCCTCGGGAAATCTGTGTTAGAAATCTGATGAGTTTTAAGCTTTTCCCTGTTGCTAGTTTAAGATTTAGTTTTCTGGGTTCTCTTAAGTCTTTTGCCAGTTGAACATCTGCTTTCCAGCTTCTAAAATTTTGTTGCTGTTGCTTCTTCTTCTTCTGTTTTTTTTCCCTTCTCCCTGTGCTGGTGGGTTTATGCCTTGGGTGGGAGTCAATTTTTTATTGTTTGAGTGAGATTTTTGGAGGAAACAAAATTAGATGTATGGGTTCAATTTGTGGCAGATTTTGTTTTCTAAAGATGATCACAACAATATCTCCTATCCTTTATGCTCTTTCTTCAATGTGACTATGACACTTCTTTTAGGAGATTGGTCCTGTTTTGTCTTTTCTTGAAAGCTGATAATTATGGTGGAAGTGGTGCTTTATGGTTTCCCTAGGTTCTCTAGGGAATCTAGCCACAATACCGTGGCCAGAAGATAGTGAGAAAGGTGGAAAGTAGTCCACCAAAAGCCATGGTGGAGGAGAGAGAGAGGGGATTTGTTTTTACTAGACATGAGTCACAAAATCTGTTCTTCAATTCCAGCTTTTTCAGGTAACTGTGTGACTTTAGCAGTGTCGATTTCTTCATCAACAAAAGGGTTGTCTTACATAAGATGGATTTTAAGCTTCTAGTTCTAATGTCCTACGGTTTTATGGCATTCTAAATAATCTGGGACCAAAGTGCTGTTTAGCTCCAGGGGGTTTATTCAAACAGACTGTGTAAGAATGATGTTCTCAAGTTGTAGAGGATGGCAGTTTGGATAATAATCAGTGGAATTGACAATTATATCTTTGAACTTAAGGACTATTATCGGATAAGCCTATGATGTATCTCATGTTGAGATTGTACAGGAACTTATTCTTCAGTTATAGTATTTTAGCTATGGAACAGTATAACTTGATTTGCAAAGATTCACTTATCTATAGCCTTCCTCTGAGTGTCTTGTGATGGAAAGTTAATACCATTTCTGTGGCACTGTTATCCCTGCCTATTAGTTTATTAGGAAAACAAAGCAGAAGCACACACCGACATTGAACGATAATGTAGTCAAGAACAACAAATTTAAGCCTATGAAAATGTCTCAAAGTAATACATAACTAATTGTTTACGTTCTGCCCACTATTCTGTACTTCCTTCTTGCTACTTCACAGATACTTACGAATCCCATATTCTTTCTCATATCTTTGCTTTAGAACTTTCAAGTTCTTTGGAAATTCTGAGAACTTCTTAAAACTTAAAATAGTTTTACAAGTTTTCTAAGAGTTCTTGTTTATAGATCCATTTAAGTCAACTTTTCTTGGCAAGAATTTTTATGCATATTATCCCTCTATTGTAAGCTGTATCCTTTCTCCATGGAATTCCTAAGTTTCTATATACATTATTCTGCAAAGTCAGGGCTCCTAAGGAAAAGGCAGGTATCTTTTATACATGAAAAAAACCCAAATGTCTGTATTTGCTTTGGACGATCTTTAAGGCTTTTGAGAGGAGGATGCATCATGTTGTGCTGGATCTTGTCTTCATTCCCAAACTACCCTAGTCCTCTCATAGATTGCCCAGCCTGAACATGAACAATTAAAAGAAAATTCCACACTCTCATTAACCTCTTGGAGGAAACATAGCAACAAGATCTTTTCCCCTTCATCCAGGAGATCTCTGAGAGTTTGGGGATAATCATGCAAACACTTGATTTATTGTTCAATTTGTTTCAAAATTCTACTTTACCCTTCTCTGCAGAATACTCCTCAGTAGTTCCTGAGAAGCTCACATATGTTTGATTAGCAAAATAGGTAAGGAGAGATAAAAATTTGAGTCGTTATTGTGATGAAAGCCACCCTGAACAAACTCTTTATTAATTAAGTTCAGCTTTTTAGAAAGGACAAAACATATATGAACCCCCGAAGTGTCCTGGCTAAAAATAATCTTTTAACCAATAAAATGTTGTTCTTTAGGTGAGGATTTCTCTATTATTCTAGGGCAGTGGAACTCAAATTTTATGAGTGTGAGGATTATCTGAAGGGCTTGATAAAACACAACTTGATAGGGTATACCTTCATATTTTCTGATTCAGTAGGTGTGGAGTGAAGCCTAAGAATTTATATTTCTGACAATTTCCTAGGTGAGACTGATGCTACTGGTCTAGGGAAACACATTTTAAAAACCACTACAGTAGGGAGCCTGGATATTGAGGGTCCCTATTTAAATATTTCTTTTTACGATTTCACAATAAGTAAGATCATGATATTTATCTTTCTCTGACTGACTTATTTCACTTAGTCTAAAACCCTCAAGATCTAATTCATGTTGGAAGTCATTAAGAGAGTAGACCTTAAAAGCACTTTTCATAAGAAAAAAATTGTAAATAAATATGGTGAGGAATGTTAACTAGACCTACTTTGGAGATTATTTCACAATATATATGTAAAGAGAAACATGTTCTACACCTGAAATTAATATAATGTTACATGCCAATTATATCTTAATTTAAAAAAAAGACATTTTTGAAAGTTTTAAAGCTTGCGATAGCAACAAAGTCTTCCTTACTTTATTTGTGATTCAGTTCTGTTGTGGTTTTTGGTCCTTTGAATAAACAGCTGGAATCTTAGCATCATCCAGCATTTTGTGACTGAACACATCTGCATCTTACCAGAAAGAGAAGTTCCATGAGCCAAACAGTAATTTATGTTATAGTAATGCACCATGATGATGCAGAAGTTGACATCCAGAAAGCACTCCAATGTTAAGATTCCATTGTCAAATACATACCTTGTATCACTGGGTATTAGATTTGCTCTATAGTAGTTGACTATTTTAAATAGTAAAACATGTGTTAAGTATGGATACTGGCCAATGAATCCAGGTGTGTGTGAAATATCACTTTTCTTAATTTTATTTAAATATTCCAGGTCTGTGTCTGAGTCCTCAATTTGAGGGAATGGAAGAAAATTTAGTCTCTCAATTTTAGGTCCTACTATCCTCCAGGCATGCAAGGGCTTCTGTGATCTTAACAACTCTTTGGACATTGGACATTTGTGTGACTATATCAAAACTATATCATTCTACTATTGATAGACTTTTAGGTAGGGTTATTATGAGTAAGGCTTTTATGTGCATGATTTTTTCCTAGGATATTTTTGTCTTGAGTGAGCAAAACACTGATGCTATTGAAAAGAAATTGATATTAGAATACATGTTAAATATCTTCTTTTTCCCTTAAATGTAAAAGATTTTATCAAGTATATCTATGCAAAATTAAATCTATTAATCATACTATCAAATTGTGTCCCATGGTCAAATAATAATGATTAAGTACTCTATTCTATGTACCTCCTTTGGATAGCCATGGTAAAATTAGCATATCAATGGCTCTGAAAAGTTCCACAATAAAGGAAGTGTTTAATTTTATTGAACCCAGTGGTTCCCATGGGTTTTGATCATAGAATTCTTTTTGTTCATTATATCCATTAATATCTCATTGTACCAATATTCTATTGAACATGTTTGGATATACTGATTTATTGCACCAACACTACAGTATTACATAGAGTTTTTTATTGTGTCCTTTTGACACATAAGTAAAATTTTATAAATCATCTATATTCTAGAATAGGAGGAAATCTCAATGTAGTAATAGAAAATCCTAGGAGTAATAGAAATTCTTATGTAAGTTCATTAATTCTGTGGGCACTTGGGTAGCTCAGTCAATTAAGCATTCAACTTAAGATTTTGGCCAAGGTCATGACCTCATGGTCAGTCATGAGATCAAGCCCCACATCAGACTCCAAGCTAGGTGTGGAGCCTGCTTACAACTCTCTCTGTCTCTGTCTCTCTCTCTCACTCTCCCTCTGCTCCTCCCCCCCTCATGCTCTCATACACTCTCTCTAAAAATAAAAATTAAAAAAAAGAAGAGTTCTAACTTGTATTAAAAATAAAAAAGATGACTAATTCTGTCTGAATATATGATCATTGTGATTGATTGCCATTCACTGCCTTGTCCTGGTCTCATTTTCATTTTTTGTAGCAGGAACATCAGTCCTAATCCTACACACTGGAGGAACCATGAAAACAGTTTTGGGATATCTCTTGTTCAATGTGCCAGCTGGGTTTAAAAATAAATTCTGGCTTTTCTATAGCCAGGAGTGGAAATATTCCTTGGGCAGTGACCCCAGCATGTTTGGGGGGTTGGGAGGGATGCCTCCTGGATCCAATCATGGACAGTGAGGGCTATCTTTCTGGCTACATCAAGACTTCAGACATTCCAGAAACATTCACAGTTGCTTTACTCTCGCTGGAATAGAAAGCAACTTTTTTCTTTTACCACCCTCCAGTCAAAAGCTTTTTATTTGTGTCCTTTTTCTCTGTAGCTCAGTTTTTGAATTCTCCTCTCCTTTAACTGATGAGATTGTTGGCTTATTTTGATGGTATGCCCAAAGTTTTGTTTCAACATTTCCTCAGAATTCAACGCTAGGATTTTCTTTTCAATTCCTTTCAAACTAACACTTGGAAAAGTAAAATCTAATCCTGAATTCCTTGGAACTAAAAATTCTAGAATGCTACAACTCAGGGTCAACTCTCAGGGTCCAGTTAGCTAAAAAATTGGGTTCCGGGTATCAGAGTTTCTATGTCTTCTTCCTACCCAAATGACCCCTAGAGTTTCAAGTATGAAACTTTACTTTCAGTTACATTGGCTAAGACCTGCTTTCCTGCTTTATCCTATTTGCCAGATTCTGTATGTATTCTGATTGTCTCCTTTCTTAGATTTTGTTTTATAGAATCCCCTTTTTATGATAAATGTTATCTCTCTGTCCTTTGGCAAAGGCTACAGTGAACCACAGCAGCTTTTAGTGTTTTTTCTTTTAAGTTTATTTATTTATTGAGAGAGAGAGAAAGAGAGAGAGCACAGGAGAGGAAGAGAGAAAGGGAGAGATGGAATCCCAAGCAGTCTCTGCACTGTCAGCACAGAGTCTGATGTGGCGCTCGAACTCACAAACTGTGATCATGATCTCAGCTGAAACCAAAAATCAGACCGAGGCACCCAAGAACCCTGTGGGTTTTTTTTTTAATATTATATAGGTCCTCAATATCATTGCCCTTTAATGATTATGAATGACCAAGCTAGGTGATGTAAATTATTTCCATAATTTCTAGTCTTTGAATATATTTCTTGAAATATATTCTCTTGAGTGAGCTTAGCTTTCTGGGAAATCTGTAGGCTATACTACTGAATCTTCAAATACAACATAGATGTAGCTCTTTGGGCAGGGCTAAGTGTGTCCGAAGTACACCACATGCTCTACAGAACATACACAAATCTCTCTTCCTGAAACGGTTGGCAGGCAGACATTTTGCATAGGTGCAGCCAATATGGATGGACTTTCACTGTCACAATCCATTCTTTATTTGACTCTGGTGAATTTCCTTTTCCTTACCACCTAATTATTCACTAATCAACCCAAATGCTTTATTTGACTCCATATTAACCACTGTAATTGGATAACTTTTTCTCTTCATTCATCATAAAATTTCATGATGAATCTTCAACCTCTCGCTGTTTCCACCTTTGACCTGATTATTCTTAGTCTGATAGGATGAGTAGGTCTTCTCTTTTGAAACCTGGTTTATCCCTTTGGTCCCTCTTACTCTGCCTTGAAAGGTATTTGCAGTGCTAATTACTACCCCTCTCTACTCCATTTTCTAGCCATTCATGTCAAGGCTTAAATACAACCGCCTTAGAGGAGATTTTCCCTTTGTAATCCTAGAATAACCCAACTAGCACTCTCCATCAAATCACCCATTGTATTGTTTTTCATGGCAATTATTATCACCTAATATTCCTTATTTATGTGTTATTTGTTGACTTCTTTTTTTACTTCCTTGAGGACAATGATTTTCTCTTGTTTATTCTCAGTGCCTAGAATAATGCTTGGAACCTAGGAGGAGTTTAGTAAATATAGTAAAATAAAAGAGTAACCATATTCTCCAATATCTTCATTTCTACATATTCTTTCTATTCAGCCCATAAATATGTGTATTACTTTCCCATCTTAAAAATAACAAACGTAGGTTGCCTGGGGAGCTCGGTCAGCTAAGTGTCTGACTTTCGATTTTGACTCAGGTCATGATCTCACGATTCTTGAGTTCAAACCCCACATTGGGCTTTCTACTCTCAGCATGGAGCCCACTTCTAATCCTCTGTCTCCCTCTCTCTGCACCTCCCCAGCTCACACTTGGGATCTTGCACTCTCTCTCTCTCTCTCTCAAAAATAAATAAACATTAACAAAATAACAACAAAAAAAAAACAAATAAAAAAAAATTCCTTCATTCTAATAGCAATTGTCTAACCCAGGAATTGCCAAGTTACAGTTTACCAGCTACTGGCCTATTTTCATAAAATTTTATTGGGAAGAGCCATGAACATTCATTTATACATTGCCTATGGGTGCTTTTTGCCCTACAATGGTATAGTTACATATTTGCCATAGAGACCATGTGCCCACAAGGTGAAAATCTATTATGTGGTCTTTCCAGAAAATGTTCACCAACCTCAGGATCTAACTGCTATTTTTTACATTCAGCATTCTCTAAAGTAGCACTATTTTACAATTTCTTGCATTCTTTCAAATCTCATTTCCTCTTTATCTTCCTTCGGTCTGATTCCATCTTTAGGATTATACTACACTGCTTTCTCTAAGGTGAAAATGGTGCCCTCCTTGTAAAACCCAGTACGTGTTTTGGAGTCTTTATATTTTTGGGATACTATTATCCATTTGACTCTCTCAAAGTTCTCTACTCCTTTGGTTTCCATGGCACTTATCCTCCTCTTCCTTTTCATACCTCCCTGACTGTATCTTTTCTTAAAGGGCACTCCTCCTTCAGCCTGCTCCTTTAGAATTTGTATATCGCAGGATTCTGTCCTCAGACAAAATTTCTCAGTCTGTGTACCTTTTCCTACATAAACTCATTTAAACCTGATTGGTTTCAATATCATTGATCAAGTTTAGGACTTATCATATTTCTAGTTGACCTTTGCAGCAAACTCCCGGCTGGTCTTCCTGCATCCAACCTTATCCCATCAAAGCCACCTTCTACCCAGCTGCCATAATGTCAGTTTAGATAGTGGTTCCAAAACTTTATTGTTTATTGGGCATCAGATTCAATTTTACTAAGTGTCCTGTGGGACCTGAGAATTTGCATTCTGTGTTCCCAGGTGATGCTGATGCCACTGTTCTAGACTGTGCATTGAAAAACGCTAGTTTTAAAAAAGTTTGTATTGCAGCTACACCTTCCTTAAAACCACACAGTGGTTTCCCATAACCTATAGGATTAGACCTAAGCTTCCTATTATGTCATATAATATGTCCAAAATATTATGATTCCTACTTTACCAGGATTCTCTCTTCCATTCTCTGACTCCCACTTGATTCTCCTATAAATGCAAACTGCATATCTCACCACATGCCCTAGCAATTCAACCCTCTGTGCTCTTGATCATGCCCATAATTTTCATTCCCTTTTCACATATCTTTCTTCTCCTCACTCTTTAAAGAGGTATTTCAAGTGCTGTTCCCCTTTCTAAGCTTCCACAATGTTCAGGACACATTTTCTTTAATACCTAGTTCTCTATCCACAACTGTTCTATTGATATTTGTGTTTATTTTGTCTATCTTAAACTATGAGCCACTAGCAGAGTGCTATGGTTTTTTTTCTGTCATCACAAAATGAAAGCTCATTTTAACGTATCAAGTGAGAAATATATTTCCAACTAAGGGTTAAAGCACAGGAATATTAGTGCTCCCATACATTACTAATCACACTGTAAACTGACCCATCCTTTCCAAAAGTAATTTGGCAGAATCCACGAAGACCCCAAAACAAAAACAAATGACAGAACAAAACAAAACAAACAGCAAGCCTTTGTATTCTTGGTCTTAAGTCATTCTACTCCTGAGAACCTGATGTAAGAAAATAATTTAAAATATGCCCAGAGATGCGTGTTACTCATTGCCTATAATAGCAAAACAGTGGAAAACAGTGAGTGTTAAACGTTAGTGTTTGTCTAATTGATGAAATATCACATATTTAAATGATGATTTTGAAGTTCACATGGCAAGCATATTTTTGTTGTAATGTTAAGTAAAATATAAGAATACCAAATGTTAATATAAACTGTGATTCCAATTATGCAACAATATTTTTGAAAAAAGTCTGGAAGGAAAAGCACTTAAATTTTAAGTAAGGATGATAAGCTTATGATATGACTTTTTAATGTGATTGCATTTTAACCATCTATGCTGTTTCATATTTATGCAGTTTTCCTTTTAAAATTACAAGGATGGGGGGGCCTAGGGGGGCTCAGTCAGTTAAGCATCTGATTTCGGCTCAGGTCAAGATCTTGCAGTCCATGAGTTCAAGCCCCATTTCGGGCTCTGTGCTGACAGCTCAGAGCCTGAAGCCTGCTTTGGATTCTGTGTCTCCCTTTCTCTCCACCCCTCCTTTGCTCACACTCTGCCTCTTTTTCTCTCTCTCAAAATTAACATTAAAAACATTAAAAAATAAAAAACGAAAAAACCCAGGTAACTTTGTGCAAGCTTTTAACCTCTTGCTTTCTCATCTATAAAATAAGGGTAGTAATATTTACTTATGGTACTACTTGCTGCAGATTGCCTACTCATAGTGACCCTGTCATCCTCTCCAGTTTGCTTCCCTCCACAGAGCACACGTCCCCTTTCTTTTATACACACACATTTTTTCTTTTTCTTCTTTTTTTTGAAAGAGAAAGCGAGAGAGACAGAGACAGAGAGAGACAGAGAGAGTATGTTCACAGGAGATGGGAAAAGGGAGAGGGAGAGAGACAATCTTAAGCTTGTGGAGCTTGAGATCACAACCATGAGATCATGACCTGAGATGAAATCAGGAGTTGGTCACTCAAATGATTGAGCCACCCCTACACATACACACTTTCTGTCAGAGTCTGTCTTTCCCTCTACGGTCTCCAAATATCAGATACTCATGTTCTCAGTCTCTTTAGTCAGACTAGTCCTGGTCACTTGGACTGAGGGAAATATCAGAATATCTTCTGGGAAAGGTCGTCTTCCCTCCAAAATATACTCAGGGACAAAAATGCTTCTTTATTTGCTATGGTCATTTTCAAATGTGATGTCTGCAATTGCTAAGGTCATCAGACCATGAGGGGAGGGATCACTGACCCACAGAGTATAACGGAGCAGAAAGATGGACTGTCTGAACCTTTGATGACATCACCACCCTGGAAAATTTCTTTTATATGAGATTATACATATGTATATTGTTTAAATCAGCTTTAGCTGGCTACTCTAGTACTTGCAGTTGAAACCACCACAATGTTTTATGTTAAATGAGATAATATGGTTGAGGTCAAGAGTACAGACATTGGAGTCAGATGGAGTTTAAACTAGTGGTAACCATGTAAACTTGAATAAACTGTTTAAATTCTTTGTGCCTCAATTTCCTCATTTGTGAAATGGAGATAATAGTATCTACCTCAAAGGCTTTGTGAAAGGAATAAATGAAATATGTAAAGCACCTATGAAAATGCCTGGTACCTATGCAAATTCTTATATTAACAGTTAAATGTTAATAGTAGTATAATAAAGGTTCAATAAAAGATAGTTACTACTCTTAAGGATTGGTGGTTAGTAAGTGATGTTAAATACCATCCAGTTATTTTAAAAACAAGCTACTGTGACTGATTTTAGAGTAAACAATCAAGTCACCTAATTTTTTTTTAAATTTTTTTTTTAACGTTTATTTATTTTTGAGACTTAGAGACAGAGCGTGAGCAGGAGAAGGGCAGAGAGAGAGGGAGACACAGAATCAGAACACAGGCTGCAGGCTCTGAGCTTTCAGCATAGAGCCCGGCGCGGGGCTTGAACTCACAGACTGCGAGATCATGACCTGAGCCAAAGTCGGCCACTTAACCAACTGAGCCACCCAGGCGCCCCTCAAGTCACCTAATTTTTAATTCAGGACACTTTCCTCTATGCTATATTGTCATTATCTTTTTAGCAAAATTGAAACACTATTTATCACTTTAAAAAATGTTTTAAATGTTCATTCGGGGAGACAGAGAGAGACAGAGTGTGAGTGGGGGAGGGGCAGAGAGAAAGGGAGACCCAGATCTGAAGCAGGCTCCAGGCTCTGAGCTGCCTGCCCAGAGCCTGACACGGGGCTTGAACCCATGAACCGCGAGATCATGACCTGATCCAAAGTCGGATTCTTAACCGACTGAGCCACCCAGGAGCCCCTTTCACTTTTTAATAATTATTTTGATATTCTAATATGTGATATAAAGGTAGATTTAATGGATAGACATGAAAAAAACACCTCTGCATTTAATCTAGGTAAGTTGGACTATTTACTTAGACACATTATATTCCTGATATGTTTACAAAATTACTATTTTTAAAAATAAGATTAAACTTTTCAAGCAAGCTCGACACGTAGTAGATTTTGGATGACTTCTCTGAAGCTTTCTTTCTTTTGGGGTTAGACAGTTCATATCCTGACCCTCTCATGTGGTATACATTCTGAAGAACCTAAATTTTTGGAAAGTGACAACATATATTTCTGCTATTCTTAAAAATGAGTTTAATGCTCAAAATGGAATGGCAGTGTTCATTGTTAACCCCTTCGATAGGAGAGGGAGTATCTATTGTGTGAATATTTGAGGACATAAGAACAGAATTTTTGTTTTTTCTCCTCAGAGATAAGCACAACTTTATTTCCCTTGTGATTTAATTCAGTTCTGTCTCACAGTAACTCTGATGTCATACTCAAAGCATGGTATTTCTATACCCCTGAAGATCTGGGGTATAAAAATGAAGATTTTCCCGCAAGGAATTCGCAGTCTAGCAAAGGAATACAAGTAAATAAATACAGGGTAGTAATACATACTCAAATCTATAAAGCAAGTAGGTCTCTCTGGTACTTAGTATGAGTGCTCACTAATATCCACTCATCTTCTCTCCTTTAGGCCTATTTTCATTAAGTGGGATCGCATGCACTGAGCACTTCTGGGTTGAGCCATCCAAAGTTTCTGCATTACCTTCCAGTTTTTTCTTCCCTCTTGAAATGATTGAGGAACCCTCATGTTGCCATGGCAGGCACACAAGAAGCCTAGTGACTAATGAATTCATTTGGTGTCGAACAGCTACTCTGGGAAGTTACCTGACTTACACTAGGTTTCTTAAAGCAAGAAACAAACTCTGCTGGGCTAACTGCTAAGATTTCAGGCCCTATTTGTTACCACATCAAGACAAAGACTATCCTGTATTATTTGCTTTAAACGAAGTATATGAGAAGTATTCCAAGACACAGGAGAAAAAACAACAAAAACAACTAATTCTGACTGGTAAATTAAAGATGTTTCCATGGAAGAAGTAATATTTTAATTTTGTAAAAAAGATGAAGAATACTTCAATAGAAAGATTAGGGATGAAGCTGAACAAGGATCAGTAGGGTATCAGTAGGGAAATGTATCAAGTGAATGATAGCATTTTGTGAAAATAAAAAGAAAATACATTTGAAATACAAAAAATAAAGTCATGTGACTAATATATCTGGTTGTTACTGGTAAAGTGGTAAGCAGGTATAAGGCCAATGGTAGAGATGTGTATGAAAAAATAGATCATACCGCTTATTAAAGATTTTGATAAACTTAAGTTCCTTGAACTTGATTTCATACAATCTGAGAGTGTTATTAAAAGCTGGGAGACATTTGCTGGCAATCACTGAAGGACTTGTATTGAATAGACTGTAGCAATTATTATACAGTTCCTGTCCTGTGTTGTTTGCAAACTACAGAGATTATGTTGTTTTGACATCATTTGTGTAGGTGACTTGAGGTGTAGATTCCATGAGTGCAAATACTCAGTTTTAGAAATACTGAGGCAACCTCACAGTGGAAGTCACATTTGCTCTAAGTCTTCAATGATCAACAAGGTAGTGAAGACAAGGTAGCTGCAGGAGGTAAGAAGGGTAGAGGGGAAGGACTTATTTGTATGAATTGGGATCTGTGACCACAAATAGCCTATGCTTAGGAAGACAACTCAGTAATTGTTCACTGGAGAAAATTCGGGCTCAACTGGAAAGTAGTAGTAGGCATAACTTGGAGATGGGTTGAATGGGTCAAGAGACCTTGGACATGTCCCGGAAATGAATGATGCATATCATTAGTTGGAATTAGTGACATAAGAGAAGTAGCACATTTGAAAAACCATAAAAGATTATCTAACCTGTTTTAGCCGAGATCTGTATTATGCCTGGTTAAGCCAATGAACTTGAGTGAGAAAACAGCCTTACTCCTAATGACAATGCTTATGTCTATATTGACTCTTCTGAAACATGAAAGATCTTAAGACAGGAGTGCCTGAGTGGCTCAATCTGTTAAGTGGTCGGCTCTTGGTTTTGGCTTTGTTCATGATCAGGTGGTGATCTCGAAGTTCGTGAGTTTGAGCTCCACATAGGACTCCCCACTACCAGTGTGGAGCCT
Source organism: Paguma larvata (assembly GCA_030068075.1). Classification (NCBI taxonomy): domain Eukaryota; kingdom Metazoa; phylum Chordata; class Mammalia; order Carnivora; family Viverridae; genus Paguma; species Paguma larvata. The sequence goes on from CM057826.1 coordinate 75,607,164, forward strand.
GCTTGGGATTCTCTCTCTCTCCCTTTCTCTGCCCCTCCTGCACTTGCACTTTTTATCTCTCTCTCTCAAAAAAAATAAACTTAAAAAGACAAAAATGAGTTCTCTGGCAATAGTATTAGTGTTTTTAATAATTGAATGGGAAAAGTAGAATTAGGAGGTGAATATTTTATAATATTTGCAAATTCATATGGGTATACATCTCATTATTATGAAATAAATATTATCTTTTCAAGTGTATACAGATGTTGATCTTATACATAAAATATATATCATTAAAAACTGATACTGGATCCTTGTAATGTTTTGGCATCATAGTAAGATTTTAATCACCTGATAATAAAAATATAACTATTACCATAAGCAGAGTTGGCAGTTTTTTTATATTAAAAAGAAAATCCTATGGAAAGGGGAGAACCTCTGCTCTATTTCCTGTAGAGTTACTTATATCACTGGTATATAGGAGCTAGCTATATGTCTGGGAGAATCTGAAAATAACAAAATGGAAGTTTATTGTTTGACTCTGAATGTAGAATAAAAGGATTCGAGGTATAAATGGTCTTGCTTTGAAACAATCGATAATATAAAATTTACACACCTAGAAAGGAAAACTGTTCCCAGGAGTCCTGAGGAAGTTCCCAGAACATCAGGTCTTGGACAGAGATTCTAGTAAGTCTTAAAGATTCCAATGCTTCATCTGCATGTGTGTGTTAGGAGCGAAGGGGCAGCAGTGGTAGGAGGGTTAGGGAGGCAGAAACACTGCAATGGCCTCCTCAGCATGTGCCTCTTGAGGAAATCAGAAAGTTTGCCAGCTGTTCACATTATTTTCAGTTACATTCTTCATCTGAAACCTGTGGATTCCATGCTTCATTTTGCTTTGGAAGCATCTGTTACGAAGCATACTGAAAATGGTTGGTTACTTTTTCCATATGCGAGGACTTTGATCCTTTGTGAGAAATTAGTTTATTGCAAATATAGAGTGACTTTGCTGAAAGCATTTTATTCAACTTAAATATCAGAAGGTGATGCCTTTTATTGTTATTGCACTGAAAAGTCAAGGAGGGTTTAAGTAAATGTTTTCCTAGTAAATTGTAGAAGGAATCTGTAATTCCGCTCAGTGGAAAAATCTAAAATAAGCAATTAGCAAAAGCACTGTTTCAGAATGACATTTCCCTGGAAGTCAGTTGTTAACTATCAGCGTGGAAGTTTGCCCACTACTCGTGCCCCTCTCTCTTGACTTGGAAATCTGTTAATACCAAGTGGCCGCCGATTTCATTTTGCAAAGTTTTCTTTGTTAATATCTCCAGATACTGTATAAGGCTTTCCATTGGCATCAACATTTAATTAAGTATAGTCAGCTTGCCTTTGCTTTGACTTTGATGATTTGAATTTCAACTGCCTTTAGGGAGAAAAATACGGAAGTATATTACTCACCATTTCACATCTGTTGCAGTTTAAAAGACTCAGTTGCCAAGAATTTTATGAAGCATCACTTAGTAATGATTCAGGAAACGATTAGTCAATGCATCTTATGCACAAAGTAGAGGGCACCCTCTGTTGTCCATCTTGCCATGATGCTTTTTTTATGTGTCCTCTAAACATACAAGCAGGCTATGAATTGGCAATCTCTTCTTGAGTGGACACTGATAATTGCCAAATACATATAAGAAAATTGTTTAACATTTTAATCAGAGTGTGAAATCATAGAAATAGGGTGGTCTAAAAAGACCCTCATGCTAATAATTAAAAAAAAAAAAACTGGCTTCGTTCTCAACTAACTTGGATTTCCAGTATCACTTGATAGCTCTGTGGGCTAGCTTTCTCCTTTGGAAAATGACAACATTAATAATGGTGCAATGTACATTTATAAAGGTTTATTGTTGTGGTTATTTAAAGTTAAAGTGCAAATGAAGTTTCTGAAATTTTTTGTTGGTTTTTGCCATTTTAAGATGTAATCATTATTAGCATTTCACCATTATAAGCCCGTGGAACTGAGGACTACATCTTGAATATTTAGGTCTTTGGCTGAAAACTGATACCTCAAGAAGTTTGCTTCTTTAAACTTTCTCCTTATATGACCCCATGATCTTATCACTTCTCTTACTCCTCTGAAATTGCGATGGATGTTCTTTATTAGTATTTATCCATGTTTTGATACTCCCTTTTAACATTCTGTGTTGCTTATTTATTTTTATTGAAATAATTAACGTACAGTGTTATATTAGTTTCAGGTGTACAATATAATGATTCCACGTTTTTATATATTACTCAGCGCTCATCACAATAATTGTACTCTTACTCCCTTTTATCTATTTCCCATATCTCCCAACTACCTCCATGTTTGATTCTTGATTTCTAATGGTTTGGACCTTAGACCTCTGCTATTTCTCTTAACATACAACTCATTAATTTTTATTGTTTCAAGTACCACACCATAAAAATGACCCTCAAATATTTATTCTAGTTTTATAAAGCCTTCAGTATCATATTTTTACATAGTTACTAAGCTCTTCTGGTTATGTAGCACACAGCATGTCAAAGACGAACTCAAAATATTTATTCCAAATCTACCCCAGATTTGATGCTTTGGCAAGACCATAAATTGGTGTTCTGTTTTTCCATTGGGGGACATACAATATTTGGTTTGCTCACTGCAGTTGGATAGATTATTGTTTCTAGAGCTTTTCAGTAGAAGGAATTAATATAATCTTTTTAGTGGAAAGAACTAACACATTATATATATATATTATATACATGTATGTATATGTATATTGCATATATTATGTAAGTGCACATTAAAGATAATATATCTCATGAAATCATACTAATATTTGCTCTACACATCTTAGAATACAGCTTTTACTTAATTTGTTTAACATTTCATCTGTTTCTTCTTTCACATTCTCCTTAGAAACACCAGTTCTCAATGATGCAGGGGATCTGAGAATTAGAGTATCCCATAATTTCTCATTTCTTTTCTTCCATATCATATGCATTATTGTCTTAAGATGACAATTCTAATACTGTTACTACCAACATTATTTATAAAAGCAATTGTTGCGTTTTTTCATTTGTTCGCCCTATTCTGTATATCCTTTTCAAATATAATTGTCCTGTATCTACATTGTCAAACAAATAGTGTTATAGGGAACCTTCATTTAATATTAGTTCTATAAGTAATTATGCATTTAATGCTCACCAGTCCTAGCAAAAGAGTACATATATACCTTTAAAATTTTTAGCTATATGATGTAACCTCCTATTTGTCAGAATACACATTAAACAATGAAAGAGCTTCACTGATCAGATATTTTCCTTATCTTCATAGGGTAAGTACTGGTGACAGATTATGTCAAATTGGGCAGATCCAAGAAATTTTTTCCCTAATTTCTACAAATAGGTCTCATACCCTGAGGAAAATATTGAGTTATATATTGATGGTAAATATAGCTGTTCATCTAACAAATGACTCCTTAATCTATTTCCTACTCAGTACTCCTGTTTTACCGTTGAAGCATTAAGACATTTAAAAAGCTACTTTAAGCAGTTGTGAAGGAGGGGCTCCTGGGTGGCCCAGTCGGTTGGGCGGCCGACTTCAGCTCAGGTCATGATCTCGCGGTCTGTGAGTTTGAGCCCCGCGTCGGGCTCTGTGCTGATGACTCAGAGCCTGGAGCCTGCTTCCGATTCTGTGTCTCCCTCTCTCTCTGCCCTTTCCCTGTTCACGCTGTGCCTCTATGTCTCTCAAAAATAAATAAACATTAAAAAAAAAAAAAAGCAGTTGTGAAGGAAACCGATAATCAGGAGGTAAAGTAATAAGTACAATTTATTAATTTGTTAAATCACTGATCAATATTAGCCAATTCTTATATATTATCCAAAGTAGACGTCTATATAAATGTTTGTGACAATTCAGGTTTATGCAGAATTATACATTCATCTTTCTTTACATAAGAATATTTTCAATTACTGAAATCAACTTCTATGTGTTTGAGTGTTACTGAAAAGATCATTGGTGGATAATAAGGTACAACATACCAAATATTGTCCAAAAATAGATATTATATTAACTTATCGATTTATTTGTACTACAGAAATACTCAGATAAGTGTAGTGAGGTCAAACATTTCTGCATAAAGCTTATTGAGAATAGACTTCACTAACTCATTTCCACTGGCACCAACTGATACAAAAATCCTACTTTGAAAATACAACACATTTTCCTCCAGCAATTCCTTCTTCAGATTTAGTTCTAAATAATATGTTTTAAAAAGCATCATTATGTAGTTATATAGTTTTATTACATAGACGCTAAAATCGGACTAGGCTTCTGTTGCTCAGCATGTAAATATAAAAGAGAATTGAATTAGAGACCATTCAGCTGTTAAAAGATAAATTGAGGATATAAAATTTTTAACAGTTTATTTAAGCAAAAATTGACTGGAACAAGGCATCACTAAACTGGAAAAGGTCAGGATCCCTCCACCTTCGGGAGCTAGGAGTAAGACTTTTCTACAGAAGAGGTAGAAGCAAAGCAAGGACATTGTTTGGCTTATTTGATATGGTTTAAGTGGTAACATTTTTTGGAAAAGCTTAGTTGGGTGTTTGTGACTGGTTGTTCTTAGGTTTTGATTTCTAAAATTGAGGCTCTTATAGGTTTAGGTTTTGGTTTGTTTTTATAGGCTACGAAGGTATTAAAACCATCTTAATATACTGGCCACGTTAATTAATTTGTCAGACCTTACATGAATGTTCCAATAACTTAAATGAGTTGAACGTATATACTTGGTGCCAAAACACTTTTTTCTTTGTCACAGTTCTATAGCCAATAGGTAAGAAAATGAGAGAGATACCTCTGTTTTCTCTTTGTTAGTTTATCTAACACACTATGATTTACCCACCTTTTCTAATTATTTTACTTAAAAAAGTGGTTTCAAGAAAGAGGAAAAAACTTACCGATATCACTCAATAAAGACTGATTATTTTATACTATATAAGTCACTTGAAAAACAATATGCATTAGTCTTCCAGCCATTGTTCTTGGTGTCTCCCAATGTTTATTATAAACAACTGCATCTTTGGAGTAATGGTGACCACTTGAGTGATTTCATTCAGGTAACTTGAGTTGCCATTTCAGGAAGCTATGCCGGACTTTTTGAATGTGTTTCTAAAACATTATGGTGCATGAAAATAAGTACATAAAAATGAAAATAATCACAAAAATAAAAATTAACCTTTGCTATCAGATTTGCGTTCCAATAATGCAAAAAGCAGATGTTTAATAATATTTGGTGAATGAATCAAATAATCAGTCATTCAGACATTCAATAAACCCTAGTTCTATTGCTTATAGAGTATGTAACATTGGGCAGGTTATTTGGAAAACTGAAAAACAGAAAGGATTTTTATAAGACTGGGAACAGCTCACAGAATTGGAGTGAAGACAAATGACATATTGTATGCAAACATTTGAAAAAGTGTCTCGAGCATAATAATTGGTCAATAAATGTTTCTTTGTCTTTTATCTTTCTTGAAGACATTGGGCTGTTTTTAACAATATGCTGTCAAGAAAGCTGTCAAACTCTGTGTGACTTTAAATAAGGGTTTTTATTTATGCAGTACCCTAGAACTGGGCTTCCAACCAGACAAAGGCGTTCACGCTATCCAAGGCTTAATTTGGAAAATAGCTTTGAGTTTATCAGACCATAAAGTTGCTTGGAGAATTTTAGGACTCAAATGGATATCTAGGAAAGCATTTCTTGAACATCTTGAATGAAACATAACTTGGAATCTTTCAAGGGGACTGTTACCAGAAAATTCACAGGAATGAAGAAAACTCTTTTCATTAGATAGGCTTTGTCATATGAAATGAACATATTGCTGAGCCAATTTAATTCATCTGTTTTTCTAGGTTTTAGCATGTTTCCTTCTTGTGTTGGATGAAATCAGATCAGAGTAGGAGATTAGTAATGGCAGGTGAATTTTTTAATAGAAAGAGAACATGTTCTTTTGCAGCTTATTATTTCCTTTCTTAGCATATTGACTTTTCCTTTTGTTTCTCTGATTTCAACAATGATCACTTTGGCTAAACACATTTCTCAATTTTATTTTATCTTTACATAGTAACATTAAAAGAATAATCATATTTATGCAAAATCCAATATCCTTTTCTTATTCTTTAAAGTTATATTTTCTGCAGATATTACATCTCCTGTGTTTCTCTTCTTGAATCTTGGCTTCCAAAGTGTACTTGTATCCCAGTGTTCTTACATCTCCAGAAAACCTTGTTCTATTTCACCCTTGACTATCCAGTTCATCAATATTGGCTTTCCTACAATATTTCGTGCTCACCCATCCTGGTAGATATGTGATGTGTCACTATGAACACCTTTCAAGTAAGAAGTAATTATAACTCCTGCTGGATGCACTGCCAGAAGACAGACCTCCACTATTAGCACCTTTAAGAAGCTACCTCACTTGAAAAGGGTCATTTAGCCAAAGATCATGCCTAGTTCCCAGGGCAGTCATTTCCAATGGCTGATTAATACAGAGTTGTAAGGCCTAGCCTCTGCTCTGTCTCGGGATGGAGGGTCATACTTTTTCAGAAAACCCTAGAGGATTAGCTGAAGTTTCTGTTGAAACGTTATCCCACCTTGAATGCAAACTGTGCAGTCACTCTAGAGAACAGTATAGAAGTTCCTCAAAAAGTTAAAAATAGAACTTACCCTATGCTCCAGCAATGGTACTACTATGTAGTACTTTTGTACTACTTTTGTATTTTGCTACTTTGTACTCAAAGGATACAAAAATATTTATTCAAAGAGGTAGATGGATCCCAATGTTTATAGCAGCATTATCAACAGTAGTCAAGCTATGGAGAGAGCCCAAACGTCCATCCATTGACCGATGAAAGGATGAAGAAGATGTGGTAAATATAAATACACACACACACACACACACACACACACACACACACACACACACACAATGGAATATTGCTCAGTCATCAAAAAAGAAAGAATGAAATCTTGCCATTTGTAATGACATGGAGGAGCTAGAGTGTGTTATGCTAAGCAAAATAAGTCAGGCAGAGAAAGAAAAATACCATATGATTTCACTTATATGTGAATTTAAGAAACAAAACAGATGGACATATGGGAGGGGAAAAAAGAGAGAGAGAAACAAATCATAGACTTTTAAAGATAGAGAACAAACTGAGGGCTGATGGAGGGAGGTGGGTGGGGGATGGGCTAGATGGGTGATGAGTATAAAGGAGGGCACTTGTTACGATGAGCACTTGTTTTATGCATGTTGTATGTAAGTGACAAATCACTGAATTGTACTGTCGAAAGCAACGTTACACTGTATGTTAACAAATTAGAATTTAAATAAAAATTTGAAAAGAAAAAAAAAGAAAGCATATCCCATCTTGACCTCTCCTTTTCCCCAATGTGTTGATCCCAAACATACTCCCTAATAAACATCATGCTGGCTAATCTCCATCTCAGAGCCTGCTTCCATGGGAACCCAACCTGTTAAACCATCTTTTTTTTCTTATGCTATATACTCCTTCCTGATGTAATCTCAAGCTCTCTGTACCTCAACTAACAACAGATGAGATCTTATTCTCTCTCTTGCTCTGAGTTCTTTTCCAACCTTCAAATACTGATTTCATACCCAGAGTAGTATTTCTTTATAAAGATATCAGCTCAAACTCAATATGCTGTCAGATGCTGTCAACCTCTCACTCTTTCACCATCTCCCATAACCACCTTCTCATCTCATTTCCTCATCTCAGTTAATGGCAACAAAAGCTACCCTCATAGTTCATCTTGAAACCCTGGAATCATTACTTTTTCCTACTGCTTCTTCACCTCCTGCATCAAATTCTTCCCAAATCACATATGTTTTACTTAGGTAATGACTCTTAACTCTATCTCCACTGTCAGTTACATTCATTTTCTTTTTCATTCATTCACAGGGTTTCATTCATCAGACCCACGATGAGGCATTCATTGTCCCTACATTGGAAAATTGTCTTTATTGCAGTTGATTCTTCCTTTTTTCTCTTCCTAGTACAACTTATCATTCATCCTACCTAAAACACAGCTATGATCATGGAATGGTTATTTTCAAAAGCATTAAATGGTTCTTCCTTTTACATAGAGTATAACCTATACTCTTCAGCTTGCCATTCTAGCTATTTCAAATCTATCCCTGAAACCATTTATGAAACACTTCTTTCTCTCCCTATACTCCTCTTCAATCAGTCTTTTCTCAGTCATGCCACACATAATGTTTTCAGATCACCATGATAAGTATGTCCTTTGTGCTCTGCTTAAAACAGTTTTATTTTATGCACAGGGTTCTAAACTCAACTTTTAAATCTCAGCCCAAATTTTGTCTTTGGGAGGACTTCCCTGAGCTTTAGGCAAAATTTATCCCTCTTTCCATATTCTGTTACCAGTTTCTCTTATAGGATTCTAACCTCCTCTTTGTCAGGAGCCATATCTTCCTCATGATATATATTAATATTAAATATTTCAAAAGCTACTTTTTGTGTAAGCAAATGAGGTTCCTACTTATATTAATGAGTAACCGACCAAACAATATCTTTTTTTCAGGTTATTGATTTGAGTGCATGTTCTTTTACATTTTAGCACAGTGTCATCCACATAGTATTTGGTTTCAAATAGTTGAACTGATTTTCTAATTCAAAAAAACATGAATAACTGCACATCTACTCCAACTTACCCAATAAAATATAGCTGCACAGTTGAGGCATTGGTTAAGATTTGCACACACACACACATACAGGAGGAAAGAATATAGACACACATATACATGTGTGTGCGTGAGTGCATGCGTGTGTGTGTGTGTGTGTGTGTGTGTGTGTGTAAAGCGCTACTAAAGACTAATATGAGACTTTTGGTTCCATGAAGACTGAAATATGTTTGTGCATCACAGGATCATAGTTACAGTTCTCGCATCAAGTAAAATATTTGAAATTAATAGGACATGAGTATTTACTGAAGAAAACAATTTAAATCTCATCCTAGTACTAAATTCTTGCTTTTTTCAATCCAACTCAGGAGCAACCATTATTTTATCTGAAATCCTTAATTGTGTTCCTTTTGGCAACAAATGGGTAAATTAGTACTTGTGTTTTTTAGACTATGGTTGATATTTAAACGTCACATGGTGTTAATCTCTTTTGTGTATAATCTTGTAACCCAAAGAGTGTCTTGATGCTGAAACAATACGTAAGCATTTGGTACTTCTGACATTGGTTGCCTCTTTAGTACTGCTCTAACGGAGTTTCAAGTCTTTTGGACTCACCTATGTCCCCAGATGTCCCAGTTATACGCTTATTATTCTGACTTGATCTCAACAAACACTGCCTTTAAACTATGAGAGTATTTTAGGGGTATTTTTGTTAATTCTATGACATAAAATGGTTTATTTTCCTCTTCTAAATATTGCACAAATGTGGCGAAATATATCGATGTCAAGTAAGCTTTCCTTTTTAAATAGGGCTTTGTGAAAATAAAATTGAAGTTCTTCTGTCTTTCACATATTCCACTGCCCTATTCTACTGATGAATGTTTTCAAAACTTACTCCTGTTAAGTTTTAAATCATTGCACTTCATATTTTGTCCCTCATTTAAGAGGGCTTCTTAATTGAGACCTTAATAAAGAGTAACTACTTACTTAATTTTTTCTACTTTCTCATACCCTGTTCTGGCCTTTCACCAAATGTTTGTGTGTGCTTGGGTATATGTATGTGTGTGCATGATTATCTGTATAAATTTTTCTTGTAACTTGACTATTACCTTATTCCATGGAAGATTTAAGGTTGTTTATGGAGATTATACTTTGGGTATAATTTGTTTAGATATGCATCAATTTTATATGCATTTCACCTTTATTTCAATACTTATCATTGGCTAAATGTCCAAAATTGAGATTCGAATATCTGTCATATGTAACAAATTATGTGTATAATTTCTCTTCTTGTTATAACAGATAAAGGACAGCTAGTCAATAATTCAAGACCCATTCCCATGAGTTTGAACCCCTTGTTGGGCTCTGTGCTGACAGCTCTGAGCCTGGAGCCTGCTTCAGAGGCTGTCTTCCTCTCTCTGCCCCTACCCCACTCACTGTCTCTCTCTCTCTCAAAAATAAATAAACATAAAAAAATTTTAAAAAGTTAACAAGAACCAAGGCAGAGGGTAGATTGTTGTCTAATTAATGAAAGAATCATAAGAATATTATTAGTAAGCCTCCTGTTGTGTGAATAGTTTCTAGACATATCTATAGAGTACTTCAGGGCTAAGATCAGTAGCATTTTTTTTAAGTAAACTCTAAGCCATACATGAGGCTTGAACTTACAACCCTAAAATCAAGAGTTGCATGTTCTAAGGGTGCCTGGGTGGCTCAGTCTGTTAAGCTACAGACTCTTGGTTTTAGCTCAGGTCATGATCTCATGGTTTGTGGCACTGAGCTCTGTGAAGGGCTCTACACTGATAGCAGAGAGCCTGCTTGGAATTCTCTGTCTCTCTCTCTGACCTGCCATGTACATATACTCTCTGTCTCTCTCAAAATAAATATATTTTAAATCCTTAAAAAAAAAAAAGAGTTGCATGCTCTACTGACTGAGCCAGCCAAGGACCCCCACCCCCTCCAACTTACAAGTACTTTTTAAAAGGTAATGACAAGGACGGACTTAGATAATTACAGATAACTCGGAGGTAAGAAACAAACCTGGATCAAATAAATGGTGTTGCAACTTCACATGTAGCACTGAGTTAATGCTGAATATGATTTGACACATTTTCTTTTAAAATCTATTGTTAGAGTTGGTGAATATTTAGCTAAATAAAGTCAAGAGTTCTCCATTTCCCCTGGTGGTGAAGATTTGATTTCATGTTTGGGATTTAACTAATCTCTGCAAGCAAAATTATAACCAAAAGTTTATGGGGACTGAGCTTCTGGGTTATAGTAATTATTTTTCTTATTTCATAGTAGAGTCTCAAAATCATGGTTGTGTTCAATTACACAGAAAGGATTCAAAGATGACAACTTGTAGGAGAGCTAAAGTACAAGGGTACTCAGCCTAAAGTCACATTTGCTTAAAAAGACTGATTTCTGTTTAGATTGTTTGTTTACTTAATTTAGCTAAGGAGGAGGGCCAGTAGAATTCATAGGGGATATTTTTCTATATAACCTTCCCACTGTCAAATCACTCCTTGCCTCTAACACTAGTTCTCAATTAATGTACATTAACTGGTTGATTAAAGCCCAACCATTATTCAACATTTTGCTAGAAATCAAATACAAGTGTATTCGTATATTATCTTACATTTTCTGCATTATAGAACTATCATATACACTATGATAGTTGTTTCCTATATCATATAGTAATGCCTGTTATTTTCTAGCTGTTCCTCCATCCCCAATTCTGACTGTAAGTTCAATGAATCAGGAACAACATTTCAATCTTTACTGCAGTCCCAGAGCTATCCAAGGGTCAGACACATAAAATAGATGTCCCTAATTGTTGTTGAATGAAACAACCATGAGAAGATCATCTTAGAAGTATTTTCTAAGGCCATTAGACCCAGAATGTACTTCAAAAACTTACTTAACATTTCCCTAAGTAAAAGACAAATGTATCAACAGTGCATAGTATTTTCAGAACTGGAAATTCTCCTGGCAATAGTCATTTTTTTAAAAAACTGGAATTTGAAAGAAAGCCTTGAAGCTACTCAGTTACTAATGTTTGCTTTCCCTACCATGTTTGGTGTTAAGCAAGGCAACTGGCAAATGAGGTTTTTTCTGTTTGATTTTTTGAAACATGCATATAGGACTATGAGGGGGCAATTTTTGAGTGTGGGCTCAGTGACCAACTTTCCGCTCTTAAACAGGTTAGGTATATTCAAAAAGTCATTGTTTGTGTAAAATGTTGTATTTCATTCTTTGAGCTAGTCGTGATATTGTCCACATATTTAGATTGACATTTATTTGCAGTAATAAAGTACAGAAATACCTACAAAACTATTGTGTGTGAACAAAAAGGTGACCCTGGCCAAGGGAACTTCTAAATCTTCAGAACAAGAACACTTATTTAACAACAATAATAACAAGAGCTGCTATTTACTAAAAGCCCATTATATATCAGCTCTTTCATATGCGTCAGCTTTAAAAACATTTTTTTAAGGTTTATTTATTTTTTTACAGAGAGACAGAGACAGTGTGAGCAGGGAAGGGGCAGAGAGAGAGGGGGACACAGAATTTGAAGCAGGTTCCAGGCTCTGAGCTGTCAGCACAGAACGCACCAGGGAGCTCAAACTCACAAACTGTGAGATCATGACCTAAGCCCAAGTCTGACACTCAACTAACTGAGCCACCCAGGAACCCCCATCAGCTCTTTTTATATTACTTAATCCTCAGAAAAGCACAATGAATTTAGAATGATTAATATCATCTCTTTAAAGATGATACAACTAAAGCTGATAGAGGTTAAATAACATTCCCAAGTGACAGAATTTATGTCATGAGTGAGATTTATTTTATTCTTAATTTTTTAAACAGTTTTTCTTTTAATTTATTTTGAGAGAGAGGGAGAGAGAGAATCCCAAGCAGGCTTCTCAATGTCAGCACAGAGCCTGATGTAGGGCTTGAACTCACGAACCGTGAGACCATGACCTAAGATGAAACCAAGAGTTGGACATCTAACTGTCTGAGCCACCCAGGAGCCCCCTGAGTGAGATTTAAACTCAAATCAGCTCCCAAACTTAATCAGTATATTATATTGCACTTAATTTCAGATGATGCTGAAGTGGGGCGGCGGGGTGGTTCAGCCAGTTAAATGTCTGACTCTTGATTTCAGTTTAGATCATTATCTCATGGTTTGGTTCATGGGATCAAGCCCCAAGTTGGGCTTCATGCTCATGACAGAGATTCTGTCTCTCCCTCTCTCTCTGCCCCTCCCTTGCTCATGCTCTGTGTCTCTCAAAATAAATAAATAAAGATTCAAAAAAATTAAAAAAAGTAAGATGTCGAAGTGGAATATAATAAATGTGAATTCTTATACTATAAAACCAAGAGCTAACTAACTTCAGTAAAATTACTGACATGCTATGGTGCTCTGAAAGATTTCAAGATGCGTACAAGGTAAATAGATAATAAACATAGTCATCTTTAGCACCAGTTTCACAGGTTCTTGTGGAAAATTAATTGCATGCCTTTTTTCTTCCCCACGGCATTTAACTTTTTTTTTTTTTTTTTAATCCATTTGCCAAGCTCTGGTTTGGAGCCTGGAATATTAAACTGTCATCTCCCAACCAAAAAAGGACAAGAGTAAAATGAAAATGGATCACATCCCAAATAACTAAAAGTTTTTTTGGCATTGTTTAATATTTGAAGGGAAATAAGTGAACTGTAATATAACAGAGCAGAAAGCTCCTCGCTGTCATGGTTTGACTACTGCTTTTAACCTCAGAATTAAACAGAACAGAACAAAACACATTTCCTCAGCCCACAATAGTCTCACAGCACCATTTTTGGAGTCGAGTACCCTATCTTTAAATCTACTCTTTTTCTTTTCTAAGCCTCTGAACCGGACACCTCGTACCGTTTTTTCAGAGTCGTCATTCTGTTATTTAAAGATTATTTCCTTTGTATTGGTGGGCTCTAAGTCCCTGTTCTGTTAAAATTATAAAGTGAAGATGTTCATAAGGTCTATTCTATTTGGGAGAGTAATGTTTTAAAAGACAGAATCTAGAGTAATGCCTTCAAAAGATGGAATTTAAAGAGTTGTAGATGAACATTATCTACAGGGAGTATACTGTGCAATCTGTTGCAGGGGTTGTTGTTTTGTTTTGTTGAGTTTAAAGAGATTGCTTTGGAAGTCTCCTGCCCTTCAAGCTGTGTTCTCTTACTTACCACCCCTCCCCCTCACCAGTTAGTTTGCATTTCAAGAGACATTTGCATGAAAAAAGTCCTGTCCTTTAGAAAGCATTATCTGTTCTGACTTTGGGTGGATTGACCTCAGGACCATACTAAGTGATGAGAGAGCTTCAAAGGCTGCAATCCCCCATTCTTTATCTCAGGTTCCTTTCCTTTTATTTAATAAATTCCCTTTTCCCCATCTCATTGGCAGTCCTTCCTTTCACAGACCCTCTCCCTTTCCTTTGGCCTTTGGTCAGGAAACTCATTTTCCCAGTGCATTTGTGAGATTTTTACTTAAAGTGTTAATGTCAACATCACTGGCTGATGTTCCTGCTTGTCACTGCCTTCATATGTGCCTCCCTGCAAAAACACATGTATCCTGAATAGTGGCAATTCCAAGCTTCTGCTGCTCGAAGGCACCTACTAACTCCTAATCATCCTTGATGATGCACTTTGGACTCTCTTGACCCTCCTAAGCTGGGGAGGTATCCCTGCCTTTACTACCATACCATCCTGTGCTTCTGCTATCATAACATCTATCAAATTGTTCCAACTGTTTATTTACATACCTATAAAGTCCATGGAAGTGAGGACCACGTTAATTTTGTCTAACATAGTGTTAGACATAGTGTCTAACATCTCCTAACATAGTGTCTCCCACTCAGTAGGTGCTCAGTAAACATATATGAATGAATGAGTAAATGAATATTGTCCGGCTGCTCTATGTGCAGTGCTTCCTTAAGCTTTATTGGGGATGGGGGCGGGGGGGGGGTGGCGGTGGGCTCACTAAAGGCCGAGACAGGGGTATAACCTTTGGCAAGTTGTTATTTGCATTTCTGGAACTGTTCAGCCCTTGATATCCATCTACCAGGCTGCTCCAAAAACAAGTGAGGACATGAGGGAGTGGAAAGGAGGGGGCTGGTAACTGAAGAATAAACATCAGGAACAAAGGCACAGAGGTGGGAAAATGACAAAGAACATATGAGAGGGTCTGAGGTGGCTTCCAGGCCACATCAGCCCTAGACCATTTCCATCTTCCCTGCCAGTCCCAGGCATTTGGGAGCTTCCAAGTTTTATCTCACACGCCAATTATTTCATAATACTTTTCATGTTCCCAAGAGCGCTATATCTTTTAAGTTTCTTTAGAGTCTTGTAATTTTTTTTAATGGAAGTGACCTATTTTGAACTGTAGTCATTTGTGTGCATGCCATCATATCCCACCTGCTCAAAAGTAAACTCTCGGAGGGGAAGGTCTGTTCTTTACTCATCCCCTTATCTTCTGCCCAGCATAGAAATTGAGCACATAGTAGCTATTTCTATTATTATTACTATTGCTGTTATTATTTCACCCTTAGACTGTAGGATGAATATCTTCCTTGGCAGTGCATGGCATGCAATAAATGAAGAAAGCTATGTTCTTTGGCCACTGGTAATTTATCCCTAGGGCTAGAAGTCTTGTGTATGAAGTTTAGATATTGCGAGATGCAAAGTAATATTTTCTATAACTCTTAAATTAACAAACTAGTTAAATTTTAAGTTTTAAGTTAGTGGGGAAAATCATCATTTGAATCAGAAAAACTGTGACCATAGAAATAGATTTGTGTTCCTTTCCGTTTTGCTATCTCCGCCAACTGGAAGAGCAGAGGTAGTCATGAAGGAGACATGAAGTATCTGATAGCACCGTTTCTCATTAAAACAGTACATCACAGTGGCTCTACCTTACAGAGTAGGTAAGTGTCCTACTCTGCTTCTATAAGAACAAGAAACAGATGAGAAGCTAAATTTCTGTTTCTCATAGCATAGTTGTATGACCTTGGATAAGTGATTCAGTTTGCAGATCGTATTCTCATAATTTTTAAAACAATGCAGGTCAATTAGGTAATCTTGAGGGTCCCTCTGGCTTCACATTTCTAGGATTTTCTCACATTTTAGGAAAGGCAAGGAGAGAGATGATTGACATACAACTTTTCTTTCCATCTTATGCTCGAGGCTGTTCTTACTGCAGAGGGACCTATTATGGCTGAGCCTTCTATAATATAAAAAGCTAGAAAATGCATAGGCATTATTTCTCTTTCAGCTTCTATTTTATTCTACTGGGTAAAATTTTGCTAGGTTCCATAGGGTGCATACATTGCCCAGCAATGATATATATGCTAATAGAGGTGAGAGTCAAGAGGCCCAGGAAAGCTCTTCTTCTTTCAAAAAGCCAATAGATTCTATTACAATTTTCAGCATATTTTAAAACAACTCAAATTCAGTTTCTTCATTTCAAATTTGAATTCTGTTAAATGGAATTGAATTTAAAATATGTACTTAACACCATCTGTAATTGCTAAAACTGAAATAATGTTAACATTTTTGTGACACCACAGAATAAATAATTAATTTTCACTAATTTAAATTTTTATTTATAAATTTGTCATAGAACTCTTAACTAATTCACTCCTCCATTTCTACTGTTAAAGAAAAAAAAAAAAACTTCTATCCAGTAACTTTTATCTATTGTTAACTTTTCTCTATTTGAGGTTATGTAACACCAATGTAAAACAGTTCAGTTAATTACCAATAAGATTCTAGTAGCTAATTCTCCGTAGTTTAGTTCCATTTGTTTTTACATAACTACCTTGCTTTGTAACTACTTAATATGAAATTAGCCAAAGTGATTATATAATTTGTGTAAAAAAATTTACTGCTGTCCAAGAGTGGCTTTTCCCTATAACCTTCTATTTTGTGACAACAAAATAAAATAAGTAAAAGAGATAAAAGAATGACTTTGGGCACTGATGAGGATTTTTGACTTTGACCTGAATTGAACTGCCTACATTTTATGCTATATGAAGACCACGCTGTGCTGAGCCTAGCCCCACAGGCACTTCGACTTAAAGACTCAGTTAATCTTAACTCTTACCTGAGTGTCCTGAAATGGCCACGAGTCCCATCCTCAGATAGTACATTTCCTCTTGGGAAGCCTTGGGATAAAAGAGAACTTATGATACTCTAGTAAGAAGTTACATATGCAAGAAAGCGAGGTAAGATCAAGCAGAAAATGTAGACCAGGACTTGAGATGCATTAAAACTTGCAGAGAATGTCTCTTGAACAGAAATGGTTTTGGGGCAGAAAACATCAAGGCCTGAAAGACACAGGCTTCAAGTCATTTCTGCCAGGTCAGAAGAGCTGGTCACAGTTGGGAAAAGACATTTTCATTTTCAACCACAAAATTGCTCTTTATTCCTGCAAAATAATGAGGAAAGTGAAACTGGAAGCAAGCCAGCACTTTGCTGGTTTTCTTTTGGGTGTGAATTTGTTCACATAGCTCTAAGTTCAGAACAAAATATTATGTTCTGGAAACACCATGGTGTATTGTTATGGGATGTAGTGTCACTCTGAGGAACGTTCATTTCACCAAAGGGATTTTAGTTGCTAAAATGCAACCAAATACTATGTGTGTGTACTACACACATACATACTCTATACATAGTATAGTATAGTATAGTATGTATATATATAAACATATATACTATATATAAAAATACATATATACTATATATAAAAATACATATATACTAAATATATGAATATATATACTATGTAAAAATATATATACTATATATATATACTTAAATATATAGCCTGAATTTTGGATGTATTTAAAGAGGTGAAGAGAAAAAAACATATCATTTTAAAAAACCCACCAAAACTAGAATGCTAAATACCTTCGTTTTTATTTAGAGGCAGAATTTCTCTGATACTTGATTTATCTCTAGTGCAGAAGAGAAAGATTTAAATTATTCCCTGTGAATTTTTCCCCCTTCTATGACTATTCAGATTAATCATTAGGATGGAATGTCTCTATGTTTGTAACAAGGACTGCATTTCTGAGCTTAGAGTATGGCATAGACTATTTTGTCAAAAGCAATTGAAACATGAGGCAGCCCCTATTTTTTAAATACCTGTTGCATTTATTCATGTTTCATTATTGCCTCTGAGACCTACAGATAACAGAGTCTCCATAACATATTCTCTGCTTCCAGAGAGTTGTAGGGTAGAGAAAATGGACTGGGTACAAAGAAATGGTACTTAACCCCCTGAGTTGAAATGAATGCACTCCTTTGTAGCACCCTGATGCCACTTCATTCCTATTGGTTTGTTCTTTCCAGTTGAGTTGTAAATTATTCCTGAAGTAGGAAGGAATAATTTTTATATTTTTTATGTTTTTCTTACTTTTTCAGAATATTAGGGTTATCTCTGCTAGTAGCAGGCATTCAAGTATATTATTAATAATTAAGGGTATCATTTCAGTGTTGCAACACTGTATATTATGTGCTGATGGTTGTGGAAGCCTTAAATTCTTTTGGCTGCTTGGCTGGCTCCTGCTAAGAGAGCCTCAAGGGTTTTTGGGCCTGTAACCTGTATATAGTTCTGGAAGAAACAGCTTGATCCTAAGGGTCTGAGCCATGAGAGGGGGTGAACTTACCTTTGGACCACCAACCACCAGAACTCAGCTAGCACTGGGAGGTACCAAATTACAGTTTGGTCTTCTCAACCCTTAAAAAATAAGAAATACAGAATCAAATGGCATTTTCAGTTTGAAAGATACTGCTACAATACTTGATGGTGAAGTTTCTTGAACAAAGAATAAGTCTTGTTCCCATTTTGAAAGCAAAGGGGCTGCGGACTGATTTTTGACTACCAAGTACTTCTCCAGCTCTCAGCATTTCCTTAGGGCAGTCTTTGCTCTGTCTTTCCCCTCTGAAGCAATCTTTCTCTCACCTGGGTTAACAGAGGTAACAGACGTGGTATGGGGAGGGACTACCTGGTCTATAGGCTGAATAGAGAAGGAAAAAACAAGAATCTAATTTCTATGTGGGAATATGCAATGGGTATTTTGAAGATTATGTATAAATGAGGAAATATTCTCAACGGAAGTTAACAACAACAACAGCTTTGAGAGGTACAGCAACAAAGTAGACAGTCATCTATTTTCTTTTTTTTTTTAATGTTTATTAATTTATTTGAAGAGGGGGTGGAGGAGAGAAACAGAGAGCACAAGCTGGTGGAGAGGCAGAGAGGGGAGACAGACAATCCCAAGAAAGATCCGCACTGTCAGTGCAGAGCCTGATTCAGGGCTCCACTTCATGAACAGTGAGATCATGACAGGAGCCGAAATCTAGAGTCGGATGCTTAATCGACGGAACCGCAGGTGCCCTTCCTCTGTTTTCTTAATGTAAGTTTAATACTTTTATTCTGAGGTGATTCATAAATTTTGTCACTTCACAAAATCCCTTTTGATATTTTACGTTTGTAATATAACAAGTTTTCATTTTATTTATATTTTATTTTTTAAAATTTTATTTATTTAAGTAATCTCTACACCCAGTGTGGGGCTGGAATCTACAACCCTGAGATCAAGAGTCACATGCTCTACCAACTGAGCCAGCCAGGTGCCCCTGAATGTCACCAGATTTTAGGTGAAATGTCATAAAACACTGATTTTGCAGTTCTTCAGCTGCATATTTTAACCATCTACTCTTCTGGAATGTAACCTAAAAAATCCTGCAAAGCCTCATTCAGTTGAGTAGTATATTCAAAAGCTAATTAAAGAAGATAATGAATCAGTTGTTTTTATAAGGACACTTCATTGGTAGGTATAATCCATTCATTAACCAAGTGGGGTGCCTGTCTTCTACACAGCTGGCAGTATATACTACAAGGCTTTAAAATCTCCCTTTTGGTATACTTTAGTGGAGGCAAAATCAAAGGAGTGCCATTTTTAGAAAGGATTGGGGCTACAGTTTGGCTGATCAATTTTGCTGATTTAGGATAAATTCTTAATGCAAATGAATCTACCACTACCTATTTCAAAAATTGACTCTGGCCTTAATTTAAATTTTATACCTTGAGGGCCAGTGTAGTTTAGATGCAAAAAAGGCATCTGACAATGTTCAGGCCTTCACACTGGGGGAATTCCCTGGGGTTATTTGATGAAGCGGTCCACAGGTGATGGTTTGCAGAGTTCCTAGGGGCAAATTCTGCATTGTGGTCTACACCAGTGTTTGTCAAAATTTGGTGTGCATCAGAATGACCTGAAAGTCTATTAAAACACAGATTACTGGACCTCAATTCCAGAGTTTCTGTTTCCATACCTGAGATATAAAGAATCTGTATTTCTAACAGTTACCGGGTGATATATTGCAGGTCTTGGGACCTCAGCATGAGAACCACTGGCCTAGAATATATCCTAACCTCACTAGAGATCCCCCTAGACCCTTGAGACAGCTGGAAAAATTAAAGGAAAAGAGTAATGGAGTTAAACAGGATGGAGAGGAACAGAGAGGCTTGGGTTTGAGTGGTCAGGCCACACAGAGAAATAAAGGAAACTATGAAATCTACAGACCTCTTTCAGTGCTACGGGGATTTATCTCTGCTTAGCTCCATAAGTGAAAGCAAAATTGACATTTATATGATGGCAAACTGTAAGGCACCCGCTGCCAGCACGAGCAGTTCTGACTACCCACTGTTATTTTTAAATGTTTCAGACACCCTGGGAGCAAGTGCAAAAAAACAGACTCATGATCTCAACAATCTGAGGAAAAGGATTCCAGATAGTACACTTCACACAAAGACATTCCTTTCTTCTAAAACAGGTTAGAAGACACGGTGTAATACAGCAGCAATTATTTTAGGGAGAAAAAAAAAATACATAAAGGGCCTTTTCATGACTATTTCCAGACCTAAATATCCTTACCACTATTTACCAATGCATTTGAAAGGTGGGTTATTTCATTTGGGAACATTTCTTACTCCACAAGGAGAGGGAAGAAATGGCATGTACAATATGTGGGTTTCATAAAGAGTTATCTTTGTTCAAAACGTGTAAACTATTTGTCCCCACCATCACAGACCTTCAGCAACCACAGATGATCATCTTTGTGCCCCGGGTAAGACGCATATAGGAACATTTTGGTTATGTTTTCTGGGCACCCTAAATCCAAAAAGAGAACTCTGATTTACAGTCAACAGTTTCAACAAGTGACCCTTGGCAGAAAGGGTCTGCTTTTTCAGCTGGCGCTGTTGTTGAAGTTCAGAGAAATAGCTCGTTTGTCTCTATTTCAGGCGTCTGGCAAATGGAGAACTGTTTCAGTATTCTCCATCCCACTAAACACTTACAGATGACTTCCATATTCTGGAGCATCTGCTGGTTATCTAATTTCTCTCATTTCGGGTTATTTTCCCTGTTGTGTTTTGGAAAGACTCTCTCTCTCTGGCCTTTATTTTGTAGGCGCACTATTGCTGCTATCGTCATTTTGGGAGAAATCACAGATGTGTCTGGTCTTATCCCATGAGATAGGCCAAACCTGGGAATAATCTGAAGACAGAAATGATTTTTTTAAAAAAGGAAACAAAAAAAATAAATAAATAAATCAGTTAAAAGCCCAGCTGAATCACAATTGTAAAATATCTTCAGGAAATGATTCATGGACTTAAAGTAAACAGTCATCAATAATTTGGGGATCGTTTTTGGAAAGTTCTTATAAACAACACAGTACTCAGAGAAATTCTATACACATGCAGTTGTTATGTGTGATGCATATATGTAATATAAATGTTATTCATAACATTATTATAAATGAATGTAGTCATTCTTATCTTTACTGATGTTAAAACAGCCAAATATCTGGGACCTTCCTGAGGGGATTTTTCTTCATTTACATAAAAGACAGACACATATAACTCATAATATATTTATTCCAGCTTCTTCATTTGCTTTTTAGAGCACATGCATGGTGTTCTGCATATATTAAGGCTTGTCTAACTTCCAGTTAATCAGATACATGGGGCACTTTCACATGAATTTGAATATTAATGTATTTATTTAAAAGCAGGGTGACTGGTGACATTAAAATTGTGATCTTGAATTAATTAATGCCCAATGAAAATTTCTTTGATGCAAGCTGCTAATTGGACAGTAAGGATGGGTGTTTTAATTGCAATCCTCTCTTTCAGAAAGAGACAGCACAATGGGCATGTGATTAGTTAATAGTCCTGTTTTCTTAATTTTTGAGATCTTAAGATACAGAAATAAAATGAAAGAACAACATTAAAAAACATCCATCATAACATACAATATTAAAAAGATACCACTAGTTATATCTGCCCCATTATTTTTAAAAGCAACAAAACATTACAAATTTACCTGTCTCCTATGAAAACTTACTGCCATTCCATTAGTTTCTCTTCCTTCCCAAAGACAACTTCTATCATAGAGTTGATGAACTTCATTCCAATCAATTTCTTATATTTTACATACATATATTACAAATTTACCTAAGGCACTATTGCTCACCAGCATCGCAAAAAACAAAACAAAATAAAACACTTAAAAAAACAAAACCCTGTATCTGCTATTTTATAAAGAATTAGACACACATTTTCTATTACTACGGCCATGAAAAACCTAAACATTTAAGAAGACATACTGCTATGGTCTGAAAGTTTGTGTTCCTCCAAAATTCGTATGTTTAAACCCAAACCCTCAAGGATGGTGGGTAGAACCTTTGGGAGGGCATAAAGGTGGACCCTTATGAATGGGATCTTTTTTCTAGAAAAGACCAGAGAGAGATCCCTCATTCCTTCCACCATAAGAAGATACAATGAAAAGTCTGGGACCCGAAAAAGACTCCTCTCACTAACCAATTCCAAAACCCTGGTCTTTGGAATTCCCATCTTCAAAACCATGAGAAATGAATGTATGTTGTTTATAAGCCACCCAGTCTGTGATATTTTGTTATAGCAGCCCAAATAGACTAAGACATATAGCTTTTCTTATCTTTGCAATCTTTAATATAACGCATGACAGTAATGACCTAAGGAACACGTGTGTCCACCTGCCTTGTGATTGCCCATTGGATGCAAAGATTATTTTGAGGGGTTAGTCTATTGCTTGGGCATAGAAAAGAAGACAAAGGGTGAAAGCTTGTCACTTATAAGAGTGTTGTCAGGGAAACAAAACCATCATGTTCTTTGTGAAAATTAGGCAAAATGGATTTCAGCAGCTGCTTGAGAAAACTTTTTAACATCTTCAGAAGGAGGGTTCAGATATCTTATTGATATTGCTTCCTGCTCAAGAAGATATTGATTTCTGGTCTTTGTTTCAGAAGAGGCCACCATTGATGGCAATCTCTATCTTTGTTTAATAATGAAATTGAAAGCACTAAAGTGAGGCCTAGTGTCCTTGCCACATTTTGTTGTTTTTTGTTGCTGCCACATAGTATTTACAGTTTCTATCTAGCCTAATAAAAGTGATCCCTTACATATCTAATTGCACTGTGTATTATTCAGTACTGTTAGTCCCTGAATATTTTCAAGGAATTGACACTTCTGCTAAATTAGATAGATTACTTCGAGTCACCTAATGGAACTCCTTATATAGAGGAGTTACTCTATATAACTCTATATACTCTATATATATAATGGAGTAACTCCATTGAGTTACCTGGAGATTTCTGTGATCGAAACTGCTTGGCCAATAGACTTCCAGCCTCCCAATACGTCCTTTGGTAGTGATTTGGCCTACTATTAAGTACGGGTTGTATGAGTTATGAAAAAAATATGAGGGGTTTATAGCAATAGATGAGGAATAAAAACTGAATATCTCATTGGGGCCAACACCACAAACAATGATATGACCCAATCGCAAACATACTTGAACAGTGATCTACCTTGTCATGCTTGGAAAACCAGAAAGGACAAAAACTGTACTTCTTTATTATCTCTTCTGTGACTAGAGCTTACAGTTGAAAGACTTCTTTGACTCCTCATGCATAGTAGCTGTAAAGAATACTCCATAAATATTACCCATGCATGTTTGTATAATCCCATATTTTGCTCTAATACTCCAAACTGCAAGAAAATAACTGCCAATAAGCTATAGGTGCATAGCAAATTTAAGTTATAAAAATTACATTATGGGTGTTTGATGACAGTTCTAGGTTTATAAAAATGTTGCATATTCTAAAGATATATTTATGTTAATTAATTAAACAGAACCATGCTTTCTTAATCCAAGGCAAGAGGCATCAAAAAGAGTAGTGAAGGGGCGCCTGGGTGGCTCAGTTTGTTAGGCGGCCGACTTCGGCTCGGGTCGTGATCTCACAGTCTGTGAGTTCGAGCCCCGCGTTGGGCTCTGTGCTGATGGCTCAGAGCCTGGAGCCTGCTTCACATTCTGTGTCTCCCTCTCTCTCTGCCCTTCCCCTGCTCACTCTCTGTCTCTATGTCTCTCAAAAATAAATAAAAGTTAAAAAAAAAAAAAAGAGTAGTGAAGGGAGGTGGGGAGGTGAATGTGTAGATATATTTAAAAATCCCCCAATGAAGAAACTCGTCTATTCATTTATATGATTCTTTTTCTCCAACTGTGCTGAATCCAACTTACTCAGCATGCTTAAAAATATTACATGGAGGTGTGATGCTACTGAGAAAATATTTTTATAAGGCTGTAAAACCTTGGTCTCAGACTTTTTTGGGTAATTCATGATAGAGAACTTCAATATAGTACATTTTGGTCCTGAGGTTTTATTCACCTTAAGCTTCTCTTTGCTTGCCTCAATAAAAGATCACCTTGTACCTGATTTGTATTCTTATCATAGCTGTGGACAGGGTAAATCTAATGTTCACAAGTACCTGGAAGTTGAACTTCTTGCAAAACTCTTAAATAGAGATGCTCTTCAATTTTTATTTTATGTGTTTTATTTATTGGTAAGAAAAACTGAGTGAGAACCCCAAATTGTAGAACTATAACTCCTGATGGAATAAGTCATCAGTGTAGACTACTACATTCTGGTATGATCTCTGTGAGATCAAGTACTGTGTCAGACTCTGTGCTGTCAGCAGGGAGCCTGCTTGGTATTCTCTCTCTCCCTCTCCCTCTAACCCTCGCATGCTCTTTCTCTCTCAAAATAAATAAATAAACTTTAATTAAAAAAACTCTAGTGTTGCATTCTGGCCCATTTAAACCAGAATTGGCAGAAGGAGGGGGCTGTACATTTTAATTAAAGAAAAAAATTAGGTGATTCTAAAATGTCACTAGGTTTGAGAACTTCAGACTTAGCATTTTAGCCTTCATTATGTTATTTATACATCTTAATCGCTATTCTACTTTATATATAAAATGAATTTAATATATATTTACATGTATGCCTCTACCACTATCAAAAAATTGACCTTAAGGAGATTGACTACAGTTTATTTTATTTTGTATTTGCCCTTGCGATTGGGTATTAATAATTGTTTGAAAGAACAAAGAAATTACAATTCAGGCCATATTAGTCCATTTGCAAAATGGTTTATGTCGAATAATAATCTATAAATGTTGTTTGAATGAATTAATAGAAGGGCAGATCTTCACTTTTAACAGCTTTGGCACAGATCTCATAGACAGTATTATGAGTAAATATCAGGTAATATTTCCATTGTTTGTGAATGTACCTGTTTATATAACATCTTTATCATTAAAATTATAGCCTCTTAAAAAAAGCAAATGATTCTGATTATTTTGTTGGGTTTACTGCTTATATAATTTCTCAGAGCACTCAGCATCAAGGACTATTGGATACATATTACTGGTTGCTTGAATTGGTTAAAATAAATAAATTTGATCTGCCTATACTTTAAAAAGTTGTTTTTTTGCTGTACATTTCTTTTTAGCTGCAATAATACTTCTTCCTTCCCTACACCTAAATAATCAATGAGTAAATCCCTCTGTTCTCATCACGTGGGATGAGACACCTGTTGAGACACCTATTGGACACAGTTATTTAGCACAGTTCTTGTTCAATAATTCAGACACTAGTAATTCTAATTCTTTATTGATTTTTATTTATCTATTTCACGTAGGTAGTAAGATCTTTGAAAAGAAGTTAGGTCTGCTTTACTCTGATATCACATGTAACTGGGATTCAAATGATTATGCAGTGAAAAATGAATGTTACACTTGAACTTAACAGAGCTTTACTCTTTGAGGAACTCAAAGAGCTGTAAAACATGATCTTGTTAATCTTCACAATATCCCTTCTAGGAACTAACATGATATTTTAATGTATGCAGGTGCAGTGTAGAAAATACCAACCTGCCTTACCGGAGGGAATTTGAAAAGATCTGCAATCTCTTTTAAGGTTTTTTTTTTTGTTGTTTATATATTTCAAACTTTAGGATTTTCAGTGCTACATTTGGTGCCTGGTAAGCTTGAAGTGATCCAGATGGTGTTTCCAATCCAAAGGACACTTGTTTTTCTTTTAACAGAGACTTGGCTACACATAAAATTTTAAAATTTTTCTTCGAATTATTGTATACAGATGATTTGACTATAGGTGAAACGTAGCCAGCCTTTGGAGTTTTGACTAATTAATTTCAGTTGCTTTAATAAAGAAGTGGCATTACAAAGTGCAAAACGAGTGTAAGTTGTGATAACAATGGAAATAATCATAATGGATAATTTTTCTGCACCCCAAACCATTTTCTTGGTTCAATAATTTCATTTTTCTCTTTGCCTTTAGTTTAATTGTACTACAGTCCAATGTCAACACTGCTACTTAGAGACTTTTTTCAAAATGCTCGAATACTTTCAAGGTGGCCTTATATGCCAGACTGTCACGATAAAGATCCTCACCATTATGTGACTTTACCTATCTTGCTACTTACAAACCTACACCCAAATGCAACATTTACCTCAGATAGAGTCAGTGTTACCTCAACACATCATTATAAGGGATTCTTCTATGCATTCTAATAAACTCTTCTCTCTCCCTGTAATGTACTATATATCTTTTTTTCATGTAGCTAGATTCTACTGAGCTTTCACGATTCAGATCAAAATTAATATACTGCAGTTGTTGGTTTAATTTTTTCTCACTCCAATAGTCACCGACTTCTTAAGGAAAGAAACAATATACTATTCATTTTTGAATCTCAATATCTAATATAGTAACTGATATAAAGTAGAGATGCTAAAAAATGGGTCTATTTAATGAATAATTGTCTTCTTTCTTACTATACATCTATATATGTAGTATATTGGCCATCTAATTTTATATTAACAAATTAATACTTGAATAAAATAACTGAGAGAGAGTATTTAGATTTAGTCATTATCTTCATGAGAATAAAATTTTTATGATAGTAAAATGATAAAAGTTGATAATAATTAAGTAATATAGAAGTGGTGAGCCTTTACCACATTATCGACCTTTCCCATTAAATTCAGCTGATATTCATTAAGATAAACCACACTTTAGATTCCTTATTATTAAAAGATATTGCCTCAGGTATCAATGACTCATTTAATTCTGTGTAGATTTTATATTAAAATCTTGGTCCTTTTCACATATTTTCCTTTGGCCCACCTGTGCTTGAAGGTGGGAGGATCTATCTACTCTTGAAGTAGGGATCTTGGTCACATCTTTGTTAATTCCTATCTCCCTATTCATATTTAAATATGAGGAAGTATATAGTTAGCTTTGAATGTGTGGATGGTGCTTATCAAAAATGGGCAGCTTTTCTTTACTGAGATATCCCCCCAAATAATTCTATCTCTGGTTTTCATTTTTGTTTTTAATCTGGACCTGCTTAGTTTTTCCACTGAGTAATGCCACTAGTCTCTTGCATCAGGGCAGTGTCTAGTTGTGAGTGTTCTGGTTCTAGTGCACAGGTAGGAAGGTAAGAGAGTCCCACTGCTCAGTTACACCTTAATTATTCCCTCTTCTTCTTCTTGACATCTCATTCCTGCTTCACACCCTCTGCTGGAACTCTTTGCCCCCCGTTATCCACTCTGTGTATTTGACACCCCCAATTCCTGAGCCTCCTGTGGTTTAAACCAGTTTATTCTTAATGGCATTTCTAAAACTTTCTCAATTTGGTGTCAGTTTCCTGACCTTTCCCTGCCCTTTAAAACTTTGATGTAGTTTCTTGTCCAGTATATTTTATATTGGTTTGTCCACTTTCTTTTTAAAATTTATTTACTATTATTTTAAAGTTGGTGTGGGTGGTGGTGGAGATAAATTTCTGTAGTCAACCTGCCATGTTAAACTTGATATATACCTGTGTCATTGGCATTGTGATGCTTTACACTTTGGTAATTATATCTACTTCTTGGTTCTATTTCCAGGATAGGAGAGGAAACTTTCCCATTCATCTCTAAATGCTTTGTTTACATAATCTCAAGGATTCTTCAAAAATAATTGGCTGGCAAATAAGATAAAACCAGCAATTAAGATAAAAAAGCCTCTAATTTTTTTGGTTTGCTGTCTTCTCCTAACTTTAGTTCATTTTCTATCCTTTTTTGCACATCTCCCTTTTTTCCTTCTCTATTTCCTCCTATAATATTATATAATGCTTCTGTTAAAATATATCAAATTTGGAAAAATATAATGGAGAAACAGGGGAAAATAAAGAAATGAAGACAGGTATATAAATCTTTGGTAGTGTTTTAAAGTGATTTGAATTAAGACAAAGACAAATGTAGTTTTAACTTCCATCCTCTATCAATTAATGAATATTTTCTTTTCTTCTCCTCCTCCTTCTTCTCCTCCTCCTCTTTTTAACAATTGGCATTCTTAATTCTTATGAAGCACAGTGGGGTTTATTGTTGAGGTTAGACCAAGAAGAAGGGTGAAACACATGGGTTTTTCTCCTCTTTACTTGTGCTTCGATCTTGAGGAAGTTATTTTATCCAAGTAGTCTAAATCTCTTACATGGAAAATGGGAGTTCATTATACATTGATTATAGTTTTGATATTTATCAAAATTTATAGACTATTATAACTTCTTCTAGTCACGTCTGAATGAATAAGTACTGCGTTAGGTCAAAAGTTATACCCTTTTCTTCTAAAGATTTGTTAGTCTATTGTTTTTGGTAGTGGCAGTGAGTATCCAAAAATCTTCCCAAGTTTAAGAATCCTTACAAAATATTCCTTTACATTGGATATATAATTTGTTTTATACCACTTTCTGCTTAAAAACTCTTTAATGGCTTCTTGGGTTACCCAGAATAAAATTCAAACTATATAAAAGCCCCAAACCTATCTAAAAATATAAAGTCAATATAAAAGTCCTTATTCCATGTCATCAGCTCCTATTTCCTTTGTATATATGCTCCAGCCATGCTAGCCTTCCCTCTTCTTTTCAAACTGTCCAAGTTTGTTTCTGCTCTAGAGCCCTTGCACCAGCTGCTCCATTTTCTCCAAGGAATGCAGCCTCCTTGATACCATGTGGTTGCCTCTGTAACTTAAATGCCTCCTTCAGAAAGTCTGTCTGTGAAACGCGTATTTAAAATTGCCTCTCTAGGAGTGCCTGGGTGGCTCAGTCAGTTAAACATCCAACTTCGGCTCAGGTCATGATCTCACGGTTCATGAGTTCGAGCCTCACCTCAGGCTCTGTGCTGACAGCTCAGAGCCTGAAGCCTGCTTCAGATTCTGTGTCTCCCTCTCTCTGCACCTACCCTACTTGCTCACTCTCTCTCTCTCTCTCTTAAAAGAAATGAATAAACATTAACAATTTTTAAAAAATAAATAAAATTGCCTCTCTGCCCACTGTCCCTGTCCACTTCATGCCCCCAATCTTATTTCTTTGCAAAGTAGTTCTTAGCTGATATTTTTGTGTTTGTTTCTTCTTTCCTTCTTTTTTTTTTATGGTTGGTCTTACTAGTCATTAAAAAACAAAGTTTTTACCAATCTTTTTCACGTTAGGATTCTCCAGTGTTTGCAAAGCATCTGGTATTTGTTAGGTGCCTAATAAATACAAACTCTATATTAAAGAAATAAGGAAAACTTAACACAGAGTAATTAGTTAGTCTAGGTATAATTACCAGAGGAAATTACTAAAAGTGGAACCACTGAAACATTACTAGAATTAACAGACATTTTATGTCTTTAAGATAAAAGACTAAGAGGAATCTAGGATTTTTAAAACATGGAATGAAACAGCAGATCTTGTGCCTTTTACAATACACTGAGCACATATCATCCTGACAACTAACAAATGTTATGATCCTGGTTTCATGGGTAGGTGAAGCAAAATAGATTTTGGATGATTACAACTCATTTCACATCTTAACATGTGATTTGGCCCTTGCTTCTAGATTCAGTATCATATAAAATAATCTAACCATTGCATATTAAAAGCTAGAAGAGCTTGGAGATGAAGATAGCTGTTTTACTGAGCTCAGAAAGACCTCTGAGAACTATTCTCACAGTCCTGCAACGTTGCACAGAATTTTTACCAGTCATTGTGGAGGGATCAAGTAAAGACTTATTTCACTAAAAGATAGTTACAGAAAACAAGAAATGCTACTTTGGAGAAAAAAATTGCTATTTTGGTTCAGAGATAATTTGAACAATGATCATTTGCAAATCATTCAGAAATTATAGCCATCATTTGGGGTAACTTTTCTAGAAAATACTAGTGAGCAATACTTTGTCAACTTAATATGAAAGAATTTGTATAAGAAATTTAAAAGTGTGTATTACATGAGTTATTTAGAACTCTACATGTTTACCTAGTAGAGTGCAGCTAGGCTTTACAGAATATTATTATTTAAAAGATAAGGTGGACAAGAATAAGGAGTCTTTCAGTTTCCATATTCCATTGACTCTTCATTCAGTCATTCTGAATGATGATTCTAGTTGTGTCATCAAAACAGAACTTTAAAATATTGCTTATTTTTAAATATTTCTATCAAGAAAGTAAACTGCTGCAACAAAAAAGATAGGCTAATTATTGAAATAAGAAACTATCAACTGTCAGAATCTTAATTCAGTTGAGATTTGTTGCTCACCCACATCACATAGTCCATTGCAGTCTGGCCTCTTTCCTCAAAGTGGTTATTCAGAGGCTCAGACTCTCCCTCCATCTTGTGGCGCTTCTACAACACATAACCTTCAAGTTTGCCTCAGAATTAGAGAGCTGAGAACTGCTTGAAAATTGAATGGCTCAGGTGTAGAAAAAGCACGCATTCTATCACCAGAGCTGAGTCACATACCCCGCGAGGGAGGCAGGATAATGTATGCCAGGGATAAGGAGGTAAAGGAAATGGATTCGGTAAGAAACTATAGTATCCTATCCTCACTCTTTAATCAAGTCAGAGTATTAATATTCACCCTATGGGTGCCATGGAAGCAGGCTATTCAGATCTCCTAAAGGACCCAATAAAGGGAGCAAGGTTGATTGACAGTCCCAGCTGCTATATCTTTGAGTTAACCATTGTAAGTAATGCTTTCCCCAAATGGCTATGAATCCATGACTGAGCTTGGTGAGGACATTAGAAACAGACTATTTATACTCAATGTAAGGTTCTTTCAAGAACAGTTTGTACTTTGAGTCTGCCCATTGGCCTGCCCAGGACTTTCTTAGAACTACACTGTATTCAGAGTCTTGTCCCTTCCTTTTCTCTTTTCACAAGTGTCAAGCCTATACAGTGGTCTGAAGCCTCTTCTAGTCCACTCCTACTTTCACTTTTATCCTTCAGAGACACCACGATGAATCTCTTGAATGTCTAATCTGTTCTTGATGCTTGCCTATGGAAGAACTTGAACTGATGTAAACAGTACTTATTCAGGAGATCAGGTGGCAAGAAGACTTTTGAGAATGGTTTATTTCTTAACTGGCTGACAAAGAGGACCTTGTCCTAAGTGGACTGTACAACATGGATAATCCTTGGCACAAGATTGTGACCTAACTGTGCTCTGGGAAAATGTCCTGGTATAGAGAAACACTGTGCTGGTTCAATGATTGACAGATATGTGGAAAGCAACTACTTCAGGGACAGTGGAGTTGTCTGGTTATTACTAGGTTGTATTGACACCTCGTGAAAGAAAAACAGGAAACTGAGAGTGGTTAACAGGTAGTTAAATACTTTGGAAGCTTACAAAAAGCTTTTCTCCTTTTCTCCTGCAGAAGAAGAGCAGACAGGGATGAATGTATTAGTTCAGGCTGCCATAAAAGGATTCAAAAGACTGAGTGGCTTAACAATAGAAATTTGTTTTCTCATAGTTCTGAAGATTATAAGCTCAAAATCAAGATGTCAGCAGGGTTGGTGTCTGGTAAGAACTCTCTTGCTGGCTTGCAGACAGCCCCCTTCTTACTGTGTCCTCACATGGCCTTTCCCTAGTGCATGTGCATGGAGTCGGAGAAAGCTATGGTCTCTTGTTTTCCTTATAAGGACACCAGTCTTGTCAGATTAGGACCATAGAGGTGAACCTATGATCTCACTTAACCCTAATTACCTCCTGTAAAACTGTATCTCCAAAGGTTGTCACATTAAAGAATAGGACTTCATGAGAATTTTCGGAGGACACAATTCAGTCCATAATTAATGAAAAGCTGAGAAGGGATTTGATAGAGTTAGAAAAAGTCAGAGACGCTAAATGCTTAGTCAAAGCAGTTCTGTTATGCCAAGGTCAGAGTCTTGTTTAGAAAAATTTGGTAAAGATTCTGGTCACAAATTTCAGTGTATGGAGGGTTTTTCCCACACATCCAAGCAATTCTCGAACACCAGGTGGGTGTCCTATAATTAAACTCAATTCTGACACTATCTAGCCAAATATAGCATTAGATTCATAGGTTAAGGGCTCGGTTCCCCGAGATTGGCTCCCTTCTGCCCCCCTCACAAGCCTAGGTTGTCAGCTGTGCTTCTGATCAATCAGCCTCAGATTGGAGGTTTCAATGACCACTCACCCCACTCCTTGAGTTCATTTAATTTGGTAGAGTGGCTCAAAGAACTTACAGAAACATTTTTCTTACTAGATCACTGGTTAATTATAAAAGGATATAATTCAGAAACAGGCAGATGGAAGCGATGCATAGGAAAAAGTATGGGAAAAGGTCATGGAGCTTCTAAGCCCTCTCCAGGCATGCTCCACTCCATTCCCCGCTCCCCAATCTCCACGTGTTCACCAACCCAGAGTCTCTTTGAAGCATATCCTTTTGGGTTTTTAGAGGATTCATTACATAGGCATGATTGATTAACCTACTGACCACTGGTGATTGAACTCAACCACTAGTCCCTCTCCCCTCATAGGAGATTATGTGTGTGCATGTATGTGTGGGGGGTGGTGGGGGGGACAGGACTGAAAGTTCCAACCATTTAATTACATGGATGATTCTCCTAGTAACCAGCTACTAACCTTAGGTTCTTTCCAAAATTCACTTCACTAACATAACAAAAGACACCTTTATTTCTCTCAACATTTAGGAAATTTCAAGAATTTTAGGAGCTCTTTGCCAGAAACAAGATGAAAACCAAATATGTATTTCTTAATATAAATCACAGTATCACACTTGGGGACATGAAACATATGTTGGAAAAAAATGGATGGATGCTCTGGACCATTTGGATTGTGCAGACTTCTCTAAATTCCTAGAGCTCTCAGAGGTGGCTTACCTCTCCCTGGAGAACTCTAGAAAGACACTGTAAAGGCCTCTTCCCAGCAATGCAATACATATTCCATCAAGAGTTATCACATCGTCTCTCCTAGCTTCCAGACTGGTAGTGAGGGTTAAACCTCATATATCCCAGCTAGAGAATGCTGGACTTCCTGGGGGAGGATAGAAAATATATACTAAGAAAGAGACAAGAATTAGCTTATATATTTTACAGAATCATAGAGTTCTATAGCTCTTCCAGGAATCCCTGGGATTAGGCTTTAGGGTTGGATGATGAAGGGGGACAGAATACAAGATAAACTAAGCAAAAAATTTAATCACTTGGTGGTACTTTCTCAGGACCTGTGATTTAATGCCTTGCAAGGACTATATAGAATGGAGCAAACTTACTGCTGAGGACGCTGTTAGATGTGTGGAAAAAACAAAGGTCTAGGCTGAATGAAGTGGAATTTCCTGAATTTCTCTGGTAGATGGTAGAGAAAAGAATAAGATCCCAGAGAGATGGATATCCTAGAATGGATATATTGTGTAAAGCCAGAAGACCCCTCTGATGACTACGTACCATCATTAAGACCACGAGGAATGTGCTACTGAGAAGGGTACCAGCATCACTGAGAAATTCAGGGTGGATCTTCTTTTTAGGCAAGAAATGGCCTAAGTAGTAGGAGAAGGACTCACAGACCTGGGGCATATTAACATCCAGGTGGATTATGAGGCACCAAAGTTAAAGACACCTGGGGGCCCTGCTTAAATCCAGAAACCAGGAGGTCACAATTACTGTAACAATCAGAAGGACCAAAGGGACAGTCAAGATTTGTAGACATGGTTAATAGAGGATGGTATCGATATAAGCAAAATAGATGGGCAGCCAGCAAGAGTGCTGCTTAATATCTCCAATCAGAAGATGGTAAGAAAGGAAAAACAGGGAGTTGACAGTCTCTTCAATAAACAGTCATAATTCCTTGTTGGGTTTCGGACCTGAGCTGATTTTCAAATATAGAATCTATTAACAGAAGAAGAGACCTGCTACACCACAGGAAGTATATACTATAATGATCCCCCCAGTTCATCTCCAAAAGGGCTCATAGTCACTTACTTCATTGGGGGAAGGGGGATACTCAGACATTATAAGAACTCTTGCACATAGAATTTGAATTGATATCTATACTAGGAGACTCAAGGCTTTTCACAGTTCCTTTGTGAGGGGAGTGCCAGAAGGCCAAGCAGTAGATGGAGTCCTGACTAAAGTCAAACTTACAGTGGCTGTCGGGTCTAAGGGTGAAATCACCTGGTTATTATTTTCCGAGTCTCTGAGTGTATAATAAGAATTGATATTCTTGGTAGTTGGATAACACCTACACTGAATTGTTGATCAATAAGAGTTATCATAGCAAAGAAGGACAATGCTAAGTGGAAATCTCTGAAACTGTTCTGTCCTGGTCCCTAAGCAAGATTTTAAATTAAAAAAAAAGTTACCGCATACTGGTAGAGATTAGTGCTTCATTTATGTATCTAAAGACTATACGGATGGTGGTCTCTATTCTATCACCATATACTTTTTCAGGATTCATCCATTTTCTGACAGTCAAATTAAATGCTGTTACTTAGTTCAATTTTATAGATTACCACAAGCTCAACCAAGTATGTTTCAAATAAGTGGAATCATACAATATATATATTGTGTATCCCGCTTCTTTGAGTCAACAAAATGTTTTCAAGGTTCATCTACATTGTATAATGTATAGGTATTTTATTTCTTTTCATTGCCATAATTTAATCCATTATTTTTGTTTATCCATTCATCAGATGATGGGCATTTGGGTTGTTTCCACTTACTGGAATTTCTGGGTTACATGATAACTCCATGTTTAACTTTTTGAGGAATGTCAAATTGTTTTTCAAAGCAGGTGAACTATTTCACATTCCCACCAACAGTGTATAAGGGTCCTAATTTTGCCATATTCTTGTCAACATTAGCTATTATCTATCTACATTATTATAGTCATCCTAGTATGTGTGAAGTGATATGTCATTGTGGTTTTGATTTGCATTTCTTTAAGAGCTAACAATGTTGAGCATTTTTTCATGGTTTTATTACCATTTATATATCTTCCAAAAATGTTTATTTAAATTCTTTGCTCATTTAAAAATTAGATTATTTGGTTTTTTTATTGTTGAGTTGTAAGACTTCTTTATATATTCTGTATCCTAGACTATTATCGGATATATTATTTGCAAATATTTTCTCCCATTTTCTGGGTTGTCTTTCCATTTTCTTGATAAGTCCTTGAAACACAAAATATTTTTCTTTTTTAATTTCGATGAAGGCCAATTTATATATTTTTTTCTTTGTGCTATTGGTGTTTAGGTCACAAAGATTTATATGTCTATATTTTCTTCTAGTAGTTCTAAAGTTTAAGCTCTTATAGTACAATAGGTCTTCATACTTTCTTTTTTTTAAACATTTATTTATTTTTGAGAGACAGAGCATGAGCAGGGGAAGGGCAGAAAGAGAGAGGCAGATGCAGAATCCGAAGCAGGTTCCAGGCTCTGAGCCATCAGCACAGAGCCCAACGCGGAGCTCAAACTCTAGGTCTTCATACTTTCATCTGATGAATGGATGAACAAAAACAATAGATAAAATTATGGTATATCCATAGAATCGAATATTATTAGGCAATGAAAAGGAATAATGTATCCATACATTATACAACGTGGATGAACCTTGAATACATTATGTTAAGTCATAGAAGCCAGCTACACAATGCATATGTTATATGATTCCAGTTAAATAAAAATGCTGAATTAAATTTTATGTATGTTGTAAGGAAGGGCTTCAGCTTTATTCTTTTGCATGTTAATATTCAGTAAATCAGCACCGTTTGTTGAATAGGAATACTTTTTTCCATTGAAAAATGGAACCCTTGTCAGCTTGCTGTGATTATTACTGAGGGGAGTAGTATGTTTAGACTTAATCCTGTTTTCTTCCTTGGGTATTGTTGGTCATGCTATTAAGGTTGTTGCACTTACTAAATTTTGTATTCTGTTAATAAAAAGTGCTATGGTTTTTAGTCTTATAGTTCAATATTTAAGTAGATTCAAACCACCCA
The DNA here is from genome assembly GCA_030068075.1 of Paguma larvata. Lineage (NCBI taxonomy): Eukaryota > Metazoa > Chordata > Mammalia > Carnivora > Viverridae > Paguma > Paguma larvata. The sequence goes on from CM057826.1 coordinate 75,643,650, forward strand.
CAAAAACTTTTGCTTTAGCTTCTCCAATTCTGGAATCTTCTATTTTGCATCATACTTTGCTTAGCTGAACTGTTTCTGAAGTTCAGCTTGAGAAAGTATGTGTCTCTTCCATCTCCAGAAAGGGCACATGAGTTTAGTTTCCTCAGTACATTTAGGTCAGATGATGTCTGTTTCTTCTAATTTGAATGGCAACTTTACCTGGCATATATTAGGGCAGAGGTCAGAAAACTTTCTGCAAAGAGCCAGAATATAAGAATTTTCAGTTTTGCAAGCTTTTTGGTCTTAGTTACACCTGCTCAGCTCTGTGGTTGTAGTACAAAAGCCACCATAGACAATTTGTAAACAAGTGAATGTGGTTGTTTCAATGGCATTTTATGTATCAAAATAGGCAGTCGCTGGATTTGGCCTATGGGTTTGTGAAAACTGATCCACATATTATTGGATTACGGTATCCCTCATAACTTTGTGGACTTGTTTGCTCAGAAAACATTTATTGAGTATATATCAGGTGCTAACTCTTCTAAATGCTCACATGCTGAACAAGGTAAAAAAAATGCCTCTGCCCTAATAAGGAAAATAAAACATATACACTAAAAAAGAAATAAACAAAGAAAAAAGAAAGAAGGAAAGAATAGGAAAAAGGAAAAAAAAAGAAAATAACAGGTGGGGAGAAATGATACAGATAATTAAGATGGTAGGACAGGCAACATTTGAAATGGTGGCCAGAAAATACTTTGCAGAGGTGATAGTGAGAAGGTTTCAACTATGTGAAGATCAAGGGAAAATATTTCAGTAATGAGGCACAGCAAGTTCAAAGTCCCTGTGGTATGATTGAGAAAAGAGCTATGTAGCATTATTGAGCAAATTGTTTGAAGGGGAAAGTGTTAAGATCTGAGGTAAGAGAGGAAAGTATAAGAATTATAAAGCATCTGGATTTCATTCTAAATGCAGTCAGAGGCTACTAGAGAGTTCTAAGTAGAGCAATTACTTATCTAATTTATTTTTTAAAAGATAATCCCAGTCCTATTGGGAGAGAAGATTTTAGTGGGAGAGAGTATCAGAAGGTAGTATTTCAAAGGTGATTACTATAATTCAGGAAAGAATTGATGGGGCCCAAATAAGGCAGATAATGGCAGAGACTTTGGTGAGAAGTGTATTGATAAAATATATACTAGGAAGTACAGACATTAGGCCTTACAGACTGGATTCAATAGGTAAAGGAGACAAGAATGCATGACAACCACTTGGTTTCTGGCTTGAAAAATTTGATGATGCCCCTTATTGAGACTTGAGTCAAGGAATATACTTGTGCCTAGGGATAGGAAAAACGTGAATACATGAAGAAGGCAGTGAAATACACAAATCTGGAATATGTGATGAAGTCAGAAATGAAGATACAAATTTGGAGGTCATTAACTAATAAAGAGAAGACATAGAAAAGAGCTCAGGAATGATCACTGGACCATTTCAATATTTATGGCAAAGTGAGGTAAGGAGACGATAGATGTGCTGCAAGAGATGGCAGAAGCTAATTAGTAGAAGGACTAACTGAAAAGAAAATCGAAGGTAATTTAGTGAGGTAGTAGGAAGATAAGGAGAGATAGTGTCACAGAAGGTTAAAAAAAAGAATTTCAAGGGGGGGTTTAGGTGGTTCAGTCAGTTAAGCATTGGACTATTGATTTTGGCTTGGGTCATGATCCCAGGGTTGTGGGACTGAGCCCGGAACTGGGCTCTGTGCTGAGCAAGGAGCCTGCTTAAGATTCTCTCTCTGTATCTCTACCTGCCTCATGCATACTCTCTAAAATAAAAATACATACATACATACATACACACATACATATATAAATACATAAATAAAGACTTTCAAGAAGGAAGTAAACAGAAAGAATATGGTAATGGTTTCTTATCAACTCTTGAATGAAAGTAACTACCAGGTCAAGGCTACCTATGGAAACTTCTGCTTATATTTTTTTCTCCTAGCTAGGAAAGGAAAAGGGCTGGTTTGGCCAGTGAGATTACATACAACTAGAGGAGGGAACAGACAGTTTCTTATATGAAATATGGGATATTAAAACCTGAGGAGCCAGCAGAGCTGAAACCAGTGCCAGAAACTAGAGTCTAAGAAGTCAGAAAGGGGCATCTGGATGGTTACCAAAGAGAGGATGCCAGAATCAGATATCAAAGGTGGGTTATGGAGCCAGAAAGGCAAAAACTACAAAGACTAGAACAAGCATAAGCAAGTTGAGAATAGATGGGAGGTGTCTGGAACTTCCTTGCAGATCAGGATCTTATATATGTATATATAAGATCTAACATATCTTAGATACATATATATCTAACAGCTCAGGTGTAGCAGTGCTGGGTCAGGCTCAGATTCCAGTCCCATCATCTATAGGCTCTCTTCTCCAGTTGAGGTAAGCCAAGGCTTCTCATGGATTGTTGAGTAGAAAGTCCTGACAAACTCCAGTGACTCCTTAGTGAAAAGCAGTAATTTGGGAAGTAGAAAATGATTCCTCATTGTTAGAGCTGGCTTCATGTGTGTACAACCTACACAGCTGCACATAGGACCCTGTGCTTAGAAAGGCTGCATGTTTGCTTAATGCTCTGCTCCCACTGTCTTGAAATTACTAATATTTTATTCACAAGTGGCCCCACATCTTAATTTGCATTGGACTTCGCAATAACATAGACAGCTCTGCTCATAATTGCTTTTCTCATCACATATTTTATATTTTTCCCCTGATTGTGGGGTCCATTTGGATGGATACACTTTCTACAAAATGGTTGGGTTAATATATACCATGTGTCTATATGTCTGTATCTAAAGATTGGCAAACAGGAGAATATAAAAGCTGAAGAATCTGAACAATACTTTTCAGAATAAATCTTAAATCTTAAATTAAGAGCTATAGTGATGATGGCTCAGGTGTCTATATGGCACATGGAAGAAGGAGATATCCTTGGTGAACAGTGTAGTGGTGGCTAGAACAGAAGACAATGTATAGGATGAAGGCAGCATGTCAACAAGTAGTCCACCAACACCCAGATAATAGCAAGTCATGGAGGAGAGGGAAATCTCTGCCAGAGTTGGTTATGTTAATGTCCTGGGAACAAGCAGTAACAGCAAGAAGTTTTATTAGTTCTTTTGTCTTCATGTCAGTCCTTGGCCAGGTTGGCAGGCAGCTGTAGTATTTAGTGAATATTATGTTGAGAAGATAGGGAATGTAGGACACTCTCTACTACTCTTTGTTTTGCCTCTTGCAAAGCTAAGCTTTTGCTAGGTGGTTATGCAGTCTGACCCATAAATTATTTAATTGTTGAAGCGTTTAAAGAATATTCCCATCTTACCCGGCAGAGACCCAGTGTGTCTGCCTTTGCCTCAACAGTAAAGGCTGCAGTGATAAAATCGTTTATCACGTAATATCACCTGACCTCCATGTCTCTTATCTTTTTAAAATTTTTTTAATGTTTATTTATTTTTGATAGAGAGAGAGAGAGTGAGAGACAAGAGGAGGGGTAGAGAGAAAGGGAGACACAGGATCTGAAGCAGGCTTCAGGCTCTGAACTGTCAGCAAAGAGCCCCAGGTGGGGTTCAAACCCATAAACCGCCAGATTATGACCTGAGTCAAACCCACTGAGCTTCCCAGGTGCCTCCTGGTCTCCATGTCTCTAATGATCAGAAACTCCTGCTTCCTCATGAGGCAGGTGTCAATGACTGAGACCAAGATATTCAAGTTGCAGACCCAGGGTGTACTTCTACCAAATTAGTGGTAGGATGGCCTCCATTCTGATTTTGGGGCAATTAGTTTTATCTTTAATGTCCTGGGTTGGATGAAAGCAGATGACAAATAAGGTGAAGCAGACAGGGATGCCAAATGATAGGTTATTTTGTTTTGGGGTAAATACATAAAAAAATCTCTTTCCTTTTTAAAGACTCCAAGTGACATGGGAAATTGAGCACTTAAAGTGCTCATTTAAGAAAAACCCAGGATCCACTGGACATCTTTGAGTGTTTGGGGCTTTTAAGTTCAGAATTACTTGTCTCTTTACTGAGGAAAAGAGACATCTTTCTGGGATGTCATCTGGCATCCTTCAGGGTCTGTAGGCAGTGCTTATGGCAATGTTCAGAGAAGAAGTATAGCTTGCGGGTCCCTCAGGTGATGACAATATCATGGATCTCTAGTAAAGGGACAATGAGGATCGGGGAAAAATGTGCAAAACTCTGATGGACAGGCATCATGGCCCTTGAGTCCCGTTTCATGAGGGAAGTTGTAGGGGGGTGCAAGTCCTGAAGGTAAGTGCTATCAGTGGCCTGAGTTTATCATGGTTTATCAATAAGGTATTCTGTGGAGTTCCTGGGAGCTTGTTCTTATCCCTAAGGACTGAGGAATAGTGTGCTGTGAGACTCAGAACAAGGCCATGTCAGATTACGTTGAGCATTAAACTACAATAATTTTCTTCAGTTTACACAGTGGTGTTTATCCTAGACACCTACACTTGAAGTGCCTGCCCTAACACAGAATAGGCACAACAGTCCCTCCCTTCCCCCACCACCTCTGAGGTGTTGGCTAGAAGAAGGGGCAGGTGCACAAATCTCCATGTGGGCTCTTAGCCTCTTTTTCACCCACTGAGCCCTCACTCTTTTTCCTAAGTTAGACCTGGCAGAACCAAGCCATTGAAATCTATTTATAAACTGAAATGCCTTCTGCCTGTTAACCTCACTCCTTAACGGTAATCTTCACCCCCCAAGGCTGCTGCATACTTTTAATTCTGGAAACTTTATGAGGTATCCTTGGAGACCTCTCCTTGTTTATTAAGAAGGAGATCTATCTACCATTCATCTTCCATGATCAGGTTGGTCCCTAAATGTCATACTAAAATGTATTTATCTCTAAATAAAATAATTTAGCCCACAGTGGCTAGGGATATGTTTAAATTTTGTCTCACAAATTAGTTCTAATTCTTTGAGGTTGTATGAAGCTTGTGGAGGAAGTACACATATTTTGTAAAATAAATACTTTCATATTTGAAGTTACTCTTCTTAATAGCAGTTCCAAGAACCTTGTTCGAAATTTCATTTCATGGTCAATTCAGTATATAATGAATAGTTTAGGGAGGTAATGGAATGAATAACCTGGGCAATGGAAGACATGGATATGTTTTGTTCTCCTTAATTTATACCTGTTTGTAGAGATGGCATGGGTGAATATAACCCTAATTATCTTCAGGAATAGAGTCCGTGTGTAATCTGCCAAAATCCATGGGTTGCTATGTTTACAACAGTGACTGTGCTTCTCAGACACTTGCCCATTGGGCATCCCAGAATGGGTTGCTGCAAGAGTCTCTCATATTTTGTCCCTTGATGAAGGATCTGTGCCATGACTGATGCTTGGACTTTCTGTAGGGTCTATCTCCATGTGACAGAGGGACAAGTTGTTTTAGGAGGAAACTCCTCCCAGCCTAGGCTTTTAATCATTTAGAAGCAGTGTCTCTCTATATATTTGGAGAACTGGGGTACATATTCATTGAAAAACCTTCAAGATGTTCAGTCCATCATGAAACACTCGTAAAAATGCAGAGAGAACTCTCACTATTCCTTTCAGAGTATATGTATTTCCTATCACAGCTGTAGTGAGTTACTGTAATTTACTTGAAGACTTACAACAATACAGATTTATTCTCTTACAATGTTGGAGGCCAGAAGTTCAAAATCAATTTCACTGTATTAAGTCAAGGTATCAGCAGGACTGATTCCTTCTAGAGGTTCTGTGGGAGAATCCATTTTCTTGACTTTTCAAGCTTCTAGAAACTGCCTGAATTCTTTGGCCTGTGGCCAACTTTTCTCTATCTTCTAAAGCCAGTGACGTAGCATCTTCATATCCCCTTCTGTTCCTTGTTTCTGTTTTGACATTCCTGTTTGACTTACTCTGAAAACTCCCGTTTCCCTCTAATGTGAACCCTTATTATTACATTGGGACCATTTGGATGATCCAGAATATTCTTCCCATCTCAAGATCCTTAATTTGGTCATACATGTAAAGTCTATTTTGCTGTGTAAAGTAACATTCACAGATGTCAGGGATTAAGATGTGACATCTGTGCTGAAGGGCATTGTTTAGGTTACTACAGGAAGCATGAAGTTGATGACCTTATTTGTGGTATGGCTTTATGCAAGGTCTTTCACAAATCATTTCAGTAAAAGTCCTATTTTTGGTAGAAATATTTTGTAAAAACCTTACAGTATAAAACTGCCCTATTTTTCTATTATTAAGCCAATAAGCAGTTTACAGTTTAATCACAGACTGTTTTATAAATGTGATTTTAAACAGCCAATTATTTTGGATATATTTGGTATTTTGCTGTTCAGTGTTATGGCAATAAATTAATTTAATATTCACACAGTTGTCATGTGCCATTTCTTAAGAGTTCTACTTTAGCTCAGCACTCATTAGAATTTCCTAATAAACACTGTAAAATGGCTCCATCCTGAAATATTGTCAAATTACTATGAAGAAGTTACTTACACACAAAACTCATGTAAGCAGGAATAGGAATTCCGAGCACTGCTTTCTCTCTTTCTCTTTCTTTGTCTGTCTGTCTTTGTCCATCTGTCTCTCTTTTTCTCGGAGACTTTACTCTGAGGAAGGCCAGCTGTAATGGCGTGAAAAACCTTATGGGGAGTCCCACTTGGTGAGGAAGGAATTCCTTCAGCTAAGAGTTAGCAAGGCCTGCCAAAAATACCATGTGAGTGAGTTTGAAAGTGTTTTCTCACAGAATTCACAGAAACCATGAGATAATAAATGCTCATTTTCAGTCATGAGTTTTGGGGGTAATTTATTACACAGCAATAGATAACTAATACACCAGCCTTGAGCATCTTATGCTTGTGTATGTATATATATGCATATATACATATATACATATATGCTTGTGTATATATACCTATATATACTCTGCACTTCTGACTGGTGGATTTTGAGTATTTCATAGAAGTCAGTAAAAGCATAGCTGGGAAAAGAGGGTGATTTGAGACTTCTTAAGATATATCAGAATGCATTAAAGTTCTACTTGTATGTTGTAGGAATAAAACCTTTAACAGGCATAGGAGGTGATATGGGCTCTGTGTAAGCAAATGGCTGTAATAGCAAAATGTTTTCATGATGGCTTAGATTGTAGGGGAAAATATTACAGCATCCTAGATTCCCATAATTATTACATGCTAATAAGAGTAGACACAGGAAGCCATTTTTAGCATTAAGATAAGCAAAATCCTAAGGGGGGCATGTAGAGCACAAATCATTAGAACAGCTACCAAATAAGCTAGCATTTCAAGGTACCATCTTAGAAATAACTTTGAGGTCCATCCAAACTAGTGACTGATCATCAAGCCCTTCTCTAATGTCATGTGTAAAAAATATATGGAACTGGGAATTGAAGTTATCAACCATTTTGTAACTGATTCATCCACCCATTTTTCCCTGTGTCATGCGACAAAAGGAAGAGCCAAATCTTAGAAGGCCATTTCTACCTGGAGAGCCATGTTAAATCTAGCTTTTCTGGCCCTTTAAAGATAAGGATTAGTTCATGATGTTTTCATTACTTGGTTCTCAGACTTTTTGTGCTGTAAACTGGTACTACTCAAAGTTTAGACACACGCTCCCTGCATTTTGATCAGGTTAAGAGAAAGTTGGAAAAAATACCACCTTGTATTCTGATTCAATAAGTTTGGAATGGAGCCCAGGAATCTAAATTTTAGCTAATATATCTTCCTCCTCAAAGTGATGTAGGGATAATGCTTTGAGAAATATAAGTCTACAGTTTTTTTGATGAATGAATTCTGAGGAATGGTAGTGGGATGAAGGCAACCACCAGAAAAGGAAAATGCAGAGCAGAATGTTGCCAGGAACCCTAATATCTTGCCTTTGAAACTGATTCATAGGCAGAACTCTGTTAATGTCCTAGAACCCACAATAAAGACAAAAGTTAAGTTGGGATTCACTCCTCCAATTGTTTGCACCCTGAGGATCCAAAAGTGGAATTTGATTGTTGGGGACAAAAAGGTGGTAGCTGATGATGTGGCCGGAGAATCAATTCAGAGCTAAATGTTAGTTCACTACGAGTCACTGGGTATGAAGGGGAATTTTCCAGAATGCCATGAAGCTTTATTAAGGACCAGCATCAATAATTATTTTGAAGATAATGATAATGACTAATGTTCTTAAACACTTATTTATAAAGCACAGACCTAAATAGTCTTATATAATTCTTCCAATAACCATATAATATCAGATGAGGAAAATTAGATTTAGTAAAGCCACCATCTTTATTTAACTACTATGCGGACAAATTGCAATTTTAATATGTCTGACTTCAACTTTTTTTTTTTAATGTTTATTTATTTTTGAGAGACATAGAGACAGAGTATGAGCAGGGGAAGGTCAGAGAGAGAGGGAGATACAGAATCTGAAGCAGTCTCCAGGCTCTGAGCTGCCAGCACAGAGCCCAATGCGGGGCTCGAACTCACAGACTGTGAGATCATGACCTGAGCTGAAGTCGGCCGCTTAACCAACTGAGCCACCCAGGCGCCCCATAATATGTCTGACTTCAAAGACTGTGGGTTATCTCATTAGTTACTCTACCTCCCTAAATGGTACTGTGAGGGAATGGAGAAGTCTCTTCTAAAAGGAATTAGGTTTCACAGGAGAGGTTGCTAAAGACTGACTGAATCAAAGTTGATTATGCTACTTCTGTGATCAGAACTTCTGGAAAATTTTACACAGTTAGCTCCTGGCCATTTACTGTATGAGTTCCAGCATCTCCCAGAATCAAACATAGAATGAGGCTCAGTTTATTCCAATAAAAAGATTGTCCATTAATGGGGATACAGCCTTTTAGAAATATTACTTGGAGGAGTGTAACAGGAGTCTCAATTGGACCTAAATTGAATGCACTTTAAAACTCCTGTTGTAGAGGTCTACCAAAGGCAGATTTTTATGAGAAAACAAGTCTCCTGGGAAATAACTATTACAAGGAAGAAGAAAATCTGGCACATAGCTGTGCCCAACAATATCATCAGTACTGGAAAGAAAGAGTCATTATTAATATAGAATGGTGTCTGTTGTCCAGTCGTTCAACCCCAAATGACCCAGGTCAAATGACAGAAAGAGCCAGGTAACATTTGAAAGAGTTCTTTTATCAAAAAGCCTGAAATCGCTGTGAGCTCTGTGCCCATGCAATGGTGTGTAACACATAGGCCGACTGGGGATTCTCTCCTACTTACGTAGAGAACATAAAGCACAGCACTGCTGCTGCTCTGAAGGCACCTAACGAAGAGGTGGCTTCCATGCTGTCAGCAACATTGGGCACTACATCATGTTTGGCACCACAAAGAGGTTTTAGCCTAGGAGGGCACTTGCATAGTGCATATTAATTATCAGGATCTGTGCCAGAAAAAGGTCTTCATGATATTTTATAAGCCGTAAGCCTGGGTAGCAGACCTTACTACTGAGAGCCAGGAATGGAACAAAAGGGGAAAAAAGCATGATTGCCTGGTATTTAAAAGAACTCTGTTTGAATCCATGTGAGATACTTTTATAAAAAATTAGGAGAGATTTTAAGGGATTCTAGAGATTCCAAATACTAGATAAAGGCAGAGCCCTAATGAGGTCATTTATTACAATTAATGTTACCAAGTCTACTAGATGCCTCCTAAAACTCCTTGGTTCCTCATATTTATGTTCTTGTGTTGAGGCAAATACACAGTAAATCAGTGCTAACCCATGTCACCAACAGAATATTGTGGAAGTGATAGTGTATGATTCTAAGGTAGCTTATAAAAGGCAATAAAGATTCCACTTTGGTTTTTTAGATTGTTCACTCTGGAAGAAGCCAGGCTCTATGTCAAAAGGGCATTCAAGCAGCCCTGTGGAGAGGCCCACAGGGAGGGTAACTGAGGCCTCCCATAAAAAATCAGCATTTGGAAGCAGATGTTCCCGCCTCTGTGAAACCTTCAGATGGTGACAGCCTGGCCAACATCTGACTGCAACCTTATCAGAGACTGAGACAGAACTGTTCACATGACCCTCTTCAAATGCTTAATTCACAGAAACAGAGAGAAATAGTAATAATTGCTATTAAGTCACTGACTTATAGAGTAATATGCTATGCAAAAAAGATAGTTGATGCAAATATTACCTCCATTTTTACTTTTAGGCTAAAAAAACCATGAAGAGAAATTTTGGATAAGATGTGAACTGCTCCACAAGGGTCGAATTTGATCAGTGCTGAGGCAATGGGAAATTTTCTCAGAAGAAAGATAAAAGGTAGGTCCATCTGTGTTCAAAGGGACAGATTTGTCTACAACATCAAGTAAACAAAGAGACTAAGGAATTAGGTGAGATAGAATGGGTAGGTCTGAGTTGGGGGGATCAATTGTAGGAACTTGGATACGAACCTTAGGACACTGGAAATATGAACTAAAAGGGTAATGGAATAAACAATTGGTCTTCCAGAATATTATTTTATCTGATTGAGAGTGATTGGGAGTTGAATGAAGTAGAGGCAAGAAGGCACTGGAATGAAATAGTATGCCATGGAAAATGGAAATAGAGGCTATAGAAGTAGCTACAAGAGATCGTTTCACATTACTATAAGTTGCCCTATGATCTGTAGTTATATGTAAAACAAAAGTTTATAATTCTAGCTTTAGTTTCAAAGCGATATAATTATTAACCTTGGGATAGGAATATCAAAACTTCCTGTATAAGCCCCCTCATCTAAATAAAACACAAGGAAAAGCAGTAAGTATCTTTTCAAAATATCGTTGCGCGGTATGACAGAAAATGACTAGAATATTTTGTGACTATAATGTATTTAACATTGCTAAATAGCAAGCATCCATTAAATTTCTGAGAAAGTTACCCTATTTCTTTTCCAATGTAGTGCAAAGCAAACTATATTTTATATGACACTAAGCCATTGAAAGCTGTGATTCAGGACAGACAATATCTGTGGAATGACAGTAATAACAAGGGAAAGAGTATCAAAAATGCTCGTTAGAGTAATATTTTTGATCCTTTTATAATAAATTCCCCTTATGGCTTGTTCTTACTTGTATTAATTACTACCTCAATAACCTTGCATATCCATATCTGGCTACATAGAAATTATTTACTTTGAGGTCTGTACTCCACTTAATACCTGGAGACCTTCACTTTCCTAGTCAGCACACGCTTAGATGAGTAGAAATGAGTAATAATATTGTTAAACTGTCAAATTATTGTAGAATACAAATTTAGAAAGATCAAATTGGCTTAAATTTAGAGCCGCATAGATGTCATGGTGAGTAAGAAAAACACCTGGAGTTTGTACAGTGGTTTACTAATTAACTCTTTAGTAACTTGGGTTTTCTTACACATTTTCAAGCTATTTTTCAATTAAAAGTAATTCAATCTAATCCCACAAATATTTATGGATTCCCACTTATATGAAAAGTAATGTTACTTTGTCCTCATGGTTCCTGCCCTCAAACTTTATAACCTAGAAAGAGAAATAAGCAAGCACATAATTCAGAAATCAAGGCAGAATATGCCAAATGACTTAGAAGAGATACCAACAAAGTGCATTACAAATGCTCATTCACATGGAAGGATGAAGCTTAGGGTTTGTTAGTAAGTAATAACATACATCTTATAAGAGTTACTGTCAGGATTAAATAAAATAATCTATATATAGCAATTGGAACACACTAAGTCTCAATAAATATTGCCATTGTTGTTTTCATTTCTATAACTGCAGCTATTTTATTTTTCCCAACAGAGTTTATTTATATGAGGATAATCACATTCGGTCACTTAATCTGCATTTGTTATTTAGGTTGTCTTGAATGTATTGGATCGGAGAATTTATCAAATCAAATACACTGACTGCCAATCGATACATAAGAATGGCATGGTAGATTTTGAACACCTCCAGTAGATTAGTGGTACCTAGTTATTGCTGTCACTACCCCTCCCTGAAGTCCATAAAACTCTCTTTAGCTTGGGTGGGATTTCCAAGAGAAGCAACTCATCTGGGAGTAAAAGTAACTTCCTTGGTTCCTCTAGAGACTTGGCTGTCATCATCATATTTCTTTGTCCCCAAGATCAGGAACTTCACTGTAATTTCCCTAGCATGTAAATCCAGAGATCCCACAGTCTCTGTAAAGAGCCATTGCTCAGGCACACCAACGTCACACCATAGGTCATTAGCAGACTGTCTGCTTTTTCTATAATACTCAGCCTAAGTGACTCTGAAGATCACTCCTTGATTTTTTTAATTATTCCAACTATAGCTAAAATGTGCTTTTCCCCTTTCTTCATTTAAACACTTTTTTTTTCAGGGAAGGGGAACTTATCAGTTATTGACACACTGATACTTTTAACCCTCAGCTGCCATTCTGTATTCAAGATGTAGCTATTCGAAAGTCACAGAAGCTTCCTTTTGTGGGCTGTGATGAATGTCAGTATGATTCACCAGAAAAAAGCACTACTAGATTTCATCTTACGAAGCTGTTAGACCTTTGAAGATGCCCACCTGTTTCTTTGCCTATATTCTACATATTGTCTAGCAAGGGTGATTCTCAATCAAGGTTTCTGAATGACTAGATGAAGTCAATGCATATTTTTTTTTTACTCTCCTGTTATTGCACTTCCTTCAAATTCTACACAAGATAATAAACTTGACTAATGAATCCTTGGATGGATCAACTCAAAGAAATGGACAGAAAAGGACATGCTCTGTAGAGAAATAAGCAGACATAATACTAAGGTTTACATGGTTGTTTTTACCATGTAGTTAGGTTGCTTTGATGGGAGGCAGCTTAGTGTGGTACAGGGAGAATACTAGAACTCTTACTGAGGATGGTTCTGGAACTGCCACTCTTTAGTTGCATAACTTTAGAAAACTGTCTTAATCTCTTAAAACTCCAGTATTCTCATATGGGAAATAAAGAGCTGCATCCTATGAATCCCAAAGCTCCCTGTGACCTCTGTAATTCCACAATTCTAACATGCTATGACCAGAAAAATGAAGTAAACTGGAGAGCAGAATTTGATAATTCAGGTAAAAATATATAGCATATACCAAAGAAAAGACAAGATGGAGTATTTGGTTAACTCACTTGTCAAATGTATATTGCACATTTACTATGTCTGTGGAACTGGACTAAGTAGTGTGTGTATGTGTGTGTATTGAGTGTGGCAGGAATCCTAAAATGAGGCTTAGAGTCAGGTGAGGGAGATTTGGTGTGTACATGAGTAACCCTCACTGACAAGTGCTCTCCATTTTTAGGAAATTAACCAGGCAACTGAGCTACAATTCATTTTATCTTTTACGACAGCACTTGATGTTCTGAGATAAATGGCTCAATCTAAAGTTACTTCAGAGTGAAATAATTTTACTGCATATCAGAACATCACAATTTGTAGGCACAAAGCTTGCCAAGTCCATAAGAATACGTGGGTGTACTTGCTTAAAAAAACATGGGATTCAGCCAGAAAACTCTTCCCCAGGGTCTGCCTTAACTGAAGACAAATAAACCAATCCCAATACTGACTGATAGTAATAATAATTTATAAAACAGGTGGTAGAGCTGAGCAGAAAGATTAGAGAAAGGTGTTAATCAAATTCACAGTGGCATGCTTGTACAAGAAAGCAGCAAGAAAATAGATGGTCGGTGTCTGGGGCTGCTGGGTTCTGTTAGGTAATTTTTTAGCTTTGATTAATGATGTCACCAGACAACAGAGCCTAATCCTACATAGCATATTACAAATCCATATCTTTCTTCACACAGGCTCCTCCCATCTATATTGCAAACTGTCTGCAGTGTCCTCATTTCTGAAGCAGCCAGAGAAATAAACACATTTTCTTAGTTTATGTTTAATTTTTCTTAAATTTTCAGTAATAGAGCAAAAGATGATTTCAGATATATGTGGATATTTATTGTATAGTTTATATACTAAGGTTGAGGGATATAGGAAGAGATACATGAATACAGACTTTATTGTTCTAGGCGTATGGGGAACATTGAAGACCTTTTTTTCCCCAGGGAAACAGGGAAGGTTTTAGAAAGGTATAATCTAGACTGAAAGAGAAGAGGAAAATGACATTAAAATATGTTAATTTCAATAATCCAAGTGAATGACCATCAAGATTTGTGAAAGTGGGAATCAAGCAGTCATCAGGATTTGGTGCCTTGTTGACTATGTGGAGTGACAGATGGTGGTGTCAGGCACAAAACCAGTTTTTATGCTAATTATGCTTATGTTTATTATTTTTCTATCTTATTTATGAACAATTCAAACCTATAGAAAAGGTGCAAGAATAGTACAATAAATACCATAAACTGCCCTTTACACCTTTACTAGGTTCACCAATTGTCAACATTTTGCCCATGTGATCTCTCTCTCTCTCTCTCTCAGACACTTTCCTCTCAATATTTTGACATATATCTCCTAATAAGTAGTCCATTCTGTTGCATAACCAAAATACAAATACCACTCTCAAGAAACTTAAAATTATTATATTATTATCTAATCTACAATCTATACACATTTTCCCAATATTTCTACTAATGTCTTTGATAGCTTTTGTTTTGTTGAAGTGCATCCATATTGGGATTCTGGTATAGAGCTAGAGCATTAGTTCATTGTTATAACTGTAGATTTGGGAGTCACTCACTAGCATGGAAGTGATATTACTAAGGCAATAGTTTAGGTGAAATCACTCTAGAAAGAGATAACAATAAATAAGGTTAATCAAGGACAGAACCTTGAGGTAGTTTTATATTAACTTTTAAATTAAACTTTTTTGTTTGTCTCTTAATTTTGTTTTGTTTTCAAAATTATTGTACAGTCAGTATTTTCCATAGTTTAGTCATTCCAAACTTTTAAAGTAAGATTCTTATTTATGACAAGTTATGAAGTTATTAAAAAGTGGAACTAAGACTTGGTTTTCTGACTCCTAAGCACGTGTTCTTTTTTCTATAACACAATTACAGCACATGAGTACATCGTATGGGTTCTGGAAGACACTTAAGTGTGGCTTATTGAATTTTCCAAAGTTAGCTGTAATAAGATTTCCCAACACATATGTTCTTTTGCAATGTGACTTGGCCTTCTTGCATCAAGGGGTAGGATCAGCATATAGTCAAATCGGGTCATGTTGTGGTGATATAAAAGTATGCTTCCCTTTTTACTGGTGACATATAATATAATCAGTATGAGTTAATAAATATATACTTGTTTATTTACATCTTCCTATTATTCTAAGAAAGATTTAAGGAAGCTAGAGATATTTTATGGCATTCCTGCCTGAAGTCCTCAGAAGGTCTACTTAGATCACTGAATCTTTTTTTTTCTAACCAAGTATATGGTTTTCTTTCCACATAATCTTTTCTTATTGCTCCAGCTGTTCCCTTTCAGAAATGTCTTCTTTCAACATTGTTTTTCATTTTTATTTTTTCTATTTATTTACTTCTTTGTATGCATATTGATTCCAGGATGATTAACACAGTGCTATATTAGTTTCAAGTGTACAATACAGTGATTCAACAATTCTAAATATCACTCAGTGCTTATCAAGATAATGTGCTCTTACTCCTCTTCACCTATTTCATCCATCCCACACTCACCTGCCCTCTGGCAACCACCAGTTTGTCTCTATATTTATTATTCTGTTTTTTGTTTGTCTCTTAATTTTGTTTTGTTTCCTAATTTTCACCTATGAGTGAAATTATATGGTATTTATCTTTCTCTGACTGAATTATTTCATTTAGCATTATACCTTCTAGATCTATTCATGTTGTTACAAATGGCAAGATTCCATTCTTTTTTATGGCTGAGTAATATTCCTTTCAAGAGTTAGTATACCTACCATTTTAGAGATAAAGTATCTAGTACAATTAGTCTCATGAGTTGACTGAAATGCTCATATCAAACCATATGTCTAATAATGTCCCTAGGTCCACTAGTCAGAGGCTTAGGCAAGGAATGATAGAACATACTTTCAAAGCACAAAATAATTACTTTTTGACTTGCAATCTCTGAGAAGTAGTGAGTAGACCTCAGTGGGGGATATAGGTAGAAAAGAGAAGGGTGAAAGGAACCAGTGTCTGTAACTCATTGATTAGCATCAGGTTTTGTGACTTACTGCTTACTTGATGTCAAACACTGTGCTCTGGACTAGAAGACATAGTTACATTCAATCTCTAATATAATTCCCTTTCATTTTATTTTGTTAGTTTGTGACTATTGGTGTTCAAAAATCCTGATAAAACTTGAAGAACTTTTTTTTAAAGTGTCAGTAATGGATTCTACTACCTTATGAGCCAGACTAGCTCTTTATTTCCATTTTTACAGTTTTATAGGATTATCTATACCTAGTGAGAAATTCAAGTATTGCCATGGGGAGCACATCTAAACAATACCCACTATTCATCTCTAGTCCTTTAGTGTCTTCTCCAAAATCAACCTGTTTTTAAATTTTTGTGTATATATATATATTCTGAGATATTCTAGATTTGCCAAGTATGTACATATATATCTATACCTGATTTCTATGTCCATTTAGTAGCATATGATTTTTGCTTCTGTGTTTTTGTTTTTTACAGTTAGTTTTTAAAATAAAGTTTAGTCCACATCAGTATAAGTACGTAATAGAAGTCACACTTATATAGTATTCCATCATATACCTGCCCCATGATCCATTTAATTGTCGTTTATCGATAGATACCTTAGAGTGCATACCGACTGACAAACAGTGCTTTAAAGTTTGAAGTTGTAAAAATGCAACATAACTTTAAAGAGTTTAGATGAATTATACAAAACACCACAAGGTGGTGATACCAGGCCATAGAAGTATATCTCTCACTTTGATTCTTTATATTCTGCGGGGTTGTGAGTTTGTTACTATGTTTCTGTGCCTCTCTTTGTGTCTTTTCCCATTTGTCTTGGTTTCTTTCTGTCTACCCATGAATACTTTCTTTGTATTTCACTCTTACATGCATATACTTTAGAGTTTAAGTCTACAACACTAAAAAGCATGGTGAGTGAAATAGGACTGAGTTCTGATTCTGCCGCTAACCAGATCTCAGACTTTTTCTATTTATATCTTTAATTTCTACATTTAAAGGTATTGATTTTCCCATTTGTTGAGCAAAATAATCTCCAAAGCTCTCTTTTCTACAATTCTACGCATTATTTTATTTATATATCTGCTTATTCCCCCATCATCTAATAAATTTTGAGTGTCTACTATTTACCAGATAATGCAGGAAACACTAGTAGGAGTGAGGGGAGGTTATAAAGATATATGAAATGCCTCCTAGTTTTAACTCAATCTAGTGAAGAGCATGAACGGAAACAAATGACTACATTATGAAGAGTAGCAGAATGTGCCAACCCAAAATTTGCCCCTTTGGGATACAGATAATTTTAAAGTGATTATTCTGAGAAACAGCGGACACAGGTCAAGCTCTGAAACAGAGTATAAGTTATCCTTTAGCAAGGGAAATTTACATTTATAAAGTAAATATCCATTTGTAATGATGTGTCTCTCTATGTACCAAGAACAGAAGGATGACACTAAATCACGAGAGAATCTTATTGATAGAGAAGGCACAGATTTAAATTTGTATAGCGAACCTTGGCCTGGTTTACCCTTGCTTTTCCTGGTAATCTCTCATAATTGGCCTTTTCCCCACCCCTCAACATGCCTTCCTTTCTTTCTTTTGTCTTCAGCTGAAGACGTTTTAAGCTGGTGGCTTAGGCCACCTTAGGGAGTTACTAATTTTTCCCTGTGTATCTCCCTTGTACATATGAGGTATATATGTTAATACATTTCTCTTATTCTTCTCTTATTAATCCATCTTTTGTTATAGTGGGTCCCAGCTGAGAATCAGAAGGATAGAGGAAAAGGTGTTGTTCTTTCCCTATACTTGCTTATAATTACACTTATTAAATGGAATTTTAAACTCATTTACTAATTTAAAAAGTGGAGCAATAGAATAGTTATATGTCTCTTTTAAAAATTTGGTTTTTTTTTCCTTATTGTAATTGGACTATTATTTTCTGAGGGCCATTTGCCCTCAAGAGAAACAAACAAAAAAGCAAACAAATAAATTTCTGAGTATATTATTTTAAAAGAAAAAGTGCTCAGGACTTTTCATACCAGACAGCTTAATATTTTTGATGATTCTTTTCAGTTTTTATTCAACTATTATAATTCATATGCTTGGTAATTCAAGGCAGCAGATGCATGTCTCATCCTGATTAATAAGGGAGAGTGCACTAGGCACAGGTCGAACCATAGACTGGTTGTGAGGGAGAGATTTCATTTGTCATTGACAAAAAGCAGAGCTAGAAATGGAGATGTGGAGCTCCCTTAGGTTCCTAACTATATAGGAGCATAGGGGCAAGAAGCCAGAATTGTAAAGAAAAAGCACCATCTTTTTGGAAACAGTAAAATGTAATGTCTCCTTGGAGCTTTGCTTCATTTCAAAATAAATACAGAGAATCTGCTCAGAGCTATTTGCAGGGTTCTCTTCCATCCATTATGCCTGTGCTTACAAACCTATATCAGATTCTTTTAAAAATATTTTTTCAGTGGTAGATATTTAATTGGAAAGTTAACATTTGCAGACAGGAAACCATGTAAGCCAACTTATAAGGAGGTCTTGATAATGAAAATGTGGGTGGGAGGACATTTAACAGCCCATTGGCTGAAATGCCATTAATATTTTAATTCACATAATTTTTCTATTGTTGTTTACTTTTGTTTTTCTGTGAAAAAGGAAGCACCATGAAAATGACATGCCAAGTTTCAAGGCTGTATTTATTTCTGTAGGCAAGATGACCAATCAAATTAAAAATAAAATCACATCGAACCATGTATCCAGTTGCAAGAACAAAAGTAAAATGTGCAATTTATAATCTTTCATATTGAAATGCTAACAGTAATATATAGACCTAAGCCTTATATGAATATATCACCTTTCTGAGCCTCACTTTTTCCATCTGTAATGCAGAAATAATAAGAGTAATATAAATATATATCTGATTTGATTTTTATGAGAAATAAATAAGATAATGGGTTTTAAACACTTATAACTGTCTTGGCTCAATTCTTCTTTATCTTATTAGGTGATCTTTAAAGTCTATGTAATCTGAAGAATATAATTCTAGGGCAGAGAAACAAATGTGAATATGACTAATAAATAGGTATGAATTTCAAGCTTGCATAAATTAAAAGTTAGATGCAATATTCTGTTGAGAAGAACAGAAGGGATTTGCCCTGTAATTTATTTCTGAGGAATTAATAATCTGCTATTTGTTTTAAAAGGGACACTGTTGGGGGTGGGTCCTAAGCATAGTGAAAAAAGTCTATACTTTCTTTTTAAAATAAATTACATACGTTTGGCAAAATAAAAATATTTTTGTATATATTATATTGCATAGATACCTTTAAGTATCATGTTTAAACATGATTCCATTAAAATCAAGCCTCAAGTGCACTGATCCATTTTGCCAAATAGCTCCAGCTCTTTCTCCTTAGCAAATTATAGGATTGACAGATTCTTAGTAGGAACTGACAGATTCAGAGAGAAAGCTTGTTCAGGAGCTTCTTCAAGCTTAGCAACAAAAACTCAAATACAAAAAAATCTTCTGGAAGTGGCTCCCATCTCTTTTTAATGGTTATTAATTCGACTCACCTTTGTCTGAATTCTGAACTTTGCCCAGTTGTATTCCTTCCTTCCATCTCACTAGTCCCGGCCTTCTCCCTTCTTTCTTGTTTTTTCCTACTTTTTTCCCTCCCACAGTGAAAAGAGCAGTATGGAACGTCCCTCCAGAGACCCTCCACCTCAAACAGCCATATGGGTTTAATGTATAATGCATGAGAAGCAGCATGAGCTGTGATGATTCCAAAGAGAAGCCTTCAAGGCTGGGCTCAGGAGGCATTCCTCAATAATAATTAGAAAATCAAACAGCATCTCACTGTTGTTCTCGTCATTTCATGGCAGTGTAATTACCCTGGCTCAAATTGTGTGGGAAGAGTGATATATTGCTATAATACAACCTTCTCGACACAATTATTGTGCAAATTCACTTATTCATCTGTATGTGTTCATTGTCCTCGGAATTTTCTACTTAGATTTGACTGGAAATGTTACTTCTTTATGGACACTTTCTAACTTGAGTTGTATCACTAAGGTCTCCGGCAGAGACAAAAAAAATGTGAAGCTTAATTTGGATATTAATTTTCAGTATCTTATAATAAGCAACTGTTTTAGGAGAGGAAGCACAGGTCAAGACTCTGGCATGGTCTTGAAGCTAGTAATATCAACTTTTGAGAAATGTCCTTTTCCTTTCCTTCTGGACTAGGAATAATATTTGAAATCAAGGCTTGACGTTTTACTCCACCATTATATATGAGATTTTTGCATGTAGTCAGGATTAAAAAGAACAACAACAAAACGAAAACCTAAAAAGTAGTAGAACAGAGAAATATTTATTGGGTATGACAGGTACCAGAATATACCACCTCGAAATATGCCATTTTGACATATGGATTATTTTGAGGTAAAGGTCTTCTAGAACAAGCAGATGCAGGAAAAGCTCTAAAAACTGGGTAGAGGTTTTGCTTTTGTAAAGGAATTTCCATTTGCAAAGATGTCTTCCTCTCCCCAGAACAAGGAAGAGGAAGAGGGGCACTCTTAACTAGTAGGCAGTACTTAAATCTGCATGAAAACTTTAATTAAACAACCTTTGTTTCCTAAACTTTTCCTAGTTACTTTCCCATAACTTGCCTTCTTCTCTTAGAAGTGCCAGACTCCTTTTTCTTTGCTTAGCCTAAAATGGTATGTAAGCCTCAACTCTAAACACTTCTTTGGGTTACTCATCGGGGGGTGCTCATATGTATACTGTAGGATGCACATAATGATCAAGTTCTGTTTGTTTTTCTCTTGTTAATCTGTCTACAACTAGTCTAATTTATAAGGCTCCAACTGGAGAACCTAAGACCAGTAGAAAAAAATATTTTTTCCTCCCTTACATGTGTAAAGAACTCTTAGTAAGTTCAAAAGGAAAGAGAGAAGGAAGGACGGAAAGAAAGGAAGAAGGAAGGAAGGAAGGAAGGAAGCTGTTTCTTCAATGAATCAGTATGCCTGACTTCACTTTTTATGTCTGCAAAGACAGCTCTATAATTCTTGGGAAAACCTTGCAGGAGATACATTATTTATTTGAAGAAATCAGTCAAGTAGTTGGCAAAGGTGAACAAAGGCAGGCCAGATGCATAATGATATAAGGTATAATTCATCTCATTTACATAGAACTTGCAGTCAAAGCTCTGTGAGTATTTTATGTAAGAAGCTATATGCATAATTACTCCATAAGTTTCCAGGGCAAAGACATTTGATGCAATTATAGGAATATTTTATAAAGGAGAGAAGACAACATTAAAAAAATCACAGTTTCATTAAGTTGGAAGGAAATTTAGATGACATAGACTTATAGAATCATTGAGCTTACGCTCACACAGGACCCTAGATAATGGATAGCCTGATCCTCTTATTTTGCACATTAGAGAACTGAAAAGGAGGTTTTACATCAAACAATTATATGGGTGGACATATAACCTGTGCTTAAACAACTCCAGTGACAGGGAGCTCACTTTTCTAGTGGTTATGACTCCTACATTTGAGTGTCTTAAGTTGTTATACAAACTTCCCTTTAGCAAAGTTCAAATTCCTTCTTTATTAGAAACAAACCACAAAACAATGTATTATTTTATCTGAAATGTATTAGATCACTTTAACATTTTCTGTACATTTTAGCATTTAATTAGCACAATGATATTTTGATGTTGCAGCACAAATCAATGGGAAAAAATAGATTGTTTATTGGTAGCATTAGGAAAACTGGTTCTCTATGTAAATTGAGGACCCAACAACATACACCTAGTTAAATATCTACACGTGAAAAATAAATGTAAAAAGTAGTGAAAGACAAGGCAGAAAAATATTTTGGTGAGTTAGGGATTAGGAGAGATTTTTAAAACAAAACTTTAAAATTGTAAAACATAAGAGGGAAACATATTTTTATCAGAATAAAGGATCTGTTCAGTGAAAGACATAGACAAAGATAATGCACAGATAACAGAATGGTAAAGAAGGAAAAGGTTTGTAATAACTACAGCTGACGGGGGGTTAATATCTAAAATATAAAAGGATTTTTTGCAAATTAACAAAAAGAAGACAGAAACCCTAATAAAATGGGCATAAGATCTGAAATTTACAAAGAGGCAACTTAATGAGTTAATAAAGAGATGCTCAAATTCATTTGTAATGCTGAAAACACAAATCAAAAGGATAATGAGTTATCATTTTATACGTATGCTCCTGACAATAATTAGAAAGCTAGGTAGTACCAGGTATTGACAGGGTGGTAGTGATAGAATAGTCTACATTTATTGCTAGTGGGAGATAAAAAGAATGAAGCCATTCATAAGAGTGATACAAATTGATTTACTCATAATAACTTTTCTTATACCTCAAATCTACACTGTTCCTTTCCCCAATATATATCCCCAGGAAAGTCTCACACTGATCCATTAAGGGACATGTACAAGGATATTCATTGGTCCATTATTTGTGGTGGTGGGAGTTGAACCAATCTGGATGTCCAGCCCTGGGAGAACAGATAATAGAAAGCAGTGGATTTTTGCCATGGAATACTATGTGGTGGCTAGAAACAATGCATTCTGTTCACATAGCAAATATGGATGAATCTTAAAAAACCGTGCTTAGAAAAGTAAGTAAGAACATGAGTAACACACAAAATTATGAACCTAAATGAATCCATCAGTTTGAATTCATGATTTGAATCCATTCATCCAAAACAAACCAAATCACATTTTCATAAGACACACAAGCAAAAAGAAATACATTGAACAGAACTGAATGGCTGCCTGGGGAGGAATTAGTAATGTGAAGCGGGTAAGGGTATAAAATGAACTAAATGAATAAAACAAAGAGAGGCGTTTTTTAATGGCCAGTGTTAATAACACAGCGTGAGCTATGGGCCCTGATTAACTCAGTCATCTGCACCCAGAGGGTCAAGGGAAAATGCTATCTTTTAACAATGACCTTGAAAGAGCCTGAAGGGCCTTTTGAATCATGCAAGAAATCATTCATTTGTTTAGTATCAGTGAAATTTCATTGTACTCTAAATATTTGGCATTACAATACTGCACATGAATATGGGGAAATTATTTTAAATTATTTGAAAATGTTTAAGCTAATCAAATATCTGGTAAACTGTGAAGTTTCCTTAAGTAGGTAGTTTAGGAAGAAAAAAGCTACAAATCTTAATAATAAAACGTTGAACACTTATTCCTTTCACCTCATTACAATTTTCTATATTTTGAATTTCAAACCTTATTTGGAAACTCTTTGGTCTTTATTATGTTGTAAGTAACAGTCCAAAAGCTATTGTCTTTTGCCTTTTTTTTTGCTATCCTTGTCAATATATTTTTTAAGCCATTATGAAATAGTTTCTTCTAAATTACTTCCTGCTCAGAAACAAAAGTAAAAGCCCGTGTGTAATTGACAGCATGAAGGCAGGGCAGGCTTAGTGGATAACTGACCTATGGCACTTGCACAGGCGTGGCAGTCACCATCTTGAAAATCTTAAGAACTTTCTTTAATAAAGATCAACATATTACACACTAGACTCTCAAATCATGTAGCCGTTTCTGCATAAATAGATACAGTGTTCACTTTATTTGATAATAACTTACTGAACATCTCATATATATACAAGGCACTGTGCTAGGGGCTGGCAACTCAAAGATAAATAAGGAATCACTCCTCTAAGAGCTCATCATAACAAGGGAGGTACACATATGAACAATTAATTTAGAGAGCAATATATATTCATAATTGTGAAAGTCTGCTTCAGATG
This sequence comes from Paguma larvata, assembly GCA_030068075.1. NCBI lineage: Eukaryota > Metazoa > Chordata > Mammalia > Carnivora > Viverridae > Paguma > Paguma larvata. Next base: position 75,667,646 of record CM057826.1, read on the forward strand.
AACACATTTTTGAGAGGTATGGGATTTACAAATGAACAAAAGGGCTAGAAATATTTGTCTCACACTAATACATAAATCAAAAGGTATCAGAATTACTTCATTTAAAACACAAGGGAAGTAAATCATTCCTATCCAGAAATGCTATGCAATTTCACTTGGAAATAATAACTAATGTTATTTTAGAAAAGCAGAATCTCTGAAAGGTCAAGCTACTTAGTTTTGCATTTTTTTTAAAATTTTTTTTTTTTAACAATTATTTAGTTTTGAGAGACATAGAGACAGAGCGTGAGCAAGGGTAGGGCAGAGAGAGAGGGAGACACAGAATCCAAAGCAGGCTCCAGGCTCTGAGCCATCAGCACAGAGCCCGACACGGGGCTTGAACTCACAGACCGTGAGATCATGACCTGAGCCGAAGTCGGCCGCTTAACCAACTGAGCCACCCAGGTGCCCCAGTTTTGCATTTTAACTAAATAGTGATTTGGGTAGCAAAGAAAAACTGAGTCTAATTTCACTGGCTTCATAGTGCTTTGTGACGAGTGTTCTTTATTCCATTTTCTTTCTTTTTATTTTTTCTTTTTTAACCTTTTGACACCTTCACCCATTTCTCCCAACCCACCGATCTGTTCTATGAGGTTTTTTTTTTTTTTTGATTCTACATATAAGAGAGATTTTATGGTATATGTCTTTCTTTGATTTATTTCACTCCGCATAATACTGTCAAGGTCCATCTATGCCATTGCAAATGGAAAGATTTCATTCTTTTTTATGGTTGAATAACATTACACTGTATATGTATATACAATAATTTCTTTTTCCATTCATACATTGATTGATACTTGGGTTCTTTCCATATCTTGGCTATTGTAAATAATGGTGCAATGCACAGAGGGACACATATATGTTTTCAAGTTAATGTTTTCATTTTTCTTTGGATATAAACCCATAAGCAAAAATACTGGATCATATGGTAGTTCTATCTTAATTTTTTGAGGATCCTTATACTGTTTTCCATGGTGTCTACACCAATTTACATGTTCCCACTAACAGTGTGCAAGGGTTCCCTTTTCTCCACATCCTTGCCAACACTCGTTAGTTCTTGTCTTTTTGATACTAGCCATTTTAACAGGTATGAGATGATATTTTATTATGGTTTTGATTTGTATTTGCCCAATGATTAATGGTGTTGAACATCTTTTCATTTACCTGTTTTGGCCATCTGTCTATCTTTTTGGAACAATGTCTATTTCTGCCCATTTTTCCCATTTTTTTAATCTGATGGGTTTTTTTGTTTGTTTTTTGCTATTGAGTTGTATAAGTTCCTTATGTATTTTGAATATTAATACCTGATCAGATATATGATTTGCAAGTATTTTCTCCCATTCAGTAGGTTGCCTTTTCAATTTGTTAAGGGTTTCTTTTGCTGTGCAGAAGTTTTCAGTATGGAGTAGCCTCACTTACTTTTTTTTTTCTTCTTTTGTCACTTTTGCTTTTGGTGTCAGATTTGAAAAATCATAAGCATCATGTCAAGGTGCTTACTATGTTTTTTTCCTAGGAATTTTATGGTTTCAGGTTTACATTTAAGTCTTTAATTTATTAATTTATTTTTTAAATATTTATTTATTTTGAGAGAGAACAGGTGCGTGCATGGGGGCAGGGTTAGAACAGAGAGAGAGGGAGAAAGAGAATCCCAAGCATGCTCCAAGCTGTCAGTGCAGAGTCCAGTGAGGGGCTCAATCTCACAAATGAACTGTGAGATCATTACCTGAGCTGAAATGAAGAGTTAGTCGCTCAACTGACCGAACCACTCAGGTGTCCTTAAGTCTTCATTTTATTTTTATTTATTTGTTTATTTTTTGGTTTTATTTTGTTTTTAAAGGTTTTTTTTTTTAATTTTATTTATTTTGAGAGAGAAAGAGAGAAAAAGCTCACGTGGGGAAGGAGCAGAGAGAGAAGGAGAGAGAGAATACCAAGCTGGCTCTGTGCTTATAGCAGGGCTCAAACTCAGGAACTATGAGATCATGACTTGAGTCGAAACCAAGAGTAGGACACTTAACTGCCTGAGCCACCCAGGTGCTAAGTCTTTATTTTAAGTTAATTTTTGTGTATGGTGTAAGATGGTCAAATTCCTAACACCATTTATTGCATAAACTGTTTTTACCCCATTATATATTCTTGATTCCTTTTGTTATAAATTTATTATATACGGGTGCGTTTATTTCTAGTCCCTCTATTCTGTTCCACTGATCTAGGTCTCTTTTTATGTCAATACTATACTGCTTTGATTACTGTAGCTTTGTAATATAGTGTTAAATCAGGCACTATGATGCCTCTATATTTGTTCTTTTTTCTCAAAATTGCTTTGGCTACTCGAGGTTTTTTGTGATTCTGTAGAAATTTTAGGATTATTTGTTCTATTTCTTTGAAAAATGCCATTGATATTTTGATAGGTAGGGCATTGAATCTATAAAGATTGCTTTGAGTCATATGTATATTTTAACAATATTGATTCTTCCAATTTATGAGTATGGAATATCTTTCCATTTCTTTATATCTTCTTCAATTTCATTCATTAATATGTTGTAGTTTTCAATATACAAGCCTTTCACTTCCTTGGTTAAATTCATTCCTAGATATTTTATTCTTTTTAATGCCATTGTAAATGGAATTATTTTCTTTGTTATTCTGATAGTTTGTTATTAGTATACATAAACACAACAGATTTTTGTGTATTGATGGTGTATCTTGCAACTTTACTGAATTTGCTCATTCTAATGTTTTTTTCGATGGAGACTTGAGGGTTTTCTATATATAGCATCATGGAATCTGCAAACAGTGTCTGTTTTACTTCTTCCTTTCCAATTTGGATGCTTTTATTTCTTTTTACTGTCTAATTGCACTGGCTAGAACTTCTAATATTCTGTTCAATAGAAGTGGCAAGAGCAGGCATCCTTATTGTACTCTTAATCTTAGAGGAAAGGCTTTTAGTTTTTCACCATAAAGTGCAGTAGTAGCTACAGACTTATCATATATGGCCTTTATTGCGTTGAGGTATGTTTCTTCAATACCCACTTTGTTGAGAGTTTTTATCATAAATGTTTGTCGAATTTTGTCAAATGCTTTTTCTGCATCTCTCGAGATGATCAAATAATTTTTGTCCTTTATTTCGTTAATGTGGTGTATCACATTGACTAATTTGTGGATGCTGAACCATTCTGGCATCCCTAGATACCACTTAATTATGGTGTGTGACCATTTTAATGTATTGCTGGATTCAGTTTGCTAATATTTTGTTGAGTATTTTTGCATCTGTGTTTATCAAGGATATTGGTAATTTTTAATTTTCTTTTCTTGTGATGTCCCTGTCTGGTTTTGGTATTAGGATGATGGTGGCCTCATAAAATCCATTGGAAAGATTTCCTCCTGCTCTTCTGTTTTCGGTGGTGTTTGAAAAGGATTGGTATTAATTCTTATTTGAGTGTCTGGTAGAATTTGCCAGTAAAGCTATCTGGTCTGGGACCTCTGTTTGTTGAGATATTTTTTTAATTATTATTACTGATTCAATCTCTTAATTATTGGCCTGTTCAGATTTTTCTATTTCATTATGATTCAATATTGGTAAGTTGTATGTTTCTAGGAATTTATCCATTTCTGCTTGGTTGTCTAATATATTGGCATATAATAATTCATAGTAGTCTCATAATCTTTTGTATTTCTGTGATATCAGTTGTAAGGTCTCCTCTTTCATTTATGATTTTTTTTTCCAGTCCTCTTTTTGTTTTTCTTAGTGAGACTAGCTAAAGATTTATCACTTTTGCTTGTCTTTCTAAAGAAACAGCTCTTAGTTTTATTGATCTTCTTCATTGTTTTTTTTGTTTGTTTGTTTTTGTTTTTTTGTATTTCTGTTCTAATCTTTCTTATTTCCTTTCTTCTACCAACTTTGGACTTCTTTGTTATTCTTTTTGTAGTTTCTTGAGGTATAAAATTAGGTTGTTCATTAGAGACTTTTCTTATTTCTTGAGGCAGGCATTTATTGCTATAAATTTTCCTCTTAGAACTGCTTTTGCTGCACCCCACAAATTTTGGTATATTTCCATTTTCATTTTTCTCAAGGAATTTATTTGATTTCTCTTTTCATTTCTTCTTTGGCCCACTGGTTGTTCAGTAGCATTTCAATATCAACATGTTTGTGAAATTTCCCATTTTTCATGTAATTAATTTCTAGTTTCTACCTACTTTCTATTTCTAGTATAATACCACTGTGGTCAAAAAAGATGTTTGATATTATTTCAATCCTCTTAAGTTTATTAAGACTTGTTTTGTGGCCTAAAGGATGATCTATCATGGAAAATATTTCACGTGAACTTGAGAAGAATGTGTATTCTGTTGCTTTTGGGTGGGATGTTCTGTACATATCTGTTAAGTCCTTTGGTTTAACATGTTGTTTAAGGCCGACGTTTCCTTATTGATTTTCTGCCTGAATGATCTATCTATTGATGTAGCAGGATATTAATATACCCTACTATAATTGTATTGCCATCTATTTTAATTCCCCTTTTATGGCTGTTAATATTAGCTTTATATATTTAGATGCTATGTTAGGGGCATAAATATTTACAAAAAGTTATATCCTCTTGTTGGATTGATTCCTTTATCATTATAACATTCATCTTTGTCTTTTATTACAGTCTTTGTTTTAAGTTTATTTTGTCCAATAAGTATAGCTATTCTAGCTTTCTTTTAGTTTCCATTTGCATTGTTTCTTTTTCCATCCTTTCACTTACAGTTCATATGTATCCTTATATCTGAAGTGAATCTCTTGTATGCAGTATATAGATGGATCTTTTTTCATCCATTTAGCCATTCTACATATTTTGACTGGAGAGTTTATTCCATTTAAATTTAAACTAATTACTGATAGTTATGTACTTATTCTCATATTGCCATATTGGTAATTATTTATGGGTGGTTTTGTAGTTCCTTCGTGTTCCTTTTATCTTCTATTGCTCTATTCCTTTGTGGTTTGATCACTTTATTTAGTGGTATCCATATATATTTTTTTTCATTTTGTCTTTTGTGTACTTACTATAGGTTTTCACTTTTTGGTTACCATGAGGCTTACATTAATAACTTTTTATCTTTAAGAGTATATTTTAAGTTGATAACAGCTTAATCTTGATCCCATTCTAAAGCTCAACAGTTTTACTATATTGCCCCATGTTTTATGTTTTTGATTTCACATTTTACATATTTTTATCTTGTGTATCTCTTCAGGAATTATTGTAATCAGTTATTTTTACTCATTGATCATTTAACCGTCTCCATAATTCATTAATTCATTCTTTTACTATATATTTACTTTTCCAGTGAGATTTATTCTTTCATATGTTTTCTTGTTACTAATTAGTGCCTTTTTTTTTTCCAGCTGAAAGGAGTCTCTTTAACATTTCTTATAAGGCCACTTTAGTGGTTTCCTGGAAAACTGTTTATCTCTCCTTCCATTCTAAATTATAACTTTGTTGAGTAGTTTTGATTGGAAGTGTTTATTCTTTCCACACTTTGAACATATGTCACTACTCCGTTTTGGCCTGCAAAAGTTCTGCTGAACAATCTACTAATAGCCTTGTGGGGGTTCCACTGTACAAAACAAGTTTATTTTTTTTTCTTGATTCTTTTAATATTCTTTAGCTTTTGCCATTTTAGTTATAATGTATCTTAATGTGGGTCTCTTTGGGTTCACTTTATTTGCAACTCTCTGGGTCTCCAGGATCTGGATGCCTTTTTCCTTTACCAGGCTAGGGAAATTTTCAGTCACTGTTCATAAAACTTTCTGCTCCCTTCTCTCCTCTTCTCCTTCTGGGACCCCTGTAATGTTATGCAAATGTTAGTCTGATGTTGTCTTATAAGCCCCTTAAAATATCTTCACTGTTTTTCTTTTTTTCTCCTTTTGCTACTTTGATTGGGTGAGTTCCACTTCTTTGTCTTTTAGTTGATTGATCATTTCTTCTGCTTCATCTAGTCTACTGTTGAAACTCGATTAGTGTATTTTGTAGTTTAACTATTGTATTCCTCACCTCTGTGACTTTTATTTGGTACTTTTTTATATTGCTCATCCTTTGCTGAAGTTGTCACTGTGTTTATGCATTCTTCTCCCCAGTTTGGTAAGCATCTTTATGACCCTTACCTTGGACCCTTTATCAGGTAAATCACTTATCTTCATTTTATTAAGCTTTATTTCTGAAGTTTTATCTTATTCTTTCACCTGGAACATATTCCTCATTTCTTCATTTTTCTTCAGTCTGTGTTAGTTTCTATACAGTAGGTAAAACGACCACTTCTCCCAGTCTTGAATGGGTGGCCTTATGTAAGAGATGAACTTTGTCATTTAATCCTGCCCTTGCTCTTTGTTTTCTCTCAAACTTTTGGGGTATCCAAGTAGCCTATTATATTTTGAATAGCTCTCAGTAGTTTAGGATGGACCAAGACTCACCAATGTCCCTAAGGGTGTCCCCTCAGGGAGGGGAGCACCTACATTCAGCTATTTGGAATCTCAGCACCTAGATTCAGCTATTTGGAAGCCAGACCCTTAGGTGGTAGCTTTTAAAAGTATGCAAAAATATATAGTACTGTGGGACTGATAGTGTAAGCCCCACTGCCATGGTGACATGGTGGTGTTCCCTGAGTTCCAGTCACTAAAACCAGGACTCAAAATGAGTTTATAAGCTCTTTTCTGGAAGATACGGGCAAGTTGGAGCAAGGCACAGTTTCCGGTTCAGGGTGGAAACATAGGAAGATTCTGCACTCATCTCCTCCCCTAGACATACTAAGTCTCCAGATACATATAAAACAATATCCTCTTTAGAAAAACAAAACCAAACAACCCCGTCCCTCCCCCAAAGAAGACTAAACGCTGGTTGAGTGACAACTACATACCAGAGAAACAAGAAGAAAACTACATCAAAATGGTTGGAATGGCTGGGACACATTTCTCACCCTAAACCACAACCCCAGGCTGGCAACCCACACCTTTGAAAAATCTCAAAACCCAGAACTTCTTTCTGAGGAGCAAAGAAAGGGTTTGAATCGCACACTGAACATTGCAACTTTTAGGACCTTCACCAGAGAAAGAAGCACCCAAAACATCTAAGTTTGAAAAACAAGAGGGCTGACGTCCTAAGATCCATAAGCTTGTAGCAATCTGGGAGATAGCTTTTAGAGGGCCCCATGGTCAGACCTAGACACTTCAGGACTCAGCTCAGAGGTAGCTGATTATACCCAAACTTAAAGTGAAGAAGGCTCACCTGTTTATATTAAAGCATGGGCCTTAGAAACAGGCTTCTAATTTAGTACACACATCTAGGAGCCTGCGGAACGGTGTGGGGATAGAGACTGTTGGATGCCATCTTCATGTGTTCCCTTTCTCATGCTCTAGAACATCAGTACCTCCTGGAAGGGAGCTTTCACATGTGTCTGGTGCTGTAATCTTTGTGGCTTCTAACCAGAGGATACATCTTGACTGCCTGGCTCCAGAAACCAGAGGAGCTTATGTTCCTGGTCCTGTGGAACTGTAATAAATGGTACCACTCAGAAAGGAGCTCACATGCCTGTCTGGCACACCAATTTTTGCAGCTGCTCCTGGAGATAAATTCGCATCACCTAACTCTGGCCGTCAATGAGGCTTATGCTCATGGGTCCCATAGGACTGTTGCCATTGGAGAAAGAGTTCTTAAATAGCTACCCCAGGGCAGAGCAAGAGGCAACAGACCTAAGAGCCATCTCTTTTGTGAAGAAGGCTAATGAATCATCATGGCTGTGGCCTGAGGGACAGGCTTCTAATTAAACACTCATCTAGGGACTGACCTTAATCCTTTCCAGAAACGTCAGATGTAGGTGCTGTCTTCACATTCTCCCTTTGCTGCACTCCAGAGTACCACTCTCTACTGGAGGGGAGATTTACACAAGGTTAGTGCCCTTGTTTTTAGATCTGGTGCCCTAGTTTTTGCAGTTTCTTTCCAGAGGATGCTTCTTGATCACCTGGCTCTGGTAGCCAGGGGAACTTGCAAACCTGGGCTCCACTGGGCTATCACAACTGGAGAGATGGTTCTTGGCAGCCTGTTACCCTGGACAGATAGCAGACTGGTGCACATTGAGGCCTCTTTGCCTGTCACTGACTTCACAGTACTTTGTTGATTCCTGTCCTTAGTCATTTCATTTTTATGTTCCTAATTTTGGATTTTCTTTTCCTTTCATTATATCATCTGTTAACTTTCTAGGCTTGTTTTGTTTGCAAAATCTAGTTTCTAAAGTTTTGATTGTCAACAGCATAAGACTTTTTTTTAAACTCTTCCAATGAATTTGCAACATTTTTAATCTCTTAGTTCCACAATTAACCCTTACTTTCACTTCTTAAGCAATCTAAAGAACTAGAATTTGTTCAGGGTTTATAGAATGCCACAGCTTTTCTCTAATTCTTTTCCAGTAGTTAAGTTCTACCAGGGTTTGAAAACCTCTCCAAGATGGAATGCATTTTGCTTCAGTCCAGTTAGATTATAACAATAATTTCAAATGACATATTTCTTCTTGACTTAGAAAGGATAATTTTGTTTTGAGAAACAATGAATCAAAGAAAGTTTAAAATCTGTGTTTAGGTTCAACCTCATTGGGTTATTTTGGTACAAAACAATTGACATACTTCTACTTCATTCTTCTTATTTTGCTGTACCATAAATGGTACAATAATATTAGCTTCATTTCCTTTAATATTTTTTACTTTATTGAGGTATAATTTACCAACAATGAAAATGTCCAGTGGTCTTTACTTGCTGCTTATGGTCTGATGTCTCACTAGCATAATTTTCTTTAACTTCTTTTAACATTTCTACTACTGCAAGTCTGGTAAAGACACGCATTCTTAATTTTCTTTATCTAAAAATGATTCCAGCTCACCTTCATTCTTGAAGAATATTTTCACCTAATGTAGAGTTTTCGATTGTCAGTTTTGTTTTTTAGGTACATTAAAGATGTTGTTCCCTGTCTTTCAGGCTCCATACTTTCTGATGAGAAGCTTGTGGCCTTTCAAGTCTTTGTTCTGTTGTATGTAATCTTGGTTCTTATTCTTTGCTGCTTTCAAAATTTTTCCTTCATCTTAAGCTTTGCACAACTTCACTTTAATGTATCCAGGCATGATTTTCTCCATATTTTTGCTGTCTGGTGATTTGAACTTCTTAAATTTATAAATTTACAACTTTACCTAATTTGAAAAACATTATACATTTTTTTCTTTAAGAATTCTTTTAACTTACCTCTCTCTGCTGATGATATTCTAGTTACCTTTATGATATTGCCCCACGGAATTATGAAGCAATTCTATTTTTACAGTTTTTCTCTCCATTTATTAGAATAGATTTCTTTTGATTATCATGTCCATAGATTGTTTCTTCTGTCATTTTTGTTCTGCTGTAAAGCCTTTTCAGTGAATTTTTTTATTTCACATATAACACTTTTTCAGCACAAAATTTCCATTTGCTTTTTTTTGTTACCCATTTCTCTGCTATTTTCCATCCTTTATTTAATTTGTGAATATTTTCCATTATCTCATTTAATGTAATTAGAACATTGCTTTAAGTCTTTGTGTAATAATTCCAACTTCTGGATTAACACAAGTTTGGGCCCTACTTATTGCCTTTCTTTGAGATTTGGCACATTTTTCTGGTTCTCTGTATGTTGACTAATTTTGGATTATATTTGGACATTGTGAATATTATGCTGTGGAGACTCTGAAATGTTATATTTTCTTTCTCCAGTGGTCCAAAAATTTAAGTAGGAATCTGGACCAATTACAGAGAATGCCTTGTTTGTTCTCCATCTCTCAGAGATCAATGTCTTCCATTGCCTGATGTCCAATGTCTTGAAAAACATTGTTTTATGTAATTTATCCAGTTTTCTGGTTGTTTCAGGTGATAGGGTAAATCCAGTACCTGTTATCACACCTTGGCTAGAATTGGAATAAATTCCATGGCATTTTAAATTTCTTTTTGCTACTTAGATATCTGTAGTTGTGAGTTTATGAGCCAAGTTTAGTATTTTTTAAGTATCATAATAGTGGCAGTAACTCCTTGTTACATAGACTTCCAGAATTCTTGGATTGGAGAATTGTGGGTAGGCAGTACCTGGTTAGACAAAAAGAACCAGAACCTTTTCTCTTTAGATGGAAACAACAAATTTCCCTGGAATTGTTCTTTGTTTTGTAAGAATAATTTGAGTTGTCTCTTCTAATTTCAGCTAGGTAAAGGCAAAAAAAGTAGAAACTTTCTGTTGACTTAACTTCCTGGTTCAATTGATGTCTTTCCTGAAGAATTGTTGGATTGTGTATGTAAGCCAAAGAGGTGTAATCCTGGGGTTCCCAAGGACATCTCTGTGGCTTCTGTAGATATCTACATGTTCAAGGGCATCCTTGTAGCAATAAGCAAGGCCATATATATTGGGTGGGTGGGTCCAGTGTTAAAAGAGCAAAATCCTGTTTTGGTGACAGAAGAAATGGCAGCAAAAATTAGGACCCACCAGTGACTGGATCTTATGCCTTATTTCATTGTCTCCAGAATTTATAAACAGAGGCTGGGAATTGGATTAGCATTCTCTTAAATGAGGAAGAACTTCTTTTATATTATTTTGGAGAATGTTTTAATTTCTTATTAAAAATGAAAGAATGGTGAGTACCCTAGTGAAGAATGTAATACTGTGTATGTATAATATATTTTGTGCAGTTTTATAGATTTACTAAAAAATGAATTTTAGCCTCAAAGAAATGGTATTTTCTCAAGAAAATGTTGGTATATTTTATTAGAATAATTTTCTTCAGATAGTGATAATTAGACTGATGCAGGTTACAAGAACAAAAACACATTTATGCAATCCAAAGTTATAGGATTTATTTTAAGAACATATTGGGAAGTAAAGAAGCAAAGGGAGGTCTTCAAAGATTGTCTCCAGGAAAAGAATAGCTTTCACTTCTTCAGTAACTTGGTCCATGCTCTTGTGTTCTACTAACCAATTTCTTGTAATGTTTCTAATTTATCCAGTATGTGGTAAGACTACTATTCAGGATCTTTTTTGCCATTGGCTCACCAGCAGACAGCTATCATTGACACAGACACCAATGGTGGTCCATTTTTTTGAAATCATATGTCAAGATGTCAACTCCCAAGTTATAAAACATGGTTACTTAAAGAAAGAGAAATACATTTATATGACTGATTTTTTCAGGTGCAGTTTGTGGCCTGGCAGACATTAAATCTTTTTTTTTTTTAATACAAGGATTACAACTATCTACCTTTGTTGCTGATTTAGTAAGAGAAGGGAAAGTAATAACATTTTGGAGTAGCCTGGGTATATTTTGGGGCTTAATATTTTATACTTTATAAGGTAAGTTCATCCATGAGACCATATTTCTGTCTGGGTTTGAATCTTGACCCTGCAACTTATTTGCTGTATGAGCTTGGTCAAATTATTTTACCTCCTCTCATATCAAATAGGGTCTAATGCTCTCTGCCTTATGGAGTTATGAGGATGAAATGAGTTAACGATTAGCACTTAATGAGTATTAGCTATTTTGTTGTTATTATTGTCAAGTTACGAAATGTATTTTAAGTTTCTTTACAATGAACTGAGAATTGGCAATTTTCCACAAATTTATAAGGTTTATAAAAATAAATCTCTATATTTAATATGTAGGTATATATTTCGCACATGCGTTTTGGTATTCTATCTCCATCTATACTTCTATTGATTTCTTTATATCTTCCTCTTGGAATTATTTTGAAGGTCTTTGAAAGGGAGAAGCTGTGTTTTATTAATATATTCCTAGTGCATAACATAGTGTTTAAAATAATACGTAGTAGTTGCATTGTATAGAATTTGAGTGAAAAGAAGAAATGCTGTTTTGAGTCTTTGTGCGTTTGTTTGTTTTCTCATGCTTGCAGAGACAGCTATGCTATGGTACATTGAAAACGAACTTAGAAACAGAAGTTCTTCTTTTGAGCCTTTTGTTTACCAGCTGTATATCATGGAGCCATTTAGTCTCTCTGAGCTCATTTCCTCATCTTTACAATGGGGAACTAATACCCTATATAATCATAGTAAGGATTAAAATGAAATTAAATGTATATGGAGCAACCCACATGTTAGGTATGGTTATTGTTATTTTGTTACCAATTAATACTCTTTCTTTTGAATTCTAATTTTTTGGAAGATGTGAGGAAACGTTGCAAGCTTCTAAGTATTTGTCAAATTTCCAGGGCCAAATAACCTCTCAGTCAGGGTATTCTCTTATATTCTGTTATTTGCCTGACCTGTGGCCTATCACTTCCTGGACTTAACCCTCCAAGCATGACTTAATGCAGCTGAGAACAGCCATTTCTAGATCTTTCATCTCTCTATACCACCTTGCTGCCACCCAGTTTTCTAGCTCTCTCTTTGAAAACAACATAGACCCAAAGAACGTGACCAATAATTCTGTGGTCGTTACTGTATGTAGATCCTGTCTTTATCTCTTACATAGTCATTCTTTGTCTAGCCTGGGACAGACAAACCTCATTTCATTTCAATCTGGGTTCTGCACGTGGAAAGAAAGATACATTCCGAGGGGCATCTGGTCCCATTACAATGAGAACAAATAAACTATATCTAGCCAGTTATAAATGCCACAAAAAAGAACAGGATATTTCTCAGGCAATGCTCTTTTTGTCACTCTCTAATGTGGTTTTTATTGCACATTACTTTTCTCAGTTGTAATTCATTTGAGCCTTTGCCACTATGAAAAGATCAACTGTCATGGCATACAATTTTTAATGCTGGAGTGTGAGGGGAAATCTCAGCAATGCTAAACTTCTGCATTGAAACTTGGAACAAAGAGAACAGTGGAAACTATTTTACTCTTCTTTATATATTATAAATCCCTCCTCTGTCTCATAACACAGTGCTTTTTTTGCAATTCATTTTGGAAACTAATTCAGTTAATTGTTTCCACTCTGAAATTACCTGACACATTTTCTGTTAGTAAATTTAAAATATTGTCACTTGTCTACAAATTGGTAGGACAGACAGAGGTGTTGGCCAAAAATGGTCATTTAAGCAGTGGACATAATGGGTTTCTAATGACAGTAGTTTTGATGAAGAAAGAATACCTATTCTTTCTTGAGTAACTTGAGAGATTGCTTACAACTCCAAGACCTAAGTGCACATTGAATTTATGGCTACCACAGGTCCATCCTGAAGTGGAAATGACCTCCCTAGAAGCTTAGAGGAAATGATTTTCTGGCCTTTCCTTTGTTTTAGAAAATAATTTAGATTTTTCCAGTAAGGTTCACACTAATTAGGGTAGAGGAATGACATTACCCTAGATACAGGAAAAGTAAGTCAATGAATACTATCCTCTGATCATTCTTTAAGAATTAAATTAATAATTTATTGGGTATTATGCAAATATAGTAATAAACTATATATTTCTATATATCAGAGCTGACATCAAGCAAAACTTTGTATTATTAAGTTTTTGGTAAATAAATTTAAAAGAAAAGATGGCAAAATCGTGATGGCTTCATGCACTTCATTTTAAGACAGTAAATCTGCTATGAGTTTATATAAAATTCTAGTAAGTCTTCCTCAGATTTCATCAAAATGTATCTTAACGGCATAAGATTTACTCTATGACTCCGAATATTGAAACTGGAGTTTTAAGTTGAAATATGGCCTATGAGGAAATGGCTAATCACTTGTATTAATTCAAGTGATAATTAGAGAAAGTATTTTTTAAAAATTACATATAGATATCCCTAGGATGTTCTTGTATTATATTTTCATAAATATCTCAGAAATATGACTCTAACTCATGATAAGGAAGTCATAGAAAAAAAGTCCTTTTTCATATGGCTTATGAGAAATCATAATACATATTTTTGCATCACACCAACTGTTTTCAAAATTTTAATACAGAACCAAATAAACTCAGCTTTTCAATGGACTGACCTAAAAGAGAAGGACTTAACTGAATCTTTCAGTGAGGAATTTAAGTGCCATTTGGAAGAGGTCGGTTAACTTCTGTTGCCTTTGGATTCAATCTAAATACCAATTCCTCTTATGTGACTTTGTGCCTTTCGGAGCTTCTTACTTGCTGTCACTATTATCAGAAATCTAACTCAGAGTGCTGTCCTACCTCATAATGGCAAGGCAAGGCATCATCAGGGTTATTATCTTGTGAACTGTATACTGTTCTTTTGCAAATGAAACATTGAGCTTTATAGACTGGCTTGATAAAAGATTTAGTGATTGTTACTGGTTTTTAAGACACTCTTAGAAATTCTAGAAGTTGGTAGAATTCAGATTCAGATTATGTGGGGATTTGTAGTTGAGTTTATAATGATTTATTCTTTCAATGATTTCTGAGATACGAACTGGGTATAGGCCAGATCCTCCAATTGAAACTGTGAAGTAAATCAACATCTAGTGCCTGGGGGATTTTCAATTACCTTTTAGCCATGCACTCTTGGATAATTGCAAAGTAAATAAATCACCTGGTACCCCCATATGCTCAGAGTCCCCAAGCTCAGAGCTAATGCCATTCTTTCTAATGAAGCTTGGGCTTTTTACCAATTAATTGTCTAGCAATCCTTTTAGATTACCACATGACCATCTTTTTAAAACCTTTTCTGAGGGACATAGTTATTTTATAAAGAGATCATGGTATCATACTATACATGACTCTTGAGAAACACTGTGGAAATGCATATAACAACCTTTGCTAAATATAAAATAGGATAAGGATGTAAGGATCTATTGTTATAATTTGACGTTGCTGTGGTTAATATTTAATTTCAATCACTATGAAAACATGAAAGCCACCTGCCTGGTTTGGAACCTATAGGCTTTTATCAACCTGGATCTGTCCCAGAGTAGTCTGATAAAAGCCCTGGCCTGCCAGACAAGGAAAGAGGAGGGAACAGAAGCTACTCTGGCTGACAAACAGCAGTGCGACTTCCCTCTACCTCCCACTTGTACATGTGCCAAACATGGCCACTCCTGTGCATTGTGCTATATATTTATTTACTCTTTGATTGACTGGTAAGCTAAATAATCCATTTTCCAAATAAATTTTTGATTTCTTAATATTTTCCAGTTTTCTGCCAAGATTTTTCATTCTGTCATCTTTTCCTACAAAGTCTTCAACATACTTGTAACAGATGTTTTAAAGTTCTTGCCTGCTACTTCAAACAGCTGGGTCATTTATGGAATGGCTTCTATTGATGTTCTTTTTCTTTTGATTAAGGATCAGATTTTCCTGCTTCTTTGCATGTCTAGTATTATTTGACTATATACTGGATATTATGATTGTTATATTGTAGAACTCTGGATTTTGCTATCTTTCTCCAAAGGTGTTGAGTTTTGTTCTGCTGGGCAGTTAAATTGTTGATGGTTTTAGGTCATGTTAGTGTGGGTTTTTGTTATTCTTGTCCTTAGTTCTAGGACATAGTCCTTAATCTTGCTCTTCTTTCTTTCTTTCTTTCTTTTTAATGTTTATTTATTTTCGACAGAGAGACAGAATGTGAGCAGGGGAGGGGCAGAGAAAGAGGGAGACACAGAATCTGAAGCAGGCTCCAGGCTCTGAGCTGTCAGCACAGAGCCCTACGCGGGGCTCGTACTCACAAACCGTGAGATCATGACCTGAGCCCAACTCATTGCTCAACCGACTGAGCCATCCAGGCGCCCCAATCTTGCTCTTATTTCTAAGGTTTGGCCCTTCTGAGGAGGAAAGCATGAGGTCTTTAACAAGCTTGATCAAACTTAAAAACCAAACTATGCATCTCCAGAATTATGTGGCTGATGAAATACCTATTGCTTCTTGTCTTCTACCTATTGCTGTCTTTGGGGTTCTGACTTATATATAAGCAGCTCCACAGTCACCCAGTAATTTGAATGAATTTTTTCTGCAAATTTTGTACTTCCCTTCTGTGGTTGCCTCCTTACCAGAATCTTCATGACAGTCTAATCTATTTCTCCACAGCCCTTTAGGGCTGCTGCTTTTTGTTTGAGCTTTATTATACTGGACTCCATGGCAAACTGGGAAGGGCCTTCAGGGGAGCAGTGTTTAAATTGGGTGCTCATTTAATTTGCTTCCCTACTTTCAAGGTTTGTATTCCCTCCAGTATTGTGTATGTATATGTATGTATGCCACTTTCCTTGCACGTTGTACATACAGACATACACATACATGTATACACAAACACACATATATATGTATATACAGGTGCACATATATAATGTGTATAACATATATAATAATATATTATATAAATATAGTATTACATATTAATATATGTATAACATATATAATGTGTATAATATATATAATAATATATTATATAAATCTTAAATATATATAAATATACATTTATATATAAACATATATAAAGCATATACATAAATATATCATATGTATTATTATGTTTTATATATTGTATATACTTTCCATATATACATATATACGGTGTATGTATATTTATATATATTATTTTTTATGTATGTTTACATATAATATATATGCTTTGTATATTTATGTATGTGTATGATTTATATATTATTTATAAATACATATATATAAAAGTATATTTTTCCTTGGAGTTTATATTATTTATTGGTGAGAGAGTTTGTCTTATTCAAGCTATTCTTCCATTACCAGAAGAGGAATATAAAGTTAAAAATATTAACGTACATTTTACATACACATGCACAGAGTGAACAGAGCCATGTAAATGCCACTCATACAGTACTTTTTGTGGGAGGAGCATTTTATTAGCTAAACTTTTATTAAATACTTACCCTATGCTAGATAGAGTACCTGGGGTTTTATATTTACTAGGTCATGTTTAAAAATTATCAAACATCTAAGGGTGTTCAGGTGACTTGGTCGGTTAAGCGTCTGACTTCAGGTCAGTTCATGATCTTGTGGTTCCTGAGTTTGGACCCCACATTGGGCTCTGCATGGACAGCTCAGAGCCTGGAGTCTGCTTCATATTCTGTGTCTCCTTCTCTCTCTATCTCTCCCCCCACTCATTCTCTGTCTCTCTCAAAACTAAACATTAAAAAAAATAAAAAAAAACAAACATTTAGCATAGAATGAAAATTATAAAACATAAATAAACACCTATCAAACAACTTCAATAATTAGTAACATATAGCTGATCTTGTTTCTCTTATATCTCTGCTCACTCTTTTTGTGCCATTGCATTATTTTAAAGTAAATTCAAAACGTATTATTGTGTTTGTAAATTCTTCAATATGAGTCTAAAATAGAAGAGATACTGTTTCACTTATTTTTAACATAAGCAAAATATTATCAGAGTTAAAAATAACATTAGTTCCTAAATATTATCCAGTGTTGTTATCCCCAATTTTCAGGGTTTTTTTTACAGTTTTCTTCCCACCTTCCATATTTTAATCCATATGTTATCATTTCCTTTTACTTTCCTTGAAATTTGTTTATCAAGAATCTGTCCTGTTGCCACTTAACACATTCCTCTGTCCTCATATATTTTGCAAACTTAGAGGAAGATCTAGACGGGTGAGCAGATTAAGTACAAATTTTTGGCCGAATATTTCATGAGAATTATTATGTGTTTTCTTTTTTGCATCATATCAGGAGGTCTATACTTTCTAGGTGATTCTATGATATTAATATCATAGAAGTAGTGTTAGGTATTGTCAGCCTCATTCATGTACTGTAGAATGTATCAACAGTCTTTGATCTAACTATTCAGTAACATTAACAATTACTGCCTAGGAGTTACTTATTTTATTCTGGTCTAATTTATTCTTCATTCACGTACCAAGGGCCCACAAAAGGCATAATTCTGCCCTGTCTTAGGTACTGTAACAGACCCTGTGATTGTTGGTATCAATCCTTCCTTCGCAACCACCTTTTCTCTGATTTCTTCTACTAGAAATTTTGACAGACTAGAAGATTGCCTTTCCCAGATTCTCTTGCAGTTAGGAGTAGCATATGTTCATTTATAGCTAATAGGATATAAAAATAACTCCCTAACCATGTGATTCTCTTGAAAGTACCCTGAATACTCCAGGCTATGGCATGGTGTTTTAAATCCCCCTCCCAATAGTCAATTCCTATTTATATCTTAATGAGTATTCTGGGCTCAGTTTAAGTTTCCTCCACATTTTAAAAATCTTCTCAGGCTACAGCGGTCTTTTTTCCCCTTTGAACTATGTGGGTTTACCCCTAATGCTACGGCATATAATCTCACTTAACAATATAATGTGTATAAACTTGGTAGCATTGTACAGGATAGGAAAGAAGAAAATGAACTGTCTTAAAATGTTACTTGCTTTTGAATATGTATATTTTAAATCTCCTTACCAAGGATATAAGTGTTTTGAAGAGTTTTGTTTATCTTATTTTTCTTGTGTACTCCACAGTCTATAGCACTGCATAATAAATAGTAGATAAAAATGAATTCTCAAGGACAGTGGTTTTTACAGCAGAGTCCAGGAAATCTTTTATATATTTTTTAATGTTTATTTTTATTTTATTTTTTAGAGAGAGTGAGGGAGTGCAAGAAGGGGAAGAACAGAGAGACACATAGACACAGAATCTGAAGCAGGCTACAGGCTCTGAACTGTCAGTACAGAGTCCAATGCTCAGCTGGAACCCATGAACCATGAGACCATGACCTGAACTAAAGTCAGACGGTTAACCGACTGAGTCACCCAGGCACCCTCTGGGTTCAGGAAAACTTGCAGATGCCTAAAACACTTCTAGGGGATCTAAGAGTTCAGAATAATTTTAATACTCATATTAAGATATTATTTGCCTTCGTTTGGATATAATGTTATTTTTTAGGAAATATACCGTTTATAGTAACACAATGGGTTTCTTATGGTTATCTTTAAATATATAATTAAATACGTAATTTTAGTTTCTCAGTTTTCATTTAGATTATAATAAATATTGATGGATATAAAGAAAGCTTTTTGAGAGGTATGTGGGTGGCTTAGTCACTTATGCCTCTGACTTGATTTCGGGTCAGGTCTTGATCTCATGGTTTGTGAATCAAGCCCCACGTCAGGCTTTGAGCTGACATCATGGAGTCTGCTTAGGATTCTCTCTCTCCCACTCTCTTTGCCCATCCCCCAACTGTGTGAGCATGTGCGTGTCTGCACACTGCTCTCTCTCTGGAAATAAATAAGTAGTCCTGATAATTTCTAAGGATATAAAAAGATATTGAGTTCAAAATGTTAGAGACTTGTTGCTCAAGCAGAATTTATACTTTATTTAAAGTTTGTTTTCTTTATTTCTTTATTTTTATATTTTAAAGAGTGAGCAGGGAGGAGCAGATTGAGCCCCCATGTGGGGCTCAATCTCAGGAATTATGAGATCATGACCTGAGCCAAAATCGAGAGTTGGTGGCTTAATGGACTGAGCCACCCAGGTGCCCCAAGCGGAATTTGTACTTTGCTGTGGATGTTCAATTTAGGAAGGAGAGTAGACACAAAACAGGGTGAAAAGGGATGATGGAGATACCATTAGCTGCTATTTGTTGTGTAAAATAAATATTGTTTAATGTATTAGACTGAGAACTCAGTAGCTTTCTCTTGAATGAGGAGACAATATGGAAGTAAAAAAGTCTTACATGTAGGGAGATGAAGTCTAGAGATTTGCAAAATGCTGCCATCCTTATCAAGAACATGCCTACCATTTGTCAAGTCACATGCTATATATTTTTAGCTATTTCTATGGTTTAGAAATTTACATGAATGATTTTCTGAACTCTGAAGATCCTGATTTCCATCTTTAACTTATTCTTACAGATAAGTTACACAATTCCTTTCATTTATCAGCTTCTTACACTATTTTGATGTTTCAAGAGCTGAAATATACTATTGTGTGTTTTTAAACACTGACACTGATAATATCTAACATTTGTTTAGTGTATGGTATTAGCCAATTGGTATTATCCAATATAAGTTCTCTATACATATTAACTCATTCAACCCCCAAGCAAATTCACATCATAATATACTCCTAGGATTCCTACTTTACAGATGAGAAATCCGAAGAATGTAGACATTCAATAATTAACTAAGGTTAGTCAGCTAGTAAATGACAGAGTCAGAATTCATACATGGCAATCTGGCTCTGGGGCAACTCATCATAGAAAGCTATCCTGGAGATTTCACAAATAATCAACTTTTTCCTTAAAAGAAGAAAGAGAGAGAGAGAGAGAGGGAGGGAGAGAGGGAGGGAGGGAGGGAGGTGTGGCAAGAGATCAATTAATTGATTAAATTAACTAATTTTCATTTTAATTCCTTGAAATTTATAACACTGGAAGTCATTTTAATCATAATGATATCAAGCATTACAGGTCTAGAATTAAGATACCATTGTTAACAGGTGTACATTTTGCTGATTCAACCACAGAATATGCACTCTCAAATTTTATGGACTTGTTACAAACCACTTAAAATAAGTATAAATTCCAAAACCTTGCCTTTAGAGTTGTAATAATTATATCTAACTTCCCAAATTATGTGTTAGGCTATTAAATGTGGGAAGCCATGACTCAGTACTTAAATGAGGATGGGATAATTGGTAAATAAAGTTGATGTGGAGGAAGGTGAACAGGCTGAGAAGAGGTAGGGTCAGAGATGATAGCTTATAGATGAGTGAGTCTAGCTGTAAAACTATCACCAGAATTTAGAATTCAGAAAGTTTCAATGTAAATATCTATGCTCCTCACAGATGCTGTAAAGGCAAATTTAGTCTCTGGTGCTGCCAGGACTTTGTTCTGGGGCAGGTCAGTGGTTCCATCCTGGAAATAGACAATGGGTAGAACCTTGCAGTTTGTTCTGATCAAATGTGTAAAAAGTTGCATGCATTCAGTTAATTGATTTTAAAGATTACATATCAGAATCTTCATTAATCAATAGCGTTCATCTTTTTGCAGAGTTCATTCAATGAAGAAATGACACTTAATTTGTGGGTTATTAGTTAGTACTTCAGATGTCTAGTGACTAATGTCATGAGGTCACCAAATGTGCTGTATGTATCAGCAATGTGGTAGTTACCCATGGTCTTCCCCTGCAAAGTTCTCAAGGTGTAAAGCTCCTGAACAAGTACAGTCCATTGGCTTAAGAAGTGTGTGGAGAGCCAGGAAAAGGCTCATGGCTTTGCATGGATGGGCCAGGAGGTGTGTGATTTGCATCTTGTTCCCCCTCCTTCCTGTTGCCCTTTGAAAATCTTGTTTGTATGAAATTAGGGTTCCTGGGGCTCCTGGGTGGCTCAGCAGGTTAAGCATCCAGTTCTTGGTTTTGAATCAGGGCACAATCTCATGGTTCATGGGATCGAGTCTTGCGTCAAGTTCTGTGCTGACAGCACAGAACCTGCTTGGGATTCTCTCTCCCTCTCTTTCTGCTCCTCCCCCACCTATGTGCACACATAGGTCCTCTCCCTCAGTAATAAGTAAGTAAACTTTAAAATCAGAGTTTCTAATGAGTTTCCAAGAATTATATATTTCCATTTTCTTTCTAGGACTTTGGAATATAAGGGGAATTTAAAAGGATTGTTTGTAGCATGAGGGGAAAAAAATCAAAACAAAACCCCCAAACATATGAGAACCAGGAAAGAAAGAAGCCCAAGACAGTGATAGAACTCAAATGGAAATGCAGAGATAGGATCCACCTCCACTGTAATTTGGGTTAGCACCAGCGCTTGAGAGAGACACTTGAGTTTACCAATTCCAGGGTGAAGTTTTCAGGTTCAAGATGGGTTTCCAAGGGCAACAGAAAGGAGAAAAACATATAGTCTTATGCATCTTAAATACATGTAAGAGGTAGCTAGGAGACTGACATATCTAAAAAATTTTCTGGTTACGGTTTCAACAGGGATATCCATGCTCTACTAACCAGTGCTGTGGCTGTTACTTTATTCCTCATATATTATTTTTATTAAAATAATTAACTAACTTAAAAGGTGTTTATAGTCTTGATGATTTATAGCTTTTTCTTCTAAAATCCTACTTAAGAGGAAAAGACCAATTCTTTTTTTCTTACTTTTTAATGTTTACTTATTTTTGAGAGAGAGATACAGTGCATGAGTTGGAGAGGGGCACAGAGAGAGAGAGACACAGAATCCAAAGTAGGCTCCAGCCTCTGAGCTGTCAGCACAGAGCCTGACATGGGCTCACAAACCATGAAATCATGACCTGAGCCAAAGTTGGACACTTAAGTGACTGAACCACCCCGGCACCCCTGCAAAGACCTATTCTTAGTTCAATTTTATAGGAAGTATTTAAAGAATGAAATTTTCTTTTAAAAATAAGCATGTATATAAAGGTAGAATTTATAAATTATATTTCTTCAATTCCAGATATTTTATAAACATATTTAATCTAGTTCTGTTTTGGAAAAAATTTAATGTCTTCAAAGGAACTGGAAAAGCTATTAAATCAATAACCTCTTTAGGTTTTTACTCTGTTGTCACAGCATCAGTATATTCATCATAGTTGAGACATGAGGAAATAGCACAATCAATATTCATAAACGTGAAATGCAAAAATTTATGCTTCTATATTGAGAAGTGTCATTCCTAATTGCAAATATGCCAGATTTATTGACATTGTTATTAAGAGGATATTTAAATACATTTTTAAATGAAATTTACTTGTTTTTCTGGAGTAAGTTTATAAAAACACCTTTCCTAATTATATGTGTAATTTAAAATTGTCTCTACTACATATTTGACATATTCTTTAAAGTTTTCAAAAAAATGCTCATTGTGCCTATCCACTGCTTAAACATTTTACTATCCAATTTCAGATTGAATTAACAACTCTAATTGCTTTTACCACCCATTCTACCTTTTTTTCTAAGCTTATATGTCATTTTGAAGTTCTATTATGCGACACTCAAATTTTTATTATGTCTTACTTGCATATGCTAGAGGCAGATGATTATATTTGCATATATTTAAAACTAAGCCCTTAAACTCTTGTCCATGAGTTATGGTTGCTGTGCTTTTAAATCTCTTACTATGTTAAAAGTATATAGTAGTAAAAAAAGATCATCTCCAGAAAGGAATAAAACCTAGTTGTTTTTAAGTTAAAATGCAAATTTCAACAAAAATCGTGGTTTTTTTTTTAAATAATTTATTATCAAATTGGTTTCCAAACAACACCCAGTGTTCAAGCCAACAAGTGCCCTCCTCTGTGCCCATCACCCACTCTCCCCTCTCCCATACCCTCCTCTCCTCTCAGTTTGTTCTTAGTCTTTCAGAGTCTCTTATGTCATGTCTTCCTTCCTCTCTGTGGCTTTTTTTTTCCTTCCTTCCCCTCTTCCTCTCCCCCCTGGTTTTCTGCTAGGTCTCCCAAAGCCTACCTATGCATGGGGACATATGGTATCTGTCTTTCTCTGACTTATTTCACTCAGCATAATATCCTCCATTTCCATCCATGTGGCCACACATGGCCAGATTTCGTTCTTTCTCATTGCTGCGTAGTATTTCATTGTATATATATACCACATCTTCTTTATCCATTCATCTGTTGATGGACACATAGTCTCTTTCCATGATTTGCCTATTGTTGACAGTTCTGCTATAAACATCGGGGTACACGTGCCCCTATGCATCAGCACTCCTGTGTCTCTTGGGTAGATTCCTAACAGTGCTATTGCTGGGTCATAGGGTAGCTCTATTTTCATTTTTTTTAGGAACCTCCACATCGTTTTCCAGAGCGCCTGCACTAGTTTGCATTCCCACCAACAGTGTAGGAGGGTGCCTGCTTCTCCACATCCCCGCCAGCATCTTTAGTCTCCTGATTTGTTCATTTTAGCCACTCTGACTGGTGTGAAGTGGTATCTCAGTGTGGTTTTGATTTGTATTTCCCTGATGGTGAGTGACATTGAGCATCGTTTCATGTGTCTGTTTGCCATTTGGATGTCTTCTTTGGAGAAGTGTCTATTCATATCTTCCCCCCATTTCTTCACTGGATTATTCGTTTTTCAGGTGTGGAGTTTGGTAAGTTCTTTATAGATCCTAGATACTAGTTCTTTATTCAATATGTCATTTGCGATTACCTTTTCCCATTCCGTTGGTTGCCTATCCATTTTGTTGGTTGTTTCTTTTGCTGTGCAGAAGCTTTTTATCTTGATGAAGTCCCAGTAGTTCATATTTGCTTTTAAATCCCTTGCCTTTGGAGACGTGTTGAGTAAGAAATTGGTGCGTCTTAGGTCAGAGAGGTTTTTTCCTGTTTTCTCCTCTAGGATTTTGATGGTTTCCTGTCTCACATTCAGATCCTTCATCCATTTAGAGTTTATTTTTGTGAGTGGTGTAAGGAATTGGTCTAGTTTCATTCTTTTGCATGTTGCTGTCCAGTTCTCCCAGCACCATTTGTTAAATAGGCTGTCTTTTTTCCATTGAGTACTCTTTCCTGCTTTGTCAAAGATTAGTTGGCCATATGCTTGTGGGTCCATTTCTGGGTTCTCTATTCTATTCCATTGGTCTATGTGTCTGTTTTTGTGCCAATACCATACAGTCTTGATGACTACCACTTTGTAGTAGAGGTTAAAGTCTGGGATTGTGATGCCTCCCGCTTTGGTTTTATTCTTCAGTATTATTTTGGCTATTCGGGGTCTTTTGTGGTTTCATACAAATTTTAGGATTGTTTGCTCTAGCTTTGAGAAGAATGCTGGTGTAATTTTGATTGGGATTGCGTTGAATGTGTAGAAAAATCATGTTTTTTTTTAAAGTATTGCTCACACTTTCTGATATTTGGCTGAAACTGTGGACAGACTTTGTACTTTAGCCCTCTGGAAGGGTATGGGGGGAAGGGTCAGAGCTGTCAACATGAGTGAGAAGACTTGAGAACTACTAGAAGTATAAATTTTAAAGCAGAGAGCAACAGAAGCATGCTACTGGGCTTTTCAAAGCTGTACAGTAGTCTAACCTTACGGATGAGGGGATCAGGTGTCAAGTCCATGTATGAGACAGTTCCAAACCCCAACTCAGGGTAGAAGTTAAGATCCATTATTGGATGAGATCTATTCATGGAATAAGCTATGTCCCTAGCAACCTGTGCCACTACATAAACTGAGCAACTGTATGAAGACACCCTGATGCACTGTAAGACTGTCTCAGATATTCACTGTACCCTTAATACTTATGCTTCCCACTCATTTACAGAATTACTTTTTCTGCTCTTTTTAAGAAAAATCTTACTTTTTCAGATAAATTCCCTTGGACACTCAGATTAAAGCAGATAGATCCCTGTTATTCTTCCTCATACAATACTTTTCCTAACTCCCAGTGTATTTAATTTGTAATATCTGTATTTACATATCTCTACCTCTTCATATCTTTGTTTATATTAATACAGATAGACATTTTTATTAGGCTCCACTAGTATAGGCACCATATCTTTTTGTTCACTAAAGTGTGCTCCAAGCCTAGTAGAATGCCTGGAACATAAACAGTTAACAATAAGGGCTGCATTTGTTAAATAAATGAATGTTAAATGAAACATAAATGTGGCATCTAAATAACTGGCTAGTGAATCAAGTAAACTGAGTGGAATAGAGTATACAGCACAATTGGGAAAGGTAGAATTTTCAGAAGTCCAATGATCCCCAGAAAGACCAAGGAGGTGACTTCCAAATCAAGGTGGGAAGCAAAACATAAGTGGAATTTGAAATTAGAAATACAACACCATTTACACTAGCACCCTCAAATATAAAATACTTAGAACTAAATGTAACAAAATAAGTACAATATTTATTTGACAAAAACGACATAACTGTAATTGAAATCAAAGAACCAAATAGATGGGGAGATATTCCATTTTAATGGACTCAATATTGTCAAGATGTCAATTCTTCCCAACTTTATCTATGGATTCAATACATTTTAATCAAAATCTCAGCAAATTATCTTGTGAATATTGAATAACTGAAACTAAAGTGTACTTAGAGAGTCAAAAAACCCACGGTAGCCAAAACTATATTGAAGGAAAAGAACAAAGTTAGGGGACTGACACTATATGTCTTCAAGACTTACAATAAAGCTACAGTAATCAAGACAGTGTGGTACTGGCAAAGCAACAGACAAATAGATCAAAGGAATGAACAGAGAGTACAGAAATAGACCCACATGCATCTAGTCGACTAATATTTGACAAGGGAGTTAAGGCAATACAACGGAGGAAGGAGAGTCTTTTCAACCAATGGTGCTCATGCTAGAAAAACTGGACAACTTCATGAAAAAAAATAATAAAGATAAAAATCTTACAACTTTCAGATGAGATCGGGCGTGTTCAGGGTGGCATGGCCCTAGACAAAACCCTACAACTTTCATAAAAATTAACCCCAAATGGATCGTAGACCTAAGTGTAATATTCAAAACTATAAAACTCCTAGAAGATAATATAGCAGAAAACCTAGAAAACCATGGTATGACTTTTTGCATATAACGACAAAGGTATCTCATAAAAGAAAGAGTTGATAAACTGGACCTTATTAAAATTAAAAACTTCTGCTCTGCAAAAGATAATGTCAAATGAGAAGAGAAGCCATAGGTTGGGAGACAGTATTTGCAAAACACACATCTGATAAAGGACTGATATCCAAAATATACAAAGAACTTTTATAACTCAATAATAACACACGCACACAAACAATTTAATAAATGGGCCCAAAAACTTAGCATACACCTTCACTGAAAAATATGTACAGATGACAAATATATATATATGAAAAGATGCTCTAGATTATATGTCATCAGGGAAATGCAAATTAAAACAATGAGATATTACTACACACCTATTAAAATGCTCAAAATATGGACAGTGTCAACACTCGATCCTGATAATAATATAGAACAGCAGGAGCTCTCATGCATTGCTGATAGGAATGCAAAATGGCATAGCTACTTTGGAAAACAGTTTTGTTAAACTGTTAGTTTGTTAAAGCTAAACATACTCTGGCTATATGATCCAGCAATCATATGGTTGATTGATATTTATCTAAACAGACTTAAACAGACTTTTTTTTAAATTTTTTTTTAATGTATATTTCTTTTCGAGAGACAGAGAGAGGCTGGAGGAGGAGTAGAGTCAGGGAGACGGAGGGTATGAAGCAGGCTCTGCATTGACAGCAGAGAGCCTGACGTGGGGCTTGAACTCGCGAACGTGAGATCATGACTGATATTTATCTAAAAGAGTTGATATTTATCTAAAAGAGTTGATATTTACTTGATATTTATCTAAAAGAGTTGAAAAAGTATATCCATACAAAAAACTGTACACATGTTTATTGCAACTTTATTCATTATTGCCAAAACTTGGAAGCAAACAAGATGTCTTCTGGTGAATGAATAAACAAACTCTGGTACATCTAGACAATGGAATATTACTCAACTTCCAAAAAGAAATGAGCTATCAAGCTATGAAAACACATGGAGGAACCTCAAATGCATATCACTAAGTGAAATAAGTCAATCTGAAAAGGCCACATATTTTATGATTCCAATTATGTGATATTCCAGAGAAGGCAAAACTATGAAGATAATAAAAAGATCGGTACTTGCCTGAGGTTTCAGGGAAGAGGGGAGGGGTGAGTAGACAGAGCACGGAGGATTTTTAAGGCAGTTAAAATGCTCTGCATAATATCATGATGGATATATGTCATTATACATTTGTCCAAATCCATAGAACATACAATATCAAGACTGAACCATAATGAAAACTATGGATTTTGGGGGATTATGATGTGTCAACACAGTATCATCAGTTATAACAAATGTACCATTCTGGTCGGAAATGTTGATAATGCATATGTGAAGGTGGGGAGTATATGGGAAATCTCTGCACCTTCCCCTCAATTTTGCTGTGAACCTAAAACTTCTCTAGAAAGTAAAGTTATAGTAGGAAGAAGAATTAAAGCAGAAACCTTAGCTGGCCAACAGAGAATTGCCGTCCTGTTTAAGAACTCAGGCTATAAGACAGGAATTAAGAGCATCAAAGAGCTGGCATAATAGACATGCAGCATAGCTCAGATCAGAAATTTCCTTGGACTGAAACACAAATAGAAGAGTAGGAAAAAGAGACTGGGATCCCTTAATTTGACTCAGTGCCTTGAACTA
Source organism: Paguma larvata (assembly GCA_030068075.1). NCBI lineage: Eukaryota > Metazoa > Chordata > Mammalia > Carnivora > Viverridae > Paguma > Paguma larvata. The sequence continues at coordinate 75,695,835 of CM057826.1, forward strand.
GTGCCAATTTCAATGCGGATTGGGTTTACATAGGATGTAGGAAGGAAGGAAGGAAAGGGTAAGGAATTTAGTAAAAGCAGTCTCAAATGAGCCCACCTTGCCTCATTCCCATTTACAAGGAGGCCAGGGACCACTAATAATAGGATTTTAAAGATATGTTATATGCCTATTTTACTTATTGTTTGCTTGCTTCCTTATTTTATTTATTTATTTATTATTTATTTATTTATTTATTTATTTATTTAACCTTTGATACTTTGAGAACATTCTTCCAAAACATAAAGGGATTGTGCTTTGCTTTAGACAAAGAAGTCAGGTGAGGAAAGTGGGACATAAGAGTCTCTCACTCTTGAATCAGAGAACACTGATGGCAGACGAGATAAATATGAGTGTTAAGCAGGCCACACTGTTAGGCTCTGCATGAAATAAGCATGGTGATGGGGACCTCACTTATGCCCAGGATATTTAAACTTGGAAGGGATCTAGTCACTGCAATAAATTATTTCCTTAAAAATAATTCTAGTTGATTAAATGTAGGCTGGGAAAGATAAGTGCCAACAATAATATTCTGTGAAGCTATAGCATTTTTATTTGATTGCACATTTGATATATTTCCATTCAGTCTAGGTTTCTGTCACTCAGAATTTAGTTTTGAGATAATAAAAATCAATTTCCTGATAGCTATATTAAACTCTGTAATCCTATTTCCGTTGCCTAAATGATTTATTTCCAGCTCATTTTTGATAGTTTAAAATAGTCATGTGCTTTTAGAGTTTGATTGTAGAAGACAAGTTTTAAATTTTTATTAACACTATTTTGGCCTTTTAAAACATTTTTTAAAAGTTTATTTACTTTTGAGAGAGAGACGGAGCATGTGCACACGCAAGTGTGAGCAAGTGGGGGAGGAACAGAAAGAGAGGGAGACACAGAATCTGAAACAGGCTCTAGGATCTGAGCTGTCAACACAGTCTGATGCAGGGCTTGAACTCATGGACCACTCATGGATCATGAGATCATGACCTGAGCCAAAGGCAAAAGCTCAACTGGCCAAGCTTCCCAGGCACCCCAACATGATTTTGGTTTTTAAAAATACATCTAGCAGTGGAGACACAGGAGTGCTTATGCATAGGGGCACGTGTACCCCAATGTTCATAGCAGCAATTTTGACAATAGTCAAATCATGGAAAGAGACTATGTGTCCATCAACTGATGAATGGATAAAGAAGATGTGGTATATATATATATATATATATATATATATATACATACATACAATGGAATACTATGTGGCAATGAGGAAGAATGAAATCTGGCCATGTGTAGCAACATGGATGGACCTGGAGGGTATTATGCTGAGTGAAATAAGTCAGTCAGAGAAAGAGAGATACCATATGTTTCCATGCATAGGTGGATTTTGAGAGACTTAGCAGAAAACCATGGGGGAGGGGGAGAGGGGAAAGGAAAAAAGACACAGATAGGGAGGGAGACAAAACATAAGAGATTCTCAAAGACTAAGAACAAGCTGAGGGGTGAGGGGGTGTGGGAGTGGGGAGAGTGGGTGATGGGCACAGAGGAGGGCACTTGTTGGGATGAGCACTGGGTGTTGTATGGAAACCAATTTGACAATAAATTATTAAAAAGAAAAAGAAAAAAATACATCTAAGCAACCTTTTTTTCAAAATCCATGCAGTATTCCTCTTTCTACTTGAAATAATTTATGGAAGGATATCACCTCACATAGTTTTCTATCTCAGGTCTTATCCATTCATTTGCTGATGAACAGTCAAGTGGCACCTAGTCAATACTTCAGATGCATAACTTATCAGCCCACTATCTTCTCTTCTGGAAGATATGGAGGTTATACTTCCAACACTGCTACTACTACGTTCCACATTTTCCCTGCATTTTCTAGGTGCGGTTTGTCTGACCACTTGATTCTCAACTGTTTTTTATTCCTTTTGATCCTCTTGGAAAAGAACAGGAGTGGTTGTAAATATTACATGGGTCACCTGCACATCCTGTCACTTGCAGGGAGAAAGGGTCCTACTACACTGATGTTACAGTGAAAAAGACGTGAGATAAGGCAGGTAATCCCATCAAGGCTATGGCTCTCAGCAATTCAGGATACCTGGTGAATGGTTGTAATATACTTTAGACTCCAATTCACAAACAGTAATTGTTCTCTGGGTTTTTCAGGCAATCTCCCGCATCCTGACACCCCCAGACAATAACCTACTATTTTAAATTCTCAAGTAAAGCTCTTATAGCAGTTTTGAATACTGAACCTTACTGACAGTTCTATTTCAAAAGAAATAAATTATACTTCTCCTGCCTTTTTTATGGGAATCACTTGTACTTATGGAAAACTTTAATCTCCAGAAAGTAAGAATTCAAAGTACAAATAAGGCTGTAAATCAGAAGAAGAGTGTCTTGACCAAATGGGCTCCACTTCATTACTGATCACTGAGTGATGATGTCCTTTAGGGTCGTGGTGTAACAGAGATGGTGGAGAAGTAGGAACAGAGGCAAGACAAGTGTCCCCCTTTCATGAATAATGTGTTACATTATGTTAACATAACATGTTTAAGCATAATTTTAGCAAACACACTTTGAGAAAATACTTTTTTACTTATGCAATCCCTATAGTTTGATAAAACATTAGAATTTTAGAATATTGGAACTAAAGACGAATTCAATAATCATTTAGCTCAAATTCCATATTTTTAAGATCAAAAGTAAGCAATCAGATTGTGTGATTAGCCTCAAGTTCCTTAGACAGTTAGGAGCAGATTGAGCTCTTGAAACAAACTTTTCTAGCACTCAGTCCAGTGTGCTTTTGTTTTTAAACTAATAGATTTTTCAGCTCTTCCTTTGGCAGAAGGGAAATAGTTATTCTGGAAAATATTCCCAAAGAATCAGCATATTTCCTGTCATGAAAAGTTTGAGGGGATTCAGGAAACATGGAATTGCCGTGAGCTTTAGCATGAAGAAAAAAATGCAAGAAATGAAAGGGACCAGTAGCAAAAGCCACTCTGATGGTTGGCATGGGAGTATAGGTTTTAAAAAAAGAATCTATGTTTACTACCACAGTTTCAGTGAGTACTTTTTCACTCAGCATATGGAATTATCTAAGGTACCTGCCCAAGTGACAGGAGAGCGTATATGACTCATAGTCATTCCATGGAGTAAAACTAAGTTTTAAAACTAACTGGCAGAGCTATGTGTATAACATCTACATATGGAATTTCCTGAAATATTCATGTAAACAATCATCCATGTCATTGAATTTTATTATTGGTGATGGGTTGGTAAGATATTTTTAGGCCCAATGAGTAGTAAAAGTAAAAATCGCACAACTAATGACTAGCATAATATGTACCATTTTGTAGTTCTGATTTTCTTTTGTCCAAAGACAGTTTTTCCATAAGATTATAGTGTATATTTTTTATCTTATCTCTGTCATTTAGAAGTTCCCAACACAATAATCACTGAGCCCCTCCAATTCTTAGTCCAGCTGCATTAGAGTATACATGAGAAACTGACAACCCAAAATGATTGACTTGACTACTATGCACGAAACACCTACTCTTGTGCCTCAGATGCCTTCTGTATTCTAGTAAGAAAAGGATATAAGTGATATAAATTGTAATCTTGAGGTTAGAAGTTACTTTTTAAAAGATACAAATCCTTTTAGACCCTAAAGTGACAGCTTGTACAAATTTTCATTTGTTGAAAGTACAATCTGTCTAAAGGCTGGCACTAAATAAGAGAAACAATGCATCTAACAGGGAAAAAGGTGCGTTATTCTGGTTGCCATCTAATGCTTTCTTTAGATCAACCATAAGAAAAGTTTCCTGTGTGAATGACAGCCCATAAAAGCACTGTATATAAGAAAAGGACACACTGGACTTTATCCAGCTGAAATGTCTCAGCTGGTAAAATGATTTAATGGAAAAAATTGTGAGGGAATGTAGAAAGATAATGGATTTCAATGACTAACTTACTTATATGTCCTGCGCTCCTTTCCTTCCTTCTGTCTGTCTCTCTCCTTTTTCTTTCTGTCTCTTTCTCCATTTACCTGTTTTCTTTGTTTCTTTACACTTTTAGGGAGGGGTACCAATTTGTATGGTAATGTTGTGGTGCCCACAGGCCACTAGATGTTCATCACAACCCTAAGGACTTTACAGCACCAAAGAGTGCACCTTAGTAGTATACAGATTAAAAACAACAACAATAACAACAATCAGGAGATTCAGAGACCGCAAGATGGAAGGCAGATTGTGACAGAAGACTAACTGTATTACACATGTATGACACTGTCTCACTGAAGGTGAGGAAAAAGGCTCTGATCTTACTTTGAAAATACACAAACACTGTATTCTATGTAATAAAGGTTTTTTTTTTTTCTCAAGTGGGTACATGTTAATAACTCTGAAACAATTACACACATATGCTGGGATTGAACAAATAAGTAAAAGAATCATGTTGGTGGGAGCTTCTTACTGTTGGAGTAGGAGTTACAGGTAAGTAAGGGAGTAAGGCTAGTATGAGTCCTGTGGTACTGGACTAAAGTTGCTACTGAGTTCATTAGAAACTTACATTTAGCTTAATATGGATACAAACCGATAAAAATAATTACAGAGAGACATACATGTTAGCATATATCCATTTATTTCTTAGCCCTGCCTGCTGAACGGGCCTTGAAACAGTGACGCTCTGGGAGTACTGAGCTCAACTACGCCAAAGGTCATAGGTACTGATACCATTCTCAAGTAAAAGAAACCGTGGCTCCTTGGGGAAATGGCTGATCCTAGGGTTATACCTGGGAATATACGAGATGGGCCTGAAGCATATTACAATGTTAAGAAGTAAGGGAATGCTCAAAACAAAATGATGTGGGTATGCAGAAGGGACATAGGAGGCAACTGATCGAGGTTACAATGGTGAAAGATGAAACAATTTGAATGGCAATATAAAAAAAATTTTACTGGACTGTAACCCAAATTATAAAGCAAACATCCATGATTTCTGATAAAATACATGATTGAAGGAATAAATGAATGGAAGCAAAGAGATACATCTCCTATAAAGAAGAACGAATAATTCAATCATCCCCAAGAAGGTGGAGTTTAGCTCCCTGTTTTTTTAGTGCGATCTATACTTAGTGACTTGTTTCTAAAGAATAGAGTATGAGAAAGGAGGAGAGCTAACTTTACAGTGCAGATATCTGACAGATACTATCTCAGTCTGATAATCAAGGTTAACATTGCCAGTGATAACTCATGTTATTGGTATGTACCCTTGCGGTGATGTGATGAGAACGGCATTTTACTTCCGTGGTCTTCCTTTCAAACACTCAAAACCCTAGTCAAGAAAAATATCAGACAAACTCCAAATTGAGGAATATTCAGTCCTCAACACCATTGAGGTAATCAAAAACAAAGAAAATTAGAGAAACTTTCACAAAGCAGAGGAGGTTAAAAAGACAAGAAGATTAAACCAGCATGTGATTTTTTAGATGGGACCATGGAACGAGAAAAGTGTATTAGAGAGAAACTAATAAAAATGGGTGCCTGGGTGGGTTAGTTGGTTAAATATCTTAACTCTTGATTTTGGCTCAGGTCACGATCTCACGGTTTTGGTTTTTAAGTTTGTGCTTGCACTTCTCTCCCTTTCTCTATGGCCCTCCCCCACTCACTCTTTCTTTCTCTCTCACACTTTCATTCTCAAAATAAATACATAAATAAATAAAATAAAAGCTAAAAAGGTATGGTGTTTAGTTCATTGTAATGTACCAATATGTGTTTTTAGTTATATCCAATATACCATATGAGTTTAATATGTGGAGAAACTGTATATTCTCTCTGTCCTATCTTTATAACATTTATAGACCTATAAAGCTATTCTAAAAGTTAAATAAAAGTTTCCATAAAATTAAGTTGGTAAAAGTTTCATTTTTATGCTTATAATTATTCCTGAAAATCAGAGAAAATATGAAATAGTGTCAATAAATAGAAGAAATGAAATTGACAATCTTGTTCTGGGGGAAAATATGGGGAGAATGGAGCCAGGGCAAATTTTATGATGTCTTATTTTTAATTTTGCTACTCTTCTACATCAGATAAAGTTTTAATGCTAGACAAGTTCAATAGGGTTGCTTATAATTTATCTATAAAATAAATTTTAATAGGGAAGGGGAAATAATTTTAAAGACAGATTTGCTGTTTCGTCCCACAGCATATCAGTTCTACAGAATCTAAGCAACTTGCCTTTACACTTGGTATTACAGCTATAACTCAATGTAAAGGCAGTATTTCTATCTAAGATATTTCTTCCTCAGCCAAAGTATGGAGGAAATCATTAGATTACCAACCTGTATGTAGGGTTACAACTCTTGTTTTTATGAAATAAGGTAAACTTTCTCCAGGACATGAAAATACAAAGAGTCTTTTTTTTTTCTCTTTTTAAAAGATATCTACCTTTTCTTAGAAGAGAGAATTGGATGTCATTGATAGCAGAAAATAACTTTTATGAGTTTCAGATTCCCTGGAACTTTTTTTTCTAAGTAATGTTGAGTCTTCTGAGAAGGAAGGGAAAATGAAATAATATGCCATTGCCCTAGAAAATCCCCATTGCTTTTGGTTTCCTGACATAAAAGGGAAAATTTTGTAAGTCTTGTACTACAAAACATTAATTGTTTACTGGAAATACCATGGAGTTGAATTTCTAATACATCTCTTAGGACTTTTAAGACCTCAAGTAAAATTGAAGTCCACTTTAGCAAAATGCAAATCTTCAGAGGAGCAGGGATCCATGACATTCTCCCCTTGGGTGTGATGGGAACAGATATTCTCAAAACCACACATGATAGCTATGTAAACTTCAAGATGGAGTGGGGGACTGAGGCAGCTTTCCAGATAATGATGATCACAAAGCTATTTGGGCCTCAATTATAGGTATCCCCCACTATTCAAAAGTTTGCAGTACACCACTTTGCTTTTGAGAAAGACCTACATTAGTGTCTGTCTTCACTAACTGAAAGAAATCTGAGAGGATTTTTACTTTTACCAAAAAAAAAACAAACAAAAAAAAAAAAACAGGCGAGAAGCAAAAATAGTGCTGTGTGTTTGTAGTGCGGTGAGTTGTTACAGAAGCCACCTACTCCCCGGCAGCAAGAATATCACTGTCACACTTCTTTCCTAGGAACTATACTCAGCATCAAGGCTCCAAAACTTTGAGCTGTGTCTGTGAACTTCTGTGTTTATCTTAATTTATTTTATGTATCCGTTAGCAAGATGTGTCTTAAGGTATCAAAAAAGCCTAAGAGAGTTTATTTTTTTGAGTCTGTGAATGCTCAAATTTAATGAGTGGTAATAACTTCTATACTTCACTCCATTTGAGCTTATGAAAGATTTCATACGAACACTCTACTATGGGGAGAGGGGCTTTGTCTTGACACTGCATGGGAACTCCAGACTTGAAAATGCTCCCCTTAGGAAGTAAAATATTCACTGTTAGGGAGTTTTCATAGAGAAAAGCCAGGGACAGAAATAAATGCATGGACATAGACATGATTTTGATATTTTAATCTATGCAAAACAGCTTTGAGTTAATTAAAAACTTTGCTAACAGAGCTTCTCATTTAAGCTATACTGCTACATTAGAAATTCCTTAGGAGGAGAGAAAAAATTTAGGTAAAAAGGACAAATACATTGAATTTTGGCTTGGAAAGTCTCATGTAAGCAGGGTCCAAAAGGTCCTACTTCCTGGAATATCCCTGGTATACAGCATTGTTACAGTGGCATTGTCAACTCTCACATCCTACCCCCTTAACTCTCCAACGTTTTCTGGTTTGAGTTAAACAGCCATCCTATTTAAAGGTCATTGGGTCCAGCACCAATTCATGTTGTTTTCTCAATTTGATGGTCTGAAGGGCAGCAAAGCAAAGCAAATTTAAAGAACTAATGTATGTGACCATACATACTAGGATATTATTCATCAATGGCACAAATTTTGTATCTGGCATTTTAATACAGTTTTTTTCAAAGGCATAACCTTTAAAATTTCTTCCCTAAGAGGGCAATACATTGAAAACTAAGGGAAGGAATCAGGCAGATAGGAAATCTAAACATTACCTATGTTACTGAGAGAGGTAAGTCGCAAGATGTGGCTTAGTGTGAAAAGCAATTGAATTTTCTAATATTGGACCCTAGGACTACTTTTCCTTAATGGGACTGGCCCAGATAGGAGTAAGAACAGGAGCATCAGCCCTCTGCAGGCTGCTCAGCTCCACAAAGAGGAGGAGCTGAGCCCACTGGGCCTAGTTCATTCTAATCAACTGTACCAGTTTCTACCATGTCTCAAGTAAGTGAATAGGGTTCAGGCTTGTCACACCAAGGTAGCTCCATGGAAGGAAGCCACAAAATGGGGGGAAAGACTTCCTCCAAGGAAAATTTCTTTTATTAAGGAGAAGAGAGAGAGAATATAAAAAGTTTTAGTGACTTTGTTTTTGTGACAAGGGTAAAACAACATTTTAGATGAAAAAGTTGTATATTCAGAAAAAGTAGATGAGTTTCCTAGCATTGCTGTAAAGGTGAGCAGAGAAATTGCCCCCTAAAATGCAGATGTACTTTCCCTTTCTAACACATACTAATACCCCAAAACTTCTTCCCACTGAAAATGTAGATTCCTTGTCGGCCCACTTCTCTGTTTTGAGGCAACTGTCCTAGGATGTCATCGACAAACGAACATTATAGTTGGAGCTGGTCACCTGCGGTCAGCGTTGTTCTGTGCAGAAGTTGTTTTCCGTATATGGTGACAGACAGTACTGGACCCGAAGACATTTTGTTTTGCAGAGTGATTGTTCACATTGCTTCTGATCTCACATCACACTGTTGGAACCAATTGCATCATCTGACACAAATCATCATGTCCGCAAGGTGCTCGTTCTCAGTCACAATTACAGATTTCTTATCTATTTGTGCAGAAAGTGAAAACAGGGGTGTGCTGATGAGTTTCCAAGCTGAACACACTGATTCATTTCCAGGGAAGGAAAAGGTAAGAAGATGGCATGTTTCTCCTCAGTAGACTGAAGCCCGGACAATCAGCAGTATGTTCCGTTTTACATTTAGATTAAATGTCCTTTTTCCCAGCAGCTGCCCAGTGATTACCACAGAGGGGATTTTGATAGCTTGGTGAGAGGGATGATTGCCTTTCCCCCTCCTCCGCTTAGTCTTCTCTTTGGCTTCTGAGCTGTGCAGGAGACTGAAAGGCAAGTGTTGATAGCTTCTCTGACTCAGCATTTTTTGTGGTTTGCCTTATTTTTGATGGATCTTGAGCTTTAGGAGCGAGATGCCTCTCTCTTAGAATTTCAGGTTAGGCCATCTTGTGAAGGGCACGGGTGAATACAGTAGTGTTTACCAAAGGATTTCTATAAAGAACCAAATCAGTGCTTGGGATCATTTCCTGCTTTAGCACAAAATTCAAATCCCTCTATAGTTTTGTTTTTAATGGCTCTTCTCCTCCCACCTCCAACACACATAGAGCTTCTAAAATTTTACATTTTTGGTGTCACTTGAGGCATTTCTCCTATTAAATTCTTCTGTTTGTTGTTGATTGCTCATTTTATTTGTATGTTTATGTTTATTTATTTACCTGATAGATTATTGGAATGTCCCGCTGGGTCCCAAACTGTTTATATGGTCCCTTGGCAACTCGAATATAACACTTTCTGAATTATTTGAAGGAGCTTTGCTTTTGTACGAGATTAAGCTATACTGTCTATTCCAGAAAACATGAGAGAGGGGGGAAGTCAATAGTAAAAGCAGAGCAACATTCCATCTCTCTTTCCCCACGACTCCTAAGAACATCTGGTCTCATTAATCTCTAGCGCCTTGCTATATGTGATAGACATATCCTGAGTTCCATTCATCTCAAGCATGGTCCATTGAAAACTGCTGTTGCATAGTAATGTGGGCAGATGCTTTGAAAGCATGTGGTTTTCAAAGTGTTCAAAAGGACCTGCATTGTCTGGTAGGGTGAGAATAGAACACAGGATGGCCAACCTTATGGTCATTGCTAGGAGTATGGCTCAGGTCAGAAACAGCTGAAGGATTAATACCACAAATTGGGTGGTCCTAGCTTAATTTCTTACAGATTATTATGGGGAGTAAATGTGGACAACCACAGAGTGAATTATGTCTCAGCTTCCATAATGTGGTTTCTGAGAGTCCATGGCCTAAGACTGCCATATGGTGCAAACACTTAGAGAACTTTAGCAATAGAATTACTTTAAAATTCAAAATTTCATGCAAATTCTGCAACTGGGGTCCTGTGTAGGCTAACTATGATAGAATTACTGACTTTGCTTGGAATCTATGGTGAAAAGTGGAGGGATCTTAGACAGATATAGATTTGAATTACATTTGGGCAAGAGATATAACTAACTCTAGCCTTAGGGAAAGTGATGTAAGCTCTCTAAACCTCAATGTCATCATACATAAAATTGGGATAAACTTGTTCAACCTCAGGGATTGTGAGGATTAAGTGAGAGAACACATGACATTAACTGAAACACAGCAGGAAAATGTTCTAGCTCTCTTTCCTCAACAGAAATGAGTGAATGAAATTCTACTACATATTCTGAGATGAGTCTTCTAAAAAGCCATCAAAAAGATTAGACTGCTTCATTTTTGGGGGGATCCTTTAAGGAGTGGCATGAGATCAATGCCATGAATTACTCAGGGGTGAAGTCAGATGGTGTTGGGGATGAGCACTACAGGCACCAATGAATTTAGCAGCTTAATTTGGGTCTTGAAATAGTAAGAACTCGACAAGCAATTTTAGCAAAGTGCTTTCGGTTATGTGCACATTTGCACCTCTGATTTAGGGCAGCATATCCTTGAGAATGTGGGACTTTTGGAACAAAGAACTATCTAAAAATTCTTAGATTGATCATGATGTAGACTTTATTCTAACTGTGGAGGCAAACAGTTCTTCTTTCTATAAGGTTTCTAGTTTTCAGGCCTAACTCAAATTTGCTTTTTTTGTGAAGTCTTGTCTTACTTCTCTGATGTATGTTTTCTACACTCTGACAGCATTTAGCATTACTCACAATTTAACTCTCAATTAAATCTGCCTTGGATTACTTTCTTTTATTTGCCAATGTGATCATCTTTTCTCCCATCTAAAATAAAACAAAAAACTTTTTAAATGTTTATTTAGTTTTGATATCTATATATCTATCTATAGATAGATATAGTTTTCTGTTTTATATGTATATATATATATATATATAGAGAGAGAGAGAGAGAGAGAGAGATGGAGAGACAAAGCGCAAGTGGGGAGGGGCAGAGAGAGAGGAAGATACAGAATCTGAAGCAGGCTCCAGGCTCTGAGCTGTCAGCATAGCTGACACAGCAGGGTTCAAACTCATGGACCATGAGATCATGATCTGAGCTGAAGCCAGACGCTTAACCAACTGAGCCACCCAGGTACCCCAGCCCCCATTTAAATTTTTAATGTTGTTGTTCTGCTATACTACTTGTCAAAACTTATAATACCTCACTGTTACCATGATCAGGAAGTACTTACTAATTAATTGCCTGATGTTTTAATGTTTTAGTGTAATTTATCCTGGTATCCAAAAAGTGTATACAGAGAGACTTCTAGCATTGATCCTCATTTGGTTCTCTCCTTTCTAGAAATAAGAAACATTGCCCAGTCCTCTTGTAGAGCTCCGTAAGTAATTCTAGCCTATAAGCCATGTGTAGAAGTGACAAGTTGCTTTCAGAATGAGGCAGTAAAAAGCCCTGCATAATTGCAGAGGCCATGCGTGGAAATGGTAAGACACAAGAAGAGATCACTGAGCTGCTGCCCTGAGGACAGCTGCCCAGGACAGCTAATGCCTAATGTTCACTGCGTATGTTCTGTGAGCAAGAAATTAACGGGTATTGTGTTGTCACTGGCATCTTGAGCTTAACTGGTATTCATAGCATTAACTTAGTCTCTCTTGACTAGTTGTAGCAGAGATTGTGAGGCACCACCTAGACCTTCACTTCTAGAAAGTTTGCTCACTTCTCTAGTAACTGGTTGCAGGCTATTCACAGCTGAATACCTTTCTGGGAATCGCAGTAGCTATAAAAAGTTTCCTGACCCAAGGCTCACTCTCAACAGAGCATCTTGCATTGGATGACTGGTAGATAAGGCAGCATAAAGACACAACAGCTGCTGCCTCGACAGGGAACAGCTTTGAAGAAGGAGCAACAAAACTGCCTGTAGCAACTGCATTTAAATTCGACTCCTCCTTCTGCCAGCACTTGTTTCTCTCATTCCCTTACAGATGTTGATCCCAAGAGCACGCCCCATCAAACCTTTGCATGTGTTTATCTGCCTCACAGCCTGTTTCCCAGGGAAACAGAACTAAGATATTAATACAGAGTTCTTTCAAATCCCAATAATAATGGAAAAACTTATAGAATGAAGGCAACAGGGCTGTCGTTTGAGGCCCAGGAGAATCCTTTATCTGTCTACCTTAAACAGCATACACACAGAGATTCAGGAGCCTTTGTTTCTGCTAGTAATTACTCTGCAAATAAGACACTGTGACTTGGTTTCTTTGTTTGTCAAACAGGGATAGTAGCACAGGCTCTAATGAGAGCAAAGAGCTATCATGCAGATCAAATGTGAAAGTATATAAAATATTATAATGTGTTTTAAATAAGCTATGATCTCTATGGATTTAATCTCACTTCACCAGCACTCAGAATGCCCTTGTAATGCCGTTGTTGACTTATTTTTCTCAGATTTTCCAGCACATTGGAGCTCTCTCAGCACAGGAGGCATTTCAATATCTTTCAGTATTTACCTTAGCACCTACCATAATGCCTCATATAAAGTAGGAGTCCAGTGCATATTTATTGAATACTCCCTTTGGCGTCTGTACACCGGGGACATATACAGGAACTGTTATTTCAGAAAAGCTTTTCAATTCATGTTTGCAAAGAAAAGTGAGACAGAAGGGACATTAAGAAGACTCAGTGGGCCAACATCAATCCCATCTCCCATTTTCACTTTAATTTGTAGAGGACAGATTTAATTCCCTCATGGAGGTATATCAACACTGTGTTTTAATGGAACATACTTGGAAAGGGAGAAAAAGTGAATCAATTCTAACCCCAAAAGACAAAAAGGTAATTTTGGCCTTAGGAGTGAAATTCAAGAAATAAAATAAATGGAGAGAGAATAAAAAAGGAAGGTTTGGGCCCGAGGCAGTTGGTGGAGAAAGGTATGGAGGAAGGCTGCAATTAGGAATTCATCTCGTTTAGAACAGCACTGCCACTTCACCAATCATAACACATGTAGGCATTTCTTTCAGAGAGAGGTTTCTTTTGAAGTAACTAATACTCAGAATCTTTTGAAGCAGTTAATACCCAGCTGTTTTGTATGCAACATAGACTTATACTCGTGTGTTTGATATTTTGTTTTTGTCATAGTCTGGCTACATCTGCTGGAAGAGTTGTAGAGAGGTCGCCATGATCCCAAATGTGACATTAATAACAAGCAGTGTGTTAGGCCAACAAAAGCAGTAAAAAGAAGACAGAGTATCTCCTCCAGTGGAGAAGAGTCCTACATCTTATTGTTTCCAGTGTTGTATTCCAATGAAGCATGACGCCATGGAACAATTGTTAATAATTTTTCCCCTAATCAGAGCAGATTGTGCTGAGCGAAGAAAGGAAAAATGTGTTATTGTGGTTCCATCAATTAAAGACTCATATATTCATTGGCAACAAAAAGAAATAAGTGGTCACCGTTCTGTAACATATTTCAATGAAACTGCTTCATAATGACTATTACTATTCCAGGGATTATCTCACCAGATTCATTGTGATAAATCTTTGCCAGTGACAGGAAATAAAATAGCATTACAATATGTTGGAGAGTTTAAGTCAGGCAGTTAAAATTAAAGGAGCATCATTTGCCTTCCTGAGATGCCCTTCAATTCAAGTGTTCTAAATACTTTACAGCCACAAATTAGTCTAAACCACTTTGTAAGTGCTTTTATTTTACTTTACACATGCCATTTAAATGGCTTGGTAGTAATCAGAAAAGTGTTTTAGACTTATCACAGTGATCGGAGTGTCCACAAATGGCAAATCACTATGATGTACTCTGGAATTAATACTGTATGTCAACTATACTTAAAAACAAAAACAAAAACACAAGAAATAGAAAGGGAGTCAGGGGAAAAAAAGTGACCATATTAGTTATAACTTTTCCAAATTGAACCCTTAGTCGAAGCCAAGAATTGCAGAGTGGGATGTTTTTCATACACATGGTCTAGAATGCAGGTGAAGATTCAGGGAAGCATGTTTGTTAACGCTGGAAAATGGACAGTAGAAAAAGTCCAGTTGATGGGGAACTAATTGGAAATAAAAGAGCTAATTTTAATCAAATGTTTTAGTCTGCCTAGGTGGCAATGTTCAGAATTAAATGTTGAGGTAAAGATCACTAGTCATATTGCTTCATTAGAAATCCTCTCCTGTAGCCATTATCTTCTCTATTTCATCATGTTGACTGTGTAGTACCCATTGGTTCACATGAGTCTACTTTGACACTTTTTAAAAATGAAAACATATAACATGATGACATGTATTTCGGGTTATCCTCAGTTTGATGGGATCTTGGTGCGTGGACAGGTGAATGACGATTCAATGTCAACCAAATTAAGTTTCAGGTCCTGATGGAGTCTCAGTTAATGGTAACTCCATTCTTATACTTGGTCAGGCCAAAAATCCTTGGTGTCATCTTTGAGTTCATGCTGGTGCTCATTCTTCACATTGGATCCATCAGCAGTGCTTTCAGAACTGAATGGAATAATCCAACCACTTCCACGACTATTCCCCTGGTCCAAGTATCATTATCCTGTGCACACATCAATATTATATCTACTAACTAGCATTCCTTCATTCCACCTCATTTCCCTTTAGTCTATTCTCTGTTGAGCAGCTGGAGTGACACTGTGTAAACATAAGCCAGATCATGTCTTTCCTTCATTCAGAAGTCCCCAGTGACGTCTTACTTTACTTTCTGTGGAAGCAAACGATCTCTAACCATGAAACCTTATGTGATTCAACCATGAGACCTACCACACTGCCTTACTTTCTGTGCCCTAGCCACACTGGCCTCCTTGCTATGCCTCAAACACACTGCTATGCAGGCCTGTTTCATGTCCTTCCTACTTGGTCTTCTTTATGCCTTGAATGTGTTCCCCCCAGATATTCACAGGGCCAATCCTCCATTTAATCACTCTTTTGGTGACATATATGCTGGGCAGCATAACTAAAATGTTGGTATCTCCCTGAACATATAACACACAGAGACACACATTTATCCTCTTTCTCTGCTTTTTGTTTTTACTTCTAACACTTATTACTAAATAATACATACCAAATTAAAAAATAAACACAATTTTCTTATTTTCTGCTCTTTCCGCTAAAACCCAGACTCTTTGAGGGCAGAGATTTTTGCCTGTTTTTTTCTAAGATGTGTTGTCTGCTGGAAGAGTGCCTGACCGAGATAGGGACCCCTTAGTCACTGTGGAGTGAATGATCCTGAATGACCCCATTTGGAGTCCAGTACACGGTTTTCTAGCTTCTTACAGCAAGTAAGGTCCTGTTTTACATGATGCCGTCTCACTCTTAGGGTTCGTCACATATCCATTAATTCTGACAAGTGACTGAATAAGAAAACTTTGTGAGAAAAAAAGTCATATCTTTTCACAAGCAGAGAAAATGGTGGTTAACAACATTTTCCTAGATAGTCAGTCACAGCTTTATGAAGTATTGAGTTGTGATTTGACTAACTGGGAGCTTCTCTTTAGAGTTTAATTCAGATTTTGAATCAAACAAAACATACTATTGCTCTTGAGTATTTTTTCTGGGAACAAATGGTGACTAAACTAAGATTTATTAGCAGAGTAAAAAATATGAAATATTTTTTGAATAATAGCATATAGTATCACTTAACTTCTGATCAGAGTATGAACTTGTAAACTCTTCCTCTTTGTAATAGCTGAAAACCAAGAAATAAGCAATCTCATAGTTGTATTTCAGGCATTGCTAAATTGCAGTGTAAAAGCTAGTAAAGTGGACTAAATCTATGGCAGTGAAAGAGGGTAGATCTTGTCATAATTATAGCTAGAATTATAGCATCTCATGTTTGGAAAAGTATCACAAATTTGCCTTTCTGACACCATGCCTTTGTCATAATAAAATCTCTTTTTTTTGACACTGCCACTGATGGCCTTGTATATCCAAATACCCCGTGATGGGAAATTACATATTTTGAGGCAGTTTATTTTATCTTTGGACAATTCTGTTGAAATATGGCTTATATTGATTAAATGTGTTTCCTTAGAATATATTAAATAAATACTGTTAAATGAATAAATACATAATTAAATTGGTGGAATTAATTTGTGAAGAAGGTGATACAAGAATCAAGTAGCCTGACAATAAAATGTGATATTTTGTGACGTAGAAGTGCTTCAAAAGGCCAAATACCTACACAGAGTAGATATAAAAACTCAAAAAAAGCACACTACCTTGGGATTATTTCATGTAGACACAAATAGCTCTTCTCCTTCTTCTTAAAGGGGAATCTGATCACAGTTAAATTTAATAATTTATATTTTTAGTAACAGCTAGGTGTTTCCAAGTAAAGGTAATATCTTTTAAAGTGTTCTTTTATTTATTTATTTTTTTAGGTTTTAACATAGTTCATTAATGTCCCCACCTCATACATTTAAAGTTATAAAACATGTTGACTAATATGGCAATTTTTAAGTTTTCTGAAAAGTCTAATAATATGGTAATAATTTTTCTCCAATGGTGCAAATAAATAACACGCTTTTTCAGTTATGCAAATAATTCAGACTTCTAAACACTAGAAGCAATTACATTCAAGTCAAATTTTTTGACGGGATAGAAATAAGGATGTGATAGTAATATTGCTTTAATTGTTATAAAGGAGAGAAAATTACCAGAAGTACAGACTGAATTTGAAGTATAAAGATATCCAACTGAAAAAGAATATCTCCATTTCTTGAATTTATATGATATTGTCAAGTCCAATGTTTGTGGTGATTAAATAGAACTCTAACAAACTTTTGAAATTCTGCCTGTGCATCTTGGAGGCACCTACCAAAATGTCATCCGTGCTTTCTGACAGTCCAGCTTTGATAAATATCTATATTGGTATCTATTCACTTATCTCTATAAATCTACTGATTGAGAGAGATCTACACATATGCACACACACATACACATTCACACACACACAACACATACTGCTAAAATCTATTTGCCATTTTAGATTTCTTTTTGCTTCTAAAATGAAAATATTTCATTTTGATTGTAGGTTAGGAGATCTGGTTTCTTGTCTTAGAAATGGCACTGTTCGATGGGCAAACATTCAATTTCTTCATATGCTTGGAGGTGTTTTTTTTTTGTTTGTTTGTTTGTTTGTTTCTGACTAAATGATTGATTGCTTAGATCCCAGTTAGCTACCATAGTTTATGACATCACTTTTAAGAGTAGTTTGATTTGGGACAATCCACCTGTGAGGTGTGAGTGCTGACCAAAGGGGTGAGATGCTGCAACAATGTGTACTGAATGTCCTCCATTCAGCACTCACACTCCAACCCTCTCTGTACTGCTGTGCCCCAGTCTCTGCGGCCGGTTGCACTGATAGACTTCCTTGCTCTCTGACAGGTGGGAGGTAGGAGTAGTGAGGTTGGGGAATATATTCTCTCTGCTTCCTCCCTGCAGGTCATTGCGACAGGCTGGCTGTGTGACCACGGACTGCAGCCCCTGTCAGTCAGCCTTCTCCAAATCACAGTAACTGCTCTCTCCTCTTGCTCCTGCAGGCCCACCCGGGCCCCTGTTATTAGCCCTTTAGCACTCCGCTTTGGGATTCCCTTATTTATTTTCTGACCATATATTTGCAAAAACTTCCTTTATTAGACTCATTACAAATTACTCCAGGCTATGTGACATCAGTTTCCTGCTGGGATCGTAACTGATTGGGAATCCAAACACGTGGAGCACTGCAGCGCAGAAGGACAGATATTGTGTTGCATGGGATGGACACTAGGATTACTGCCTCTCTTTCTGTCATCAACCAGCAACTTTCTCAGGCACAGTGCACGACACACCTCACATTGCCGTGGGGCAGGGGGATGGGCGGCAGTGGCACATGAGACACAGCAATGAAAGCAGAGGGAGAGAGAGAGTCTCTAACAAAATCACAAAGGGAGAAAGGAAAGCAGGTCTCAAGGAGCAAACAGGATTTTGTGGTGAGCACAGAGTGAATCACGGCAGAAAGACTATTACTCTCTAGAGTGAACCAGTCACAGATGGAGAGGCTGAAGATTTTTCACAAATAATTGCAAGTCTCTCAATTAAAGAAGAAACAGTCCACACTAAGCCAACCTCTGCTTTAAGAGGCAAGATGTAAAGTTTCAGCAGAACTGAGCAGACCAGGAGGAAGAGAAACTTAGGCCAGCAGAAAGACCACATGTGGTAACACCTGACTGAGAGTCCTTAACAGTTGTTGGTGGAACAATAATACACAAAAAACTAAAAGACATCAACCTTAATTCTAGACTTCTAATGTATGCCATTTTGGTTTGTTACAATCCCATTTATCTGGGATTTTATATCTATTTTGTTAAATAGATGTAGAGATAGATGAAGGTAGGTAGGTACATAGACAGATAGATGCTTAGGTAGACAGTTAAGATTCCACAAGAATTCCATAGCATTTGTATGTTAAGACATTTTCATATAGCTCCAAATTAAAGAAGATTGAAGTTAGTAAAACTTTCTGACTTTTGCAGTTAGGAGACCTGTATTTGGAAAAAATAAATAAAAATGTTTGTGTTCATTAAAAATAATATCCTGAGCCCTGTTTATATTCCAAGAAGTGTGTGGATAACCAAAACTCATCTCTGTGTCTTCTCCTTATGTGTATGGAGAATGAAACACTGTGCAACCTTCCAGGTACACCTGCTGTTCCTTCAGGCTGCCATGCTTCTCGATCACACTGAGCTGCAATTCACCCCACACCTCTGCCCTGTCTTTTCTCAAAACAGTACCTTGATCATTTGTGAGGCACTGATGATTCTCCATAACATTTCAGTTCTTTCACTTTCTCTTTTATTTTTTCTTAGGATTTATCACTATCTTAATAATTGTCATTCTCCCTCCATTTTCACTATAGAAAATAAACTCTATAAGGGATGTTGGATTGTCTCCTTTGTTTATATTTTAATTATAGATTTAGAAAAGTGCTTGGCACATAGTAAGAGTTTATGTATGCACTAATTATTTTTATTATTAATTATTATTATTTTGATAAATGAGAGGAAAGAAGGAGGGCAAGGGAGAAAGAAGGAAGATAGTAAGGAAAGGAGAAGGGGATTTGGGAGAGACACTTGGGAGAGAAGGATCACTTGTAAATTTGAAGAGAGATCAGGAAGGCCTTCATGAAGATTGTACCTTCATTCTGAATCTTGAAAGACGAGTGGTTTGTTTTTAGGTGGGAGTAGAGGGTGTTGGATAAAGAAGGGCAGTGATCCAAATAACATTTCAGTTACAACGTAGCTCAGAGTCACAAATGTTGAATTGGAAGCCTCACTTTGTAGTGATTTCTCTATCTCTAGATGTGTTCAAGCACATTCTGGATGAAAAGCACGGAGAGAGGCTTAGGACAGTAATTCTCAATTCAGATGATTTTTGCATCCCCCCCACCCCTTCCCTGGGGAGATTCTGTAATGTTTAGAGACATTATTCATTGTTACTCTGGTGGAGGATGATACTGGCATCAGTGGGTAGAGGCCTGAGATACTGCTAAACGTCCTGTGATGCAGAGATAGTGCCTCCACAACTTGGTTATCCGGCGCATGTCCACAAGGCCATGGGTGAGAAACTTGTTTAGATGGAATTGGTAAGATTTAGACTAATCCCTAAAATCCACACAAACACATAGGATCTAAGACTTTTTTTTAGATGGACTTTTTAAAAACTAGTTTCATTCAGGCTATACAGAACAATTAAGTGTACTCTGGATACAACTAAAAAAGATTTTGAGTGCCCCTTAAAGTTGAGTGTTAATCTCTTTGTACATGATTGTTACAGAGTACTTTGGCCTAATATTCTTCTGGGCTACTTCTGGGCTGATTCTGGAATTTTTGAAAAGAAAAATAGCTACCCTGAAATTACAATCCAGTAGAAGTTCCTGAAGTTAATGGATAGAAACTTAAGTGACACTGCTATTATAATGAAGACAGTAATCAGTTCTCTTAATTTTCATTCCCCAGAAGCCTATATCCCAAGTGCTGAGACAGCACAATTTTAACAAAGCCATCTCATATTTTAAAATAAACTTAGATAAGAGAGCAAAATACTATGAGAGTTAAATTAAAAATTCTCAGCAAAATGGTTTTTCTTTGTTAATTTTTAAGAAATATTTTGTCTGTTTCGTTACCTCTGCTATGAAATTGCACACAGGGTGATGTTATAAAGATAAAACTTCTGGAATATACCATATTACCATCTAGAAGCTTAGTGAATGAGAAAAATGTCTTTTTATAATCAGCCATTCCTTTTCGAGCTCTGCCACTTGCCGGGATATATGGAGAAAAGATTCTCCTCGTTATTTTTGAGTGGTGGAGAGCTGGGAACATTGTTGGGAACATACATCTCAGTACTGCACAGACTCAATCCCCGGCATGACAGCTCTCTTAAATGAAATACAACCTGCACTGCACTTCATCTCCCAGTCTCGTGTTCCTCGTTCACATCTACTGCGATGTTTATTTATATAAAGATGCATTCTGGGATCCCGATCCATTTTCCTGACACCAGTTCAGACGTGCCTGAGATCTGTCATTACCATCCAGATTTCGGCACTAACTGTTGAGAGGCAGATTCCCAATATGTAGTCTGCTGAAGTGCTTTGGCTTTAAAGTCTAGCGGACTTTAAACCGGATAATTTGGTTTCATATCTACACTATAAATGGAAAAAGGCTGACGGCAGCAAGCCTGGAGACCCTGAAATGAGAAACATCCTAAACACACTCGAGCATCTCTTCTCAGTTCCTATTTATACTTTCCCAAACTGACCAGTTTCATGAACTGATTCATACGTCATTTTCTTCTGTTTTTCCTTTTGTTTGAAAATAACCCAGAAGGAAATTTTTGAATAAATGATTGTAGAAAACTTGGTAAGAAAGAGATCATCAGACCATTCAGTGATTGAATTCTAAATATGGTTATGAAATTATCTCGAGTGGTAGTGAATAATGTGCTTGAGGGAACACTGCACTTCACCTTCAAGCTGTCTTGTTATTTTTTTGCTTTTCTTAAATTAACAGATGTTGCTTTTTAGAGAAGTTTCAGGTTTACCAATTAACTGGGCAATAAGCATAGAGATTTCCCATATTACTCCCCACTCTGCCGGTTCATATATTCATAGTTTCCCTTATTTCCAACATCTTGTGGTAGTGTGGTACATCTGTAATAACTGAAAGCCAGTATTTATAGATTGTTATTAACTGAAGTTTATAGTTTACCAAGAGTTCACTTTTTGTGCTGTATATGCTCTGAGTCTGGCAAATACATAATATCCTGTATCCACCTTTATAGTCTCATGCTGGATAGTTTCCCTAAAAACATCATGTGTTCTACCTATTCATCCTTCCTTCCACCCTTGCCCTCCTGGTAACCACTGATCTTTTTATTATCTCTACAGTTTTGCCTTTTCCAGAAGAGCGTATAGTTGGGCTCATGCAGTATGTGACCTTTTCAGATTTACTTCTTTCACATGGTAATATGTGTTTTCATGGTATGACAGCTCATTTCTTTTTATCACTAAATAATTCCATTGTGTGGATGTTCCACAGTTTACCTGTCTGTCCTTTTTTTATGTTTATTTATTTTTGAGAAAGAGATATAGAGACAGAGTGTGAGTGGGGAGGGACAGACAGAGAGGGAGACACAGAATCTGAAGCAGGCTCCAGGCTTTGAGGTGTCAGCACAGAGCCTGATCCATGCAGGGCTCAAACCCAGGAGTCGTGACATCATGACCTGAGCTGAAGCTGGACACTTAACTGACTGAGCCACCCAGGCACTCTTACAAGGAAAATCAATACAAGATTTTTATTTTTGAAAAAGTTTTAGAAACCTAAAAAAACCATAGATGGCATAGAATAAAACAATCTGGTATGGTGACTTCGACAGTGTATATCTGACAAGGTTCACTGGGGAAGAAACACTAGTTAATTTAAAGCACATTTTATGAGTTACACTAGCATTTAAATAAAATCCCTTGTGAAAATGTTCATAAAAATCACACAAATAGTTAATTTTGTTCTGTATGGGAATCAGTTTTATGAACAGAAGAATTTTTAGGGATCCACCAGGTATCACCACTTGACCAACCCATTGGCTTCTAAAACATAACTCAGTTCTGCTTGCTTCTCTAATGGTTGATGCTTCCTTCTGTGGTCAAATCCTTCTTCAAATCTGGCAAACAGAAAACTAAGGGACTAAACAATGTAGTAAGTAATTAGGAGTTAAAATCTGTACCAGTTGCTTGAAAGACTAGTTTAATATTGATGCTCTGTGTAGGAACTGGGGCTAGGAAGCAGCAGAATGAACTGAATGGAAATGTTTGCTGCTAGTGCTGAGTCAGGGGCCCAAGCCGGGTGGTTGTTTCCATGTGGACTGCCACTGGATAAATGAGAGGGACACACAACACCATGGAGGTTGTGACTTAAAAATTGAAAGCAACTATTGGTAACAACTGGCTAAAAGTTTTAACTCACCACAGCTGTAATTTAGTCCCTGTAATCCACTTCCCCCTCACCTTTTTTTGGCTCCAAATAGTTGCATTTTTTTTTTGCCTGATTATTACTAGAAACCATTTAGTAATCATGCTTTTAAAAATTCCTGGGGTTTATGGTCAATGCTATAGATATTACCTAGTCTTTTTTGCACAATTTCCATTTACGTGGCTCTGAGCTGCCTTCTCCCATTTCCGACATCATGAGATAGCCTCTGCCTACACGAATACTTCTTATTAACACATCTGACCTATGTGAAGAAAATTATAATAATTGACAGTCATAAAATAAAAATTGAGTTAATAGCAAAGCCTACCATAATGCTGAATGGAAGAACTTAACATTACAAATAGATCAATGAATCATCACTTTGTATGTTATTTATTATTGCATTTAGAATTTAATCTATAGAGTGAGAGGTGTGTGTATGTGTGTATGTCTTTGGACTGTAGGACCTTGAAAGATGGATTAAAAGTTTATTTAAAAATGGAAAATAGGGGCACCTGGGTGGCTCACTCAATTAAGCGTCTGACTCTTTCTCAGGTCATGATCTCACAGTTTATGGGTCTGAGCCCTGCATCAGGCTCTGCACTTCTTAGAATTCTCTTTCTTCTCCTTTCTCTGCCCCTCTTCTCATCATGCTCTCTCTCTCTCAAAATAAATAAATAAATAAATAAATAAATAAATAAATAAATAAATAAACTTAAAAAATTAAAAATAATGGAGAGGACTTGTCCTGTAAAATGTTTCTCATTCTCTAAAATCTACTTTAATTGGTAATTTGTTTGGCATAAAGTAGATTTAGGTGCCTAACTCATTACACACACATGCACACAAAGACACACACACACACACGCATAAGTCAGATGAATAAGAGATCTAACCTTAAAAAAATGGAAACTCTTTTCTAGTAGTCCCCCTTATCCATGGAGGATACATTCTAAAACCCCCAGTGGATGTCTGAAAACGCAGACAGTACTGAACCTTATATATACATTATGTTTTTTCCTATACATACATACTCAGGATAAAGTAAATTTATAAATTGGGAACAGTAAGAGATTAATGATAATAACTAATAATAACACAGAAAAAATTATAACAATATACTAAAATAAAAGTTATGCAAATATGGTTTTTCTTTCTCTTTCAAAATATTTTTTTGTACTGTACTCACCCTTCTTATTGTGATGATGTGAGATGATAAAAATTCCTTTGTGATGAGATGAAGTGAGGTGAGTGACATAGCATTACGTTAATATTGAGCTTTGAGTGATAGGTCAGAAGGAGGATTATCTGCTTCCAGATTGAGGTTGACTGGTCGACCGTGGGTATCTGAAACTGAGGAAAGCGAAACTGTGGATAAGGATGGGGGTTAGGGGTGCTGCATACCCTTTATTGAGGAAGACCTTCCTAAGCAAGATATAAAATCACAAAGCTCAGAAAATCTATATGCTTAGAGACACTAAATTAATCTTTTTCTGAATGGTAAATATACCTCGCATCAAATTAAATGACAAAGAACAGATTCAGAAAACATTTAAACATCTTTAGCAAGTCATATTTTGGCCCATAGTATATAAACGGTGCCTAAAAACCAATAATAGAAAGATAGCCCATTAGAAATAATATGTAAAATTTGAACAGGAAATTCACAAGAAAACATAAAAAGCTGCTCAACATATGATTAAATACTAAATTTCACTGTGAGAGGAGAACCAACCAAAAAACCAACTTACACTCAAAACAATGCAAAACTCCTTCCCCTCTATCAGTTTTAGTATAAATTGTAAAGATTGGTAATATCTAGTTATAAGTATGGAGGAAATGGAGGTACTTTCACATACTCCTGCTGGCTGAGGACAACGAGGGAAAACCCATGAAAATTTTAAAATACACAAACCCTTTGACACAGCAATTTTTTTTTTGATTTGATCCTTGACTGACATGTAACTATGCACAAAGATTATCTATCTATAAAAACACAAATTTTGTAACAGCAAAATTTAGAACCAAGAAAAAATAGGAGAATATTTACAAATACTATATATCTGTTAAATGAGACATACATTTTTCCATGAAAATGTGTTTAGGACATTTTTGTTAAAGAATTTAAAATACAAATATCGGATAAAATATGATCAATTTGTAACGTATAAATGAGTATATTATTTATTAATATATATGTATTCGTACATACATACACATGCACACACATATCTTTTTTTAAAAAGCAAATTTGAAGATTGAATTGGCTTTATTCAATGATTCATGAATCAGGAAGCATCCCATCTGGCAAAGAAAAAGGAGCTCAAAGGAATGGTCCAAAATGCAAGGCTTCCCTAGGCAGAAGAGAGGAGGGGCAAGGAAAAAGTAGATTACTTCATCTTTCTTTGGGGGATGGAAAGGGTCTATCAGATTGATTACTACACTACCACTGACTAGGAAATTCCAGACTGACTGGTTAACACTACATCCCTGGGAGAGGTTGAAACTGTAATTACATTAGGTATTAAGTCTTGGTTTGCTGATGGGGGCTTCGCATAAGGGAGTCCATTTTGGGACTCTTGTTTCTTTTTTAACACTTTATAAGCAAGAAATAAAAAGTGAAGAAAGCTAAGAAACAAATGTTAATAATCATAACTTTGGGGTTGGGTTTAGGGTAGGAGTGGGACTTTTCCTTCTAGAATGTTTTCTTTAAGAAAGAAGATGGGTTAAGTGTGAATTTATTTTCATTTTGTTTTCTGTTTTGTTTTCATTCCATTTTTCCATTTTTTAAAAAAAGCTAAAATATGTATTTGAAACATTAATAACTAAAATAACACAAAAATCAGTAGCATAATTTGGGAAATATCCCAAGTTTTACATTTGAAGATGGAAGAAAATAAAGGTGTACAGCACAGTTTAATCATAAGGTTTAAATTACATGTCTAGATCTTCAAATAGTTCCCTTTAAAAGTTGCTGAAATGTTCCTTCTAGGGAAATTGCCGAGGTTATTTGTAGGGAGGACCACAGTAATGGACACTGTATTCAAAGAAATGGTCCAAAAGGGACCCACACGCACATCTCAGCAGTGTTTTCCTTATCCTTTCTTAATATTCTGAAACTTGTCCCTGCTTACCCAGGAAGTGAAATTCAAATATAAAATGATGTTAATATTTCAGTAATTTAAAGAGAGCAGGGTGAACACAGATTTGCTGAGAATCTGCAGCACTAATCTTGGCCTGAACACTTGTGAGAGTCTGCTCTCCATTCTGTCTGATACAAAGAGGGTCTGTGGAAGTGCTCAGCTGGAACAAACAGGAATGTGGTGTGTCTCTGTGATTTCCTGTCCCTCCCTCCCCCCATTATTTTTTTCCACAGAGATAGGTCTTTGGTGAAAAGACATCTGTGCTTTCTTCTTTCCCTTCAAGACTGAATGTCATGATTTAGGACACACAAATGTAATTTCAACTTTGACTGCCTGCTGGTTTATTTCATGCACCTGCTTTTGGAGGAAGGAGAGACAGGATTTTAAGAGGATATTTTGAGGCCAGAGCTGACATTTGACCTGATAAATCCCACAGGAACATAGAAAACAAAAGCACTTATTCATAATGTGTGATTTAAACAACCAAGGAACACATTTGCAATTATATTTACATATCAACACATAGTCTTATTTCTTTCCTTGTTATTTTTATTTTTTACTTAAGTCATAAAATGACAGGAGAGATCTCTCTTCTTGTATTTATAAACCTGTATCAGATCCTATATTTGTTCATAAGTTAAACTGTTTATTGGTTTCAGATTTTTTGATGCCCTTATAAAATATACATCTTTAAGTTTTTTGATTTATAAACTGTCTATATAAATTTGCATATATAATTTCTAGTATCTGTAAATTTAATTGTTTTTAACTGAAATGTCTTTTATTAAAAATGTTCTTTCATATCTGAGTATTAAGCAATTATAAAGATAGAATTGTTATAAAGAGCCATCCTTAACCATTTTGCTAAAAGTCTGGCAACTAATAAATTGAGGACAAACAATTCATGGTCCTTAAATTGTTTTCTGTAATTAATGGTTATGCAGTTCAAGTTAGTTGCCAAGTGCTTAAGTTAAGGAAATAAATATCAGAATAAAAAACCAGAACAAAAAAGCAAAGAAAGTAAATGTTTGATAAAAATGGAATAACTGCTGCTTCTTTTATGCTCATCAAAAGGCATGGATTTCTCCACCTTTGATGCCTTGAATGAAGGGAATCTCAACTACCATAAGCAAAAGCTGCTCAGAATAACTAATTTCTTGAAGACTATAAGTTATAGAAGCAAAGCATGAAAGAAAATGTGGGAAACCTCCAGACTGTAAATACAAGTGTAATACTGTGCTTTATAGCAACACCATGTATTTGCTGGAAATGATGAACAGCAGATGTCCTGAGACCTATGAAAACATCTGCAATAATCACTGGAAGCTGAGAAAATAATCTGATTAATTTCCTTTTTTGGTTTGTTCTATACTTTCCTTATGTATTATTTTTCAACCAAGCAGTCTTTCTTTCCATCATTCCTGTATGGAATTTGGTAAAATAAGAAATGTCACAGTCCTAGAATAGTGTTTCAGATGGATAGTTCAGGTGATTTGTATTTTTCTTTTAGTTATAGATACTGAGCCTGTCTTCTAATCTGAGTGTTTTCTACACTTGTTTACTAAGATGGTAAGAATCCTGATAGGAAACCAAAGATTGATAGAATACTTTTTTTGACAAAATGTTTTTTTCCTACGATGGGGTCATATTTGGTGGCAATTAACCCATGCAGGGAGCAGAGACCCATGCCTGGCATACTTCTTCTCTGGCCTTCAATTGCTTGAGCAATCAACTTGAGTTGGCTAAGTGTGAGCACACACCAAATATCTCAGGAGGGTCTTTACACTTTTCTGTTTTGTAAAGCTCAGTGTACTTCTGCTTCTCAGAAAAGTTAATGTGTCAGATTAAGTGGTAGATTTTCTGGGAATCTGTACAATGAAGGAATTTATCCTCAGAGGAACTGACCATATTATGGTATACACAGCTCTAACTAGGGGGAGTAAAAACAACAACAACAACAACAACAACAACAAACCTCTTCAAAGAAGAATGATTTTGTCTCATGCTGAGATGGAAGAGTAAAGTAAAAATCCACAGAACTACACAGAATTAAGTCCCTTCCTGGTTTGTTCTACTTTTTCTGGCCAAGAGTTGTCCACTTGTATATAGTTACAGTAAAAAGTGACCTAAAAATGGTAACCTCTGGGACAAAGAACGTCCATTTTCTTTGATTTAAGACTACTCTTATGCCTTCATTTAGTCTATACTATTCATCCTCAGGCTAAAAAGGGATTTGCCAGCACTGCACTTAAGCTTTTTCCCTTCAGGTTCATTCTCTCCTACTTCTCTTCATCCTCAAGTTTTCAATGACAATGACTAAATTTAACTTAAAAGGAGAACAAAGGAGTCAACTGTATAAGGTATAAAAAAACCAAACAGACAAACAGACAAAAATAGTCATCCGCTCAGTGAGCGCTGCTGTCTTTGAGGGACTTTCTCTGATACCTGAAGGGGTTTAGTTGCCTGGAACCTTCAGGTCTCCACAGCTTTGAAACAGCTGGAGTTGCATTGCACATCTTCTGAAGCTTCACCTGAATGACAGCTGGTTTAGCTATAGAAGTGAAATCTGATCACCTAAATCCCTCCCAAGAGAATGAAAAAAGGAGAAATATTCCCACAGATATTCACATCAAAGGAGCAACCCAGGGTGAGTGTACTGAAGAGGAAAGAGTTTGCTATGACTTTTCTGAGGAAGTTCACAATATAGAGTGGACAGAGACAATACAAAACCATCTTTATGGACAAAACCCCACCTGTAGCCAAAGAAAAAATTTCTTCAGAAGAGAAGAAGGAGAGGCTGTGGCTTCTCCTGTGAAAAGCTGAGGATGAGGAGTTGAGCTAGAGGTGACAAACTGAAAGTTTCTACCAGCTCAAAATGAGATTAAGGCTCTGCCCTGTTCTGCATCAAAGTATTTCATCCAGCTAACCTTGCCTTGGAAGGATTCTGCATTTACAGTGTCCCAAATTAGTTAACCTGCCACTGTCACCAAAACATCAAAGTGGTTTGTATTGAACATAAATACTTGGAAGAAGCTAAGGGAGAGAAGAAATAAACACTTAGTGATTTCCTAAATTTGTAAAGAGGTCAAGTTTGCAAGCAAAATCTGAACCAATAGCAGAAGCTAATCCAAAACAATATTTACTTATTATCCATCTGTTATTTGCAAGTCACTGGGCTAGGGCTTTATTGGAACCAGGGTGAACAAGATGTAATTTCTCATCAGAGAACCCAGTGTCCAGTGAAGGAAGCAGACATAAACACAGAGATAGAAAGGAGCTACTGAAAACTTTGGAGGATAGAACTCAGAGGCTGGTCTACAAACAAGGTCTACAAGTCTCACTTAACCCAAAACCTTTTCCTTCTTTCTCTCCCCACAAAGCCAACTTTTGTGATGTTTACACTAGGGCTTCAGTGCCTCCTTACTACCTCTGGACAGTAGATCTGAGTATTCCTTTCCTCTCCCTGTAAGATACCATGGAACATAATTGATTCTCTGATTAAATCATATAATACATATTGAAGGACCACTGTGTGAAGACTATACTACTCAATCTAAAGAAACTGCATTCATAGTCCTTAAACTAAAGATTATTTCAATATTCCTTGAGAAATACAACATAGAAAATGAAGAAAGTACTTGAAAACATTACAAAGCATGAATAAGATTTAGATATTCAAGTGTGCTGTTGCAACCAATTTACCTAAGATTCACTTTAAAATATATATTATTGATGTGGAAATATCAGTAAGTTCACACTTACTTTATACATACACACACAGATATAATTTTGCTGTACAAATTGCTACTGTTAAAAACCTTTATTTATTTGTTTCCAAGTTTTAGTTTAAATTCCAGTTAATTAGCATAGAGTATAATATTAGTTTCAGGTATAGAATTTAGCGATTCATCACTTACATACAACACCTGGTACTCATCACAAGTACCCTCCTTAATATCCATCACCTATTTAATCCATTAAAAAGTTATAAAAATAGAAATTGCAACAGCATCTCTTCCCTAGTCATTTAATTTTTGGTTGTATTAATCAATCAAATGTATAAATTTTTGAACATTTAAAACATTCCTGAATTGACAGCTCACAGATGGACATAAAGATAAGAACTAAATGGAGTTGCTGAAATGTTCTGACATATCCTTGAAAAAGAGAGTATAAATATTATGATTTTTAAGAATTGCATATGAAACATTTCAGTCACATTACTAGGAGAGTAGATCCCTTTTAAATTTCTTAAATGCACAAAGTTTCAAGCATATAATCTTTTTTCTATTTTATAATTTCTCTGGAAATACTTCTGAATGTATGTGAATTTCACCTAGAGGAGTAAGGCTGCAATGACACTACTGATTTTTGCATATGAATTAAATAGAATTGGTTTATGAAAAGGCAATGTTGAAGCAACAAAGATCCAGGTCAGCATTTTCTGACTCTAAGTTTGTATTCTGACCGCAGCCTAGCTTAAGTAGAGAGATCTGTCTCGCCAACTGTGTCCTGCCACATATGTGAAATGTCTATTTGTCTTTAAATATGGGCATGAGTGATAGAGAAAGAAAGAATTAATTCATGGAATCCTAGGATTAGAAACACTGAGTCTCCATCATTATGGCCCCCAGGAGGGGATCTGGACACAGTGACAAAGCCAGGGAAATGAAGTTACTAGATGGGGCTTAGAGTGCTACAGGAAATACTTTGGACATGTCAGACACCAGCCTATACTTAGACAATATTAATCGAAATGGCATGTGAACCCTTTCACCTGGGTTCATATTTGTGCATCCCTACCATTCCAATGATGAGAAGAGGCAAAAAGCAAGGGGTGGCAAACCCCATGAAAGTGTGCTGAGTGTGTATGAAAGAGCAGCCATCCTCCTAGGCTTACACATCACAGAGACTGAGCCATGGAATCCCAACAGCTTTTCCTGGATTCTATTTTTATGTTTATTTGTTTCACAGTGTTTGTATTCAGTTATTTTCACCTGTAGTCTTATATTATCTAGTCAACACAATGTTTTTCAAAGTTGCCTAAGTCAGCGCTTTCCTTTACCACTTGGGTTAGTGTAGATTTATAATGCACTTAAATCAATTATCAGGGTCTACAGTTCCTCTTGGGTTCCCCTAACATTCTAGCTCTTTTTTCTTTTCTTTCTTTTTCTTTCTTTCTTTTCTTTCTTCCTTCCTTCCTTCCTTCCTTCCTTCCTTCCTTCCTTCCTTCCTTCCTTCCTTCCTTCCTTCCTTCCTTCCTTCCTTCTTTCTTTCTTTCTTTCTTTCCTCCTTCCTTCCTTCCTTCCTTCCTTCCTTCCTTCCTTCCTTCCTTCCTTCCTTCCTTCCTTCCTTCCTTCCTTCCTTCCTTTCTATAAAGTTTATATACAGTAAAATTCCCTCACTCTGGCATATAATTCTCTAGGCATTGATGAAAGGAGCAAGTCATACATTTTCCTCCACAGTACTGTACCAAATAGTTCCATCGCTTCCAAAATTCCCTTGTACTACTCTTTGTGGTCATCCCCTCCTCCTGGACTTGACTTTGGCAGCAATGATCTGTTTTCTGGCCCTGTTATTTTGCATTTTCCCAGAATGCCATATTTTGGAATCATACAATATGAAACTCTTTTAGTAGGTTTCTTTCAGTTAAAAGTGCATTTTAGATTAATATATCTTGCTGTGAGAATCCATCATTTTGGGTTTTTTTTTCTTTGCTTTTTATCACTGAGTAATATTCTATTGCATGGATATAGCAACAGTTGTTCATCCATTCCTATGCTGAAGGATATTTTTGTTGTTTCCAACTTTTGGAGCTTATGAGCAAAACTGCTATGAACATAAACATACAAGTATTCATAAATATAATATCACAGTTCTTTAGGGTAAATGTTTAGGAGTAGGAAAGCTAGGTGATATGCTAAGTAGATGGTCTGTTTATATCTATATACAGTTGCCAAAATAGCTTCCAAGGCTGCCATAGTGTTGTGTATTCCCACCAAGTTGCTCTTTACATTCACCACACTTGAACCTGCAATTTGTTGTTGTTTTTTTTTAATTTTAATATGTGTACTGATGTCTCATTGGGGTTTTACTGTGTAGTTTCATGAAGACTAATGATGTTGATCATCTTTTCATTTGCTTATTTCTCATGTGCATAACTTCTTGATGAGGTATCAGTCTAAATGCCATTTCGTTTTTAATTTAAAAAACTATAAATTTTTTGTATACCTTGTGTACAAGCCTATTATCAGGTAAGTGATTTGCATATATTTCCTTCTAGGATATGGCTTTTCTTTTTGTTACCATAACAGTATTTTTTATAAAGCAAAATATTTTAATTTCAATAATTTATCCAAGTCATAATTTTTTTCTTTTATTTTGAATTTTGCTTTTGGAGTCATGTCTAAAACTACTGCAAAGCACAAATCACACAGATATTCCAAATCTAGGATTTCCATTAATTCTATGATCCATTTTGGATAAAGTGTGAGTTTTGTGCCAAAATTCACTGTTTTGCATAGAGGAATTTGAGTTGTATCAGCATTATTTGTTGGAAGACTATACTTTCTCTCTTGATTTGCCTTTGCATTTTTGTCATTTTATTATATTAAAATAGATGTATTTCTAGGCTTCATATTTTCTTTTCCTGACCTTTTAATCTTTTCATTGATACGACATCTTGTTTTAGTAAGTCTTTAAAACAGGTAATCTGAGTCCTCCAACTTTGTTCATTTGCTTCAAAATCATGTAAGTTACCTTAGGTCCTTTGACTTGTCCATACAAATTTTAGAATAAGCTCATGATTAATTTAAAAAAGACACTATTAGGATTTTAGTTTGTTAATTTGGTGAGTTACCTTGATCAATTTTCAAATAATGAATAAGTTTGCATTCCTGAGATGAATCTCACTTGGTCAAGATAGATTATCTTTTGCATATACCACAATATTCTCTTTGTTAATATTTTGTTGAGGATTCTCATGTCTATGTTCATTAGAGATATTTTTTGATATTTTTCTTATGAAACCCTTATTTGGTTTTGATATTAGAATTATGTTAACCCAATAAAATGAGCTGGAAATGTATTCCCTGCTACTTTCTGAATGGGATGGCATGAACTTGGTGTTATATCTTCCTTGTCTATTTGGCAGAATTAACCAATAAAATCACTTGGGCATGAAGTTCTTTTTTGGAGAAGAATCAACTTCTTTAATAGATAAAGAACTATTCCAGGTATCTGTTTTTTCTAGAGTAAGTTTTGGTAGTCTGTGTTTTCTGAGGAATTGGTCAGTTTTATCTAAATTTTAGAACTTGTGGGCATAGAATTGCTCATGGTATTTCTGTCTTATCCTGATGATATCTATGATGTTAGTAGTGACTTCCCCACTTATCATTCCTGATATTGGGAGCTTGCATTTTTCTGAGTGTGTGTGTTTTTTTGTTTTTTGTTTTTAATTGTTGTTAGTCTGCCCAGAGGTTTACCAATTTTACTTTCTCAAAGAACCCGATTTTGGTTCACAGATTTTCACTTCTCACTCTTCTATTTTTAAATTCATTGATTTCTACTCATTATTATTTCCTTTCTTCTGTTTGCTTTAAGTTTACTTTCCTTTTCAGTCTTCTAGTTTCTTAAGGTAGGAAGTAAGATCACTGCTTTGTATTTTCCTCTTTTTCAATATGAACATTAAATGCTATAAATTTTCCCGTAAGCACGCTTTTCTGGCAAATCTCATTTTGATATGTTGAATTTTCATATTCATTTCAAATTATTTCTCAATTTTCCTGAGATTTCTTTTTTGTTCCATGGATTATTTGAACTTGTGTTGTTCAATTATCAAGAATTTAGAGATTTTCCAAAATTTTTGTATTATTGATCTCTATATTAATTCCATTATAATATGAAAACATGCTACATATGGCTTTTGTTTGAGTTACCAGTTGAACTGTATTTGTTGCTGCTGTGGTTACCCTTAATATGTGCCATGGGCTTCAAATTCCTGCAGTCATACTTTGTGTTTGGTGTAGGAGTTTGCATGCCAGAACAGAAACTCATCTGTGTGCTACACTGCAAGTTGTCTCTTGAAGATTCTCCTCAAAAAGATCCCTTTGCAATGCTTGTGGTCCACTTCTGTCACTCTGTGAAATATTATGCTATTACTTTTAATTTGTAATTCAAAGTGTGTTAGTTGGCTAGTGGAAATTCTCTGCCATTTTGATGAAGTCTCTGTCTTAGGGAGATTCTAAATTCTGAGTCTCAGGGATAGAATCTTCTAATTCCCTCCAACTCCCTCTTTTGAGCTCTGAGCCTAGTGCCTAGTTCTGTTCCTTCCCAGGAGTAGGGGTTTTTCCCCCTGGATTCCCTTCCTCAAGCTGGCCTTAGTTTTCCCCAGCGTCCTAATAGCAAGAATTTCTTTCCCATCTTTCAAAGCTGCTGTTTCTCTCCTCTGAGTCCACAGGTTCCACAACAACACATTCTTAAATCTCTTTTAGATCTTTTCTATAAGCTACTTTTGGTGTTCATGAAGGTCTATAAGCATGTGCTATCTCCTCCAGTTTTTATCTTTGCTGGGCTTCACAATGTCCCACCAACTTATGCTCCACTTTCATCCGTTGTCACCAGTGACTGGCTATGGGGGAGGGGGTGGCACTTCATCTATGGAAGCGAGCGCTCACCTCTCCTCTATCTTTGCAGGCACCGATCTCTTCTCAGATTTGAGGCCACTGGTTTGCTCTGTAAACTCAGGTTTCTGATGGGTCCAAAAAACATGAATTTAAGTTAATCTGGCTCTTTTTCATCATAAGGATGGGTACACTTCTTCTAGCTCACTATATCTTGGAAATCTTAGTTTTCTGTTACAGTATCTAAGATGATGGAGTGAGAAAGAGAGACTTCCTGAAAATGTGAAATAATTATAGGCTTCTCTTACTGTATAAAATATACTACGTTAAAAAAAAAAAGAGCAGTCAAAAGAAACAAGGCAAGGAGTGTACATTTCAAGAAAAGATAAGTAACAGAGCTTTGATGGCCTTGCATCTCCTTCCTTCATTTATTAGAAAACTCCACATCTAGCAGCAAGGCTCAAAATTGCCCTGGTTGTTGCACCTCTATATTAGCCTTGCTCTTGGGGATATAATAAGAGACAAGGTAGAAGTAGTTGCCCTAGAGGCCAATACTGTATGAAGTTAGGCTGGCCGTTATTTAATAGACACCTTTCATCTGTTGCTAAATTTTAAAGTAGATATACAATTTTATTCAATACAAGATTGCTTTAAATTTATTCTAGCAAGCTACAGATTACAATATTGATGTAGGAGACAAAAACACTAGTGTTCTTATTTTGTACTTGTAACTCCTTACAAGAGTTCAGACTCTGAATAAGTTATTTAACTACTTTGAACCTCAATTTTTAAATTCTGCAATGGAAGTAAAATCTCAGCTATGTATTGGAGTGGTGAGAATCTCATGAGGCAATGTTCTTGAAAGTCATTTGACAAGTATGAAGGTCTATTCAAACAAGTAATATAATTTCACCCTTACCCTATTGTCATTGATTCTTAAAGCTAAAATAAGAACATTGAATACCAAGCCTTGTGCAGGATCAGAGTACTTTCTCTTCTGATATTTTTGGATAAGCACTGAAAATTTTATATAGTCTTTCCCATTTTCCTCAAATCTTTGCTTGTTACTGGTACACTGTTTTGGCTGTAACTACTGAGTTATGCAAATAGTTATGCAAAGAGTTACTACTTTCATTAGTGCAAAAGTTTTCTGCTTTGATTGTCTTTTGGCTACATACATTTTACTTGATTTGATATTTGTGTTGCCAAGTCTTTATCATCCACAAGCTTTTCAGCTATCTGTATGGATGGGGCATTTCTTCAGTTAATGGACTTATCCATTTTGTACAACTTCACATTTCAGAGGTGACATGGAGAGGTGTTCTCCAGATTGTTAAGAATCTAAGATCCTTGGCAAGCGCAAATTAAAACTATACCAGTTAAAGCTCAGGGAAACCTTATGATCAATCAGGATGAGAAAAGGAGACACAGGTAGACTTCCCAACAGACTTGGAGAGGGAAATTCATGAACTTGGGCTGTTCTTTCTCTTCTATCTAATAGTGTTGACTTTCCTTTCTCTAAGTCTCTGCTCTCTTTTAGTCTCTTGTCTGCTCATCTCCATTCCTTCTTTCACATAGCCTCTGCAGAAAGGCTCTTATTTCCCTCACATTTTGGGGCTGTACTCAGCTCTGACGTGCATAATATTAACTATGGCCCAAACTACATAATTTCAGAATTTGAAGATAGAATAACAGTGTCTTATTTAAAAGGATGAATTTAATGGTCTGGAGACTGACAAAATATAATAGAAACTTGAATGACTTTGTGTTCGGACTGTAAAGCAGAGCCCCGCTTCAAATTGCTTTTATTCATCCCTACCTCGAACATTCCATTTCATTCCCTTGATGTGTAGGAGAGAGCTAAAAATTTAACTCTCTCTTGAAAATGACAATTACATTTGCTATTTTTATGTGTTTTATGTAAGGAAAACTTATTAAAAATCATATTTCATCTACAAAAATATATTAAGGAGGTATAAAAACTCTAAAATAGACTGCTGCACTTGTTTTCTCCAGTCTGTTTATTAAATAAAGGCGATGATGCATATAGTGAATATGAATGAAAAAACTTGATATTAATGACTGTCCTTGTTACCCACTTAACTAACTTTTACTTATTATTATTCCTTTGGTGAGTCATCATTATTTAATTTTTAATTGATTACTCATTCAATCATTCTTTCTTTTTTGTAAAGTAACTAACCTTGAAGATATTATTATGATTACCTTACACTTTCTTCATAGGGTCCAATTGTTTTGGAAGAGAAACAGAATCTCATACCATATTTTTAGAAGTTAAATAACTAATTATATAGAACTAATCTCAATAGTAATTACTTCTGTTTTTACTTGTAAATAAATAACTAATAACTAACTCATAACTCATAACTAACTTGTGAAATATGTTAATATGTTATAAGTTTTGCTATTCAAGAAGAGTGAACAGGTGAGGACAACTTGAAATCTTGCCCATGTTTTCACATCTCTGGTTGGGACATGCAGTACTTTTATGTTTCCCATATAACAGTGCTTCTTCCCTGGGGTTGTCAGTTTAGATAAATTGGTGTGTATTATGAGATTTATTGACTCAAAAAGATTTCTATATAGCAGTATTTATGTTTGTTTTCTTATGCAAAATATGTAAGTATTAATTAATGAAAATAAATATAATAAAGTGAAAAATGTGACTTCCATTCTTTTTTTCTTGAGTCCCTCCTTTAGATAGCCATCGGACCTGCAGATTATCATTTTGTCAAAGAATCTTCTTTGTTTAAAGCCATTGGTAGTTCTTGTGTACCAAACTCCTTTCCTAAAGTTAGACTGACCTTCAGTATTAGTAAAAAGTTTCATCTCCACCAGGCAACATAAAACCTTAAATATATGCTTTGTACTTTCAATCTTGCATGACAGTGAGTTGGGGTTACAGTGTGTTGAAAGAGGAGACATCAGTGAAGGATACTTTCTGGATACTTATTTTGAATTTTCTCCTTCCCAGAACTCATGATCAGGATCAAAGAAGCAGTATACATTCTACTCTTTGTCAAATGCTATTAACATTGGTGAGCCCTAGGCATCACTTCTGGAAGCTTGTGAAGATAAGAACAATATGGATGCACAACAAATCAAAGATCATAGAGTCCCATTCTTAATAATGAGACAGATTATCAGCCTCTTAAGCCCCACAAGACAACAAGAAGTGAAGCCATCTATATTCACCAGCTTACTGTCTATAATAACATGACTTTATTATTCCAGGAAATTTTTGCTCAGGAAGATAACATTGCAAATACCATGTTGTTGATTCCACATACTTCCTGAAAATCCATCTATCTGAACAATAGATTATTCATCAATAATTTGCTAAACTGGAATCATCAAACTGCTTTTAACTCTTCAAGTTTCCTTTCAAACTCTCATATTTCTGTGTTTACTAATCTTAAACTACCATCTCACAACCTTAGCTTATCTCCTATCAGGCCCTCACCATTGAAAAACCTTTAAAAACTCCTTCAGATCTACAGATTTCCCAAATTTGTCTTTTTCTCCAAAGATTCACCTATGACTGTCAAGATAGTGGCCTCTCTGACTGCAGTAAATAAACTTGGCATTGCTCCATGAAGAAGGTATTTTTGTGGTCTCTTTACGAAGTCATCAGCATATGTGACCACTGGCCAAGGATAAATGAAACTGATGAGCTATTAATAGTTGACAGAGTGACTGCCTGTTTTTCTCAGAGATAGTCCCTGTGAAAATGCCTCTAGTGGCAATGAAATTAAAATCGACATTATGATGCATTTTGAGGGCCGACTCACCCCACTGTATATGTTTTCAATTTTTTTCTATGTAAAAGCCTTGTCTTCACGGATTTCCACAACCTGAAATACAAGTCCTTCATAGGCATATATTATGCTTTTAATTTCTCCTCAGAACTCAAGTGATCATTTTTTTCCTTCTCTAAAGAAATAGAAAGTGTTCAGATATGCTGTCGCCATGTTTACTGAATTTTTAAAAAGAAAATCGTCACTGAAAAATCTTGTGAATGGGAAAAAATAGAATCACCAAAGCAAGGATTATGTACACCCAACATTCTAATTGCTAATCTGTCACTTTATGATTTAAATATATGCGTTTATTACATATATCTCTATTGCAAATAGCAAATATTGAAATGAACATCAAATATGTGTTACATAGCTGTCAATGGCAAACCAAATACTAAGCTATTATTCAAAGAAGAGACTTATATATTTCCCTTTTCTGTCATTACTTACCCTGCTCATTATTATATCCAAAGTGTAGTTTTAATTATGCAACAGCTGTTAGGCACATGTTACTTCTTTTGTTAAGGTTTACTCTATCTGAAATATGAAGCCTGCATTTATCAACTTCCTTTAAAAGGAAGTACAGGCCTAAGACATATCTATGGAATATAAGGTCGTGTGCCAACAAAATTTATGTTTCTTGATATTATTTTAATGAAAATCACTGCTGCTTCCATAGTACACTCCTGTCCATTAAGAAATAATTTTGAGAGGCTGTCTATTCTCAGAGAATTCTATTTCAGGAGTTCTTTTTTAGCACTCCAGAGCCATTTTAAATAACGATGTGAATTATTTTAAGAAAATTCATTTTCAAATACAGCTAAATGGGAATCTCAGAAAACAACTGTCATTGAAGTAAAAAATGTGCTTTGGAATACATTTTGTTATTTTACTAGCAAAGGGATACTTTTATCTGTGAAAGGTTGTTTCCTAAGTGATGTTAAAATTTATAGTTTTTGATAAGAAATTTACACTCTGACTTGTGGTAATAGCCACTGCCCTAGAGACACTGTCATTGGAGGTTCAAGTATCCGTAAAAACAGTAACAGCATTAAGCTTAATATCACACTTAACTCATTTCTTTCATATTAGGCAAAATGTGTTTCAATATAACAGCAAATCAGGGCGTTATTTTGTCCGCTCATTTTTTTTTAACTGCATGAATTAACCGGTAAAAATATATTGTCCTTATTTTAAATTTTATAAGGACTCTTCAATCTCTCTGACTGTGCCTCTCTCACACAGACTAATACACACCGGTATTGCTTCTCCCAACATGATCAGCCTACCCCAGCTGTTTGTTTTGTTTATTTTGTTCTGTTTTATTTTGCTTAATAACAGCAGTAGCAAGTTATTCCTTTCATCTTGAAATTATTCTGCATGTTGTTTGCTTCACTCAGCTTCTTCAACACAAGGAAAGTCTTAAAGGCTTTTCTTCTTATTCACTTATATTTATGGCAAAGATGTACTTAGAAAATAGAGTTTGCCTGAGGGCAGATTAGGGAGTTGGATTTCCATATAGGCTGTGTGTGTGTATTTGGATTCTGACCCCTGACAAAATCTTTTTCCTTTACCAAACTTTAGTCAGCCTCCTCTGAGTCTTCTTTTTGACTAAACCTCATCTTTGGTCTTAATTTCAACAAAAACTTATTAACACATGTGTCGCAAATACACATTGAGTACATGGAAGTACTCAATGATGAGAAGCTCAAAAAGATGCTTTGAACTTGAGCTTATATACCATCTTAGCAGAGAATAATAATTTTGTAAAGAAGGGGCAAGACAAAGGAAGATAACTTTGAGCATCTAAGGTGGCAAATTGTGGGAAGATAAATATACGGAGGAACTAATAAAAGTGCTGGTTAGTGAAGTCTGTTATGTACAATCCCCTGGTGCACCTGGGCTGATAAAGTTCTAGAGTTGTCTTTAGGAATTAACTTCTGTCCTTCGTGGTAGAGAGGAGAAGGCAGACACCTTTATAAATCTATGTCCTGCTTTTAGGCAAATAGTGGAAGAGGAGAGAGCTTTTCTTATATCTACTTCTTCTCAATTGCCTTCAGCACAAAATAATTTGTATGCGAGAGCGGCAAACTTTAATGTGGCATATTGTGCTGGCCTTCACCTGCACGGCTCAGTTGTAGCAAGAATCCCCCTTAGTCAGTTTCGAGAGACTCCCTCACTCTTGTTATCTGATCAAATTTCTCATTTCCCATTTTTGATATCTGACCACTATGGCCGGCATTCAGCAAGAATCCTATTAAGTCTGTTTAGCAAGAACCCTCCTCACCTCGATGTCTCTTCTTAGGAAGTTTTCATCCAGTGACAGCCCCCTCCTCCCCAATTCTGCTCAATGACTATAATTCCCCAGCTATCTTTGCTATATTTGGAGTGAGGTCAATATATCTCCCCTTTTGCAATAGTCTTTACACCTATCACAATAGTTCTAAATAAACTTTTCATTTCCTCTTTAACAAGTGTCTGAAAATTTTTTTCTTTGGAATCCCTATCATCAATGATTCAGTCTAATTCAGGTCCCACCAAAAAAAGTCAAAGAGAACTAGAAATTTCACCTTGTAGAATTTCTAGGGAGCAAACACCTTCTCACCACTCTTGTGCACCTTCCCTTTGGAGTTTGAAGGGTGATGTAGAAACACCAGTACTGCATGCATTTTCACTCTATTCAGAGCTATGGTTAATAAGAATGTGGAAGAGGGCGATGGATGCAATGATTTCTCAACTTCCTCACTCCAGTGGCTTGAGGTCTCCTACCACTCCTTTGTGGGAGGTCCCAGAGGTGTGACACATTGGGAAAATGTTTGAATCACAGAATAAAGGCAAAAGAATATTTATGTCAAAGAAAGAGCCCTGAAGAGTTGATGATGACACAGAATGTCACCCAGAGTTGTGGAGACTGAAATTCGTGAGAGAAAGATGGAAGAGTCCTCTCATTGCTCTTTACAACATAATCTTTTACTGTTTCTTCACTCTCCCCCTCTTCTTTCTTCTTCCTTTTTCATTCCTCCAGCTTTCCATTTATCTTCCCTTAGAGACAGCAAACCATTGTGCCATTTATGTATGCTTCCCTTTCCATATCCCTCATAACTCCAATAAATGTTTGAGATGTGTTATTTCAATAATCTTCAACAGTCTGAGGTGTTACTACTATTACCTATTTCACAGATGAGAAATCTCAAGCATGCAGAGATTAAATGATTTGTTCATGGTCACATAGCTAATAGGTGGCAAGTCAAAATTTAAAGCTAGCCCTTATTAAAACTTGTTCTTTGGCATTAAATTAACCAGCGCTTTTCAAGTCTCAATGTGCATCCTTAATTAACCTGAGATCATGTTAAAATGCACATCAAGGCTCAGGAGCCCTGGGTGGGGACCTGGAATTCTGCATTTATAGGGGATGCTGATACTGCTTTTCCCTGGGCCACACTATGAAGCGCCTTTGATGGTCATTCAGTTTGAAGTTATAGCGTTTTCACTGATAATACGATTCCTCATAATTTGGCCTCATTACTTTAAATATGTCTAAAACATGATAGATTGATTTATCCCCGAAATTCTTATTCTTCACTCAATCCAAAGGTTAGAGCTTTCTGATACCAGTAGAACTGCTCAATATCAAATTCTCCCTCAAGGTTTTTGCTTAGAAATCTCAAATGTAGTACTTTTTGTTTTTAGTCCATCCATCAAATCTTTCATTCCACTTTCGTTTTTTTCTCCTTCTCCTCTGAACTCCTTTCAATTTATCTACGTCTTTTGGGCACCTACCAGTACAAAACTGCATGCTTTATTCCAGGTGTGGACCCATCATTCATATGGAAAGTGCTATCACATCACGTCTCTCAGTTTTATGACACAAGTGATACAATCTCTTTCAGTATTGAGTCCAAAAGAACGCTGCATCGTTTTGTGACTGAGCTATATTGAAGATTTCTATCTAATTTGACATGGTAATTTACAGCCTCAAATATCTATGCTTCTTCAAAATAACTAATTTACATCTTTGAAGCTGGATGACACGTTTTTTCCTATACCATGAATGTTTCATCATTTTTTTGTTACTGACGTTAACACACCGCCTTCCTGATTTTCAAATTTGGTTTGATTGTTGGTGGGCAGCCTCCTTCGTGCCCTTTATAGCCTACAGACGGGTGTCAAGGCAGAAACGTACTGTTTATATTCCAAATGCTTGGGGCGTCTGGGTGGCTCAGTTGGTTGAGCGTCCAACTTCGGCTCAGGTCATGATCTCGCAGTCTGTGAGTTTGAGCCCCGCGTCGGGCTCTGTGCTGACGGCTTGGAGCCTGGAGCCTGCTTCACATTCTGTGTCTCCTTCTCTCTCTGCCCTTCCCCCACTCATGCTCCATCTCTCTCTATCTCAAAAATAAAAATAAAATAAACATTCTATATATATATATATATATATATATATATATATATATATTCCAAATGCCTCTGGATTAAAATGATGAAGTTCTACAGTTGGGATTTTCAATTAGTTAAGTGGAAGACAAGGTGTCATGGATTTTATTTTGGGAGGCACTGTGAGGCGAAGCCAACAGGGATTAAGAGCAGATTACTTGGTTACATTTGAACTTCTGTATGTTGTAAAACTTCCATTTTCAAATTTTCTTTTGTTTTTCCTCCTGCAACCACTGTGCTTGTGGTACCCTTGTGGTAGGGACCCCTCCCTAAGGAAGGGAAAAAAAAAAACAAAAAACCTCAGGCAACCTGGCTATATGCGTACGTGAGGACATCCTTCAAGACCTTGTAACATAACGCCACTCAATCAGACTGCATGTTTGTGTGTTACCATATATGGAAGACAAAAAAGTAGAAAATGTATAAAAAACTATGTCACGTGGTGTTCAGGGCTCAGTTCTTTGGTACGAACCCAAATGAGCAGTGCTGGCACAAATAAAGTTGCTTCCCGGAAAAAAAAAAAAAGCCTTGGTGTCATGACTCTCTGTGCAAGAATCTTGCTACACCCTTAGCTACCTAGAAATGTTTCTTTTGAAAAATTCCAATTCAGTCTTAGGTGAACCGGAAGGAAAAGGACTGATTCACATGTAGGCCAGAAAACCTTAAGTGAGAGTCTGTTCTGAGCATAAGATCTCCTTTTAATTACATATACACATATTTGAAAAAGAGTAGTACCTTTATATAAGGTACTTATGCATTTTATAGTTAAAGCTTGGCGAATGGTTTTTTGCAATGACAACACCACTAAAAGGGTAGTAAAGTCACTCACTAAGATAGCTGGAAAAATCTAGTTAAGTGTATGGGTGCACACATGTGAGAGAACATGTGTGAGCAGGCTAACATGGGAAGGAAGGGAGAGAAAAGGAGGGAGAGACAGTGAGGGAGGGAGAGCTACCTAAAGTCAAATCTCAAATCTTTTCTTTCCCCTGAGTTCTTCCTAATTGGAATTTTATTTTTTTATCTTTTTTTTTAAATGTTTATTTATTTTTGAGAGAGAGAGAGACAGAACACGAGCAGGGAATGGGCAGAGAGACAGAGGGAGACACAGAATCTGAAGAAGGCTCCAGGCTCCGAGCCATCAGCACAGAGCCTGATGCCGGACTTAAGCTCATGAACCATGAGATCATGACTTGAGCTGAAGTCGGCCGCTTGACTGAGCCACCCAGGTGCCCCCCAAACAGAATTTTCTTTCACAAATGCTTCTTTGATTCTAAAGTTATGAATATTTGTTACTTCAGCAAATATATAGAAAGGACCTCCTATGAGCCAATGACCAGCTAGCTAGGTATCAAATGAGGAAAGGCCGAAAAACATGCTGTTCATGCCATGAGAAGCTTACAATTATTAGATGAAATAAATTTCTGCAGATCAATTAGTTCTTCTTTCTGTTGTAGTCCTAATTTCCTTTTGTTACTTTGTACTAGGAGAACTCCATAGGAGGGAACAACTTCTTATTCTGGGAATAATGGGAAAGTCCTAGAAAAATTTATTGTACAGAAGTATTTGGGCAGGACCCTGAAGACTAGGCTGGGATTTTTGTGGAATAAAGGTTGGCGAAATAAAAAGTCACGGACTTTTGTTTTGGGAGACCCTGTGAGACAAATTCCAAAACAGGGCTTAGCTGCTTGTGAGCTCAGGATAATAAATTTAAACTTGCATATATTGTAACATTTTATCAAGCATTTTATATCAAAGCCATATTTCCCTGGAGAAAGTAGGAAAGAGCTGTATACATGAATACTGTTCCAAATAAATTAGTTCTTGAATTGTGAAACTGAATCCTACTGATTGG
Organism: Paguma larvata; assembly: GCA_030068075.1. Lineage (NCBI taxonomy): Eukaryota > Metazoa > Chordata > Mammalia > Carnivora > Viverridae > Paguma > Paguma larvata. Next base: position 75,740,597 of record CM057826.1, read on the forward strand.
GTGTCTGAGTTATATTTATTTAAATACGGTTTTGTACAAAATGGAAAAAAAAGGAATGCTTGCCAACTAACATAGAGCTGAAGTAGGAGAACATGGACTCTATGTCAATTATTTATTCCTGCTTTGTTGTAGGACATTCTTCGGTTGCCACATAGAGTTTCCATCAGCAAAAATTTAAGGCCTAAAATTCTGTGTTACATGACATAGATTTGGGTGCCTATGGCATCTCTAAGTGTCTCCAAACTCTATTAAATATTTGTGATGTTTATATTTGATTTGATATCTGATTTTGATTCTTTTTTTTACTGATTTAATTCAAATAGCAATCATGTGAAAGTATGAAAATGATAATAACAATAATAATAGCTAATATTTATTGAGTACATACTGTGTCAGACACTATGCTAAGTGTTCTACATAACATTATACCATTTAATCCTCACAAAAGCCTTGAATTAGAACTCTAAATTCATCTTATTGATAATGAAACTGATAACAAAGAGAGGTTAAATTATTTAAAGCTAGTTATGTTGTAGCTAAACAAAAATTCTAATCTCTATATTTCTGACTCCAGAAACTGTATGTATAACTCAAACACTGTATTTTTATGCATGCCCACACTCCTGTGTCACATGAACAGTTAGTTAACTCATTGTAGCAATAAGCTACACTGTATTTTTTTTAATTTTTATTAATTTTTTTAATGTTTTTATTTATTTTTGAGACAGAGAGACACAGAGCATGAGCGGGGTTGGGGCAGAGAGAGAGGGACACAGAATCCGAAGTAGGCTCCAGGCTCTGAGCCATCAGTACAGAGCTCGACGCGGGGCTCGAACTCACAGACCGCGAGATCATGACCTGAGCCGAAGTCGGACGCTCAACCAACTGAGCCACCCAGGCGCCCCTACACTGTATTTTTATGTATGTCCACACTCCTGTGTCACATGAACAGTTAGTTAACTCATTGTAGCAATAAGCAACAAGTGAACTTAAACAATGCAAGTTCTACAGAAGAAACAAAAGATGGCTACTATGGAACACTCGCAACTCAGGAGCATATAAATTAGTAGGTAAACACTTTTACATCTATCATTTAAATGCAACGCTATGCTAAGTGCTATAATAGAAGACATTAACATTAGTGAAGGTTACAGAGGAGAGCTTAATTTTAACTAGAGGACTATGCAATGATTTTCAGATAAGATTTAGGGAATATTTACAACTCCAGCAGGTGATTATAGAGTTGGTGGGGGGCTGGGGAGAGGCGACTGGCAAACATTCGACCAAAGACAAACACTCCAGAGAATGAAGGACGTGTTTAGGAAATAGCAGGTGGACGGATATAAACAATCTATAGAGAACTTAGAAGGGAGGAGGGACACTGATGTGTGGGAAATGAAACTGGAAAGTTAGGCAGAAAACGATCTCTAGGCTGAATTATTTCAATTTTATCTAGTGGTAAACTGGAGGCATCAGAAGTTTTTGAACTGTCATGTGGCAAGATCAGATCTACGATTCAGAAACATGTAGTCACTAAACGTGAATAGTGGATGGGCAGAAGCAGGTATCTAGCTAAATCATAAGCAAAAATGAGTTACTGAACTACTATGACTACTTCTGACTATGACCTGGAATGACAGCATTTACATTCACTTGCGGTTGCTCTGAAGTTGAGTTATAATGCAGGTTTTAAGTTTCAAATATGTCTTATTTATGCTTAGGCAGAGTTTGAGTGTTTTATTTATTATCTAAAACAATATCTATTTAGAACATTTGTTGTTCTTTGATATGGGCCTTATGATGCTTCATAATATTAGCTGATATAAAATTCCTAAATTTCATATAACATCTACTCTTGAGTTATCAGTCATTCCAAACATTTTTATAGAATATTGCCATTCTAACTATAGCATTTTTAAAACAATGTTATACCAAGAAAGTCTTACTATAGCCAGGATAGTTTAAAAAGGAAAGAAGACAGGCCTAAAAGGAGGTTTAAAAAATGAATGGAACAAAACTATTTCTTTTAAAATGTTGAGGAAGTAATTCTTTTTTGACAAAGAGATGGAATAGATGACTTATTGTGTCCTTTTCAAACTTTAGTTTCCATGAGTCTGTGATTCATACATAAGAGAAATTGTTTTATCTCCTGACTGATGGTCCTTCCAAACCCTGTTTCCCTCTTGCCACCAAAAATAAGATTCCTCTAAGTATAAAAATGTTTCAAGCAGACTTTTTGACTCTGTGAGGCTCCAAGTGATAAATATAACACTCAACATTGCTGTTTGAGATGGTGAATCACTGAAAGTTGAATTTATAGAATTCTGGAGATATGTTTTGTTCAGCCACCCCCTATTTTATATCCAAGGCCAGAATTCTCTGACATGAAGTTCAAAGCATTACACAAAAAAATAGTTCAGTGTATTGAAAGTACTCTCTTAAGCAATTCTGTAGGTTTCAAGTAAAATTATATTTTATTTTCACAACTATCCAGTTATCTGTTAATCACCCGTAGAATTTGTTAAGAAAATTCTCAGGACTGGCAATATGCTGTGGGCAATGTCAGACCAAATATTAAGAGAGGACATGCCTGGCACAAAATGATTAGATATTGCATAAAGTGTGTATTTATGTATCTATGTGCATGGATACTCACAGGGAGTAAGATTCTTCTCATGCAGCCAACAATAAAAAAAACCTACAAAGAATATGATCATCTGAGATCAAGTGCCAATATCAGCTGAGTGGTCCTAAAATTTGGTTTGGGGCCAATAATATAAAGTAGGTAGAGATGAATACAAGACTCTAAGAGAATGTGAAGACAAGAAAGGGGCAGAAGTGACCCAGTTTGATAACGCTGCCTGATTCTCAGCAGAAGCAAATGGAAATCATGTCAAGAAAGAAACACTCTCAATTTTTGACAGTGTATTTTCCCTATAATAAAATTCATCATATATGAGCTCACAACTAGAGATCACCAGATACATACAGAATCGAATCACCATGGAATAGACATCAAAACAATAAACAAGAAATTTAGATTCCCTAATGTTTAAAAAATTGCAAACATCAGACACAAACTTTTAAATCTCTCTGGTGGAAATGTTTAGCAAAATAAAAGTGAGATAATAAAACTATGAATTAATAAGAAAATATAGAAAAGTCCAGACATTTGATAGCTGTATCATTTAGGGTTCTTAGAGAAACAGAACCAAGAGGATCTATACACAAGTATGTACATATCTATCTATCTTCCCCTCCACACAAACATATCTTATATTCCTATCTAGATATAGATAAGTCTATATATGTCCTATATATATCTATATGTAAATCTATATATCTTATATTTAATAATAGATATCTGTGTTAGATACTATTCTGTCTACTGTCATCTATCTTTTCTTTAATTTTTTGTAATGCTTATTTATTTTTTGAGAGAAAGAGAGAGTGCAAGCAGGGGAAAGGCAGAGAGAGAAGGAAAAACAGAATCTGAAGCAGGCTCCAGGCTCCAAGCCATCAGCACAGAACCCAACATGAGGCTCAAGCTCACAAACCGCGAGATCATGACTTGAGCCAAAGTCAGACGCTCAATCGACTTAGCCACCCAGGTACCCCTATCATCTATCTATCTATTAATTGAATGCTCTAGCTATCTAAATTTATTTTAAAGAATTGGCTTATGTGCTTGTGGAGGATTGCGAATTTATAAATTATAGGGCAAGGTGGCAGACCATAAGTTAGGCAGGATTTCTATGTTTATTCTTGATATAGAATCCCTTTTTCAAAATATCTCGTTTTACTCTTAAGAACTTCAACTGATTAAATGAGACCCAACCACATTATCAAGAATAATATGCTTTACCTATAGTTAACTTATTGCAAATGTTAATCACATGTACAAAATATTTTCATAGCAACACCTAGACTGATTTTTTACTGAACAACTGGTTGCCATAGCCTAGCCAAGTTTGACATATAAAATTAAACAGCACAATAACAAATAAAATAAACTTTTAAAGGGAAAAAAAGTATAAATTATTGAAATTTTAAAAACTGGTGAAGATGTTAGCAGCAAACTAGACAGAATTAAATGGAAAATTATTATAGTGGAAAATATATGTGAAGAAATTATCAGATATACAAGGAAATAGAAATTGAAAGAATAGTTAAGAGACAAAGACAGAGTTAAAAATGTTCTAATTATGTCTAATTGGAAACCCAGTAAAGGATGATAAAATTAAAGGAGGAAGGTAATAGTTGAAGAAAAAAAATGACTGAAAAATTTCCGTAAATAATAGAAGATACAAAAACCAAGATATTAGAAGTACAATGTATCAAACAAACACTGCTGATACTTTCTACTGTCAGCAAATATTGATTAAGATGACTACGGGAAAACTATGTTAGCTACACTAGTCACAACTGAAATCAAAAGGAAAAAAATGCAAAAAGCAACTATCTGAGGGCTCAGGATGATCTAGGGGGAAAATTGTACCAATTCTATACAATCTTTCACATTTCTTATTCCACCTAATTCTCCTGATATTAAAATAAAATACCTTACAAGGAAAGAAACTAGGTAGGAATAGCTCCCTTAAACATAGATATAAATGTCCTATGATAAAATATTACTAAATCAAATACAGCAGTATATAAAAGGAATAATACATTATGACCAAGTGTCATTTATAGCAGGAATGCATGGCTAGTTCAATATTCAAAAATCAATCAGTGTAATTTACCAATCAAAGGTTAAAAACCATATTAGGAGATACAGAAATGCATTTTACATAATTCGACGTTCTTTCATGATAAAAATTCTTAGAAAGCTAGGATTCAACCACACTTCCTTAGTTTGATAAAGGGCATTATAGTAGTTTACTGTGATCATTGTAACAAAATATTACAAAGTTACTGGCTTGAAACAATGTATTTATATTAGTTTACAGTTCTGGTAATTTAGAAGTCAAAAATGTTTATCATCAGGCTAAAATCAAAGCTAAGCCCTGGAGGAGAATCCATTTTTTTTGTATCTAGCTTCCACAGGCTGCTTACAGCCCTTTGCTCATTGCTCCCTTCCACCTTAAAGTCATCAATAGCCAAATGAGTATATCTCATGTTGCTTCATTTTGATAGGACTCTTTTGCCTTCCTCTTCCATATTTAAAGGAGTTTTGTGATTACACTTGGCTGATCAGGTTAATTTAGAATAACCTCATTATTATTAAGATCAGTTGATTATCAATGGTAATTCAATCTGCAACCTTAATTTTCCCTTGCCATGTAACATAAATTATTAACAGGATCTTGGAATTAGGGCATGGACAGATTTGGGGGGACATTCTGCTGACTACAGTTATACAAAATCCCGACAGTAAACCTCTTAGTAATAGTCTAAGATACTTTTCCTCTAATTCTCTCTCACAAGAGAGGTGCCTCTTCTTTGTACTTCCTTAGCATCTCTACCCCAGCACTTACTCTAGTGTAATGTGTAATTGCTGGGTTGTTTGCTTGTCTTTCTAGACATGATACATTATTTAGTGGTGTATACCAGATCAGTGCCTTGTAAACAGAGTTCTTAATAAGCACAAGTTTTACAAAGCAGCATCTCCAAATGATGTATGACTTAAGAAAACTATCAGGATGGGTTGTTACTTTGTTTTCTTTCCTTCCTCTGAAGAACTTGTGACTGTGTCTTCTTAAATACGAAAGGAAGGCTCAGTTTCCGTGGTCCCTGTATCATGCAGGCCCACTGAATATACTTATTAGGGTAGAAAAACTATAGAAAACATCTTGCTATGGTTCTTTCTGTTTTAAATTTTTTGTAATGTTTATTTATTTTTGAGAGAGAGAGAGGAGAGACAGAGCATAAGCGGGGGGAGGGGCAGAGAGAGAGGGAGACAGAGAATCCAAAGCAGGCTCCAGGCTCTGAGCTGTCAGCACAGAGCCCAATGAGGGGCTTGAACCCCGAACTGTGAGATCATAACATGAGCTGAAGTGGGCCACTTAACCGACTAAGCCACTCAGACGCCCTGAGGCTTTCTTTCTAATAGCATCTTTTACGTGGTGCTAAAAGGTAACCAACCCATTCAGAAATCCTAGATCAACATGAAAAGAGGAAAAGGTTGAGAGAGACAATATGATTAATTTTTAAAAGTATAGGAGTACAGTGCTCACTTTGGCAGCACACATACTAAAAAAAGTATGGGAGAACAGACATTGCAATATGTATAAAGTGTATAAAATATTGTTAATATATATGAGTTATTCCAGTAGTTTACATTTACTTAGCAATTGTGTGATTGTTTTTAAGAGAACTAAGTGTGAGAAAAAATATCACTGAATTTAATAAAAGTGACTTGCATATAAGCCCAGACTTTGATCAGATGCATGGATATTGCATGGAAGTCACTTTGGAGAAACTTTTTAAACATTAGTTTGTTGTTAGAATGAAGGCTCATATTTTGCAGATTTTTAAGATGACCATTTTATAATAATGAATATATAAAATGAATTCACAAACATACAAAAAAAAAAAGTCCCAAACCTCAGCAGTCAACTTACAAAACAAAATCCTATATCAGAGCTCCTTCCCTATTCCATATTTCTGTTCTCCTCAGATAACATGTATCATGATTTTTTTAACGATAACCATATCACTCATATCTTTTTTTCCCGAACTTTATGTCTTCTATTTCTTGTTCTTGACTCACTGCTACAGCCAGTATGTCCACTAAAAAGCTTTAGAAAAAAAAGACCTACTTTTTTTTCTAGATTTCTTTTCTTTTCTATTTTTTCTCAATTTTAAAGAGACTTCTTCCAAAGTTTCATTATTCAGACTAATGCTAGCAATAGATTTTTCATGTATTTCTCTTATTAGATTAAGAAATTTTCTGTTTTACTAAGAATGTTTTTCTTAATAAAAAATGTTGAATTGTTAAATAATTTTGTGTGTATCTATTTACAGTGATCATGTGATTTGCTCTTTTAACATATTATGACATGGGTTATATTTATAGATTTTTTTCATGTTAAAAATGGTTAAAATACTTTGGTAACTCATTATTTAATTTTTAAAATATTCTTTTCTTTTAAAACCTTTCTTTGTCAACTCTTCATCTCAGGTAAAGTAGAGTAAGACAGATCCTGACATTTTATTTGAAAACTGCTTGATGTTATAACTTACCTAAATCATCTAAATATCAATGTTTCTCTTTTAAAAATGAGGACAAAACTATCAATCTAAAGAGTGTGTTGAAGATTAAAGCCTTCCGAGGCATTTAAATGATGTCTGATCTTTATTTTCTCTCCAAAGGATTCCTCAAGTCTAATGCTTAAATGTCACCTGCTCCATGAACTCTTTCCTGATCCTTCCAAATGAGTATAATCCCTTCTTTTTAAAACTTAACATTTGGAGGCTTAATTTTGTTGTACTTACATTATACCTACGATTATTATTTCTTGATTTATCTCCCTGCTATAGTATATGTTCCACTTATTAAAACTAGGGACTGTCTCACTTTTCTATCCATTGAATAGTTGCTAATAAGGTGTTATGGACTGAATCGTGTCCTCCAAAATTCATAGGTTGAAACATCCCCAGTACCTCAGAATGTGATTGTATTGGGAGATAGATCTTTTAAAAAGGTAATTAAGTTAAAATGAGTTTCTTAGGGTGGGCTCTGTTTCAATATGACTGCTGTTCTTATAAGAAAAGGAGACCAGGGGATTCAGAGAAACACCAGGAATGTGCGTGTACAGAAGGACCATGTCATGGGGCAGCCAGAGGGTGGCCATCTGCAAGCCAAGGAGAGAGGTCTCAGAGAAAATCAACCCTCCCATCCCCTTAAACTTCTAGATTCCAGACAGTGACAAAATAAATTTCTCTTGTGTAAGCCATTCAGTCTGTGGTATTTTGTAATGCCAGTTCTAGAAAACTAATACCTAAGGTGTGCAATAAATATTCCTATATTTAATTGTATCAGCTACTTGTAAGATAACGACTGCATAAATGGAGAACACAGTCCATACGCCACCCTAACCATATGCATATATTTCCTAGCCACTTTCCGTTGCTGGCTGTGGTTGGGGGATGTAGTGTGAAGGATGAGGAGGGCACGGAGGAAGATTCCTCCCTTTATAAAGCTAAGAGTTGTTGTGAGTGTTAGAACTTCTCTTCAAGGAGGAAGAGAAGCTGCTTTATCTCTTTCAGTAACTACTAATTAAGAATGTTTATATCTGTTAAACTGATATTTTAGAGGGAAAATGGGTAAACTGAAAAAAAAATGATATCTGAATCTGACTTCTCAAATAAAGGAAATAAGCTATCAAAAAAGAGTACACTCTTTTTGGCCAAGTTAATGAGAAAACAGTTTACATTTATAGTGAGCAGTTAATCTGAAGATGAGCTTTTGAGGAATATGTGTGTGTGCTTGTGCATATGCTATGAGTAGGACATGTGGTGGGAGAGAAAAGAATCATATGTTGCTGGATAATTCTTATTTTTGAGGAAATTACAATGTAATTTGTAGAGAAAAACAATAAAATTGCAACCTTACCCATATTAAGTATTTTTAGCAAATATTTGGTACTTCATCTTAGAACACAGAACAAATCCCAGTTGTTCACATACCTAGAGCAGTTCAGGGTTAGGGAGTGATCCTAAAAGCCTTCCCTATGTGTCCTTTGAGAGTGAGAACTTTGTCATATATTTCCTTTTGCTTGACACAACATTGTTACTAGTAAATGTTCAACATAACCATGTTGACATGAATTACACCAAATTAGGGTGGAGAAATCCAGTACCTACTCTGGTAATTTTTCTGCCTTGTTCCTTCTGATAGTGGAAGAAAATTTTCTCAGGCCTCTGAATCAGAGACCAGACTTAGCTTGAAATGAATGGCAACACTATTTTTCAAAGTGGCCAAATTAGCTATTGTCAAGAGTGTATAGTAAAGCAAAAACTTGAACATGAGGCTGATGATCTAGAGTCAGTGTAAATAAGGCTCAAGTGGCTCTTAGGGCTTTGGCCTGCCCTACTGAGACCAACATTCCTCAGGCTCTAATTCAAATTCCCAAAGGCATTCAAATGAGTAGAAGCTCCAAACTAATGTTTTGTAGAGAAATGTAAAAAGGAGGAGATGGCATGTCTTATTAACTTAATCATTTAGTAAAGTGATTTTTAAATTTGTCTAGATTAAATTTTTGTGAATTATTTTCTGACTCTAGAGTGCTGATTTTGTCCTCTCCACCCTTGGGGAGCTGTGTTTCTCTTACTCTTTCATCTGTATTTCAGTGACACCAACATCAACAATCTAAGTCTTGCAATCAACAAATATTTAACCTGGAGTTTCCTTAAAGAACAGCAGCTTCTTATAAAAAAATAATTGTAACTCTTTCAAGGACAATAAACTTTTTTTTTTTTATTTCTGATTCATCTTTCTACTTAGAATTGTATTTAGGGGGTGCCTGGGTGACTCAGTCAGTTAAGTGTCTGACTTTGGCTCAGGTCATGATCTTGCGGTTCATGAGTTCGAGCCCCACATCAAGCTCTGTGCTGACAGCTCAGAGCCTGGAGCCTGCTTCAGATTTTGTGTCTCCCTCTCCCTCTGCCCTTCCCCTGCTAACACTTTGCTCTGTCTCTCTCTCAAATATGAATAAACATTAGAAAAAAAATGAATTGTACTTAGAATTAACTTCAGTTCATCATTCCCATTTGTCTTGTGGATATCATAACTTTAATAAAATAAATAAAAGTCTAGGATAAACAGTGTTATGACATTGGTTCCTGATTATATGGCAGTGCGTGGCGCTGAAGAATGGGAACACAAGGTTATGCTGTGGAGGCCTCAAAATTTCCGATGTTAAAAAGGAAAATTACATTATGTTGAACGGGTTTAGTTTGTTACTATCAAAAAAAAGAAAGAAAAAAAAGAAAAAACCTTAAATGATTTATTGGAATGAAAAACATGAGTTTTCTCTTGGTTGGTTTTTGTGTCCAGGTGGGTAGGTTGTTAGCATTTTTCTCTTTACCTGCATAGACGCCCTACAGGTCAACCAAGGAAATCAACAGGACCACCGCGACACTCAGCAGAGACTTTTCCTCACATTGGTCCTCTGTAAGTCCATGCATGCTCAGATGTACAAATTAAGCACAAAACTTTATTAATTCATTCACATGGCTACAAAGTTTTTCATATCAGGGGTATATGATAATTTAATTAATAGATGGATATATAGATTTTTTTCTAATCCCCACTAGGATTAATCTTGTCATTTTTGCTTTTCTATTTTTACAGAATTGATTTCTAAAAGTTTGTTTTCTGTCTTAAAGAGTATTGAGTATAAAACAATTTGATATTTAGAAAAAATTGCAAGTAAAAAACAAATAACATAGGGTAAGTTGCTGAAATGATGTTCCTGTATCCCCAAAACTATTAACCTGTATTTCCTACAAACGAGGCCATTCTCCAATATCACCAAATTACAACTATCTGTATCAAGAAATCAGTACTGATTCATAATACTATTTAATCCTATATCAAGTTTTGCCAGAAGTCACATTAATGTCCTTTATAGAAAAAAGATTCAGTGGAGAATTGTGTACTGAATTTAGTTACCATGTTTCTCTTCAATTTTGAACAATTCCTAAGTTATTTATTGTTATTTATAAAGCTTGCAATTTCATCAACCTGTCAACATTTCTGTACAAATTCAACAATACTGAATATTAGCTTTTTAAAAACTATTTTTTTTCCAATAAATGAATATAACCCAGTGTTCCTTTGTTATTTTATTTGCATTTTACTGATTACTAATGAGATTGAGCATGTTTTCTTAAGTTTTTATTGACTTTCTTTCCTCTTATCTATTTTTCTGTCAAACAGTATTACTTTTATATTTTGTAGGTACTTAGAAAATTAATCCTATATTTTTCAAAAATTATTTTTTCTCTATTTTCCTCTGAACTTTGTTTATGGTGTTATAATTACAAATATTTTAGTATTGAAATTCATTAGTCTTTCCTCTCAGATCTCAGATTTAGTGTCTTGCTGAAGGATTCTTTCAATCTAAAGGTTTACAAATATTCTCTTTACACTTATTTTAATATGTTTATTATTTAGATTTCAATCTCTATATGAATTATTTTTATATAATATGAAAAAGTTATAAATTTTTGTATTTGAGATGAATAACTAACTATGCCTACATTATTTATTAAGGGAAAGATCTATTTCCCTCTGAATTAATTTGACACTTCTCTCATATGTTTCCATATCTAGTACATCTATTTCTGAACTCTGTTTTTATTTCATTGATCTTATTAGTAAAACACATTATTGCATTTATATGTTTATTATGATAACTTTAAATAGGTTTCAGTCACCTTGTATTGTCAGTTATCTTATATTATTTTTTTTCACCAAAAATATTTCTGATAATTTTTACTCATTCAGTCATCCATACTAATTTAAAAATATTTTAATAGAGGTAACAGAAACTATGGCAATATTTTGTTTCTAACAAGAATTACATTAAATCTATATACTACTTTTGGAAAGATTCCATTATTTATTTATTTATTTAATTAATGTTTATTTATTTTTGAGAGAGAGAGAGAGTGTGTGAGCTGGGAAGGGACAGAGAGAGAGGAAGACACAGAATCCAAAGCAGGCTCCAGGTTCCAAGTTATCAGCACTGAGCCCAATGTGGGGATAGAACCCACGATCTGTGAGATCATGACCTGAGCCCAAGTCTGCCTGCTTAACTGACTGAGCCACCCAGGCATGGTGGAAGGATTCCATTTTAAAGATAATGTCTTGTCTTGGGGCACTCAAATGACTCAGTAAGTGTCCAATTCTTGATTTTGGCTCAGGTCATGATCACACGGTTCAGGAGTTTGAGCCCCGCATCAGACTCCGTTCTGATGATGTAGAGCCTGGTTGGGGATTCTCTCTCTCCTTCTCTCTGCCCCTTCCCCACTTATGCTCTTATTCTTTCTCTCTCTCTCTAAAAATAAATAAATAAACTTAAAAAAAAAGATAACGTCCTCATTTTTACATCTGGCTTTGAATACCATTTTATCTGGTATTAGAGTGATTTACCTACTTTTCTCCCCATTATGTATTTACACAGAAATTTATTTTTCACTTTTCTTTTAACTTAAAATGTACCTTTTGTAATATCCAGTAGCTTGATTTGGTTTTATAAGCCAACATACGATAAGGAAATTGCTATTAGTCATGTTAAACAGTATTTTTGGTTTTAATTAAAACCACCCTGATAATTCCAAATATTATATCCAGATGGCAGAAAAATTAAATTATCATTATTATAATTATGTAGGATTAAATTTTATTCTCTTCCATTATTGCTGAAATTAGAAATCAGGGCATCTTCAAAAAGTTCAATGGGAGTGCCATGAGGCGGGAGCTGATGTTTCTGTCTGATTTTTGTCCACTTTTTGGGATTTAAGAAGTAAAACCCTTTCAATTTGCATCATTTAAGTTTGTACCTATCAAGGCATTTTTTTTATGGCATTAGCCTTTGAGAATTCCTTCTTAATTTGCTGTTGGCTCTTACAATCTTCTGTACCCCAATGCTCATTCCGCATTCAAAATAGAGCTAATATTTGAGCATATTAAACAGTAATAAAGATTGAATTACTCCTGCTAATGTTTCCTAAGTAGACTTGATAATGGCAAAATGACAAATAATATTGTGACGTTAATATTCTGATGATTAGGTTTAATTGATGACAGGCCTCATTCAGAAAAAGAAAATATTCATTCCAGAGTGCCCAGTTCTTTAAATACATATTTAAAGAATAAAAATAATGTCATCCTCTATAATTGCCTACACAATTGTTTTTGGCTTCAATACAGCATATTCCTACAAAAAAAAAAGAATTGCTTATGAACTGTATGAAGTTTTAAGCCTCCACTAGAGATGTATAAAAAACTTATAAATCTCAACACTCCAAACACAAACAGCCCAATTAAAAAATGGGCAGAAGATATGAATAGATATTTTTCCAAAGAAGACATACATATGGCCAACAGACACATGAAAAGATGCTCAACATCACTAACCATCAGGGAAATGCAAACCAAAACTGCACTGAGAGATCACCTCACACCTGTCATAATGTCTAAAATCAACAGCAGAAGAAACAATAGTTGTTGGCAAGGATGTGGAGGGAAGGGAACCCTCTTACACTGTTGGTAGGAATAGAAACTGGAAAAAAGCATGGAGGTTTTTCAAAAAATTAAAAACAAAACTACCATATGATCTAGCAATTGAACTAGTAGGTATTTACCCAAAGAATACAAAATATTAATTCAAAAGGATACATGAACCCCAATGTTTATGGCAGCATTATCTACAATAGCAAAACTATGAAAACAGCCCAAGTGTCCATCAACTGATGAATGGATAAAGAAGATATGGTATAAATATACAATGAAGTATTACTCAGCCATAAAAAAAGCATGAAAGCCTGCCATTTGCAATGACATGGATAGAGCTAGAGAGTATAATGTTAATGAAATAAGTCAGTCAGAGAAAGACAAAGACCTTATAAGACCTTAAGAAACAAAACAAATGAGCAAAAGGGAAAAAAGAGAGAAACCAAAAAAGAAACTCTTAATTGTAGAAAATAAACTGATGGTTACGAGAAGAAAGGTGCATATGAGAATGGGTTAAGTAGGGATGCACTTGTTTTGATAAGCACCGGGTGTTGTACAGAAGTGTTGAACCAAAATATTGTACACCTGAAACTAATATTATACTGTATGTTAACTAACCGAAATTCAAATAAAAACTTTAAAACAAGAAAAGAAAAAAAGTGATTGCTGAATGTAATAATTTTTTTCATTCTAAATGAAAATTATCTCATTGTTATTGGATTCATAAGAATTAAGTAATATGGAATAAAGACAGGTTAATATGAAAAATTTCAGATTCTAATTAGCACATATCTTGTGTTTGGAAATTATGGGTAAGGATTTAGAAATATTTCTTATTCATTTGTTTCCTATGGAAGCTCTTTCTTAAATATCCTTTATGACCAAAATAATACTCCCCATTAAATCTAATATCATTACACTTTTCTTTGTATCCTGGAAAAGATCAGGACTCCACAGAGCTTTCCCAGCAAGACTGGGAAACTGTTAGGACATCTGCCAGACTATTAGCTCTTTGAAAGCAGTGGTCCCTAGCAGATAGGTTTAATTTGTACAGATTGTCAGGGTGTAGCTATGGATTGCATTGATCTATCAGCCTTTTTCATTGTTAATATAAGTAAGGCTGGTGAATTTCATGGTGCTGCTTAACTTCATCCCACAAGTTTTGATATATCATTCAGTTAAATATTTTTAAGTTTAGTACAAACACATAAAAATAAAATACCCAAACACATATGCAACTTACCCAATTACTGAAATTTGAGCACCATTTAACCAACTCCCCAAGTAGGATTGATTTCCGTGAACTTCATGTGCTCCCTTCAAAACACAATCCCTCCTTCACTCCAAAAGTAGCCACTATGCTAAATTCTATGGTTAACACTTATCTACTTTTATTTCAAATTTTATCACCAAGCATGCATCCCTAAATATCATAATTTAGTTTGCCCTCTTTATCATTTTATTTTTTCCCTTGTAATTCACTAGTTGGAGAAACTGGAGCATTTGTCTTGTAGAGTTTCCCAGTCTGAACTTGGTTGATTTGTGTTCACATGTAAAATGTCCTTCTACATTTTCTGTAAATTGAGTTGGACTTAGAGGCTTACGTTATTAATGAGAATATTGCACATTCTGGTTTGCTGTCTTTTTTGTAATGTTAGCAGTCACTGATGTGCATTGCTTCAATCATTAATTCATGAAGAGTTGCAAAATTGTGATGTTCCAATTTGACCATTTCTTCTTGATTTATTTATTGGAATGCCTATATGAAGATAAATGTCACTTTATCTATTGTTTTGTTACCTAGAGATGTGCTTTGTACAGGAAAGACATGATAAATTCTTGACTCCTTACTTTTGTTTTTTAGTTTTCAGAATTAAATTTCCTAACATCATTCAAAAGTAACTGATGAGGCTTTTCATTTATCTTTCTTGGCATCATTATTTATTCATGGGTTTAAATAAATTAATCGTACTTTGATACAATGCAGTTATTACCACTATTGATGTTCACATTGTCTCATCTTGGCCATTAGGAGTCTCTTCAACTTACCTACTAACTCCTCTCAACATCCTAGTAGTCTCTAATAGCTTCCTTGCTAGCTGATATATTAAAATCATTAAAGACTCATCATGCACATTTACTGTTTCATTCTTAGAAGCAGCCACAGAAATATCTATGAATATAGCCAAGACCAGAAGCACTGCCCAGCTGACCCACAGACTTGGCAACAATAATAAATAATACTGTTTTAAGCCACTGATTTTGGGGTGGCTTGTTACGCAGCAAGAGCTACTCACATAGAAGGCAGACAAAAAGAGAACAAGAACTAAAAAAATAAAGCCACCTGGGGAATGAATTCAGAAACAAAATTTTATCCAATATGAACTTCAAGCAAATAGCAATACTAAAGGGGTGGAGATCATTTAAGATCTAACACTGCACATTTGCCTGGGCTAAAAACAAGTTTTCAAATGGAAAGGCTAATACGAGCTTTATCTAATATAATGACAGAACCACAAAAACAAAGAGAAAGTTCTGTAAGATTTCAAGGAGAAAAAAAGATGTTAACTACCTGGGAATATGCATAGACATGGCATCAGATGTCTCATCAGCAGCATGGGCTATTAGATACAATGCAGCAAGTAAATGTTTCAGCTTGTGGGGAGAGGGAAAGGGGTGGGAAACAAAAGGGGGTGAGAAAGGCAGAGCCTAAGAGATAATTAAGAGCTTTTAAAAGAGTAGGTTTCCAGTCCCTTGATGAGGCATGTAGGGGAAAGTTGTCCATTATCTCCACGCTTTAGAAGCTAGGATGATTCTATCTATTTGGCTTCTTCTAGGTCTCTTGTGGCCCAGGAAGAATGAGCACACTCATGGGAATCTAATGATTTTCTCCCAGAAAAACAGAGTTCTCTGAAGTCTAAGCTTTTCCTAGAATTTGACACTGATCGGAAACTCTGGGGTTCTTCTGCTTATGTGAGAGAAATCCTTAAACAAAGCTCGCTACCAAGGCCCTAACCAAAATGCCCCCAATCTCAGGGGCACCCACCTGACTATATACCTAAGAAACTGTTTCACTCAGGAGAAGCAGGTATATTGAAGTTAACATTGGAAAGGAAGAGGAAGGTAATAAGGAGCCCTGTTCCAAAATCTTTCACAGAAATCTATTAATGTGGGATAATCTTAACATAATGGTTCTTGGGTTTTGTTTACTTTGTTTTTAAATTTGTTCTTGTGTTTTAATTTAGGAAGTTGTATTAATTATAGTACTTTATTTCTAGAGATAGACACTGCGATAGTCTGTGTGGCTCCCTGACAGGACTTGATAATCCTGATAACCCTCTTAACAGGACTCAATAGAATAAGACACAAAGGTAGGTGACCTTGATTACTTAGTACTCTGTCTTTTGGTCTAGAACTTAGAAGTGTGCACTGGCCTAGCATCCTCTCTGTCTAGCCCAACAACGACAAATGTTTCTTTTTCCTTCCTGAAAAATTCTCTTCTCTTTGTTTCCATTTATTTCTGGTTTTCCTTTTATTCTTTAATCTGCTGCATCTCATCTCTTTTTCTGGTTTCGGTAGTTTAATCAAATGGTGCACTCTTGAGCGTCTCAGAGAAAGAACACAGGACCTGCTCTTCTTTACTTAGATTTACAGGTAAGCTCAACCTTAATATCTCAAAAAAGTAAGTTTTAATTGCTTACTCAGAAACCCTTTTGTGCCTTAACCCATGTCAACAATGTACATTACCATCTATCCAATTAGTTATTCAGGCCAGAAACCTAGTATTTTTCCCTTTTACTTTCCAAATACAATCCTGTTACAAATAATTTCATTTGTGTAGACTTTGCCCTAATTTCTGCTACACCTGCAGTACAGCCTATCATAAGATTTTGCTGAAATTATTGTGGCACTTCACTGAGGCCATGGTAGGCTAGCGACCACTAGGCACATATAAGCAGGTATTTATATACATGTGCATATACTTGTGTGTATTAGCGGAGTGAAATAAATTCCTATAAAGAAATAGTGTGACATAGGGGAAGGGAAGGAAAAATAAGATAAAAATGTAGAGGGAGACAAACCTTAAGAGACTCTTAAATACAAAGAACAAACTGATGGTTGCTGGAGGGATGTTGGGTGGGAGGATGGGCTAAATGGGTGATGGACACATGGGATGAGCACCAGGTGTCATATGTAAGTGATGAATCACTAAATTCTCCTCCTGAAACCATTATAACACTGTATATTAGCTAACTTGGATTTAAATTTTAAAAAAAGGGGAAAAAAAAAAGAAATAGTGTGTGACCAGCCATGATTGAACAAAGTACTGGAGAAGACAGATTTCTTCTCCCCTCCCTCCAACACTTACCTTTACCTTTGCCCTGGGTAACTACTACAGACCAGTGATGGTAGTGCTTGCTTTAGACAGGGCAGAGGACTGAGACTGCCTGTCATGAGTGCCTGAGTGGCAATGGCAGTGACACTGGAAGAGCACAGGCTTCTATGTATCTGAACAGGTTTTAGAGATTATATGTTTTCCTGAAAGGAATAGTAAATAGGACTGAAACTTTAGATAGAGAACATTCTCACAGAATCGAGAAGCTCCAGCAGAAAATGCAAAGCATCTCTTGAGATGGGCAGGATGAGGATTCTGTGCGATTTGATTTGAATTATTAAATGGAAAGTGACCTTCTTTTGTTCTCAAGTTGGTAAAGTAAGACAAAGTGGTTATAGAAATAAGTAAAGGTGGTAACAGAATGGACAGAAAGGAATTTTTACATAAAGACAGAGAAGCAAATAATGAACTAGATGACAAACACACAAATAGAAACTCACTGAGTGGTACATAGGTGCTGTTTTGTTTTGTTTTTGTGAGTAGTGGCCATCAAATAAATGAAGCACTAGCTGAACAACAACAACAAAAATTGTGTATATATATATATATACACAAAATTTGCCATTAGAAAGAGAAATATACATTAAAATTAATTAAAATTAAAGAGAATTCTTTATTTAGAAAACCAGCTGAAATGGACAGTTTAATGTAAATTATTAAATACCCAAATTAGCTATTAAAAGAGACAGGAAGCCCAACTAAACCGATATTAAAGGAAGAAATTAAAAAGTTGTTTTTAAAGTACTGTAAGATTTCATGGATGGGCAGTGATATTTCCTAAGATTCTGTACATAAGCAACATAACACTTTCCTAAATCTGACAGAGATAGTTTCTGAAAACAACCCCCCTAAAAACTGCTCACGTTTCTTGAGCACATGCTGTTGTCTAGAATTTGTTTGTAGTGGTTTTAAATACATTAATTCACTTAATGTTCATAAAACATAAGTTCAGTTCCATCATTATCTCCATTTACAGATAGAGGAAAATGAAAAGCAGAGAGTATAATGTGACACAGTTAGAATTTGAGTCCGATGCTAATATCTGGGGGAAAGCTTAATAAAATATTTCCAGAAGATTTAATAATAATACATTTATAACAAAAATTATTATGTAAGAGTCTAAAGTAGAAAAATCATTTACTATTTCAGATGATGTCAAAAGTAAATTTAATAAAATTCAACATTTATTTTTAATAAAGTCTGTATTAAAACCCATATCTTACCCAAAATGTATCTAGGGTTTCTAACACTAGTTTTTTTATTAAACTTTATTTTTTTCCCCTAGAAATGCAACTGATTGACACTACATAGGGCCATTAAATAAGAAGTATAGACATTGGGGAGTGTCTGGGTGGCTTAGTCAATTAAACATCCAACTCTTGATTTCGACTCAGGTTATAATCCCAGAGTTGTGGAGTTAAGCCCTCTGTGGCCTCTGTGCTGACTGTGGAGCCTACTTCAGTTATTTCTCTCCCTCTCCCTCCATCCCTCCCCTGCTAGCAAATGCTCTCTCTCTCTCTTTAAAAAAAAAAAGTGTAAATATTGGAAAGAAGGATTTAGTTGTACTGAGTCATAAAAACTACAAGAGATCAGTATAGTAGTTTTAATAAAATTAATATATGTCAATGGATTTTTAATATGCCCACTTATTTTAATTACAAAATATGATATAAACAGTAGAAAGTTAAATAGACACAATACCAGAAAAATATATGTAACAAAATCTTCAAAAGATATTTAAAAAAATTTTTTTAGAGTTAACTGAAAAATATAAAGGAAGACTTGAATAAACGAAGCAACACTCTTTGTTCAAAAAGGCTATATAAATTCAATTTAATTCTCAGATCATCTAGGGACGGGGGACTCTGAAGATGTAGGAGTGGTGGTGGTGTTAGACCAATGTTTTTAAGCAACATTTAGAATTATAGTCATGAGAGGGCAGAGCCAGAAAAATACTTTTAAAGGAAGACTAACTAGGTAAAATTGGGATAGAAGATATAAATATAAAATCATAAACCACAGAAATTAAAATATTGATGTATAACTTGTCACCAAATCAATGGATTAGGATTAATATTAGCAACAGAATACATACCAAGTTTTGTGTAAGATAAAAACATACAGATGACAATTTAAATCACTTAGGGAGAATGGGATTATTTAATAAGATGGATAAAATCTGGCAGATATTTTTAATAAAAATTGGATTTTCAAGTTTTTTAGGAAAATTAATTTCATATGAACTAAGGATTCAAATACACAAAATTATTCAAGAAAAACTGTGGGTTAATGTTTAAATATTTAGCATGGGGCGCCTGGGTAGCTCAGTCAGGTGTGTCCAACATCAGCTAAAGTCATGATCGCACAGTTCCTGAGTTAGAGCTGTGGGTCAGACTCTGTGCTGACAGCTCAGAGCCTGGAGTTTGCTTTAGATTCTGTGTCCCCCTTTCTTTCTGACCCTCCCTGCTTATGCTCTTTCTTTCTCTCTGTCAAAAATATATAAACACAAAAATAAATAAATATAGAATATATTTATTATATTATAATATTATATTTATTATATATAATAATATAAATAAATAAATATAAATATACTACAATTTATATTAATAAATTAATAAAAATAAATATAAATATAATATTACAAAATATAATATATAAATATATTTATTTATATAAATTATATATATTTCTATTATATATAAATAAATATATTTATTTATTTATTTTTAAGTGTTTATATATATACGTACATATATATATGTATGTATATATATATATATATTTAGGATGGAAAGGCCTTTACAGACAAGACCTGAAAACTAGAAAGAACCAAAGAGAAAATGATAATTTGACTATATCGTAAAAATTATAGTCAATTATAGAGATAAAAGAGAAAGATTGGAAATTGAATCTTTTAAGTGGAAAAAATTTAATCTATATGACTTAATGTCCTGAATATACCAAAAGTTCCATGATATGGATAAAAGAAAGTAAGCTATAGTGCAGGTAAAACAGGTTTTAGCAATGTCATGGGCTAAGGTAGGGCCATGTTGATAAATGACTACAGCTCCTTGAAGGAAGAAGGCCAAGCAAGTTTGCACAAATATCCTTCTTAATTTCCTTGTAATATATTTTTAATGGTTTTATTATTTGATTTAAATAATTAATGCATCTGAAACTTAAATTTGTAAATTGCATGAACTAGCAGTGAAACTTCACTCTTTTGGATCAAGAGCCAATTATATTATAACATTTAATAAACAAATCAGCTGATTCCTACTGAAATGCCACTTAAATTTCCACACATGGCTATATATTTTCAGATTTCATATTGCCACATTTTCCTGTATTAAAAAAATACTCATGTTTATTTAGCATTTATTGGCAGATGCTGCTCTACATGCTTTACCTATATTAATTTACTTAATCCCAACAACACAACTATTTCCATTTTACAAATGAGGAAAAATCTGTGCAAAATGACTTGTACAGTGTTATCCAACTAGTGATAGAGAGAGTTGAGATTAAGATCTAGATTCTACATTGAGCATCCGGGTTGAGCTTTTTTTTTTAAGGGAGACAAATATAAGTAGAATTGATAGTCATAGCATCTTAGGACATAAGTTTCACACATTTTTGGTTTTAATATATACTGTCATATTGCCCTTCATGGCGGCTATATCAATTTAATATACCTTATTTGAGGTGAAGGAGAGAGAGAGAAAGTGAATGACACTCTATGCTTACCATGTGCTTAGTAGGTATACATACCATCTTATTAATCTTCTTATGAACACTGAGTGATAGGTGTTTTTAAATGTAGAAACAGTCTATGCAAGGTTCATCAGTATATAGAGATTTGCATAGTTAATAAATGCAAAAAATGATTGAACTTAAGTTATGTGGCTTGAAATCTATATAATTTCCATTTTACTTTGCATTTGGAGGAATAGATTGACTAAAACAAAACTAGAGAGGCTAATAATCAAGAAATTATAAATATTAATTCTACTCAAGAATATCCCAAAATAACAAACATTAAAACAAGAGACTTTGACCCTGGTTATAGAAATGTTTTTCAAAAAGGCTCAGATCAGAAGAACTGCTGTTGACTGAAAATGATTGTTGTAAAGACAAAACAGCCATTCAGTGAAAAAACATATAAACAAACACAACAATTTGTCAGCATTTGAACTACAATTATTCTACATTTTTCAGGTCAAGGGTGACTCTAGGAAAATATATGACATACCAAGTATCTCACTCTCTCCAACTGAGAGCACAACTCAAATAAACATCAACATTAGCAATATTATTGCTATTTCAATATGGTTATGTGAAGTGATGTTTATTTTTAAATAAACGTCACAGCTTAGTTCATAACAAAGTAGGGTATTTAGATATTGTCATATAATAAAACTAAGCCCTTAAGAGGCCAGCCTGTGGATCACCGAGGGAAACACTGTGGACTATTAGCTGTCCTACAATCACATTTTTAAGACCCACTGATGCAAAAGTAATAATTTTCACTGGGATTTCCATAGGCAGAAATAATAGACTATAATTCTAGAGCGTGTACTCTGAATGTTACAAGGTAGACATGTAATATGTTTATTCTGTGACATCATTATTTGGGGGGTTGATTAACTTCAAAACTGTTTTTGTTCAAAGTGATCTTTTTGTGAAACATATAAACACTTATGAAAAGTCAAAAATAGTATTAAATCATATGGATCTTATAAGAAATAAGATCTTATGGAAAAGAAAATCAGCAGCATTTGGCAGAAACTTGTCTGTTTTCCTATTTGGTATCCTAAAACATCAAAAGAGAGAGTAGAAAAGATATCATAGCAGACATAAATTACTCTGAAAAGGCTTTTTCTCTCTTCAAGATTTTTAAAACTCTATAGATTTGGTACATAAATATGTGAAATATGAACAGTTTTACTCCTTGGGAGTTCAAAACAATTGATACCAAACTCTATTAGCGTAATTATAGCCAAGATCTTATAACTGACTAGAACGTCAATGTTCATTGCCTCTTACATTGTGTCTCCTACCACAAGATTAAAACCAGGCTGACTTTGGGTAGAGTGCATTTCAATATTTTGTGGTTATGGTCCATGTGATGATGGAAAAATGAATATACATAACAGTTGTTTCATGAGGGGACATATTTGTTGAAGGGGACATATGGGGGATGGAGAATCAGGGCTAGCTAAAATTATCTCGTATTCAAGGACATAAAAATTTACCTGTAGAGTCAGTAAAGTGTTATGGTTTAGTTCTTGCCCTGTACAGTTTGTTTCCCAACAAGTCAGTAGACATTTAGGTAAGACACCATTAAAAAGATTCAGACAATTATGCTGTGGGGGAAAGAAATCCAGGGCAAAGATCTTATTCCCATAAAGTACTCTTCTTATTTAATGTGGTTTTTGAGATGCATAGATGTCATAATAATGTCTATACCACAAGAATATTTCTATTTTCATAGAATGAGCAGCCAGACAGACACACAATTTTTGGTTTTAATTTGGTTCTATTTTTGGATTACTCACAAGGGGTATATTGTAAATATTTTAATCAGATAGCTTTCCCTAAAAAATGACTTATTTATTTGGAAGTCTTTATAGCTGCCCCAAGACTTAAGACCAGCTAAATAGCCATCCAAAAAATATATTTATCAAGAAATTTATATTTTAATAGGAAATGAAACACTCTAACACAAAGAAAGAACAGGAGTGAAAATAAAATGGATTAAAGTCATAAGCTATTACTAGATTTGTGCAAGTACATTTCAACCTTTGCAACCTCCTCATCAAAAATATTACTTTACTGCATAATTCTCCTTTGAACAAAAATCAGGTTTTAATCTTTTAGAGACACATTGATGTATCTTGCTTAAAATGTCCATTTTTAAAGTACAAACAAGATAACCATTTTGGATCTTTTCATATTTTGTTCTCTTTGATAAACAATAACACTTGGATATATTTAGGGGTATATTTTTAGCCAATGATAGAGGCTTGAACAAAATAACAGTTAGGATTGTTGATCTTAGCAAACTAGGTTCACTACTGGCTCAGTGATTGGTTCCACACCAATAGTCTATAACTGCCTGAGATTCAAGTCTGTGCTTTATGAAAATGACAACTTATGACACAACATTCATCTTTAAGTTTAATTCAAATTATCCAACATGCAAATGTTAATTTTTTAAATACAAAGATTTTATTGTAAATGTAGCTAATATTTTCTTGTATCAAAGAAGATCTACTTCTCACTCCTGGAAAACTATGAAATACTCTGATATATAATTCATGAAACAATGTATTTACTATTATCTTCTTTCATATTAAAATCCATTTTCTCCATGCGGGATTTGTCTTCTATATTAACTGACTTGAAGGCGTTTACACATTAAAAAATAACATTTAAAAATAGTAGTTTTAGAAGTATTCCTTATCAAGAAATATAGGACAATTTTTGTTTAGATATATATATCAATGGATAGTTGACTTTTGTTCTGCCCATTAGTCAGAGATGAGTTTGGAAAAGGAAATTTGTAGTTGCACTTAAAAAATAGAAAAACTTTCAAAATATTTATGAGTATGTTAGTACGTATTGCTGCCAAATCCAAGAAGGCAGAAAAGTTAAATATAAAGGTTAGAATTTGCTTCAGTGACTTCAATTTTATTTACATATAAATGTTGCTAAATGATTGATGGTATTAAACATCAAAATACCTCAGGGTGCCTGAGTGGCTAAGTCCAGTGAAGCATTTGATTCAGGCTCCTTGCTAACAGCATGGAACCTACTTGGGATTCTCTCTCCTCTCTCTCTGTCCCTCCCCTTTCCCTCCCTCCCTCCTTCCCCCTCCTCCCTCCCCCCTCCTCAAATAAATAAATGAAAAAACTTTAAAATACCTCAAATGCTTTGAATGCATAAGAAGCCTAATTTAGAAAACATGTAATTATTTTCATGACATTGTGCTAATTAATCTGGCCCACCAGTAAAAGTCTGCCAATATATTTAATGATAATGTGTTTATTTAAAGGAAAACAATAACAGGTAAAGAAAAAAAAAGGAATCCCAGTCTACTGTAAGGCAGACTTTTGATAGTCACCGATGCGTTTATTACATAGGCACTTCCTCTTGATGTTTGCATACATTTTGATTGCCAAGATGAAAGTCATTTAATATCTCAGGCTTGGCAAGAGACTAGAATCAAACTAGTTTTGGGTTTTGCTAGAAAAACATAATTACATTTAATTTTAATGAAAAAGGGCAGAAACTTTCATATATCATTTTCTGAAGTAAAATATTTACATTACCATAAGTATAAGACTTCAATTCTAACTTATTACTTTGTTATCATTAAGGATGAGTGGAAAAGGTACAATGTAATCTAAAATGAGAGAAGGAATAAAAAGGACAAAAAATTAATATATATTTTATTTGAAATAATTTTAGATTTATAAACAAAGCCTTAAAAAATACACTCAGTACTCATGTAGTCTGCACTCAGTCTTCTCTAAAGGAGTGAACCAAAAAGTTCTGCCCTCAAGGAGCTTTTAATTATCAATTTTCCCAACATAGTTTTCTTCCTTCCTTTTATTTCACTTTTAAGTTTCTTTTAATTTTGTTTTTGTTTGTTTGTTTTTTGTTTTGTTTTGTTTTGTTTTTACCTTAACCCATGATGCCAGTGCTTTGGATTAATACATCAGTGAGCATCCTATTAAGCAGTATTTTCATGACATCAGGGTCAAATTTCATGCCCAAGTTGTATAAAACACAACTGTGTAGTGTCCTCTACGTTTTACTTTATTTTTTGACTTGTATTTAAGTAATTTAATGCCACATATTCATGAACTTAAAGTATACCCTTCTGCCAGAACCAAGAGGAAACAAATGCCCTTTTCTATGACATCATTTTACTACAGGCAGTCAGAAATAGCTTCACAAAGCAAAAGATACTGTTGTTCAAATATATCCAGAAAGAGCAGTTTAATATTACTTATGCTAACACCAACATTGCTTTGGGGCAGTGTTCTCAAATATCCAAACCAATGACACTAAATAAGCCAACTTGGAAAACCAATTCATTCAATTATCTGAGAAAAGTCATT
Organism: Paguma larvata; assembly: GCA_030068075.1. NCBI lineage: Eukaryota > Metazoa > Chordata > Mammalia > Carnivora > Viverridae > Paguma > Paguma larvata. The sequence goes on from CM057826.1 coordinate 75,766,314, forward strand.
TCAGTTAACTCTTCTTAGTGGGACCTCCTGGAGCTAGTGCTACCCTAAACTATACTTTTTTTTTTTTAGCTGTTTAGCCATGGTTTAATGATCAAGGAAGTTGCTAAAAGCAACATGGTCTTAATATTTTCCAGGATAAAGTAATCTCTTCCACAAGATAAGCACTGAATCACTGGTCATTTCTAGGGGAGGTAGGGAGGGCATAGGCTACTAAAGTGAATGCTGATCTAAAGACTTAGATGCAAAGGTATTTTGGGGGAACAATGATTTTGCAGGCATTTAACTGCCTTATTTCTGCCTCTCGGCTGTGTATTATTATTGATACACAAAGATTTATCCTCTAAGAGAGGACATTTTTAAGTCAGGTCATAAAAAATTCCTTTTCAGGGGCGCCTGGGTGGCTCAGTCGGTTGGGCGGCCGACTTCAGCTCAGGTCATGTTCTCGCGGTCTGTGAGTTGGAGCCCCGCATCGGGCTCTGTGCTGACGGCTCAGAGCCTGGAGCCTGCTTCTGATTCTGTGTCTCTTTCTCTCTCTGCCCTTCCCCTGTTCATGCTGTGCCTCTATGTCTCTCAAAAATAAATAAACATTAAAAAAATTTAAAAAAAATTCCTTTTCAGGGTTGTACCATTAGCTTCAATATAAATGACCTACTGGAAAACAGACCAAGTGCCTTAACTTTCAAGATTTAGAGATCCAAAGCATATGAACTGTTCTTTACTTGGAAATTGTCCTTAGAAAATAAGAGTATCTGTATGTTGTATCAACAGCAATCTTGAATCATTACATAGTTACTGTCAAAAGACCAGCTGAAACAATTGACAGGAGAGAAGGAAAGTTACAGTTTTCCTTATCTTTTTAATTAATTTAAGTTTTTAATTAACTTATTTATTTTTGAGAAGGGGAGTGGGGACAGAGAGAGGGAGGGACAGAATCTCAAGCAGGAGGGGCTTGAACTCATGAAATGTAAGATGAGGACCTGAGCTGCGATCAAGAGCCAGGCACTTAACTAACTGAGCCACCCAGGTGCCCCTAGTTATCTCTATGTTCTTAATCCTTAACAAGTTTCTGTGTTAAATCTCCAACTTCAGGCTTGGTTAACTTATGTCTCTGTGTATTATGTAAAAGTGATATTGAAGATTATTCAATATTCATACCTTAAATCCTCACCTATGGATTACTTCATAAAAGTTCATATTTATTCTTCAGTCTAGGCTATGATACTAGTCTAGTTTTTGGTACAGTTATTTTCTCTATTTTTTATAAATTTACTTTGTGTGTATGTATGTTCATGTATGGATGTGTGTCTTTGTATGCAGCAACATTAAAACATTTTTGGGAATTATAAGCAGTATACACTGTAAATATATAAAAGAAAAAGTGAAGTTTGGATGTTTCTTGCTTTATTTGATATAAGATCTATATAGTAGAGTTTTAACAAAACCTGTTTTACACAATTAAAATAGGAGTTATATCTGGTTAGAATTAATTCTTTAATTGTTCAAATTTCTTTCATTCATGATTTTTGTTTAATTTCCTTTTTATCGTTGCTATTTGAGTAATGTGGAAAGTCATAACATGGTTTAAAAGCAATTATACTGAGTAATCAAATCCTTTCAAACAGAAATATCTGTTTCTGCCATTCATGCCAGAATATTGTATTATTCTTCCTGATTAAGAAGATAACTCCGATTTTGAATCAATCACACAAAAAATAAACTGTTAAAAACTTAATACAGTGTGACATAATTTTTAGAAGAAAATATTATAATAATTTTTTATTTGACTCTAAAAATTCTCCAGTATATGGGTTTTAAACATTAGTTCATGAAAACCAGGATAGAAATTTGAGTTTATGAGAAATAAAATAGTATCTAATACTTTGATAATTATGAATGATTTATCATGACATGTTTTAATATTTGACCAAACAATACTTAGTAAGTTTTTTTCTTGAAATTATAATATTTCACTGAATTTTTAAAGTTTTTTTTTCTCCTGAAGATTAGCAAATGGATAAGCTGGGAATGTTTCTCAAGTTTTGCAAGATAGTTCAGTTAATCATTATTACTGTGCCTTGAAAAAAATGTTTTGAACAAAACATAAATTAATTTATTGGGTTTAAATTGGGTAATACAGTATTTTTTTTTTAACACATCAAGTCCCCTCACATTGTGTAGTCTACAAATTGCCTTTCAAGAATTTGGATTATTTTAATTATTCTTATTTCTGAGAGGAGCGAGCTTCTATCTGGTGAAGAGTTGGTTGAGCAAGATCAGAATTTTAGTTGTCTCACTTCAACTGTGTTGGCCCTTTCATGCTGTCATGAAGACTTACATATATATATACATATATATTACTTTTATATATATATGCATATATATATCATATCTCAACTTCTTTATCCATTCAAGCATTAACAGACAGCTAGAGGGGTGCCTGGGTGGCTTAGTCCATTAAGCATCCGACTTCAGGTCATAATCTTACATTTCATGAAATCGAGCCCCAGGTTGATCTCTGTGCCGACAGCTCAGAGCCTGGAGCCTGTTTCAGATTCTGGGTCTCCCTTTCTTTCTCTGCCCCTCCCCAACTCATGCTTGTCTCTCTCAAAAATAAACAAACATTAAAAACACACACGAACACTTAGGTTGTTTCCATATCTTGGCTATTGTGAATAACTGAATAATGCTGCAATGAACACAAGAGTGCAGATATCCCTTCAAGATCCTGATTTCATTTCCTTTGGATATTTACCCAGAATTGGGGTTGCTGGATCACATGGTAGTTCTAATTTTAACTTTTTTAGGAACCCCCCTACTGTTTCCCATAGTGGCTATGGCAATTAACATTTTCACCCACGGTACACAGGGTTCTTTTTTTTTCCACATCCTTGCCAACTGTCTCTTGTCTTTTTTATAATAGCCATCCTAACAGGTGTGAAGTGATATCTCATTATGGTTTTTCACATATGCATTTCCTAATGGTTAGTAATGTTGAACATCTTTTCATGTACCTAGTGGCAATTTGTGCATATTCTTTGGAAAAATGTCTATTCAATTCCTTTAAGCATTACATACACATATACATATATGTATATATATGTACACATGTATTTGTATGTATGTACATTTATGTATATGTGTTTGTATTTTAGATATTAACCCCTATCAAATATGTGGATGGCAAATATTTCTCCCATTTCATAGGCGGGATTTTCATTTTGATCGTTTCTTTTGAAGTGCAGTCTTTTTTTTTTTTTTTTGTCTGATGCATTCCCACTCATTTATTTCTGCTCGTAGTTTGACAGATCCAAAAAAGCATTGCCAAGATCAATGTCAAGAAGGCTTCTTCCCTGTGTTTTTTTCCTAGAATTTTTAATGGTTTCAGGTCTTATGTTTAAGTCTTTAATCTACTTTAATTTTCATGAGTGGTGTTAGGGAAGGGTCCAATTTCATTCTGCATGTGATCATCAAATTTCCCCAACAACAGTTACTGAAACTATCTTTTTCTCATTGAGTATTCTGAGCACCCTTGTCAAATGTTAGTTTACTGCAAACGCAAGGATTTATCTCTTCATTTTTTATTCTGTTCCATTGGGCTATGTGGCTATTTTTATGCCAGTACCATACTATGTTGATTATGGTAGCTTTGTAATGTAGTTTGAAATCAGGAAGTTTGGTGCCTCTAGGTTTATTATTCTTTCTCAGGATTACTTTGACTATTTCCTGTCTTTTATGGTTCTATATTTTTGGAATTTTTTTTCTATGTCTAGAAAAATGCCATTGGGATTCTGTTAGGGATTGGACTGAATATATAATTTTGAGTAGTATGAACATTTAAAAAATATTAATTCTCCTTATTCTTCAACACAGAATATCTCTAATTTTCTTTAATCAAAGTTGTAGTTTCCAGTATAGAGATATTTCACCTCATTGGTTAAATTTATCCCTAAGCATTTTATTGTTTTTGATGCTATTATAAATGGGATTGTTTTTATTTTTTTTTCAAAAGACAATTCATTTCTTTGTAATTATCAAGTATATGGTAGGTATCGCTTTTCAAAGTGTGGTGCTTGGGCCAGTAACGTTAGCATCACTTGGAATCAGAATGAGAATCTGTATTCTACTAAGGTAATCAAATGATTCTTATACATAAATTTGAGAAAAAAACTGCTGTAGGGGAGAATACTATAAATAACTGTGTTTTAAAATAACTAGAGCTTTAGGAAATAATTTATGCCTTCGGGCTTTGAATTTTCTCTCTTTATCTGTATCACACCCATTTTGTGACTGCTTCATTTTTTTTTCTTTCAAGTTTTTATTTAAACTCCAGTCAGTTAACATAGAGTGTAATATTGGTGTCAGGTGTAGGATTGAGTGATTTATCACTTACATACAACACCCAGTGCTCATCATGACAAGCCATAGATTGGCACGGGAAAGGTGGTCAGTCTTTTGGGGAAAACCAAAAGGGGGTTTATCACTTCCAATATACCATATATTCATGACAGCCACATCATTATTGCCTCAGACTCTAAGCTATGGCATTTCCTATCTTCTAGGCAGAACAGATTCATTTTTCTTTCTTTGCTAAGGAGATTTGGACTCTTACAATAATTAACATCTTTGATGTCAAGAATATACAGAGTCTCACTTTAATTTATTTTTATAGAGATTTTTTTCTTCATCACTGACTTTACTGGGAGTCCTTGAGGACTGTGGTGCTGACAATTTTCCTTTTTTCAACTATGGATTACATAGTTTTCTTCTTTCTCTTTTTTTCCCCCTTCATGTGTGGGCTCCAGGAAAATGAGATAAAACTTTAATCAGTAAATTGGACTGCTTGCTTTACGCTTAGGAAAAAAAATTACAGGTTCAAAACTATTGTTTAAAATGAGGCTTCTCTTTATGAATTTCAAATTTCACGCACTGTGGATAACTGAGAGTAGCCCATTTGTGAATTGTTAATTTTAATAAGCAGCACTGTTTCCACCAGTGTCTGTCACTATGGTACAATTCTTGGATTTTCATTAAATTGAATATGGTTTTAGAAAATGATTTTAGAAATGACTGCCAAATGTAACAAAGCTGTACAAGGAAAAAAAAGGTTGCTTCCTTGGTAATTTTTTCAAAATATTTAGTTAATATTTCCAGAATAAACATCAATTTTCAAAATTTAGTATCTTGGCCTCTTTAAAATCACATCATATTAAATTTGATTTGATCCATTTGGTCATTTGAGATTTCAACTCCAAATGCTACAATTCTGACATAATTTCAGAGGTTTTTGGCCAAGTGCAATAGAAAAAGAAAATCTAAAAGAAAATTGAAAGGTAAAAAAAAACTACATAATTTTAGAGGCTAATATTTTTAAGTGAACAATAGTTCTATAGTCATTTAAGAAGACATATACGTTGGCTGAAACATTATACACCAAATTATTTAATATAAATTTTAATGAATGATTTTCAACAGATTTCTTTTATTATGTTTATAGATACTTTACTGTAACATATTTTCTAAACCATAGCTCCCAACTAATGATTGATAGATTTATTTCAATATGTTGTTAGGAATATTCAGGCTCTATAAATTATATTGGTTGGTATGTTGCTATTTATAATCTTCTTGCTTTTGGTTCATTAAATCAAGAAGGACAAGGATATGTACAGCAGAAATGCAGGGTCCTACAAGTTGGACAAAATGGTGAGAGGAAGTTTGATTTTTCACTACAGACTTACATCAGTCATATGTTCTCTATTTCAATAAATTCTTCGATCATGGGGTTTGAGGACATTAAGGTTTTTTAAAGAACATAAGCTTATTTTTCTCCTGACTATAATACAAATATAATACCAGTTAATTAGGAAACTTTACAAAAATATAATGTAAGAGGAAATAAAAATCATCCATTATCCCACTATCCAGGGGTGATAAATACCAACGTTTGTTCTGTTTTATACTAATCTGATTCTCCCTTTGGAATGTTACTACATATATTCTTTTATACCTTGATATTGATTAGTAATACAAACATTCATTTTTGCTTTGGAAAATGCTTTCTTAAAATTAAAATATATTCAGTATAAATTAGAGTATAAAATATAAAATGTGTCAAAGACTTCCAAATATTTCCTTTCCCTAGAGGTAACTAGGGTAACCAGAGTTAAAAGTCTACTACATAGTGATAAATTTTCTCTTATGCATTTAAGGGTTGTAATGGGTGATATATAAAATAGCTGCTTAATATTCCATAGTCTAACTGGAGCATAATTTATTAACTTCAACCAAAATGTCAGTTTATTGTCCAATGTAACCAATTAAAGGCATGTTGCAATATGCATAGGCACATGTTTTACACACTTAAAACGTACTTCAGCGATTTCTGCAGGAATTTTAGAGATGGGATTTCTTGTTTAAAAGATAAGGATATTTTATTTTTTGATGAATACTTTTGTGTTTTAATAATTTTTTTCCTAAAATGATACTGGTGATTTTGGGGTGCCTGGGTGGCTCTGTCATTTAAGCATGTGACTCTTGGTTTTGGCACAAGTCATGATCTCACAGTTGTGAGAAGGAGCCTTGCATAGGTCTCTGCACTGACAACACAGAACCTGCTTGGGATTTTCTTTCTCCCTCTCTCTCTCTACCCTTCTCCTGCTCATGCTTTCATGCATGCTCTCTCTCTCTCTCAAATAAATAAATAAACTTTAAAAAAATAAAAAATGTTCCTGGTGATTTCATTTATACTCAGTATTGAGAACATTTGATCTCTTTCTAATGCTGGATATCATTAATCCTTTTTGTTTGTGTGAATATCATAGTAAAACTGAATTTCATTTTTGTTTTAATTTGTAAAGTTATTATTGTAATTTATTAGATAATTATTATGCATTTGTATGCCATGTATTATATATAATTTATTATGATTTATCTGTTACCTATGTTACAAATATTTTCTCTGTTCTAAGGTTACTTATGTCATCTTTAACAAATATACATTTAATTTTTATGTTGCAGTTTTTTTAAGCAGCTATATTTATAAAATATATATGTATATAACACCATGTACCAGGCAACATTCTGAATGCTTTACAAATATTGATACTTTTAATATTCATTTCAGCCAAATGTGGTTCGATTGTTTGGATGTTATCAATGTCATAAGAAACGAGAAAAGTGAGGCACAGTGTAGTTAATGCCTTCCTTGAACACCTGAACATATATGATTAGAAAGGAGCAAAACTTGGGCATGAACCTAGGTTCTAGGCATGAGGGCCTCTGCTCTTAGACTCTCCGTTGCATAATCTCTCACAAAAGCCTAAGTCCTTAGTTATTCTTAGAATGGCAGGATTTTATAAGATATATGACCAAAGCTATGGGTGTGCGAAGGCCGGCTTTATGCAGAGATGGACTATTAACTGTACACGTAAAGATATCCACAGGGGCCTTCTCCCCAGCAAGTTCTCCCTGGCTCCATTCCCTCATTTGTGGAATGAAATCTTTTTTTTTTTAAGTTTTTAACGTTTATTTATATTTGAGAGAGAGAGAGAGAGAGAGAGAGAGAGACAGAGTGTGAGCAAGGAGGGGAAGACAGAGAGGGAGACACAGAATCAGAAACAGGCTCCAGTCTCTGAGTTGTGAGCACAAAGCCGGATGGGGCTTGAACTCATGAACTGTGATACCATGACTTGAACTGAAGTCAGACACTTAACTGACTGAGACACTCAGGTGCCCCTGAATGAAATCTTCTAAACGATGCTTTTATTCAGAATTTCATGATTAAGATTATCAAAAGTTAATTGTTTTAACACAATAAATAAAGATAATGTTCTAAATATTCAATGATTTTTGAGCAGTTAAATCAGCAAGATGGCAAAATAGGAAGTCCTAGCCTTTGTTCCTCCAATAGAAATGTTGGTTTAACAATTTCATATGAACCAAAATACCTTTATAAGGATTAGAGTATCTGGTTAAGAAGTCATGGTACTGTAGTTGAGCAAAGAGCTAGAAACAGCCACATCGAAATGGATAACAAAAGCAATTTAATATAACTTATATCAGTCCCCTTCGTAAGCCTGCAGAAGAGAACACCCACCCATAACATCTCCTTCAGGATGAAAGCAAAGAATGGAGCTACTTCCAAAATTCTAGCTTTTCAGAGGACTGCCCAAGGAAATAGTTTCTGTCTGGACTCAGTTAATGTGCTAAGAGAACAATAATAGTTTGGATACCTGGGAACTACTGAAAATAAAGCAAAGTAGGGGTTGAGTACTTCGACAGGTGAATGGATAAAGATAAATGAATCATCTTTCAACAGAAGAATGGATAATGAAATTGTGGTATTTACATTGTATGTGCATACCTACCATGGAATACTGTTCAGCCATAAAAAAGAAGGAAATTCTCATATGTACAGTGTGAATGAAACTTGAGGACATTATGCTAAGTGAAACAATCCAGGCACAGAAGGATGAACATTTCATGATTTCACTTATATGAGGTACCTACAATACTTGAACTTCTAAAAACAGAAAGTAGAATAGTGGTTGCCAAAGGTCAGGAAGAGGAAAAAATGGGAGAACTAGTGTTCGCTGGGTTTAGATTTTCAGTCATGCAAGATGGAAAAATTCTACAGATCTGCTATACAAATTGTGCTTATAGTTAGCAATCTGTATTATACACAAAAAATTGTTAGGAGAGATCTCATATGTCATCAATTTTTTAACCACAATAAAAATATATTAATTTATGTTCACATTTTGGTGGCTACATTTTTAGATAACTTGTGCAGAACAAGAAAACATTAATGGAGTAGACAGGGAGAGCATAAAGGAACTGAGAACCCTTGAGGGACTTAGGAAGCTTGCCCTGAACAGAATAAATGGTAAGAACTAGGACATCCAAGGGGAGACCCTGCAAATCACTGCTGCTTTTGCCACATTTTGCCTAGCAAGAGTTCTGTACTTATTTCCACAAAACGGAGTGAAATTCATGGGCTTGCTGCTTAAGTGGGTCAGCGTAGACACCATGGGCAGTTCAGGGCTATACATCAATTTATTCTCATCACTTTGCGTGTCTTATTGATCAAATTAAATAACCAACCATCAAATTTCCTCTTCACTTTATAACTTCTACTTACAGGCCATATGTATATGCCTCTTTCAGCTATGCTAATTGCTTTAAAGATGTCTGAAGGAAGCTATTTGGTTAAAATAGTGACATTTATTAGCAATTTGAATAATTGTATAATTTATATATATATATGAATGTACATATTAAACCTCATTTCCTTTTGACAGTAAATATGTAAAGTACAATTTTTTCCTCTTCCAGATAAAGCATTGCTCATTCTACTGTAACATGGAGTCTTTGTTTCAAATACTTTTGCTGGCACAGGCTAGTGTATGGATCTCATATTTTCCTCCAAAAGAATAATTATTTCAGTATTTCATGTACTCCTAGAAATTACTGTTTAACAAAGTTATTGTTTCTTGAAAGATTTGCAATCATATTTTTAAATGTCATCTAGCGTAGGAAGTTCATTACGTAAAGTTATCAGACAGTCATCAATTCATGAAATGGTGGGAAATTTACTCAGCAAATGTTTATCTGACAATATCAAATTGTGGGGTTTCTCAGGTTTATTACTATAACAAGAAGATAAGAACTATGAAGCTAATAGTAATGTAAAGAATATATAAATACAATGTACTCGAAATACAACTTTTAAGTTTAAACTCAATTTTGTAGTAATTTTACAAATTTAATATACTATTATATTGTTGTAATATATATCATTTTGTGACATATGTTTAAAAGGAAGAAATGTGACAATAGTAATTTAAAACCATATTTCCTTACAGTCTTAAAAAAAGATGCATTTTCTTTTTCGCTTTACGTTTTCGTGAATTTTTATGTCTTTTGCACATGGACAGTGTATTGTCACAAAATTTCCTTTTCTCTGAGATTGCTTAGTTACAGTTCTTTTGGTCTGGTAGTATTTTGGTGGTATTTAAGCTTTACTTTTTTAGTGTTATTCTTAAAACAGACTTAATTTTGAAAATTGAAGAGGGCTGAGAAAGAGTAGAGACCGTTGGACCATGCCCATCTTCATCTGCAATTAAAAATCATGTATGAGAACATTTTACATGATAATTATACACAAATACACACACACAAATACACACAGAATTTAAGGATGGAAGGGACTTTAAGTGATCATCCAATTCAATATGTGAATATATATTTATAAACATAAAACACATATGTGTTCTCTGTAAGCTCTGGCCCGGGTATTTCAGCTTTGGAATGCACACTCACTAGAATTAGAGTTGAGCTGGACCACCCACAAAAGGAAGGCCACCCAAGGGAAAATTCGAGACCTTGGCAAGCAGAGCTGCCAGGCTTGCCTTGTGAGAACAGCTGGCCATCTCAGCACCTGCTGCCTGGTTCCAGACAGCTGGGGCTAAGGCCGCAAGGCCCAGCTGCTTTTAGGATGGGCACACACAAAGACCACTGCTGCTTGGGCATCTGTCAACTCTTGCTATATTTGGTGGAGGAAGTTTGGCAGGGAGTTGTGTGGTCTACCAACTAAAATTTAGGCTGATTAGTCACAAACCAGAATCATAAAAATCACAGGACTGGAAGAAATCTCCAGTGAAGGAGGTCTCAAACTTTATTGTGAATTGGAGTAACATTGGGAGCTTCCTAAAAAAGCTGACTCCAGACCTCATACCTTAGAGTCCTATTCAGGGGGTCTCTGAAGCTATTTGCAATTTGAATTTTTCAGTAAACCTCTGAGGTAAATAGAGATACTGTATTTAACCAATATAGATGAAACAAGGGTTTCATTCTAATTCAATTAGAATTCCAATTCATTCTAATTCATTGAAGAAATATATGGTTTGTGACAAATAAATCCATCACCTGGAATGTTTGTTTAAGATAATTATCATCAGTCCTTATTTACTTAAAAGTTAGAGTGTGAATTGGGAATTCACCACCTGCTAAATGGATGAATATATAATAATAATTAAAACGGACTCTTTTTATATTTCTTACTGGTTAAATGGAAGGTGTGAGTCTTATCATAAAAGAAACAACTATTTGCATATAATCTTCTGTTTTTTCTTTGGAATGGAAATTAAGAGCTTGATGAAATTAGGGATAAAGATGTCAACTTGATGTACATACCTTTTTATGTTCCTTTTTCTCTCAGTATTAACTAAACCAAAAGCTTTAAGGGTTGGAAGTGGAAATATAATCTCATAATATAAGCTAAAATGTGATAGATTGAACTCTCCTATTGATAAATTAGATATTTTTGTATGGCCTAAAGGGAAACAGACATTATACTCTAGTTTTTCTAGTGAGAAAAAGAGAATAAGTATTCTGCCCATCATACTTTCAGAAAGTGGTCTGCCCAAGCATGAGTACTTCTGAGAATCTGTATTCTTCTCCCTTCTGTCTGAGGATTTTACCCAGGCCTCTGGGTTGTCTGTGAACCACCTAAAATTATACTTACATGAATCATATTTTTCTGGAGAAATTCATGACTTTCATTAGAATCTTAAAAAGTAAACAGATAAGACTTATTTCATCTAGTTAGATGGCAACCAAACTTTGTAGTCACCTAAAACCATATTTTGTCAAATAGAAATGAGGAAAAGCTATATATAACTTTAATCTTAGTACATGTAAGCTAATCCAGAAAAGAGGAGGTGAAAACCTTCAAGCTTTAATAGTGGTGTGTGTGTGTGTGTGGCAAGTAACAGTCAATTCAAATATACTTTTTAGTTTATTCAATATTTTAAGTGTGACATGATGGCTTTGGCATATATGCTTTGTGAGACTTGAAATCTTTGTGTAACTAGTTGGTAGTTTCCTCGTCATATAACAATGTTGTACACATTTGCCTCTCCTGTTACTTTGATGCAGTTGGACCTTACCTATTCTTTCGTCTAACAGTATGTGTCCTCCTCCCACCCCCACACAGAATCATGGTCATGCATATATATTTTGAGGATTCTATTTTCTGTCTCCCTCCTATTCTTGTTATTATGGTAGAATATTTTCTGGTTCTTGCCTTAGGGAAAACGGCAGAATGGAAATACTGGAATCAGTCAAGTCTGAACTGGATTTTAAAATGTTCCTGCCACATGCAGATATGAAACAATTATCTCTGTATTTACGTAGCCCTTAATTGATGGTATTTTTTTGAAGAGAAAGGGAGAATTTCTCCAGAATTGAAACTTATTTATAAATGCTATACTTTTGCCAAATCTCCCAAAATATATATGATTTATTAGGGAGGATTATTTTGAAATTGTTGACCTGTTATTTGTGATCCTGAAATAAGAACTTGAATACTTTTATGTTGTTTTCAAGACATTTTACAGTTTATTAAAAAACAATTTTAAATAAAAATCATTTTATGGAAATGTCATTCTTAAATCTTTGGCAAATTTGGAGGAGAACGTATTTCATTTTTGCCAGAGTTTCTCAACATGAGGTATGAGCAGGAGGGATGGGAGCAGGACTATGGTTTCAAACCAACTTTCTATCCCAGTTCCTGCATATGGCACACATCTTTGGTCTTTGTCCCTGTTCCTGGCACAGAGGTCCTAAACACCTCAGAATTGCCTGGGTGATAGGAGTGCCTTTTGCTACTCATAACAAGTCAACTACATGATTAAGAGGTTGGAACTTTTAGTCTCAATTCATGATGGACCCTTGGGGAGGAGAGAAGGATTGGAGACTGAGTTCACTCATGTGGTCAATAATTTATTCAATCATTGTATGTACAGAAAGTTCATATAAAACTCCTGAAACAATGAGGGTCCAGGAGCTTTTGGAATGGAGAATATACAGATGTGTTGAGAAAGTGAATGCCTGGAAAGGGTATGGAAGCTCTGCACCTAACCCCTACATCTCTGCCCTAAGCATCTCTTTTCATTTGGTTGTTCCTGACTTGTATCCTTTGTAAGAAACTGTTATCATTCATAGATGATTTTCAGAGTTCTTTTCATTGACTTAATAAATTATCAGACCTGAAAGGCAGTCATAGGAACCCCAAAATTTATAGCCATCAGTTAAAAAGTAGAGGTGATCACCTCTGTCACCTTCCCTGTCTGAAGTGAGGGCAGCCTTGTGATATTATTTTTTTTAATTTGTTAATGTTTATTCATTTTTGAGAGACAGAGAGAGACAGAGCGTGATCAGGGAAATGTCTGAGAGAGAGGGAAACACAGAATCCAAAGCAGGCTCCAGGCTCCAAGGTGTGAGCACAGAGTCTGTTGTGGGGCTCAAACCCATGAACCTGTAAAAACATGATCTGAGCTTAAGTCAGATGCTTAATCAACTAAGCCACCCAGGTGTCCCTTAAGTTCTTAAACCTGTGGAGTCTGAGGCTAACTCTGGGTTGGACATCAAGGTGGTGCTGGAGAATTGGTGTTGGAATGCATACACCACAAAGCATGAAATTCTGTTGGGAAATAGAAACAAATAACACCACCCTTCTCACCACAATGACTCTGTAATCATTGGCTTTCTGTTAATCTGAATTTCTTGAGTCCTGACTATGTGCATGTCATTCTTCTAGAGCTAAGGCGCTCAGAAAGGTTAATTAGATATGGGTTCTGCAATGGAGAATCTGAATTTATTAGCTAAAGAGATTCATGTTTAAGAGTTATACTATAAAACAGAAATATTGTAGCAAAGCCAACTTATCATAGATGTAGAAATGAATAATTCCTATCATTTGTCATAGGTGAAAGCAATGAATTGTCATCATCGTCTCTGTAAATAATGCTTATTTGGATTGATATTTGAAGGATGAAGGAAATTAAAGGCATACAAGAAGATTCAGAAAAATTCTTTTCTACCAATATGTTGAAAAATTCCTCACCTACAAAAGACAAGGCAGAATAACTAAGAAGATATACATCAAGAATGACAGTTACTTTACGAAAGCGCGGATCCACCCAAGATACAGTTTGTTTTCTACTGGTACTTTCTATCATTTTATTATGGTACACTAATTGTAGTATTCTACAAATGTTTATTGAATAAAATAATAAATAATCTTTATTTTAAGAAGCCTTTTGTGGACAGCACTCTACTAAGAACTATCGATAAAATGATAAGAAAAAAAAAGGGTTCTAGTCCTCATCAAATGTATTGTTTGGGGTGAAAAGAAACAATCCTCCAATACTTTTACACATAAATATAAAATTATAACTATTTTAGGAGTTATAAAAGAGAGATTGTATGAGAGAAACAATGAGAGAAAATGATAGTCAAGAAGGCTTCTCTGAGGAAATGAATTAACTGAATGAAAGGCTGGAGATATGTGCAAAGACAGGGGGCAGAAATGATAGCAAAGAGGATCATGGGTTAATATGAAGTTGAAGGAAGAAGGTCAAGACTATACATAGCAAATCATCATCTTAATACCATTAGGGATCCATTGGAGAGTTTAATAGGTGTCAGGTGATATGATAAATGTGTGTTTGGGAAAGATACTTTGATGGATTAATGATCATGGGCTAGTCACCTAATGTTTCTTGAGAATCATTTTTCTTGACTTTTATAACAGAAATACTAATATTACCTTGCTGTGCTATTGTAAACAGGGATAATAGATGTATATGATGTGTAATAAAATTATAGGCTCCTAATAAATGGTAGTTCTTTATTATTAGTTAATGTTGGGCTGTTAATGAAGAATAAACTAAATGACAAATGTAACATTCCTAAAATTTGTGTATTGAAAACACATATATTTATATACCCTTCCCTCCGCTTCTTTTCCTGTATAGCACATTGGAAAGAGCATAAGAAATTTAGTTAAAACAATAACAAAAACTCGAGTTAGAGTTCTAATTTTGACTATTAGCTTAGGAAATTCTTCCGAGGTTCAATTCATTCTCTGTAAAGGTGAAATAATAATGCCTGTTACACCTGCTTTAGAATCCATTAGAATCTCCAATAGTGTGACTGAAAATTCCCATAACTTGGGAAACTTTAAAGAAATATGTGGTGTTTTCATTATATTGAACTCCTGTTGATATTGGCAACTATTTCAGCCTAACTCTGACAATAAAGCCATCAATCATTGTGAATTTCTTCCCATTTTCATTAATTATAAATTCTTCGATTAAGAAGTCTCAAACTCTTAGTCCAAGTTTCTCACACCTACATAAGCCAGTCAACTATCAACTTTGCCGATTACAAACGATTGATTGATTAATTAATTAATTTTTGATCCCTGAATGTCCTTCAGGAGAGACTATAGTTTTTACTCTCAGTTTAGGTGCTAAACTGAATCACACTGAAATCCTTATTTTTATCTCTTTTCTTGGATTTCTTGGATTTTTGACCTCTTCTCTGAACTATTGTAATCTCCCCCTTAATTGACTATGGAAGAGGATTAGCACTTTCACTTTGGGGCCTAACTCCTCTCTAGTTTGATTTTCTGCACTATTTCTCAGATGTTCTTTTAATTCTTATTTTATGTAAGACCTTAATATTGGTGTATCATATCTTGCCTGAGGAATGATCTAGTTTTTAGTTTATTAATCCTTTGATTTGCACTATGTCTCCTTACCTGAGGCTTTTTTTTACTTATGAAGTATATAAAAAACCATATAAACATATCAAATTTTTGTATTGTCTGTTTAAATGATCCTTTAAAAGAAAAGATGTAGATATATTTGTGTTAGAATTCAAATTATGATGAAGATATCTGCAATTTTGACACCCTCTAAAGAGGAAGGTGTCACGTTGTATAGTTACACAAATGTGAAAAACAAAGTATAGTACAGTGGGGTTGTGATTTACTTTGTATTGTCTTTCATAGACAATATAATTTTTTGGTAAAGCAATATATAACCTTAAAAATATAGAAAGTGTATGGAAGTCTCCTATTATACTTAAAGTTATAATATGAATGGAGGAAACAAAGCCACTGGTATACTCTTTGATTTCTTTCTTTCTTTTTTTTTTCCTAGAAACAATAACTTAGACATTTATTTTTGATCCTTATACTATTATAGCACAGCAGGCTCTGTATATATCAATTAAACACTTTGAACACAAAAGAGAATTCATCCTAAAAACATCAGACAGCTAGAAAATGTTCTTCGGAAAAAACAACTGAAAATTATGAGTGAAGCACATGAGTTTCCTAAACAAAACAAAACAAAAAAACTGAGAGCTACTGACAGCATATTACCCTTTGGTGCCTTTTTGTGCTAACTTCTCATTGCTTTGATGACATGTAGCTAGCACGGTAGTGTGGAGTCCATGGGCACTAAACCCAGAGTAGCACTGACCTGTTTGATTCCAATGACTAATTTTTTTTTTTTCTTGTTACAATGATTGGAGACAACTAAGAATCTTAGAATCCTTCCTTCCGCTGGAACAGAACAGAAGGTTTTCGCTGGTCATAGAAGTCAAAATTGGTGTTTGACCCCATATTGCCCCTTTCTTCCTCTTTAGTGGCCCATTCTTCACTGTTACAATTATCTCCAATTGTACAAACAATAAAAATAACTAACATTTAAAAATTCTACTTTGCATCAGATACCATGCTATGTGTTTTACATTTAGCCATAACAATAATTCATTGGGATTGGTACTATTATTAGTTCCATTTGTATTAATAGGAACACTGAAATTATGGAGTTTAAATAAATACATTTCTGAGAATCACACAGCTAGGAAATGGTGTAGCTGAAATTCAAACTCAAGTCTGGGGTGCCAGGAAAATTAAATTGAGGCAAGAATGACATAATGGGTCAAACAAGCCACCAATAACTAAAACAGCAAATAAGAAAAAGACTTAGAGGTTGACTGTTCTGGAAAACAAAATAAAATAAACAAAAGCTTGAGTCTTTAATGTTGTATAGGAATTTCATTTTTATAATTGGTCTTATTGTCTAAAATACTTGAAAAAAATCAATGAACAGCAATGACAGGATATTAGAAAAATACAGAGTCATACATTTAGAAATAGCACAACACACAGCAATGCCTGATTATGGGAGGCCATTTCTGGGTTTGAAATTGTGGAAGTTCACATAGAAGTAAGGTCCTTTGCTGTTCCATAATTCTACCAGTGAAAGACAGTCACAGGAAGGGTCAAATAAAGACTTATAAAGGCAGTTGCTTTGACTAGAATTGTGTTTCAATATGAAGCTGTGAATATAGTAATCTTGTCAAGAAGATTTAACTAAGGCCAAAAATAATGGTATATGGGGGCAAAGGAGACACTGGCAACTAAAATAGAAGTTTAGAGGCTAACCACACTGGCCTGAATATTGTTGAGACCTTGAGAACCCTCCAAACTACAATAAAGAACAGCCCTACCATAGTGCTGTGTAAGCTATTCCATGGATGAAAGCCATGCTTCATGAACTCTGTTCCATAAATGGAAACTAGGGCTTGGACTGGCTCCCTTGCCTCCCATTAGATAGATGGAATATTCAAACTCTTGATCCAAAGTGGAGATATACTTGAAAAATATCTTCCTTAAGAAATGGATATTAATAAGCCCAGTCAATAATTTTAAAGGAATGCATTCAATTAATGGAACTATATTTGGGGAAATTTGATGCAAGCTTTCGAGAAATTCAAATGTTCATCATTTTATTTTAGTAGTTCACTTGGATTGATCTAAAGTTCAGCTATGAGAAATCTAAGAGCTCTAAGAAATTAACTTATGTTTTCATCAAGGGTGTTAAGTGATCATTAGGTTTATAGAAATGTTTGATTCCAGCAACTAATGACTTTTTACTTGTAGTATTTGAAAATCTCCAAGAGTAGGTCTTCTATTACAGAAAGAATAGAGAGCTGAGAAACAGAAGGTGTTCATTCCAGGTGGGGCTTTTTCTCCTCATTTGGGTTATGTGCCAATAGGTAAATGTTGTCATCTCTTGGGACTCTTAATCAGTGAAAGAGTTACAGTGTATTATATGATTTCTGAGGCATATCTTGCAGATTTAATAAAATTCTCAACTATTATTCATTAGTTTAAAGTTAATGTTTGCCTAAATATGTTTTCTGTTTGATGAAAAGAGTATTGTTATCACTAGGAATATAAAAATTGTTTTGAAAATCTTAACAGAACAAATTTGAGTAGCAGTTTCCCATTATTAATTGTTTTTGGTGGCTGACAATCAGTCCCGAAGGACAGACCTGGCAACCATCATAAGTAAGAAGCATTGGCATATTTAACCAGCAGCTCTGTTGATATTTGTCACTGCAAATTCACATTAATGAAGGCACCCGTTCAGAATATCAGATACTACTGTGTAACCCTGTAGAAAGAAAATCATTGCTAATGTTTAATTGGAATGAGTGTTACTAGTTGGAATAAATACTCTGTGGCCAATAATTTCAGTCCCAGCTGGAATATAAATTGAGAGAGTGCATTGAGAAGATGATTGTGCTAAACCAGCTTATTGTAGTCATGTAAACAAGTATCAACTGATTTTCCAACATTTTCTTTCTACATCACTAGTTCTCAAATGTGACTATACTTTGTTACCATTGGGGAAACTTCAAAAAAAATCCTTATCTCCATACAAATTAAATCTGAGTTTCCAGACATGCATTATAGGCATTAGTGTTTTCAAAAATTCCACGTATGATTCCAATGTGCAGAGATGTTTGAAAACCACTATTCTTTATACCTTGATCACTTCTAGATGTGAAGCTGTTATCAGTTTCCAAAAGGTCCTAATTTTAAGAAAACTGTATGTCTCTGGAGGGATGTTGAGTGGGTGGGATAGGCTAAATGGGTAAAGAGGTAACTTGTTGGGATGAGTACTGGATGTTATATGTAAGTGATTAATCATTAAATTCTACTCCTGAAACCATGATTATGCTATATGTTAACTAACATGAATTTAGGAAGGAAGGAAGGAAGGAAGGAAGGAAGGAAGGAAGGAAGGCAGGCAGGCAGGCAGGCAGGCATCTCACTTTTTCCAACTTTACTGAAGTATAACTGATAAAATCATAATATATTTAATATGCACATTGTGATGATTTGATATACATTGTGAAAAGATTCACCTCATCCAATTACTTAATATATTTATCACTTCAAATATTTATATATGTGTATATATAATATATATGAGATATTTTCATTTCTCTTTTCTTAGCAACTTCACTTATATAATACAATGTTATCAACTATAGTCACCATGATATTCATTAGATTCCTATAATAAATTTATCTTATAGCTGAAAGTTTGTACCCTTTTCCCAAACTCTCCTTATTTCCTGATGTCCCTGTCCTGGCAAACACTTTTCTACTCTGTTTCTATAAGTTTGATGTTTTTTATTTTATTTATTTTTTATTTTTAGATTTCATACACACACACACATACACACACACACACACACACACACACACACACACACACCATCATTTTTTATCCATTTATCCAAGTTGAACACATGTTGTTTCCATATGTTGTCTTTTGTGAGTAATACTGCAATGAATACAAGAATGCAGCTATCTCTCCAAGATCCTGATTTCATTTTCTTGGGATATATGCCCAGAGCTGGGATTACTAGATCATTTGATAGTTCTACTTTAAACATTTTTAAGGAACCTCCGTATGGTTTTCCATACTGGCTGCACCAGTTTGTATTTCCTTTTCTCCACATCATTGACAACACTTGTTATTTCTTGTCTTTTTGATGATAGTCATTCTAATGACTATTCTAATAAGGATGAGGTAATATCTCATTGTGGTTTTGATTTGCATTTCCCAGATGATTAGTGATGTTGAACACCTCTTCATGTATCTATTGACCACTTGTATGTCTTTTTTGGGAAAACGTCTATTGAGTTCTTCTACCCATTTTTAATCAGATTGTTTAATTTTTTCTAATGTTTATTTATTTTTGAGGGGGAAGGGGCAGAGAGAGATGAAGAGAGAATTCCAAACAGAATCCCTATGCAGGCCTCAAACCTGTGAGCCAAATTTGAGAGTCGGACACTTAATGGACTCTGTCACCCAGGCACCTTGTTATCTTGTTGTTGTTGTCGTTGTTTTCCTCTCTGTTGAGCTATGTGAGTTCTTTATGTATTTAGGATATGTGGTTTGCAAATATTTTTCCCATTCCACAAGTTGCCTCCTCATTTTGTTGATGGTTTTATTTGCTATACAGAAGTATTTTAGTTTGATATAGTCCAACTTATTTAGTTTTGCTTTCGTTGCCTCTATTTCATTCTTTTTTCCTTTTTGCTCCCCTGATATGGTGAATTCCAGTTCCTTGTATTTGAGTGAGATGATCCTTTCTTCCACTTGATCTGGTCTGTTATTGCATCCTTCTATTGACTTGTTCAGTGTAGTTATTGTACTCTTCTGCCATGTAATTTTTTTGGCGTTTTCTTTTATTCTCTCTTTGTTGAAATTCTCACTCTGTTCATGCATTTCTCTCCAGACCTTAGTAAGCATCTTTATGACCATTATGTCAAACTCTTTATGAGATAAATCACTTATGTCCTATTCAATAAAGTGTGCTTCTGGAGTTTTATTTTATTCTTTTTTGGAACATATTCCTTGTTTTCTTCTTCTTCTTCTTTCTTCTTCTTCTTTCTTCTCCTTCTTCTTCTTGATAATCTGTGTAGTTTCTGGTCTTGAGATTAAAAAGTCAGCTTCTTTAGTCTTGATAGACTGGTCTCATGCAGGAGATGAACCTTATCATTTAGCCCAGGCCGAGCTCTTGGTTGTTTCTCAATCCTTTGTGATTGTCCTCTTTGTTCTACATGGCTCCCAGTAGTTGAAACTGTTGCAAGACCTATTAGTGTCCCAATGGGGAAGACTGTAATCAGCACCATGATATAGGATGATTGGAAGCTAGACATTCAGAGGGCAGCTGGAAGAGCATGGATCCATTCAGGGAGAAACTCGGCGATTGGTGTTTTTTGCTTACTTCTTTTGTGCTAAATCCTGGAAAGATAGTCATATCAAGTCCTGGAAAGTCCACAGAGTTGAAGTCTGATACTTAACTGACTGAGCCACCCTGGCGCCCTTCACATTTAGTTTTTTTTTTTTTTTTTAAGTTCCCTTTTCTCCATTATTAATGCATTGAATTTAGATTTATGGTCATTTTTAAGGTTTTTTTTATCTTTTTGCCATCTTTACTTTTTATGTTATTTTCAGGAAGATTTTACTTTATGAATAATATTTATTCTTCTGGTTGCTTATTTTTTTTTAATTAAAAATTCACAATATTCTTTCTTTGGGTCTATAATAAGCACTTGAAACAGAAAAAGAATAAATACTCTGTCTCCACAGTAAGTTGTATTTAGAACTGGGTACTCTTGAAAGACCAAAAAATTAAGAAATAGCCAAAAAAGAAAAAAAAAGTAACCTTGTGTAGCAAAAAGAAAATAGTTACGAGCTAGGAGAGATGACTCTTAAGTTGGAGGCCTAACTAGGAAAAAGAAGCATCTTTGATTCTTCAAAGAATTTTATTAAAGAAACTATTCAGAAAAGATTATCAGAAGAATAAATTGAACATTTTAAGAATCAAAAGGCAAGAAATACAATAGAAATAGCTGCCAATTATGATTAAATTATTGATCAGTCAAATGAAGAAGAAAACTGTATAACTTTAGGGTAACACAAAGATGAAAGCAGAAAATCAGTAGTATTTTAAAACCACATTGGTCAACTCAGCAGTCATATACTTCCTTTTCATCTATAACTAACTCATAATTAATACACAGTAATAACATAAAACATAACCAATATTCATTTGTTTTATTAGCAATCATTTCCTTGGCCAACTTCTGGTCAGTTCGGTAAGAGGTATTTGGTACACTGAATCTTACACCCCTTGAGGGCAAGAATCATGTTTCCTATGTCTTATGTATCTTTCACAGAATGTGGCACATTAGAGGCTTTGAAAACATCTCTCTAACTGCCCCTTACTGCTTTACCCTGCTAGAAGTTATTCCATTTTATTTTAAGTAACGGATCTTTTTCCTTCAAGATAACACGTTTCCCATAGTGTAATAATTTTTTTTTTGTTTTTCCAGAAGAGAGGCTCAAAAGCATGAAACATTTTTGTTTTGCAATTTTTACTGTATGTTTTTTGTCTGGCCTGTCACCTGGGCACTGCACTCCCAGGGGAGCAAGAATAAGGGAAAGAAATATTCTCATTTTGCTATTCCCTCTGTCAAGTGCATTCCTTCCTATGAATAGAACAATGATCTAGAGAGGAAGATTATATAATCATGTAGGTACAAGAGGCCCAAGAGATAAGATCTTTAATGGGAGACATCCTAAATCTGAAAAATCCCCAGAATTATCAGTACCTTCAAAAATAAAAAAGAAATGTTCACTTTTGTAATATGTTGCCCGTAACAAAGTACTTTTAAATAAATTATGTCCTTCTATTCATATGCCAGCATCTGGAGATATAGGGCATACTTTATCATGTCCAATTTTTTATCTGTAAAATGGGAGCATAGAGAAGTTGAGAAAATTCCTACAGTAGTAATATTGGAATGCAGCCTCACGTTCCAGATTCTGACTCTTGTACTCAATTCCTTTCACTTGTCATACGGTGCAACCATCTGTGCACACCTCTAGAATAGTCAGTAGACATTAAGTTGAACCTATTAGACTACATATCCATTACTCCATAGGTGTGACTATGAGCTGGACTGCAGCTAGATCCTATACAAATTTTACAAACAAGAATAACTAAAGGCATGTAGTTTTCAGAGATTGTAGAACTCTGTGAAAGCAAGAATTAAAAAAGAGATTCAAAATACATTCTGGGGAATAGATCTTCCTGCAGCAACAGTGCATTCCAAATGTGCAAAAAAGACAGGGAAAAACATGAACTGCAATAAATTATGGTTGAAGTGAGTTAGCTTATTAACTTCCTTTCTCAGTTTCCTGGCAACTGGCAGGTAGCAGTTCTTAGAAGCTTTCAAAACCTGGGAATGATAGGCATCCTCAAGTTCAAAGACTCCCTTGAACCTTTTGGACCTACAACTGCAGCTAGAAGTCCTGTTGAAACAGGCTTCCCTGGGTAATTTCCAACACAGTTGGATACACAGCACTGTTAGAACTAGCTCCCTCAAGGTTGTACATCACTGACATTCTGTTCTCAGCTACATTTGGAAGAACAGAGCCTGCCTGTGAGACTGGCCTGGGGCATGTACACCTGGTATTTCTTACCTAGCCAATTGACCCTGGTCACCACTACAACACTAATGGGCCCTCCCCAATTGACACAGGTGTCAGGCACTGCTGGGTTCATCTCCCACACAATTAGAAAACACACTGTCTATGTAGGCAGTTTGGAGGGGATTTTTTTCCCTACAGAAGGAAGTCTCTGCTACCTTTCTTAAAAATCCAAATCTAAAAGAATTGCTTTTATGTGAATCAATTCCTTAGGGATAGATTGTCATTGTAGATATTAAATCATATCCAGTAAAAATCTGTATGTTCACAATAATTGGCTAAGTAGACCCATGTTCAAGAAGAGAGAACTTTGCTCAGAAGAAAAGATGCCATAATCTTTTCTTGATTGGCTCTAATGAAAAATGAAATTGGCAGAGGCAGCACTACTCCCACGGGAAATATTCCCTTTGATTTTAGAGAGGGAAGTGGGTATGCTGAGCAGGAATCATCATGTCTGAAAGATAAAACACTTCTAAAACATTCAACTTTTGGTTCCTGACTCTTTGAAAAACAGCAAGTAATTCTGTAAACAACTCACAGTGATGCTCTTAAATTTGCAAAATCAGTGACTTGATGTCTTGCTAAAAAACAAAAACAAAACCAAAACAAAACAAAACAAAACTCAACTGCACGCAGCAGCACTGAGGTTTTGTTAGAAGCCGGTTGTTCAGAGGGCTTGATTATATCTCACATACAGATCACTCCTTGCCAGAGGTGGTTTAGCTAAGATCAGAATCTGAAAGATATCATGTCAGGGGAATGGTGGCTTTTGCTGAAAACATGTCCATGTCCATGTACTGCATACAAGAAAGCAGTCTTTGACCCCATGAGGACTTTCATCCTGATGGATCTTGGGCCAGGGACCCTTCAGGAAAGAGACTGCTGGAAAGGGGCTGGTTGCTCGAATCTCTGACTCCTCTATAAATGCATTAAGTACCCATGTAAAAGTCTTTTTACTTCCTCATGTAAACCCCAATTATTAGAGTCCTGATTGATGCTCACAAGGGGTCCTTCTCTTCATTTGTTATGAGAATAAGGAGATGTCTTAAAGACTGTAAGGGGTAGAGTGGCTTGAACACAGATTAAGGAGATTTATAAATTCTTCTATTTTGGAAATGGTAGAGGAATATAAGATATTTTACAGGAACTATAAACTGCCTTATCATCTTCATAAAAACTAGATGACTTCACCATGACATGCTGACATCTCTTCAAAGGCAGGCACAAATACTTCCAGCGTCTCTCTGTGAAAAACATTCCCCCTTTCTCTAGGAGGCTTTGAGTCATTGATGTAATAATTTCCCTTCAGTCAAAATTTTATTTAAAATAATGCAAGGTACTTGTTGGAGCTACAAAAATGTGCAATATGCAATATTATTTTACAGTTCCTATATTAAGATGCTTAGATTTAGTTTGCCAAGCAGTATGAAAGATCACTTGTTCTTGTGGGTTTTATAATCCACTCTAACACACGTGGACTTAAGTTTGGAGCCAAAATATTTTTTATCCCGTACTGTTAATTCATTTGCAATTCTAGACCTCCAACTTAGGGAAACAACTTACTTGTTGTTTCTCAGAACCTTCCAGTTTTGTAAAAGATCATGGGGAAGACAGATCAAACTAACCTACATTTATCAATACATATTATAATAAAGAATTATATTCTGCATTATACTATGTTCAAATATACTTCCTGAATACAATGCTTCTTGTAACAGTTTCATAAGGATTCGCTGAAAGAAAAGTCATCCATTTTGATTCTTCAACAAAATGGTGTATTTCTCTCAGGGCATACACTGAAATTAGCTCAATGTACTTCTTGAATTATTTGGAAGCAGTTTTCTTTGCCCAATATATGTAAATCACACACACACACACACAGCGTGTGCATACACACACATATTTTCTTTACCTATTCTTATGCTTTTCTTCCTTCTTAAAAATTTTACATCTAACATACTAAATATTTATTTTTTTCTTTAGTTATTGTCTGTCTCTAATATTGAAATGCGAACTCCATGAAGGCAGGCAGAGGGTTTTGTCTATTTTGTTTGTTGTGCTACAGTACCTAGAATGTGTCTGATCCATTGCAGACACTCAATAAACAGTTGTTGAATGAGTATGTGACTGTTTCTAGAACCTGGATCCACTAGTCAATGGCAAACTCTTTCAGTGTTGGGTTTATGTATCTAGATCAAGTTAACAGAGCTCTGAAAAAATTGGCACAGACTGACTGACTCCATCAAGTAATCTGTAAAATGTACTGATCAGTGCTTTTCACAGTAAACACAGACTGCAAGTGGAACCTTCCTTTAAGGAAAAAGAATAAGGCATGTCTATTATATATCCAGATTTAAAATGAGGTGCATCTAACGACAACTTTCTTCTTTCTAATTTGAGCCTTTTCACAAATATAGACTCCACGGTTAAATGTCTCAGTAAAAAATATCTTTCTAGCATATCTGATTTCAGACTTTTTCCCATTAAGACATATACAAACAACATTCAGGGAAATTATTTTAAAAATATATAGTGTTTAAATATTTCAAGGAATATTATGACACTGTCCCAAAGTACTTAAGGTAAACAATTTAAATATCAAATAATGAAATCTTTGGGTATGTGTTTATTCGAATTTAACTGCATCATACAATTCTGTGAACCTCTTTATTTAAAACAAAGGTAGGACTGTAAATGAACGATGAATATGGAATTGAGTGCTGCAGAATTGGTTCTGGTCCCTTATGAAACAAAATGTTGGTTATTGAAACAACATCACACCACAGAGAGCAAACCTCAAATGTGGGCTGAAGTAGCACTTAGAATCAAATAGTTTCTCTGTTGCTGTTTTAGAGTTAAGTATTAATAAGTGTAATTTAGTAAACTAAGAAAACAATAGCTCTATTTACAATGAACTTGTTTGATATTCCTATGGTTTTCACATACACCTGCAGTAGTTTCAATGTAATTCAGAGTTTCTCAAGCACATAGGCACTCTTTTGAGAGACCTGCCCTTGGAAGGGCAATTTTTCACTGAATGGTGGTACTGAGTTGGCAGCTGCTTTCTTTATAAATATTCTGTGATTATTGAATTTGGGGGAAAACTATCATTAAAATAAGGTAATAATTCTGGAATTCATTCACCAATAAGCTGAGAGCATTTTGTTTTCTTTCTTTCATGGATCTACTCAGTGTAATTTTGAGAATTATGGAATAATTTAGGAACAAGGCTGTGTATACTAGTTTCAAATAATGACTGAGTAAGGAAGCTGCACCAGAGGTGATAAATTTACGTTTCAAAAACCCAAATATCTCTCCACTTACATGGCTGTAAAAAACAAAACAAAAACAACAAACAAACATACAAACAAACAAAAACTATGACTAACTGATTTACAGACAGATTTTGGAATTAGGGTATTCTCTCAATTCTAAAACAAAGTTTTCTTAATGCAAAAATACATACCAAGAAGCAAAAGTAAGCATCAAATGTGTTTTGTACATATTAAGATGCTATTCCTTAAAGTGTGATACCACTAAAATTATACAGAATGAATCACAAAGTGACAAAATATTTACCTTAATCTTTTCAGTCCCAATTTTTTTTAATGTATACTTATTTTTGAGAGAGAGAGAGAGAGAGAGAGAGAGAGAGGGTGAGCACGAGAGGGGGAAGTGCAGAGAGAAAGGGAGACATAGAATCCAAAGCAGGCTCCAGGCTCAGAGTTGTCAGCACAGAGCCTGATGTGGGGCTCAAAATCACTAACCATGGGATCATGACCTGAGCCAAGTCAGAAGCTTAACTGACTGAGCCACCTAGGTGCCCCATCAGGACCAATTTAAACTATGTTTCACTTTGATATGATTTAAAACAATATTGCCAATAAAGGAAATTGAAAACAAAATATGACTGATTATAATTAATACTAAAATAAATATTGTATATGAATCTTCTTTAACTTTTTTGTCTTTTTATGATACATCACAGAACTCCTGTTTTGAGAATTAAATACTTAATGTTCTAAGAGTAGATTCTTTTTTCCTGTCTGTATTTTGCATTATACAAAACAAACTCATCATTTGTCCTGGGGGACTTCCTGCTTTTTATCTTTGTCTTCTCTTCTAGTTGTATTTCTGTCTTCCAAAGTTCAGAATGGAAAAATTTCCTGAGAAGATTTCCATGCTTTGTTAAGTGTTTTATTCCCACCATTCTGGGCTAAAACATTACAATAATCATTGTGTGACTTATACTTTGGGGAAAACATGAAGTTCCATAGCTGGCTTTGTAGGTTTTACATAATTCTTTATGGCACATAATTACTATTCTCATCACTAGGACAATATTTTTCTAAGCTTTTTCTGCTTCTATGATTGTGGATCTTTCATCATACTGATTACATAGCTTTGTTTTATGTGCAAATAACCACATGCCATATGCAGATTTTGTAAGATAATGGACAGGTTTTCAAATTCATTACCTTGCTTCTATTAGCATTAAACATTTTCTAATTATATTCTCCTCTGACTGAAGCAGCATGTATTTTAATCCAAAGAAATTATTTCTAAATTGATAGCTCAGAAAATTATATGAGAAACATCATTATTTTCATCCACTAATTCTAGATAAAGTCTCACCCAAAACTTTGGTACTACCTACATTTTCTCCATATGCCAATTTGTCCCAGTTATATCTCCTATCCATCTATCTATCTATCTATCCATCTATCTATCTATCTATCTATCTATCTATCTATCTATCTATCTATCTATCTGTCTAATCTATCTATCTATATCTTTCT
Source organism: Paguma larvata (assembly GCA_030068075.1). Lineage (NCBI taxonomy): Eukaryota > Metazoa > Chordata > Mammalia > Carnivora > Viverridae > Paguma > Paguma larvata. The sequence continues at coordinate 75,794,338 of CM057826.1, forward strand.
TTCTTTCTATCTATCATCTATCTAGCATCTATCTATCTATCTATCTATCTACCTATCATCTATCTATCATCTATCTATCATTAGCGAGAAATAAAAAGACTTAGGAAGGTGTTTCCTACAGCAAAAAACATGTTTGCAAGCACTGCCACTTCTCCCACTTCTCCTTCCAGAAATCTAGTATCTGGCAAAATTTAGGTACAATATAAGTTTTCCAAAAAAAAAAGAAATCACAGTTACCAAATAAATTAAGAACTGACTCTTCCTTATCTCAATTGCTCAGTATTTGTCAGGCACATGGTAAAAAAGTAAAAAACAGAAATATTTATACTGCTAAGTTGCCATGCTACAGGGATTCGTGGTAAAATATCAACACAAAAGAATGAACAAATTGACATTTGAAGATAGGAAATCTATACATCACTAATTTTATAAATATTTTTCTTTAACGAAAAGTTTTGACACGGTGGGAATAATATTTTTTCCCCCAAGTGCTCTTGTAAGTCCATGTTTTCTTTGTTTTTGAGAAACTATTTTGGAATCATTATTTTGCAGCTGCAGAGGAAAGTGATTTCAGTGATATTCACTCCTGTATGTTGTCCAGGGACTTAGTCAGTGGGGAATTCCACATGCTCTAATATCAAGGATCTGATTTTGAGGAGATTCCTGGGAGAGGAAAGGGTCCAATACTTGCTTATATATTATTTAAAAAATCATTTTCACTGCTTTAGATGTCAGAGCACTGAGGGAGGAGGTAAATACCTTCATTTCTGGTACATAATGAATCTACCCTTTAATCCACTGACCATGCACAATAAAATACAATCACGGTTTACTTACATAATGCAGCTGACTTCTTCCCAGGCAGCTTTGTATGCACGAATGAGACGGGCCCTTGGGAATTAGAGATGCACTCGTAAGTAAGGATGTGTGTAAACTGTCCCAGCAGCAGTAGAACTACAAGTGCATGTTGGGTCTAATAAAAGTACTCCCAGTGGGCCCAATTCTATACTGTTTCCTGCCATAAATCTCCTACATGTGTCACAGGAAGCTTCAAGGGAAGGAACCCCTAGAGAAGGAATGGATTTAATAACATATCCACTTCTCAGTATCAAGAAGACATACACCTCCACTTCCACAGCTGCTGAAACCAGAGATATACCAGAATGTCACAGCCCTGTGCCCTAGATTCATCGAAAGTAAAGCTCGTATTGATGGATGACTTCCACCTTCCTACACTGTTACCATTTTTGTCTTAATACTCTAGATAAGACTAGCATTAGAGAAGTCAAGCTAGCAAAGGGTTATGTGATATGCTTAGTTGGAGACAAAGAGATGGATCCTCACCTTCGATTGTCACTTAAAGTTGTCTGAATTTCCCAATATTAAATTCTTCCTAAAACACTTCATAAAAGGTTAGCCATTTGAATTGAGATAAATAAATTTTCAGGATGACATCATACTAGTCCACACCCACCCATGGTAGTAAATTTCAGTGTTCCGCAGAATGAGAATGAACTCAAGAGAGCTTAATGAAATAGTGGATTTGAGGAACATGGCTTCTCCTTCACCGGAGAGACTGCACAGTGGGATGTTCCTGCCAGAGAGGCTATCCCTGAGAAGTAGTCTCCTGGGTTTTAGAGCAAGAATGACACAGAAGGGTGAATGGACCAAACCTCACCATTATTCCATCTTGACTAGAGGCATTTACCAAAGGTGTTAACAGTCATTTTACTGATCTGGAAGAGAAAAATATCCCAAATATATAGGAGCACTATTTGAAATTACTATGTGGAGTTCATACTTGCAGCCAGTGTTATTAGTCATGTATACAAATTTTAACCAAAATACCCTTAAGGATTTAATTCTAATCTCACCCTACTGAAACATTTTTATGCTATTAATGGCCTGTTAATCGACATATTTAATCTTTTAAAACAATTCTTTATTGTCTTTGACTTGTTATTTTTGATACTTTGATAGTTTCTCATCCTTTAAGTATCATGATACTCTGAAAAGTGACAGAGGGTCTTGGCTCAGGAAGAATCAAGGCTACAAGTTACTGCTCTGCTGGGAGTCAGAGGTGATTGGCTTAGGGCTTACTGTAAGAAAGCAATTAATTAGGTAATTGATTAAGAAAACAAAGAAAAAGAAAGAGGACTTCCTGTAACATTTTAAAACATGTATCTGCTTACTGTTTGATGGACCCAAGAAAAGATTCCTTCCTTTATGCACAATCCAATGTTAAAAGACTGTGGACTTCCCTAAGATTCAACTTCTTAACCTGGTGGGTATATATTCTTCCTTCTATGAAGAACCATAGGAAATGCCAGGGAAATTATTTAGAATCCTTATTTCCTGACATTTATAAACAATGTTTCTAATGCTTTCAACAAGGATTAGTCTTCTTTTTCAAGAGAGTTGGTTTTGAATTCAAAATAGAGGGATTTATATGATTCTGGAATACCTCCAAATTCACAAATTCTTCATTGCAGAGTTAAGGGTGTGAAAGGATGTGTAAATATTTGGTGAGTAGCTTGAGTCATTCCAATGGAAATATTCTCCTTCTGGTATTTTGGCATGAAGTGAACATGCCCGAGGCCTGGGCCTTGACTTTTGATTCAAATATAAAAGATTGAAAATAAATGTAACATATAGGAACATCTTAATCATCCCCCTGAGCCCCATATTTTCCATAAATGCTCATTATTAAATGGAAACTTCCTGATATATGTCGAATTAGGAGAATGCAGTGTGGGCATAATGTCTGAGAGAAGGCTGGGATGGGGCAGAATGGGAGGAAGAAAGCATCACACTGCCACTACTTTTTAACTTAAACAAGTAGGGAGCAAGCCGTGTTTATCAGGTTAAGTGGGAATTCCCCATTATTTGCTATGGCAAAGTCATGGAGCTAGTAGTATAAAATCCTAAAACTAGAGGCTAAGACAAAATTGTTTCTCTACTACAAGTATTTGCTTTTTAAATTCTGTTTTAATGGTTTTATGGGAACTGTATTTTACAAGTTACTTGATCTCTTTTTCAGTTGTTATTGTATTTTTGGGTGATTTCAACTTTCTTTGAGGTATATAACACATATACAAAAAAGTAACACAATTTTACACATATATTCACTCCTACACCACTGACCAGATCAAATGTAGAACACTAAATCGACCACAAGATTTTTTTCTCATGTGCTCCCTGCCCCACAGTCAATGTCACTCCACCAAAGGTAATCTTTATCCTGATTTTTATCACTGTTTCTGAACTTCATATGAGTAGGATTTTATAGTATGTATTTATTTAAGGTTTTTTGCTTAACATTGTGTCTGTAAGATTAGCTACGATGTTGCATGCAGCAGTAGATTGTTCTTTTTAATCACTGTGTAATAGTCCACTGACCATATCAAAATTCACTTATCTATTCTACTATTGTAGAATATGTTGGTTGCTTCCATTTTTTTGGTATTATTAATACATGTGTCACAAACTTTCCTGTGTATGCCTTTTGCTCCACATGTGCCCTCATTTTTCATTGCTACGTATCTATGACTGAAATTTCTGGGTTATAGGATAAGTGATTTTAGGAGATAGCAGCGAGCATTTTTTTCAAAGTGATTGGGCCATTTTATAATGTGTTTGCTCCACAGCCTCACCACTATGAATATGTCACGGTTCATCTATTCTAGTACTAAAAGACATGTGGGTCCCTAGCCATTATGATGGAGTATAATGTATTTTTCTGTGGCTTCAATTTTCCTTTCCAAGGTTATATGATGTTGAAGTTCTCTTTCATTTTCTTTTGGAAGCAGGAGAAATGTCCCTAAAATATTTAAGTGTTATGGGTTGAATTAGTCAGCCAAAATTCCTTTGTTGATATCCTAGTCCCCAGGGTCTCAGATTGATACCTTATTTGAACATAGAATTGTTATAGATATACTTAGTTTAGATGAGGACAGACTGGAATACAGGGAGCCCCTAATGCCATATGACTGGTGTCCTTATTAAAGGGGGCATTTGGACATAGAACATACACAGGGAAAATTCCATGTGAACAGATGCAGAAAGAAAATAGCCATCCACAGGTCAAAGAGAGAGTCCTGGGACAGCTCCTTCCCTCACAGTCCTCAAAAAGAGCCTATCCTGCCAACATTTTGATTTCAGATCTCTAGCATTTAGAACTACAAGACAATACATTTATGTTTTTGTAAGGCATTCAGTCTGTAGTACTTTGTTATAGTAACTTTAGCAAACTAATACAATGAGCAACTGGCTGCTCACCACTCTGTCCATGGTCAGTAATCTCATTGATGTGATGTTACCTGTTTCTTCTGGGAGAAATATCTCTTATGTTTCAGCCTGAATGGCAACATTCCTACCTGAGAATACATTTTGGAATCTGCCATAAAAGAAGGGAGTTGGCATGGGGATAAAATAGGATGAAGTAGAACATTACAGATTTTCATATTAAAGCATTAACGGAGCAGGAAACACAGTTAGAGTGCATGAGACACTTTGCTTAAACAAGCCTTGAGGTGATGTTTCAGCCTTGTTTCTGCTTTGCCAATTCTGAAGAAGGAAAATTAATTTTCCGTTTGGCCCTCATTGAGGAGCCTTGCACTTCATAATGTCTTAAGACCAGGACTCTTTATTTGTGTGCCGTATTAATCTCACTAATTCATTAGAAACATGATATAAGCAAAAAATAATTTATAAAGTACCAAAATAACATTTAAGATTTAAGCCCATAGTGGGATAGAAAAAATTTTAGCTGTTTCAGATCTGTACCATATTTGCCTGAATACTTTATCTGCATTATAATTGTCACTTTAATATTATCTGTCTGCCTCAGTGAATTAGAGATGGTAATAGAGTGAATGAAATATAGAAAAGAAAACTATTTCTCCCAGAAGAATGTAAAATTTACAAGAGGGATGCATAATAAAAAGGCACACTTAATAGCAAGATATAAATACATCTTTCTGTACTACAGATGGAAAGACATGTCTTGATAGTACTTGTTTCTGCGAGACTTTCTACCCTCCTAGAAAACAACAGCGGGAGCAAGGAGAACAGAGAAATTAGCACGCAAGTGTGACAATGTGACCATCTGTATGGCAAATAGGTTTCAGGTAGGCGGTGTGCAAACACACAACTGGTGGAAACAGATGACTTCTTTCTTCTTCCCTGCCTCCCTGCCTCTCTTTCTTCTTCTTCTTTTTAAAATATATATGACTGTGGTAGGAAAACTCAAAGAATCTTAATGAATACTTTGGTATGAACTAATCCTCACAAAGAATTAAAAACTCTGAATTGAAATTAAAACTGATAACTATCTTTTTTTTTTTCTAAATCAGAGCATGTCAAAGAAGGGCAGCAGCAGGTTGGTGTATCTGTATTTATGAAGCACTGACAAGGGAATGGTGCTACAGAAAAGGTCAACTTCCATTCCTATCAACCCCTTCTGACTTTTCTCTAGAAAACTGCCCTCGGTGCATCCTGACATTCCTTTTTGTCCATAACGGGCACAGTGAAAGGTCACAAGTGGGAAAGTTCTCAAGATGTCCTACTTCCAGCCTGCAAACATTTCTGTGAATATTCTATTAACACCATTTTTCAGAGCAACAATACAATAAGACATGCTCTTTTTCAGCTGCCTGATAGTCAATTCTTCAATCATAGTTATTTTAAAGGTTAGGGAAATGACCCATCTTAGTGTTCAATGCTTTAAGTCATCTCCCCTTTGACTAGGAGTCCCATAAATTGAAATATCCATGGAGAGACACAGTTTTGCTTTAATATGTCCTTTTGGTCTGTATTTTACATCAGTTACCTCTGAATTTAGGCAAACAATGAAATGAGCAGCTCATTAGATAGGACTAGTCATTTGTTACTTGAATCCATTTTGCAAATTAGACTTAATTGTCAAAGAGCAGAGACAGGAGAGGGTCCACTTGGGTTTGGAAACTATTTCTCAGATTTCAGGTTCAGGTTCATTTTACACATGCAAAGGAATACACAGTTTTTGCCCCAACCACTAAAATATCAAGTATTACTACATACTAGGGTTCCAGGTACTTTATAGTTCTAGTAATATTGGGATATCTCTTTCAAATAATAAAATAAATGTTACCTCTGGGACATCACATCATCTTTGTATACACTCCATGTACAATCTTATATATACAAATCTGAAATGATTTCTATGCTGCATGTAAACCAAACCTGAATTTCAAAACACATGCTCTTACAAATCTCCCTTATATGCCAGCTGTGTTTTTAATAGGCAAAATTATGAGGTAAAGCCTTCAAAATATTGTACCAATACCACCTTCAACTTGTCAATTTGTTAGTCTATTCCCTCTATTGTTGCCATTCCCTTAAGAGAAGGGGAGCAGGTGCACAAGCGGAAACTTGCTCTGTTTAATTGTATCCTCATAATACAATTTCAGGACTGCAAAAGGGTCTCAGAGGTCATTTTAGAGCAGACCTAAATTGACTGACTGTATATTGTCTTCCCAGGAAAGCAATGGACATTTACTAATCATGTTCAGAATGTCTTCTTGTGCCTTGAGGTGTCTTTATTAATCTAAATCTCAACCACACCTGGGATCCACGCACAGCAGATCCAGAGAGATGGGAGCTCCTTTCAAAGTAAGAAATCCTGATATGGCAAGAGTATTTGAGATCCAATTATTCTTCACCTACTTTTCTCCACCTTTGGTGATACATCATGGGGCTAGATAAGATTATAACTGTTTTTTGTTTCTGTGTGTGTGTGTGTGTGTGTATGTGTGTGTGTGTGCGTGTGTTTTAAATTTCACTCAGTAATTTACTTCAGAAGAAAGATGCTGAAAAGAGGAAAGTTGCTATCTTGAAAATCTTTGCACTAATTCATGAATCATGTGTGGTTGTCTTAAAACAGGAATGTAGCTACATTTTCACCTTATGCTATTCCTAATGGTTCCTACCGGGGAAAGACAATATGAAAAAGATACTTTGTAATTCAAAGAACTGGCAGCACACAGGAACATGACTAGAGATACGATGTGCCCTTTTGAGCACACACATACACTGTGAGTTCCTGCACCACTGGGAGTTTACTAGGAATTGACAGATTTGCCTGATGGGTTTAATTATATGTGAGGTATATAAAAAAACATAGTGCCTACTTCTTTTAGAGTTATGTTTTTGAAATGTATTTCCCATGCTGAGGCTAAAGAGGAAAAGATGAAAAGGAACAGATTGGAGACTGAAAATGAATGTGGAAAAACTTGGATATCCAGTGAAATTGGAAAAAGGAAATAGTAAGGCATTGTTTATACTATGTATACTATGATACAGTGAAGTTAACAATTTTAATAATGTAAGTTATTTTCCAGATACATGACAACACAGGAGCTTGCTTTATTGAGGCAAACTCAAAGCACACATTTCCTAATTTTTCCAGACAAATATGTAATATCTATAAGCATGTGTATATATCTTAAATATATATATAGAGAGATACTTGTGGATATATGTCTTGACAAATGTCTCCAGTTTGAATTTGACAAATCTGAATACTAGGTAATACTGGGTAAATACTTACCTTCCTAGCCATAAGTATACTCAGGAACTATATGTTAATATATTTTTCTTTCTCTACTTAATTTCAAAAGAGAGAAAGTTTATTATAATCTAAGTAAAGGAAATTTACATTATGGTAGATGCAGAGATAAGAGCCTTTACTATTTAACCCTTATAAAAGAGAGCGGTTTGCTATGAGATGGTAATAAATGAGAACTGACATCCAGTATCTGTGCAGAATAGAGAAGGGGAAGTTGGTGCAGCGTGGGGATATAACCATGAACTTGGGGTTTATTTTAATCTTTTGGCCGCACGTGGGCAACTCTCAACAGAATCAGGGCCTGAAACACAAGTAAATTGTTTACCTTCTCCAGAAATGCATGAAGGAGAGAATTATCATCATGTATATAGAACCACTTTTTAACATATAAATCAATTAATCAAAAAATAGGTATGTGTAGTATCATAAATATGTAACCTAAAAACAGAAGAGACTCAGTGTTCAAGGTATTTAGGGATAAGAGGTGAAAAATGAAAACTGAGAGCCACTGAAAAGATATAACATGTATACACACACATATAAACACACGTATACAGATATGCATTATATATGTCAGAGATTTTATTGCAAAACCACAGAGTATAAAATATCAGATATTTTTTATTGATTTTGATTCATAAACGTGGAAAAAAGAAATAAGCTTTTGGAAGAATATTCTTATCTTAAAAAGACTTGAAAGTCAGGAGCAAAGTGAATTGTATGGAGATACAAAGTACAAGTGGTAGTTTGAAAAATACCTGAGTCATACAGGAAAAAGGGCCTGTGTCAGAGGGGTAAGGATCACAGGAAAAACTCTCCAGGAACGAAGGAGCTGGCAGATCCAGTTTCCCTCCCCTGCTCCTCAGGATGAAGACAAAGCTACCTGTGGGAACTAGCACAATGCTGATATTCACTACTTAATATGCCTATACCAAATTCCACATTCCTATGGTGCAGTGGATCCATCCTTTCCAGCCACATCTGCCTCAGTTCCAGTGCTGTGGGTCCCCTCCCCGAGAAGACTTATGGAAACCTTGCCAACACAATGTCTCCTGACTCTTGCACTTTGTGAAGCCTCAGTCCTGGTGGTGGCAGTTGCAAGAGATGCAGCAGTGGGGCTTGTGGAAGTCTGAGGTATACCTTGTTAAAACTGTGCACACTGCCTACATAGCCCTAGTCCCTGCTGTGGTGGCTGCGGGTCTTATTTCTTAAGCAGATCCACACATACCTTGTTAAAATTGTGTGCATCACACTGGCCGGGAAACAAAAACTGCCTACACAGGTGAAGAGAACCTCTGCAGAAGATTGGACTGAGGGGAAAAAGTAGCCAGGACAACAGCAGAGCAAACATAACGCACATAGGAGACACTCCTTGGAACACAGGTTTTAGGGACAGCAAACACTGCACTGCAGGGCACTACAGGACCTCTTCTTTATAAGGTCATTATTTTCAAGAGAGAAGACATAACTGACTTTCCTAATACAAGAAAACAAAGAGAGTTAGAAAAAATGAGGAAATAGAAGAATCCCCCAAATGAAATAATAGGACAAAACCACAGAGAGAGACCTAAATGAAATAGATATAAGTAATATGCCTGATAGGAAATTTAAAGTAATGATCATAAAAATACTCATTGGACTTGAGAAAAGAGTAGAGAGCATTAGTGAGACCTTAACAAAGAGATAGAAGAGAACCAATCAGAAATGAAGAACACAATAAATGAAATTAAAAATACACTAAAAGAAATACACAGCAGGCTAGAGGAAGCAGAGGAAAAAATTAGCGACATGGAAGACAGAGTAATGGAAAATAATCAATTTGGGCAGGTGAGAGAAAAGAATTATGCAAAATGAAAAGAGATTCAGGGAACTCAGTGACTCCATCAAGCTAATAATGCTCACAACATAGGAATCCCAGGAGAAGAAGAAGAGAGAAAAGGGGGCAGGAAATATATTTTAAGAAATAATAGCTAAAAACTTCCCTAGTCTGAGGAAGGAAACAGACATATAGATGCAGGAGGTCAAGAGATTCCCCAATAAAATCAATCCAAAGAGGTCCACACCAAGACACATGGTAATTAAAATGGCAAAAAGTAAAGATAAAGAGAGAATTTTAAAAGCAACAAAAGAAAAAAAAGACAGTTACATACAAGGAAAACCCCATAAGACTATCAGGTAATTTTTTAGCAGAAATTTGCCGGTCAGAAAGGAGTGGAAGGATATATTCAAATTGCTTTAAAAAAATCTGCAGCCAAGAATACTTTATCCATCAAGACTACCAATTAGATTAAAAGAAGAGATAAAAAGTTTCTCAAACAAACGAAAACTAAAGGAGATCATGATCACTAAACTAGACTTAGAAGAAATGTTAAACAGGATTCTTTAACTGTAAAGGAAAGACCATAAATAAAGAAGAGCTTCAAAGTAGAAAACACAAAAGCAATAAAAATAAATATATCTGTAAAAATAAGCCAAGGAGTTCAAACACAAAAATAAGATGGAAAATACGACACCATATACCTAAAACTTCAAGATCATAAATTTAATACAGAATGCTATACACATGATGTTAAATACAAACCTAATGGCAACCACAAATCAAAACGCAGCAACAGATATACAAAGAAAAAAGAGAAAGGAAACCAAGAGTATCACTAAAGAAAGTCAGCACACCATGAAAGAGAAAAAGAGAATCAGAGAAAAACTAAAAGCAACCATAAAATAGGTAACAAAACGGAAATAAATACCTAATTAACAAAAATTACTTTGAATGTAAATGGACTAAATATTCCAATCAAAAGACATACAGTGACAGAACGGATAAAAAAAAAAAAGACCCATCTATATGCTGCCTTAAACAGGTTCATTTTAGAGCTAAAGACACATACAGATTGAAAGTGAGTCAATGGAGAAACATTTCTGATGCAAATGAATGTTGAAAGAAAGCTGGAGTAGCAATACTTATATTGGATAAGATAGAATTGAAAACAAAGACTATAACTAGAGACAAAGGAGGACACTATACAATAATAAAAGAGACAATCCAAGAAGACTATGTAAGAATTGTAAATATTTATGTAATGAACATGGGAGCACCCAAATACATAACACAGTTAATAACCAACATAAATAAATTAATCAGTAGTAATACAATACAGTAAGGCAGTTTAACACCTCACTTATATCAATGGACAAATCATCTAAATAAAAAATCAACAGTGATTTTTAAGAAACAGTGACTTTGAGAACACACTAGACTGTATGAATTTAACAGATATTTTAAGAACACTGCTTCCTAAACAACAGAATACACATTCTTTTCAAGTGTACATAGAATATTCTGCAGAATACAGCACATATTAGTCCACAAAAAAGCCTCAACAAGTTGAAAAAATTGAAGTAATTCCATGAATATTTTCTCACCAGAATGCTACGAAACTAGAAATCAATTACAATAAAAAAATCTGGCAAGACCAAAAATATGTGAAGGATAAATAACATGCTACTAAACAATGAATGGGTCAACAAAGAAAGCAAAGAAGAAATGAAAATACATGGAGATAAATGAAAATGAAAACACAATGGTCCAACATCTTTGGGATGCAACAAAGTCTGTTTTAAGAGGGAAGTTTATAGCAATACAGGCTATTATCAATAAATAAGAAAAATATCAAATAAATAATGTAACCTTGCACATAAAGGAGCTAGAAAAAGAAGAGCAAACAAAACTCAAAACCAGCAGGAGAAAGGAAATAATAAAGATTAGAGCTAAAATAAATAATATAGAAACTAAAACGAACATTAGAACAGATCAATGAAGCCATGAGTGAGTTCTGTGAAAAGATCAACAGAATGAATAATCCTTTAGACAGACTCATAAAAAAAAGAGAAACAAAATCACAAATAAAAGAGGAGAAATAAGTGACACTGCAGAAATGCAAACATAAAATTATAAGAGAATACTATGAAAAGTTATATGCCAACAAATTGGGCAACCTAGGAGAAACTGATGAATTTCTATAAATATATAAACTATTAAAACTGAAGCAGGAAGAAATAGAAAATTTTAACAGATCTATTACCAGCAATGAAATTGAATCAGTAATCAAAAACTCTCTATAAACAAAAGTCCAGGACCAGACAGCTTCACAGGTAAATTCAACCAAACATTAATGAAGAGTTAATACCTGTTCTTCTCAAACTATTTCAAAACATACAAAAAGAGGGAAAAATTCCAAATTCTATGAGGCCAGAATTACCCTGATACCAAAACTAGATAAAGATACCACACAAAAGAGAGCTACAGGCCAATATGTCTGATAAATATAGATGCAAAAAACCTCAACCAAATGTTAGGAAACCAAATTCCACAATACTTTAAAAAATTATTCATCACTATTAAGTGGAATTTATTCCAGGCATGCAAGCATGGTTCAATATTTGCAAATCAATCAACGTGATACGTTACATCAATAAGAGACAGGAATAAAAGCCATATGATTATTTCAATAGATGCAGAAAAAGTCTTTGACAAAATACAACATCCATTCTTGATTAAAACCTTCGAACCTTTTTCCCTTAGGTTGGGAAAATAAAAGGATGTCCACTCCCATCACTTTTACTCAACATAGTATTAGAAGCCTTAGCCACAGCAAGCAGACATGGAAAAGAAATAAAAGGTATCCAAATTGGCAAGAAAGAAGTAAAATTTTTACTATTTGCAGATGACATACTACTACATATAGAGAACCCAAAGACTTGACCAGAAAACTACTAAAACTGATAGATGAATTCAGTAAAGTTGCAGGGTACAAAATCAATATACAGAAATTCACTACATTTCTATACACTAATAATGAAATAGCAGAAAAAGAAATGAAGAAAACAGTCCCATTTATAACTACACCAAAAATAATAAAATACCTAGCACTAACCTTAACCAAGGAGGTGAACTACCTGTACACTGAAAACTATAAAACGTTAGTGAAAGAAATTGAAGACAACAAATGCTCATGGGTTGGAATAACTAATATTGTTAAAATGTCTATACTACACAGAACAATCCACACATTTAATGTGTGATTAATTAAAGACAACAAATGCTCATGGGTTGGAATAACTAATATTGTTAAAATGTCTATACTACACAGAACAATCCACACATTTAATGTAATCCCTATCAAAATACCAACATTTTTCATGGAACTAGAATGAATAATGCTAAAATTTGTATGGAACCACGAAAGATCTCAAATAGTCAAAGGAATCTTAAAAAAGAAAAACAAAACTGGGAGAATCGCAATTCCATGTTTCAAGTTGTATTATAAAGCTGTAGTAATAAAAACAGTACGGTACTGACACAAAAATAAACTCATAGACCAACAAAACAGAATAGAGAGCCTGAAATAAATCATGACTATATGGTCAATTAATCTTTGACAAAGCAGGAAAGAATATGCAATGGGGAAAAAAAACCCAAAACAGTCTCTTCAACAAATGATGTTGGGAAAGCTGGACAGCAACATGCAAGAGAATGAAACTGGACCACTTTCTTACACCACACACAAAAATAAACTCAAAGTAGATTAAGGACCTGAATGTAAGACCTGGAACCATAAAAATACTAGAAGAGAGAACAGGCAGTAATTTCTATGACACAGACGGTAGCAACTTTTTTCCAGGTATGTGTCCTGAGGCAGAGGGGAAAAAAAAATAAAGAAAAAGAAAGTCCTGGGACTTCATCAAAATAAAAATGTTCTGCACAGCAAAGGAAATAATGAAAAAAAGTTAAGTGGCAACCTGCTGAATAGGAGAAGACATTTGTAAATGACATATCTAATAAAGGGTTAGTATCCTAAATATATAACGACTTGTACAACTCAACACCCCCAAAACAAATAACCCAATTAAAAATGGGGACATCCATCACTCATCATCATCAGGGGAATGCAAATCAAAACCATAATAAGGTATCACCTCACATCTGTCAGATGGCTAAAATAAAAAGCTCAAGAAACAATAAGTGTTGGTGCGGATGTGGAAAATAGGAACCCTCGTATATTGTTGGTACAAATACAAACTGGTGCAGCCAATGAGGAAAACAGTATGGTGGTTTCTCGAAATTCAAACTAGTACTACCCTATGATCCAGAAATCACACTACTATTTATTCAAAGAATATTTTTAAAAATTTTTAATGTTTATTTATTTTTGAGAGAGGGACAGAGAGAGAGAGAGAGAGAGAGAGAGAGAGCCGGCGTTAGAAAGAGGAAGAGGAAGATCAGCACTGGAACCAGGCTCCAGGCTCTGAGCTGTCAGCAAAGTCCGAGGTGAGGCTCAAACCCACAAAACTAACCTGAGCCAAAGTCAGACACTCAATGGACTGAGCCACGCAGGCGCTCCTACCCAAAGAATATTAAAACACTAGTATGTAAAGGCATATGCTCCCTATGTTTATTGCAGATTATTTACATTAGACAAACTATGAAAGCAGCTCAGTGTCCATCAATAGATAAATGGATGTATATATATGTATATATATGATTATTATTATTATTCAGCCATAAAAAAGAATAAAATCTTGCCATCTGCGACAACATGGATGGATTTAGAGAGTATAACGCTAAGAAAAATAAGCCAGTCAGAGAAAGACAAATGCCATATGATTTCACTCATATGTGGAGTTTAAGAAAAGAAACAAACAAAAAAAAAGAGAGACAAACCGAAAAACAAACTCTGAACTATAGAGAACAGATGGTTACCAGAGGGGAGGTAGGTGGGGGGAATGGGTGAATTAGGTTTTAGGAAATAAAGAGCACATGTATCTTCATGAACACTGAGTAAAATATGGAACTTGAATCATTATATTGTACACTTGAAACTAATATAGCACTGTATGTTAACTACTCTGGAATTAAAATTATAAAAAAAGAAGAAGAAAATACTTGAAAGCCACAGAGAATGGCTCCCTCTTATAAAACATACTATTTGGGAGACATCTGGGTGGCTCAGTTGGTTAGGCATCCAACCCTTGATCTCAGCTCAGCTCTTTATCTCCAGGTTTCAAGTTCAAGCCTCTCATTGGACTCTACACTGGGTGTGGAGTTTACTTAAAAAAAATAAAAACAAAAACAAAAACAACATATTATTTTTATCATGAGACATTTAAAGCCAAATGGAAGAAAACATGTTTGGAAATAGTATTTGCAAATAATGATGATAATAAGAATGATAAAATGGTTGTCATTAGTTGAGTGTTTACCCTGTGTCAAAAACTACTTGTTCTAGGCAGCATCTGTATGGACTAACTCCTTACCAAGCCTCTCTAGGTTTTCTCTTATCCAGTGTCCATCTGTGTTTCCAAATTCATTTCAATACACTGTGCTCCAGCTATAGAAACTTAGAGTCTGGAATATAGAAACTCTTTCCAATAAAGTACTGTTCCCAGTGTCCTGAATGCTTACTTATTTGTTCTTCACCTGGCTCCTTCTCCACATCAGGTCTCAACTCAAACTCTTCCTCAGAGAGGGCTTCTCTGACCACCCTAACTAATTAGGCCTCGAGTTTTTTTCCTAGTTATTCTGTGCAGTTAAACATGGACTTGTTTGCTTTTTATTCTTGTCATTTCAACTAAACAATAAGTTGCATAAGGATATGTATCTTTTTCACATCTGCTTACTTGTTCTGAGAAGTCCTTCATCATATTCCTCTTTACAGTGCTGAAGCATGCCTCCCACCCTCACATATGAGGACATAAAATTACTACTTTTATTTTCATACGAAATAGGATTTGAAAATTATTAATTTTTATTGTTATTAGATAATCAAATTAAGATCTATATGATTTCATAAAGCTAAAATACACACATTCAACAAATTGAGTATTTAATGCTTAGTAGCTATATCAGAGTATGGAGTGGGATCCAGTAATCAAATACACTTCAGTGACGGTAGGTGTTATGATCAAGTTTCACCACGACCAAATATTTCTGGACCTGGAAGGTAATAATGGGGTGAGGAAGGTGTGATTTCTTTCAAACAATCACATCAACATGGTTAAAATATGATGGTCTCCATTATTATGAATAAATAGTATAAAATCATTTGATTGGTTATATATATGACTATAATAATTTTAATTTTATATATACATTAGTAATTAATATGTATTAAATATTATGTTATAATGCATAATAATATTTATTAATATTATATATTAAGAATTTATATATATTAAGAATATATTAAGAATTTACTTTAGGCCTATATCAGAAAAGAAAGATACTCTTAAGTAATAGTATTTAGCATAGGATGTGGCACAGAGTAGCCCCTCTCACATATATTAGTTAAATAAATTGATAAATGAATTAAACTGAAAATGGTTGAAAAGGAAAGGCTGTGATTGGAAAGGAAAGGTCTACTATGTCACAATAATTAACTGAAAATATGTTTTTTAAATGACCAGGAGTCATCAAAAACTTTTAAGGAAAAAAATGAAATGATACAGTTAGATTAGTGCTTTAAAAATTATCATTCTGGGAATATAGCAATAGAGTTGAAAGATTAAAATCTACAAGCAATATTTTTCCAAAGTATTTCAGAGATCAATGCCATTTTCTATAAAAGAAATTACCAAAGTCTTATCTAAAACACTTGCCATGAAGATACAAAAAAGAAAGCAGATGCAAGAAGCTCAGTGGTAAACTTGTAAATTGTGCATAACAGGGAAGAATCTGAGCTGACACAATGACTTCTGTCCTACACAATCTAGGGAGGCATTGTGACAGAGTAACCAAAGCTGATGTTGGTAGTGTGGAGATAAGTGTGTTTTGTAGCATTCAATTTGAAGTTGGACCTGCACACGGACATATCTAGGAGTCTTTTAGAAATACTGATGTGGACATTAGAGAAAGGTTGGAGAAATAGATTAGGAAGTCATCACATAGCAGGCAGGAGATAGAGAGTTGTAGGCCACCTTAGGAACCTTGACTTGTTCAGATAGAAGCAGTGAAATTTTAAAAGAATTTGAGCAGAATTCTGTCATGGCCTGAGTCACATTTTAGAACTTTCTTATTGACTGATTAATTGAGAATATAATGTAGGAAGCAAGAACTAAAGAGACAATTAGAAACTGCCATAGTAACCCAAGTAGGAATACATAATAACTTGCATCAATCACCATGGTAGCAGTGGGTAGCAGAGTAATACATTCTGAATGTTTCAAAGTCTGAGCTGCCAGGATATGGGAGATTGAAAGGAGTCATGGATAGACATCCAATGATTTTGACCAGAGCAATTGGAAAACAGAGTTGCCATCAAATGAAGTTGAGATATCTAGCCTAAGAGTTCATTTTGGGCTATTCAGTGTTAATTAGACACTGATGTGGCAAAGTCCAGTAGGCTGCAGTTGGATACATAAGCTTGGAATATGGATGTCATATATATACATATGATATACATATATGATTATATCTTTTTTTTTTATTTTATTTTTGAGAGAGAGAGACAGAGCATGAGTGGAGGAGGGGCAGAGAGAGAGAGGGAGACACAGAATCCGAAGCAAGCTCCAGGCTCTGAGCTAGCAGCACAGAGCCCGACATGGGACTCGAACTCACAGACCGCGAGATCATGACCTGAGCTGAAGTCAGCTGCCCAACAAACTGAGCCACCCAGGCGCCCCAATATATGAATATATCTTAACAGATAGAATACCTTGAGGCTGGATGAGAAACCAAAGAAATGAATGGAGCTATTGAAGACAATAGGATCCAAGACCCTAGTCCTTTGACATTACAATATTTAGAGATCAGCAAAGGAGACTGCGAAGAAATAATTGGCATGTTAGGAAAAAAACAAACAACAAAACAAAACCAAACACTAGTTTGTAAAGTCCTAAAGCCTTAGGGAAGAAAGTATGTCAAGGAGGAAGAAGTGATCAACTGTGGAAAATGCTGTCTAGTAAGTCAAGTAAGATGGTATCTTGATACTTATCCTTTGATTTTACAACATGGAGGGATTGGTGAACTTAAAAGGAGCACTCTTTCTGTGGAGTATAAGGAAAAATCCTCTCTAGAAGGAAGATAGAAGAGGATTAAGGACAGGTATTAGAAAATATAAACTACTCTTGTGCAGATTTTTTTGTGAAAAAGATTTTGTAAAAATAAGGAGATAGTTGGGAAGAGGTGTCAGGAGAAGGATTTTTTTTTTATCTTACGATGTAGGGAGAACATATTTGTAGGCTGACAGAAATGAGTCAGTAGAGAGCAAAATATTGATAGTCTAGAAAGACAGGAGAGAAATGGCAGCATAATGTTCTGGATGAGGCAATGGGGGTGGGTTCTAGTGTACACAAGACCATGGATATTCTTCCACGTAACAAGTAGTAAGGCAGACATGTGGATTCAGATGCTGAAAGGTGAAAGGAGGTGTCTACAGAACCTCTCTTCTGAATGCTTGAGTTTTCCTGGTGAAGTTAGAAACCAAATCACCAGCAAATGGGAAGCTGACAGAGGAGACATCAGAGGCTAAAACAGAAACGAGGTATGAAACAGTTATGTGAGAAAGTGGGAAAGTACCTGAACTCCTTAAGTGTCGTATGATCGAAAGGCAGTATTCAGAGCCAACTTTGGACTCGTGGCCATAACGTTAAGGAGAGTGGAGTGAATAGTGTTCTGAGTTTTTCCTCATGGTATTCCTGCACAGATATAGGTATGAAAAAGAAAGACTGGGTTAATTGGGATTTTAGTTTTGTCAAGAAAGTATCATGAAAGGAGTGAGGGGCAAGGGAGATAGTGATACAAGAGAATAAATATGATGAATGACAATGGAATTTCAACTCTTAAAGGAGGATGAAAAGAGTACCGATCAAAGGGGTGAGTGAATAAATTAGTGAGGCTGACCATATCATTAGAGTAGAGATGCTGAAATAATTTAGAGGTGAGAATGCTGGGGCTAATCTACTTGAATATTAAATTCACAAAAAAAGGAACAACAATGGTACTCCCAGAAATGAGGGATGTGACATGAGATTCAGTAGAGCATAGGTGATATACATTTGTGATCCAGGAGTTGCTAATGGAAACAAGAGGTCATGATAGTGGAAATGAGGAAATACCTCACCCTGGGGGCCCAGTGGTTTGAGAGAAAATGGATCTCTCTTGGGAAGTGTGCAGGGGAAGCAGTATCATTAGCGCAGATGTAGTTGTCTTGTAGATCAAGAAGGTGAGCTGAATGTTCAAAGGGGAGTTTGAGGAGTGTTCAACTACTGCACTATGGATGGCAGAAGGCAAAGGTGAAGGATTTGGGAAGGGATGAGATAAAGAGGAGAAAAGTACATGGTAAGTGAGATTCCGTAGGCAGAGAAAGTACACTGAAAAACAAGTCATATGAGGACAGAATGTGGAAAACACTAAAAGTAAATAATAAGCATAGGGAGAAGAGACAATGATAGGAGAATGATTGGAAAGGTAGAAAATATTTGGAATGTCACTACAGGTGTGGTAAGAAAGAGTAACATTCTTCCGGTGATTACTCATTTCTTATGATACAGTTGCATTTTCTGACATTTTTCCATCTCTCCTCTTCACTCTTCACATTCATGATTTATAAAAGATTAAGCAAGATATCAAGCAGACTATGTTCGTCCTTACAAGTTATCCATGAAGGCTAAGTTTCCTTTAAAGGGACGTTTAAGGGGCTATGATCTTTTAGTATAGATGCCACAAACTTTCTGTCACTCTACAGGGAAAACTTCTAGTTTTGCTCCAAAGAGTTGCTTCGGGATGCTCTGTATTCTCCTCAATGCTTAGTCTAAACAAGAGGCAAAATAGAGGTATTCTAACTCTCCTGACCACAGCAGAAAGAAAGGCTAAGGAAACACAATGTTTATACTCTCTTGATAATTTCCAAAGAGTTCTTGTAGATCAAGGGTGAACTCAACCCTACTCCCCACCCTGAAATTTAATCATGGCCTAAGCAACAAGTAGTGATATTATGCACACATGGTAATAATTAATTGGATTTATATTCTTTGACAGAGTCTAGAGCTTCAAATAATAGTTTCTTACTGTCTAATATTTTCACTGTTTTGGTAAGTGGATAAATTTAAGTTAATGAATAAATTTCCTTATTTTTAAAAAGCTTGATTTTCATATAGGTATTTGTTGAGTTTATCACTTAATTTAAAAGTGAGAGAATTTAACGAACTGATTTAAATATAATCAGTTTGGGTTTAATTATCGTGCATTTATCCAGTCCTTTTATAGTTAGGCTTTTCTCAACAATACTCTCGAGGAAATTACTGCTATATATATTTTGTTCAGTGAAATTTAATCTAGCAAATAAAAATCAAAGGGATGACTGACCCATCATCCGATACAGACCAAATCAAGGCTTGTCTGTGTAAATGTTTTGCCTTAAATGCTTTGATGCACATCTTTCTGCACGATTTCCAGCAAGTAACCAAACTCTTGTGTGCTTTTTATGATCTCTATTAACTAGCCTTTCCCATTTTTGTAGGGTTTGAAACCAGATGCAATACACTAGAGTTCCAAAAATCTCTGTAATTTGTCACACAGTTTAGAGTGAGGAGGAACTAGGATATAAACAGAGTGATTCTTGATCGTTTTCAGCTTCTGGTGAAGTTAGAACTGGTTAAGAAAACAGCAAAAATCATCTTGAAATTTTAGAGATGATGCTGTTTATAAAATTAAGGTGACTCCTGCAACTGTCTTCAAATTGAACTAATTCATTTAAATGTTAATGGCCACATGACTTAAACTTATTAAAATGTACATTTAGTGAAAAAAACAAAACAAAACAAAAAAAGAACACTAGCTTTTAAATGTCATCAGGAATGAAACTTCATGGACTACTTTCCAGAATTTTGTTCTTAACTAAACTGAAATAGCATCTGTAATTTGCTATCTGATTTACATGCCAAAGAAAAACGTTTTCACTTCTTCAACTCCATATTGCTAAAGTAGAGAGCTCTTTGAAGAGTGACTTGCTATATCAAACATTACTTCATGAAGTCTTCCATCTGAGTTCCGAGACAGCACTGATATCTGACTTTTATTGAGAAAAGTGTCTGACTTGATTCTACACAGCAGTCTCTTAGAGGTCAGACTTGATTCTACACAGCAGTCTCTTAGAGGTCAGCATGTTTTCTCTCCCCAGATTTTCTAACTCCAAAGATTTAAATAAACCTGCTGGTCAGGCTCTGCTTTTCTCTCAACTGAGAGAGACTCAACAAAGGAGGAGGTAACGTGATTTGAAATGATTTACTTTTAGTAAACTCACATTTGCTCCTAGTAATCGGTGAGTGGGTTTTTAACTAAGTCTTTAGATCATCTGTCAGTCTATTTTAATATTTAGGTGGATAGTCACTGTCAAGCATACACTTTTTATATCACTTAGAAAATTGTTTCTTAGTTGTCTTCCGTTTTTGAATACATTTCCCATCTATTGTGACATCCTTGGAAGTTGATTTAGTTTTAGTTAAGACACCGCTATAAGTTTTTCATACAACCTTGGATATAATTTATCTAGACGTAAAAGCTTCCTTTGGTGGATCAATCACTTCCTTTAACCCCATTTCCCCAACTCTATCAATGCTGTCTGCATACAAAACTCATGACTACATGTTCCAAATCTTTTATACACAGTAACACCATTATGTTGCCTTTAAAATGCTGTCATTGTGGACCTGATCCTTCAAACAACAATTTGCTATCAGAAATAAGCTACTGATTTGTAGTTACAGACACGTTAAGAAGTGATTGATGAAAATTCATTGAGGATATTCAGGTTTGTTTTATTATCCTCATTGTTCATTTAGACAGCTTGAAGTAAAATCTATGTCTTATTTTTTAATTATTTTCTTTCTTTCAGGTTTGCTGCAATGTATTCCTTTTTTTTTTTTAAATGTTTATTTATGAGAGAGAGAGAGAGAGAGAGAGACAGAGTGTGAGCAGGGGGCCAGAGACAGAGGGAGATGCAGAATCCAAAGCAGGTTTCAGGTTCTGAGCTGTCAGCACAGAGCCCGATGTGGGGCACGAACCCACAAACTATGAGATCATGACCTGAGCTGAAGTCGGACGCTTAAACAACTGAGCCACTCAGGCGCCTCTCCTCTGAACAGGATTGATTTGGCTACTACCATTTGTGTAGTTTATACATTTTATGTGTTATTTTAAAGTCTCAGTCTATTAGTATATATAATTAAAATATCATAACATTTGAAAACAAAAAATAATTTGCCTTTTATTAATATCCATGTGTAAATATTAGAATGGGAGAAGGATAACTTATAAATGTTTATACTAGAGTCTTAATCAGTATAGAGCCATTAGCCACAAAACAAGAAACAGAACAATCATTTCCTGATACATTGGAATAAATTACCACTTGGCTTTTAATCAGTGAGTCTGGAGAAGAACAATGGACAATTATATGACTTAATTCATATGGTTTTTACAGTGCTTTGAGCTGGCATAAATAAAATAACAGATTTGGGCCATAAAACACAGAATGATTCTAAGTTTTAGGGGCTCACAAAGTGTACTGGTAGTATGTGTATATATATATATATATATAGGTATATGTGTGTGCATATATATATACATATAAATTGTGTGTAAAATTTATATGAAAAGTCCAAAACAGAAAGGAAACCTCTGAATTTTTAATTCATATATCCATTAATTCATCTCAATTTTAAAAAATAGCCAACTCCTTGGTTTAATGATCCCAGCTTTAGAATATAGTAATTTGTCTTTGAATTAAGGGCTCAGCACTTTGTCATGATATTCAAGATATCTAGGAAACTTATTAAGTGCACACTGTGTGCAGTATAGATAATATTTATAAGATGGAATTATTACAAAAATACTCTTAAT
This sequence comes from Paguma larvata, assembly GCA_030068075.1. Taxonomy (NCBI): domain Eukaryota; kingdom Metazoa; phylum Chordata; class Mammalia; order Carnivora; family Viverridae; genus Paguma; species Paguma larvata. The sequence goes on from CM057826.1 coordinate 75,816,840, forward strand.
AATTTTAAATAAATAACTTGCATAATAATTCCACAAGCATAAATACTGAATATCCAGGTGATGTTTTAAGTGAAATGTTTGTCCTGGTTATATCAGTATTTGAGAATATAGCACTTAGTCTTATGCCCTATTCTTTAAAGTTTTATTTCTTATACTTATGAGAAATCAGATTTGGAGTAAACCTAGGTTTGCCGATTCCCAGTTTCTCTTTTCCTGTCATGGTAAAATTTTGCCATTTTCATTTAGTGGGAATATGGAGGCAGAATGACACTCTCTTTCTTTTCTCTTCCTTTTTTTTTGCCAAATAATGCCAGAAAATGGCTATAAATTCTGTTTTTAACTGATTTAAACTTTGTTCAGAAATACAGCAATTTATTTTTGCATGAAATTTTTCAGCATATAGTTAATTTTATATTATAATCATATAAACTCACAACCTCAAGATCAAGAATCGCATGCTTCTTTGACTGAACCAGCCAGGCATTCTTAGAGTTTTCATTTTTCAATAGGAAATGTGGAAAAGTGCCAGGACAAGTTATGGCAATTAGAGAATTTATGGAAAATGTACAGAGGAAATATGACTGTTCTTTACTCTTGAGATGAAAATAAGGATACAACATCCCTGAGAGTGCAGTTCTGTGGCACTTAAAGAATAGAATGACTAAATAGTGTTTAAAAACACCAGATACGCTAAGGGGAGCAAAAAGACAATATTTCTGTTGCGTAAAATTCTAAGCTTCAATAAAACTTTACTAGTACCAAATAGACATTTTCTATTTTTTAGAAAAGTATGGATAACTAAAAATGAATCATGAAAGTTTAATAGAACATGATATCGCACAGAGAAACCATAGCTAAATGTTAGAAATACTTTAATTTTTTTTTTAATATGTGACCTGGGTGCCTGGGTGTCTCAGTCATTTAAAAACTCGACTCTTGATTTCAGTTCAGGTCATAATCTCATGTGTTCATGTGTTCCCTGCTGTCAGCACGGAGTTCACTGGGATTCTCTCTCTACCTCTCTCTGCCCCTCCCCTGCTTGTGCACTCTCTCTTTTTCTCTCAAAATAAATAAGTACACATTAAAAAATTATGGGACAAATGATCCTCATTTGCTAATACTCTAGTTCCAAATAAGTAACTTAACTAATGTTTTAAAAATTGTATGGCTTTAATAATAGAAAAAATAAATATTAAAAAAGTATTTTTAGTGTTAATTAAAGCATATTATGTTTGAGGTATCATGCTAGATAATGCACTGTGGAATTAAATACATATATATATGTATATATGTATATATATGCATTTGCATATATATGTATATGTGTGTATATATATATATATATATATATATATATATATATATACAGTCCTTGTACTCAAGAATCTTTGAACTCATGAAAATTTTTACAGGAAAAAAATTTTGGAAATTTAAATACTTTTTCCTAAATCTAGAATACAGACTTTATACTATAGCCAGCATTCGCACATATAGGGGATAGAGGGTGTAGATGGAGTACATTACTGAATACATTTGAATAAGGGGTGCATGAAGAAAACAAAGCTTTAGATATTAATACAGAGGCTGGTAGAGTGAGATTAAATTGGAACACTGGATGCACTAAATCAGATTTGGGGGTATCATATTATTTTATGTATGACACTGAAAAATAAGGATTACAAATTTAAGCTTGTTTACAATTTTTGTCTAGGAACCAAAAAGGTTTTTTGTTAACCTTTGGTTAAGTCAGAGATGAATAGTTTACTTATCTTGGGGGTTTAGACATTCAGTTCCTTTCTTGAGTGAACAGTTTTGTTTACCCTGCAAGAGCCTGTGGGTTAAGGGGATATGAACGGCCTGTCCTATGGGATGGATGTACACAGCCATGCAAGTGGGTGAGTGAGCTGTTTCTTAAGCTGGAGTTCACAGTGCATGTAGAGGAATAGGCATAGTTAGGGCAGCTCTGAGCATTTATATACACAGGAGTGCCCTAAACACATTACAGCAGCCAGACCCTGTGGTCCTCATAGGTGTCAAGTAACAGCTCAGTCCTACTAATGGGTGTGTTTCCTGAAGTAGCACTACTCTATCTTTCCACTGACTTTCTCCCTCAGAAGCGCTACACGAGAGCCCATGGTTTATGTAGATAATTTCCAATTGTGTCCCCCCAACATCACTGACAAAGCTCTAAGTCATTACACTTCACAGTTGCATGACTATGCTGAAAATTTGGCTTAAAAAGAGCTAATGTATAATATCATGTGACCTCTGTGTTAAGTGGGATAATGGAAAACATAATCCTTCCATCCTGCCTTACTATCTCAAAGAAGGTTAAGGAAAAGGCAGATATTTCAGATCTTCAACAAACTTCAAATTACCTCCTTCCACCCTCCTGGATGTACATGCCAGGTTGACAGAGGTGACTATGGATGTTCCCCTAGTACATGCCACTACTTGCCCAAAGTCATACTTTCACAGAGTTATACTTTTACAATCATTGTTTTTGGTGCAGTAAATTAGCAGGTCCCAGTAATTTTCCATTTAAGTCCAGAGATAAGATTTTAAAGATAAAAATATTTTTAACTAAAGTTTTGTTATTGTGTGCATACATATACATGTAATTGTACATATACACACTGTTTTATAGTATTTTTTAATAAAAGGCATTAAAACATATTATTAAAAATATACTATTAGGGTTAATTAATTGATTTTGGGACACTGTTAATGAATTAAAATCAAGTGACAAGGGTCTGGGTAAATATTTTCATTTTTTGTAAATAATTTCTTTTTATTCAGTTTTGGCTAAAAGTTGTATTTCCTTGAAAAACACTTTGCAATATAACACAGATCTCCTGTATAATTTTATGGTGGATCAGAATATACACTATGAAATCACATAGATCTTTGCTCGAAAGCAAACATTTCCATCTATTTGCACAAATTATTTAATCTTTCTGAGTCCCAATTTCTTTACTATATAAAAATAATAACAGTACCATTTTTAAAATTGCTTAATTCATATAAAATAATTTTTATTGTTTCTGCTACATAATAAACAGCAATTGATTCTATCTGACTGTGCTTAGCACATAGTCTTTGATACATATTATCAACCTAATAATTAGTTTGCTAATTAAATAGAAGGAAGGAAAAAAGGAAGGAAGAGAAAGGAAAAGAAAAGAAGAGAATCTGACAGAATCACAGCTTCATACAATATACTACAAAATAGCGTGTGATCTCTTTACATGTCTTTCTTTCCCTAAAAGACTATAATCATCATGCAGGTCATGAGGATGATTAGTGCTTGTTTGTTTGTTTGTTTGTTTGTTTAAGAGGGATGTGTTTTTTCATGTCTGTATCAGTCAAATTCCCAAAATAGTATCTTGAAAAGAAAAAAAAATCAGCAATATTTTTGAAATGAACAAAATACATGGTATAGATTTGTTTGTAAGATGATTTAATGTTAAATACCATAATAGATTGTAAGCTTTTTTTTAAACCACTATTTCTCTATCATCTAGTAGAGTACTTGGTGCAGTAAATGATTATACTGGACTTCAGTGAAAAAATCCCCAAAGGCACCTACATTCCTGGGTAGTCTGAACTAAAAGTATTACCTCCTAGATGAACATAAAAGAAATAAACTCAGAAACCATTACCATGAATAAGATCATCAATTTTTTACTATCATTGTAGATATCAGTTTACAAGGGAAAGCTATATGGTGTTTGTGAACATAATGACTACTTAGTAAGTAAAACAGTAAAGGTCATTTTACAATAGGCTATTAGGAATTTAAAATATTCTTGAGAATATCTTGAAAATTTCCTATCACAATGTGTTACTGAATATATGACAGGATAGTCTTTGTTCTTAGAACTCAGAAGATTTCAGGCAGCCTTGTTCTGCCTCCAAGAAGCCAAAGAGCCATCCAAGGTCTGTTGCCTATAAGAATCAGGGGTGATCATGCAGGATATAGCCTGGCCACAGAACTCCCAGTGTTGCCTGTGAGGTTACCCAAAGAAGCACTTTTCACCCACAGTGAGAAATTACAAGATATGGCCATCCCACATAAAGAGAGCTTCTTGCTGTTTCTGCTGTCATCTTGATTTTTCTTTTTTGGGTATGTAACAAAGAAAATGGATCCCATGGGACAACTCTCACACTTGTTACCCTCCATTTCCTCAATCTAACTGAGTGTAAGTAATGGAACCGCATTTTAATGGCCCACTATCCCAAACGCCCTCCTAACCCTTCGGCAGAGCTGCTTTGTAGCTGACAAATATGACAGGCAGGACTAACGAACCCTTAGGCCAGCAATATTCTCATCTTTAATCCATCATAGACATCAAAAAATAATGAGATTTCTTGAAATGGTGCCAGCAGTGAGCTCATATGACACTGAGATGATAAATTTACTCAACCACTTACAAAGAAGTAGCCAGCATGCTGAAAGACCCAGGTAATTTCACAGTGCAGAGTGGTGCTGCGTGAAAAACATGGATGATTTAACACATTTTCTAGATGGTGTCTAGTCCCGGAATCTAGTCCATTTCTAATTTTAATCTTGCTTCTAAGACATTCTTTTATTTCTTAGAATCTTGCATGAAAATGTAATTCTGCCATTCTTCTCCCAGAGATGCTAATAAGAGAGATACTCAAGGCTGTGTGCATCATGTTGTCACTACTGTAAAATTATGCTAAAATGACACTTTAAACAAAGATAATTTTTATTTTAGAAAAAAAAGATAAGAGCAGAATTTAAGTTCTATTTAAGATGTACATTAGACTGGTCTAACCTAAAAGATCTGAATAGATTTGAAATGGTTCCAGGCATTGACCTTTCTGTGGTGGCGTTTTAGTGGAGACATTGCTCACAGAGAGACCCTACTCACCCTAGGCCCTTGTGGAGAAATGTATTTTTTTAATAAAAAGTTTACAATTTTGATTTGAGAAAATAATTGCATATGAAAGTGTACATTTTGTATACTTCTCACAAGGCTCAACAGCTATTGCTTTTGTACCCTGTGTCAATTTGCAAAGGATGTAAGTTTCCAATATCATGGAAAAGTCAAATCCCTTTAGTAACTGTTTTCTCATAAACAAGTGGAAGTAATCTGTACCCAAATAGTTCAAACTCTGCAGTGGGTATTATGACTAGAATATCTTAATTCTATCTTTTTTTCAAATCTACTCTCTGGCTTACAAAAGCATCTTCATCTGCATGATACCAGAACAACATCACAAACCCAGCTCATCAGAGTATCTGCTGCTTTGGCTACAACCATGAAGAGGAAGTTCAGGGGGCTCTGCCCCAGAACTGCTACTGTGATTGCCTCTAGACTCCCATGAGGCCAGAGCTGCTGTCTGAAATTCCTCAGGACAGGACCTCCTACTTGGTTTCTGCTCTATTGTGGAAAAGCTGCCAACATCTGAGAGAAAAGAAATATTTCTCATGCCTTATTAGGTGACATGGATAAGTTGATCAAATATTTGCTTTTCTATAATTTAACAAGATATCCAGGTGATTTATACCCAGATTAGAATCTTAGAAACACTGGATTAGATAGCTGGGATTAAAGGAGAGAGGTGCAAAAAGTATAAAGATACTGATGTTTAAGAAAAAGATACAGGAAACACAAGTCTAAAATGAAACTTGGCACATCTCACACGATTTGGGTATTAGTTTATTATATTATGGATGATGAAGTATATCTATGGTAGTTCAACTCTAATTATATTAAGAAAGTGTTTAATTCATAAGAATGTTTTCTTTTGGATTTTAAACTAATGTTCAAGGATAGAATTTATAGAAATATTTATCTAGTAGGTGAGGAAAAAGAAAATTGTTCATATTTAAGGAGGAGAATTAATTGTTTAAAGCTACTATGTGACCCCAGAGACAATTGAAACACTACTTGAGGGCTTTCTTAGTGCTCTTTAATGAAGATCAAGTTCAATATCTTTCTAATTAACATCCCAGGATGATTAGTAGAAGGAAAGTATAGGAGAAACACCAAGTTTGTGTGTGTGTGTGTGTGTGTGTGTGTGTGTGTTCATATTTGGAATCTGAACACTTAGAAAGTAAAGATTAGAAAATAATGTATATCTTTATCTCTGATCAAGAGCTTGACTCAATAGCCAGCAATATTCAGCATAAACCAAATAATATACATATAAGCCAAATGTAGTCCTTGCTTACTTAGGATGAACTCCTATGTAAGCAGGGCCTAGAGTCTTGTCATCCACCACACTGTTTCTCAGAGTCTGGGCTGTATGCAGGAGTGGGTCACAGCTGACCCAAGAGTTGTGGAGATGCCAGAATAAAATCTGCAAGCCAGATATTCAATTACACACACACACACACACACACACACACACACACACACACAACCCCAAAAGCAAAACAAAACAAAAAACACAAAAAAAACAAAAATCCACAAATCACAGTGAATGTCTGAGCAGGGAAAGGAACATAATGTACACAGAGGGTAGAAACGAGAGTCATATGACCAGAGCAAGTACATTCAGAGTGAGGGCAGGGACAGAACAGAAGTTGAGTCCTCGGAGTGCTGAGGTACAGGAACAAGACTTTTTCTGCCTGCTTTCTTGGTTGGAGAAGGGTGGTATATTAAAGAAACAGATCATTCAGATAGCTTGAGAGTATTGGACCACCATATGGTAGAAAATTGTGGGGTGAATGAATCAGTAATCTTTGTAAACCAAATGGAAGCCAGATTCTGTCCTCCAGCTCCAACAGAGGCACTAGTACATCTTCACAGGAAGCCTGATAGAAAGGGTCTCCTGTTAAATTCTTACTTAGGTCCCTGTTTGTGACACTGTACTAGCTTTTGGTCCACCAGGGAATGCCCTAATGATCTTTCTAGGCAGATAGTAGTTTGCTCAGATAGTCGGTTGTTAGTTCAAGAGAAATATGGACAAGAACCAAGTAGAAAGCAGAGCTATTCTCTATGAGGGTGTCTTTAATCAAGAGTCTACAAAGGATTGCATATTATTCCTGTGGTGGAGAGTTAAATGGATTAATGCTTTTATGAGTGGAGAGTATATAAAAGCAAGTCTCTTTGAGTTCCTGAATAATATGATCTTATTTACCTATTAGCAGTGAGGTGGTATAAGAAAATAAGTGAACCAATATCACAAACTTTGAAGACACTGAAAACTCAAAAACTATTTCCAAAGAGGAATTTAGTTGGGTTGGTTACTTTGGAAGGTGAAAATCTTATCTGTGTTAGGAATATAATACTAAAGGGAATAACGTCGTAGCGCACAGTTAGGATTAGAAAGAGGATACAGACTGCAGTTCTGTACTGTTTTCATCTTACAGTTTAGAGGTTAGTTTTATTTCATGGTTTAAAATTCAGCATAGTGTAGGATTCAGCAGTTTCTCAGTTGGATGTGTGTCACTACCACTGATTCAACACACACAGGGAATTGACCATCTTGCCAAATTGGAAGCACTGCTTCCTCACTGAGTATTTTATTTGCTCCATGGCATCGACAGGTGGTTAGCTTGGGGAGGCAGCAACAGAGTTTTGTCCTATTTCCATATTGGTGATGGGAGGTCTAATGGCAGAGCATCAAGAAGAATAGAGAAGTTATTACTAGAGTGCTTCTGTCACTCCCAGGGACGTCTCTCAATTCAGAAGGTCTGGAAGACTCAGGCAATTCAGCCAGCTGTGCATGCAGAGCTTCCCTGAAGCCTTCTGGGACTGGGCCTACACAATTGAGTCATTTCCTCTTTGTGTCCTGAAATTAGGGCCAAAATTCCACACAGTAACAGGCCATTGATTCTGTCCCTGCCAGAATCCTTCCATCTCACTGGTAGGCCCCTTCCAGTGTTAAAGCTGAAAGATGTTGCTTAGTACTGCTTGGAGATAACATACCTTCAACAAGCAGACTGTCTGGCAAAAGTAGTATATGGTCCAGTTATGTGGCTTCTGTGCATATCATGAAACCAGGAAGATGTCATGTGCATTTACCTAGAAGTTGCTCTTGACGGGGGAGCAGCAGTAATGGTGCTCTTCATGATGGACTCGAGTTCAGAGAACCATTTGTGGTTTCAGCATTGATACACAGACTGTCTATAGCTGTAGGTGATAACAGCATAGCATTGAAGACTCCTATATTTGAAATTTTGGTTACATCCTCATCTGGGACAGAAAGCTTTTAATAAGCAGATAGTGTCTGTAATAGTAATAGACCTGCTCTATTCTGAATTGCAGGGGATTGATCCTGCAAATTACATTTCTTAGCTTCTTTGTCCATTGGCTTCTCACTGTGCTTGGTCAACGGGACACACTGGTGGGAGATTGGAAAATGGAAGAGAGGAACCAGAATATTTCTATTTTTTACGCTTCCTGCAATAGATTCTAGGGACAAAGCTGAAATCAAACATCACAATCAGTCTGCTTAGAATGTTGATGTGTAAGGGGTGCCTGGGTGGCTCAGTCAGTTAAATGTCTGATTTCAGCTCAGATGGTGATCTCACAGTTTGTGGGTTTGATCCCTGCATCAGGCTTTTGCTGACAGCTCAAAGCTTGGAGCCTGCTTCAGATTTTGTGTGTCTCTCTCTCTCTTTCTGCACCTCCCCAGATAACACACACACTCTCTCTCTCAAAAATAAACATTAAAAATTTTGAAAAAAAAATAAGAATGTTGATATATGAGATGTTAGGCGAAAAGAAGGAAAATAATGTAACAAAATAACCTACCTGAGTGAGATCATAAGAACAATAAAAGAATATTTCAGTGTTGAGGAAAAAGAACCTTTATATGTAAATGTTTATTAAACATTCTGAAATTGGCACAATGGAGGAGTTATATTGCCTAATGCACAGCAAAATCCCTCTTTGCTCTTCTCTCTACTCAAAGTCTCACTCATCATGGTTATTCTACAATTTTTTCCCTTTTTCTCTCCCTCTTTCTCTCTCTCTCTCTCTCATTCTCTTCTGGTCCAAACTCCACTATCTTTTTTCTTGCATCTTCCATCTCTTGTGTCTGCCTTATCACTTCTCTTCTTCCCAGAGAAGACTTTTCTTATGTAAATAAATCCAGGAAGATGCATAATGACTTACAAATTATACTTTCTTGTATATCTCTCACACCAACTAACAACCAAAATGAAAACTGAAGATATTGGTCAGAATAAGTTGACAGGACAATGAAATGATAAGCCCAGAGATAATGGTCTAATCAGGGCTGAAAATTACCTTTTATATGATTTTTCCTTGTCCCTGCAAAGGCAGAACTGTGCTGAGCTGATTCAAATAGTCAGAATCCAAAACTAGATCTGGAAAACATATATTGAGAATTAAGAACATACCCATGCATAGGGATAATATATGTACTGGATAAGTTTCCAATGCTTCCCACAAAGAACATACTCATGGATGTTTGTTGAATGAATGTGTAATACCTGAAATAAAGAGAACAGTATCCTAACAAGAGTTTTAGTGAAAATAACTACTAAATATAAATAGTAACTATGGTAGAATTCATTCAGAATTCCAGTTTGGAATTTGAGACACATGCCTTCCAGGTAATGAGAGTTGAAACTCCCTTTTCTTATTTTCTCATTTCCTGTGAAATGGGTAAGCTCCCTCAACCACTATGGACTGACCTACTAATTACTAACAATGTTTCCCTAGGTACAGAACTATAATAGCCTGAAGAATGGGCTATAGTTCCAAAGAAATGAAGTGAAGAGGTATGGCCAGGCAGATGCTCCCAAATAAGAAACAAACTTAAATCCTCCTTTTTCTTCTTAATTTTGGCCCCAGAGAGTGGCTTACCAGCTTGAGCTTAGTGATTCTGTTCAGATGTTATTTATTGTCAGTGTTCTGTAAAAAATCATTATATTCTTTACTATCCTATCTTAGCTTTAAAACAAATCATAGTTCTTGGAGGGTACTAATTAAGTGGTTTATTGGTATCAATAAGATTTGGAAGAAACCAGAAATAAGATAATATCACAACAATCTTAGATATTCTCAAATATTTTTAAAGTATCAGTTAAACATAATGTGGGATCTATAGACAATATTATACTTAATGGTAAAAAAAAAACAAAAAACAAAAAACTAGATTCTTTCCATTTAAGATTGGAACATGGCAAAGATGCCCTCTCTCATTACTCCTATTTGAAATTATATTGGAAGTTCTACCTAGTACGCTCAGGCAGGAAAGGAAAGGAAGATATATAACTGTCTTTATTCAAAAAGGGCATGACCATGTAGAAAATTCCAAAAAATCAACAAAAAATTTTTGGAAAAATAAGTATAATAAGGTCACTATATACAAAGTTACTAATGTTTTTTTTCTATACACTAGCAAGGAACATAACAAAGTCACGTAGAAAACAACAAAAAAATATGTAGGCACAAATCTAACAAAGTATGTACAGGGTCTATATGCTAAAAATCAAGAATACTGTGAAATCAAAGAAAATTTAAACAAATGGCATGCAATTGATGTTCATGGACTGAAAGACAGTATTGTAAAGATGTTTAGTCTTTACAATTTGATTAGATTTACACAATAATAATTAAAATCCTAACAAGCTACTATGGAGATACTGACAAATTGCTTCTAAAATTCATATGGAAAAGTAAAAGACCTAGAATAAACAGTACAATATTGAGGGGAAAAATGGAGAATTTACACTACCTGTTTCAAAAATGGCTATATACCTGTAATAATCAAGACAGTATAGTATTGGTGAAACAAAGGACACATAGATAAATGGACAGTTTTTTTTAAAACTAGAAATAAACCCACAAATAGAGCAAACTGAACCTTCATAAAAGAGCAAAGGCAACAAGGAGAAAAGATGGCCGATGACGGAACAATTAGGCATCCACATGTAAAAAAAAACCATAAACATAAACCTTATACATTTCACAAAAATTAATTCAAAATAGATTATATACCAAAATTTAAACACAAAATTATTTAACTTCTAGAAGAAAATGTAGTAAAAAATCTAGGTAGGCTTGGGCTTGATGTAGAGTTTTTATATAGAACTTCAAAAGCATAATCCACAGAAGAAAAAAATGATAAGGTTAGACTTAATTAAAATTTTTAAAGTTCTGTTTTCTGAGAGACACTGTTAAAGAGAATAAAAAGATAAGATACATGTAAAAAATTTTGGAATAAAATATTTTGAAAACATATCTAATAAAGGATATGTTTCCAATATATATAAAGAACTCTTGGAATTCAATAATAGGAAAAAAAAAAAAAACTCAATAAAAATAGGTAAAATATACAGAGAGACAATTCGCCAAAGAAGATAATATATAAAAACGATGAACATGCATATGAACAGATGCTCAATATCACGTGGCATTAAAGAATTGCAAATTAAAGCAATGATATACCACTACATACATCTTAGAAAGTCTGAAATAAAATTAAAAAGATAAAATCAATTGCTGATGACAATGAGGAGAAACAGGACTCTCACTTATGGCTGTTTAGAGTGTGAAATAGTACAGTCACTTTTGAAGTTTTCCACTTTTTTAGAGAGAGAAACATAGTCTTACCATGCAGTATTATGCTTCTAGGTATTATCCCAACTAACTCAAAAACTTATGTCCAGGCCAAAAACTGCACGTGAGTTTATAGAAGCTTTATTCATGATTGCCCAAACTTCAAAGTAACCAATATGGACTTTAATAGGTAAATGTATACTCAAAGTATGATACATTAATACAAAAGTGAGTGACCAAGTCATAAAAAATATAGATGGAAATTTAAACGCATATTTCTAAGCGAGAGAAATCATTTTAAGAAAGATACATACATATTATATAATTCAAATTGTATTACATTCTGAGAAAGGGAAAAATATAGAAAGTAAAATGATCATTAGTTACAAGTTCAAGGGGTCTCAATGGTGAGAGTTGAACAGAAGAAGCACAGGGGATTTTTTAGGATGATGAATTGATTCTGTCTGACATTTTAATGTGTGCATTATGACTTTTATGCACACCTGAAACCTGCAGAACTTCATAGTACAAGGAGGAAAACTTATTGTTTGAAAATTTTAAAAAAATGCTTCAGAAGTCACTGGACTCCAGGATGGGATATAGAGTAATGAAATAATCTAACTGGATTATAAATGTCTGAAACAACTTTATTTAAGGGAATTGGGAGGAAAGGTACTGAACAAACTAATTCTGTAAATTAGTAGAGTCTCTAAGAATAAAAGCAAAAGAAATCGTTTGTACATTGCATAACATACAATATTGTACTTCAGTCGATAAAGTTGATTCCCATGCAGGTATAAGTTAACACTTTTAATATTGTTCTATATGTATTTGAATTAAACAACTAAGTAAAAGGATGGCAGAGAGTTAGACTTCTCATTGTTAAAGTAAGAATTTTCAGATAAGCAAGAGAAAGGATAGAATAATCTATATAGTAATGGGTTAGAGCTGGAGTTAACCATATGAATTCAAATAGTTTAATATATATACATATTATTACATATGGGTTTGTAGATATGTGTATATACATAGATTAGTCCTTGCTCTGCCATCTGAGAGGTCCTAGAACCAAAGACACCCCAATGGCATACCTAATGCCATATCTTCATTTCTATTTCTATTCTCCAATGAAAGGGACTATAGCCATTTTGAGAAAAATCTCATTCTAGGATCTGGATAGGAAATACAAAAAGTAAGTTGAAAGCATCTTGCAGTGTGAGAAAGTAAAGAAGTGATGGACATATGTTAAAGACACAGGAGTCAATTGAAAGTGTTCGCAATAGTCAAAGCAATAACAATTTGAGCAAACGAAATTAAGTTGTACTGGATTGTCACCTAAACTATAAAATAAATGCCCATGGGTTCATATTGATATAAATAAATGATTAAATAAATGAATTAGGAAGATGAGATACATTTCTCATACAGAAGAATCCCAAATCACTTAGACACGTTGCCTTCAAGGATGTTATGGATGTTATGCCATGTTATGTTATGTAATATTATGTATGTTATGCTTTCGAGAGTGTAACTCCTCACTGCTCAAATGTGGGATATGTATAATGGCTTTCTTTCAAAGAGGATAGTATGTAAAGAGGAAAAAGAAACGAGTAGCCTCTTGGCAATGAAACCTGAAAAACACCATCTCACCTAGGTAATGGAGGTAACATTACAATGATAAGTCATGTTTGATAGCATGCTCCTTTAACATGGTGTAATGAATATGATATTTTACCCTGTGGAGTTCCTACCCAAAACTCATCTTAGTATAATCATGAGATACACATCACAAATACCAATAGATAATCTACTAAACACTTGACCAGTACTTAAAATGCTCAAGTTCATCAAAAACAAAGAAGCTGTGTAACTGTCACAAACAAGAATAGCCCAGAGAGATATGATTATTAAATGCAATGTGGTATCCTGGATGGAATCTTAGAAACAAAAACAATAGGCAAAAACTAAGAAAATGTGAATAAAGTATAGACTTTATTTAGTAAAACTGTTAACAGTATTGGTTTGTTAATTGTAATAACATTATTATGCTAATATAAAATGTTAAAAATTGGAGAAATTGTGTGTGGGGTTTGTGGGAGCTCTCTGTACTATCTTAGGAACTTTTCCATACATCTAAACCTGTTCTAAAAAATAAAGTTTATAGAAAAAAAATCACATGGAAGAATGGATACGATTACAGAATATATATGATTTAGCTGTAAATTAATAATTTTTGAAGTTTCATAGGAGTACATAGGTTTGTTATAGTATTCTATTTATTTACATATATTTGAAATTTTCTATAACAAGCTTTATTTAAAGTAGATTGGCAATAATATATTGAAAGGAAAAAAGTTGTTCTTACTATTTATTAATGTCGATTACTAATAGATTCTACTATTTGTTTACCATATTCTTGAGTGTCTCACTTAATCTCTTGACAATTATTTGGATCTTGGAACAGAAGTTTAATTAGAGGTACCGTATAATTTGTTGTCCAAAGTGGGAAACATTAGAGAATGAAAGGGGGTGCTACTATATAATTATGCTGGGATAACAGGGCTAAACTAGAAGTAATCCAGAAAAAAACAAGATACCCTGTCTTTGATTCCCCCTTTCTGATTTAACATGGCTTCTACCATGTTATCTTCTTCCACCTTTATCTGTAGGAAATGACAAAGTTTTACTTAGGTGACAATAGTGAATTTAGAGGTGTTATAGCCCTGAAGTAAGATTTTCAACCATTATAGAAAAACTGGTCTGTTGTCAGTTGCCTCTTTGTATCGTCAAGAAAGACTTGGAAGTTTAAGGTAGAAATAGTTGTCTCCTTTTATCATCAAGAAAGACTTGGAAGTTTAAGGTATAAATGGTAGTTCAGGATGTAGTGGAGAATGAAGAGAACTTGTCGGGACAAGCTTCTTACTATCAGACTCAAATAAAAATCATTCCCAGCAAGTAGCCAGAGGTAGGTGAAGTTTATAGATCTGAGTCTGCATCAAGTGGGCAAGGGAGAATGTGGATCAAGGATATCCCAGGGTGACGATGTAATGGCAAAAGGGATTTCACAGCCCTTTGTGACAGCAATTCCATAAGACATCTAAGTTGACTTAATATAAGCTATCATTTTAACAGAAGTTAGCACTGGGAATATTTTCCCTGGAAACTGCGACCAGTGTAAAAACAACATCTCAGTACACCTATAAATCTATAAGCTTTTCCAGGACAGCACATGTCTTGTAGATTTTTTTATTTTAAACCATCTTTCACAATGGTCCCAACATTATGAAGTTCATTAGAGTTCATGGAGATGGATAGTTACATGTAAATTTCAACACTTGGATAAATTTACTCTGTAAAGTTTTGTCAGTGATTTGCCAAGAATGATTTCATTAAAATTTGTAGGTTGTAGAGCCTAGTTAGACTCTTTATCTATATCAATATTGCATTTACATCGGAATGCTGGCTTTACCCAAAACTGCTATATTGCATTGTGTTCCTCCTCATCTAAATGTGTTCTTTTATGGAAGAAGCTGTCAGAGAAGAGCAAAAGCCAAGTGTGAGAGGATAAAGAAAAAGAAAAATATGAATAGAAAATAGATGACAGAGGAGGAATAGATTGAATTTTTTTCTGGAAAGTTCTATCTATATCTGATGACACATACCCACCTATTACTCCAGCTTCATCAATACACATCATATGCAGTCTCTTCTTATCCTTCCTCTTTCCCTAATATTTTGTAAGCCATAAAATATAGAAAGAACTACTGAAATAAAAATTAAAATACAAACAAAACAAGTTTTCTTCTCTTGCAGATATGTGCATAACTTTTTCCCTTTTACACTTCCTTATGTCTCTACTTCATCGATATTAGAAAATAAGCTCTGAGAGAACTAAGTGATTTTTTAAAATTATTTCACTATCACGGATATTAATTAAACATCAACATATAAACTAACTGCATTCAATTACCTTAAGATATTTTTTAGAAGGATTCATTTGCCAGGGTTTACAATGATCTCCCATGTGTCAATCTCTAGGAACATGTCCATCATTGTTATTTGCTTTCTCTAAAACATTCAGTATCATTAAACATTCTTCCCTTCTGGTAACAGGTTGTTCCTAATACTGCTCTTTCTGGTTTTATGCTTTACCTATTTATTTTTGGTCTTTAAGAGGGAGAAAAAAAACCCAAACTATATTATTTCCCCTTTTTTTATTCTAAATGTAGATGGTTTTGTCCTCTTGGGTGAAGTCAATCACAATCATTAAGAATATGGATCTCAAGTCTGTATTTTTACCCTTGGTCCTCTGTCCTACGTTTAAGACCTACCTATACAATGGTAATGGTCATTAGCTATTTTTAGCTGAATGCAGCACAGACACACCAAACTCAGCAGATCCTCAATGAAGATCTCAACTGCAACGATGGAAGCCATCGTCTTCCTATTTCTCATTTAATTCACTCTCCTCATGTCCTGTTATTTTGGTCTTCTGCAGGTCTCAACAGTCTCTTCCTTTCTACCATCTTTCATTTTAGAAAATAACCTCATAGTCAAAATAATTGCAAAATGGATCACTCTGCTTTTTATCTTCTTGATTATTTTTTCACTTCCATCCAACTCATTTCCATATCGATGCCAAAGTAAACTTTTTCTAAAACGGAAATATGAACATATATTTCTCCTGCCTTAAAATATTTAATGCCTTTCTGTAGTTTTTAAAGTTTGAAACAAAAATAAATTCTAGCCATATAAATTATTTGCAGTCCCTTTTACACAGCATCCTACCTCATCCTTCTGACTCTTGCTTTTCCTGCTACCTGAAATTCCCTGCCTACCCTCCTCTTGCAGGTAAGCATTCCTCAATGACTCAGATTAAATCAGGCATTCCAGATGTATTTCCTGATTCTTCCAAGATCATAGTAAGGAAGGAGATTCTCTCTTCTATTTCCCAAATACTCTATCTCTGTCACTTATTTCAGTGTATTAAAAGGATAATTTTGACTCTCTCATTTGATTTGAGTAGTTTAAGTTCAGGAATTGTGTCTTACTCATCTGACAATAACTTGCATCCAATACGCAGAAAGCAAACAATTAATACTACCTCTATAAATGCATGATCATTATCATCTAATCATGAAAAATCAGAACTCATTTTTCCCTACCATAAAAATATGTTCACCTTATATGAGTATCATTTTATGTGAATGATGTGAACATCATTTTATATTTACCATTATTATTAGGCTTTTACTAAAACATACTCACAGCTCTAAGAAGTCATTCCTCTACCACTTCAGAGGTAACAGCAGCTGTTATATATTTTCAGCCTTGAAAAAAGACTCAGTTCTATATTTGGATTTGTTTGAAGGAATAAAAGTCTGTGCCTTTGGACAAAATGATCATGCCATTCATTACCCACCATTTCAGAAGTATCTCCTGGGAGCTTTCACTTCTCTCAACCTGGTCAGACTGACATCTGTTGCTTTCTCTCTCAAGACTTCTCTTGAAATTGTGTTAAATGGTATTAAAATATTCCAATTATTTTTCTGTATATAAATCGATTCCACTCTGATGAAGTCATTTCGAAATCAATGAAATTATACTATCTTGACCTGAGTTTCTTGCTAATTATTATGTTGCCTAATTATCTTTATTATAGCTTCAATTTTTCAAGACTTTAAAATAATGTGGTGGGAATTGTAGGTGAAGCAGTCAGGGAGTCTATACTCAGTCTATACTTTTTTAACATTAAGTTACTTGCTTTCTCTGAAACTTTCTCTACCATTAAACATTTATCCCCTCTTGTAGCGTGCTATACCATATTAGGGATATAAACTCTGTTAAGAGTTGAATTGTGTCTTCACAAAATTCATATGTTGAAGTCCTAACTCCAAGTATCTCAGAATGTGACCTTATTTGGAGATAAGGTCTTTACTGAGGTAATCAAATTAAAATGATGTCATTAGGATGGGCCCTAAAACAATATAACTGATGTCCTTATAAAATGGAGAGTGTGGAGACAGATATACACGCAGAAAGTATGTCATGTGAACACCAAGGCAGAGATTAGTGTGATGATTCTATATACCAAGGAATGTCAGAGGGTCTCAGCAAACCAGTACAATCTAGAGGAAATACACACAACAAGTTCTTGCTGACACCCCTCAAAAGGAATGAATCTTGCTCTTGCCTTTATCTTTGACTTCTAGCCTTTGAAATTTCCAGGCAATAAATTTCTGTTGTTTAAGCCATTCAGTTTATTGTATTCTGTTATTTCAGCCCTAGGGAACTAATAACTAATAATTCGATCATTTTCTCCATAGACGTCATGTGGTAAGTCATGTCCTGCCTTCTCAGGGAAAGACATTAGGTGAGCACACATGAGTTCTGAGCTGTCATGTAGGGATTTAACTGAGTGATTGTGCAGGAAGACTGTGGTGTCTCAAAACCCATACATCAGACCTAGGTGATGTCATTTTACATATAACTGGACTGTTTGATCATCAAGCATATCTCTGGGTGACTAACATGTGGCAGGAACTATTATAAATGCTGAGTATTTAGCAACAAGCCAAACATACAAAAATACGTGTCCTTTAGGAGCTGACATTCTGAGAGGGAATTAGATAATAAAAAAATACACAAAATGTATAGTATATCATATGGAGAAAGCTGATGCAGAGAAGAGTTTAGGTAGTAAGGTGGAGGGGTGATTAATTTGAGTCAGTCATAGAAAATCACAAACATAAGATATCATTTTAGTGAAGATCTGAGGTATGGAAGGAGCACACATGAATACCAGGAAAAGATTTCCAGGCAGGGAAAACATTAAGGGCAGGAGGTCAACTAGGAGTGTGCCTGACACGTTCAAAGACCAAAGTGAAAGCCAGCACAGCTGAAACAGAGTGAACAGGGCAGAGAGTCCTAAGACACCAGGGTGTTAGAAGAAACATCTGATAAGCTCACCAAGAATTATGACAGAGTGGTCTTGGAAACAGTGACAATGAATCTTTAAGAGAAAAGGGGAAATGTCTGAAGGGATGATACATGAAAGAAACAAGGAGGATTAGTAGAGTGTGTTGCAAAAAGAAATATGATTCAAAGCTGGGTGGAGAAAGTCGAAAAAAAGAATTGTCTGGAAACAGGAATGAGAGGCAAAGAAGACCACTAACCCATGTAGAGACCCAGCAGCAAAGAACTTGAGGTAGAGAAAAATCTATCACTTGTTAGAACTGCAGGGAAGTACCCTCTTCAAAGGAGACTGACTTTTTACCCAGAAAGTAAGGGAACAGTCAAAGAAGAATTTGAGGATCTATGGAATTTTGCTAATAATGGACTTTAAATTCAAGAAAGTACAGTGGAAGTGTTTCAGGAACTGGGAAGGGAATACACAGAAATTATGGAAATTAGTATCTAAAAGATGAAAGATGATGGGGGGACATTTGGGCTTCTGATGACTCACAAAAACATGAATAAAGACAATGATGAAAAAAGGTCCTGATGGTTCTAAGGAATGCAGAAGTGGAAAAGTCTATGAGTACTGTAAGCAGGAAGACTGGAGATCTTACCAGGGGTTCTGGGGCTCTTAACTCTTGCTGATGAAAACCTAAAGGGGGGAAGAAGTACCATCTCACTCTGAACATACAAGTTTCTGATGTTTCTCTGGTATATCACTACAGTCTACCTTAACACAGGTCAATAGGTGGAGGTTGGCAGATCAGGAAGACCTACAAATTTACGAGACTTCTCTTTGATCTTTGTAGATGGAGGCGGGCATACCATCAGAAGATGTTTCTAGGCAATTCCTGGCCCGTCTAAGAAGGAGAAGGAAGAAAATCTAGGAAACTTAATCTCTGGAAGATTTCTTACCTCACTTGGTCTCCTAACCATTATGAATGTGTTCCTGAGACACAAAAGAGAGATGTTGTGCTTGAGTTTACTCAGAAGTGTCCTTTTCTTATGTTTTTTCTTTGTGTTAAATAAAGTTTGTGAGAGGCAGCCAGTGCATTCTGTGGCCCCATTTTTTCCATTCTTCTAATTTATTCCCAGTTCTCTTGAACCAAGGCCCAGGATACTTTGGCCTTGACTTTGTCTTTAATTTGTAATGTTCACAGCTCTGCTGTGACAAAGACACACAAGCGCCTCTAGAATTCCCTCAGGTACTTGTCCTTAATACATATTTTTAAGCCGTGGTTTAGAAATGATATAGAAAATCAAACAGCAGACATGGTGATGTCCCAAAGTAGGGCATTTTCTCAGTGACTATCTTAACCAAGTGCCAGTAAGAGCTGTGCAAATGGTAGAGAGAGCTATAATTCTTCTACAGAAAGGGGTGCTCAGAGAACATAAAATCAAAACTAATAACATAACACTGTATATTTTGTTCTTTTTCTTTTGGGAACACTGGCATAATTTCAAGGCAATTCAAGAGAAAAATGTACCGGTTACTGTATAAATCCTCTTAAGCAGCTCAGGCTTTGCAACATTTCCATATTATTATTATTTGGGGGTAAATTTATATAATTTCTGACCACTTTTTAATGAAAATAAGCCACTGTACCGCACCAAAGCATTATTTATCATTCACAAGCTGCCAGTTAAACAGTATGCCTTCAGCTGACACTGTAATTTTCTAGATCAATGTCAAATCATTGCAATTTGCACAGTGCCTTCATACACCCCAGTTTAGACAGGACAGGATTTTCAAAGTCTCGAAAAAGACATCATCACCACATTAGCTTAAAAACTTGAAGATTTGCCACTTCTACAATGCCAATTTAAGAGCTTGGGAATTCCCAAACCCCTCCCATCATAGAAGAGCTTAAAACTCTCTTTGGAGTACTTTCTTCTGGTTCCCTAGGTAAGCTTTCTTCCAATGCTTGTTCATGCTCTCTCTCACTGATAGCTACACCTTTTCTTCAACCAAGAAGTCTGAGTAATCTGGCTCTGACAACTGAGCCCCCATACGCTTCCCTAAATATCTTTCATGAACTAACAGCCCTGAGATCTGGCATGGTAGAGATGAATTCTGGTGCCCTTACAGGCCCTAAGTAATAGTATTCCCAAATGCCATGCTGAACCAGCTTTGTATTCAAGGTACTCAATTTACTAATTGCCTAACTGTAGTCAAATTACCTAATTTCTCAAATGTTACTCTTCACATCTGTAATATAGAGAGAACAATTCTTACCTCATGAGTTTACTGGAACGCTAAAATTAAGTTCATATGTAGAGAATCTGTATAGGGCCACACATACTATAAAGGAGCAATTATTACCTGTTGCTTTATAAAACTTTTGCATTGAACGATTGCTAGATCTCATGCCTAGATGTTTCCATGCATCTTAAGTTAGGTATCTGTAGTTAGAGGTTCAGGTAACTGGATGCAGTTAAATGCAACTTAGGACAGCATGTAATTTTCATTTATAATAACACATTTCCAAGAGCTATAAGCTAGTTATCACTTAATGGATTTCAAAGGAGTTTGGTTTATCTATACTTGATTATATTAGCCAAGATAGGCTAAATGCTAGTAAAGAAATTCCAAAGTATCCCAAGAGTAACAAAATACAGTTCACACAGAAGTCTAAGGTGGTGTTCCTAATTTTGGTGATTATTCTTACAGTAGTGACTCAGATATTCCAGATCCTGTGGCTCTGCCTTCCTCTGAGTCATCTGAGATCTCTGTGGAGGTAGATGGGTAGAGAGCAGGGAGGATCTCACACAGGAAGTTTTCATGGGGGAGAACTGTGCATCATGCATCATTTCCACTCCCATTCCAATGGCCAAAACTCATTTCCATGGATGAATTTAACACTAAGAGAACTTGAAAAAATGTAATCTACCTAGAATCCCCAAAGGAGAGGGAAAAGGAAAACAGATTTTTTTCAAACAAGATAGAACACAAATATAAATGTTCAGTTCACATTTGTGAAACAGACCTGGCCATGACTTTTCATCTTAATCTTTCTGTCCCTTTTAAAATTTCTCATAAATATGCTTCAGATTCAAGTCATTAATAAGGGGAGAAGGGAAAACACAGAGTAGGAAATAATCACACCTCTTGCCACATATGCTTTAACTATCTTGTTTCTGAAACTAGAGAATTCAGTAAAACCACACCATCTCTTCACTCTTTAGGAGAATTCCTTATATCCTATCCTTTGTCAGGGTCTGTTATACCCTATTATTACTTCATTTCATTCTCATCATTTCATGCTAAGAATGGGAACACTAAACTCAAATCTCAAAATAGCAGCAAAATAGTACTATATTAACCTTGATTCAGGTGTTTTTGAAGAATAATACATACTAAAATAAACTTTTTAATTTTTTATACATGTATTTCCTTTGGACTCCTTTTCAATCGACTCTTTTGTGAAAAATCTTTTTTTCCCCCCTGTTAATATATACTGTCCGTTGTCTTGGAACATTGAAAATTCTTTCAGTTTTTCTTACACCAAGAAGAAACCTTAGAAGCTTATATGCCTTTAGCACATCTTTTCAATAACTACCAACCATTTAAGAGGCAGGAGGTATTAAATCATGAACTATCTATAGATAGCAACAACAGGAATATTCACTAGAGAGAAAAAGCAGGCCAAACCACAAATGGTTTCAGAGAACCAGAGGCAAATTAACATAGCATAGACTTCTTGAATACGTATCTAAACTGTTGCCACAAATCCTTAAATCTAGAAGGTATGCTCTATTTACAAGGGCCAATTATACACTCCATATCTTTTAGTGATCATTACATCTTGTTTCAAGTTTGCTAGAGTTTTCTGATGTAGTTCCTGTAGTTCCTCAGGTTGGCTTTATAACTTGCTAAAAGC
Source organism: Paguma larvata (assembly GCA_030068075.1). NCBI lineage: Eukaryota > Metazoa > Chordata > Mammalia > Carnivora > Viverridae > Paguma > Paguma larvata. The sequence continues at coordinate 75,839,191 of CM057826.1, forward strand.
CCCACCAATCATCCTAGAAAGTGGTACCACTTTAGAATATAGGCCATATGAAGTGCTTTTACCCAAGCCTCTGAATAAGGCAGCGTATGTATATGAAAATTTAGTCAACATTCTGTCGGCAATAAATGACTGCATCTATATGGGGTTTTATAACCAGTTTACTTTGTGCTTGAGCCAGGCTCCAATTTCATCCAAATCTAACCACACGAGAGAAAATACATTAACAAAAACATGAAAGAGATCTGTTTTTACTTTGTCCACACTCATTAAGGTTGAAAAACCCATAATCTTTCCATTTGATTTGGTAAATTAATGATGACTGAGGACTATGTTGGTTGGAGATGTATATAATTTTCCCCTTTCGCTCTCTAGAGTCTGCACACTCAATTTACTATTACTCTTTGAGATAAAATGAGAATAGAAAATAAAAACTCATTTTTGAGACTACTATGGACATTTAGAGAAGGGGTGTTCTATGGTGGTTAAGAAACCAGAATTGGGATTGAGCAAATCTGGATTCTGAGACAAGTTCTGCCATTTAGGGGCTTTGTGACTTAATCTTTCTGTGAATCAAGGGGAAATGAGAATAAGACTTACTTCAGGGTATGAGAAAAGGATTAAGTATGATAATGCATGTAAAGCACTCAGCCCAATGGATGGCATCTGGCAGGCATTCATCACCGGTATAACAGAACTATGTGCAAAAGTGAACAAGAGGCTTTACACACACTCTTTACTGTAATTCACCATAAAAAGTGAGGTTTTTAACACTTCTGTAGGGGAAGAAATTGAGACTCTGGGAATTGATCAACACAGCATAGTGCTCAGTTTTGTGGAAAAGTCACTTACTCAAAAAAGAATCATTCCATTTCCATGCTGCTGTCCCTAATCTAAGTGTAGTGAATGGTAGTCCTAAGTGTATGAAATGTAATTTTCTAAAACAACTACTTACTTTATATATGAGTTGAAATTGACAGAGAAAAAATACACAGACACTCTTTTTGGTTTTTTTTTTTAATTTATTTTTGGCTTTTATGTGAGGATGGCTTTCTCTTAATGCTACAGCACCTTTATAGCCCAATCTGTTCTGCTAAGGATAAAGAGATAGATATGGGGTTTCTCTGCTAAGCCTTTGTCCAGTTCATGACATAATTATAACTTATTCACCTGTTTTTCTTCCTACCATAAGAAGAAAAGCTTAATCTAATATTTAAAAAGAAAGAATTTCTTCAGTAACTTGCTCTCTGACATTCACTATGATAAGCAAGGATAAGATTAAATACTTGGCTTATCATTTTGAAAAGAAAAACCATTATCAAACATTCGATCCTTAAAAATTGTAATTTTGGTTTATAGTATATTTAGAAAGAAGAAGTTATATGTAATTATTCATAGATATCTGTATTCATAGATATAAATATTTATCTCCAAAATCGGAGGAAAGGAAAATTAGGCCAACATGTGTTCTTATATCCCTTTTTCCTACTTCGGGTATTTTATTTTACTACAAACCTGGAGAGCTAAGATTCACCACCCAGAGAGTATGTCAGAACCTCACTCTTTACAAATTAAGCAAAGAATAATGAAAATACGAGAAAATTCAATAAAGATACAATTATCTCTTTAATTCCAAAAATTGAGAATTTTCTTTTTTGAGATCCATAATGCTTGTGGAGTTCAATGAGTTATTTTTTTAAACACATAAGTAATTTTATTTGTTTGATTTTACCTATAAAATAGCCTTATATCACCTGGCTCCTAAGAGAGAAAAAATTGGTTACACCATATAATTAGATTAAAATCTGTATTTGTGAATCTGGATTTCTTAATTTTAATGTGGAAAATAGTTGATTAGAACTTTGGTATTTAATGTTCATGTTTCATGTTCAAACATGTTTGTCAAGCAAATATAATATATAGTATATCTTCCTAATGACTCCTGTTCCCTGTGAGAGACTCTGCTCAATATTTATGACTAACTGGAGAATGAGGCAGAACAGCAATCTTATCAGCTTTCATTTGTCACTCTGCAGCTTGCCTCCATATTAAGCCCTCACATCCAGAGATGGTCCGTAAGTTTCAGATTAGCTAAGCCTATGAGATAACACATCTTATTTCTTTAAACAACTTTGGTGTGCTGCCAGGGATTTATAAGTTCTGGTCAATGGTTTACGCTTGCTTCAGTATACTTTTACAATCAGTCTGTAGAGATTTGAATGGAAACCACCCAGACTTGAGAAAGGAAGACATTCTTACTCAGATAAATAAAGATATAGGGAAAACATGATAACTACATAAAACATGAGGAAGCAAAGCCAAAACAGAACCAGTGGAATTTTGATAAGGAAATATAAAATAAACATAATTTTATAAAATTATAACTATAAAATAAAGTAGTATAATAATAAACATAAAATAATAATTTTAAAGACTATCTGATTTCACTTTCTCATTTTAATGATAGAAAATAAATGCCAGAAGGATTTTTAACAGGTCTCTGAGATACGTAAGTTGAACTCAACTATGAATCCAGTGGTCATTCCCTTTATCTAGAAGCCTTCCTCTGTAGGGCACCTCATGTAGAGGCTGCAGGAAGCAAATTATACCCCAAAAGTCTGAGAGCCAATATTTATTCCTTTAAAACAATTCAACAAAGGACTCAGACACGCAAACACACAAAAGGATTTCTACTAATGAACAGATAGATGACTGAAACATTGGATCTTTTCTACTTTTAATTTGAGAAGTTTATGATCCATACAGGCTGAAATGAGAGGCCAAACTCAGCACAAAAAATTCTGAAAAACTAAGGAAAAAGTGGAAAAGGAGAAAAAGCTGATGGTCAAACCCACAGAACAATATGTGATAGTTTTCCAGAGCATCTTTGGCCAAGACCCACAGAACTTACCATATAGAGGCTTGGCAGCAGCTGAAGCTCCGGACCACTTTGCCGCCTTGATACCCTCTGCTTTGTAGGATAAGAAAGGTGGGAGTTGGGAGCAGCAGGGTAAAACTGGCTCAGGCAATATACCTGTACTATCTTTGAAAATCCCAAGGTTTCTATGGACCAAAGATGAGCTTTCTGAGGACACATGGGTTATAAAATTGAGAAATCCCAGAAGGAGACACAAATTTATATTTAATCTGCCTGTATCCTTTTAGGGGCTTTAACATTTCATTGGGGCAGGTGAAAAAATTTGTTTATAATCTAAGATTTTCCAGCTGTATGTGGATATATTCCTGGGACACTTTGATTAAACACACACTGCATGCATTTACATAACATATGATCAGACTGATTTTGTAAAATTTTGTAATCAGATTATGTATGTTTATGCACTAGAAAATCTAGTCTGTATATATGCACCTTTATGCATCTCACAGAAATACTTACAGCAATATACTGAAAGAAGAAATCGCTTCACTATGTTATGCATGATGGAAATTTATGACCTTGCATAGGATCACAAAGAGCAAAAATGGTGTGATATGTTCACATTTGGACAAAAATTTCCCATTTAAAGCTGTTAATATATTCTACACATAACTCTTTTTTTTTAATGTTTATTTATTTCTGAGAGACATAGAGACAGAGTGTGAGCAGGGGAAGGGCAGAGAGAGAGGGAGGCACAGAATTCGAAGCAGGCTCCAGGCTCTGATGAGTCATCAGCACAAAGCCCGACGTGGGGCTTGAACCCACAGACTGTGAGATCTGACCTGAGTTGAAGTCGGCCGCTTAACCGACTGAGCCACCTAGGTGCCCCTCTACACATAACTCTTAAAAATATTAAAATACAAATATAGATTCAATAGGACTCACCCGGTCTTTACCTGATTCCAAGCTGACTGATGAAACTCTCACCTATGGTACAGATTATCATTTGTATCAGAATCTCCTAAACTCCACATATGGAGAATCAAATTCTGTAGGGCCAAACTGAGGATATGAGTTCATGTTTTTAACAAGCCTTAGAAAGCCAGATAATCTGTCAACTTTAAGAACTTTTGACTCACAGTATCATCATCGGCCTCTAGCACAAATCCCATACATAAAACCCTCTCAAATTTAAATATGAGAAATGTTCTCAAAAACAACTAAAAAAGATCTAATATCATGTGACAGATCCTTCAGACAATTTGAAGGACCAGTGTCAGCCCAAACATTTGGGAGAAGCAAATTGACTTCCTCAGCCAGCTTCCTCCACTCCTCAAAGGCAGCAGTGGTATTTTATTTGGATCTCCAGCTTCTCCCAAGAAACTTGATCCTGAAAAATTGCGTGATGAATGAAAGTTGCTTACTTGTAAAGAAGAATGCACCATAGATATTTTGTAATGTCTATGTAACAGAGGAGAAGACCAGAAAGTAAATAGAACTAGGGAAAATATGTTAGATCTAGATGTTTATTATTCACTTTCATATTACACAGGATTTAAAACCAAAAATTTAGATGGTTGAAGACATGGAAGTTGGTGTTGTACTTAATAAGTGAGTGATTCTAGTGTATATTCCTCATCTTTTTTCACATTGTCATGTTCTGTTTCAAGACTAATAAGTCTTATTTATATACATCCTTATGGATCCCTTTCTATTGCCATTAACAATAGGTGAATGTAGCTATTTTCAAAGGAGTCAGTGATGAGGATAGCTGAAGGAAGTTAGAAGAGAGTAGTAAGACCACGGTGCCAGGTGATCATTCTGATGGGAGTGATAAGGTAGATCCCTGCTGTACCAAAGTCTCTGAAAAAGTGATGATTTATATTTAGAAACTACTAGGCTTTCATGCCTTTTCTGTGTAAGTTTTTAAGGAAGGAACAAGAGAAGTACAAGAAGGACACCATCTAAGGCAACATGAGTTAAGTCTTTATTAAGCATAAGGTGACATTAACCGGCACCTTATTTCCTCTCAAATGCCAGATTACAAAGGTTTTACTATGTGTATAACCCATGTCTATAGGATAATGAAATGTGGCTTTTATGTGGTTTATGGAAAGCAGTTCTCATTATTTTATAGCCACTTCCCACCCTTCCCCTATTCTCAGCATTAAAGTTCTCTTTGTCTTAATGTTCTATATCCTACTTCAACTTCTAATCTTTCTCTGTCAACAATATTTTCAATGTTGAATAAGTTCAACTTTCAAGGTTTCACTCACTGTTCTTTATCTCTGATCCATATCAACTTACCACTCATTATGACTGAGAAAGAGAGAAAAATAAATTACTTTTGTTCAAATTTATATTCAGCTGTTTACAATTTCTACTGTATACACATGACAATTAAATCATAAAGAAAATAAGATGATTATTTTAGATCACTAAGTATCTCATCGAGAGGGAAAGCAGAGAAAATAAACCAATTTATGTTTTTGAAAAAATTTAAGAAATTAAGGATTTTTTTAAACCTAATTTTTACCAGCAAATTATTCAGTTGAATAGACATGGGGAGAAACTGTAGGGTTCTGAGGCCGTCTAGAATAATTTATATCCAGTAGATTTAGGAATAAGATTTGTTTGTGTGGAAAAAAAATGCAAGTATGTTATCAATTAGAACCAAAGCATATCCTTAGTCTGTTGGAAAGGGAGATTACTTTTGGATTGTAACGTGCAGTTTTCTGCTGCTTTCTCCCTTTAGATTTGGAGTTTGAGTAATATCAAAGGAAAAGCTTTGGGTTTCCCACAATTCACAGGAGGCTTCTATTTCTGCACTCATGCTCATACCCCAAAATTCTGTTATATTAGTCTCCATTCCTTCCCAGGGAGAAGATGATGCCTCTCTATCCCATGCAGAGCTGGCCTCAAAATGGTAATGAAACCCACTGAGGAATGCAGGAAAAATCATGAAAAAGAAAGAGCCAGGTTAAATGATACTCCAACTGCTAAATCTCAATGATGTCAGCTCCTTGAGAAACATGTGCTTATGTGTTTTCCCCAAAAAATCCTACTTAAAGTTCCTATCCTCCTACACTCTTTTTTTTTTTTTTTTTTTTTACATTTTCTCAAACAAAAACATACCACCAACGCACACTCTATGGACACACCTAAATCATCCTGTATGTACCATATTGACATTCAGAGACAGGGATTTAAAGACACTAAACCTCTGGACATGAAGAGGAAATAGCGATTGTGAAATTTCTCAGCAAAATCAGTGTACTGGGAGTAACTTGGAAGGTTAGAAGAAATTCATTTTTTTTCTGTTACAGCTGCTTAAACACTGGCTAGAAATTAAGACTTTGGAACAGTTTCTTTGCTTTATGGCTATGATGCAACTTAGTGGTTTCAATCTCTTTACCAAGGACAAGCCAATCCTGAAAATAGGTCTGTTTTCCACCAGTTCTTTAGAAAAGAAAATGTTTAGCTTTCCCCAGTCTGTCAATCTTGTGGTAAGGATATGCCACCAGGGCACCTTTTATAAGAATTTGGGCTCAGAAACAGCTGTAAAAATCATAAAATGAGTTTTTTCCCCTTTTAATCCAGCTAGCATTGAAGTCAATGGGCATTCTTAGAGACAGAGTATAAAGCAGACTCACTTTGAAATCTAATCTGGAGGAGAGGCATATACAACCTGACAATCTGTTTAAAAGTAGATATTGGGGGCGCCTGGGTGGCTCAGTTAAGCGGCCGACTTCGGCTCAGGTCATGATCTAGCGGTCTGTGAGTTGGAGCCCTGCGTCGGGCCCTGTGCTGACAGCTCAGAGCCTGGAGCCTGCTTCGGATTCTGTATCCCTCTCTCTCTGCCCTTCCCCTGCTCATACTCTGTCTCTATGTCTCTCCAAAATAAATAAACGTTAAAAAAGTTGTTTTAAGTAGATATTGTAATCATCAACACTGGAAAAAAATGAGGAAAATCATTTACGATATAAGCAATGCCTTCTAGAGCTGTCTACTTGCCTACAGATAGAAAAGCAAATCGATGTAAAAGCCAAACATATCTGGAAAGAGATAAAAATAACCTTGGGAGATAATATAGAGGTTATTAGTCTCTCATGAACTAATACTGCCTCCTCATCAATATAAGTGAAAAAAAGGTAGGGGCACCTGGGTGGCTCAGATGTTAAATGTCTGACTTCTGCTCAGGTCATGGTCTCATGGTTTGTGGATTTGAGCCCTGAGTTGGGCTCTATGCTGATAGCTCAAAGCATGGAGCATGTTTCTGATTCTGTGCCTCCCTCTCTCTCTGCCCTTCCCCTGCTCATGCTCTATCTCTCTCAAAAATAAATAAACACAAAAAAAATTTTTTAAAGAAAAAAGGGCAAAAATCCCCAAATGGTAAGCTAAATAAAGGCTTCATTGTGCACAGCAGTAACAAGTTAATTGCTTAAACCAATTTCAACTCCAGAGTGACAGAAAACAGTAAATCATTTTCTTCTCCCATATATTTCCCCCCTGCCCCAGCAAAAAAAAAAATTGCTATTAGACTTTACACCATTAAAATGTAATTTTATCTTATTCCATGTCTGTCTTTGTTGCTGCTAAGGGTCTAGCCTCCTTTCCCAGACCAACTGAAGTAAATACACTATTGGCAGAAAGTAGAACCACAGGTGCCCTGCTAACAACACTGAATGGGCCGCATCATTTAAAAAGTTTATTTAAAAAATTTTTTTTTATTTTTGAGAGAGAGAGACATCGTGAGCAGGGGAGGGACACACAGAGAGAGACACATAGAATCCAAAGACAGGCTCCAGGCTCTGAGCTAGTTGTCAGCACAGAGCCCGACATGGGGCTCGAAACCATGAACCATGAGATCATGACCTGAGCCAAAGTCGGATGCTTAACCGACTGAGCCCCACGATTTAATTGTGCAGTGCAATGTGGCCCATACACAGGTTCCAAAGCCTCTGTTTTAATGGAATATGATATGGTAGAGTGTGGTTAGGGCAGATTTCCTTTCCTGGTTCTCTCCCTTCCGCTGTGAGAAAGAATATAATTCATGAAGGAAGGTAAAGACTCAGGTCTAGGATAGGCTTTTCCATTTAAATTGGCCACATGCTCTGAGCACCTCACCTTGTCCCTCACACAAAGATTTTCCAAAGAAAATTGAACTCTGCCTCCTTAGTGAACTAATTTCAGAGAAGCAAACAGCAGAATTCTATTACAAATAAATTATTATAAATCCATTTCCCCTAAGGCTTCAATTTCTAAAGATCTCTGTATAGCTTTGTAGAACAAGAGATCTGGAGAAAAAGGGTGCTGTGGTAATCCCCAGAACATAACCCAGGGTGTTGAAGGAATAACTGGGAATTGGCCTGTAAAAGACAAGGAATGAAAGTTCAAGTTGCTAAACTCATAACTGTTGGGAAACCAAGTGTTGGTGGGAGAACACTCAAGCCATCAGGATAAAGAGTCAACAAACTCTGACAGAAAGGTAAATAAATGGGCATGACCTACCTTCCTTTTTTCTCTTATACTTTTCCTCCATATTTACTTTGGGCAGCTGAGTATCATTCAATAGCAACCAGTGTTTAATGAGGACTGATTATGAGAAAGGCACAGAGCAAGATCTTAATTACAGAAAGTCAATCAAGACATGATTCCCAACTATAATGCACATAAAAATCCTTCAGTATAGTGCTACTCATTTGGCTTTGAATCTATCATCAGTGGTATAATGGATGATGTGATCTTTCAAGGCCAAAATTTATGAGTGCTCTATATGTGTCAACAACTCTGCTAGGCATTTTAAATCTGTTTCCTAACTGTAACTCTCCAATTAGTACTATGAGTTAAATGTTATCTACTTATGATGAACTCAATAAATGAAATAACTTGCCTGAAGTCATTTATAAATGGCAGAACTGAGGCTTAGATATATTTATAACTCAAAGCCTAAGGGCCATTAATATGCAGGTGTTGGTATTCCTCAATTAGGTGGTTTATACAACTAATATGTGTGAACCTATGATTAACAGTCTCCTCCCAACTTCATTGCTTCAGACTGTTTTCTGCAGAAATGGAACCAAAAGAAAGAATGATCATGACGTATGAGTCTTTCTCATTGATGAACATATTCAAATCAGATAAAAATGTTTTCAGAATATATAAGCATACTCTCATCCCACAGGAGATGTTGTTCTGCATATGTGATTTCCAGAGAGTGACTGGAGCTGACTGGAAACATTACACAGCACTGTGAAAGCCTGCAGTGCCATGTCTGTGCTATACTTCCTGATCACAAAAAAAATTAAGCTCACAGTTTTTTCACATAAGATAAAATTACCAAAGATCATCATGAAAAGAAAGAATAAATCGTAACAAATTTAACGTGCATCTTAGGGGTTCACCAGTTTCCTGTAATGATTTTAAAGAGCCATATTTGTACCGAAGATTTAAACTTTGTTACAAATGACTGCATTTATTATTTTATCTACTTTCCATAGGGTTAATTTATGTTTAGAAATTAATAAAAACAGAGATAAATAAACATTCACAAAACTAATCGCAAATAAATTGTTCAATTTCTTAATATATTAGTAACTCAAATGATTCTTTATGTTATTTGTATAACTGGAAAAGAGATTAGGTATAAAATATAATGACTATTTTGAGTTCTTATACTGTATATTGAAAAATTATGAATATATTATTATAAATTAATCTCCTCTTAAGTTTATGCAAATATTTGTTTTGATGTATGGTTATGCACTTATTATTGGATAGAGGTCTAAAAGATAATCATCACTGAGTAACTTGGAATAGACACAGCAGGTGGGATGGCACTGTAAGTCATATAATGGACAACTGTCTCATATCCTTTGTTCTCAAATATAGCAATAGAGGTAAGAAAGGAGGTGGAGAAATCCATGTTTATTCATTTAATACATATTTATTAACCATTCGCCATGGAAGAGGTACATCTCAAATAAAAAGAAAAGTGACTTGGCAAGGTGTATTTTGGCTTATTCAAGAATGAGTAACAAGATCGGTATGATTGAAAGGAAATATTTCAGGGTTGACTGGTAGGATATGAGGTCGGAAGGCATAGATATGTCAAATCACTGGATGTTATTGCAATAACACTGAGTTTTATTATGGGTGAAATGGGAACTCAATGGGAGATATTAATTAGAGACATTGCATAATTTGAGAATATAATACTATCTGGATTTTCTACTTCTGTTTTAATGAATATTATACATCTTTACAGGTAACATATACTCTTGAGTCCCCTATACAAGATTATGTGTCTAGAGGTTTTGATTAGGTCCATTAATGGAATACTTAAGGAGAAATATCTGTTTATCTGAAGAGGGTGGGGGACAGTTTGGAGGGGTGCTGGACCAAAACTCAGAAACAGGTAAATGTTTTGTGTTGACCAAAGGTAGATAAAATAGGGAGGAAAACCAACTGACATATTGGAATTGGGGAGTTATGGTACTGTAGCAGGAGTGCAGGGGTGGGACCACACCAAAAGCCATCAATGTGCCATAAAGGATGAATCTAAAAGCAACATCATCACATACTACCAGCAGCTTCTTAGAGTCCAAATACGATTATGGCTGCCACTACAAATAATGTCTTCTACATAAGAAGAATCAAAATTTTGCTAAAATCCAGGAAAATAAGAAAATAATCCCTTCTTTTTGATATATCTTTTGATAAAGTTGCATTAACTTTAATTTCATCTTATTTTTTAAAAAAAATCTTCCATTTCTCATTGAGGAAATTCAATTTAGAGAATGTACGCCAAAAGACAGGCAATGCATAATGGGCAAACCCATTACTACACTCAAATATTCTGACTTTCAATTTAGTAATTTTTCACTCATTTAAACTTTAAAAATATTTCACTTGTATGATTATAGACCTTTTGAATTGGAAGTTTTACCATAACATTTCATATTTTTTAGGAGTCACTAAGAGAAAATATTAATTCATAACCTTAATATATATTTTCCATGTTCATATTTGATTATAATTAAAGAGAAGATCTATGGATCATTCTTTTGGTAATGAATCTGCCCCTTAATGAGGACCTTTTGGCCAGACTTTACTTTTAATACAGACAGGCACAGCTTAAAGTCAAATCTGTGAAATAATTATACAACTCAGATAGTAATTTAAAAATATCCATTTTTTGTGCTATTTACAAATTTGAAATGACATAAATAAAGTACTAAAATTTCTATTTAACCTCAGCCTTGACTTATATATATTAAAACACAAAAAGCATTATTACATATAAAGAATATGTAATGAGCTAGTTACTGAAAAGTATATTAGAGAAGCCAAGGTTCTCTTCCCTGATGGCTACATAAAAATTACATAAATCAAGCAGATAGGAGTGGACTGATTGTCAAAGTAATTGATATTTTGAAACATCAGTGAATGAGCGGGGGGAAAAAGTCAGGATGCAGTGCCACTGAGTCACACACTGTAATGGATAACTAAGAATATGCATGATTTAACAAAAGTAGCATCTGGATGTTTAGAAATGTTACATCAGTTGTTCTCAAGAAGGTGATTCTGTCCCTTCTCTTTCCCCAGGAGAATTCTGACATCTGAAGACTTTTGCATTGTCACAATTGGGAGTGCTACTGGTATCTTTCGACAGAGCCAAGGCTACTGCTAAATATCTTTCAATGCACAAAACTTCCCATAACCAATATTTATCCAGATGAAAATGTTAATAGTGCTGAGTTTGGAAATATTAATGTAAATGAATATTTTACTGTAAAACTCCTTGGATGGGAATTATTCTTTTCTGAATCAGTTTCAATCAAGAAATCAATGGTGGATGATTCATAAATCAGGTTTAAATGTTTGGGAGTTGGAGGCAATTTCATTTACCAATCACAAGGAGAGAAGAATAGAGTGATGTATATCCACCCACCAGGTAGTACTACACACGAGTTAGAAGCAAGAGGTTAGATGTACACCAAGCACTATCCAAAAATAGTGCTGATTAATAGGGATTGAGATATCTATCAAAATATTCTTCACAAATATAATAAGTATAATAAAAAGCAAAGTACACATAAAATAATACACATTTTCCAAAAACATCAAAGAAAAGATATTTGTTAAACTTCTCAGCATCATTGTCTGTCTGGAGAGAGAAAATAGAGAGTACAGATAGAAATGATCAGCTAATCAGTTAATCAAGAGAGATACTAAGAAGATAATATGCCATCAACTGAAATTTATGATGACTTCAATCTTCTTCATCTGATGCTCAAGTACAAGCATGGTACTAAAAATATTAACCCTAAGTGTGCACACTCTAAATCAGGACAGATGGTAATCAAATAGAATTTTAATTATTCACATCTGGATTCATGGATTTTTCTCATCGAGGAGAGATATGAAAGAAACATTTTGGAGAGGAATAAATAACTGTTTCTTAGATCAAGTAATTTTAGAATCCATATGGAAAGGAAATACACTGAGTTCTGCATAAAAGACAGGAAGTGAATCAGAAATTATATAAACCACTCTATATTAGTGATCAGTATATTATTAAGTTTCACATTCTGCTGAGAGTAGAAAAGCCAAGAAACATCGAACACATGCTAACTCAATTTTATAAAAGGGACCTACATCAAAATGTGGATATTAGAAAAAAATGCAAAGGAGTTGGAAAAAAAAAATAATCTACCAGAAACCTGGAGAGTGTTTAAAACACCTTATTAGACGCTCAGACAAAATGTGTGCCAAGGATCAAGAAATCCAGGTGCTTAAACAAAATCCCTGTATGGATAACTGGCAAAGCAAAAGAAGTCATTGTGGGTAAGCGGGGAGGATGGCATTTTTAATGGTACAATTGGCTAATGGAGCAAAACAAGAAAATTTACAAAGTAAGGCAAATCAAATGCAAAAAACACAAGACCAACCAAAACGACTTTAAGGAACACCAGGCTCAATATTCCAAAGAAAATAATAAACGATTTAAAAAAAAATAAGTCAACAGCAAGATACTAGCTCAACAATCATTAGGACTATACAATGATGGTGTGGAAAAGTTGTAGTTTGGAATTAAAAGGATCTGAGAAAATGAATCAATGGATTCTTTATTCCATTTTTCATTATGAAAACAAAAAAAAAGCTGAATGTCTCCTATAGTTCCAAAAATTAAAAATATCAAGGGATTTTTAAATATTTGTAATTCACATATCTCCATATCAGTTGTTTACCATCAAAATTGGGTGAGTAACATTTTTAAAGTATGGGTCTGGAGGGCTCAATCCTGTAGATTCCATTATAGACATGCAAATAGGAGAGCCTGTGACTCTATTTTTAACAAGTTCTCACATGATTTTAATGATCAGCTTATTTAGGAACCACTGTTCTGATATAATTGAAAACTAATTTAAATATATGCAATTATCATGGCTAAAGTAACTTATTATTTAAATCACAGGTCACAGCAAGTTGCCCAAACCCATACTCTACCAGAGTGCTGGTACAAGCTAATAGCTGCCGTAATTCTCACCCAGAGATGACCCTGAGAAGTACAAATTATGGATAAAATGTGCTAATTTCACCTCCTTATCTTACCATCTGGAACTCTGATAACACTGAAGATGATTCTACTGAAGTATTCATAGCAATTTAGTGGAAAAGTAATATAGTATTATTTAAGGAAAAAAATTGTTCCTATTATTTGAATTATTTAAGAAAACTTTATAAGAAGCAGGTGATATACTTTACTCAGAATTTAAATAACACAAAGTTATGTAGTTAATTATTGATCAACATGGAATGGAAAGATCACATTTTTAGAAGAGTAACTTCTAGGCCAAAGAACCAAAGGCAGGGGAGAGATAAGCTCTTTCAACGTTGAGGAAAAGGAACAAAGAGATCATGGTTAATTGTATATATATATTTTTTAAATTGTATATATTAACTTGGCTTGGTGATGGAGTGTGCAGATAGTTGCTCAAAAATTATTTTGAATGTTTCTGTGAGAGCTTTTTTGTTTTGTTTTTTAATTTTATTTTGTTTCAATTCCAGTGTAGTTAACATATAGTGTTGTATTAGTTTCAAGTGTACCAGACAGCAATTCAACAATTCTATATATTACTTAGTGTTCATGAAGATAATTGTACTCTTAATTCCTTTCACCTATTTCACCCATGCTCCACCCACCCACCCCTGGGTAATTCTCTGATTTATTTTGCTTAGCATTACACTCTATAGATCCATTCATATTGTTGCAAATGGCAAGATTTCATTCTTTTTTATGACTGATATTCCATTATTTCATTATGTGTGTGTACACACACACACACACACACACACTATTCCATTTTTATATATGCATACATCCATCAGTTGATGAACACTTTTAAAATTTTTTTTAACATTTATTCATTTTTGAGACACTGAGAGGGACAGAGTGTAGGTGGGGGAGGGGCAGAGAGAGTGAGACACAGAATCTGAAGGAGGTTCCAGGCTCTGAGCTGTCAGGACAGGGCCTAACCGGGGGCTCCAACTCATGTACCAAAAGATCATGACCTGAGCTGAAGTGGGAGGCTTAACCAACTGAGTCACCCAGGTGCCCTGTGATGAACACTTCTTTGTTCATTCATCCAATGATGAACACTAGGGCTATTTCCACAATTTGGCTATTGAAGATAATGCTGCTAAAATCTTCAGGGTGCATGCATTCCTTTTAATTAGTATTTTTGTATTATTTGGGTAAATGCCTAGTAGTGCAATTGCTGGTAGTTCTATTTTTAATTTTCTGAGGAACCTCCACACTGTTTTCCAGAGTGGTTGCACAAGCTTCCATTCCTACCAAAAGGGTAAGAAGGTTTTCCTTTCTTTATATCTTTGCCAACACCTGTTGTTTCTTGTGTTGATGTTAACCATTCTGACAGGTGTAAGGTGATATCTCATTTTAGTTTAGATTTGCATTTTCCTGATGCTGAGTGATGTTGAGCATCTTTTCATGTGTCTTTTGGCCATCTGTACTTTTCTTTGGAAAAATGTCTATTCATTTCTTCTGACCATTTTTTAAAAATAGAGATTATTCATTTTGGAATAAGTATGTAAGTTCTTTATATGTTTTGGATACTAACCCTTTAGCAGATAAGTCATTTGCAAATATCTTCTCCAATCCAGGAGGTTGCCTTTTAGTTTTGTTGATTGTTTCCTTCACTGTGTAGAAGCTTTCAATTTTGATAAAGTCTCAAGGTTTTTTTTTTTTTTTTGCTTGTTTCTCTTGCCTCAGGAGACATATCCAGAAAAAAATTGCTACCTCTGATGACAAAGAGTTACTGCCCATGTTCTCTTCTAGGATTTTTACAATTTCAGGTCTCACATTTAAGTTCTTAATCCATTTTAAATTTATTTTTGTGTATGGTGTAAGAGAATGGCTCAGTTTCATTCTTTTGCAGGTTGCTGATCACTTCCCAACACCATTTTGAAGACACTGTTTTTTCCCCATTAATTGATCATGTAGTTGTAGGTTCATTTCTGAGTTTTCTATTCTCTTCTCTTGTCTGTTTCTGTGCCAGTACTATACTCTTATGGTTACTACAGCTTTGTACTATAATTTGAAGTCCAGAATTGTGATGCCTCTGTTTTTGCTTTTCTTTTTCAAGGTTGCTTTGTCTATTTGGGGACTTTTGTGTTTCCATCCAAATTTTAGGATTGTTTGTTCTAGCTCTATGAAGAATGCTGGTGCTATTTTGAAAGGATTGAAATTAAATATGTAGATAGCTCTGAGTAGTACAGACATTTAAACAATGTTTGCTCTTCCAATCCATAAACTTGGAAAGTTTTTCCATTTCTTTATGTCATCTTCCACTTCTTTCATCAGTGTTTTATAGTTTTCAGAGGACAGATCTTAAATCTCTTTGGTTAGGTTTTTTTTCCTAGGTATCTTATGTTTCTGGTGCAATTGTTAATGGGATTGATTACTTAATTTCACTTTTTGCTGCTTCATTATTGTTGTATAGAAATACAACAGTTTTTTGTAAGTTGATTTTATATCCTGGGACTTTACTGAATTTGTTCTAGCAGTTTTTTGGTGGAGTCTTCTGGGTTTTCTATATAGAATATCATGTCATCTGCAAATAATGGAAGTTGTACTTCTTCCTTGCTGATTTGGATAACTTTTATTTCTTTTTGTTCTCTGATTTCTCTGGCTAAAACTTCTAGTACTATATTAAATAGTAACAGTAAGAGTAGACATCTTTGTCTTGTGACTGACCATAAAGAAAAAGTTTTCAGTTTTTCCCACTGAGGGAAAAATTGTTCGGGCTTTTCATATATCGCCTGCAAGGTAGAGGTATACTCCTACTAAACCTACTTTGTTGAGGGTTTTTATCATGAATGGATGTTGTATTTTGTCAAACGTTTTTTTCTGTATCCTCTGAAATGATCACATGGTTCTTACTCTTTCTTTTATTAATGTGGTGTATCACCTGGATTGGTTTGCAAATATGAAATCGCACTTGCAACTCAGAGATAAATCTCATTTGATCATTATGAACGATTTTTTAAAATGTATTGTTGAATTCAGTTTGCTAGTATTTATTGAGAATGTTTGCATGTGCATTCATCAGGGATATTAGCCTGTGGTTCTCTTGAATAGTGGTTTCCTTATCTGATATTGGTATCAGGGTAATGTGGCCTGATAAAATGAATTTGGAAGGTTTTCTTCCTCTTCTATTTTTTGGAATAGTTTATGAAGAATAGGTATTAACTCTTCTTTATGTTTAGTAGACTTCTTCTGTGAAGCCATCTGGTCCTGGACTTTTGTTTGTTGGGAGGGTTTTGATTACTGATTGAATGTCTTTGCAGTTTATCAGTCTGTTCAAGTTTTCTAGTTCTTCTTGTTTCACTTTTGGTTTTATAATATATATATATATGTAGGAATTTTCTGCCTTTTCTAGGTAGTCAAATTTGTTGGTGTATACTTTTTCAAAATATTCTTTTATAACTGTTTGTACTTCTATGGTATTGATTGTGATTTCTCCTCTCTCATTTGTGATTCTGTGATTATGTTATTCTATTTGAGTCCTTCCTTGCTAGGAGTTTTACAATTTTATTAATTTTTTGAAAGAATCAACTCCTAGTTTCATTGATCTCTCTCTTTTTTTTTTTTTTTTTTTGGTTTCTGTGTTATTTATTTGTTCTCTAATCTTTATTATTTCCCTCCTTCTACTGGATTTAAACTTCGTTTGTTGTTCTTTTCCTAGCTCCTTTACATGTAAGGTTAAGTTGTTTATTTGAGACATTTCTTGCTTCTTGAGGTAGACCTATATTGCTACGCACTTCACTCTTAGAACTGCTTTTGCTACATCCAAAGGTTTTGGACCACCATGTTTTCATTTTCATTTGTCTCCATGTATTTTTTGATATCTCTTTTACTTCCTGGGTAACCCATTCATTTTTGTAGCATGTTGTTTAACCTCCATGTATCTGTGGTCTTTCCAGATTTTTTCTTGTAGTTGACTTCTAGTTTCATAGCATTATTGCCAGAAAAGATGCATGGTATTACTTCAGTCTTCTTCTACTTGCTGAGGCCTGATTTGTGACCTAATATGTGATCTACGTTGGAGAACGCCCCATGTGCACTTGGAGAGAATGTGTCTTCTGTTGTTTTAGGATGCGGTATTCTGAATATATCTGTTAAGTCCATGTGGTCCAGTGTGTCATTCAAGGACATTGGGTCCTTGTTGATTTTCTGCTTAGATACCTGTCCAGTGATGTGAGGTGTTAAAATCCCCTACTATTATTGTATTATTATAAATGAGTTCCTTTATGCTTATTATTAATTGTTTTATATATTTGGGTGGCACTATGTTGGAGGTATAAATACTTGCAGTTGTTAGATCTTGTATTCTCCCCTTTATAATTATATAGTGTCCCTCTTTTGTCTTGTTACAGTCTTTGTTTTAAAGTCCAATTTGTCTTTGATAAGTAGTGCCACTCTGACTTTCTTTTGACAGCCATCTGCATGATAAATATTTCTCCACTCCCTTACTTTTAATCTGGAAGTGTCTTTTGGTCTAAAATGATAGCCATGCTAGGTAGAGTATTCTTGGCTGTGATTTTTCCCATTCGGCATGTAGAATATACCCCGTCACTCCTTTCTGGCTTGCCAAGTTTCTGTTGAGAGATTTCTAGCTAACCTTATGAGTTTTCCCTTGTAAATTAAGGTCTTCTTTTTTCTTGGTGCTTTTAATACTTTTCTTTATCACTATATTTTGCAAATTTAATTACAATACATCAGCGTATTGGCCTGGTTTTGTTGAATTTGATAGGAGTTCTGTGTGTCACCTAGATCTGGATGTCTGCTTTTTTCCTCAGATTAGGGAAGTTTTCAGCTATTATTTCCTGAAAGAAAGTTTCTGCCCCTTTTCTGTCTCCTCTTCTTCTGGGACTCCTATAATACGAATGTTATGATGTTTGCTGGAAATCATCGAATTCCCTATGTCTATTCTCATGTTGCATATTTCTTCTTTCTCTCTTTTGTTCAGCTTCCTTAATTTCCATTACTGTGTCTCCTACCTCACTGATTTGTTCCTCTGTTTCTTCCATCCTGCTGTTCATTGCATCAAACTTGTTTCCAATCTCATTTTTTTGTACCCTTCATCTCTGAATGATTCTTTAACTGTTTTATGTCTGTGGTTCAGGTCTCACTAATGTCTTTTATTCTTTTCTCAAGCCAAGTGAGTGTCCTTATGATTGTTGTTTTAAATTCTCCAGGTGGTATGTACTTATATCAGTTTTGCCTAAATCCGCAGCTGTTGCCTTACCTTGTTCTTTCATTTGGGACAAATTCCTCCATCTTGGCATTGTGTCTAAGCCTCTGCTTTATTCTCTGTGTTAGAAAAGCCAATTACGTCTCCTGTTCCTGTAAGTAATGACCTTATGAAGAAGAGGTTACGCAGTGCCCAGAGCCTGGCACTTTAGGGACTATCTCCAGTGTGTGCTGCATGTGCTCTGTCGTTGTGTTTTGGCTGCTCTATCCCTCAGGCCAGTTGTCTGAAGTGTCTCTCCTTGCCTGCTATGGGCAGTGTTTAGTCCCTGGCCTGAATGTGGTGAGTTTTAACTAAATGTGCTTTGCTCCGCTTGTGAAATAATACCTGACACTACCTCCACCACAACTAGCCCTGCAGAACTCTCAGGCCAGGAGACATTTTATGGAAAAGGGTTTGTGTTGGTCTTCTTGGGAGGGGTCCACAAGACTAAGACTGAGGCAAGTGTGCTTGATCATGGCAGTTCCATCAGAGCACAGGAGCAGGGGCTGTGGTGTATGCAAGCTGGGTAGGCAGTGTTGGCAATGAACTGCTTCTTCCAGGTGGCTCAGTATTTATGGTGAGGGTCAGGGGAGCCAGCTCCTTTGTTCCTGGCCAGCTCCTTTGTTCCTGGAGAGGTGTCTCCATGAAACCTGCCTCTCAGGGATGCACTCTGAGAAGAGAGAATAATCTCCCCGCTTAGTTCCCCAGGTGCTCTACAGCTCACTGTTTTCACAGTGTCTGTCCGTGTACTCTTTGTCTGCCTTCTCTCTTCGAGCACTGCAATGCCCTCCAGGCTGTATCACAGCCAAACCTACTCATCATTACAACTCTAGGCTTTACTGGTTGCAAGAACTCATGAAACTCAGCCCCTCGTATTTTTTAGGCCAATGGCTTTGTGGAAATATTCTCCTTGTACATTACCCTGTGTGCTACCCACTTTCCCTCACCCTTCTCTATGACAGTGAGTCCCTCCCTTCTGCAGCACCATGATACATTTCTCCCCCCTCACCATGTCTCTGCACTTCCTATCTTTTTTGATGTGCCCACTTCTCTACCTTTAGTTGTGGAGTCTATTCTGTTACTATTCAGGCCAATTTCTGGAGTATTTTGGATGATTTGACAGTTATCTAGTTGTGTTCGTGGGATGAGACAGGCCTAGCGTCCGCCTACTCTGTGATCATTTTCCTCTCTCTGGCTGAAAGATTTTTATTTTGATGTAGTGTTTCTGAATTAGATTAACATTTAAATCAGTAGATTTAGTAAAACAGACTGCCTTCCGTTATGTGACTGGGTCTCATCTAATCAGTCGAAGGTCTTAAAAGAGTAAGACTGTGACTTTCTGTAAAAGAAAATTCTCTTGCCTGACAGCTCTCCAATTATAGCATTCACTCATACCTCCCTCTCCCATTTTCTCTACTTCTCACTCTCTCTGTTCCATTTCTCTGGGAATCCCTGGCTTATACATAAAGTATCACCTACCTGGTGATCTACTAGGATCTAGATGAAAATATTTATATATTTTCATTACTTGAAAGAAGATCACTTAGGGAAACTTTGAGACTTTAAAATAGCGTTAAATGTTTAAAGAAAATGATACATCTAGTGGAGGAGTGTAAACTAAATCTGAGTCTCATGTATCAGTTGGCAGAAGAATGGAAACTAAGTATCTGGGTGAACATTTAGCAAGGAGAAATTACACACACACACACACACACACACACACACACACATTATTATTCTATAAGGATAATGGTTTCCTCTTGTAGAATCATTTCCAAAAATAATATCTGAAGAGTAGGAGGCTAATAGAGCTATAAGAATTATTGGAAAGGAAGTTAAAAAAATTAACCAGTAAACATGATTTTATCCTTTAATAAAACATATTCATCTAAATTAGAATGCTGAAAGCAGTGCCATGTGTCATAACTTGAGCAAAAATAACAGTATGAAAACAGGTTTAGAGCAGACAACAACTAGGAGAAGGTGTATGGGTGTTTTCAAAAAGATGTGAAATTTAAGGAGATTAAAAACGTGGGGATAAGAGTAGAGATGAGGTTGGAGAAATCGAATTTATAAAATGATGAAAAATGTGCATATGATTAATATTTATTTTTCTAGTTCTATGAAATTATCCCTTAAAGGAATCCTTTAAAGTATAGGAGAGAGAATCTAAGAATCAATAAAGACAAGTAGGTTGTAGAACTTAAGGAAAAGAAATTTTAATAACTTGGTCTCAAATATTTGGCCAAAGTGTTCATCATTTATGGATTTTATCAACTGGGAAAATGCTATAATTTATATAAAAATTGTGTATATTGATAAATTATCTATATCTATAAGTCCTCCAGAGACTAAATGGTATTTATATCACGTAGTAATAGACTTGGACAAATTTCAGGATATTGCCTATCCAAGATTTGTACTTCAAGGCAGGCAAGGTATTATTATTTTCACTGTAATATTAGGGAAATTGAGAAAAGAGTAGTTGAGTAATTGTTTCAAGAATTTTTTCCAAGTGATTAAGGAAGATTAAATCCCGTATATTTTGTGTTCTAGAAAATGAGTGTTCCTTCCATTGAAGAACGTGTATATGGACACATATGTGCAAAGCGGTCAGCTAAATGATGATATACTTCTTATAATCACCACTGTGGTCACATATCCCCTTTTTAAACTTGCAGAAAGTAAACATAAATAACCCTATGCCTCTATCATAAAGGTAATCTGCCTTACAATGATATAATTGTGTTGGAATGTTCTAAAAATATGGTCACCAGAACAGTAGCAGAAGTAAAATCTGGGAACCCATGAAAGACAAAACTTTGGGAGCTCCATTTAAAATCTACTGATTCAGGAACTCTGAAATTAAGACTAGACAGGTTGTGTATTAACAAGCCCTCTAATGTGTCTAGTGCATTCTATAGTTTAAGAATTGCTACTTTTAAAAAGAGCAATTCTTGGAAATGAGTACAAGAAAGAACACTTTCTCTGTATGTCATTTTTTTTCCTTAAGGGTTTTATATATCTTGGAAGAATTTAACTCTTAAAAAGAGGCTGGTTGTGTTAGATGTGTTGTTAAAAATCATCTTTCAGTCTAAAGAAGTAATCTTCCATGTCTGACACCTTATGCATAAATAAATAGAGATCTGATGTAGAATAAGTGCCTAGGAGGATAAGCAAATAAATTAAAATACCGTGGATCCAGGTTTTCTTGCAGGCCATTTGTTTCTCCCCTCACTTTGTTCAAGGAACTTATTTATTTTTAGTGATTCTGGGTCACAAAGTTTTCAGTTGTAAAGGTTGGTGGAGTGTGAACCACTTAACCTTTCTAAAAATGATACAACTACCTCTTCCTTTCCTTAATTTCTAGCTTGAATTATGTAGCTTTATCCCTTGATCTTCAGCAGGACAAAGATGTTATTCCATCATATCCCCAGAAAATGCATAAATGCTCAAGTATTATCCATAACTTAAAATAAATTTCATCACAGAGACTGATAATAAATATTTATTTCATTTACCATATGCTACCCAATCAATTGTGTTCAAAAAGAACATGCTACACATCTAAAGTGATTTTGACCTTGGAATTAAAACAAGTACTATGAACTCTGGCATTTAGTCTCATTCCAAAAGACCACATTTACAGTTACATGTTTGAATTTAAACTCCAGCTATAGCATCAGGCTATTTACAATTTGAGCAGTAATACTTGTGAATATGAGATACCTCACATAACAGTTCCAGATCTATTTAAAATACAACTTGTACTTTAAAATTGGTATAGCCAATATTCAAGTTTTTTACACCTCCATTTCCTTATCTGTAGATATTCTATCAAAATGAAAATGCACAGACAGAAAACTACAAGGAATGAACTAGAGTATTAATTTTAGGATGCAAAAGCCAAAAGAACTGAAATGCACATAATTAGAGTTTTTAAACTAGTAGTCCATGATTGCCTTGGAAATAT
Organism: Paguma larvata; assembly: GCA_030068075.1. NCBI lineage: Eukaryota > Metazoa > Chordata > Mammalia > Carnivora > Viverridae > Paguma > Paguma larvata. The sequence goes on from CM057826.1 coordinate 75,861,857, forward strand.
GTTGTGGGGAATAAATTTTATCTATCTGAATACATCTAGCATTCATTCAAGTTTCTCATCTAGGAAGTAAAAGAGGAAGGGACACCATATATTTGCAAAAATAAAAATTAAACTACATTATTCTGTGTTTATTATGTTTGTTAAATTAATAGTCCTACATTAACTCCAGTTAAATTTTATTTGAATTTGCTACAGAAGGAAAATTCACGCTGGTAATGTTAAAGATTCTCAGAAAAAAAATTAATGTAACCACTCTTTTATTAATTTTCTAAAGTAGGATGTTTGTCTTGGCTGAGATGAAGAATACAAAGAAAAGAGATTTTCTTTCCCCTGCCCTAGTCTGGGAGCCATATTTTTGAGTCTTTACAAAAATAAAGATTTTTTTCAAGTTATTGAAAAAAAATCAATCAGTAATACTCTGAATTTGATGTGGCATCATCTACATTTCATTTCAAACTTCTGCTGTTTTATTTTTTCCTCTTTAGGCTCTTTAACATCAGCTCTGCTTCTCCTAACTCTAATATTTATGTATAAATAAAAAATATGGAAGTCAACATGAGGTAATCCTGGAATAATAAGTAAAATAATCTCTGAGCAGTTCCTTTCTATCAGGCCACACAAGTCCTCCCACCTCACCCTCATCCAAGAACCAGAGTAAAAATATAGTTTAAATGTAGCTGACTCACAAAAGTTTCATCTAGAAACGTTGGTATAATGTAAACCATCATCATTTAGATCAACTGGAATTTTTCTCGTCCAGTATGATGGCATTGTCACTTTCTTTCCATCACATTTCGTGTTAGGACTTTACTTTAATAGAATGTAATTGTTTACACCATCATAACCCAGGAGACACATTGCCACAAATACAAATCACTGGACATCCTAAGCTATTTTTCAGTACAGAGAAACATCAAAGAGTGTGTATTTATTCCTCTTACCTGGTGCTGCACACTCAATTCTGTTCAGCAAATATTGATCAGCCTTCTTAGATTTGGTCAAGAATAGGAATAGCTAATCAATATATAAGCTGAAAATGTAATAAAAAAATCTAAATGAAATAGATATATGCTGGCTAAATTAGCATATTTATAGCACATTCATAAAATAGCAATGTGGTAGAAGAGACACAGGAAAACAAAAACTAACACTGGCATTTCTTATGATTAGGCATATGATATAGTTACGTCAGTATCATTACTTAAAGTGAACCATCATAAAATATGTGTGATATCAAGTCTCTGCAAACAACTTGCAAATTGCCAAACAATAGTCATATTTAAATAAAACCAAAAAAACTATACACATACCATCTGAGGCCAAGATGAAAGATAAATCTTGATTTTCTTAGTGACATGCTTATATACTCTAACAACGGCTTCTTTGAATGTGAATAGGTTTGTATTTATACAAAAATCTTTGAATATATTAATATAAAATATTTTATAATCAATGGAAAGTTTTGCTCAGAATGCCTATTCTATACTTATTTATTTCTCCATGCTCTTATCTCTACATTCTGTGTGTATTAACTATGTGGTTTCCACCTATATTAGGTATTTTCACAATATTTTTTACTTGTATATACTATGCCTGATATGATACGTTACATGAAACAATTTCATCTGGATATTTCTACTTATAAATACTCAGCCTCTGCAGTAAGTTCTACAGGGATAATGAACCATTTATCAATGTGAAGAGTTTTCCAATGAAGACTGTGAAGGGATTCCAACTTGTGTGCACAGATATGTGCACCCTGTGAGTGACACGTTCAAAAATCTCACTTGAACTTGCAAGGCAGAAAGATAACTTTTTAAAATAGTAGAAATGTTGGAATAATAAGCAACACAGCTTTTAATAAAATATCTGCTAAAAGTAACCCTACCATTTTCCACATGTAAATATTTAATTTTGACCACCATAAAATTTGTTATAAAACTATGTGATGAGTATCCTTGGATCTAAAGAAGTAGCAAGGCCCTATCAAAATCTCCTGAAGGGGGACAGAGAAAAAATAGGGAAGGGTTTATGTTTTGAAATTATTAATAAGAATTTAAAAGGCCCACCTGCCTAAAACAATCACCCTCAGAAACCAAATCTTACCTCTAGAATTTCAATTGCACTTATTTGGGTAAAGAACCTCAATGATTTCTTTCCTTAAGTACTCAGTGCTCTTTCTTGCCTCTGTTTCTTCCCACATGCAACTCTGATTGAGATGCCCTTTATATTTTAGTTCCTTGTAAAACTCCTGTTAATCTCAATTCACCTCCTCTAGAATGGACTCTCTGAGACATTCTCTGTGGGTACATGTGCCTCTCCCGCCCTTCTGGGCTCCCTTGATCCTTCACCTCTACAATTTTATCACTCATTACAAAGCTATAATTATTTTTAAATGTTAGTCCCTTTCACTAAGTTGAGTATCTCTGAAAAGAAATATTTAGCTACTATTAACCATTATATATTTATTCGAAATTTATTTATCACAGTTGGAGTAGAGTAGTATATACAAGTAAAAAATAATGGGTTTTCATATGAAACCCATATGAAGACAAACAAACAAAAAACAAAGAACAACACAACTAAAGTTCTTACAACACCAAGCATTCTTTCTCCTTCACGTCCTTACACAAGGTTTAGAGGGAGAGAGGGGAAGAAAGAAACCATAAATGTCTTATTTGGTGACAGTAACCTGGTTTCTGTGCTTTCAGGGCTTGGAGAATATTTCAAGTTGAGTGTCATGGATATTTCCATGGATTCCTTAAAGATTGCCCTCCCAAGAATATCTTACTATAGCTACCTTGAAAGAGGCAATGCTCTCTTCAGGTTGGCTATTTACTATACCCTCCTCCAATCCCACAAAGATTGTACACCTCTAGATTTGGGAACACTATAGGTTTTCTTAGTGTTGAGAACTTGCTCTCTGGGCTTTGAGAAATATACAGCCAATCCTTATTCTCTGAAAAATCACAGCTGGCTCCCAAAGTAGCCACTTCTCCATACTCTGACATTAGTTATAGGCTTTAAATATCTCAGGCATTCAGTATGTGCTTATGATTCCGCAAACTAGGGTAGACAAATTTTAGGCATAGGATGCTCATGATAAGGGGAAAGCTGACCCTTACTCTCTCCCATTAAGTAGATGAAATCCAAAAGATTCCAACGGCTCACACCAAAAACTGTCTGTTTTTCTCTCCCTCTTCAAATTCAACATTTTTATATCCTTCGGGAAGCTGATAAACAGTTTTAAATAAAATTTTTGAATACAAAATGGGCTATTTTAAAAAAGTGGTATAGAATTTCATTTTGAAGAGGTGAAGGAGTTAAGATGGCAGAAATATAGGGTGACCCTAGGCTTGTCTTATTCCTCGAATGCAGCTAGATAGTTATCAAATCATTCTGAACACCCAAGAAATGAAGTGGAGTTATGAGAGAACAAAAACTGTGAATCTACAAGTAGAAAAGCATCCATGTTTTGGAAGGTAGAAGATACAGAGAATTGACTTGCAGGAAATATAACTGTGAGTGCAGTGGCAGGGAGGGAGCCTGTTGTTGACAGAGGCTACTGCAGTGTATTATCAGCAATGGAGAACAAAACATGAACTTTTAGAAGTCTGCTACCGTGGGGATGTGCCTGGCTTAAAGGTGTTCAGGTGGTAAAGTGGGGTGAAGTTCCAGGAGTGATGTGTGGACTGAAGATCCCCTGGGTTTCAAGAAGAAATGGTGGCACCAAAGTGCTGAACTGTTCCCAGGCATAGAAGCAGAGACTCTGGCTGAGGGCAGTGAGTCAGGGTGCCAGCTTTCTGCTCTGTTTTATCATAAACTCTGAATGACCGCATGGTCATGCAACTGCTTTCCTTGTGCAGCCAGCAAACAGTAAAATTATGGTGAAGCTCTCCCTCAGAGGAAGAGCATGGGTCCAAACCATGGGAGTCCCTAAAATTTAGAGTCTTGAAACTTAGCCAAGTGCCTGAGATATCAAAGCTCAGATACAGGCAGGGCAAACAAAGCTTTCTGATGGAAACTGGGGACACAAGAGGGGTGCAAAAGGGGTGATTGACTGATCTTCTCTTAGTGTTCCCTCAAGAGTGGGGGGCTTAAACATTCAGCTCCAGGGCTAGAGAGCAGGGCGCTGCCATATTGATCCCACCCATCAACATCAAAAGCCTGCAAGGAGCAAAACAGGGCATCTTATGGGGATCAGAGCCACCCACACCAAGCGCCACCACCTGAGCCCTGCAGATGCCCACTCCCCTAGGGCAATTCCACCTGAGAATCACTGTAAAAGGCCCCTCCCCCAGAAGAGGAGAACAAACAACTTGATTACTTCAAGTCTACTGATTATAGAGTGCTGCAAAGCTTCAGCTCTATGGGAAATAGGATCTAGCTTCTTTTTTATATTATTCTTTCATTTATTATTTTTTCATATTTTTCTTTTTCTTTTTTAACACTCATTTACTTTTGAGAGACATAGAGACAGAGTGTGAGCAGGGTAAGGGCAGAGAGAGAGGGAGGTACAGAATAGGAAGCAGGCTCCAGGCTCTGAGCCATCAGCACACAGCCCGACACGGGGCTTGAACCCACAGACCGCAAGATCATGACCTGAGCTGAAGTCGGACGCTTAACCGACTGAGCCACCAAGGGGCCCCTCATATTTTACTTTTGTTTTCTATTCCTTTATTATTTTATGTATATTTGTTTATTTTTTGTTTATTTTTATTTTATTTTAGGATCTAGCTTCTATTAACAAACAGACCAAAACACACCCAGGATCTGATATTTTTGTGTTTTTATTTTGTTTTCTTTCTTCTTTTCTTTTCTTTTCTGGATGAAAAGATGACAGAGAAATTCATCCCAAAAAAAGAACAGGAAGTAGAACTCATGATCATGTATTTAATCAATACAGATATAAGTAAGATGTGTGAACTGGAATTTAAAACAAAAATTATAAGGATATTAACTGGTCTTGAAAGAAGCATAAAATACACCAGAGAATTTCTTTCTGCAGAAATAAAAGAACTAAAGGCTACTGTGAAATTAAATATATTATAACTAAGATGCAAACCCAAATGCAGGCCATAAGAACAAGGATGGACAAAGCAGAGGTAAGAATCAGTGACACAGATGATAAAATTATGGAAAATAATGAAGCTGACAAGAAAAGGGAAAAAAATTAATGGATCACTAAGGTAGGCTTAGGGAACTCAGAGACTTATTAAAACAGAATAATATTCATACCATAGGAGTCCCAGAAGATGAAGAGAGAGAAAAAGGGGTGGAACGTTTATTCAAACAAATTATAGCTGAAAATTTCCTTAATCTGGGAAAGGACACAGACATTAAAATTGAAGGCACACAGATAAAGCTCATTAAATTCAACAAAAAACGACCATTGCCAAGGTGTATCACAGTCAAATTCACAAAGTACACAGACAAGAAAAGAATCCTAACAGCAGCAAGGGAAAAAAAAGTCCTTAACCTACAATGAAGGCAGATCAGGTTTGGAGCAGAATTGTTCACAGAAACTTGGCAGGCCAGAAAGGAGTGGCAGGATATATTCAACGTACTAAGTGGAAAAATATATGTAGCCTAGAATTCATTATCCAGCAAGGCTGTCATTCAGAATAGAAAGAGAAATAAAGAGTTTCCCACACAAACAAAAACTAAGGGAGTTCAAGACCACTAAACCAGTCTTACAAGAAATTTTAAGGGGGAGTGGAGAAAAAAGATCAAAAGCAACAGACTATAGAAAGCACCAGAGAACATCAATAGAAACACCAATACTACAGGTAACACAATGGCATTAAATTCCTATCTTTTATTAATCACTAAATTTAAATGGAATAAATGTTCAAATAAGAAGACATAGGATACCAAAATGGATTTAAAAAATGAGATCTATCTGTATGCTGCCTAAAAGAGACTCATTTTAGACCTAAAGGCACTTGCAGATTGAAAGTGACAGGGTAGAGAACCATCTATCATCCTAATGGACATCAAAAAAAAGGCAGAGTAGCCATACTTATATCAGACAAACTAGATTTTAAACACAAGACTGTAGTAAGAGATAAAGAAGGACATTATATCACAATTAATGGATTTATCCACCAAGAAGATTTAACAATTATAAATATTTATGCCTCCAACTTAGGGGTACCCAAATATATAAATCAATTAATAACAAACATAAGGGAACTCATTGATAATATTGAAGTTACAGTAGGAGACTTCAACACTCCACATACAGTAATGGACAGATCATCCAAGTAGAAACTCAGCAAGGAAACACTAGCTTTGAATGACACGGAGGACCAAATGAACTTACCAGATAAATTCAGAACATTTCATCCTAAAGCAGAAGAATATACATTCTTCTTGAGTGTACATGGGGAATTCTCCAGAATAGATAATTTACTGTGCTGCAAATTAGGTCTTAACAAGTATAAAAAGATTGAGATCATACCATGCATACTTTCTGACCACAATGCTATGAAACTTGAAGTCAACCACAAGAAAAAAATTTGGAAAGTACACAAATACATAGAAGTCAAAGCTCGTCCTATTAAAGAATGAATGGGTTGGCCGGGAAAATAAAGAAGAAATAAAAAATACATGGAAGCAAATAAAAATGAAATATGAGAGTCCAAAACCTTTGGGATGCAGCAAAGGCAGTACTAAGAGGGAAGTACATTGTAATGCAGGCCTATCTCAAGAAACAAGAATGGTCTTAAACACATAACCTAACTTTATACCTAAAGGAGCTGGAAAAGGAACAGCAAATAAAGTCTAAAACTAGCAGAAGAAGGAAAATAATAAAGATCAGAGCAGAAGCAAACAATATAGAAACAAACAAACAGCAGAACATGAAACTAAGATCTGGCTTTCTGCAAAAATTTAAAACTTTTGTAAGCCCCTACTAGATGTATTGAAAAAACAGAAGGACCCGCATAGATAAAATCATGAATCAAAGAGGATTAATCATGACCAACATCACAGAAATACAAACAATTATAAGAAAATACTATGAAAAATTACATGTCAACAGACTGGGAAATCTGGACAAAATGGATAAATTCCTAGAAACTCACACCAAAACTAAAACAAGAAGAAATAGAACAGACCCATAATCGCAGCAAAGAAATAGAATCAGTTACCAAAACTCTCCCAACAAACAGAAGTCTAGGGCCAGATGGCTTCTCAGTGGAATTCTACCAGAAATTTAAAGAAGAGTTGATACCTATTTTTCTCAAACTGTTCCAAAAAATAGAAATGAAAGGAAAGCTTCCAAACTCATTCTATGAAACCAGCATTACCTCAATTCCAAAACCAGACAAATACACCACTAAAAAGGAGAATTACAGGCCAACATCCCTGATGTACATGGATGCAGAAATTCTCAACAAGATACTAGAAAATTTAATTCAACAGTACAGTGAAAGATATATTCCCCATGATCGAATGGGATTTATTCTGGGCTGCAGGGTACTTCTCTACAACCAAGCAATTGCACTACTAGTTATTTACCCAAAGAATACAAAAGGACACATACACCCTGATATTTATAGCAGCATTATCAATATTAGTGAAAATATAGAGAAAGCCCACATTTCCATTGCTTGATTCATGGATAAAGATGACGTGGTATGCATATGCATGTATGTGTACACACACACACACACACACACACACACACACACAGTGGAATATTACCCAGACATCAAAAAGAATGAAATCTTGGGGTTCCTAGGTAACTCAACTAGTTAAGCGATCTACTCTTGATTTTGGCTCATATTCTGGTTTGTGAGATTGAGCCCCATTTTGGGCTCACACTGACAGCACAGAGCCTGCTTGCCATGCTCTCTGCTCCTTGCCCATTCATGCTATCCCTCCCTCTCTCTCAAAATACATAAATATACATTTAAAAAAGAACAAGGTAATTTAAAAAATGAAATACTGCCATTCGTAACAACATGGATGGCAATATAGTGTATTATGCTAAGCAAAGTAAGTCAATCGGAGAAAGACAAATACCATATGATTTCGCTGATATGTGGAATTTAAGAAACAAAACAGATCAACATACAGAAAGTAGCGGGGGAGCGGTGAGGAGGTGAGGGAGAGCAATAAGGGAAACAAACCACAAAACATTCTTGAAGATAGAGAAAAAACTGACTGTTGATGGAAGGAAGTGGGTGGAGGATGGACCAGATGGGTGATGCGCATTAAAGAAAGCATTTGTTATGATGAGCACTGGGTATTTTATGTAAGTGACGAATCACTGAAGTCTACTAAAACCAAGACTTCACTGTATGCTAACAAACTAAAATTTAAATTAAAAAAAAAGAACTTTATTTTGTAATAAGGGGTACTTGACAGGTATTTCTTCTTCTCTTTTTGATGTCTCAAATTAATTAAGACTGGAAGAATCTCAAATAAAAATCATTCCATAAAATAAAAACAAATAAATTTGCCCAGTAAGATTCTATAGGGAAAGAAGAAAACTGCCAATGTCAAAATCATGGGAGAATGTTACAAATATAGCAAATGAACCAATGAAAGAAGTGTAGTGAGAATAAAAGGAAAACCAGACAAAAATTGTATACAAATACTAAGAAAGAAGTTAATTTCAATAAGATGAGTGTTCTACAATGACATATGCTTCAGGATAAACACTGAAACCAATGGACATGAGAATTATCAAGGCATTGGTGATACTGGTGAGTGCAAATTACAAAGTTAGATTTCAATGAATTGAGATTTTGGAGAGAGGGGAAGAAGAAAGATAATGGTAGTTCAGGATGAAATGATGGCAACAAAAAGTGTATGTATGTTTGATTTGGCATGAGAAAGTATAGAGTATGTTTAACAGTTCATCACCTTTGCATAGTCACATCAGTTGTATTTGTTCCTGGTTACTGAATTCACACCTGGTGCTTCAGATCATATAACTATGCTTGATCTAGAGTTCCTTTCCCAAGTTTCCATTCTGGTGACTTTCCCCATACCTGTGACACCTATGACCACGGATAGGCCTGAGGTAAACTTTCTAGTAAATGGGATCTTGGTCCAGTGATTAGGATTTTGTTCCTAACACAACTGCCTAAGTATCACCTAAGTCACTGTTGTCCTGACTATTCCCTGCTACCTTTAAGGTACTCTCCTACTTTATCATGGGATTCCATGTGTTTAGTGACTCTTTGCCTGGACAATACCATAGACCATCATATATGGTGACAGTGGGGTTTGGTTGGTAGGTTAGGTCAATTCTCCCATTCTATCCTACTTCTATCTCAGTCTCTACCTGTCTTTCTTACCCCAATAAAGTAGAGGCTGGATCTAAGACAATGGACCATGCCATGCTCAGCAGATATTCCTAGGCCATAACGAAATTAATATTCAAGAATTCATTTCTAGATATCTGTTACCCTTGAGAAAGTAAACCAGAAAATGTATCTGGCTTCCATCCTCTTCTTTGTTTATATTTTAGTGAGCTGGAAAAAAAAGTTATACTTTAAAATCCTCCTTTAACTAAACTCTTATAGAGACAGTAATTAAAGTAAATTTTTTTATATTTTTCAAACATAACTATGGGCAAAATCAAGACATTTTATTATCATTAACTACTGCACAACATGAAAAGACAAGTAAAAATTCAACACTACTACTTTGTGCCTTAATTAGTTGTTTTAAAATGACTAATTGATAAGAAAATAGATCTCTGAATAGAGTAAAATAACAACTTTTTTTCTTTGGCAAATATTAACGGAAAGGAAATGGATGACAATTCTGTTGTTTACTAAATACCAAGCACCTCATGAAGTTTAGACTCATAAATAATTCTGTCAGCTGTGAGTGCGGGGCAGGCCTACTGCTCCTTGTAGATCTCTTTCAGCTTTATGATTATCCCAGAGACATGTGGTACTGAAAATTAAAGACTTTTCTAATTAATTGTGGCATAATTAGACACAAAAGTGGGATGTGAAGCAGATTGAGGTATGACTTTCTAGATAGTTATTTTATGCTGGCATTTTCTTTTGTTTTCTTATCTTAGCAGATATCAAGATCCTAGAAAAATGGTTCATCAATGTTTGAAACATATAGACTCATCTATGTATATTATACAATATACTCCAAATTTGCTTTTCTGGACATTAGTTTGTATAGGTATTCTTAATCTGAAATACTGTTGGTCCTCACTCTTGGTCTTCTTACTCTTGCTCATTCTTGAGTTTGCACAATGAAATACTTCAGCTATTCTTCTTTTCTGGTGCTTATAGTGGATTACTTACTTAGCATTATTTATATAAAAACAGTGACATGTGAAATTTTGTGCTAACATTTATGAGTGGTTTGGCTGAATATTACAGTAGTCCTATGAAGCTAAATAATACGCAACAAGCAAGGTAGAATAAATCAATAAAAATTTACCAAACAAGCACTGAGTTTTAGTTTGTTATCTCTGGGCTTTCTTTTATTGTCTATTACTTTACAAAATTAGCTTTGTAAGTATGTCAGAGGGAAAAATATGAAATTATTAGAATTTACATTTTAAAAATTTACAAACATTTAAAGATAATTACAATATGATGAACATAATGTATGTAGCACACTCAGTGTTTTTCTCAACATCCATTTCCTTTTTTTTTTGCCAATAGAATCCTGACTTAGTTGGAACAACTAAATACTAATTTTCTCTTGAAAATAGTTGTGTCACTCACGTGACATAAATCTAAAGAGAGAGGAAGAGAAAATGAGAAGAAGCAGGTAGAGGAAAAAATAACTATATTTGGTGATGTATGTTAACTAGATTTTTTTGGAGTTATCTTTTCACAATATATACAAGGTAAAAGGCTTACGTTGTATACCTGAAATGAATATAATGTTATCAGTCAATTATACCTCAACTGAAACTAAAAGGAGGAGGAAAAATAGGAGAAGATGAAGAGGAAGAAGACTTGAAAAAATAGAGAAAGTAAGTCTGCTCAGCCAGAAAAATGGGAATAATCAGATCAGAACAGTGGGGTCTATGTTTAGAGTTGTTTGGAATTTTATTATTTCTACTAAGAAATAAGTAAGGCAAGGGGCACCTGGTGCCTCAGTCAGTTAAACATCTGACTCTTGATTTCAGCTCAGATCATGATCTCATGGTTTGTGAGATTTAGCTCCACGTCAGGCTCTGCATTTAACGTGGAGCTTGTTTGAGATTCTCTCTCTCCCCCTCTCTCTCTACCCCTCCCCAGCTGATTCTCTGTCTCAAAATAAATAAACTATAAAAATAAGTGATTCAAGCAATAGGAACATTTATTGTATAGATTCTGCCATCCCATCAAACTTCTGGAAAACCAGGAAAGCCAGAACAAAATATCAGACTCTCAAATGAGAAACAGCTATATTTGCGGTCAGATATTAGGTCAGCCCCGTCCAAACTATTTGGAGAGGGTATAAAACCATGACAGAGCTATACTGAAACCCAGAAGAGAATTGGAATATTACTGTGACCATACTCAAAAACCATGCCGTAATCAAATTGCATTTTATCAGGCTTCTTTACCTTCAAAGGTTTGATTCAAACAACAACAGAATGTAGCAGCTCAAAAACCCAGTCATGTCCTGAGAAGTCAGAGCAAACAGGGATATGGGAAAAAAAAAGTTGCTAATCAATATGAACTGTGGGTGTAAAGCAGAGTTACCTTTAAATAAACATATTAGAATTTCTACATCAAAATGGATATCATCTCCCTCAAATTTGTCATTTTGTAAGGACTCACCCCAATGGCATTTCCAATGATCAAAATATTTCTGAATTTATCTTTAGAAAAATTTTCCAAAACATATCATACACTTTTAAATAGCCTCAGGACTGGTACTACTTCTCTTTTGAAGTAGATTTGACTTATGAAGATAGCATAATGTGTAGACAAGCCTTGTGATTAAGTTCATCATCAAGCTATGGAATATGTTTCTTGATTGATTTGTTCAAATAAAGATAGGAACATTAAGAAATACAACTAAAATTTTTGACTGTTTTGGCTCGGAAGAAAAATCATACATAAAGCAATAATTTACTCGTGTACAGAATCTGTTTATTAGCAAACCTGAAAGTACATTTTGAATAATACCTCCCTCAATAATTAATAAGTTTTTTCACCTGATGAGGATAAGATATTCCATAGATGTTGCTTATTTCTATTCTACATAGAATACTTTTAAAATTTTATATTCTTCAATAAATTCATTCTAACCTCTTCAAGAAGAAACCAATTACATAAGTACTGAGTTAGATAATTTTTGCTTATGCAGAAATTATGTGATATTTAGGAGGCTAAAAGTTAATTTTACTTTCTTAGATTTTTTTTTAAAGTTTATTTATTTTGAGAAATAGAGAGAGAGCAAGAGCACATGAGTGGGGGAGGGGCAAATAGAGAAAGAGAGAATTCCAAGCAGGCTTGACTTGGGGTTTGAACTCATAATAATGAGATCGTGGGTGACCTGAGCTGAGATCAATGGTTGGATGCTTAACCCACTGAGCCACCGAGCCGCCCCTCCTTAGAAATTTTTAAAAGCTTCAACTCTTGACTAAACCGCATGTCAGGAAAAACTTTCTTGGATTATCTAGAGTCTGAAAGATAGCCAATTTCACACTGAAACATGATAAATGTTTCATTCTCAATGTATGAATATTAAGAATTCCTCTTTACAAATTAAAACAAAAAGAATTTTTTTCTAGTTTTCCTGAGAAATGGTGAAAGTTTTTCTCCCCAACACTAATTTCAGTTGATTTCCCTGCAGAATGAGAATCAGTCACCCACCATTCTTCATCTCTTTCCTCCTCCAGAACCATGGAGACCTGAAAGAAATTAAATTCTTTCTAGTTATTAATATGAATACCTACAATGCATTAATATCTACCAAGTGCCATGTTACAGCTATTGACCCTCAAGAACAAATTGAAAGATACAAGATATTAACTGTTCCCACTTTTCAGATGGGGAGGTAGTCATAAGTCAGAGAGTTTTAAGACACAGACCTCAAATTTGAATTGTGATTCTCTTGTGTTCAAACTTGACAGAAAAATGAGTCTAGAGTTTTATTCTGGCAGTGATAATATGAGCAGCCATCTCTGATCTCATGTTAAAATAATAAAAGTATGGCATTGGTCCAAGTCGTATATGAACGTGCAATTAAAAATGCGTAAGATGGGGGGCCTTAGCAACATTTTTCTAAATAGTCTCCTCAGACAAGCGAAACAGAAGCAAAAGTAAACTATTGAGACTAGACCAAAACAAAAAGCTTTTGCACAACAAAGGAAACCATAAACAAGACTAAAACGCCTACTGAATAGGAGGGGTCTCTTTTGTTTGTTTGTAGTTCAACTTTGTATTTTAATAAAATCATAATACGCGCAACACATTCAACCTAATAGAACAAGAAGTTATTACTATCTAACCTAATAGAAGAAGCAGTTACTAAAGCTATAGTGAATTGAGGTTCAATCTTTATATTCAGCAAGTTTACCTCAATTCTTATGTGATTTTTGAAATATTATTTATAATTGAAAATACAGCTTGATGATAAAATGGGCTCAAATGCTATCACTGAATATAGAAAGTCTCAAAAAAGAAACAGAAGATATAAAAAGAGAAAACAAATTCAAATCTCAGAAGTGAAAAAATATCAATAACTAAAATTAAAAGCTTACTAGATGAGCTCAACAGTAGATAAGCCTTGACAAAAGATGAAGTCAATGAATATAGATGAACAGAAATTACCCACTGTGAACAATAGAAAAAATATTTGCAAGTGATATATCTGGTAAGGGGTAATATCCAAAATATATAAAGAACTTATATAATTCAACACTAAAAAAATTAATCCAATTAAAAAAATAAACAGAGGACTTGATTAGAGAGGTAGTCTTTCAAAGGAGATCTACAGATGGCCAATCAAGCTTATGGAATATGTTTGTTGATTGGTTTGTTCAAATTAGAATGGCTAAAATTAAAAAGACAAGCAATAGCAAGTTTTGGTGAGAATGTGGAGAAAAAAGAACCCTCGCGCATCAATTTACCAAGGTAAATTTACCAATGTAAATTGATGTAGCCACTGTGGATAAGAGTATGGAGGTGCCTCAAAAAATTAAAAATAGAAATATATGTGATCTAGTAATTCCACTACTGAGTATTTACTCAAAGAAAAGGAAAGCACCAATTCGAAAAGCTATATGCACCCCTGTGCTTACTACAACACTATTGATAATAGCCAAGATATGGAAGGAACCCAAGTGTCCATTAATAAATAATTGGGTAATGAAATGTAGTATATATATGTATATATATACATGTGTATATATATTCCACACAATGGAATATTAGTCACAAAATATGAGATCTTGCTATTTGTGATGTAAGTGAAATGAGTCAGAGAGAGAAAAACAAATACCATAAATTTTCACATATATATGCAAACTAAAAAACAAAAATAAATAAAAAGTGGATAAAGACCCATAAATATAGAGAACAAACTGATGGTTGCCAGATTGGAGGAAATAGGGAGATGGGAAAAATGTGTGAATGAGAGTGGGAGATATGGAATGAATAAGTCATGGGAATAAAAATTACAGAATAAGAAATATAATCAATAGTATTGTGATAGTGTTATATGGTGACAGATGGTAGCTACACTTGTGGTGAGCATAGCACAACATATAGACTTGTTAAATCACCATGTTGTACACTTGCAACTAATTTAACACTGTGTGTCAACTATGCTTCGAATTAAAAATAAGTTTTAAAAAATGAAGGTGAAAACATAAAACTGACAGTGTGGAGTAGAAACAAATGAAGCAGTATCCCACCATCCCTAATTTTGTCTATTGACATCACAGTCTCAGTGGAAGATTCTGACCGCTCCATTTCTTAAGTATTTATTCTGACAGACTCTTAGATTCAAAGAACCAAAACTACCTCAAATTACATAAGGTATATTATATTTGCATTCCTAGCAAACAAAGGCATGGAAATCATGAATTCCCAGGACTGACAAAACAGGAAATACCATGTAGCCAGGTTTCATAACATGGGCTACGTACCTAAGAGTTCCATCATCTTCACTTTCACTGCTATTAGCCTTCTTCAGCTATTCTTGGTAACTTTGCACAGTTTCCTTCCTTACTTGTTTGAATTTTTTTTTCCTTTTACATTACTCGTACTATCGTTAACTAAAAGTTTAGTTTAAAAGTAGGTTATCCTTCTGAATATTAGTTACTTTGTGTCCATCCTACCCCTGAATTCTCTTCCTACTTCTTGACTTTAATTCCCTTAGATTTCGCTATTCTTTTAAACTCAAATTTTCTAGTTCAGTAATTTCTATGTCATGCCAAGTCACAGGTGCTATCCAACCTGTGTGAATTACCTTTCTTTGGGTAAGATGGGCAGGCCTGCTGCAGACAGTCGTGCCATGGTGGGTACGGGATCACTTAGTATCAAACATGGCTCCCTGGCCTGCCTCTGACAGACAACTCTCTTGTAAGGAAATGTTGGCTCAGTACATGTTTTGATTGTTATGACTAGTATATGCTTACCCCGCCTTTTCTCCTTTGTACTCTTGTTCTCATTATCACTCCCTGAAGTTGTTTTTTCTGAGCTTTCCATGGACTATGTCTTGTTTGTTCCACATATTCTGGTCAAGCTCCTGGAGTAAATCTCATAATATGATGGGACCTCTCTATGACAGGGTTCCCTTGGAGTTTTTAACTCTCAGACTTAACCACACTAAGTGTCCAGCAACTCATCAACTATAGTTGATTGATGCCAACTTCTGGACACTGGTTCCCACTGTAGTTTTCTTTCTAAACTTCTGCTCTGGTAAGCCATGCCTCCCTGATTTTTTTGTCTCTCTAATTCTGTAAGCAGAAGTTTATTTGTGTCTTCCCCTCTTTTATGAATCCAAGAAGAGTTGCTGATTTCTCGTTTTGTTTTGTTTTGTTTTGTCTGTTACGCTTTTTAGTTGTTAGGATGGCAACTTATAAGCTCCTTAAATGTGGAAAGTCAGCTTACTATATTCTTTTTTTTAAGTTGATGCTTCATAGATATATGATAAAATATGTGCTCTTATTCTTTAAATAGTTTTTATAACTAACTTCTCCTTTTCACCCTAGATATTTAGCCACTTCTACTCAATATCGTTTGCCAGATCATCTTCTTTTTCTTACCTTCAAAAGTTTGAAGTATCTGGGAAGTCATTAGGATTGTACACAAACATTTTAACTTTTTTTTCTTTAGTATATAAGATTACACTTCTCAATCCACTTATAATTAGACACAAAATGACCTGTTTTGGGCCACTGTAATGAGAGTGCAAGCAACATGTGTCTCAAGCAAAAGCTTTAGAAGCCTGTATATACTTTGTCACATTCTCTTTCCTTCTGCCATGATGACCCCCAAAGTTTCACATAAATGGTAACTCTTTAACTGAACTCCTAAAATAAAGACAAAGTAGAAATAAACCTCAGCCAATTTACTCTAAACATTTAGAATGAGTGAGACATAAGGGGGCTATTGGTTACTGCATTATAACCACGCCAATTCTGACTAAGATAGAGTTACAGAGCACTCAATCACCATATCCTTTCTATGATAATCTGTCCTCTCCCATAGCTTTAAATGTCATCTATATGTTTAGCTGTGAATTCTCCCTTGAAATTTTATTTGAATATTTACTGACTGGTTTAACATCTCCATTCAAGTTTACTATGCTTAATGAGATTTCTACCCAATTAGAGATCTGAAAATGTTCATTATGCATGTTCTCCATCTTCAAATAAAGCACCACTCTTCAACTAAGTTTCCTGGACAAAAACCAGGAGGTCACCTTTGATGATATTCTCTCTCACACACATACTTCCACATCCATTTTAACAGCAAATTCTGTTGGCTTGAACTCCAAAGTATAATTGAATCTGACCAATTCTCATTACTGCAATAGCTGCCATCCTAGTCTAAGTCCTCAATTTCTTGGTGGATTATTGCTATGGCTTTCAATCCTATATCTCAGCTTTCTCTCTGACTTCTCTGTACTTAACTTTCTATGAGGCAGTCTCAGAAATATTTTTAAAATGTAAGCCAGGCCATCCCCAAGTCTAAAACCCTCCCATCACCAGTAATCCTCAGTTCAGTCCACATTGAACTTATTTTTGGGTTCTTCTGTCTTATTTTATTCAAGACACACTGGCTACTTCTTCTTCTTGTTCCTTAAACATCAAACATGTTCTTCACTCAGAGTCTTTGTAATTGCTGTACTCTTTGCCTTTGGTGTATGTATACACACACACACACACACACACACACACACACACACGCATATGTATATGTATTAGCAAAGTTCATTTTGTATTTCTTTCAGTTTTCTGTTCCAAAAAAACTTTCCTCCTTATCCTACTATGGTAGGTATGAAAATGTGTCCCCTAGATCCCATGTCAAGGAAGAACACACTTTAGGTGTTCACTTTCAGTGAGCAGACAGGCTCTGACTGTTAGCTCCATCGGGATCTACCTCCTTTGCAGAAATGGCCCACTCAAAGTATGCCTTTCCTGTGACAGTCTACATTGACTGGCTGGGAAAAGCAGGGATAAAACAGTCTGTGGGAACATTCTAATGGACAATACTCACTTAAGAGGTCCCACATAGGTGGACTAAGGTTTCATCTGGCTTGTGTCACAATTTGACTCCTTGCTCTGCCCATTTCTACTTTTTTTCTCCTTCATTTCACAAGTGTTAATAACTAGTAAACATCTTGAACCCCAACCTCTGTCTCAGTATCTGCTTAATAGCTCACA
Organism: Paguma larvata; assembly: GCA_030068075.1. Lineage (NCBI taxonomy): Eukaryota > Metazoa > Chordata > Mammalia > Carnivora > Viverridae > Paguma > Paguma larvata. The sequence continues at coordinate 75,879,690 of CM057826.1, forward strand.
GAATCCATCTTACATCACCCTATCTAAATCACACATCTCTCACTTTGAATCCTCTTTATCTATTTCTTTATAGCACTTAAGCCAATGTTATGAGACTGTTTATTCTTCTGTGTGGGCAACAACTCATCTCTGCTGGTCACTGCTGTATTTCAAGTACGCGGAGGACTGTGTGGCACATAAAGGGTGTCCGTAATACATGAGGTCAAAAAATAAATAAATAAATGAAGGCTTATGTGGGCTGGCCTAGAAACTCAATCTCTGGTTTAACATTCTCCTATAGGAAAACATGCTCTGAACTGAGATAACATTGCTGAAATTCAATCTATTTCTAAGTTAAAGATGGCCAATGTATCCTGACCAAAATTGAACTATTTTAAGAATTCAAAACATTTCTACCTATTAGAGACTTATTATATATTGTGTAAAAAGTGAAATGTTCTTTTCTTTCATTCTTAAAGGATAAATATATCAGACCTTTGGCCATCCGGTTCATCTTTGCATCATTAGTCATGATGGATAGTCTACTTACAAAGGCAATTATATTATGTGTGATTTGGATCTTGATGGAAAAAGATAAATTAACTGGAGGTTTATGCAATATAACAGATAGAATTACATTTGGAAAAGAGCTCTACCTTGAACAGCATCCAGACCAGTCAAATCTCTATCAGCCTGGCCTCTGTTACAAACAGTCTCAGTAGTTAATGCTGCTTTTATGTTTTCTAACCGCCTGCTCTAGGTGGATATGATAGCACTGAGTCATCCAGAGTCTCTTGCCTTGAAGTAGCAATGGATTCATTTACATCATATTTACATAACAAATCATCTTTTATACATTTAAATGAACACTAAGGCATGGCAACAACAGCACTCTCATCAATTATTCCTGCACTGATGGTGCAGTCTGGGGTGTTTAAGTGATGCTATTAAAATCCTTCTTAACATGGAAACCTGGCACATAAAATAGCCACATAAGCAACTGCTTCAACAACAACAACAACAAGAAAACTTAACACTGTGTATATTTTCTTACTTTGAGTTAGTAAGATTTATTGGGGGCAGACAGTTTCTCATAGCTCAGTATTCCTCTGGTCAGTCCATTCATATTCATTCTTTCTTGCTCATTTCTTTTCTTTTCTATTTTGTCAGTTTCTCTTTCCTTTTTCCATTTGCCTTCTTTTCTTGGCTTTTCCCCTTACAACTAACTTCACTTTTCTCCACAGTCCCTTTCTCTATCTTATACTTCATTTCTCTTTCACAAATATGAATCACAAAAAGTAAAGAAAAGAGACAGATTTCAAGGAAAAGTGAGAGACTGGAAGTACAGCAACCTTGAAAGTCTTTATTCCATAATTCATATTTACAGGGGTATTTGTCTCTTTATTTTACTATGCTCTTTGAACAAGTTTCTTCATACGTAAATAACAGCTGAGTTTTTCTGTATATTTTTGTGGGGAAAAACAAAAAAAAAAAATATCAAACCTATGGAAATGGCCCGAGTGTCCACTGAATGGATAAAGAAGTTGTGGTATATATACACAATGGAATATTACTCAGGCATAAAAAAGAATGAATTTTTTCCATTTGCAACAATGTGGCTAATAGAGCTAGAGAGTATAATGCTAAGCAAAGTCAGTCAGTCAGAGAAAGACAAATGCCAGCTGATTCCATTCATATGTAGAATTTAAGAAACAAAACAAACGAGCCAAGGGGGAAAAAAGAGAGAAAGTCAAATCATTAAACAGACTCTTTTTTTAAAAAAAAATTTTTAACATTTATTCATTTTGAGACACAGAGAGAGACAGAGCAGGAAGGGAGGGGGGGGAGAGAGAGAGAGAGAGAGAGAAAGAGAGAGAGGGAAAGAGAGAGGGAGAGAGAGATATGAAGCAGCTCCAGGCTCTGAGCTGTCAGCCCAGAGCCTGACATGGGGGCTTGAACTCATGACCCACAAGATCATGACTTGAGCTGAAGTTGGATACTTAACCAACTGAGCCACCCAGGCACCCCTAAAACGGACTCTTAACTACAGAGAACAAATTTATGATTACCATAATGGAGGTGGGTGTGGTGATGAGTTAAATAGGTGATGGAGATTAAGGAGTACACTCGTTGTGAGCACCAAGTGTATGGAAGTTTTGAATCACTACATTGTCCAATTTAAAGTAATATTACACTGTATGTTAACTAACTGGAATTTAAGTAAAAACTTTAAAAATAAAGAATGAATAAATAAATAAATAAAATTTAAAGAATAAAAAATCTTCAAACATGCCTAATAATTATAAAACCATAGATAATATTTTAGAGAGATCATAAACTGTCATAATTTTATGACGTGAAATTGTTTCAATGGGTGCTGCTATTTTTATTACCCCCTAACCTGCTTTTAGTATTGCAACCCCTTTGCTAAGGGAATCAGACAAGGGAGAAAACTTGGAATTGATCTACTATCCTCCCACATTACCCTACTCCCCCTACTTTACCTCCCACCTTTATTTAGTCACCATGTCCCATTATGGTCCTGAAGTAGGTCCATAAAATTCTTCACTTTGATTGTCAAAACATCTCTAGTGATATTCTGTCTCTAGTATTTTTACAGTTGAAAATGCAATGATTTTTAGAGAAAAAAACTTTACCACTCTTTAAAAAATAGCTAATATTACAAAGAGCTAATTTATATCATATATATTAGCTAATATTTATTGATTAGCTACCATAAGCCCCACACTACATAGCTCATAGGTCTCATGCAACTCCAACAAAAGTTAAATATTTTTATCCCCATTATATTCATGAAAGGACTGAGGACCAGAAAAATTAAGTAGTTATATAAGGTTATATAATTAGTGAGTATCAATCAGATTTGGAGCTAAATTAGGTATGTGATCATCTTTGGGATCCAAAACTCATAAAGTATACAAAAAATATCCTGTTTCTTCACTGCCAACAAAATAAGAATATAAGCAATCTGGAAGGCATAAAAGGTGCTTGCTGTCTGGCAACCTTACCTATCTCTTCATAACAGTTTTTCCTGAGAGGATCCACTATTCCTATTTTACAGATTTAGCTCTATACTTTCAAGTTTGAATGAGGCATTATTTCTTAAAATTCTATGCCTTACTTAAATGTGTTTTCTCTGCCTGAGACTCTCTTTCTTTTCTTTATCTGTTCCACTTCAGAAAGGCTGATTTGACCTCCCCATGGTCTGTATCTGGGTTATAAAGCTATACCTTCATAATATATATCAACTAATAAAGATTGATTAAATACATGGCTGAATATACAGATGGACATATTAGAGTTAATTATTATGTTGAAAATATCTGTATCTTTTTAAATTTTTTATTTGAGATTTATTAACATCTTTCATAATGATCATAATTAAATCTTTTAGGTTATTTTTTGAGTGTGCTAAAACTTTTGAATTGTGGCATAGGAATTATGACTATTATAATTTATTTATTGATTATCAAAGATAGCTCTTTACGACTGCCCAGTTAGCTCAGTCAGTAGAGCATGAGACTCTTAAGATACCTCTGTCACCTATTGAATCTACCCCCTACCCACCTCCCCTCTGGTAATCATCAGTTTGTTGTCTAGTTAAGAATCTGTTTTTCGAATTGTCTCTCTTTTTTTCTTCCCCTATGTTCATTTGCTATGTTTCTTAAATTCCACAGAGGAGTGAAATCATAAGGTATTGTCTTTCTCTGATTGATTGATTTCACTCGGCATAAAACACTCTAGCTCCATTCACGTCATTTCAAATGGCAAGATTTTATTTTTTGCATGTGTATGGCTGAGTAATATTCAATTCCATACACACACACATATATACATATGATGTATATGTCATACACATATACATATGTGTGTATATAAATATTAGTGTATATAATATATATGTATATAATATATATATTACTGTATAGTGTGTGTATATGTATGTTAGTGTATATAATATATATATATGTATGTAATATATATATATTAGTGCCTGTGTTCTCATCTAGCATTTCAATGGTTTCAAGTTTCACATTTAGGTGTTTAATCCATTTTGAATTTATTTTTGTGTATGATGTTAGAAAGTGGTCCAGTTTCAATCTTTTGCATGTTGGTGTCCACTTTTCCCAACATCCCTTGTTAAAGACACTATGTTTTTTCAATTGGATATTCTTTCCTGCTTGGTCAAAGGTTAGTTGACCACATAGTTGTGGGTTCATTTCTGGATTTCCTATTCTGTTCTATCTATGTGTCTATTTTTGTGCCAGTATTATACTGTTTTGATTACTATGGTTTTGTAATATAACTTTAAGCCTAGAATTATAAGATGTTCAATTTTGTTTTTCTTTTTCAAGATTGCTTTGGCTATTCAGGGTCCTTTGCTATTCCATACAACTTTTAAGATTGTTTCTTTTTTTGTGAAAAATCCTGCTGGTATTTTAATAAGAATTGTATTAAGTATGCAAATTTCTCTGGGTAATAAAGACATTTTAACAATGTTTGTTCTTTCAATCCATGAGCATGAAATGTCTTTCCATTACTTTGTGTCATCTTCAGTTTCTTTCACCATATTTTATAGTTTTCAGAGGACAAGTCTTTCACTTATTTGGTTAGGTTTATTTCTAGGTATCTTATTGTTTTTGGTACATTTTAAATGGGATTGATTCCATTTACTTTCTGCTGTTTAATTATCACTGTATAAGAAATGCAACCGGTTTCTGTATGTTGATTTTGTATCCTGTGACTTTGCTGAATTCGTGTATCAGTTCCAGAAATATTTTGGTGGAGACTTTTGTGTTTTCTATATAAAGTATCATGACATCTTCAAAAAAGTTTGACCTCTTCTTTGTTGATTTGGATAAGCTTTATTTCTTTTAATTGTCTGACTGCTGTTGCCAGGGCTTCCAGTAGTATGTGAAGTAACAGTATTGAGAGTGTACATCCTTGTCTAGTCATTGACCACAGAGGAAAATCTCAGTTTTTCCATTGAAAATGGTATTAGCTGTGGGTTTTTTCTATATGGCCTTTATTATGTTGTGGTATGTTCCCTCTATCCCTACTTCATTGATGGTTTTTATCAAGAATGGATGCTGTAGTTTTTCAAATGCTTCTTCTGCATCGATTGAAATGATCATGTGATTCTTATTCCTTCTTTTATTAATGTGGTGTATCACATTGATTGATTTGAGAATACCTAACCACATTTTCTTCCCAGGAGTAACTCCCACTTCATCGTGGTGAATGATATTTTTAATGTATTGTTGGGTTCAATTTGCTAGTAATTTATTAAGAATTTTTGCATACAAGTTCATCAAAGATACTGGCCTGTAATTATCTTTTTAGTAAAGTTTTTGTCTGGTTTTGCTATCTGGGTAATGCTGGCCTCATGAAATGAATTTGGTAGAGTTCCTTCCATTTCCATTTCTTGGAATAGTTTGAGAAGAATAGGTATTAATTCTTTAAATGTTTGGTAGAATTCACCTGTTAAGTATCAGGTCCTGGACTTTTGTTTGCTGGGAGATTTTTGATGACTGATTCAATTCTTTGCAGGTTATCAGTCTGATCAAGTTTTCTATTTCTTCTTGTTTCACTTTTGGTGGTGTATATATTTCTAGAAATTTTTCATCTCTTCTAGATTGTCAAATTTGTTGGCATATAATCTTCAAAATATTCTTTTATAATAGTTTGTACTTCTGTGGTATTGGTTATGATTTCTCCTCTCTCATTTGTGATTCTATTTAATTGGTCCTTCCTGGATAGGGGTTTTACAATTTTATTAATTTTTTTCAAAAAATCAGCTCATGGTTTAATTGATTTTTTTGTTTGTTTTTAGTGTCTATGTTATTTATTTCTGCTCTAATCTTTATTATTTCCCTCCTTCCACTGGATTTAAACTTTGTTCTTTTCCTAGCTCCTTTACATGTAAGGTTAGGTTGCTTATTTGGGATATTTCTTGCTGTTTGAGGTAGACCTGTATTGCTATACACTTCACTCTTAGAACTGCTTTTGCTACATCCCAAAGGTTTTGGACCACTGTGTTTTCATTTTCATTTGTCTCCATGTATTTTTTGATATCTCCTTTTATTTCTTGGCTAACCCATTCATTGCTTGTAGCATGTTGTTTAACCTCCATGTATTTGTGGTCTTTCCAGATTTTTTCTTGTAGTTGACTTCTAGTTTCATAGCGTTATTGCCAGAAAAGATGCAAGGCATTACTTCAGTCTTTTTCTACTTATTGAGGCCTGATTTGTGACCTAATATGTGATCTATGCTGGAGAATGCCCCACATGCACTTGAAAAGAATGTGTCTTCTGTTGTTTTAGGATGGAGTATTCTGAATATATCTGTTAAGTCCATGTGGTCCAGTGTGTCATTCAAGGCCATTGTGTCCTTGTTGATTTTCTGCTTAGATATCTGTCCATTGATGTGAGTGGGGTGTTAAAATCCCCTACTATTATTGTATTATTATCAATGAGTTCCTTTACATTTATTATTGTTTTGTGTATTTGGGTGGAACTATGTTGGAGATACAAATACATGCAGTTGTTAGATCTTGTTGTATTCTCCCCTTCATGTTTATATAGTGTCCTTTTGTCTCTTATTACAGTCTTTGTTTTAAAGTCCAATTTGTCTTTTATAAGTAGTGCCTCTCTGTCTTTCTTTTGATAGCCATCTGCATGATAAGTGTTTCTCTACCCCCTCACTTTCATACTCCCTCACTTTCAATCTGCAGGTGACTTTTGGTCTATAATGAGTCTCTTATAGGCATCAATGGGTCTTCTCTTTTATCCATTCCAACACCCTCTGTCTTTTGAGTGAAGCCATTTATATTCAGAGTAATTATTGATTGATATGTATTTAGTGCCATTTTATTACTTGATTTTTTCATTGTGTTTGGAGATGGTCTCTGATATTTTCTTGTCTTTGTCACTATTGGTCTTTCCTTTCCACTCAAGGATACCCCTTTGCAGGACTGGTTTAGTGGTCACAAACTACTTTAGTTTATTGTCTGGGAAACTCTTTATCTCTCTTTCTATTCTGAATGATAGTTGTGCTAGACAGAGGATTTTTCGCTGCTGATTTTCCCATTCAGTATGTTCAATACATAATGCCACTCCCTTCTGACTTGCCAAATTTCTGTTGAGAGATCTCCAGCTAGCCTTATGGGTTTTCCCTTGACTTCAGAGACTTTTTTTGTCTTAATGCTTTTAAGATTTTTCTTATCACTATATTTAGCTAATTTCATTACAATATGTATTGGTATTAGCATGCTTTTGTTGATTTTTTTAGGGAGTTCTCTGTGTCTCCTGGATCTGGATATCTATTTCCTTCCCCAGATTAGGGAATTTTCAGCTATTATTTCCTCAAACATATTTTATGTCCCCTTTTTTTCTCTCTTCTTCTTTGAGATTCCTATAATATGAATGTTGTTAGATTTGATGGAGTCACTAAGTTCCCTAAATCTATTCTTGTGTTGTATATTTCTTCATTCTCTGTTTTGATCAGCTTCATTATTTTCATTATTTTAACTTGTATATATCTTATCTGTACCTCTGCTTCTTCTACCCTTGTGTTCTTTCCAACCAGTCTGTTTCAAATCTCAATTATTGCATTTTTCTTTTCTGACTATGTGTTAACTCTTTTATCTCTGTGGTAAAGGCCTCCTTGAAGTCTTCCATTATTTTCTATAGTCCAGCAAGTATCTTTACTCTTGTTGCTTTAAATTTTCCATCAGGCACATTACTTATATCTGTTTTGATTACATATCTGCCTGTTACTTTATCTCATTCTTTCGTTTGAGATGAATTCCACCATGTTGGCATTTTGTCTAAGTTTGGGTCTTCTTCTCTGTGTTAGAAAAGCCTGTTTTGTTTCCTGCTCCTAAGAGTAATGACTTTATAAAGAAGATGTCATATATATGCCATGGCTTGGTGCTTCAGGAAGTTTCTCTGGTGTTGCTGTTTGCACTCTGCTGCCAGGTTTGGGCTGCTCTATCCTTCAGGCCAGTGGTCTGCAGAGGCTCTCCTTGCCTGCAGTGGGCTATGTTTGGACTTTGGCCAGAATGTTGTGAGTTTTAACTAGGTTTGCTCTGGTCTGTTTGTTACATGAGATCTGATGCTACTTCTACTAGAACTGAAGTCTTGCGGAATTCTCTGGTCAGGAGGCATGGTTTGGGCTGTGGTTTCTGCTGGTCTGGGGAAGGGGACTGCTGTGCTGGGACTAAGGCATACTTGCCAGAAAAGGGCAGTACTGGCGGAGAGCAGGAGGGGCAGGACTTGGTGTAAGCAGGTTAAGCAACCAGTGTTGGTGCTATGCTGTTTACCAAAGGTGGTTCTAGTTTATGCTGGGGGGAGGGAGGAAAGGAGGGAGATAGCACCAGCCAGCACATTAGTCCCTGGAGAGCTGTCTCTCTGAACCCTATGCCATACACTCCAAGAAAATCAAATAATCTCCCCTCTGTGTGTCCTTGGCATTCCTTAGATCAGGCTGTCTGTCTCCAGGGTTGTTTGCCTGACTTCTGTCCAGGAGTAGGAAATCACCCTCAAGGCTCTATTCTAGTCAGGTCTATAGACCTTTAAAATTGCAATCTTCAAGACCCACTGGTTGCAAATACTCATGAACACTAGCCCCACTCATTTTCCCATACGATGGCTTTGGCAAGGTGTTTTCCTTATGTGATCCCCTGTGTGCCTCTCCCACCTTATTCTGCAACCAGGGCTCCCTCCCCTCCACAGCACCCATGATGCATCTCTCCCCTAAACCACATTTCCACACTTCCTACTTTCCTCGATGTGACTTCTCTACCTCTAGTTGTAGAGTTTGGTCATTAAGTCCTCAGTTTGATTTCTTCAGCAAAGTCATTCGATAGTTATCTGTATGAGATAACTGTATGAGATGTATGATATGAACCTGGAGTCCTCCTACTACTCTGCCATCTTCTTAAATCCCTTTCGATGATTTCTTTGTATTTGTTGGATTAATTTGTTCAATCCCTGAATTTTTACCTCTGCTTGTTACATTATAAACATTTTAAAGTTCAATCTAGATGCTTTTGGAGGAAATTAGCTCAATATATGCATTATTAAAACTTTGAAAATGGGATTTCATTTCATTTTGATTTTACCACTTATATATATTCTTATTTTTGTTTCCTCTTTGTTATTTTATTTTTGTGAAATTATTGCTTTTTCAAAATTCTTTTACCCAAACCCTATTAATTTTATTTTTTCCATTATATATATAAAATATATAAAAATCACATTTTCTTTCTTGTTTTGTAATATAGTTTATGGTCAAATTGGCTAACATACATTGTGTAAAGTGTGTTCTTGGTTTTGTGGGTAGATTCCCATGGTTCATCGCTTACATACAACACCCAGTGCTCGTCCCAAAGTGCCCTCCTCAATGCCCATCACCCATTTTCCCCTCTCCCCCACCCCCCATCCACCCTCAGTTTGTTCTCTGTATTTAAAAGCCTCTTATGGTTTGCCTTCCTCCCTCTCTGTAACTGTTTTTTTCACCTTCCCTTCCCCCATGGTCTTCTGTTAAGTTTCTCAAGATCCACATATGAGTGAAACTGATATCTGTCTTTCTCTGATTTATTTTACTAAGCATAATACCTTCCAGTTCCATCCATGTTGCTGCAAATGGCATGATTTCATTCTTTCTCATTGCCAAGTATATTCCATTGTATATATATATACCATATCTTCTTTATCCATTCATCAGTTGATGGACATTTAGGCTCTTTCCATCAGCACTCCTGTATCCTTTGAACAAATTCCTAGTAGTGCTATTGCTGGGTTGTAGGGTAGTTCTATTTTTAATTTTTTGAGGAACCTCCATACTGTTTTCCAAAGGGGCTACACCAGTTTGCATTACCCAAACCCTGTTAATTTTAAAGCACTGCATAATTTCAATTCTCTTAAGATTAGACTTTAATCATAAAGTTATAGTTTAGTCAATATTTCCAATGAATATTTAAAAATTTAATAACTATGAAATTTTATAGTTAAAATTTCACTACTCACTTTATTCCACTATTCTAACTTAAGATGAAATACTTAACATTTCTTAGAAATTTTGCCTAATGTTGAATGTTTCTTTCCTTTAGATAAATTGAGAAATTTACCTCCACTGCTATTATGGAACATTAAAAAAAAAGATAAGACCTTTGTTCTTAGCCAAACTGGATATGAAGGATCGCGATCTCTGAAAAACAATAAAAAAAAAATGCCCTAAATGCCCCAATTTACTACCTGGAAATAATTTTCAGTCATAATGCAAAAACAAGGAACTCAGTCAAGATTAGACAGTCTCCTTCAAATGAATAGACAGAAATGGTAGTTTGAGGAGGTCAAGGTAGTTGAGTTTGCTTAGCAGAGTACTGGGAGAAAAAGAAACACAGAGAATGAATTCCAGAGATCTGTAGGAGGTCTCCCTCAAGTCTATCAGCTGATTACCGATAAGCTCATTAGTGTGAAAAAATTAACAAAAGCTGGGAAAATAATCATTGAAGTAATTAAATGCAATTATCCCTGGGAAAAAATGTGCAAATCTTTTTTTTTTCCCATCAATGAGGGTGAAAATGTCATAATAAGGCACTAGGTAGCCTTTACAAAACGTTTTTCTCAGTAAATGGACAAAACTAGCCCTTTCAAAATGCTGCCATTGGCCTATAATGTTTACCAAAAATTAAAAACAAGACACAAGAGGATTAAATCCTTTTCCAAGTTACCTAACTGGATCAAAGCACAAAGCCTAAGAATATTTGTAGGAATACAAATATATCCAAATCCAACAAAGTGAAATTCATAATGTCTGGTAACCAATGGAAAATGATCAGCCATGAAAAGAAGCAAGAAAATGCAACCAACAGGAGTAAAAAAATCAACTAATTAAAATAACCTGGAAATTATCCGGATGATAGAACAAGAATATTAAAACAGTTATGAGTGTATTCTATATGTTTAACAAGCTAAAGGAATGCTTGAACTTTAAGTAGAGATATAAAATATATAAGAAAGACTCAAATAGAACTTCTAGAAATGTAAACTATAATGTCTGAGATAAAAATATAAAGGGATTAAGGGCACATTAGAAATTAGAGAAGAAAAGATGAATGAACCTGTAGATATAGCAATAGAAGTTATGCAGAATTAAACAGAAAATAAAAGCATCAGAGACTGTTGAATAAGTTCACGTGATCTAATGTATATGTAATTGGAATAACATAAGAAGAGAGAGAGGGGGAAAAAGACGGAGAGGAAAGTACAGAAAAATAATTTTAAAAATAGGAGAAAATTTTACAAATGGATGTGAAACAGAATAAACCTAAAGAAAAAACAATGATTCACATTACAATCAATTATAGTGAAATCACTGATAAATAGAAAAAAAATAAAGTGGCCAAAGATAGTTACTTTACTCACAAAAAAACAAAATCATAGATTTGTTGTCAGAAACCATGCAAGCTGAAAGGCAGTGAATAAAATTTTTATCCATTTAAATAAACTTTGTACAAATTTATAACCAGGAATACTGTATTGCAAGAAAATTAAAGGAAGTTCTCCAGACAAAAGGAAAATGATACCTAATAGGATTCTGAAACCATACAAAGGAACACATATCACCAGAAATTATAAGCAATAAGTAAATCTAATTTTTTATTGTGTATGGTTTTATGTTACTATGAAGTTTTTTTTTAATGTTTATTTTTGAGAGAGAAAGAGTGCAAGAAGGGCAGAGAGAGAGGCAGAGGGACAGATGATCCGGAGGAGTCTCTGTGCCAAGAGCAGCGAACCTGACGTGAGGCTGTGAGATCATGACCCGAGCTAGGACCAGCATTTAACCAACTGAGTCATCCAGATGCCCCTTGATGTGAAGTTTTTATAGTATATGATATGTAAAATATTTGAAGCTAGACTGTGATAGTTAAATATGTATATTATAAACTTTTTTAATGTTTATTTATTTTTGAGCAAAAGAGAGAGAGAGAGAGAGAGAGAGAGGGAGCTACCACAACCAGGGTAGGTGCAGACAGGGAGGGAGACATGGAATCCGAAGCAGGCTCCAGGCTCTAAGCTGTTAGCACAGAGCCTACCATGGGGCTCGAACTCACCAACGGTGAGATCCTGAACTGAGCCAAAGTCCCGCACATAACAGACTGAGCCACCCAGGTGCCCCCATATACTCTAAACTTTAAAACAATCATTAAGAATAAAAACAAAGAAATGTAGCTAATAAACTAAGGCTATATATAAGATGCAATCTTAAAATTAAATATTCAGTTAATACAAAAGAAGTCATAAAAAAAAGAAATAAGGATTAGACAGGACAAACAGAAAGCAAATAACAAAATGGTGAATAGTTAAATTCAACTATATCAATAATTACATAACTGTTATGGTCCATCATCCTACTTAAAAGTAGACACTATCAGTGTGTAGTAAATAATTTGCCTTGCTCAAAGAGAGATCTTGGCTTCACTCTTAGCTCTGGCAGGTAATGTATGTCAAATCTGATAGGAATGTTTTTGCTTAAGGTAGGACTGGCTACCCCCTGTGGTCTCAGCTTGAGGGTGGCCATGACAGAAAGGCCAACAAAATGATTTAGAGTAGGGGCTTTGGGTCATATGGGATCAATCAACTTGGAGATTCAGTTCAATCACATGGCAGTCGATTAATCAACCATGTCAAAATAATGAAGTTCCAGTAAAATCTCTGGACACTGAAATTCTAATCACCTTTGGTGATTGGTTGCTGTGATTAATACATTATTATTCTAATTAAACTGAACACATCCTTGAACTCTATATTGCTTCAGTGTTTGAAGTATTATTCTAACTCTTGATATCACATATTGATAGAAAACACTTCAAACTTATGTACAGTATTGTGAACTGAAGGAAACAGAAGTAGGTAACCTGGTGGTCTCAAAAATCATAGGTAGAGTTACAAAGTTTGAAAGGCACATTCAGTACAATATCATTTGGTATTTGAAAATCAAAAACAACATTTTTGGCACTTTTATAATGCCAAGTTCTGAAAATAACAAAGGAAAAAATTTTAACTGGTATTAGACAAAAAACACTACACTTCTCATTACTATCAACCAAGGTCCTAGCTTACTAAAAGAGTATTAGGGTTATATATTCATAAAAGAGAAACTGGAATTTGAAAAAGGAGAGAAATAATGTTATAATGTGTCTAGATGCAAAGATCAGAATAAGTGAAGAGATCCCAAATTCATCTCACATAAGGTGAATTAGTAGAAGGAATGTTAATATTTATTTTCTATAGGGAAATAATGGTGATTAAAGTGATTTCCAAATATTTGAACAAATATTACATGAAAGTTACAAATTATTTGTTTGGAATCCTGAGAGCCATGGGTCCCCAAGAGTAGAATTTATGGAAACAGCTGTTTTTCCTTGACTCTTAAAGTATTAAGACTTCTACCTTTCAACACTCTGTACTTGAAGTGTCAATTAAACAGTAACTCTGGAGTGGAGTTGCGATGGGGGTGAGCAGTGGCACAGCCAATAGTAAAAGCCCTGAACAGTGATTCAATAAATATGAAGGATTCCAGCACATGAAACTTGTTTTCAAGTCTCTTAAAGGATCTTCACAGAGCTTAGCAACCAACTGTCTTCCATCTGTTCAACATAGAATACAAACAATTGGGCTTGAAGTGAAACTAAAGAGATTTATGTTAGATATGAGAATTTTCTGACAGTGATGTTTATTAAGGGATGGAATGTGTAACCAATGAAACTATAATCTCTTCTTTGGAGGTCTTTACATACAGGTCATCTTCTCCTTTTTCTGGGATGGTTTAAATTTTCTTGCAAGCATGGGATGGACATAATGACTTATTCCAAAACAGAACTCTATTAAAATGTACCAACACTCCATTTATCTAGTTTCATTCAGGAATGAATTTCTGTATAAGGCAAATGTTCCAAGTAAACAGTTTCAGTGCTGTTGCAAACGCTTTTGTTATTAATCTTTCCAAAGTTTATTTAACTTACAAACTATTTAAATTATACTTTACAAACTATTTAAACTATATTTTAAACTTTAATTAGATAATATTATAGTTAAGATACTAACTATTTTAATGTGTTAAATATATAAGTTCTCTCAAAGAATTGTAAACTTTGTTTTCCCATGCATGAAATAACCTACATTAAAATTTAGCCTTGGGGTGCCTGGATGGCTCAGTCGGTTAAGTGTCAAACTCTTGATTTCAGCTCAAGTCACAATCTCATGATTCATGAGATTGAGCCCCATGTTGTGCTTTGGGCTTGACTTCATGGAGCCTGCTCGGGATTCTCTCTCTTTCTCCCTCTCTCTCTGCCCCTCCCTACTCTCTCTCTCTCTCTCTCTCTCAAAATAAATAAATAAACTTTGAAAAAAACAAAACAAAATTTAGCCTCCAAGTCTTTTATTTCCCTTCTGTCCTACTGGACTTCTCAGAGTCACATCTAACTGCTGATGATTTGGCTGCACTTTCAAATTTCAATCTCCATTTTTTTTAATTTGTATATGTCTGTTGGGGAATATGAAATTTTGAATAAGTGAATTGTCTCTGAAGTAAAAGGAAATAAAAATTGATGAGGACCTGCAATTATTACTAAAGAATAAAGTAAGATCTTTACCTGTTGAAGATTTTTTTTTTGCTTACTTATGTGTTTTTTTAAATTAGGTATTTAGATATTCCCACATAACTGTCATTTGGATAAATGTTGATTTGCTGGTTATCTATTGCTATTTTGATATATTACCCCCAAACTTAGCCACTTACCCCACATTTATTATCTCAATTTTTGTGAGCCAATAATTTGGGCAAAACTTAACTAAGTTTTCTGCTTTACAGTCTTTTAAAAGGCTGTAGTCAAGATTTGGGGTCTCATCTAAAGGCTCTACTGAGGGAGAAACTACTTTCAAGCTCACATATTAGGTTGTTAGCAGAGCTCACTTCCTCACTGTTAACTTGAAGGATGGCCTCAGTTCCTTACTGGCTATTGGCCAGAGGTTACCATTAGTTCCTTGCCACATGACCTTCTCTGATAGAGAATCTGTTTCATCAAAGATAGGAAGAGAGAGGTTGCTAAGAAAACAGAGGTTTATGGTCTTTTGTAACCCAATCAAAGAAGTGATATCTATCACATTTGCCATATTTTGTTCATTAGAAAAAAATCACTAGTTCCAGCCCATACCTAAGGCAAGGGAATTACACAAAGGCATGACTAACAGGAGGAGGAGATCACTGGGAACCATGTCAGAAGCTATGTACCATAGTCACTATAGCTAATAGCTAAGGCGGGCAGGCATAAAAATACATTTGGATGAAACTAAAGAATTTTTTTTGCATTGGATTAGTGCATTATCAGGTTTATTTATGTGATGTAATAAAATATGTAATATCCAACTTATCATATATTACTATATCAAATACAAAATTTAAACCAAAAAAGACTAAATATCTTTTAAAACTTTACTGTTCAGTGAAAACAGCAATATTTTGGAGTATGGTCGTACTAGAGTATATACGGTTTGTATTAGAGCACAAAACCAAAGATTACATTTTTTCAAAAGCAATGCTACCAGCAGGCTTGTCCTAGGGGCTGAGATACTCAGGGAGGATGAATGAAAGAAGTTTTGAGAACAGAATAGCAAGATTGTGAACTGTGGTGGGCGTTATCTCAGATTAACAGGCAGCAAATTTCATCTTAACTTTGGTCCCAATTATTAGTTAAAATATAACCTTACACATACCACTTAAAGTATGCAGCCTCAGAAATAACGGGAAATAAAAGCGAATTCACTCCTGGAGGTTTGGGTCAGATGATAGGATTAGCTCTCTTCAGGTCTCAGAACCATGATTATAACTACTAGTGGAAGGTCTGGGTAGAAACGTCCTGCCTTAACTAGACTTAATGTTTCTCCATGCATTAGGCTCACATTGACTCACACTGGGAACTTGAAAAATAGGCTAAAACGCAGGCCAATTTCCTCAGTGTGACCAGGATCTACATTCATAAGCATGAGGGTAGCATAAGCTTTTAGAACACAAGTCCAATTGAGACTCAGAAAATTTAAAAGATGTAAGTAACAAGTTCAAGTAGAAAGAAACTATTTTATTTTAAAGGTGATGAATGTACTAGAAAGACACACCATGAGGCTTTGATATTCTACGTGAGTCATCTCTCTCATACTGCAGTTTCAATTTTAATTTCAAGGAAAAACATAACTGATTCTCAAAGGGGTTGGGAGGCAATTATGGCATAGCTCACAGACATTATTTTTCTTGTATCCTCAGTAATTAAATGATGTAGCCAGCCAGTGGAAGAAAAGGAAAGGCAATATGAGATCTCTTCAGAATAAAACTATATCCCATTTATTTCATGTTATGACTGTGACAGTGACACTAATGATCATGGATAAGTATTGTTGATTACCTACGTCCCAATACCACTGTCCCAAATACATAATTAAATGTTGTTATAGATAGCGCATATTCAAAAGAGTATTTATGCATTTAATATATATACATATATATATTATTTCCAATTATGACATGGAGGATGTGAAGGAGACCTAACACAACTGAAATTAGAAACATATAATGATGGTGAAAGTGATATTGTGGCTCAAGTTTGGCGCTTCAGTATTATAAGTGTACTTCCTTTACTCACAATAATATTCAGAGAATTTCCGTGACTGTTCTCACACACACTTGGCCCCTCGCTTTACCTGTCAGTCTTAGAACACTGACCAACACTTGAACTCATAGCAGCCTAGTTTCTGTCTCCACCACTTTAAAAGTATTACTCAAGTCACTAGAGGCCTCTGTTATATTCAGCAGCTTTTGGCTTTTTGTTTTTCCTAGTTAATCACACTTATTTTCTTGGTAACATCTGGCCTTGCAGATTTCTCTCCACTTAGTTTGAAAACAAACAAATTCAATCCAAGTCCTCTCAGGGACTCTACAGACATTCTGTTTATTATTTAATTACTTTGTTAGTTGACTAAACTTTCTAAGTGTGTTTGCACTCAAGGTATTTCCTTTTTATTTTACACTCTCTAGAAAATCTCATTCACTGTGAGAGAATAAACACTCATCTTTAGAGTTATCACTGTAGTTTCTATATCTGGCTCTAACCTTTTTACTGAGCTCTTACCTTTTTCTTCAGCGCTCTGAGCAAGCAACTCTGCCTAACTCGACAGGTTTAAAATTAAACTCCATATTTCTTTAACTATACTTTTCTTTCTGTATTTCTTATCTAACCTAAAATATTACCACTCAACTAGTTGCCTTCAACATCCTTGACTTCTTTGAAATGATTGCTACTCCATACAATCAACAGACTGTTTCCCCAAGCCCTCTGTGTCTGTATCCCCTGCTAAATACCCTCTGGCAAACCTTCCTCCCAAAGCTTATCATTTCCCATTATAGTATCAAAGTAACTTCTTTAATGCCCATCTTTTTTTTTTTTCTTTTCTAATCTCTTCCTGCTTTATTTCTTTCTTTCCCTTGTTGCCGGAAAAATCTTTTAACGTACACCTATTGTGTCATATGCTATATATAAGCCTTATTAGCTATAGAATAAGTTCGAAGTCCAAAGATTATATGAATTTCTTCCTACTATGGTCTCAATATCTTTTTAGCGTCATCTTCTGGCAATTTTCTTCAAGTACATCTTTTTCTATCTGCATAAATCTCCTTTATTTACTAAATATGCTCATGTATTGTGTGCCTTCATGTTCTTACAAATCTCTTTCCTTAAAAGTCTTCTTGCCTTCACTTATCTCTACCAAACTCATACAACTCTCAAGTCCTGTACAAAATTATCCCTTCTTTCCTAGGTTTAAAGTTAAGATTAGTCATTATAATTAATTCCTGATGTGTGAACTTCGTACACATATCTATCAAATAATATGGGTTACATGATATAATGAATATTTGCTAATGGCTGTTCCCTCTACCAGACCATGACCTGCTTGTGGACAGAGATCATTACATCTCTGGAACATTATAGTCGGGTAATAAATATTTGTTGAATGAATGCATAAATGAGTATATCTATAAATAAAGAAGCACTGGATTTTGCAAGTGATGACTACATTTTTCTGTGTTTTCCCTTTCTGCTATTAAAGATGAAGCTATCTTATAAACAATTATTCAAATGTCAGCACATTTTTATAAAGTATATTTTTTGTTGTTCCCAATAATCTGTATTTTAATCATTACATCTCTGAAGCTGAACTTGGCAAAATAAGCAAAATTTTTTCTCACTGTTTTTACATGCTTATTAAGCATCAGAACGTGTGTGTGCCCCGATAAATCAAGAAAAGATGTCTAAAATTTGTAGTGGAGCTCCTCTATGGGCTCCATGGAGTGGGGGGAGGGTGGAGATTAAATTTGTTAACATCTACACCTTTTCTGAACTCTATAGACAAATATAAGTCTTCTTGGTTATGTATCTAGATGCTCAATGTGCCTCCAACATATTTTCTATGGGACTAAAGTGTTAAAATAATCTTTACAATTGTAGTTATATATACAAAAGAAGTTGGAGAATACCTTTTCTTCATTTAAGAAGTTAATTTTTCTCTCCAAAAAGGAAGAGCTTTAACAGTTGTAGTTTTTTTCTGATGAGAATACTGGGCTGCAAATATCCCATCAGATCTGCATGATATGTAACAATATGGCAAATTTTAAACTTGCTATATAATATCTTAACTCCTTAAATCTTTTAATAAATGATGTACAAAGAGAGACTGAAGATTGGGGTTTTGTAGTCAGTACAAAGCAAACCATAATGAAAAGCATGCTTACATTGAATAAAAAAAAAAAGAGTCAAAGTCGAACTTTTATATCTGGTCAATCAAGGTCTGGTTCAATGGTTCGACTACTTACTTTTCAAATGAGTTCCAGCCTTTTGCATGAGATAAGCTATCTGGAAAGAAATACTTTTACTGTGTTGCATACAGATGCTGAAAATGAAATTCTTTACATTCCTAAAGTATCGAAGTCCCAAATAACTCTTACACCAAGAGAGTGTTGTGTATTTTGGTAAGCCAAAAATTAGGAACTAAGCTAGCAAGGCATCTTTAATTTAGAAAATAATTTATTTTTAGAATATGGTGACTGTTAAAATATAGGTAATTGAAGTTTACTATGTGAGTGTATGTGTGCATATATATACATTTTTAGAATTAAAAAGATATCATATTATATCTTATAATATGATAGGTATAGGACTACCCACCCTATTCATTAACCAATTCATTTATTCAGCATGTATTATTTTTTAATTCACAATAGTTGTTGATTGCCTGCTATATGCTTATGATATCATGGAAAGATATTAAGGATAATTCGAGTAAGCAAGACAAACTCTCTAGCCTGGTAGACCTTTCAGTACAACAAAAGATAAAGACAGGGGCACCAAGGAAAAACTGTGATTCTCTTAAATGTCAGCCGCTATCATTTAGTATGGTCCTTCAGTAAGGATTCAAATCTTTTGCCAATAAAGGAATGATTAAATACAATGCGAAGCTGCTTCTGTTTAATGTTGCACGTTTCTTTCACAAAAATAGCTTTTTGGCTCATCATTTTTCTGAGATTAAATTAATTTATTTGGGACAGTTGAATCAAAACATATTCTTCAAGTTCTACGTTAATCTAAAATCCTACTAAGACAACCAAGAAAGGATTCGTAGATTCGTAGATGTAAGACAAAGGACAGCTTCTCTTCAAAGTCGTGTAGCCTCAAAGGGTCTAACATCAGATGTAACTAACAATTCTCTTGCACACCATCCCTTCCTATTTGTCATATTTAGGTGCTGGATGGGATTCATTAAAGGGCAATGTAACAATAGGGGGCAATTATATTTTATCATGAAGCAATCAGTATTCTCAGAACTGCTCGGGCACCCATCTGGGGCTTTTGCCCTACGGGGGTAGTTTTCTTTTGATAATCTCACCTATTGAACTGTCATGTTCCATTGCTCAATTAATTTAGCCCTGTAGATGGTTCAATAAAAATGTTCCCTCTATTCAGGCAATTTGATGATTCTCTCTGCTCTTTCAGACCAAACACAATAAAGTCATGGCTATGAGTTCCTGTGGCTGCACACAAAAGCTGTCAGACCTCTGGCTGCACTGTGGTGCTCTTCCTGTGGCTCTGTTCTCTAATGCAGACGGAGAGGGAGTGTCACTGATCTTTCTTCGTCCCTCTGAGAAACAACTGGGCAGCCTTTTCCCTCCCCCGCAACCCCTACTACAAGTCAGGATGTTCAAGTTAAACCAATGACTAAATGCCACATTGAGATCTGCACCACATATCTAACCCTGACAACTCAGAAATTAACCCTTGTATTTTAGACAGAGAGTGATCATTGCTTTACACAATGTCTAAAACATTCTTGTTTATTCTTTTATTAAGAGCTGTCTTTGAATGCCAACAATGGTAAATAGCTACTACATTAAACTATCACTTTTTAATCTGCCTCTGAAAAATTGCATTAAGCATAATAAATGCCTGAAATTTAAAAAAATTCAAAAGGGTACATAAAGTAAAAGTACCCGCTCTACCCTCGCCATGCCCTGCAACCACACATACCCACAACCCTCACCACACTACTTTAATCTCAGTCTTTCCTTTAAGATAACCATTATCATATAAGGTACATTGACTTCTGGAAATGCTTCTGAATGCTGAAACACACATGTACATGCACATGCATATAGAGACAGCAGATTTTGTGTTCATTTTACATAAACGAAACTCTATACACATTATTTCTGTAACTTGCTTTACTGTGCTTTTCAAAATATCTTAAGATAATTCAGTACTACACATAAAATATTATTTCGCTGAAGAAAAGTTTCATAGTATTCCATACAAAACAATTACATTATTTCTTAACTTGTGTATTACTTAAGGGAATATAGATTGTTTCCACTTTTTCACATGTGTGATTATTTCTAGCTCCTAAAAGTCAGTGGCGTTTCTGCAGTCGGAAGAGATTACACACACTACATTTTGATAAAGACAGTTAGCAGACCAAAACAGATCGATATGCTCTTTTTCCCACACCTTAACAACTCTTTATATTATCAAATTCTAAATTTCTTTCTTTGCAAATCTGAAGGCCAGCAAGTACATTTGTATTTATTTGATTATTATTACTGAGATTATGCATGTACTTATACTTTTGTAATTTTGAAGTTATTCTTCTAGGGATTGCCTATTTATATAATTTGCCCATTTTTTCTATTAGATTTTTTTTCTTATGGATTTATTATATCAATGATGGACTTCTGAGATTAATAATGAGTACCAAGCCTTTATGTTATCTGTGACAGATATTTATCCCTGTTTGTCTCTCAATCTCTCTCTCTCCCCTCTGGATATGCAATCTTTTGTCTTTATAATTATTTTAAAGTTTTTCTTTTTAAATGTTTATTTATTGAGGGACAGCACAAGAGGATCCAAAGAGGGCTCTGTGCTGACAGCAGCAAGTCTGATGTTGGGCTCCAACACATGAATCCTGAGATCATGACCAAAGCCAAAGTCAGATGCTCAACCGAGCCACACAAGCACCCTATTTTAAATGTTTATTTTTTATAGGCATCTATTTATAACTTTTATATATTACGGTTTCTGGATTCTTCATTTTTATTAGGTAAACTCTCACCATCCCAAGATAATTAACTACTAATCTGCAGTTTCTTTTAGTAATTTCATACTTCCTATATATGACAGATAAGTAGATACAGAGATATAGGTATCTTTAACTTAACTTTATAGATTTAAATATGGGTTCATGTCTTTAAATTACTTGGAATTATCTTTTCATAAATGAGACAGAGATTAAATAAGATATTTTATGAATTTTTGTCTAAATGGATATTAAAATTTTCTAGTTTTCTTTTTTTATCATTAATTTTAAATACATCTACAACTATATTACACTTAATTCCTGTACATACATCAGTGTATTTACAGAATCTCTATTTTGAAACAGAAACTTGTGTATTACCTCACAATTGTAATGTCATTTTAATTACCCTAGCTTTATTATTACAACTGCAGCCATTATATTTGAATTCTCATAGCATAAGTTTATTAGTTTTTCTCTAAGTTCTAGACTATTATTAGATACTTCTCCTTCAAGGTGAACTTTAGAATTAACTTCACTTCACAAGTTCCAAAAAATATTTGTTGATATTTGGTATTTGTTTCTGTGTATTTATAGAATAATTTAGGGGAAACTGATGTCATCAAAACACTGACTCTTCTCATTCAGAACTATGTTATGACTCTCCATTTATTCTGATTACCTTTTATGTTATTCAATAAATTTTTATAGGTTTCCACATATTGGTCTTGCATTTTTTTTTCTTAAAATGTATTCCTGGATGTTTATTGCAAACGACTCTTGGGGATTCCTCTTTATGGGTTCTGATACCAACAGAAATCATCAGACATTTTCCCCCTCACATTAAAAGCAGATGCAATTAACAAACTACTATTAATAGATTAATAATCATTTATATTGCTTTAAGAATGTATTCTAGGATGTTAGTTGGTCTTTGTTTGAAGTAGACTCTGTATTAAAATGATTTCCTCTTTATTTAGAATGTTTCAATACTTAGTGCATCTCAGTGTAATTTGCTGAGCAGTCCATAAGAGATGAAGAACAAGAAGGTTCCATATATTTTACAGTTTTGCCTGTGTGTGTGTGAGAAAGAGAGAGAGAGAGGGAGAGAGAGAGACAGAGAGGGAGAGAGAGAGACAGAGAGAGAGAGAGAGAGACAGAGAGAGAGAAGGAGAGAGTTTGTGTACAATTAGACACAGTGTAAATATTTGTTTCTGAGAAGAGCGATAAGCTTCTAACAGGATGCACATGCAGCAGTACGGAAATCTTATAATCACAGTGATGAATGAAGAAAGAATAAGGGGAACATCAGTAAGATGACAGAATACGTATAAATGTATATCCATAGTAGGTATCACAATAATACTTTGGGGTATTATTCAGTACTTTAAAAAAAGAAGGAAATCCTGTAATTTGCAAACACAGATAACTAAGAGGACATTATGTTCAATGAAATAAGCCAGATGAGACAGAAAGATACTGTATGATCTTATACATGAAATATAAAAAAGTCAAACTCATGAAACCAGAGAGAAGAGTATTTCTAGAGCCAGGGAGGTAGCAGTAAAGGGAGATCCTGGCTAAAGGGTGCAAACTTTTAGTTAATACAAGTAAGCTCTGGGACCTAAGGTACAGTACAGTGACTAAAGTTAATAATTTTGTATTGTATATTTGGAAATTAAAAAGAGAGTTGAGCTTAAGTGTTCACACACACACACACACACACACCCCTATATGTGAGATGATGGATGTGTTAATTTGGTTGTGATAATCATTTCAAAACACATGCATATATTAAATCATCATGTGAAATTTTTTAAAAAGTAAGTAAAAATAAAGCTAAGGGACAAGATGCTAAATCAATAAATAGAATAAGCAATAACATTTACTTATGCAAATTTAAGATACTTCTACACACATACACACTAAATATTTAATGAAGACATTAAAAAAGTGTATGCGCGAACACATTAAAATGCTGGTCTCTGGGGAGTGGACGAGAGGATAAAAGGAGTAGGAAATAGTCTAATCAATAGAGAAGCTTTACTTAGACCAAGGATGATAGTGAGCCAACAACATAGAATTATGTGAGTTCAGTACTCTCTTTGCACCTAAAAGCAATAGTGAAAGAAAAGAAAAATGAAATTTGCATTTTATGGAGAGCATTTTGAAAATAGCTTCAGGATTTTCTATTTCAAATAATCTTTTTTTGTCTTTTGTTTAGTGGTATATGTAATAACATGTAGTTACAAGTCTATTTTAATTAGCTCAGAATCAAGAAAGCCTTTTTTGCTTTTCATATGTTTTGTGATTAAAGAGGATAATATTGGTTACCATGAGGTGAATTTACTATATGTATATGCAGTAATTAAAGTACAAAAATATTTTGGTTATAATCAATTCCTACCATGCATAATTGAGTTACATCTCTTCTTAAATCAGAGTAATTCTTATGTGCATTACTATATACACAATCTATTCAGAAACCTAATAATCTATAATATCCACTGCCACTTAATCCTTGAATTTGATATGTATAAAATACAATATTAGTTCTTTATACAATATATCAGATCAAGGAAAAAATACTATAATAGCAAATACACTTATGTAACACAGTCACTGGAGAGTAAGGTTAGTGTATATATAATGTGCTTGGCATGACTGATAAGTTTTTAATGCTAATTGTAGTTGTATTTACAGAACAACTTACTTTTATTTATCCCTCAAAAGGAAATATTTACGTTATTTTAGAAGATTGAACTGTTTGATAAGTAGATTTTTATTTTAGTAATTGGGGGAAAAAAGAAATAAAAGTTATAAATGAGAAGTAAGATAAGTATAAAAATGTAAACTGAGGGGGTGAGATATGGATGGAGATGATGAGAAATTACCTGATCACACAGAAAAAAGTGGAATTTCAAGTGTTGTGTATGGATTATTGTCAAATGGCCTTGTTTCCTAAGGTAGAAGTGAGAAATTTTCATACTAATAGAAAAATTCATACCAAGAGTAAAACCAATCTGTCTTGTACAGAAAAAAAATTAAATATATATAAAAATCCAAGATGGCTTTTAGGGTGAAATCCAACTACTTCTGAAATATATCTAGATGATAGTATCTTAATGGATGAATAACAGGGTTATAACAATTTAGAGGTGAAAGAGAGTAAGAGATGAATTTTTTAAAATTCCTTGTTTTTGTAAGATGAAACAAACAAAAGACGCTGAAGTCAAGTACTAAGACTGTGAATATGGCATGATCCTAAAAGTGTAAGAGTTCTGTCACATATGCTTGATGCTAACAGAGACATGGAGATGAGAAGCAGTGAAAGATATGCTTAATTACCAAAGAACTAAAGTTTGTGTGCTCCAGTAGGGATTACATTTGGCATATCAAAAAAGGCGAAGAAATGTCTTAAAGGAAAATCTGGAAAAGTGCTATTACCTAAAAGCCATAATGGATGCTTTGGGAGGGATTAACATGCTTAGCTACCACATAGGGCTTCCGTAATTAAAACACACAATAGAAGTGATATCAGCATTCATTGGATATTAAATGTGAATCTAAATCAATTTAAATGGTGACAAATAACACCTCAGATTGTTAGGAATTTAATCCAACATGCCAAACTACATTGTCATTCATCTTTCTATTCTACTTGGCAAGTGTGTGACTTGACTCTGATTGCATGTGTATTCAAATCCAAAAAATGTATTTTAGTTAGTCATCAAATTTATGGGTCATTTTCTAAATTTCCCTAGGGGAGATTTCGCACAGTTCTTTCAGACCTATGCATTGTGAATCTGGATTTGAACAGCCTAACATCACTCTCAGGTGATTGGTATTAAAGCACATCCTGAATCATTAACATGGCATTTGTTATTCTTAGATAAAGTATGTATTTTTTAAATTGACTAGGGTAGGGGAACCTGGGTGGCTCATTTGGTTTAAGCGTTGACTTTTCACTTTGGCTCTGGTCGTGATCTCACGATTCATGAGTATGAGCCCCACATCAGGCTCTGCACTGACAGTGTGGAGCTCGCTTGGGATTCTCTGTCCCTTCCTCTCTGCCCCTGCCTGACTCATCCCCAACCCTCCTGTCTCAAAATAAATAAACTAAAAAAAATAAAAATAAAAAATAAAAAAAATTGATTAGGGCAGAGAGGAGAGTAATGTAGTAGAAGCATAGTACATTTAAAATAAAAATATTTGGGTTGGCTTATTACGTATGTTATTTCACAAAGTGATTAATTTTCAAATATTTATTTCCTCCTATAACAAAATAAAAAAGAGACTATTTCCCCATATGGCATTAAAATTAATACATATGACCGAAATATGTGAAGTGCTTTAAAATTTTAACTATTGCCTTCCTATACTAAAGGTATTTGAAATAAAATATTAAAAAGCACGGATAGAAGTAATTATACATGAAGATAAAAATTAAAGTCACTTTACAAAAAACAAGTCTAAAATAGTTGCTGTAATGAGAGCAATTCTTTCCTTGGTGCTTCTGAGTATAAAGGCAAGTAGGAATAAATAAGGAGGGGTCCAGGATGGGTTATCAAAGGAAAACAAAAATAACTTGGCAATTTTATTCTCAATGATAAGCTCATCTTGAGCACAAAACTTTAAACTTTTCTCAAGAAAATAATGCTATGAGCTTGTTCAATAACTAAAAACTCCTTGGAATGAGTTTATGTGGTTATACTACACTTTCCAGATTTCACCAAAAAAAAAAAAGATGAATTCGTTTAACTTAACAAAGTTTAAAATTTTATGTATGCCAAAATTTAATTACAGAAAGACAAAATATCACTGGAAAACAGTATTTGCACAGGATATGATCAGAGAAGTCCTCAAAAAATATAAGAAAAAACATCTTTTTTTTTTTTAATGTTTGTTTAGTTTTGAGACAGAGAGAGACAGAGCATGAGCGGGGGAGGGGCAGAGAGAGAGGGAGACACAGAATGTGAAGCAGGCTCCAGGCTCTGAGCCGTCAGCACAGAGCCCGACCCCACAGACCACGAGATCATGACCTGAGCCGAAGTCGGACGCTCAACCGACTGAGCCACCCAGGCGCCCCACGAAAAAACATCTTTTAAGTGTAAGGTACTTACTAGCATTTAAAATTAAATAAATGCAAATTAAAGATTTGAGAGACCATTTTTCACCTGCTCGCTTGGCAAAGATCAAATAGTTTGATAATACTTTGTTTGGTCTCTGAATGAAAAACAAAACACTCATACATATATTTTAGGCATGCAAATTTTTATAATTTCTCAGGAGAAAAATGTGGCAACATCTACAAAAAAATAAAACTATGTATGCACCTGGGCTTTACAATTCTTCTTTTAAGATATGTGAACAGAAATTGACATGGAGATCGTGCAGCATGGTTTACAATGTCAGAAAACCAGAACTAAATAACTATGTGATGGCATGCCACTGGTTGTATAAATGATGTCATATTCATGCAACAGAAAATTATGCAGCCATTTTAGAGAATGATTAAATTGGCTGCAACAATCTTTAAAAGATAATATGCACAATGTTCTGGTATTTTCAACAATTTACATTTCCCATTTTGCATTTTTATAAAACGAATGAACAGTCATAAATTCTTTATGCACAGAATGCCTGGAATGATAAAGAAACAAATAAAATCATGTTTGCCGCTTAGAGACAGATGGCAAAATTGGCACGTAGACATCATTTTATACCTTTCTGTACCGTCTGAATTTTTTTACCATAGCCATTTTTCCAATTATAAAAATACCTGGATTTTTATTCATCGTATTTGGACTCGGTTCATAGTAATAACAGTCTTAGGCAAAGAGCATCCACCAAGGATCTCTCCACACTTTACAGAAGTATCGTCTGTATGTAGGATCTTTAGCATTTCTTGAATTTTAGTGGTTGTGGAACTTTTGGAGTCATTTTTTCTAACTCCTTGAATTTCTTCTAACTCATGATCCCAGAGATCCTATGAAGCTTTAAGTTTACTGTAAGTTTATTCAGTAACAGCCAGATTTCATCCCTATCTCAAAACAGTCACTTCTACTTTTCTGGCCTTATTTCTAGGAATCTCTTATGTAAAGAAGAAATCTGGACCAGTGTTCTAAGCCTGTGATATTCTATAGTCTTAAACATGACCTTAAACTGAGGAAGAATATATATTAATTTAGTCTTGTTCCAGAACATACAGGATATATGATCATTATTTACTATTATAACCTTTAACAGCCCAAGAAGTAATTAGAATCATTTTTAAGTTTGGATGCACAGCTAATTCATTCATGGGCATGGTTTATGATTTATATATTGCTTCCTTAGAGCCTATCCAGTGAATAATATTTAACAAAAGGCCAATATTTAACAAAACAATGCAAGTAAAATCCTTGGAACATTATTTAGTACATGATAAGCACTCACTTAAAAATAGCTATTATTATTTTACTAATAGGGTAGTTTACATAGCTTGTAAGAGTATCCATCACTATACTCATATAAAAATAAACTAAAAAATATTAAGAACTTTCCAATGTTTCAAAATAAAAGGTGAATAGTCATATTGGGAAAGTAACAGCTCATTCGAAAAACTAAAAATATTTTAAACCTTCCAACATTTCTTTTTCTCCACATTCCAACACAATTTTCTACCCTGTAGGGAAGCTAAGAGGATGATGAATCTTTAAGAACCAAGGTGAGTGAGGCAAACTTGTGTTTACAATTTCAGTCTGTGAGCCTCAATAGCTGTAGTTTAAAAATTACACCAATGTTTACTTCTCTGGGATACAAGGAACAGCCTTCCAACAGGACTGCTTTTATAAACAGTGCTGCTTGTAGGTCGTGGGATAAATTATGGCCTAGAATTTTAAGGAGCGTTCCCCATGTATCTGAATATGAGCTGTTCATGAACGAAGTTGGAGTTTGGCTCAGTTCCCAACACAATTGATGACAGAAGTTCACAGAGGCTAATCCTTTCCTATTTTTAAACATATGTATATCCTAGTGTTAATTTTGGCAACCACGCTTCATAGGTATGTTATTTTGACAACTCTTTTTTTATTAGATTTTTTTAGGCACATAATTTTAGATACCACATCGATGATTACTAACAAAAAAAGTGATGAAATACATAAAAAATAATTTCATAGTTTTTGTAGACCTTAGTTTATTCTATCTAGTCACAAATCCATACCTGAACTTTCTAGTACTATGAATGAAATATATTCTGATATTATGGAAATATACATATAAAATTATCTTTATTTTATAGTCTGCATGGTAACCAAACATTTTATATAAAATCTTTCTGTTAAGAACTTAAAAAGAATCCCAGCAAGTCAGTTTTACATGGAGAAAGAATACTGCTATGAGTATTATTTGCAGGAGTTTTATATTTAATTTAAAATAAAAGGTCTTGAACTGTAAAAGAAATCTGGCAGTTTCTAAAAAATAGGCTAATGTTATCTAAACTTAAGCGCTGAGAAAAAAATTACTTGCTTTCTAATGATTTTAATTGCTCTACCAGGATCTTCTGTGAGAGGTTGACAATGAACTTTCTGCAAAGGCCTCAATATTAAAGCACACATGAACAGAATGAAGGAATCACTCTTTCACTGGGACCTTTTTGCAAGATGCCAAAGTAAATAGGTGTACATAATGGATGCAAACACACCCTAAGATTGCATTTTAAAAGAGCTAAAGGAAATTTAGTGACTAAAGCCAAGTTAGCAAAATCTTTTTTGAAATATTCAGCCACTCCTGGAGATTAAACTTGGAACAAAACACCCTGGTATTAGATTCCAGTGCTAAAATGTACAGTGATTTTCCTTTTTTCAGTGTTTATCTGTTCCTCAATGTACTCCTAGAGAAAGTCACAAATAATTTACTTGGGTGTTCCCCATCTTCAAGGACTTTTCTAAATTTGCTACATAAACACATCTCTAGGATCACTTCGGACTATCTGTGTAGAGTAAAGGTGCTAATTCCATACGTTTTCACTTTCCAAGAAATTTGACTTCTTGGTATGTTTATGGGTCAACTTTTGACATCTACAAAGATATTACAGATGCCCAGGAAGGTGATTATAGCTTCATTCTTTGAGATAGTACTTCAAATTTCAAGTTTGATAAGGTTAGGACTATACTAAGCAATTTTTTCTTGCAATTGTTTATTTAGACATATTGTTTTATAATGCTAAAAATCACCCCAATATTTACTAACATGTATAATCAAATATTTTCATTTTTCAGCATACTTTTCTAGCCTTTGTATAACGGTGATGTTTAAGCACTGCACTCTTCACCCATTCAGCTTCTTTTACAAACTTTTCAAAAAAATATATTACCCAACTTGACATTTAAGTGTTCCCTTAGACAATCTTCATTACTTTATATTCCTTTCTAGTCATTTTCTTATGAAGTTAGTTGGATAAAGAACTAGGTTTCTTTCTGTTCTGAAAAATGGAAATCATTAACACAAGTCTCTTGAGTCCTACTCTTCTTAGATTCAAAATATAAAATAAAAATATTTCATCGTTTAACAAAAGGCTAAAGATAATTTATAAGCTCCTTCGCTTTTTACATGCAGTGACTTCAGCAACAATTAATGCATTTGAGTAACAATCAGTGAATATGAGTATCAATCTTTGATAAGTTTAATTTTTAATTTTTATTACGAAGCATTGATCTGTATTTTGAGGATGTTTCCATAGTTTTTAATGAACTGACTTGGGAAGTCTGAGAGAAAATATGAACTGTATCAGATTCGATATCAAATAAACCCATATCATATTGTCCATTTCTCTTTGTTCACACAATGAATGACATTCAAAGAAGAAATAACCCCGTAGAAGGGTTAAACCCATAATGTAATCCCGTGTGAAACAAGTAATACACATTTCAGCTATACAGAATAAAGTTTATCTAAGGATTTCTACGTACTTGGGATTTCTGAGTACAGTATTTTATTCTTCATTCCGTTGTTACCAAGATATAGATTAAAAGCAGTTAGCAAGTATCTTCCTTCCATATTTCTTGCCCTCCCATAGCCTCTTTCCCCTGTCTATTAAAGTGCTACCACAAATCTGTGAGCAAGCAGACAATGGAATAAGAGTCTATATCTCTGATTCTCTCAGGTAAGCAACAACATCTGAACATGATTCAGATGAGACTTAGGAATGAAGCTCATACAGGCATACAAGCTTATCCTATCCTTTTAGTTTTGCTACCCTGAAACAATAGAGATACCTGAAAGGAGCCCCCCACATCTGAACACCATGTCTGAGTAGAAAAGAAGACCTATGAAATCTGTAAAAAGTGATCTCCTCAGAAATGGTAACTTGAACTAAGTTCTGAGAAATATTGTGTTTAACGCTGAAGTGTTAAGAGACAATCTGACCTCTGTGTAAATAAGCGTAAAATTGGTATCTCTGCTTTCTTTTGTGTAGAGCCTCATGTTATTATCATATTCTTAACTGGCCAATGAAGATTCCCTATGAGGCTGTCCTTACAAGAAAGCGCAGGGCCATCTGCCCTCACCTACAGTAGTTTTGGTAATGATCTAAAGCATACTGTCCATGTAATCTCTCCTACCAGATGCACCTGCAAGCAAATTAAGGCAGAAATACAGAAAGGAGAATTAGACTAGGAAAAAAAAAATCAAGAAAGCATCTTTTTCATAATCTTGAAGAGAGATCAGGACAGGATTGTCAAATGAACCCAGTGAAGTCTAGCATTCACTATTTTATTTCGGTCTTTAATGGCTAAGCCATATGCTTACTTAATCGAATAAGGTAAAAGAAGGAAATCTTACCCACACTTCATCCTTATGTCACTAACCGTAACTCATCACTTATTTTTTTTAAATCTTTTTTAATGTTTATTTATTTTTGAGAGACATAGAGACACAGCGTGAACAGGGGAATGGCAGAGAGAGAGGGAGACACAGAATCGGAAGCAGGCTCCAGGCTCTGAGCCATCAGCACAGAGTCCGACGCGGGGCTTGAACTCACAGACCGCAAGACCATGACCTGAGCTGAAGTCGGCTGCCCAACCAACTGAGCCACCCAGGCGCGCCCCCATCACTTATTTTCAAAAGAAAATGTAGATTATAAATCAATTCAAGTAGTAATTTCACATTTAATATATGTCTGACATTGAGTGACAAAGGAATAAAAATATATAAGACAAGCTCTTTGTTCTTAATTTGTCCACAGTATAGATGAGGAGAAAGAGACATGCTCTCAGCTAACTCAGCAATACAAGATGGCGGCACTTCTAGTGAGATGTCTACAGGAATACAAAGGGGAGGGCTATGGATTAGTCCTCTGGTTAGGAGTGTAGAGTGGGATTAGCAAAGATTCATACAGGGTTTGGACGATGATTAAAAATTACAAGAAATGGGAGCACCCGGGTGGTTCAGTCGGTTAAGCACAAGATGTTGGCTCAGGTCATGATCTCATGATTCATGAGTTTGAGCCCTGCATCGGGTGGGCTCAAGCCCCACTTCCGTCTCTGCACTCTCTCTTCTCTTTCTTTCCCTCTCTTTCGCTGCACCTCATGGTATTCTCTCTTTCTATTCCTCTTTCTCTGCCTCTCACTCCCTTGCACACACTGTCTCTCAAAAATAAATAAATAAATAAAATTATTAAAAATGAATGGAATTAAGAGAGCGTTATAACAAAGGTCCTGAAGAAGAAAGGAACATACTGTCTTCTGGGACTCGATTACCGAAACACATGAGTAGAACCTATTGACACATAAGCAAGTGTGGCAAGAGATGAGGTTGAAAAGGCAGGATGAACTCTGCTTGTGGTCTAATTGACTTCATATGGTAGGTTTTAGAAAGAGAATCCTGATGGTTATATGAGAAGGGAGAGATAGAAATATATAAAACTTTAAAAATCTTTCCAACATAGTGGGACATAGGAGAAAACAACTAGGGTAAAAACGATGGGACTAGAAAGGAGAGGACAAATGTCAGAGATGTTTTTGTTTTGGAGGTACAGGACATTGTAATGGATGGAATACGACAGAAGTAAAGGAGAGGAGAGAGACAAGATCAACTTGGGTTTCTAGGTTGAATAACTAAGTAGATGATTAAGTCATTTACAAGGAACAGAAGGAAGAACAGGTTTGGGGACAAGATGAAGAGTAGAAAAGATGATACATCAATTTCAAAGAGGTCAAGCTTGAGACTTCTATGAGTGATCATTGGTGCTCTGAAGAGTTAGCCTGGAATTCAGACTGATGAGGCAGATCTGAGACCTGCTGATGGGTATGTCAGAACCAAAGCCACGGCAGTGGGAGAGGTTAAATAGAAGGGGAAGAGCTTGATTGGCCTCCTGTGCCATGTACACTAAAGATTAGAGTTTAAATCAGTGTCCTTTGGAGATCAGATATTGCTTCCTTTAGACCACTGTTCAAGAATCAGTATTTATATATTCCTCCACATTTAGCATCAAACAAATTCAGTTCTTCAGTTTCACTTACTTTCACCATCTCAACTATTAATTACTTCAGCAACTCTGTAGACTATCACCTAAAGAGTTTCTAAATCTATCTACTTTGTATAACATCTACTCATGCCCATCCCATATTCATGTCTTACTTTGATTTTTACAACAGCTTTAAAAAATATCATGGATTTTTTGGGGTTCCTGGGTCGCTCAGTCAGTTAAATGTCCGACTTTGGCTCAAGTCATGATCTCATGGTTTGTGAGTTGGAGTCCTGCGTTGGGCTCAGAGCCTGGAGCCTGCTTTGGATTCTGTGACTCTTTCTCTCTCTGCCCCTCCACCACTCACACTCTGTCTCTCTCAAACATAAATAAATGTTAAAAAAAATTTTAATATCATGGATATTTTCAAATATACATAAACCTAATGGGAAAAGTACAACATCCTTATGTGTCAATCACTTCTATCAAGATTTGCTATATCTCCTTCACCTTTTTTTTCTTTGCCTTGCTAAAAAAAATTAAAAGAAATTGTAGACAGCATATTACCTTTATCTATCTCAGTGTGCATCTCTTAGAAAATACATCTTCTTACATAAACATTAAATTATTATACTTTTAAACGTTTTAAAAGCATTTTTATTTATTTTGAGAGAGAAAGAGAGGCAGAGAGAGAGAGGGAAACAAGAGGAGAGAGAGAATCCCAAGCAGGCTCCACCCTGTCAGCACAAAGCCAGATATGAGGCTCAAATCCATGACCATGAGATCATGACCTGAGCTGAAATCAAGAGTTGGATCCTTAACTGACTGAGCCACTCAGGAGCCCTATGTTATTACACTTTTAAATTAACACTATTATCTATTGCCGTTTTACACTCAATCTATAATTAAATTTCTTCAATTTTGTTTTTTGTAGTTTGTTCAAGAAAAATTCCAAGCACTTCCATACTTTATATTTATTTACTTTTATGTTTTCTCTCTAGAGCAGTCTTGCCTCCTTCTGTCCCCCACACCTTTAGTTTATCACAGAAACCTAAATAGTATCATGAAGAATGAAGAGGACTGATCCACATTCTAATTAGTGTGCTTAATCTCTTTGGGTATTGTTTAATATTCCTTATTCTCTTCATTCCTAGGAGGTAGAGATTAGCTCTAGAGACTAAAATAAAATCAAATAAACCTTTGGCACCCCAACTCTATAATTCTTGTGTTTTATTTTATCTAAGATATTTAAAAAAAATTAATGTTTATTTATTTTCGAGAGAGAGAGAGAGACAGAGCGTGAGTGGCAAAGGGGCAGAGAGAGAGGGAGACACAGAATTCTAAGTAGGCTCCAGGTTCTGAGCTGTCAGCACAAAGCCCAATGTGGGGCTAAAACCCACCAAGCATGAGATCATGACCTGAGCCAAAGTCAGATACTTAACCGACTGAGCCACCCAGGAGCTCTTCTTTTGTGTTTTTTATTGCATTTCATTTGGAAATACTGTTTGGTTGCCCTGGTGTTTAATGATGCTACACTCTACCTACTACATTAATGAAAGACAGGACTCTGCCTGTCTATTAGCTTCATTTTTAGTGACGCAAACATCACAGAGGCTCAGTTGGCAACAACCTGGTTACTCCATGTTAAGATCCAAATTGGGGCACCTGGGTGGCTCAGTCAGTTAAGAGTCTGACTCTGCTTTCAGCTCAGGTCATGATCTCACGTTTTTGAGAGTTCAAGTCTCATGTGGGCTCTGCGCTGACAAATGGGAGCCTGCTAGGGATTCTCGCTCTCCCTCTCTCTCTCTCTGTCTCTCCTCTACCTGTGCTCTGTCTCTCCCAAAATAAATAAATAAACATAAAAAAGAAAAATAAAGATCCTAATTGACATTTTATGCAGTAATTTAATTAATGATCAATGACTGAATCATTGTTTCATTAGGAGTTATAAAACGGTTCTTTCCTAATTCTATAATTTCTTCCACATTTATATTAAATCTCATGAAAAGAAAAAAACTGTCCCTCATTGCAGAAACTAGAGCTAGCTGGCTATGCTATGATCTGAATATTTGTGCCCCACCTACTCAAATCATACATGGAAATCTAATTCCAATGTGGTAATATTTGGAGGTGGGGCCTTAGATCGTGAGAGAACGCTCATGAATGAAATTTGTGCCTTTATGAGGCCAGAGCTCTCTACTCACCAACATGTAAGGATACAAGGAGAAGATGGCCATCTGAGAATTAGGAAACTTACCCTCACCAGACCTCACCAGTTCGCCAGCACTTTGATCTCATACTTCCCAATTATGAGAAATAAATGTTTGTTGTTTAAACCACCCAATCTACAGTAATTTGTTATAGCTGCCTGAATTAAGAAAGGCTACAATAAAAAAGAATTTGCAAAGGAAAAATAGAATAAATGCATATTTGTTTTCAGTTGTTAATTGCCAAGAAAGAAATTGGTGCCTACTTAGTTCTTCTGCTGTAGAATGAGTTGTTATTGTTGCTGTTGCTGTTTTTCGAGAGGGTGAAGAGGGCCTTCTTCTTTCTTGTTTAGCATTAAGATCAATGACTTCCTGTATATTCAGTTAGTCACAATCAATTACATTCATTATTCTTTTTGATGTTCAAATAGTTTGGCTCCTTTGTCCTTTTGACAATATTCATTAGCCTTTGTGAGTTTCTTTGCTTTCTGGCACAGCCAGAAGTCTCTGGCTGATCTTGAGCCTAAAACAGAACTTAGCACAAAGTAGAAACAAATTTATAATTATTGAACAAATAAATCCAGTTTGGCTATCCTCTTCACATTTATGTTTATCATCTACCTACTTGCCTTTGAGTTTATTCACCTATATTTTGGGGTGATTTCTGACAAGTTTCTTTGCTGTCTAATATCTTGCTTTATATGTACAATGTTGTAATCCACACTGGTGGAGGAAAATTGATTCCAGTAGTCAAGGTTAATGGTAGGAAGGAGATACTAAGTTGACTAGAGGCTGGGAATAGGTGCACAAGACCAGGAAAGTGAGATGGTGTTAAATCTGGGTTAAGCATCAAAATGACATCCGTTAAAGTTCCAGTTGTTTTCATTCATATCATTTGTGTAGGTAAAGTTACATACGCCATAAATTTCTTCCTGTTTTGATGTAAACAGATAATCCCCCACCATTTTGGATTGACTTGTGTAAATTAGACTTCCTTCTTTTTTTTTGTTTTTTTTTGTTTGTTTGTTTGTACATTTTCTTTATTTTCCTTGTATTTTTATCACTCTTACTAAACCTATTTTGCATCATTATGGATATTCTCAAATATTTATGGCTTTATTTTTTTTCTTTTTGAACGACCAAGTCCTCCAAATTTGTTTACTTCAGCCATTCTCTTTTTGCAGTTTATGTTACGAAAATCCCTCCAGATTTTCCGGGCCCACCAACTCCAATACCGATTCTCTCAGTTTTAAGTCTTCCTTCTCTTGACGGAAGAATAGTGCGGTCTCTTTTATGTTTTCACACCAAGTTAGACAATTAATTGTATTAGAGATTAAATTGGAGCGTATACTATGGTTCTTTGTTACCCTTTGGATATTCTGTAATTTGAGAAGTGAGGCAGTCTGAATTAATGTATGTGCATTATCTTTGTTTCCCTATCAACTAATATATTACTTCCTAATATTTGGTAACAGAAAGTAACATGTAACCAGCACTCCAAAATTATTTCTCTTCTTAATCCTCTTAAAGACAGTGTAATAGCTGCAAAAATGGTTTCTCCTTTACTACTAAATCTGAGAAGTCCCACAATATTCATCAGAAGAAAATGTCACTTTTGTATATTGACTCTCTGACTCCTACTAAACTTGACTACAAGTGGTTAATCTGGTAAGATGGGTATTTACATAGTGGCCATCAGTGTCATGAGGTATAAACTCCCTCAACTTCGCTTTACTCTTCTCAATCGATCTCCATTCTCACCAAACTTGCTTCCTTCTTTTCAGACTCAGGGGAAGCCTCCACTGCATAGCAAACTATCTACGTTCTTACTTCTTGCTCTTATTCTCTGCATTCTCATTCAGGACCATAATCCACTTATTATATTAAGACTTTGTTTTATCTTCAGCCTCTCCTTCTGGTTCTTTCCCCTGAGATCACAAATGTAACTAATCCCCACAACCGAAAAAATTCAAGACTTTGTCATAACCTGCCTTCACTGAAGCTAGTGATCTACAACTCTACCTTCAGAACCAAATCTTTTAAAACAACATGTATTTTTCTAATTTCCTACTTCCCACCTGTGACCTAGTAGCTACTCTAATCTTTGTTCATTTGGGTTCTTCTTTGGTACCTTAGTTTCATTTTCTATCGTAACACTTAGCAAATGGTTTCCCTCCATCATATTTTTTAGTGCTTGTCTAGTTGCTCTCCTGCTCAGCACAGAATGTTCATACCGCTAGCCTTCTTGTCTGAGGAGAAAGGTCAGGCATGGCCATACTTTGTAGGAAAAGTATTAAAAACTATGAGTAAATTTAGATGGCAATGAGAAGCAGGTTGTGCCTCCATACCATACACTAGATTTGTACTAATTGATATAATTTGTCCTAATCAGTCCATATCTAACTGATTAGTTTTTTGAAGTAATGTGATTAGTCTCTTCATAAGAACAGTTAGTTATTTGTAGGAGCTATTTATTTAGTTACACTTCGTTATCTGTGCTATTTTAAGTGGCCATTTCTGTCATTCAGTGGAAGAATAGGTTTGACTGATTTTTTTTTGGCACTGATTTAACCAAACCAAACTTAACTTGATAACATTGGCATTGACTAAAGCTTGATGTTCTTCTTATTAAGTATCTTCTCACCTTTATTGTCACTACCCTGGTTTATATTATCACTATCTCTTGCCTTTATTAATTCGATAATATTCTAACTAGCATTAATGCCTCTATTATTGTCTCACCCCCGTCTCGATGATAACTTCTGTGACAACTAGGAATCTTAGTAAACTAATTCTTTCTATGCTTATATACTTGAATGGGTTGCTGCTATCTTTATAACAAAGTTAAAACTTGTTAAGATGCTCTGTTTATAAGACTTTTATGATTAATTTCTATATTTCTCCCTAGTATCCTTTTTATCACTGTCTCCTTCAAATTCTGTACTTTTGCAACCAAAAATATATGTCACATGTCTTGTTCTTTTTGCTCACAGCTTCTTTGGATGTGTTATCAAAATTAACTGGGTAATGACTACGCACCCACTAGGCTCAATTTAGACATTGCCTTCTTTGAAAGCATTTCTGGATCTCTCTAGGTAGGGTGCTAAAAGAGCACTATAATATCACACTGTATTTTAATCCCTTATTTTCCTTTCTCTGTGTTCCCTTCTTCCCCAGTTAAGGTGAAGATTATGTCCATTTTGCTCAAAATGATGCTCACCCTTAGATAAGTGTTGGTACATAGTATATGCTTAATAAATCATTGATGAATTAACAAGCGATATTCCATACCTGATATAGATTCTAGAATTTCTAATATACACTTTCATCACAAAGGGAAAGGAATAAAAATTATGACAGTCCTCTCAAGTCCTTTCAGGAATATGCCAGAGTATATACATGTGAATATAATTTTGTAACAGAATATTATTAAATATTGTTTAAAAAATTCATTAGTGAGCAAAAAAAAAAAGAAAGAAAAAAAAAAGAAGGTGAACCAAACCAAGAAACAAAAGAATTTATCTTTTTTTTTAAATTTCAGCCCACCTATGGAGAAAATAAGCCCAATTTATTCCTTTAAATCAATGCGAACTGCTTTTACTTTCAAGGGAAAATTTCGTTTTGAAAGTAAGCAACAGTGTTTTGATTTTTATGGGCTATTTTTATTTTTAGGAATATATTAAAAATTAATAACATTTCCTAAATTTAAACATTTGGACATATTTTTGTGAGTTGTTCTTCTCAAATTTACCCAAGAAAGAGAGACACTGTTTTGACTAATCAAGAGACAGAAGAATGTAGAATAATAACTTAGAAAGCATTATGAGGACTTTTACAGAAAAGATTTAGATACTGCATTAAGTTATAATACTTAAAATTCTAAATTATATAATGAAGTTAAATGAAACTGAATGCAGCCATTAATATATTAAAATATAAAGAATATGTTGATTAAATTTTAAACACAGCCAAAATAACCCCAGAAAGGTAGGCTAATGAAAACATATATATATATTCTTTTCATAATAGTATTTACTTACTTATTTAAAATTGTATTTTTTTACATTTATTTATTTATTTTGAGAGAAAGCAAGCAAGGTAGGGACAAAGAGAGAGGTAGAAAGAGAATTCCAAGCAGGCTGTACACTACCAGCACAGAGCCCAGAGTGGGGTTCAGTCTCCTGAAACACGAGATCCTGACCTGAGCCGAAATCAAGTCATAAGCTTAACCAAATAGCCATTGAGGTGGTCTCATAATAGTATTTAAATATGTGTAATTTAGGTAAAAGAGAATGAGAAGTTGATTATTTCAATAAATATAATTAGATGCAGTATATATAGATGATTTACAGAAACAGGAAATACGGAAATAGTTAATGAATAATCCATGTGATTAATGTAAAAATGTTAAATCCACAAATTACATACTTATAATTTTAACCTAATAGTCTTAAGGTAATTGATTCTTGTGAATGGTGTACATTTTTGTCAATAGGGTGCATTTCATAGCTAATACTAATTTCAGTATTTTTTTTAAGCTTCTCATGTATTTCCCCATACTTCAAGGACTGTTAATAATTCCTTATATTCATATGCCTTTAGAGGACTGAAACTAATTTTACGTAAAGAAACTGAGAATCTATAGCAAGAGACTGAGCATCATCATTTACAACCAGGCAGTGCTGTAACTGAAGAACGCTGGAAGTCATCCACAGGTTCCATTCTCAGGCCTGTTGTGCGCTCAGTATGTGATGCTGAGCATGTACTATCTGCAACTGGAGTTTTCTCATTTAGCAATCAAGGGGCAAATCAGGAAATTTTAAGTTCTCCTTTGACTCCCCCAAGGATCTACTGGGATAGCACCTTCAAATGTGGTCATACCTCACAGTTTTATCCATGGAGACGGACTTAAATGATACAGCTGTATAGGGAATGGGAATGGTCATGGTTTACTGTGTCTTCCAGGATAGCAAAATGCCATCATCATAAATTTCAAAAGAAAAGTATATGTAGAAGTTTTAAAACTAAAAGGGACTTCAGGCTCTATCTAGTCCAGCTGTTTTATTGAATTGTTGAGAGAACTGACAGAATGGAACTCTTCTAGCCTAAAGTGACTCATCTATGGAAGGTAGCATTGGTGCTATACCTCAGTTCCCTTGGCTGGAGCTCAAGGCTTCATCCTCACTGCATCCTCACTATTCCTTCCTGGCTAACTGTGAGACAATATTACTATGAGTATCTCCAGTAGTCTTTGCTGATCAACTATTGCCTGGAGACACAATGAAATAATTATTATAATTAACTGATCTCTAGTGTCAGTTTCCAAAACTATATTTCAGACCTCAAGCTTTATTAGAAGATACGATCTTTCCAGGCATAAGGTCTTAGAGGCTAAATCTCAAGATGGTTACAAAAATTAGTTTCAGTTTTAAAGTTAATACTAATTTTAGAAAAGCAGAGATGGAAGAGCTAACAATACATCTTGAAACGCCAATGATAAAATGTAGAAATAGCTATATTTCATTTTTGATCAATACAGAAAGGATAAAATATCTTCTTTTTGATTTGTATAGATGAATATCACCATTTTGGCAGAATCTTCTGTTAAAATCAAAATCAAAAAGTAATATACATGTGTAAATTGACTAAGAACAACATTTAAATTCATGAATATGTGTTATTCCTTTTCTTGAGTTACTAAATTTCATTTGAAATTATAATAATTATTTTATTATGTAAATGACCCATATGTTTCATAAATGTTCTTCCATGTAAACATCTGTGGTTAAATTAAGGAAGTTTTTTCTTTGCTCAAATGCAAATAGGTAACTTATTTTACAATTTCCTTTATGGTAACATACAGAGAATTCTATCTTCTTTCTTCCTTCTCTAAATATTCATTGAACATTTTCCAGATGAGAAAAATTTTGCCAGATACTGAGGATATGGTATTAACAAAATAGACATGGTTCCTGTTCGTGGGTTTTACAGGACAGTACAGACATAAAGGTCATAATAATTAATATATAATTATAATTTGACAAGTATTTCATAATTATGAAAATATGAACTAATTTAAATTGAGTTGAAGCAATATGCAAGACTAGTAATTGCCTTTTTGAAAGAAATGACATTTAAGTTTAGACTTACAGAATTAATGCATGCGAGGTAAGGAGTAAGAAAAACACCCTTAACAGTAGAGTGTACAAAATATGAGAGGACTTAGAATTGGGGAAAAACAAGACAGATTCAATAACTCGATATATGGAAGGAGCTAAGGAATACTGATGAGGGAATATATTTAAGATGAGGCTGAGAAGGCAGAAACTATACTATTTTTACTCTGAAATTTCATTGTGTTGTAAAGCTAGTTCTCGGATATGGCTGATTTTCCTGCAGAATCTAATCTTTGTTATGCATTGTCTAGGTCTCATGGCCTGTCATTCTCTGATCCCAAGCAAGAAAGGTTTCATCGGTTACAGTGGTTCAACAAATCTGTTCTTCCTCTTCTATTCTTTGTTGATCCCTTTATAATGTTCACACTACCTAGAAGAGCAACTTGGTTTTTCTAGTAACTCTGGACAAACTTGCAA
Source organism: Paguma larvata (assembly GCA_030068075.1). Classification (NCBI taxonomy): domain Eukaryota; kingdom Metazoa; phylum Chordata; class Mammalia; order Carnivora; family Viverridae; genus Paguma; species Paguma larvata. The sequence goes on from CM057826.1 coordinate 75,921,616, forward strand.
GTCTCTGCCACAATCCAAGTTTTTGAGATAGATGGATTCTGAAGAAGTTAAAGAGATAAGGAAGAAAGGATGGAAGCAAGGAAGGAAAGAAGGAAGAAGGGAGGGATAATATTGCCCTTGGAAATTAGTGATTTATAAGGCTCTGGTATACTCATTAAACTACAACTGGAGATAACTTCATCACTCACTATTATGAAGGATTCCAAGAACTGATTGATTCTGGCAATTTGTGTATTCTTTCACTGATAGATACTGAACTTCTACTATGTACAAAGAGCTCTCTCTGGTTTGTGGATGGGAAACAGGAACAGGTACGTGGTCACAAACCTAGTAACTTGTTCTCTGTCAGAGTTAGTAAGTACTCTGGCAGAAGAGCTAGTTGTCTCAAAAGACTAAAACTACTGAATACAGGGTGAATTATCCAAAAAAAAAAAAAAAGGTGAATTATCCATAGGATTATTTAACTCTGGTATATCACTAATGGTCTGCCATCTCTTACCTTCCAAAGATTACCCAATATTTTCAAGTGGTGGTACTAGCGGAATAGTTTTTTAAAAACTGATTTTTTTTCTTGCAACATAAGGATTAGAGACATCCATAGTTTCATAGATTGTTTCAATTGATTCACTGAATCATTTTGCATGACTTGCTTGCCTTTTTTTACTGTATACACAAGAACCTGATATACTTCTGAGGTGCTTAATTCTCAGGACACTCTAGATATCAAGTTTATTATTTTCTTGTTACAGGTTAAGATAGCACAAGTGACAATATATAGACATATAATATCTCACAACAAACTTGCAGAAGAATAAACTCCTACTGCAATGTCCTTTTGTAATATTTATTTGTAAATAAATATATATATATATATATATTTAATTTATCCATTGAGAGGGAGAGAGAGAGAGAGAGAGAGAGAGAATACACACATATGCACAGGCTAGGGAGGGACAGAGAGAGAGGGTGAAAGAGGATACAAGCAGATTCTATGCTGACATCAGACTTGATTCACTAAGCCACCCAGGTGAACCTGCAATGTCCTTTTTATTAAAGAATATAACATGTCAAACAGGATAATCTAGAAGAAGATAGTGACGATTAAAAATATACCATTTACAGCCTGACACTCACATTATTATAAAACTATCCATCACCTCTACATTCAAATTAGCCTCTATTTTACATCAGTTACATCCTGCCATTAAGAAATAAAATGCAGAATTATATTATTACAATTAGAGAATAACAGCAATTTGTGTTTAAAAACAAGATAAAGATTTGCAAACTGCTCTGTTTTCCATTTCGCTTTTCATTGGAGTCCTTTTGCATGACGTGAATGATGACCACAACAAATGCATCACTCATTGAGTATAGCAAGTAATGAGGTAAGTATAGGAAAAATGAATTCACTGGACAAAGAATATAGTATACATTTCGTAAAACTGTGGGGGGAAGGGGAATGGGGCTGATATGTAAAGGTTTCCATTGAAGATCTGTTAGCCTAACCCGAAAGAACAGTAATTCTTTTTACTCTTTTAAAATAAGATAAAAATTATATGCAGGAAATTTAATACATGCCTGAAAGGTAAAAAGAAAGATTATTCCTTCGTTCAAATGTCCTTACATGTAATATAACAAAGTGACCTAAAAATATCACACAAGGAATTATCTGAAAATAATTGGATTGGCCATCCTATAAAACTGCAAAATCAATTCTTTTTTCAATTACATGGGTTACTCCAAATAAAGTTACTTAGGTTACTCCAACAGCCTTCATGTTAGAATTTTTCTGAGGTCTGCTATACCTCCTACATTTTCGAATAGGGATGTCAAAGAGTTTGGGAAGTGGGATGTTACTCTTACCTAAACTAATAGTAAAAAAACAAAAATAGCTGCTATTTATTGAGCACATTCCATATGCTACTTAGAAGAAAAATTGTCTTAAATGAAATGTTATTTTTAAAACCTTACAACTCTATAAATATTACTATTGTCACTAATTTATAGACTTGAAAACTAAGCCTCATAAATGTTAAATAACTTGCTTCAAGTTGCATTGTTTGTAAATCACAGAGCTGGTATAAATTCATGCTTTTTATTTTATTATTTATTGAACTCCTACTGTGGGCTTGGCAATGTGGTACATACAGGAAATATGGTGCTTAAACATTTGACAAGGTACCTCCTGTCATGGCACTTCCCTTGTAATGGTAGAGAATGACAATAGATATGCTAACAAAAACTTCAAGTGAACGAAAGGAACAATGAAGAGTGTAGGTAGGTAGAAAGGAAATAAAACATGGAAAGGAGACGAGTGACTGGTGTGAGTGAGTACAGATAGCAGCAGAGGTGAAGGGTGAGAAGGCTGTGATCAGGTAAAAACTGGGGGAAGAATTACTCAGGCAGAGGAAAGAGCCTGAAACTGAAAAGTTTCTATGAAAGAAACCCGCTTTATATGTCTCCATGACAGAAAAAAGTTACATCTGGGAGTTTAGTGAACAAGGGAGGGATATGAAGAGCTGTAAAGTGAGTCAATGTGTTTCTACACAATCAACCAAATGCAAAACCTTCTAGGATTATTGCTTAAACCAACGAATATGCTGTAAATTGTGTGTAAAGGTATACTGCTGCTGAGTTTGATAGGTATTCCAAATTACTTCTGAGTAGCGGGGTAACTATAACCAGCTGCCACAACACACATATTTTGGGTGACCATCCTTGACTCCTACACTTTTCTAGTGAGCAAAGATTTCCTTTGTACGAAGTTGACAGTACCTGCTATTAAAACAAACTGGTCCAGAGAAATTCAATGTTTCACTTAAAAAACTGTATGATAATGGATATATTCGTTAAAGCAAGAATGACCTAATTACCTCACTTTTGAGGCTAAAAGAATGGTGTTAATATTTATATTGGGACAAGAGGTACACATCTTGAATTATCACAGGCAAATAGGATGTAAAATCATTCTTAAGAAAACACATTTTGAAAGGTGAGGAAATACATCTCTCATATGTGAAATATGGCATGCAGTTTAACTAAAAAAAATCCCTCGTATCTCTTAAACTATTTTTATTTATGATAAAAAGATAGAAATCATTAACTGTGTCTCAAGGACTTGTCCAAGACAGATCATGATGAAAGTGAGTGAAGGGTTATGAGCAGAGTAAACACTTATTCTACCACTCTTTATTCCTGGCCATTATCTTTCACCTGAATTATGGTAAATATTTCCTCAGTTGCTTTCATCTTCTTCTTTGGTCCCTCCCCAAACCATTCTCCCCACGTCATAGCCCAAGTACTGTTTATAAAACAAAACTTTGCTCATGGCATTCCTTGGTTTGAAATGTGTTCCTATTCTTTCATTGTCCCTAAGATTAAGTCCAGATCTACTTCATGGATTCACTCAAGAACTCATCCCTACCAATTTTCCATCTCCCATTTAACACTTTCCATACCTCATTTTCTGTCTCACCTCCCTACACCTACAAATACACTTCCGGCTCTAGACTTGCAAGGTAGACCATTAGTTTTTACATCAACAGAAATCTTGTTAGAAATACAAAATCTAGAGCCTAATACTTCCCCCAAAATACTATTTGGAATCTAACTTTTAGGAAATTGATTTCTTTATGATACTTAAAATTTTTATTTAAGTTCATAGAATATATCTGTGTTTATTTAGGTCACTTTTGTACCTTTCAGATACCTTAATTTTTTTTACTAAAATTCTTCAATATACATTGTTACATTTATTCCTAGGTATTATAAAATATTTGTTTATTTTGACAATGGGAATTTTTATTGCATTTTATAATTAGTTGTTGCTACTACATAGGACAATTATTAATATTTTTAATATTGAGTTTAAATCAGAATTCAATAGGATTCTCATTTGCCAAATCAAAATCTGCATTTTAAAAAAGATCCTCTGGCAACTTAGAGTCATATACAAATTTTAAAAAGCCCGGTAGAGTTTTTAAAGCTCCCCAGGTAAATCTAGTGCTCAGGCAAATTTGAGATGCACTACTCTAGCTAAAGCTCTTACTTAATTGAATTCTTCCTGATATCTTTAACATTAGTTTCTTCAAATCTGATGTTTCGTTGGCCAGAAATGTCTCCCTATTTAGGTCCCTGCCGAAGCCTTCACCTTGCTGATTCAATCCATCTTTCAAATATGAACTTCTAAAGGAACACTATTCTTGACTGTGTAGATTAGTTCCAGGTTTTACCATTTGTTTTCCCCTTAGTTTGTATTCCTTTTAACTGGTACAACAATTTATTGTCAATGTTGCTTTTTAACTTTTACTCCTAAGCCTTTATTTTTAATTATGAATGAATGGAAAAGTAAATAAAATAATATGTGAGAAATTAATGATTTAATAAATGTTAGCAGGTTGCCATATTTCCTTTAATTCTTTTTGTATTTAAAGCTAGATAAGGCAGAAATACTTCCCATTCAACCTGTCTCTTTTCCTCCAGCCTTCCACAAAGATAATTGCTGTTCAGATTTGGTTTGTATCTTTCCAATCCATATTCATACATTTCTAATATTTATGTTATATAATATACAACATTGCTTTACAAGCTTATAGAGCGTTTACTACTTGTATCATTTGCTACCTGCCTTTCAATCAATACAAAGTTAATGAAATTTATCCATTTTGAAAAATGTACATTTGTTCCATTAAAATTGCCTTATAGGAATTCATTTCATGAATATATCACAATATATTAAACCATTTTTCTACTGCTGGGCATTTTTAATATTTGCTTTTACATACAGGGGCACCTGGGTGGCTCAGTTGGTTAAGCGGCCAACTTCAGCTCAGGTCATGATCTCACAGTCTGAGATCTCACAGTCTCAAATCTCTAAACAGATTTGTGTGTGCACAAATATTAAAATTTTTCTATGGTAAATACACACAAGGGAGAGTTATTTTTGCGTGGGTAGAATAGTCGCAGCTTCAATTTAACTAAAACTTATAACAAACCTTGCAGGCCTCACAAAGTGAAATACTTAGACAAAGCCTAACAAAATATGTGTATGATCTATATGAGGAAAACTATAAAACTCTGATGAAAGAAAACAAAGAAAATGTAAATTATTAGAGAAATATAATATATTCATGGATAGGAAGACTCAATTCTGACAGCATGTGAATTCTTCCCAACTTGATCTGTAGGTTCAGCATAATATTAGTTAAAATTCCAGGAAGTTATTTCATGGATATTGATACTTTGGTTCTATACTTTATATGGAAAGGCAAAAGACCTAAAAAAGCCAACACAATATTGATGGAGAAAAATCCATCTGACCCTATCTGACTCCAAGACTTACTATAAAAATATAGTGATTAAGACAGTGGTATTGGTTAAAGAATAGAAAAATAAATCAATGGAACAGAATAGAGACCAGAAAGAAACCCACTCAAATATAGTCAACTATCTTTGGCAAGGAAGCAAAGGTAACAGAATGAAGTAAAGATAGTCTTTTCCATAAATGATGCAGGAACAACTGGACATGCAAATAAATTAATCTAGACAGAGACCTTCTACCTTTCACAAAAATTAACTCAAAATGTATTATAAACCTAAATGTAAAACACAAAACTCTAAAATTTCTAAGAGATAACACAGGAGAAACCCTAGATAACCTTGGGTATGACCATGACATTTTAGACAGACACAATCCATGAGAGAAATAACTGATAAGCTAGCCCTCATTATTATTAGAAACTTCTGATGTGTGAAAGGTAATGTCAAGAGAAAGAAAAAACAAGCCACACAGTGGATGGAAAATACTTGCAAAAGACACATCTGATAAAGGACTATTATCTAAAATATACAAGAAACTCAAAACTCAATAATATAAAAAAATAACAACTGGATTATAAAACGGGTAAAATACTTTAGTAGACACCTCTCCAAAGAAGATACAAAGATGAAAGATAAGGATATGAAAAGATGCTTAATATCATGTCAACAGAGAATTGCAAATCAAAAACATTAAGATACCACTATGTTCTTATTAGAATGGCCAAAGTACAAAACTTTAGAACAACAAATGCTGACAAGAATGCGGAACAACAAGCTCATTTATTTTCCAAAATAAACATTCTTAGGGACTTGACTTTTAGGGAATTGACAACTTTATGATATTTATAGCTTTTAATAAGATCATAGAATAGCTTTGTATTTATTAGGTCATTTTTGTACTTTTAATTTTTTTAATAATATTATGATCACATTTCTTTAATATACTTTGCTATTTTCATTCCTCAGTTCTATAAAATAACTGTGGATTTTGAAAGTGGGATCTTTTTACTGCTTTTTTGAATAAGTTGTTGCTGCTATAGAGAAATACTGTTGATATTTGTATGTTGATTGTATAATCATCCACCTGATCAGAACTTTGAATTCTCAAAATTGTCACTAAGCTCAACTGACTATCTACAAATAATTTTTTTTTTCTATTTCTTATAACTTAATTTTTTGTGCTGACAATGAAATTCAAACATAATTTTGAATAATGGGGATAATATCATATACCTTAGTTTATTACCAATTTCATAGAGTGATTCTAAATTTAATAATGAAAGATGAAGCTTGTTGTACTGTTTAAGTAGATCTGTTTTACACAGTAAAGAAAATTCTGCCTACGACTAATTTTCTAGGATATTTAAAATTATCAATAGAGGTCTAATCTTATTCAGTGTTTTTACTGCATTGATTCAAATAATCATAGTATTTTTCTCTCTTAATCAGTTAATGTGATGAGTTTCAGTTATTGATTTTTTCTTAAAATTTTGTGTAATATTTAAAATATTCAGAAAACACTAAAAAGATACAATAATATTAATAAATGATAATTTTCTGCCATCATTTAATTACATTTAGATCCTTCGTTTTTAGAAAAACTGAGACCTATATAAATATATTTTAGGCTTCACTTTTTATGCGGTTTGTAACCCTCCTCTCTCAGACTTGAATTTGTTGTATATCAATAGTCAATGGATTATATATTTTTACTTCATATATATGTATCCATAAATAATATATGCATTTACATAAAAGATACACTCGATGTGTCCTTTTATGGCTTATTTTTTCTCCCTCAATATTTTATATTTGAGATTTAATCTATTTTAGAATTTATTACCTATTTTTGAGATTTACAGTGAAGAAAAAAATATATATATATACACACACACATATATAAACATACATTCTCCATAGTTACTTTTATTATTCAAAATTATCCCTTTATGGGGGCACCTGGTTGGCTCAGTTGGTTAAGCGTTCGAGCCCTGTGTCAGGCTCTGTGCTGACAGCTCAGAGCCTGGAGTCTGCTTCAGATTCTGTGTCTGCCTCTCTCTCTGCCCCTCCTCTGTTCACAATCTGTCCCTCTCTGTCTCTCAAAATAAATAAGCATTAAAAAAAAAAAGATTATCCCCTTATGAGTTTAATACTGTATTAATTTATACCTTATTGATAAATAATTGGAAAGTTTTATTTTCTTTCCAACACAAATAGTACCATAATAACTATCCTAGTGCAAGTCTCCTTATTTACATGTCCAACAGTTTCATTTCATCATGTTGATGTCATGATACTTGTTAACAGATTTATGCTATTGTCTATGTAATGGCTATGGAATATTATGCCATTTTAATTTTTATTTCTGATTCCTGTATATTATAACTTTATGCTGAAAATCCATGGAAGGACTAACTTTTTATTTCAAATGATAATGAGATATTTTTGCTTACTGCCCAATTAGTGACATACTTATTAAAAACAAGTTGTCCTCTTCTGAGTGTCTGATTTCTAACTTACCTTTATTCTGTGGGCATAGCTTTTTGGGGATATAGCTTTAAGGTAATTCTCCTATGAAACTTACTATTTTCCCTTTCTTCAATCTATGTATCCCATGAATTCATCAAGATATAATCTCGAAGTCACCTGGAGATGTCCTAAAATAGGAGCTAGCTTAAGGGAACAATTACCTTTTGTTTCCCATTTCGCTGTATTTGGGGCCACTGAGTATTTCTTATTTGATGGTCATCTCTATTTAATATGAAATTTGAAATATTAAAATACATTATCTAGAATTTTCAGTGAGCAGATTTCCCGCACTGCCAGAAACACATTAAATATTCTTTGCCTTCCATGTTAAGGTGCAAGCTCTGCCAAACGAGGCTTCATGTCTACATGGTTCATCATTCTAATTAGCACTCAACATTGCTCCTGGCATATAGGCAACTATCAATAAACATTTGGTAAAATGATAACAATAATGATAATAATAAACGAGTAAATGTAGCAAGGAAAGAAGTGATATCTCAAATTACTGAATAATAATTATTACTCAGAGATGTTTATCTGAAAAAAACTATGTTCCAATAGACAACCAACGAACTTTATGTCAATAATCGCCATTACTTCTAGATGAATTCATTTGGCTTTCATGGAAAGTCCCCGAGTGCCTTGAAACAAATATACATTTTTTAAGTAGAAGATCAAGGTTTAAGTATTATTTCCAAAAGTTTTTTTATAATCTTGCAGACTGTGTGATACCCCTGAGTTACAGTTTCTTAATTTCTAGAAGTTAAACCTCAAAGTGTTGAGAGTAGTAAATTAAACAGTAAACGTTAAAATAATAGGTGAATTTTACCAAAAAATCTAAAGAGCAGTGCTTCAGTATTTCAAAAGAAACAATGTCTGATCCGAATTTCATTACTTACATTCAACTCATTTCTACCATAAATATTAGGAGAAAATGAGATTCTTAAATGTTGTTTTCGCCTTGGAAAATCATGAGTGATTACCATCATTTTTCTTTTATGAAAACACCACATTATTTTCATTGATTTTTCATTTAAAGTTATTTTAAAGTAATTTTACAAGTACAGATATGAGAATTTGCCATTTTGCAGCACTGATAGAATTTCTGTATAAGCCAAATTAACTCAATGTGAAATAATAGGTTCTGAGTATAAGTGATTTATCTTTTTCTCTGAATAAAAGTGATAAGAAACTGATAATCTATGGCAAAAGAAAATTATGGGACATACATTGGCTAATGTTTCTATCAAAGAAAACTATAAATTTGTAGAAGGACCTCAACTGAATAAAACAAAAATGTATTTACATCTTATTAGATGTAAAATTATTACATAATATCAACAGATTTCCCTGATAAATTTGCTTCCTTTTTGAGGGAGATACAGAAAGCCTGGGAATAGGGCAAATCAAAATAAAGTAAATTATAACAAGGAAGGAATAAGATAACTGCCAAAAAAGAAGTGTGTACCCAAGGGTACAAGGTCCATAAACGGCTTGACCTGGAACATGAGTGGTATCTGAAAAGGGTTTCTAGATGATGTGACATTTTAGGTTTCCCTTAAATTGAATGGGGTTTTGTGGTTTAAGGTTACTGTTGGCAAGGAGAGATATTTAAAAGGAGTAATGGCATTTTAGGTATAAGAGAAGCAAGAATATAGATAAAGATTCTGACTGTGTTTTGAGAATCAGTCACTTCAATGGTTTGAAGTACAGAAAAGTAGTAAAACTAGTAATACTTTAGTAAAGATGAGGTAGAAAGGAAGGTTGGGAATATATTATGGGGATTTAAGGAAGGGAGACCTTTAAGCTTTCTGAATTGGGAAGTAACAAAACATGAGATGAATTGTAAGAACTTTAACTTGGGTATTCCCAAGAGGATAAATTAAATGGGCCAGAGTAGTCTAAGAGAGGTGTGCCCAGATTCTCCTCTAGGGTACTAGCACTAAAAGCCAATATGCAGTCTAGAGGGGAGAGACATGACAGAGACACTGCAAAAGCTGACCATGGGCTGATTTTCAGTGTGACGGAGGAGGAGGTATCAAGAACAATTTTAACTTCTCCCGCGAGAAGGGTGTTAATAGATAAATGGAAATGGGCCATGTCAAAAAGGTTAGTTGCCTTTGGGCAAGAAGCACTGAGTGTTACTCGGACTGGAGCTTAGATAAGTTGAAATGCACAAATTGTAGAAATCATGGTTTGGACTTGGGTTATAAATGTCAAAATTTACTTGAGCCTTCCCTATATTAGTAGTTCCCTATTTTTTAAGTGAATAGGTAAAATATAACATTCTCAAAAAACAATTCTAAGCACTTTAACAGCCCTGAGCTATATGATTCCCAAATAAGCCTAAATCACCAAGAATCCTACTGTGATTGATCAAGTTCAGATCAGAATGGTTCAGAGTGAAACCAGGAAGAATTACGCCAGAGTGCACTACAATACACACAGAAATACCCAGTCTGCTCAACCCATCTTAATCCTTTGTGTCTTATATTATCCTGCTGAGTTTCAAAAACTTTCATAATGTTATCACTGCCTATGGCTATATTCAGATATAATCAGAAAAAAATAATTGTTTAACAGAAGAGATCTAAAACATTTTAAGTTAATAGTTTATAGACTTGCCCATCTACAACAAAAACATCCCATTTTAGATGAAAGTGGTCATGGAGATATAAATGCCTTTTATTTTAAAAGGCGAATTATTACAGCTAAATTGTTGCAAACTAATAGCAAAAAACAATTATAAAAAAGTCAAAACTACATAAAAAAGGATTTCTATGTGTGTGTATATATATGCACAGAAACACACACACGTATACACATACATACATACATACATGTAGTTTTCTCACAGTAAATCCAAGTTAGTGTGAAAGACTGATTCTATAGAAAGCTCTTCTTATGTAGGGAATGTCAAAAGATTTGGATCCTTCTCCTATTAACTGCAGGTGGCAAAGACACACTGTGGGGCATCTGGGTGGCTCAGTCGGTTAAGCCTCCAACTTCCTCTTAAGTCGTCATCTCCTAGTTCATGAGTTTGAACCTCAGGTGAGGCTCTGTGCTGACAGCTCAGAGCCTGCAACCTGCTTCAGATTCTGTGTCTCCCTCTCTCTGCCCCTCCCCTGCTCATGCTTTGTCTCTCCTGCTCTCAAAAATAAATAAACATTAAAAAAAATTAATAAAAAAATAAATATTTTTAAAAATTAAAAAGAAAAACAGACACACTGTTCACGGATTGCTGTTTTCTCTTAAGATAATTAAAAACCTAGAGACGTATCCTAACAGTTTAAATTATTCACTTAAAACATGTCTAGCGTTGTTTACCAGGGAAACCAGGAAAATCCAGGGTACTAAAGAAAGATTCTTCTTCCCAAGCAACAATGCTCTCAACATTCACCAGTCTTTCTATTACATACAGTACCCCCTACCACTAAAGCATATTTCATCCTGTGGGTTAATTAAAACCTAAAATGTCTCATTCCTTTGCCCATTTTATTTTCTACCATCATCCTTTCCAGATCACCCATATATTATAATTTGTGCCCTCTATTTCCATCTTCCTAGAATCTTGTATTTTTAAAAGTCTCATAATATATACAGTCTACCTTACTCGCCCACTTCTCCCTCCTCCTTTTTCTCCTTCTTCTGCCTTGTGTGTCCCTTCATATATCGTATTGTAGCATTTCCAACAGTCAAAGATAATTAAAATTATAAAAGGAATCAAGATTTCCAAACACCATGTCTATAACTTGGGTAGCTGTCATTCAGGTGATTAGTAACACCTGTTAAGGTTGTTGGGTAAGTATATCCTACACAAGAGAGTTCATGAAATAATTAAATAGTAAGGGCTTTTCTGAGATTGTAATCAAAGTTTACATAGATCATATCAGGACAACCATGTCCAGTAGCATTTGTGTATTTTATGAAGGAAACATTTGGGAATTTATAGTAACGATTGTTTAAGATATTAAATAAAAAATAACTTATTTTCTACCATTAACATAATAACACAGTAATTCAAGATAAAAGACACCCAGATTAGACACACACACACACACACATTTTTCTTCAGAATAGCAAGAACGTAGCAGTAGACAACCTGTAAAAAAACACGAGAGGAAGCAACTTTCATCAGCAATAAAAGTGATAAGGAAAAACAACTATATTTAAAATTAACCTTGAATAAAGTACATAAGCAAAGCAGGGAGTAAGAACTTGGTATACAAAGATATAGTGTTCCATGTAAACATTCAGTGGCCAGGGACAACACAGGACAAGAACACAATATTTAGGACACAAAATAATCTAAGAAAAGAAATACAGATAAAAATGGAGAAAAAAGTAGGGCACCTAGGTGGCTCTGTTGGTTGAGCATCTGACTTTGGCTCACATCATGATCTCCCGGTTCATGGGTTCAAGCCCTGTGTTAGGCTCTGTGCTGACAACCCTGAGCCTGGAGCCTGCTTAGAATTCTCCGTCCCTCACCTGCTCTCACTCTGACTCTCTCTCTCAAAAATAAACATTAAAAATTTTTAAAAATGGAGAAAGAGAATCTTAGTCACAGTAGGGCTCTTCTGAAAAGGTTCAGCATTGATAATCAGAACACCAGGATATCATGGTTGTTTTACAGGGATCTGCTCATCATAGGTAAATGACAAAATGTGGAAAGACCTATTTATGACATAAAAAAAGGGAAAATATCTTTATGCATTATCATAGATATCTGAAATGGGTATCCTGGTCAGTTTAATGTAGTTAAGATTTTTGTATTGAGATTAGATAATAGTAGTAAATTGCATTCAACATAAAATAAATATGGCTATTTTAATAAGGTGCATAGTCTGAAAGGGCAACAGACTTATTTCAAGTTTACTTTACAGGAAAACATAGTTCCTTGATAATCAAAATGTTAATATTTTAAAAACAGATTCCTTTCCCGAAGGAGCATTAAAAATTATATAAATTCTACTTATAAATTTAAAGTATTTAGATAGTTTATGGATTAAAAACAAAGATTAGATATAAATTATTATTTCCTTTAAGCAATTAGATTATTTTGTGATTGACTCCCTTTAACACGTCATGTCTTCAAATACTTGATTATTTAAGTTTATACATAGTTATCTCCATTAGGTATTTTTCAAAGTCTCTTTAATCATTTGCTCCAGCATGCATTCATCATTTGTTTGGAACATTGTAGTATCTCCCAAACTTTTATTTGTTACTGAGCCTGACTGCCATATCCATTTGCAAGTCTCTCCTAGCTAGCTCATCTCTCTGGTTATCTAGGATATCACAAATCTTTTGTTAAACATTTTTGGGAGAAAAGAATCAAATGTATGTAAATTTTTTTTGGGAATTGATTCACCATTGACACATTCCCTTTTGGGCAAAATAATTACTTTTTGAGTTAAATTCATGAAAGATAATGATATTTTGCCCCAACTACTCCCAACTTACTACTCACAGACCATTAATTCATCCCTTCATTCTTTCAATAAATATTTATTAGACCTATATTCTTGAAATTTCCCAAAACACCGGTGTTACAAAGATGATTGTGACATAATATCTGTCCTCAAAGAACTTGCAACTGAAAATAAAACACCGAAATTTTGCACAATACAAATACTGAACTGCATCCTTTGTGAACCTGGGAGTTAACAAACATGTATACTTAATCCAGATGATGTTAGCAAAACTGAATAAAATGAGTAGGCAGGTGGAAATGGAAATCAGGACTTGGCCAGATCAATGAAGACCTGAATACGTGTTTTGTTAAATGAGAAAATAAATGAAAAAGTTGCTATATTTTAGAGAATGAGGTAATTCAAACTGTAATGAGAGATTTCATGGGATAGCCTATTAAGGGAGTCAGAGAGAATACTTTCTGTATTAGGTAGGATAGGAGCAAAGATGGTGGTTCTGAAAACAGCAATATTTAATCAAGTCAGTATGGAGCTAGATCTTCAGTAGAGAGCACTTTGGGGTTGTTTTCACATATAACCCAGAAATTCTATCAGGAGCAAAAAGCTTTTTTAAAATTTCATCATTTCAGGGCACCTGGGTGGCTCAGTCAGTTAAGGGTCAAACTTGATTTCATATGGGGTCATGATCTCAGTTTGTGGAATAAAGTCTCCATCAGGCTTTTCTCTGACAATGTGGAGCCTGCTTGGGTTTCTCTCTCTCTCTCTCTCTCTCTGCTCCTACCCCACTCTCTTTCTCAATAAATAAATAAACTTAAAAAAATCTTATCTCTATGAGGTGAGGTAGAGGTTCAGATCTCAGTAGTTAAAAGATAGCTAAGCCTGCACTATCCAATTTCTTCTCTTAAAGGCATTTCAAAAAAACAGATACAAAACAAAATAAATGAGCTTTCTTGTCATCTCAGTATCTTACGTTCAGCTCATTTTAATTCACACATGAGAAGTCTGTAAACAGAGAGCATACAGAGGTCTATGGAGAAAAAAGTCAGAAAAACACTCATTTCTTTAGATAGCTGCCAATCCAGCACTTCTCTCTGGACTAACTGTAGATAATTCTTTGTGAAAAAAATCTTTATTTGGTCCAATGAATCAAGGAAATAACAAAATGGAGTTGTAGAAAATTGATGCATTAATTGCTACTAGAAAAATGAAACTTTGGTATTACTATTATAGTGATGAATGTGCAAATAATACAGGATAATTTCTGAACTTTTCTCCCCTTTGGGCCATTTTCAGTTCATAAAGTAAAACTCCAAATGAAAATTAAGTTACTGTAACAGAAAGAAAAAGTTGTAATTATTACTTTATCTATGACTGATTAGAAAAACACAGAAGAGACTATAAGTAGTCTTATCATTATTAAATATTTTAAAATCTCAACCTATACGGCATTATACTGAATTATGTGCTCACTTTAGATTACATAAACTGTATTTGTCTTTTTATTTTATAAATATAAATACAGGCAAAAACATACTTTATGGGACATTTTTGACAATTTATGGGCAGATCCTTTTTTTTTATACTTCTCAGCAAATATGTGAGTGGATTATCTCTTTGAGATTAAAGTACTTGTTTTTTGAAGAATAATTTTTTTCTCTGAAGAGAGTGGGTAGTGTACTCTCAAAGTTTTCAACTTATTACCAGTTATGATACTGCTATTATGGTAAAATGTGAGATAAAAATGCCTAGGTATTTAGCTTGCAAAGGAGTTATAGTGTTTATTCAACAACTGTGATTTCATACATTGGAATGTGATTTACCAAGCTTCATCAGCAATGTGCCCTGAACTCAAAAAATGAAATTAAAATCTTAACAAATTCATTTTCATCTCAGTTGACCTCTTTATATAGAACAATTATAAAAGACAATGTAAAATAGAGACTTTTCAACAATTTGATAAACCCATGAAATAAAAGGAAAAGACCAAGTCACAAAAGGAATAAACAGATGTGTATATGTATATTATTGTATATGTGTGTGTGAGTATAAACTGAAGAATGGACTGTGTGTATGTGAGAGAGAATGAGAGAAAGAGAGATTACTGAAAATGTATTCATGTCACCAGCGAGACCCCAAGACCTGACCTTTAATGTGCACCTGCTTGTACCCACCAACTTTTATAACACATTTTTCCTTAAGCTCTTCTTTCCAGCATATCTCTTAACTCAGGTACCTGATAGGGACTTTTAACTGAACATAACAAAATGATAATAATTACCATTTAAAATTTAAATGGTAAATGTAAATGTCGTAGTCATGTTGGTGAGTTGCATTTTTAAAACCACACTGACACCATTGTTAAGAAAAATAGCAATAATTGACAACGGTAAAATTCAGGAAGTTGCCCCAGTAAAACTCAGTAAAATGATATGTAAGTAATTTAACCTGGTACTTCACCTGGTTAAGACTTGACCTAGCATATGGGTCTTTGGGATTCAGAAAAGCAGTAACTATTTTATGCATTTGTAAAGTTCTTTCTTAGAATTTTTTTTCCTTAGTACAGTGTCTTCTTCATAAAAACTTTCTTAAGGGACTACATAGTCTCAACACCAACTTTTCTAATAGGTCTATAAATCGACTTTTTAAAAGTATATGGTATGACTTTATTCATATTCTTTGAGTATTCTTTAAAAAGAATAATCGTACTGTTCTCTGAAGTGCACTACAGTTGAGGCTTTTTACTTTTTATTTCACTCCAGTTCTTTCTCTTTGGTAAAGTGTTATTCAGCCATTCCCTATTGAATGTGTATTTTTGTTTTGTGTGATACTAGAGCATTTGTTTGGAATGAAAGAGAGACATTTTTACCTGTGGGAGTGGCACTTTACTTTTAACCTGTATTTTCTCACTTGGTGTGAGGTAGTGAGAACAACAGAACTATACCTTTGGCACATTTCATAATAAACTTCCCATGAAAAAATTTGTAAAGAAAAAAAATAACAAAATAAAAATAAAAAAAACACATTTGTTTTTTAAGCAGGGGAAGGGGACATTATATTTCAAAGAAAATCTGTAACATATTTAATGGATTCTATACTTGTAATGGGAAAAATACTAGTTGGGAATCTAAACAGTAAAAAGAACAATCAATACAGTCCATAGCAATACTATTACTATTATCATTATCATCCTACTCTTCTTTCTACTCTAGAGGCGATTACGACTAAGTGTCCTTCCAGGCAAGCTGGGAATATTTCCATATTGACTAAAAATATGTTTATAAAGAAGATACACTTTAAGAACCACACTTTTGATAATGAAAAAAGGAGATGGAAAGAAAGGAGAGAATGGGAGGTAGTACATGTGGGAAAAGGGATGAGGGGAAGAGTATGAATGGATAAGGAGGGAAGGAGACGGAAGTTGAAGGGATGGGTTAGGGGTAAGGATAAGCAGGGGAAAGGGAGACCTAGGAGGAAATACAGAGGTAAGATTATGGGGAGAGAAGATAGTAGAAAGAGGACAAAAAGGTGAGAAAGACAGGCAAGGCAATAGGAGGAAAAGGTAAACATTTAATCAAGAGACCATATGCTACAAAGTAGTATTACCAACAAAACTGGCAAGACATGCTGATAAGAGAGGACCCTGCAAATTCTTTGGCAGAATTCCAATCCTTTGTCTTCATTAGGATATTTCCACAGCCTGTAGCTTGTAGTTGCAAGAAAATCAGGGAAAACTTTTAAACTCAAGATACCATAACCACTAGTACGGGTGTTGCTATACATGAGCACAAGTGTAATTTAAATAAATTAGCAAATGAATGACAGAAATATGGGAGTGATTGTTTCTTTTGGATTTTGAGTTAAACATCCAAAGAGACAAAGGTATCAAGGTAAGCTTTCATGCGTGACTCTATATGAATATTTTATGGTCTGAAATGACAAATTCAATATTTTTGACTCATTAATGTGACTTATTAATTATAAACATATATATATATATATATATATATATATATATATGGCATGTATTAAAGAGAGGTTATGATTTTTTCAAGTGTCATCTTATCCAAAAGGTATCCTTCTTTGGATTTGGAAGTCTCTGAAGAATACTAAATATATTATTTATAACGCTGAATAAAAAGACTATAAAATACTGGTAAAGGAGTTCTCTCTTTGGGCCAATAATATTTCTTCCTACCACTATTCACAAATGTTTAAATGCTTTCAACATTCTTCAGAAGCGTGGCACACCAAATGGAAATTAAACTTCCATATGTGCGTATGATAGCAGATGTTGAATTCTTAGTGCTTAGGATCAATTTTATACCTTGGACCACTTATTCTTTATATTCCCCATACTGAAGCCAACAATACACTTGGAGAAAAGTACTTTCCTTTTATCAGAATCCGATGGGA